>JAUTDP010000006.1:0-2400000 GCA_033439795.1 Sordaria brevicollis
GGAATCACCCAGTTCTATGCACATCAAGCTGATGCCATCAACGCGCTACACGACGGACATCATGTGGTGGTGTCCACATCTACGAGCTCTGGAAAATCTCTGATTTACCAGTTGCCTGTCATACATGCCCTTGAGCAGGATCGCAATACGCGAGCCATGTATATCTTCCCGACCAAGGCTCTGGCGCAAGATCAGAAGCGGAGTTTGAAGGAAGTCATGAGCTTCATGCCTGGACTGGAACAGATGCTTGTTGAAACCTTTGATGGCGATACACCAATGCATGACAGAAATATTATTCGCGATGATGCGCGCATAATATTCACAAATCCTGATATGCTGCATATCACCATCTTACCACAGGAGGAAAGGTGGAGGACATTCCTGCAGAACCTGAAATACGTTGTTGGTAAGTGAAATTTACCTGTTGTCGTCGCGAGGGGTGTGGAACTGATGTTTCTTGCTCTGACAGTGGACGAACTACATTACTACAACGGCCTAATGGGATCACACGTCGCCTTCATCATGAGGCGACTGCGTAGGATCTGCGCAGCAGTCGGAAACACCCAAGTCCAGTTTATATCGTGCTCAGCAACCGTGGCCAACCCAAAGGAGCATTTCACCACCATATTCGGCGTCGACAACGTCCAACTCATCGACTTTGACGGTTCCCCATCGGGTCGCAAGGAGTTCCTCTGCTGGAACACACCGTACAAAGACCCCGGAGATCCGTCCAGCGGGCGCGGCAATGCCAAGTTCGAGTGTTCCCGTCTTTTCTGCGAGCTCATCCTCCGCGGCGTCCGCGTCATTGCCTTCTGTCGTGTCCGCGAGCACTGCGAGAAACTAGTCAATGCAATCAAGCAGGAGCTGGAACAGAGAGGTCGCGGCGAATGCATCCCAAGAGTAATGGGATACCGCGGCGGTTACACAGCCCAAGATCGGCGGCAAATCGAGACAGAAATGTTTGAGGGCAAGCTCATGGGCATCGTGGCGACTACTGCTCTCGAGCTTGGTGTTGATATAGGCACTTTGGACTGCGTCATGACTTGGGGGTTCCCTTACACGATAGCCAACCTCAGACAGCAAAGTGGAAGAGCTGGCAGAAGAAACAAAGACTCACTATCGATCTTGGTTGGCGACAGTTTCGCGACTGACCAACATTATATGCAAAACCCAGACGAGCTCTTTACCAAACCGAACTGCGAGCTTCAGGTGGACCTGGACAACATGCTGGTCAAGGAGGGACACCTGCAATGCGCTGCATTTGAGCTGCCAATCTTGCCGGCCAAGGACTCCAAGTACTTTGGCGAAGATCTAGAAACAGTCTGCGAGGAACGGCTCCTCAAGGGTGACGGGGGCTTTTATCATTGCCATGACAGGTTTCGACCTCGGCCGTCACAGTTTGTATCCATCCGCGACACCGAGGAAGACCACTTCGCCATTATCGACATCACCAACGGCCGGAACATTGTCCTAGAGGAACTCGAAGCTTCTCGGGCAACCTTTACCATTTACGATGGAGCCATATTCCTACACCAGGGCAACACCTACCTCGTCCGGGACTTCAACCCCGACAAGAAAATGGCGCGAGTCGAAAAAGTCAAAGTGGACTGGACCACCCAGCAACGCGACTACACAGACATCGACCCGATAGAAACCGAAGCGATCCGACGAATCAACGGTTCCAAATCGCTGGCCTACCACGGGGCCATCCGAATCACCCAAGTCGTGTTTGGGTACTTTAAGGTCGACAAGAAGAACCGTATTCTCGACGCCATCCAAGTCGACAACCCGCCCGTCGTCCGCTACAGTAAAGGAACCTGGCTCGACGTCCCCCGTCTCGCGCTCGAGATACTCGTTTCGCGCAGGCTTCACGTCGGCGGCGCCATCCACGCCGCCCAGCACGCCATCATGAGCCTCATGCCCAACTTCGTCATGAGCATGCCGGGCGACGTGCGCACCGAGTGCAAGAACCATCTGAAGGAATTCGCCAGACGTGAAACGCAAAGGAAGAGGCCCGCGCGTTTGACTTTCTACGATGCCAAAGGCGGCGCCGGCGGCTCGGGTATCAACACCAAGGCGTTTGAGTTCATTGACGTGCTGCTCAGAAAAGCGCTCGACCGAGTGTTGGCGTGTCAGTGCCGCGAGGGGTGCATCGAGTGTGTCTGCTCGGAAATGTGCAAGGAGGCGAATTCGGTCATTAGTAAAGCGGGCGCGGAGGTTATTTTGAAGAGTCTTTTGAATGAGGAGATAGACGTTGATGCTTTGCCGATGGGACCGGAGGAGAACAGTCCGGCGGGGGTGGAGACGGTGGTTTTGGCGAAGCCGGTGCCTCCAAAGAACAGGAAGACGGTTAAGATTATTGGGCTGGCGGGGGAGGAGATGGAGATTCTGGTTAATGATGATAGAGGTGATGATAATGAGGAGGATGAGGAGGAGTATGGGCTATGATTGATGTTTATTATAGGAATATAGGTATCCGGATCTGGACGAAACCTTTTGAGGATGGGATAATATGGTTATTTGCTTTTCAGATAAGCAGTTAAAAGACTTGATATGGCATATTGAGGTGTTTGAAAGGCATATGCAAAACAAAATTATGGCTGAATTCAATAATAACAGGCATCAGCAAGAGATCCAAATGCCTGAAAATATTGACCCAAGGTATCAAGTTGATAAACAAAACAGTATCAGACTGTATATAATTACCTTCCTTGAAAGACCCCAGCTTACCCCATAATCTTTTTCTATCTTCCCCATAAGACTTCATTACTCACTTATGCTTAAATTTGCATCCCCAGCAAATCATTTTTCCAAATTCAAGCACGTGGTGGTTCGGTTCCCGGAAATGAGGGTATCGCCATGAAAGCAAGGATATGCCTTCTTGGAAGAAGATCCACGCCAAACGCTTAACGTTCCACGAAACACTCAAAACAAGCTCGCGGGACAAGCTTTCATGGCAACTTCTGTGCAGCGAAGAAAGGAGGGACAAGAAAAGCCACCCGCCATTGGCATGCGAATCCATTTTGGCATTGGGCATTGGGGCCAAAAGTGATAGTCGTATGTACTTTGTTTCTTTCATATTGGCCGACTTGTCATGGCCTTTCTTTAGATGGGGCGTTTACTCAGCACCAGGCGAATGCGACGGTTCTGGCTCTTATTTTTATGAGGTGTCTATAATCTCGCATCTCACTCATCCCAGGCCCCCAGGTTCCACGTCCCTCGGGCTGTGCAGCGGTTACTGTAACTCCCACCTCGTCTCCCGTCAAAACCCGGGGCTGGGCGTATTTTGGAGAGAGATCCACTATTGCGGGATGTTTATTTGGGAGGGCGGAGATTATGAACTGTTTTGGAGTTTCGACTTTTGACTTTTGACTTTCGATCTGTGCCACTTCCAAGATCACCCAAGACAAGACAAAGCAAAATGATGATTGTCTGTCTGTCTATCTGCCTATGTACCTACCGATAGCAGCGCCTTGTATTTCCCAGTAGTTATCTATCCGTTACACAGTTGCACAACAGCATCTCCTCAACAAGCTTTTCGGCACTCGGATCCTGTCTCTCGATTTGCCGAATGATGTCAAGAAGAGACAATCTGCAAAATGCACAACGAATGCTGAGATGGAAACATGTCACACTCTCACACTCGTTAAAATGCCCCCATTCGCGGCGGCCGCTCGTTCGAAAGCCACACATCATCGAAGCTAGCTAGCGAATGCATGGAAGGCTGGGCGAATGGGAATGCACTCCTTTTGGATACAACTGGGCTCCCAACCTTCCACTGGAGGTCCTAGCAGTCCGAACTCCGTCCATCACCCAAAAAGGACCCCAGTCTGGTTTGAAACTGAACGTCGTCGGATGGGCCAAGATCGCCAAGGCCAAGCCAGTTGTTGCTGCACGAATGGCTTCTTGGCGCTTGGCTAGGGGTCCCCCCCGGCCCAGGATTCAAGTTGTGTGTGAGAAAGTGGAAGTGATGAGGGTGGCTCCTGCTTGGTGCTGCAGCGCATCAAACCTCGAATCTAGACCCACGATAAACCGTCCATTTTCTGACGGCATGAGCCATGGACAACAATCGGGACGAGTGAGAGGATGAGCAGCAAGTTCAGCTCTTTACTCCTTCATTTTCGAGCAGACACCCTTGTCAGACAGGCATCCTTCCATGAGCCCTGAAGATACTCTCAGAAATATCAACGTCTCGCTAATCTTTCTTTTCTCTTCCTCTTTTCATCTTGCAAACTTTCTGCGGTACTATTTTCTCCCCGGATATCTTCCTAATATAGGACCACCATCTACCTCGTACATTGTACTCGAGGTTTACAGGTCTCACCTACAGCTCCACCTGAACCTGAACTTTGGTCAGGTTGTGACGCCTACCGAATCCAGTCCTTGACCGCCTTCACCTCACCTCTTGAGTGGCTTGCAGACTGAGCTCTTTTTACAACCTTCTCTTGAGTCCCCACCTTCTGTTGATAACTCGCCCTTGCTGGAACAACTTTACATCATCCTGTCGATCTCGAACAAACGACACCCGACGGTAACAGACATACATCTCTGATACAAGGAGGCGCGCTGCCGGGAAGCCACCTGCCTACCACCCCTCAACCTCACTTCACCTAGAGGAATAACGCAACCCACGACATATCTCTGTATACGACCAAAAAGACACCATGACGTCGCCCTACCACACGGCGGCGCGAGAAAAGCGCGCTGCCGAGCGTGCCTCGGACGAGAGAAACACCACTCTGCCCGTTGCCTCTACCGAAACGGAACGCCCTCATCACCCTCACCACCTGCATATTCATCCACCCGCCCCAAAGTCCTGGTTCCCCGTTCGCGAAGCGGGCGAGAGTGGCCGGTCCGGCTTCCACCCGTGGCACTTCTTCCGCGTAATAGCCCGCTCGTCGAACCTGGCGTCTCGTATAGTGAACATCCTTTGGCCAGTGGTACCTGCGGCCCTTGCCGTCAGATATGCTGCCCCCCACCAGGAACTCGCCATCTTCATTCTTGCGTACATTGCCATGGTGCCGTGTGCGAACTTGGTCGGCTTTGCGGGACAGAACTTGGCCAAGAAGGTGCCGCATGTCTTTGGCGTGTTGGCTGAGACGACGTGAGTATAAATCTCCATTCTTGTTTCGTTGTTCGACCGTGTTTCTAACATTTGATCCCTCTCAGGTTCGGTTCACTGGTCGAAATTATTATGTTCACAGTCCTGATCAAGCAGTATCACCCGCCCAGCCCGGAACATGCAGTAGACAACACCCAGGTTGTCAGGGCTGCAATCCTAGGCTCGATTCTTGCTACCATGTTGCTCTGTCTAGGCTTCTGCTTCATTGCTGCTGGTTTCAAGCGTAAGGAGACGCACTTCAGCGAGATTGTGTCGGAGGCTGGGTCAGGTTTGCTGCTTACGGCGTAAGTCCGACATAGTCCCCTCCGTGTCTAGAAGACGTGAAAGTACTTACCCGTTTCTTCTGCCACAGGGGCTTTGGCTTGGCCGTACCCACGGCATTTTATGTAAGCGTTGAGGATTTTGTTTTACTCTCAGGGAATAGTGTTGGGAATGCTAACGGAAAAATTAGACCGCTCTCTATGGTCGCTACGATACGAATGAGCTCAAACGTAAAACACTTGAAATTTCGCAGAGCACGGGTAAGGGTCAAAAACTTCTCTTTCACTATAAGATATAGTTTCGGGAATGCTGACGAAAAGATTGTTTGATTGTGTCGAAATGTAGCCGTCTTGCTCATCATCGCCTACCTTGTGTACGTCTTCTTCCAGATGCGCACTCATCACGGTATCTATGACGCTGTCTTTGAGGCCGACCATGAGCGCGACGACGACAAGCATAAGGAGCTTCGCAGTCATCGCCTCACGCTCGTCGAGTCCATCATTGCCTTGACCATCGGCATCGGCCTTGTCACCATCATCGCCATCACCCTTGTTGACAAGATTCACTACCTGGTGGAGAAGCGCGGCGTCTCGGATGCCTTTGTTGGCTTGATCATGATTCCACTCGTTGAGAAGGCTGCTGAACATTTAACAGCCGTGGAGTAAGTCAAGATCCCTGACCTTTGTCGAACAAGTAACTAACTAACCCTACTCCAACGTCAGCGAAGCATAGTAAGTCACCTCTCTGGGCGTCATGGCTTTAAGAATTAACTAACACTAGCCCACCCTAGCGATAACTCTATGAACATAGCACTATCGGCCGTTCTCGGCTCAACTCTTCAGACAGCGCTACTCAATGGGCCGCTTGCTGTGATAATTGGCTGGGGACTCGGTGTGCCCATGGGATTCAACTTTGAGGTCTTCGATCTGGCTATGCTCCTTCTCGCTATTTTGACGGTAGGAAACTTCCTGAGGGACCAGAAGAGCAACTACCTGGAGGGGGTGTTGTGCGTTATCGTATACGTCGCCATAGGTGTTGCTGCCGCACATTATCCTAACCCTCATGCTCTCCACGAGGCGTTCCCAGGGAATGGTACGATAACGACTGCTCCAGAGACAGCAGGTTCGGAGGCTGGCCATCATTAACCCAGTGACTATGGGTCTGTGAGAGAGTATGGGAAGCAAAAGAGTGGGCAGATCAGTTTCTGATGATTTTATGTAAAAGGAAAGTTGATTTGCAGGAGTTCCAATAAGGGATGATGAAAAGTGGAGCATAGGGAGGATGGCTGTTGCTTTTGTCTCGTTTCAGTGAGACTTAAGAGAAGATTAGGGAACAAAGGTGAATGAATCATGATACAAAATCAATCTCAGAGTCGGTGTGTCGTCAAGTTGGTTGCTTTGAGTGTTCTAAATGATGAACTTGGATATACCCCTAACCCTAAGCCAGTATGCAATGTCGTGGAGCTTGGGCCACTCGGAACACTGCCCTGTAGCATCAAGCGTCAGCGCCCTGACCGTGGGGGAAGGGGCCGCCCGCCGTTGCGACTGGGGACGTGGCCCGTCCAATCCATTCGTCCCCGAGATTGAAGCTTCCACGACGGAGCTTACACCACATGCAGTTTCTCTACCGATCAGGGCATCACCACTACCCACCCACGAATACTATCGGGACCAGATCCTTTGAAGCTGGGATAGATACTCGATATCCAATTCACCGGACGCTGAACGACTGAATCCGGGAACGCCGCCTACCCCAAACAGGGAGCTTGCTGCTTCAATCGAGCGAGACACCGACGCATAACACGACAACAACATAAAAGATGGCTTCACTAGGTGGTAAAGACTACCACCGTCAACAACCGATGCTGGACGACGATGATCTGATAGACCCTGACGATGGTAAGCTTTACCAGTTCCTTTCATTCACGATCTCTCCCGCATTTCCGGTGGTCTACACGCCATCGAGAAGCTTTCCATCAGAGGGAGGAGGGGTGGCTGGTCTCATTGCAGCCTGCCTACCCAGAGACATACTATCCTCATTACCTCCGACACAACAAGGACCTAGGAGAAATGGCTAACAAGAACGGCTTATAATACAACCAGCCGACCTCAACGACTTTGACGACCCTCTCGCTCCCTCCTCCTCCTCCCGCGCACCCCTAACCGGCACCATCGGCTCCTCCTCCTCCGCAGCCGCCGGCGGCTCTTCTTCCTCCTCCACCGGAAACACGCAATCAGCCTGGACCAACCGCATCCCCGGCGAAGACCGTCGCGCGCCCACCAACACCATTGACGAGACGGTCTGGGAGACGCTCCGCCGCGACCTGTTAGCCGTCTGGTCCAAGATGCGTGAGGTGCTCTACCCGCGCTACCTATTCGGCGGGACCATGCTCGAGTCTGAAGACGGCCTTCGCGGAGCGTACGCCAACATCCGGAACGCCGGGCTTTCCGGGGCCAGAGACGAGCTGACGGGGTTGGCGAGCAGGGTGATGGACCCGGAGAGTCTGCTGCAGCAGGGGAATATGAGTCCCGGACTGCGGGACTGGGATCTCTGGGGCCCGCTCATCTTCTGCTTGTTGCTGAGCACGCTGCTGAGCTTTAGGAGCAGGGAGCAGCAGAGGGAGATTGTCTTTAGCGGCGTGTTTGCGATGGTCTGGATTGGTGAGGCGGTGGTGACGGCGCAGATTAAGTTGTTGGGTGGGAATATGTGAGTACCTTGATGTCCAAAGGGTTGACGAGGAATGAGACTTGTGCTAACAGCGACAAAAAAACACAGCTCCTTCGCTCAAAGCGTTTGTATCATTGGATACACCCTCTTCCCTCTCGTCTTGGCCGCTATGCTCTCCGCTCTCTCGCTGTACTGGATCGCCAGGATCCCGGTTTACCTGCTGCTTGTGGGCTGGTCCTTTGCGGCGGGTGTGAGCATTCTTAGTGGAAGCGGCGTTGTCAAGAACAGGGTTGGGTTGGCCGTCTTCCCTCTTTTGATCTTCTATTTCGCTCTGGGTTGCTTGTGCTTCATTAGTTGATTGGGTTGGGTTGGAATGGCTCGTCAGAGACAAGGGGGGTTGGTCATGCTTGTTGGCGTCGAAGGTACAAAAGAGACACAATGGAAAGAGGAGCTTCTGGGAATCATTACGTTGCGTGCCAGATCATAGCAACAAGTCAATTTGATACTGTTGGGATTTTTGCTCCCATTGCATGTTCTTGTTCCGTATGGCATTGCCTTGGCTATGGTAGTGGAAATATCTTAAGGAGCGCTGAATTTCGTTAGTATTAAAATATACAGCATCTTTAGGACGCCTGGAGTATTTGGTTCTCCATCTATCATCGCTTATCCAGGCTCCCAGATATGATTTGCCTTCTGGCCATCACATACCATCCTCCACAAGGTAAATCACACCCCCTCCATCCTCACACTTACCATCATGTTTTACCCACTACCCCCATTTCCCTTCCCCAAATACCTCTCCAAATCCGGTCCCCTCCCCCACAACTCCCTCTGTATCCTTTCCCCCCTCTTCTTCTCCTGCTCCTGCATCTTCCTCACCTTTTTCGCATCCAACAACTTCTCCTTCTTCTTCGGCACCGGCACACCACCCTTCGGTACTTCTATCCCCAATCCCAAGTGGTCATCCTTCTTCTTCGGCTTGATAGGAAACTGTATCCCCTGTTGCGAAGGACCGAGACCTTGCCGGGCGTCTGGATCCCAACCTTGGGCTGATAAGGTTTTTAGGCCCATGCGGGTGCGGTCGAGGGCGGATGGGGGGAAGGAGTGTGGGAGGCGGGATTGGTGCGCGAAGGAGGACTGGTGGGATGAGAGACCGAGGGGTGTGGGAGTGTAGGGGAGGTGGCAGGTTGGGCAGGTTACTTGTTGTGGTGGGGGTGGTATTTGTGGTTCATCTTTTGATGTTTTGGTGATATCTGTTGTTGATGGTGGCTGTTCCTTTTCTGGTTGTTTATCCTTGGCCTTGTTGGCGAGAACCATGTTTAGATACAAATCAGCTACGTCGAGTTTTGGCTTGGCTTTTGATGATGATGTCGAACTGGTTGAGTCGAGGTTGCCATCGGAGGCGGGGACGAATTTTATTTGTTGTTTGTATAGACCCGTGCCGAAGGGGCGGAGGTGGTGAAGGGGTGTGTCTTCTTCTTCATCGTTCTCTTTAGCCTCAAAGGCTGGTCGTTTTGGGGAACTCATTGCGAGTTCACGCGCCCAAATCTACTTGGCCCTGCTGGTGTGTGAATATGTGAACTGAAGCTGGAGGAGGTGCTGGACGAGCTCGGTAAATCGGCACGCGGTTGTAGAGAACTTCTGGGCGGCGTTGATGTGAAGTTTAAAGGAGCATCAAGTGATGAAGTAATTGATAGAGGGTTAGTTCGCGAGAGAGAACCTTGATGCCCGCGCTTGATATGGTGGGTGGGGGCCTGATGCCTGCCGTCGATGCGGCTCCTCCGTTCCCGGCCCCGGTCCATGTTTGGATCGATGGATCCGTTCCATCGGACTTCGGCCAGTTCTTTGGTGGAGTGGGCCGCTAATTATAGCCCCTGAGCCCCTGACGTAACCGTGTTTCGAGCCTGCCGCTGGTTCAGTGCCCCTGGATATTTTGTCGGAGCCTGGAGCCAAAACCTTTGGGCAACACAGTTGGATGTCCAATTGCGACAGCTTCTCCTTTCTCGAGCTGCTTGTTGGCGTCTTTTTGCGATCTGTCTGTTCTTCCGCCTCAACAATATACGCGACCCGAAGAATGATATTATAACGAGACAGGCAACATCTACAACTCGCTCGACAACCCATCCTGCATAATGCCGATCCCGTTCCTCGCCAGTATTGTCTTCGACGGGTGGCCATCATGGCTGCCTGGACCGTGGGCTCTCACCAAGACCGGTAGTGCTCTAGGAGCCGTTGCTGTCGCAAAGATCTATGCCAGCGGCGCGACATGTACGGCGGAACGAAATATGCACGGTCGCGTTGTCATGATCACCGGCGGCACCTCAGGAATTGGAGCCGCTACAGTCTACGAGCTTGCTAAACGAGGCGCCCAAGTCATCCTCCTCACACACCATGAGCACAACGACCCCTTCCTCGTCGACTTCATCGATGACATGCGCGATAAAACCAATAACCAGCTCATCTACGCCGAACAAGTCGACCTACGCTCCCTGCATAGCATCCGAAAGTTTGCGACAAAATGGGTTGACAACGCCCCTCCCCGCCGCCTCGATACCATCATCCTCTGCGGAAACACCCTTACGCCGCCCGGGAAGGAGAGGACAGAGACAGCGGATGGGATTGAAAGTACCTGGCAGGTTAACTACCTCTCCAACTTCCATCTCCTGGGCATTCTCAGCCCTGCGATCCGCGCGCAACCGTTCGACCGCGACGTGCGCATCATCATCCCGACCTGCCCCGCTTACATCCGTTCGCCGTCGCTGGATAAAGCTTTGGATAAGAAGGACTGGTCCCCGGATAAGGCATACGCGCGCAGTAAGCTGGCTATGATGGTGTTTGGCAAGGCATACCAGAAGCATCTGGACGCGTACAAGAGGCCCGATCAGCTTCCGATGAACGCGCGGGTCTTTCTGGTAGACCCTGGATACACGAGAACGCCCGGCATGCGCCGATGGCTTACCAGAGGCACTGTGTGGGGTCTGCTTGTGTATCTGTTTCTCTACGTGTTCTCATGGGCTTTCCTCAAGAGCGCTAGGATGGGCGCGCAGTCCATTCTGTGGGCCGTTATGGAGGGTAGTCTTGTTCGCGATAAGGGCGGAAAGGTGGTCAAGGAGTGCATGGTGGTGGACTGCGCACGGAAGGATGTGGATGACGAAGCTATAGCGAAGAAGCTGTGGGAGTCAAGCGATAAGCTGATTGAGGAGAAGGAGAAGTATGCGGCAGAAAAGAGGGCAAAGCAAAAGCAAAGGGAGAAGGAGATAGAAGAAGAGAAAAATGAGCGGGAACGTGTTGAGGAAATTGAGGCTCTGGTTAACCAGATCAAGAAGGGGAAGCAAAAAGAGAAAGAAAAGCCCAAGAGTGGGAAGGCTGCGAAGAAGGGAGAAAAGACTGCCTAAGGGGGATGAAATAGACGATCAAAAGCATATAGATTTCACGTTATATAGATACAATGACCGTAATGTTTAAGATACACATCAGACACGGTGGACTTCCATCCCAATGTTCGGGAACGGGCCGATCCTTGGGCGGAGCCTCTCGGTCGCTCGGCACAATGTTGAGCGGGGATAGCACGCCGGGCCGGTATTTAAAGTGGGGCCGCTTCGGCACTTCACGTGAAGATGATCAACAATGACGAACTTCATCCTGGACGATCCAACGTCCTGGAACCATGAAGTCGTGGGGTGCATGACATTGCCCATCCGATCTTTGTTCATCAATTTCGTCTTTGATATTCCGACCTATATCCATGCTTTAAATACCGAATCTTGTTTCTTGCGACCATATCTCTCAATCACCCGGGTCCTTGATCACCTGTCATCCACGACACTCAGCTTGTTTGAAACGACGACTTAAACCCTCCCTTAATTGGCACTCTGCAACACTACACTGGTCATCTGTGAACTCAGACGGGTCATTACCGAAATTGGCCTGATATTGATACATACCAGGACGAGATCCATCCAAAAGAATCCAAAGGAATCATCAGACTCATCAAGAAGGATATTCATGACGACTCTCCCCTTAAATCCAACAACTGAGGTTCAAGAACCACTCGCTTCACCTCGACAGCCAACAAGAACAACACAGCCCACAACTGTTTCAAAAGCACCAATGTCACCACCAGCTACTGTCATGACTCTCAATCCATCATACTGTCATCCAGCCTTTTTCACATCAAAACTGCGGAGAAGTCCATCCTTCACACTTCAACCAGGCGCAGGACCTCACTCACATGCAGTGAGCCCGGTGGTCCATGGGTATATGTTTCAGGATGCACAGAGGTTACAAGGGCAAGGGCAAGGGCAAATGGGTTCGAGGTTAGGGAATCTGCCAATTCCTGGGTCGGTAAAAGCAGTTGCCGGAGGAAGTTCAAGGTTATGAGGACGTTTGGTGGGAAAGGGTATCCGTGGATGCATGGGAGAGGGTATAGGGCGTGAGGGAACTGGACTGAGGAGCAATGTCCAACATGGCATGATGGACATTGGGCATAAGAAGGACTCGGGAAGATGTGATCGATAAACGCAAATGGGATTCTTTGCTCCATCACACCACGAAAGACTGGACTGCGGGTTATTACTGCTATGGGGGAGTCATGCTCAATATGGTGTGATGAGTCGGTGTCAAGCACTCATACCTCAAGCCAAACCTGGTAGACCGCGCACCTTCCAGCCTCGGCGTCCCAACTTTCTCGTCCACCCACCCGGCACCCTTCCCCCCAAGCACCAACCAGCACCGGCACCAGCTACCAGCCTACCACCCCACAACGGGTATATATATCAGAATTTTAGTCCCTTCTTTCACCAACCCCCAATGGGACCCCGCGTGGTCAAGCGGTTCGGGTCCAGGCACGACCTGCGACCCGTTCTGTGTTCGATTCCCGGGCGTGGCACCAAGCTTCGAGTTAAACCAACCGACGACTATCGATTATCGACTATCGGCTATCGACAACCGACTATCCCCCGCCCCCCAAAGGAGCGAAATAGCTCGCGAAGCTTGACCACGCCCGGGGACTTGACTGTCCCATTCAATTTTTTTGCGATTTCTTTTGGGTCTGGATTTTATTGAAGGCATTTCGAGAAAGAGCTGCGCGATGTGGATGGTCAAGTATAAGAGCGAATTTTGAAGTCCTCGATGGTTGCTGGTGCGGAAATGAGTTAGTGTTATAATGCAGAGACCGCTTGAATTACAGTCATCACGATGACCTTTTTCTGTCTTTGTTACTGTTTCGAGTTTTCCATTGCAGAGTATATTAGCGTAATACTTTATTGACCTCAAAAGGTATAATCCAAGCTTTCTGACACTCATCTCTTGCATTTTTTCTTGGAGGCCGGTAACTGCGACAATGTTCGTATATTTAGCTAGAGCGAGTGAAACCATATGCCGAGTAGAAGAAAAGCGTGTGATTGAAAACAGAAACAATGATACAGGCTCTACAAGTTTACTCGAACTGAACGCAACCAACAGAAACAGAAGAGCAACGCGACGGCAACATGTGAAAAAACGCCAATAGTATAGATACAGAAAAGCAGAAAAAGCCATAACAACATGAGACCCCGTATTTTCATAACCCATCATCACTCATGAACCCCAACCCCGAAACTTGTCCAAGATCATCACCACCATTTATGGCAAGCTGTTCTTAACCGCCATCACAATCGACAGCACAATCAGCACCACCACCAGCGCCAACAGCGCCATCAGCTTCACATTCTTCCACCACATCTTGCGCTTGAGTCCCCTGCTCCTAACCCGAAACTCGCGCGCGCTTCCACCAAGCCTATCCGTCTTATCCACCAGCAAATCAATCCTCTCGCCTCTCTCCAGCAGACCCTCAATATTCCTCGTCATGATGCCCTTCACGTCCTCAATCTCTCTCTTGGCGTTTGTAATCGCATCGTTCTGTCCCTGGCCCGTGGTGCCGTAGTCGACCATCAGCGTCTTGAGCTCTCCGTTGAACGAGCCGCAACCGTAATTGGGCATATCCGAAAAGTCGTTAGTGGGACCGGGCGGGAACTGCGCCAGGAAGCGCTTGCGGACTTCGACGAGGAAGCCAAAGGGGATGCGACGCCCCAGAGAAGAATCGGCTACGACGAGGAAAGTAAGGCCGCCTGCTGAAGAGGCGGATGGTTGCGAGGACCAGTCCGAGGGCGACTCGGACATGTAGTGGATGTGGTAGGAGCCATGGGTGTAGGTGAGCTTTTGGGGCGTCGAGTGATCGATTTTGGGGAGAATAAGCGAGGCGAGAGAGGAGGTTTGGGAGGAGGCCGAGGTGGTGCACTCGGCTAGGATGGTGGTGTTATGGGCGATGCAGGAGCTGTTGAGATGTGCGTGTTAGTTGGTGTTGAGAATTGACTGTCTGGACGTTGAGATTGTAACCGGTAGGACAAGTGGTGATGTGATGTCGGTAACGTACTAAAGGAGAGGAGTTGCTGGCGTCGATGATGAAGCCATTTTGAATGTCCTTTTTTGTTGGGATCACCAGATGGCGGATTGGGTATCAAGTCGATGGGGTGTAGAGGATGTTGGGGCGTTAGAGGCGTGTGGAGGGATGTCGGAATTGGCCCAGATTTAGAATATCTATTGTTCAAGATATCAAATCGCGGCTCGGGGTGGTCGAAGTGAATGGTGTGATCGGTGTTGAAGATCGAAACCGAGCCTCGAATCGAAATGCTCAGGTGTCGGTCACGATAGGTTACCACTGGAGGTTACAGAGCGGGCTCAGCGGAGTGTCACAGTCCACTCGCGGGCTGCATGATGACGATGCAGCTCACCTCCACTTTGACGGCCTTGTGGGCTTGGCGGCTCTGGCTGAGTGGGCCAGTTGGAGTCCAGACAGCGGGGAGAAGCGGAGGCCCACGCCAGGGGTCAAAGGCAGCACAGTGCCAAGGGGGGGAAAGAGACAGGAACCAACCGATAAGGAAAAAGAATTGGATCCTTGGAGGGTCCCAAACTTCACGATAAGAATTATTGTAGCGCCTCCATCCCACGTTGTTCCGGGTCAAGAAGTTCCACGCCTCCTCTTCTCGAAATTCAACATATCGTGCCGACTCGACCGACGAGCATGATCGCTCGTGCACATCGTCCACCGTCATGAACGCGTTGTTAGGGCAGGCCTGGAAATGTCCGCGGAGCGCAGTCCTTGTTACTCGCCGCTGGCGGGTCAAGTCGACCGGAACCAAACCACAACCAAAGAAGTTTGCCGGACGCGGCTCCAACTCTGCACCCAAGTCCTTCGATGTTCGTCGTCCCCTTGACATATTCCCCTCCAAAAGTTCTGGTCTTCCGGATTACCATACTGACTCTAGTGCTTGGGCGTTCTAGGAATTGCAACCCGACGAGCAGCTACGACGACGCCTCCATGACCGGGAGCGAAGAACCGCGACGCCCGAGGTGCCGGCGCTACGACAGAAATACGACGAGTTCTACGACCTCACAAAGAACCGCCTAAAGCATCTTCTATGGGAAATGGGAAAATGGGATCCACAGCACCGGGAATACAAAGCATTCGGAATACACACCCTGGAGAGCTACATCCAGGAGATCTCCCTCTTCAAAGATGCCCTCAGAAAGTCGTTTCACCTGGCCAGCGCACTCGGCATGACGGCACGGACGGACAACCCTTTGTTTTGGAACTTGCGTGCTGCCTTCATCAAGGGGGATTCAACAGGGTTGACCAAGGAGCTTCGGTACGCGCTCGAGACATTCTTGATGCGCAAAAAGTTCTCCAAGTTCGCCACCGAGTTACACCTGGATATTGCTGATTTGCGCTTCCCTCACGAATGGTTCCCGGCCACTCGCCAGCTTCAGCGCACCATTCACCTGCACGTCGGCCCAACAAACTCCGGAAAGACATACAACGCCCTGAAGGCTCTGGAAAACGCGAAATCGGGTATCTATGCCGGCCCCCTTCGACTGCTGGCTCACGAAATCTACACGCGATTCAAGGCCAAGGGGAAAGCATGTGCCCTTATTACGGGCGAGGAACAGAGGATACCGGACGATGCCGATATGTTCTTCCGGAGTTGTACGGTGGAAATGACGCCCTTGAACTGGAAAGTTGACGTGGCCGTCATTGACGAGATTCAAATGATTGCCGACGAGAGCCGTGGTTGGGCTTGGACTCAGGCGGTCCTGGGTTGTCAGGCAAAGGAACTGCATCTTTGCGGCGAGGAAAGAGTGGTTGATCTGATCCAGGAACTCGCTGCGCGTCTGGGAGACAAGTGCATCGTCCACCGTTACCAGAGGCTGAACCCCTTGGTTCCCATGGAGGAAGCTATCGGCCCAAACTTCACGAACCTCCAAAAGGGCGACGCCGTCATCTCGTTTTCCCGCGTCAACTTGCACTCTCTGAAAGCTGGTATCGAAGAGGCAACGGGGCGCAAGTGTGCCATCGTTTACGGCTCATTGCCGCCCGAAACCAGAGCGGCGCAGGCTGCCTTGTTTAACGACCCGAATAACGAGTACGATTTCTTGGTTGCCAGTGATGCCATTGGCATGGGTCTGAACTTGGAGATCAAGCGCGTCGTTTTCGAGTCGGCATTCAAATTCGATGGCATGACGCATCGCCAGCTATCGATTCCCGAAGTTAAGCAAATTGGCGGCAGGGCTGGTCGTTATAGGACAGCCAACGATGCTGTTCGCCACGGCAAAGACCAGGATAGCGCATCCACGCCTGCCTTAAGCAAGTGGGGAGCGCCGGGCTTCGTTACGGCTATGGATGATCAGGATCTTGAGGTTATCCGGAAAAATCTTCAAAAGGACGCCAAGCCCATTGCTGCGGCGGGTGTCTTGCCGCCCTCGCATGTTATCGAGCGGTTTGGCACGTTGTTCTCTCCCGACGTTCCGCTGGCATTCATCCTCTCCAGACTTAGGGAGATGGCCCGGCTTTCGAGCTCCTTCACCATGTGCAGCTTTAGCGAGCACCTCGAAATCGCTGATGTCCTCAAGGGGTTTGACCTTAGCATATACGACCGTTCGGTCTTGCTAACAGCCCCCGTTGCACTGCGTGACAAGGGCCAGAAGGATATCCTCAAAGCTTTCGCTTGGAGTATCGCCAACCTGTCTGGCGGTCATTTGCTCGAGATTCCCGAGATCGATTTGGAGGCGCTCGATGTCGATACTGCGCAACTTTCATCCGCGAAACGAAAGGACCATTTGGTGCGCCTCGAAGGTCTCCACAAGGCCATCACGCTGTACCTGTGGCTCAGCTACCGGTACCGCGGCGTGTTCACTAGCCAAAAGCTTGCGTTCCACGTCAAGTCCTTGGTCGAAGACAAGATCACGGGCTGTCTGGAGGCTACCGACTACGCGGCAGACAAGCAACAGAGACGTCGTGAGACCCTCAGACACCAGGCCAAGTTGCACAGCAAGAAGGAGGAGCAACTTCTTGGCGAGGTGGTTGAGGAGTTACCTGTTGCCGAGGGTGGCCCCGGTCTGTGGGTCGAAGAGGGACACGAGGAACCTTTGTATCGGGAGGAGAACGAGGTTAATGCTGCTTTGCCGGTTCGCGTCCGCAGGGTATCTCTCAACGAGAGCACCAAGAGCCGTGTCTCTCAGGAATAAGGACCTTCCGATACCTGAGTTGGATAACACGATATCTGTATTTATAGGGAAGTCATGAACCTGGGCGTGTGTGATGCTCTGTGTACGTCTAGAAAAACGGAACAAAAAGCCAGCATATAGAGCTGCATAAAGGGTCGGCGTTGGTATTTGAGGGGACAAGTTGGTTAGCCTGGTCATGTTGAAAATTCATTGTCCGATGTACAATAAATGGGTTGCTGGAAATATAAATCCTCTCTGTGTCTGTCTTTTGCGTCCTCGGATAGTTGAGCCTCCGGCTGAAGTGATAGTATTCAACCACAAACACCGTGTTGTTCCCGAGAGCATACGGTGAGCACGTCCCTGTGTTCAGCGGGTTTTTAGCTGCCCCTGGGCTGAGCTTCCACCAGGTCTCCACAGTGTGCATATGATCTCATCATCACATGGATGCCCTTCTCTTCAAGTTCCCTTCAAGTTCTCCAGGAACCATCACCTTTACACCATCTCTTCCCATTGCAGCTCTTCCCCACTCGACTCTAGCAAGTCATCAATAAACAGAAACCATTAACACATCAGTTCGACACTGAAAACTGAACGTCACGGTAAGTCTAAACCATCTGCTGCCTGTCCTCTAACCTTGGCTGGGCATTCGGATCAACGCGGGGTTGTTCGATGCGCCAACCTGGAACCGCGGGGTCAAGCTTCACCAAGCTGTCTCTACAATGGGCATCTTCGGAACCATTCTCGCACTAGCAACTTGAACTCTGTATGCTGACGCAAGCTGTTTTCCTTATCAGTAGCCATCCTTTAGCACCAATACGAAGCAAGAGCAGATACGGACCACCGAAACACCATCACCATGGCCTCGAACGAAGCTGATCCCCATGGCGGCGTCCCCGCTGCTTCCGACCGTCCGGCCTTCATTCCGCTCGAAGCCAACCCCGAACTCATGACCAGCCTCCTCCACAAGCTCGGCCTCTCAAACACCCTCGCGGTCCACGATGTCTACTCCCTTACCGACCCAGAAATGCTCTCGTTCATCCCGCGCCCGGCCCTGGCCCTACTGATGGTCTTCCCCGTCTCCCCCGCCTACGAATCAGCTCGCCTAGCTGAAGACTCTCTCCTCGAAGACTACGCCGGCAAGGGCCCCCAAGAGCCAGTTCTCTGGTTCCGCCAGACGATCCGCAACGCCTGCGGTCTGATGGGCCTGCTCCACGCGGCCGCCAACGGACCGGCTCGCCAGCTTGTGGAGGAGGGCTCGACGCTGGACAAGATCATCAAGGATGCGACACCGTTGGATCCCATCGGGAGGGCAAGGTTGCTCGAGACGAACTCTGATTTGGCTAATGCCCACAAGAGCGCGGCGACCCAGGGCGACACCATGGCACCGGCGGCTACGGACGATGTCGATCTACACTATGTCTGCTTCGTCAAGACAGAGGATGGCACATTGTGGGAGTTGGACGGAAGCAGGAAGGGGCCGTTGAAGAGGGCTCAGTTGGAGAAGGACGAGGATGTTCTCAGCCAAACGGCACTGACCCTGGGACCGCTCAAGTTCTTGGAGAGAGGCGGCGGCGACTTGCGGTTTAGCTGTGTGGCGCTTGCCGGAAGCTTCGACTAGTGGGTCGAACAGGAGATTGAGACGTTTCGTGCTTCCTGGGCCAAGGCTGAAGATAAACTCAGGTCAAAAGGCATCGACATTTAGTTCAAACATCAGCAAGCGTATGTACCATACCTACAAATATGCCACGTCAGATTTTATGGACGACAGCGATGTTATAGAATGAGTTTTACTTAAAGTATCGCAGGGATCCTACAACACCAGCCCCTCGCAGTCCAGACACTCGGAATTCGTATCAGCCTTGGAGTGACCGGAAGCGTCCATTCGGTAGGGTAACTGGAATCTTGGACAATCAAAACTCACCAATGCCTCGGGGCTGGGACCACGGGAGCTCTGAGCCGGCCTTGGATGGAGTTTAGTTATCCCGGTGACCACTAAATGTGTGACACTCTTCCCCCACCTACGGATTCTGGGGATGGCTCAGGCATGCGCAGTTGACAAGGCATAAGTGCCAGATTCGAGCAACATGACAGAGAACACAGGTGCAAGGGATTATGTGATACGAGAAGCAGTCAGGTTACTGGCACACCCGTGCAACTTGTTTCAAGAACTCGGAGTGATTGCGAACATGAAGAACACCTTGACAGCGTAAAGGAAGCTGGCTAATGCAGACACCAAAATCATGAACAGATCAACAGGCGACTTTTCTCCATCCCCATGGGTAACGGCCGGAGTAACCGGGAAGAAACAAGGCAGAGCCCCTTCGTCGACGGGAGCTGGCATCGGCCAAACGGGAAGAAATTAACAGGGCCCTTTGGAACGCAAAGCTATTTCGGCCAGTCTCTGATTGCTTTTGTGGAGGAGGTCGGGTGGCTTCCGCGGAGAGGACGAATCCTTGACGGGAAGCTTCTGGACGTTTGGGTCAGAGATCTTCTACCGGCAATCACGCCTGCTTGTTTCTTTGCAAAACAACAATTACCCCCCAGAGATGATGAGGTCAGGTCTAAGGCCTAGCTGACCTTGATATGTACGTGAAACCTCGTTGTCGTTGATCGTTCAAACTTCCTTGGCAATCATGATCACTGACTTTCAAAACCCCTAACTAATTCCAAGTTTAGCCTCCATCATATACTGTGCCGGACGTGAATTCGTTGGCAAACGTTTCTAAACCGAAAGAATACGAACTGTTTGACGTGCATGTTCTGAGGAAAAGCCCAAGATAGGTGGTATCTTTAGTCCTAATGGCTGATAAGTGATGTTGAACGACAGGGGCACCGAAATAAACCCCTGGCTTCTTTCTCCCCTGAACCGCTAGAAGCATGGAAACAGAACAGTTTGCTGCATGGAAAGAAAGTGAAGCCCCATGGCCTCACCCAAATTCGGATGGCGACATGGGCTGTGATTCGGCAACGAGGCAAATGGGGGGCGTCCCACGCGAGAAGACGAAAAGCCCACCCCCATTCAAACGTTCGGCTAGTGACCGCCCAGTCCGCCCACGCAGCAGCGATCAATGGCGCCAGACATCGACGAAGATCGCTGAAAATAACACAGGGCCAGGGGGGGGGTAACATCGCTCCCTTACATACTGTCTTCTCGGGAACCCGGGGGGATGTGAGTGGTAACGATCATACCAAACTCTTCTCACTTCTCATACCATCAAGTTTCTCTTTTTATGTCTTTGATTCTGACATTTGTTTACTTCAATCAGTCAAGTCAAATGGATCACCAGCTAAGTGGTGCTTGTCTTGCTTGAGCGTCAGCCATGGTAACATGAATCAACCATAGTAATTTACCAACTGACCCAAAGTAGCAACTGCAGCTGAGAATGATGACGCCGGAGCTAGTCACCGACCACAAACAGCGCCTTCCCGAATTCTGTAACAAACGCACCACTGCATCGAGGCGGACGAGGTGGGAAGGAGGTGAGAGGCGAGAGTGGCAGAAGAAAACGAAGCAAACGCAGAACCCCCGGACGGAGACTGAAGTGACCGAAGTTAACTGGGGTACTTGACAGATCTCTCAATGGACAATGCTTCTTCTCCCGTTGGTCCAATATCGAAGATCATCAGCCACAGAATGACCTCAAACAAACGCTAAACAACAGCCTCACTCACTCGAAGAAATCAGGCCGTCAAACCTTCGTATGCCCTCATTATATTCCCCACGCCATCCAAAGCTTGAAAAGTTAGCCATATCAAGTGGCTGTTGCTTGACGTTTCACCGTCATAAGATTCACCCAGTCAGTGGTAGTGAAAAGCAGGCACAAGAAGAGCCAGGTACGGTGCGAGGAAACGGAAAATCAGAAACATCCACGCTCACGCAACATACATGTACTCATCCTCCCGAGTTGTGCGACCCTGATGCCGGGGAACCCCAAGAAGAACGGGAACCTTGAACAAACCAATTCCAACCAATCCCAACTCTTCCAGGACTTGAACAAAGCCAGTGTCAACTCGTCCAGCTGTCTACTATGCAGGTAGCAGCATGATTTCCACGGACGGGCAACTGAGCCTCTCATGGCAACCACTTCCCGGAAGCCAGCCCACGGTGTAATCCAAGCGACGCCTCAGCTGGGCACGCCGCCGTGCCAGCGAGATGCTGAATCTCTTTTTTCTTCGTCCTTCCTTAAAAACAAGCCACTTGGTTGTTGCGTGGTAAAGTGGGAGATAGGTATGGGGAGATCTCGACTTTCATCTGGAACGGTGGCTTGAAAACTGGCCCTCCTTCGAAGTTAACAACGGCCGGGGTTTTACACTGTTTTCTCTTCTTTCTACCCTCTCCCCCATCCCCCTCTTACTTTTTCTTTTCTTCTTGCTGCTTCTTTCTCGATCCGCCTCTGCCACCCTGTCACCCTTTTCCGTCCCTTCGATATTGTTATTGCCACTCGTTCTGCTCTTACACATTGCCATCTCATACGACTTAGACTTTGTGTGGTGATTTCTGATTATTTATCACATTCGATATATCCTACGCCGAGCACGCGTCACACACACACACAAAAGACCCGAAACCAAGGTACTCGAGTTCCTTTGGAAGCAGGATACCAGACTCGGACGAGTTTGGTATCTGCGCTTATCCACATCTCAACATCTCGAGTGTCTCAAAGTGTTCAGTATTGAAGTGACCCCACGTTCTTCTGTCAGCTGCTGATGGCAGCTTTTGGTCATCACAATGGGCTTTCTTAGACTATTCAGCAGAAGATCGGGCAACAAGAGCGTGGTTGATGCCTCACCCAAATCCTTAGATTATGAGTCTATGGTTGCTGGAGCACCACCTGTTCTAGGTACGATACCACTCTCATATATCGCAATGTCAATTATATGATGTACTAACAAGAATTAGGAACAAAACCGGCAAAAGGAAATGGACCACTGGTCATCAAGATCCTCCCGCGAGATATCAGCCAAGCGCAAATCGCGGTCAGGACTGACGGTTTAGTGAACGATGAGTTCCCCATATCAAGTCCCATCATTCCTGGATTTCGAGCGGAAGATATCGAGAGACCAAGCTCAGCTCCAAATGGGTTTCGAACTCCTTCTCGTTCACTGGGGGGCGGTGGCAGTCTAAGAGCTGCGTCGGGTACGAGGAGTCCCCTTAGCAGGAGAGCACCTCCACTTTCTTTCCGCATGGGCAGACCCGAGACCTCACCAATGGCCCGATCAGTATCCCAGAACGGGGTTGATGCCAAGGTCGCCCTCCAACCACAAGTTGCTCCTTCTACACACTCGAGAAGCAACTCGATCGTCAGCAACGCCGGAAGCCGGTACAGGGATATCATCGAAGCGCACTCCGAGATCAAGCCCATCAACTTCAAGATACGGATACAAGCTACAGGTACCAGAGACTTTGGGGAGGATGTTGCAGAGAGGAATTTGGGAGAAAATGGTCACAATCTGGATTCACCCTCGGTCAAGGCTTTTTACGCCCGTTCCTCGATGATCTTTGAAAAGTCCAAGGCGGATGAGATCACAAAGCAGTTCCAATCGGAATCGAACAGTCACAGAGATAGGGCACGAACGATGGCGTCGAAACTTTCAACCGATTTATCGCCTAACACGACTAATCCCCAGACCTTGCCTCGGGCAACAACCTCACATGGCAGGCAAGCTTCCGCTCACGAACATCCTGATGGCGCTCTCTCACTAGGCCTACGACTGCCAGTGGACTGCAACTTGCAGCGATCGAGATCTGTCAATACGTATTTGCTAGTCGAATCGACAAAGGGCACCAGTGTCCCAAAAACAACTACGACTACTGAGCAGGATCTGGAAGTGGATGATCACCCTCCTGTTATTGAGTGGCCCTTGAGGACATGTTCTCCTCTTACACTGAAACCGTCTCCTCTTGATGTTACTCCATCTTTGGCACCACCAGTTGTATTTAAACCTGCGTCATCGCCCCGTAAGTTATCCTTCTTTCCTCTGCCAGATGAGGTATCTAACATTTTGAATGCAGTAACCGGAGAGCAGTCAACCACAGGAGACCGCAGTCCAGTCTCTATCGCTTCATCAGTGAAGTGTTTTGCAGTAAACCCAGAATACCATCACGAGCGTCCATGGTCGAGCTCGTCCTCCACTCTCTCAATCTCAGACTTGAGATCCAATCCTTCGTCACCTTCACGATCACAACACACAGCCGACACCTCTGTCAACCTGAGCCAAACCTCGTTCAAGATTGCACCACAACTACCGAGCTTGACATTCCTTCCGATACCCGAAGCTCCGGATAACTTTAATATTGACGACTACATATCAACAGACGCATCATCCATCAAGGGGCATCAGCGTCACACTGGCGAGAGCGAAGAAGAGCTACTCTTCAATGACTTTGGCTATGGCGCCCAAGGGACACAGCTGCCCGGGCTACTAGACTCAAGTACCCTCTTTGAGCGGGCAACCAGCCCGATCCCAATTCCAAATCAGGACCAGAACAAGCACTGTCGTTGTTCCTCGTGGGCCACGACTCCAATCAATGCCGGGTCGTTTGGGAAAGCCGTCGGCGGACAATCGCGGTTTATCCTTGACACGGGGGTAGAAGACGAGTCGGATGAAACAGACCAAGACTCGGGGTTGATATCTCCTGCTGTTGTTCTTCATTCTCCCAAACCTCAACATCCTCGTCACGCTCTCAAGGGAGAGATCTACAATGGTGTGATAGGCCATGTCCCACGGACGATGACGTTTGGAAGTGACAGAACTGCTTCCATGCAGGGTGCGAGTGGCCGGGGAAAGAAGAGAACACCGGTCGTGCTGAACTGTAAGGGGATACAACAAGAGTCAGAAACTACTGCTCGCCCATTCACACCAAAGAACAAGACAATTGCCACTGAAGAAATGACCCCGAAGAATGCAAGAAAGGAAAAGGGAAAGGAAAGGTTGCAAGAGGCAGACGATAAAACCGTTATCAGCAACAAGCAACTAGCTCCATCAACACCAACTACTACCACAGAAACTTCCACAGCAGCCGTAGTAAAGCGAAGGAAACAAATCAAGTCAAACATGCGAGCAACGGAACCAGTTAAGAGACGCAGACCTCAAACCTCATCAGGAGTCGTCACCACACCAAAGACTACAAGGAGTTCGAGGATACCTCTAAGGAATCTGAGGTCATTGCAAAGACCTATGACAGCGGGTGCAGGGGATTACTCGGATGAGGAGCATCATGCTGATACTGAAGGGTAGAGGTCAGATGTAGGGAGTGGGTTCAAGTCAGCTACGTTCTAGCTTTTCCTTTGTCGATGGTTTTGTGCCTTTCACGTGGGGTTGAGGGAGGGTTGGTCTGCTTAAAAGTTGGGTGTTTTGGTTAGCGATCTGGTTTCTGTTTTCTTATATCGGATACTGGTAGATTTCCTGAGAGGTGGACATCCTGCCGAGACAATCTTTAGCATCTACTTTGTTCACATGAAGACATCACAGCATGAATTGGTTATCTGAAATCTTCCAAGTGTTCATCATCATGTCTTCCTCCGGTCATCGTGCTCTACTTGAATGGTCGAGACATCGGTCGTCATGCTTCAGAGTAATTGACGAGACGGACATTCTTCCATGGAATCAAATCCTTTACTAGATAGGAGTATGGAACAACTTTCTGTGAGGAAACATCCATCACATCTGGTTCATGATAGTCGTTGAGTCTTGATACCAGTCCTAAGTGAAGGCAAAGGAGGAGGACTGCCAAGACTTCCTTTATGAGCTTAATTAACATACGGATCGCTTGGCCCATGCGCTAGAGCGGCTGTTGCAAACGCTATTCCTTAAATGGATCAAGCGAAAGCCTGCCCCACTGCATTCTCATTCGCGCACTCATTTCCCCCGACGGGACTTTCCTCAGGGATTCCCCATCCATTCCCCCTTCCCCCACGGACGTTGTCACTGGCGAGTGTCAAATTGGATGATCTTTTGGGCCTGGACACGAATCCCTTCTTTCCTCACCTAACCAAAACCCAACTTGAACTTGGAGGAATCCACGACTCAAGATTGTTGCCCATTTACGTGGCCCAGTGGCGTGCCTGCCTCTCTATTCTCACCTAATCCATCATACACTGACCTGCACTCGTTTCTCTTCAATCAATTCTCCCGTCAACGTCGTGGTACTCTGTGCCAATTCCATTCGTTCTTCCCTCCTCCTCTTCCCTGTGACCGTGACACGTTCTTCCCCCCTTGACCTTCCCAAGGGACGCGACCCCCCTATTTCTCCGAACTGGACCCCTTCTTCAAGGAAACCCTCGCTTTACACAAGAAAGCACATGCTCGTGTTGCTGTAGGGATTACGTACAGGAACTGAACACTAAACAAGAGGACCCCTTTTTCTCGCTG
Source organism: Sordaria brevicollis (assembly GCA_033439795.1). Classification (NCBI taxonomy): domain Eukaryota; kingdom Fungi; phylum Ascomycota; class Sordariomycetes; order Sordariales; family Sordariaceae; genus Sordaria; species Sordaria brevicollis. Next base: position 25,964 of record JAUTDP010000006.1, read on the forward strand.
TTCTGGAACCCCGGAGAACCACACAAGCTTGTCCGCCGAGAACTCCGCAGGACCCGCCCACAACGACGAGAGAGATCACGATCACGACCACGCCCGCTCCGAAGTTCCTATCCACTCGTCCACCGACTTCCGAACTTGAACTTTATACTTACCGACACGTTGATATCTTCATAGCTACTCCCGGCGCTCAATCAACCAAGAAGACGAGCGGGGTTATCTCGCCCAAGAGAGGGAATACGAGCTTCCCGCGGTTATCCGGCCCGTTTTATTCAATACTTTGTACATCGATCGATACAATACCGATAAGCTTCCCGTCCCTCAGGATCCACGTCAAAGCATCACCCCCTGATTATCGACATTACCTTAACCCATTGTGTGACTTGAATTGCAACAACAGTATTCACGAAGAGAAACATACCGACGATCGGGTACTACAAAAACAATGGAGCGGACCATTGGGGCCGTAGGGCTACGGTGGGTAACCTTCTTCGCCCTACTTCTCTTCCACCAGGTCCACGCCTTTTACATCCCAGGCTGGTCCGTCAAGAGCTACAAGGAAGACGAGGCCATCCCGCTTCTCGTCAATAAAGTCTACTCGGACAACACCCAGCTTCAGTATGCCTACTACGACCTACCCTTCGTCTGCCCGCCCACAGGCGAGCACAAGTTCGGCGGGCTGCTGAGCGGACAGAGCATCCCGCTCAACCTGGGCGAGGTGTTGCGCGGCGATCGCATCAAGGTGTCCGACATGGAGCTCCGGATGAAGCACGATTCGCCGTGCAACTTCCTGTGCAACCGCGAGATTTCCCGAAAGGAGCTAAAGCGGGCCCGCGAGCTTGTCCGTGACGGTTATGTTGTTGAGTGGATCGTCGACAACCTGCCCGGCGCGACCAGCTTCGTAACTGTCGACAAGACTCGCAAGTATTACGCCGCTGGATTTAAACTCGGTTACACGGACCTTTCGACGGGCCGTCCCCGCTACTACCTCAACAACCACCATACTATCGTGCTTCGGTATCGCAAGGCTCCCGGCAAGGATGGAGAGAAGGGAGGCAAGGTCGTGGTGGGGTTCGAGGTGTATACCAAGAGCGTTGGTCCGGACGTGAAGAAGAATGCCGATGGGTGCCCGGCGGACCTGCACGATGTCGAACAGAACTTCGAGCTTTACCTGGCGCCTAACAAGACGGTCGAGTTGAGCCCTGGTACATCGTACTATGTCGAGGACGACGAGACTTACGACGACGACGCCAAGCTCACCATTCCCTACAGCTACTCGGTTTACTTCCGCGAGGATACCTCGATCGAGTGGCACAGGCGCTGGGATCTCTACTTTGTCAACCAGGAGGACGGCCACAAGATCCACTGGCTGGCCATTGTCAACTCGCTCATCATCTGCGGCGTCTTGACGGGCGTTGTGTTCATGGTTGTTGCGAAGACTATTAGATCCGACATCAGGGGATACAAGGCCCGATCAGCCGACGTGGAAGCCAAGCGCAGGACCAAGGCCACCTCGGCTACTGAGAAGGTACCAGGGCTTTTGGAACAAGAGGTTGGCTCCCACGATGGTCTTGCCGATGACGACTCTGATGATGAGGCCCTCGAGGATATCACCGGCTGGAAGCTTCTCCACGCTGACGTCTTCCGCACGCCCGCGTACGGCCATCTTCTCGCTCCGCTGGTCGGCTCTGGAATGCAGCTGCTCTTCATGGCCATTGGACTCGTCCTGCTGAGCGCTCTGGGCATCCTCAACCCCAGCTACCGCGGCGGTTTCGTCAGCTTCGGCGTTGGTCTCTTTGTGTTTGCCGGTCTTTTCTCGGGCTACTTCTCGGCCCGAGTGTACAAGACCTTTGGCGGTCAGCGGTGGAGACAGAACATGGTTGTTACCGCCGTTCTCTTCCCCGGCTTGTTGTTCACCATCGTCTTCGTTCTCAATCTGTTCGTCTGGGCGCAGGCTTCCAGTACCGCCATCCCGTTCGGCACGCTGATCGCCATCATCTTCCTCTGGCTTTGCGTGCAGGTGCCCCTGGTTTATGTCGGCTCCTGGTACGGCTTCGTCCGCAAGCAAGGCGCGTGGGAGCACCCGACCAAGCCTAGTTCGATCCCGCGCCAGATCCCCATCCAACCATGGTACCTGAAGGGTCTCCGGACCGTGCTTTTGGCAGGCCTCATCCCGTTTGCCGTCATTTTTATCGAGCTGCTTTTTGTCTTCCAGAGCATGTGGCAAGATAAAAGCGGGTACTACTACGTATTCGGCTTCCTGGCTGTGGTGCTGGCCATCCTCGTCGTCACGGTCGCCGAGGTTACCGTCGTCAGCATTTACATCCAGTTGTGCGCCGAGAACTACCACTGGTGGTGGCAGAGCTTCTTCATCGGTGGCGGATCCGCGTGCTGGGTCTTTTTGTATTGTGTGTGGTATTACTTTGCCAAGCTGCACATTACGGGCTTTTTGAGCTCGATGCTGTTTTTCAGTTACAGCTTTATGGCGTGCTGCGTGTATGGGTTGTTGACGGGCACGGTGGGGTTCTTGACGGCGTATGCGTTTGTGAGGAGGATATATGGGTGAGTTCTTTTTGCCTGATGTTTGCGTTGAGGAGATTGAATGAACAGGTTGCTGACTAGTGACGTTACAGAGCCATTAAGGTCGATTAATCCACTCCATCAGGACCACCATACCTTGTTCCTCTGTGGGACAAAGTGGTGTTTCGAAGTTTAATTTTCTTTTCTCTTTCATGTCATACCGATGGATGTACGGCATTTGTGGCGAGCGACATTTCACACAGGCGGTTTTGAATATTGGTTTTTATGACTATTTTGTCTTGGAGTACCGTGGTGCATTGCAAGCAGGTCAGACTGGAGGTTAGGTTGTTACACGTTGTAATGCCCAGTGAGAGTTTTGGAACGAGACACAAGGGACGGAGCAAAGGAGAGAAAAGAAAAATCCAGCAACTGAATAAGAAAGAACAGAAAGAGCGATCATTATACCCGCAAGTCTATGTTAGCGTACTACCACCGTAAGAGACTTTTCCAAACGTTGCAATATCGTTGATAAATGTGAGGGGCTAAAATGACTGTGTGTTTGTGAGAGCCACTTACTTGGGGATGACTTCGTGATAGATTCAGTAAAGGGCTACCAGAGATTAGATCATGTTGAGATCATCTTCAGAATATGGGAGACGAGGCGGAATATTCTTGAAGTCATCACCGTGGACTTGGTCACTCTTCCCAAGTGGTAGGACTGCTTCGGGAATCGGGTACCTTGATGGCCACCTTGAATCGGGACCGAAGAAGTGGATGAGATGGAAAGCGCTAAGACCCGGTAAGGATCTGCAAGATACAGGGGCTTTCAGGTCCCCTAATGCACCACCCGCAGCGTGCGGGGCAGGCCCAGCCCGGGGCACGGCAGTGTGTCTCTTTCACCCCTCCCGTCGTCATCGATCAATTCATCTCAACTTCCATACTTCCGCCCAACCACATTACCGAGGGGGCACCGTACCCGAACAGCTCGCACCACTTTTGACCGTCAGACTCTGAGATTAACCTCACCACTTGCGTCTGGCATCAACTTCAAGCCCCAAACGAGAGAACAGATCTGCTGAAGTGGACGATTGACAGGACAGCCAGCTCTCGACCGTTACTGCCCAACACGTCACCAGTCTCCACACCTGCTATCACACTCTCTTCAGAAGCCATATCATCAACCTCAACCTCGACCTCAACCACTCATCCGCCATCAACTCACCTCCGATCATCAACCGCACCAGCTTAAAATGGGCATCACCCCCCTCCTCCGCCGCTACCACCTCCTCCGCCCCTCAGAATGGGACCCTCCCACCTTTTTGGATCACCTCCTTACCAACCTCTCCTCCTTTCCCCTCTGGGTCGTTCCCATCCCCCTTCCCCTCCTCCGGCTGGTTATATCCCACCTCTACCACCTCTTCCTCTTCCTCCGAGGACACGCATTTCACCCGCCTTCCAATCTACCCCCCATCAAGGTCGTGTGCATATCCGATACGCACTCCAAGGAACTTGACCTTGCTAAAATCCCGGATGGTGAAGGGGGACTACTGATTCATGCGGGCGATTTAACGGAGGATGGATCCAAGGAGGCAATTCAGAGACAGATAGACTGGTTAGGAGAGGTTAAGAGGAGGAAAGGGTTTGAAAGGGTGGTGGTGGTGGGGGGAAATCATGATTCGTGGCTGGATGATCGCGACGAGGGGGCGCGGAGGGCGTTGTTTGGGGATGGCGAAAAGGGGAAGTTGAGGTGGCCGGAGGGGGTGGAGTATTTGGATGGGGTTGGGATGGGTAGTAAACAACAAGAAGAAGGAGAAGGAAGGCAAGGAGAGGATGGAGGGGTGATGACAATTGAGTTTAAAAAGAGTGGTGGTAGGAAGTTGAATGTTTGGGGATGGGGAGGGGTGCCGAGGTGCGGAGGGCCGGAGCATGCGTAAGTTACCTAACCCCCTTTCTGTCTCCTTTTTTTTCCTTCTCCCAATTTACTGACACGACAGCAGATATCAATACGACCGCCCCTCCCACCCCTGGACAAACCGCATCCCTCTCTCAACCGACATCCTCATCACTCACACGCCTCCGCGTCACCACCTCGATCTCGACCTAGGCTGCGCCGGTTTGCTATCCGAAATCTGGCGCGTCAAACCGAAACTGCACGTCTTCGGTCACATCCACTGGGGCGCCGGTCGCGAAGCCGTTTACTACGATGAGTGTCAACGGGCGTACGAAAGTCTCATGGCAAGGGGAGCAGATGTTCCGTTTCCGCCTGCTTTCCCTTCTGTTTTTTCGTTTCCGCCTGCTTCTGCTGTTACTCAGTCCGAGTCGCCGAATCGGGAACCTTCCAAGATGCTGGTACGACAGAAGCCGACGAATTTGGTGAATATTTTGCTACTGCCCGTTCATTTTGTCTTGGCTGTTAGTGTGTATGTGGTGGAAGTAATGGAGAGACTTGGCATGGACCTAATGGATGCTGCGAGGGTGGTTTGGTATGGAGTTACGGCTGTAGTGTGGAAGTGGGTTATGCAGGGGCCTGGGACTAATAATGGGGGACTGTTGGTGAATGCCAGTGTTACGTATGGGAATACGGGGAAGGTTGGTACGAATGTGGTGCAGGTTGTTGAGTTGTGATGGGCAGTATTTAGATTGTATTCTTACAGAGAAAGAGTGGAACGATGCTGTTAAACTCATCAACAGTATACTGAAGAGGACAAGAAGAGGTCATATGCTTTTAGAAAGAGACGGACAATGGTGACATGTGAGAGCACAGTGGCTGCGAATTTGAGTGTAGTGGGGTGTCCGTTATCCCCGAATGTGTATTATCCATTATACCCTTGTCATGTATACAAGTAGTAGAAACAAGGGAAAAGTAATCAAAATCATAACAATTTTTCATCCCTTATCCAGCCAAAGGGGTAACCCTTATCCATATTATCGCCATGGTATCATTCTTGCATTCGTATCCGCGCCAGTTTTTTTCCTTCCGTATATGCTGAAAATACTCGTTAACACGCCCAAGAAAGCAAACATAAGAAAAAAAGAAATTAAGTGAAGTGAAGAACAAAAAGACCAGTGAATAAGATCACCTCGCAAGAATAGCCTCCCCATACCCCGGCAACCCTCCCCCAGTGGTGCCTTCTAGCGTCACTTCCGGCTGCTCATCATTAACTGGTCCTGGTAGCCTATCGGCTTCCCTCTCCCTCTGCCTCTCTGCCCTCTCCCGATACCACTCATCAGGCGGTAACCCAATCACCCTCGGCCTGAGATGTTCCTCCGCAGCCGCCATCTCCTCCTCCTCATTCATCTCCGGTATTTCACCAGTTCCAGATCCAGGTCCATACAACGACTCAAACTGTGGAAGTCCCTGTCCATCTACCTGTTGTTGTTCTTGCTGCTCTGGGTCCCATTCCACTGCTACCTGTAATGGGAGGGTGAGAGAGAAAGTGGTGCTTGCGTTTGAGGTAGCAGCGGTTATTGATAGACTGATGGTGTAGACGCGAGAGGCGATGCAGGAGTGGAAAGTCGGGAGGAATGTCCTGCGTAAGAGGGGTAAGGAGATGGGGATCAAGAGGGCGGAGGTGAAGTAAATTGGCGATTGGGACTTGCTCTTCTTCTTTTTTGAAAGTGGTGGGCTGAAGCGACGGTTTTCGGTGTCGATACCTGGTGTTGTTTCACCTTCTGAAGAGGTATTGTTGGGTTGATAAAAGTCGCTGGCGTAGCCAGAGTCTCGTCTGTCGAAGGATCGGTTGTGTTGTTGCCAGGTTGGTTGCTGGACCACGGGAATTTTGGGCAGTGGCACGGATGTCGAGTAAACTCCGCGCTTGTCTGTCGCGAAGTCGGCGGTCCAGTTGCCCATGTTAGGGAAGGATGGGACCGTGCCGGAGTTGTAGAAGGTGTGGGCGGTGACTTTGCCGGAGATGTTGGTGATGGACGGTAAAGAAGCAAGTTGCTGTGATGAGGTGGGCTCGTACTTGAGTTGGATCTGGGCCATGGGGGCGGACGTCATTGTTCGGCCGTTGGGTTGGAGCATGGCCGCCCTGGGCTGGATGGCTTCGGCTGTGAGAGTGCCGACTTTGCTGGAAAGCAGCTTCCGGAGGGACTTCTTCTTGTACATGCAGTAGAGCTTGTCGTTCTCGGTGATGTTGAGAGGCGGCTCCTCGGGAGATGCTGGCAGCACCTGAATGAGCTTCCTTGCTTCCATGATCCTGACCCTCTTCCCTCCCACGTTTGGTTGCCGAAAAACTCTGGCCTTGATGGCGTATTCAACTGATGCCATGGCCGGTGCCATATCATCCTTCTCCCACTCCTTTCCCATGCTTGGTGGTAGCAGAACGTGCTGATCTCGGACTTGGTCGGTTTGTACGTTGTGGTTGCATGCCCCAATGGTCAGTTGGTTAGGGATGACGAAGTTGAATGGAATTGTCATGGTCCTGCCGTTTTCCAACACTCTCGGCACGGGGTAAGTCGATGTTGGGATAGGCATAACCAGCTTGAGGAAGGTGTGTGCGATTTCGGCGGGTGAGTTGATACCCTCCGCCCTTGTCCTTGTGCTTCCGAGCAGAATGATTTCGATGGAGTCGAACCGAACATCTCGCTTGGTAGTGATGGTGACATCGCCGACAATAGGAGAGGAAGAAGTGTAGACCTTGGAGCTATAGTGGTTTGTGATGTTGATGTCGATGTTAGACCGCTGATACGGAACTCCCTTGATGGGACCATGTGGACCTAGTTCGGTGCTGTACTCGCTGGGACAGGAAGCACCGGACGACATGATGCCGGCCACAAAGGCCTGCCTGTTGACCATTGCAGATGATTGTGACCAGACAAGCTGGCAAAGATCTTGATGAGAAATTCAATATGGTCGAAACTCGACGGAAGAGGAGAGACCTTGATGAAGATCGGGTGTAGTGGATAGTATGAACCCTCTATGACTTGGTTGGTAGCCGTTATGTCCAAGTGATGGAGGTGTATCTTGTAAGAGGGATCCTTTAAGTTCGAGATGATCTCCTTGGATTGTGGAGGAGGGGGTTGAGGAGTTATAAGTGATAACAGTAGATAGAAGATCCAACTAGAATGTGGCACAAAGGGCGAGGATCATACCTTCCCTTATACCTAACCATAAGAAAAGAGTTGGTACACACTGTCTAAACAGCTGTGCATATCCACACGCCAAGGATCCATGACGGACCATGGGGTAGGTGTAACCGCTGGGCTATCTTGGGAATAGTGCCATGATCCATCGGGGATGCTGGATCGAAAAGGATGTGATGCGGCTGGCTGGCTGGAGCTATGCCTAACAAAGAAAATAAACTTCTGAGTCACTTACAAGGTGTATCGAGAGCTTCTCTTGGGCCTAACCGTTAAGGCCTCGCCGAGCCTTGATGGCTTTTCGGGACTCGCTTACGGAAGCTCTTTGAGGCTTTTGCATGCTCCGCATTTCACGTCACGAAGCTGACTTGACTGACTGACAGACGCCCTTCGTCGGCTGGGGTGGCCGGACGACCCTGTCCGGTCAGGGGATCACGGTCTCGCCTATAGGTGGTTGGTCCATAGGGCCAGCATTTTGTATGCATTACCTGACCCGGAGAAAATGGAAATATTCTTGTGGTGGTGATCGTGGGTGTAGGGGAACTAGCGGAGTGTGGTCCCATGGAGAGCAGCGTCACACATTGGAGCACCAGGAGCACCCATCCGCCATTGACCCCATTGTCGTGGCAGAGGCGGGGGTGTTCTTGGTTGCTTCTTGGCCTGGAAATATCGAATACCTCTGTCAAACAGTCAAACCTGTCAATGCAACCTCCCACAAAAGTTACGGACCCGCGGACTCAGCCTGGTCGGGTACTTTTACCTCTGGTAGAGCTCTGGTTGTTGGTGTTCTGGCCCACGGCGACAGTCATCCATATGAGACAGAAGAAGGGAAGCAAAGAAAGTGGCTTGGAGGCCAAGCTGTGATAAAAGATGCGCCAAGTTGTAGAAGTGGTCGTGTTGCTGTCCTCGTGGCACCTTGTGTTTCTGGTTGGACTATTGATGTTTGGATGGGTTCTGATGGTCACCGGTATCACAGAGTGGTTGACTTTCCCTTCCCATCTCTGCTCTTGATGGGACTTCAAACCGTCACCTGAAAGGTGAGAAGCAACATCAAAAAGTGTCCAAAACGTCAACGAGAAAGGAAATGCGGAGTTCTGAGTCCCTTGTCGAGATGATGCGATGTCGTTACCGAATTACAGGCAGCTCGTGCAACGCTAAACTGGATTCATATTAGCGCCGTCTTGGATTGATCGACAAATGACACCAAAGCCGCCGTTAACGGAGGTTGGCTTCTCCACTTGTCGACGACAAGGCGTGTGTTGGGCCACATCCTTAGAGGTACGTACCATTAACAGTCACCCAATTCCGCGACAAAGAATAAACCAGGAAACTCCCGTCTCTCCGTTTTAGTCATCCACTGTACTGTTCGGAATCGGAGTTCACTGTTTCTTGCTTTCCTTTTCCTTGGGATCGAGGACTGGAGCTTAGAGAAGCTTGGTTAGACTTGGCAGTGTCGTAGTCAAGAGAAAGCTCTTCCTAATCTCCTCTCTACCAAGAGATAACGTTCACAGATGTGGTTTGTCAATTGGTCATCTATCATCAAAGACCCCTTCTTTCACGAAGCCCCAATGGGAAAGCAAGAGAGGACGTGAATTCGATCGTTGCACACCAGGGCACTCACCTCAACCACCCCTTACCCGAACCCCCTACCCCCAACCCCGCCTTGTGCCCCGCGTGTCCGCAAAGGTTCTCTCCCGGAACCGGACCGTCGTGACCATGCTTCGGTTAGGCCGGCCCCTTGGACACTCGTACCAAAGAGTTGTAACTTAAAGAGCTGACATAGCCGCGTGTGTGCTATTGCAATGCTCAATGTCACCCAGAGCTTCACGGTTCCTTCAAGACGGAGTGTTGCTTGTCATCGGCTCCTTCGGTTCTGGTTAGGTCATAGATGTTGTCGGAATAAGCCTTCTTGCGCAATTCAGACCCTGGAGCTAACAAAGGAAACTTAAAACCGGAGCTTCCAACCATTTGGATGGCGGTATAGTATGCAGTCAGCAATCATTGCCAACCCATCAACACCAGCCTGAATCTACGTAACGAAGATCAGAGAGAACCTCGCGCGGAAGAGACGCCCGTGTTGCAAGTGTTTCGTTTACCGGTAACGAACTGCAAGGGGGCGGCCCGTTACACAGGCACAGGGCGGTACAACTTGTTGCATGGTAGGTAGGTAGTGCAATGCATAGGGACGCATACCGTACATGCAACATTGGAGGAGAGGAGTCACCGGCGAGTTACTAAGCAAAAGATATTGCGTAAATCCAGCGGTGAAAACAACAATACTTCTCTTGAGTTCACCCTCAGAAAGAAACAAGGAGTGAATGACTCCAAGAGCTTTCGACACTAGAAAAACTAGCCAACATTCGGTCCCATTTCCGCTTCGATATGGAGTTGGATATGGAGAAGCATGACGTTAGTTACTGCACCTATGAGCTAGTTTTTCACTTTGTGTGTCTTTTGGCTTCCGAAGATTCCTTTCTTTTCGTCTCGTTATGTTGTTAACTATTTCGAGAACGTGCTAGACACCGGACGAAAAAAAAAAAAAAAAAAAAATCTTAACCTTCGAACAGATCCCGAAGTTGTGTCATCCCATTTCCACTCGACACTAGAAATCACTGCTTAAACCGATGTCTCTTACAGCCAAATTAGACTACGTTATCGAAACTACACTGAATGAACTAATCAAGTAAATAATATCGGCTACGATGATCCAGGGCGCGTTTCATTTTTCCAACCGTTGATCGAGTCGGTTGATCTAAGTACAAAGCTAAAATCTGCAGTGTATACAGGGATGAGCTTATACCATTTATCTTTTTTCTTTTTTTTCTTATTGCATAGTGGCGCCTATAAGGTCTAGTAAGCGAAGCCATACGATTAGGGTCCACAATAAATCGAAATCCTTGGTAATAGGCTCGATATAGCTTCGTTTTATAAAACCATAGAGCCGTAATTACTATAACGGGCTCGATATTAAAACTATTTACAAACGGGGATATTATTTCGATAACTAGGAGGCTCGTTTACGAATTAGTATAATTACTATTTTTTTTCTAAGTATAATTATTAATCTAAGTGAGCGTAGAAATTTTAGGGGTTAAAGGGGGATATCGATAAGAGTATAAATAATAATCTATTATAATAATTACTATAAACGAATAAATTACAATAATTATACTTTTAATTTATATTATTATTTATAATAATAGAAGAGTATATAAAATAATTAATTGAAAATACAATCGAATATACCCAATCGAATAGAATCGAATAGAATAGAATCGAATAAAATAAAATCGAATAGAATAAAATTAAATATAAATATAGGTATTAATTTTATACTCTTATTAATTCGAATCCTCTATTACTAATACTTTTAATACCCTTATTAATTCTTTACCTACTTTCTTTACTTACCTACTATATTTCTCCCTATTTCTAACCTTATAAATAACGTCAACGATATTAATAATAATATTTTTAACTTAAACTACTTTATTTACAATAGCCCGCGCAACCTAATAACTTTAATTAAATAAAAGGATAGCCCTATCAATATCCCTAATTTTAATATTATACCGCTAAATTATAATAATACCTTCGAATATAGTATTACAATTATACAACCTTCTATAGGCTTTATAACTATTAACCGCCGTTTAACTACCCCGCTACCCAATCGATATAAGCCTATTTTCTCTCCCTATATTAGCCGTATTAACCGCCATACGTATATAACCCGGCTATTTACCTACCCTCCCTCTCCCCGTCCCTCTACTACGTACGCTCCCTTATAATTAATTCGGGGTATTAATCGCAATAGAAGTAGAAGCGGGATTAGCCGCGGTATAATTAATATTATAATTTACTCCCCCCCTTAATTTAAAATCCCTCCCAAATTTAACGAATTTAAGGGAATAAGCCCTACCCCGGCTATTAATACTATTATTACTACCCCCCCTCGTAACGATAATAATAATAACGAATTCCTTAATATTTCCAAATTCGTATTAAGGTCGCGACCTCCCCCCAATACCTAATAGCCAATCGACCCGCTAATTTCTACTACTACTATTACTATTAATAATAAAAATAATATACGTTAATAAAACGATTAAAAAAAATTATTTATAATTATACTAGCGGATATAATTAAATAAGGGATATTCTATAGGGAATTAAATAATTAATTGAAGAAAACCCTTATTAAAATTAGGGAAGTACTAATTATTAAATAGTTAAATATCGAATAAGGGTATAACCGGCTACGTAACCGTTAGAATAATTATAAGGATAATTACCGGTTATAAGTAGAATTTTTCTAGAAGATTAAGGTTTCCTTTAACGAATCGACTACTCGATTTAAAGTTAATAAAGATACGTAGGATTCCTTCCTAAAAAGCAAACCCCCGGGTTCATTATAATTAAAAATAACGCCGTTAAAATATTACGAAGAGTACGCCTAGATCTTCACCCTCAATTAAGCAACTAATAAATATATTATCTAATTAGAATAGCGGTTAAAAGAATAATTAAATAAATAAAGGATTAAAAAGATCGAAAGGGTATTAATCCAAAAAAAAGAGAAGGGGAAGAAAAGAAGGGAATCGATAAGGGAATTGATATTTAATACTAATAAAGAAATCCCCCCTATTGAAATGGGGAAGAAAAACAACCCCAAATAACCACTACCACTATAACAACTGGGAAAGGAGCCATATTAAAAACTTCTAATAAGACTAAAAGAATAGAGAAGGGAGCAGATCTATAGGGGAGAAAGGAGCAATCTGACAGTAGGAACATCTTTTTCGACTTAATTATATTTTTTCTTTTACCTATTATAGAGGTAGGGTTAGGAAGTTTTAAAGATTTAATTAAGGAGTTAATTTTCACCAAATTAAAGAAGATTTTTATTTCAAAGATTAAATGAAGTTTAATTATTATTCTAGTAAAAGTTGCCTAACCTTCTTTCTTTTCTTTTTAATTACCTTTCTCTCCTTTTATTCCTTTAGAGCTTTCCTTCTTTCCATATAAAAGTCCGAAATTTATTCTATAGCTTTCTTTCTTAATCTATTTAATATACTACTATTATATTTCCTTTAAATTAATTTATTATAATATATCCTTATCCTATACCTCTTTTTTTAAATTATGACTAAGGAAAATCCTTGGAAGAATTCCTCTAAAATAAAAAATTACGAAAAATTTTCGAAAAAATTCGGAAAAAATCTACTATTTAGCTGTATACCTTTATACTTATTTATCCGCCCTATTTTAAACTTCCCTTTAAATTTATTTATTAATCCTATAAAGTTAAATTTACTAATAATTATTTTAATCCTTCTTAACCGACCTCTTCCTTTTTTACTTTTTTAATTTCTTAAATTCTCTCTCCCTTCTCTTTCTCTCTCTTTAAGCTAGCTTGCGCTTTATCTTTTACCTATTCTCTTTTTAACCGATCTTTTTTTTATTTTAGGCTATTAATATAATAATATATCCTATATTCTAAATGCAATTTATAAATATAATATATTGGGATAATATTGGAATATACCTAATATCGAAGATTATATTATTAAATTCTCAAAATTTATCGGTAAGTGGGAGTTAATTATCTATATTAAATTTATTAGGTAAAATGAAATTATTAATTATAACGATTTCTCTTCCCCTATAATTATTAATATTAATTACTAATACCTATCGTTCCTTTATATATTTCCTCTTCGCTTTAGGAATTGGCGGCAATAATTACTTTTTCTTAATAGGAGACGTTAGAATATTATTACGATTTCTTTTTAATTATATACTAATAATTATTAAAAAAATACTATTAGTAAAATTATTATCGGGTAGGGCAATTCTAATTTTAGGGAGGGATCGGATAATAGGTTTTTATTTAAGAGGACGGGGAAAATAGGGGAGATTAGTAAATTTTTATATTAATTAATATTTAATTATTTTAATAGGGCGATATTCGTTTAAATAACTTTTCTAATATATTAAATTTGTAAAGAATTTAAATTAGGGATTAAAGTTTTCTTTTCTATTTTTCCTCTTTACGACTATATAAATTAACTATTTTTAATTTTTCGAAAATAGATTTTTTCTTATTTATTACGTTAAAAGGGCGTTATATATTACTTTTATTTATTATCGAACTATAGTATTTTTAAGCTATTTTATATTGGGGATTTAATTGTATTTTTATTAATACCTATTTTATTTTTAAAATTCAATTATTATAAACCTTTGAGGTAATTTATTAATAAGCTTATTTCGACGTTTTATTTTAATAAAGAAAATTTGGGCTATTTTTAAAATTTAAAGGCTATAAATTTAGGTTCTTTATTGTATTGGGAATGCTATATTGAATTACTTTTAATTATTAGAAATATTGGGGATTTAATCTCCTATCGGTATTAAAAAGATATAGTTTTTAATTACGAATATTTTATAAGCTTTTATAACTTTCTATTCGCGTTATTAATTATAGAGACTATTATAGAGAAATTAAAACGTTTCTTTTTAATTAAAGATTATAAGAACGAAATAATTATTAATTATAATAGGGAAATATTAATATTGGACTAGTTTTAAATTATTTTGAATATTAATATTTTTAATATAAAATTTACTACGTTTAATAATAGTAGTTAGGTTTATTAAAGTATAAATTTAGTCGTTATATTTTCGCAATATTTAATATAAATTAATATAGATTATTTCTCCTTCCTATTAATTCCTAATATTCGTTAAGTATTATATATTAATTAATTCTAATATTATTATATTTTAGGATATAGTTGGGGTTAATTATTTATTAGGTTATTTTAGGATAGGAGGAATAATTATATAGCGGAGTATAATTTTGGCTATCTATTTATCGTTATCGGGCTCTCTAATAATTAAGTAGGTCGGATTTTTATTGGGGATAATATTTTATTACTAGTCAATTCTAGGGTATTTCTAATTTTAAAATTTATTATAATAGATTAAATTATTTTTAATACGAGGGGGATAAATTTCTTTAGTAATTATATTACCGAATTAGGGCTAAATTTTATTCTTTTAATTCTAATGCCGAATAGTTTTAAAGACTACGGGAGGGTAATTATTTAATATTCCTATAGTAGAAATCGGGGGCAAATTATTATAATTAAGGTTGGAGGAATTTATATTAATTAATATTTTAATTAATAATAAAATTTTAAAAGATAAAAAATTTAATATAGAAGGGCTTTTAATAGGTAGTAGTAATATAAATTTATAAAAGGGTTTATTAATATATAAGAGGAAGAAAAAGAAAGAAAGGAAGGGTTATAAATAAAGGGTTTTTATACCCGTTTTGTAAATTATTTACGAGGTTGAAAAATTGTAAATTCTTCTTTTTCTTTTAATCTCTTTTCGTAAATTACTTATAATATTCTAAATTCACTCTTTCTAATTTCTATTTATCTTATTTACATTTAAAATTTTAAGTAGTAAAATAAATAAACTTTATTTAATTTCCTTTAGTATAATCTTTTAGCCTTTTAATATAATTGAAAGTTTTAATCCGTAGTCGAATTTTAAAATTAAAGTACCTTTTTCGTTATTTTTAGTAAAAAAATACTTTAAAACGGCGTTTATAACCCTTTTTATAACCAATTAAAATTTTAAAGCTTTACGAAATTGCTTTAAATAAGCGGATATTATCTTTCTTATCCGGTTTAAAAGTTTTTCGTAATTATAGGGTATATAGTATAAATAATTTTAAAAGGATAATTTCTATTGGCTTTTTCCTTCGAGGATTATTTATTAAAAAAATATAAGAAAGGTATATTTCTATTTATAACTATTCCTCGTTTTTCCTCCTAATAACTTTTTCCTTTTAAATATAATAAAGTATTAATAATAATAATAAAAATAAAATTATTAAATAAAAATTCTTCGTAATAAATTAATATAATATCTTCTTCTAATTTTAACGCCGGTTTCCTTCCTTCTACGAATAACTTTCTACTTCGCTTCCTTTAAAGGGAAATCCCTATTAAGGAACCTATTATATTTAACTGGTTTAATTTAAATATTAATACTTTTATTTTATTTATTAAAAAACGTATTATTATTATTAATTGCGACTCTCTTCGGCCGTACTTTAGCCTTAATACTTCGGAAATAATACGTTAAACCAATTTTCGTCCTAATAATAAAAAGTAAATCTTCTTTAAAATTTATATTAATTTTTTATATCGACTTTCATTTCCTCTTAATATTTTTTAAAATATTATTTAGGATGGTTATTTTCGGCTATTTAATACTATTGTAAATATTTATCCAATCGATAAACCCGTTATTATTAATTAATTATATATAAAGTAGCGTATTAATAATAATAAGTTATTAGTAATTATAATTACGTTTTTTAATTTACCTATTATATATCGATTAGTTTTAGAGCGGATATTTAATTCGCTTCGTAATTTATTTAATCGCTATATTTTTATTAAGAAAAAAGGAATTTAGCCGTAAAATTACTACTTTACTTATATAAAGGTAAAGAAAGAGCGGATTTTTAAATTAATAATTTAATTATTTAATAACGAATAAATATTCTTTTATTCTTTATTAATATCCTTCTATTAATTATTATCTTTTCTTTTAAAAATAGGATTACCTATTTATATTACGTTAACCGATTTTAAAAAACGTATACATTGGTATATATTATTAATTAGTAATAGGAGTACGTTTTTATTTAAATTCCTTTCGTTAGCTATAAGTCTTTAAATAAGGATATTAAGGGGGGGATTTATAATAATTATATTTGGTATAATAAAACGGCTTTAAACTATTCGGCATTTATTAAATTTTTAAGTAATTTTAAACTCGTTAAAAAATACCCGATCGAAGGTTTTAATCCCGAATTTATTAAAATTTTAAAGTCCGATTAGGTTAAATATTTTATTTAAAGCCGTAATATTAATTACGCCTATTCGATATTAATCGATAATATTCTTCCTTACCGTTAGGTTATTAATAAAAAACCTATCCCTATTAATTATAAATAGTAATTAGAATATATACGCTAAGAATCCGAGACCTTGGGGTTAAAAGGAAAAGGTATTATAATCCGCGGTAATTATAATATATTTAAACGGTTATTAGTAGTAATAGAAATTGACGATAAGGATAAAGAAATAATCGATACTAATAATAACGATTTAAACTCCTCTAGCGAGGAATTTATTACCGGCGAAGATAATAATAGCGAAAATAAAGGTAATAATAAAGAAGATGAAAAAGATAACGAAAATAATAACGGGGATAATAACGAGGATGATGAAAATAATAAAGAGGAGGATAATAAAAATAATAAAGAAATTTCTAATTAGGAGTATAAAATTTTAATTAATTTCGAAAGTTTTTCTAATAATAAATAGGGGTTTTATTAAAAATTATTATTAATATTTATACTATAGAAAAATAAATTTATATTTTGCGGTTTTTTAAAACTTCCCGTATTTTTATTTATATAAATACTAATTTCCGAAAAAAAATTGCGAAAAATTTAATTAAGTAAAAAGGGTTAATAAAGTTTTTAGGAATATAATTGGAGGGAATAAAGAAAATAAATATAAAGTATAAGGTTTTATATATTATATATACTTCCCTTTAAAATTAATAAAAATTCTTACGAATTAATTTCGTATAAAAATAAAATAATAACGAATAATAGTAAAAAGTAACGAAATAAATACTAAAAAATATATTTATTTTAATTTCGGAAGTTAGTTTAAACCTAAATTTGGGCGCAATATTAATTTCGTTTTTAATTCGGGTTTTAATTTAGATTCTAATTCGATTTCGTTTTTATTAAAATAATACTAAGGGCTTTCGGGCTTAATAAATTCCAATTCGATAATAAATTCCTAATTTTATTCGTATTCTCTTTTAATATTTTAACGGGTCTAAATTTATTTTACTTCTAATCTTCGCGCTTATTCCCGTATAAAGAGTAAATACTCATTAATTTAAACTTCTTTAAGGACCTATAAACCGTTAATAGTATTAAAATTATCGAATTCTTCGTATTCCTTATTAAGATTAAGGAATATACCGTTTCGGCGAATAAATTTTTTAATATTTTTAGAAGAAATTAATTTCTTAAAACGAAATCCATTTAATTACGTATAATAATAAATATTCCCGTTAATAATATTAACGATTTTATAAGGACTTTTCTATTTATAATTCAGCTTTTTAATAATATTTATATCGATTCCCCAAATATTATTATAAATAAAAATAAGATTTCCGATATTAATAATAGCGTTTTTCGGTTTTATTTTATAGAAATTAACGGAATTTCTTCGCGCGGTAGCTTTTCTCCTAATATTGGCAACCTTTTCGGCCGCCTATTAAAAGCGGTACTTAATATTATAATATATTTAAACGACGGCGGCGATTAATTTATTTATTATATATTTCTCTAAATATTTTTTTTATTCGATTAACTTCTAAAATAAATAGTCGAATTTAATAGGAGTAATAGGATTATAATTATAGGCTAATTAAAAGGGAGTAAATTTATGGCTATTACGAATAATAGTACGATTAGTAAAAAGGATATAAGGGAGTAAATCCTTCTATCCCTTATTAATTCCTTTTATTAATTTGGCTAATATTATAATAATTACCGAATGCTTTTATTCGTTAATTTTATTAGTTTAATAATTATAAGGCATTATTCGTATTAACGGGATTTAGAAATTATTAAATACTTCGGTAAATTCTTTTTAAAATTCGGAATTATTATCGATAAAAATATTAAAAGGATATCCCTAATGTAAAAATACTTCCCGGAGGAAAATAGTAATATATTTCGACGTTAATGCTAAAAGAACTTTTACTTCTATATAATTCGTTAAATTATTTTTAATTTTAATTAACGTTTATTATCTTCCCTTTCCGCCCAATAAATATTAGACGTTTAAAATTTACCGGTTAAAAGGTTAAAGAATTGGAAATAATTATTTATATTTATTTTTATAACGCTTAGGAGCGTATATTTAATAAATAATATAATTACGGATTATATTTTCGATTTAAATATATATCCTATATTAATAATAATATTCAATAATTTGTCTATAAATTCCTTCCCTTCTTCGATAACCGGCTTCGTTATAATAATATTATATAATTAATTCCTATTATATTTTATCGTTAATTAAAAAACGAAGGTAAGCACGTTTATAAATTATTTGTAACCAAAGTTTTCGATAGTAAATAAAATATTTAAAGGCGTTTTTTTTAAAAGTTTATTATATAGTAAATATTTTATTATATTATATAGGAACGTAGAGCGAAAGTAAATAGCGAATTATATCTTCTGAATAATTAAAATATTTATTAAATAAAATCCACTCCCTTTTTATATATTTTTCGGCAAAAAGATAATAAATTTAAGCGTCGATAAAGTCGTTAATATCTTCCTCAAAGTATTTCTCTTCTAAATTACTTTTTTTAGGGGGTTTTTGGGAAAGGCCGTTAGTTACGGTATTTTTAATTCCGGGGATATATTTTATATTAAAATCGAAGTATTTTATTTAAGTAATTTATTATATAAAAAGGGCATTAGGAATATCGCTTACCGCGCCGTTAAATTAATAAATAAGGATTTGAGTATTTATTTTAATAATAAAATACGTACCGAAAAGCTAACGTCTTAATTGTTTAAAAGTATAAAATAAATTACGAAGCTTTTATTTAATAGTATTATAATGAATTTCGGCTAGTAATTAAATACTACTTTTAAATTTATAAAGATATCGCTTTTTATCGAAGCTAAATTGTTTAATAACCGTTCCCTATCCTTTAATATAAGTATTAGTAATAAAATAAATAATTATTTTATTATTATTATAAACGAGAGTTGTAAGGATTGGAATAATAGTGATTTTATATTAAAGATATTCTATAGTAAATTATTAATTTTCTATTTATATTAATTTAATTCCCTTTTTTATAATAGCGTATAATAGGATAGCGATAATTCCAAAATCTTTAATTTAAATCCGGTAATAATTAACGATATTTAAAAAAGTTCGAAATTCTTTAAATTCTTTTCTTCGGGGTTTAATTTTTCTAATAATATAATAAATTTATTCGCGAATTTTTTTAATTTTAATTTCATTTAGAGATTTACCTTTAAAATTATAAATATAATCGATTAAAATTATTTCTCGTTTATACTATTGGGATTTAGTTATAGTAATTATTTTATTAGTAAATTTAACGTTTAATAATATTCTATCGATATTAATAAAATATTTGTAAATAAAGCGTCGAATTCCTTTATTATTAATTAGTTCGTCGTTATATTAATTTTTTAGGCTTTTAATATAAATATCGTTAAAATAAGGCTAATATACTTTAAGGATTAAATTATAAAGGATCTTAATTATTACCCTTATAAATTGAGCGATTGAGTTGGTTCTTCTTTAGGGTAGTATTATTATATAGAGTAGATTAAAAAGTATTAAAAATATTGTTAAATTCCGACTTTCTTTATTAAATTGAATTTTATCGTATTTTGAGAATAAATTTAATAAAGAAAGAATTTCGCATTTAGTAAAATCTTCGTTAAAAGGTTCGTACTTTAGGGGTATATTAATATTACGGATAATTATTTTATTAATTTTTTAAACGTTATTAATTAACCGGAATTTTTTATCCTTCTTTTAAACGAGAAATTAATTATTCCGATAAGAAGTATAGTTCTCTTTTAGAATTCTACGCTAAATGCGTTCTTTAAGTAAATTATAAACTTTTTTATATAAAGCCTATAGAATAGGAATTACTTTCGTTTATTAAATTAAATAGGTAACCGTTTTAATCTTCTATTTTTCTATTATATTTTTATAAATAAAATTATATTTAGAAAATTCTTAAGTAAGGGCTTTTTCGTAATTGAAGAATATATAAATGAAAAGTTCGATTTTAGTTTCGTTAAGTAATTCGTTCTTTTCTAAAATCTATTAAAGTCTTTTAAACGTTAATTAAAAACCTTTAATTAATTCCGTAAATTGTAGAATAATATATTTATTTTATTTAAATAGAAAGTTATTTAATTATTTTTAGATTTTGTACCGGATTTCTTCGAATTTCCATTTCTTTTAATTAAAGTTATTATTAGGTTTAAAATTATCCGAAGGCGTATTATCGATTAGTTTTATTTTTTAAGCGATTTTTTTATATAAAGTATTAATTTAAATAAACGGAGAAGAATTTCGTAGCGACGTAGAAGAAGATAAATTAGCGAAGGACGGAATATCCTTTATTTTTTTAAATTTCGGGACCTTCTTTCCTTAATCCTTGGTATTTTTAATTATTAATTTTCGTAATTCCCGAAAAAAGCTTTTATAGATCTTTCTCCTTATTTGGTCTTATACTACTCCTTTTTTTAATTATTATTTTATTAGTAATTAATTTTCCGGAGGATTATTTATATTCTTCTTCTAATATTTTAAATTAATTTCTCTAATTAATCGAAAATAATCGGATAATACCTCTTTGTTATATTTTTTATTATATAATAAAACGATAATAATATCCGCAATTTCTTTTCTTAAAGAAAGGTAATTCTTATTATTTTTATTAATTTTAATACCTTTTATAAATTTTTTATTATTTTCTTTAGAATTTATTTTAATAAATTTATAAAGCGATTTATTCGTTAGAATAAATTCCTAAGTATTATTTACGATAATAGGGTAAATAATTACAGTAAGGGAATTAAACCCATTACCCGAAAGCGTTTATTTACTTTTTAATAGCGAAGAGAATATTAATTCTTATTCTTCTTATAGTAAAATAAGTACGAGCGGTTCCGACGTTAGTATAATCTATTATAACGTTAATATTTTTAATAAATAGAAGATTAAGTAGGATTTTATAACGAGGGAATTAATTCCGAATAATTATAAAATATACCTTCCGACCTTTATCGAATAAGAAAATATCCTCTACTATTTCACTTTTAAATTGTACCCTTCCGTTATTAAAATTAATATTAGCAATCGTATAATTTATATTATTAAAATTAAATTTATCGACTAAATTAGTAAATATAATATTAATTTCCGTACTGCTATTTAAAAGAGCCGTAACTTTTTCGTTACCTTTAAATTTAATATTAATTATTAATGTAAAAAGGTTTTATATACGCGTAACCTCTTTATTAAATAGTAATTTTTCGCTATAGAATATAATTTGAAGATCCTCTTTGCAAATTTGAATTGGTTCGTCTTTAAGTACCGTTTTGGGATTTACAATTTAATAATAAAATTAATATATTTACGCGGCGAGGATATCGCTAAACCTCTTCTTCTAATCCTTATATAAAGGTTCCTTAAGTGCCGTAATAACGGTATTAATTTATAAATTATACGGACGGAATTAATTAACTTTTAAACTATTATCCTTAGTAATACTACCGTTATATATTAATTAAAGGGCTTCTTTAAAGGCCTTCTAATAATATTTAAGGTTAATTAATTTTTTAAATAATTAACCGGATTCGGGAATAATTATAATTATATCTTTAAAAATAATTTATAATTTAATACCTATAATTTTATTAATAATCGGGCAATTCTCCTTAATTTAAATAATTTTATAATTTATATAATCTTTAAAATTATTGAAATCCTTAAATTTAGAAACGGATTTATCAATTAGAAATTTCTAAATTTTAATTAGAAATTCGTCTATAGGTTCTAGCGATTTAATAGCGGTAGTAAAAATTAATTTTAATTAAAGAGCTAGCTTAAATACAATTTCAATTATTACTATTCGTACGTCTTTTTAATCCGTTATATCCTTTATACGAGGGTTAAAATTTAGCCTTCTTACGGGTAGTAATTATAATTTTTCCCTTTAATTTATATTAGAAGGGGGTTTATAAGGAATTGCTAATTTTCCCCGCGTTTAAATAGGCGTAATAATAATTTCCCTCTTTATAATTTACTTTAGGATTTAAAATATTAAAAAAGACTTTTAAATAAAAGGAGGAAGAGACGCTAAATATAAATTAATTAAGTTATAATTAGTTTAAAGAGATAATTCGTTAATTAAAATTATATTATTCTAAGGATTAGCCCGGTAACGATTCTAAACCTTTCGCTACTTTTATTAATATTTTAATTTTAAGAAATTAAAATTAGGGGTAAACCTATTAAAATAAGCTTCGGTTTCCTATTCCCGGAATTTATTATATTTAGGGTATTTGTTATAGTAAGTTATACGGGATTTGAATATATCTCTAAAGCGGTTTATATAAAAAGTAATAGAGATTATATCGCTCGGAATATATTATATTAATTTAATATTATTTCCTAAATAGAATTATTACTTACGGCCTTATTCTTTATTAACTTTAATTTAATAAATCTATCCCTTATTTATATAATAGTCCTTATCCTTATATTAATATTAAATATAACTAAATTGTCTATACTAATAGCAGGTTATATTTTCCGTTAGTTAAATTTATTTAATCGATTATATTATTATAATATTGACTTAAGGAATATAATTACTCCTAAGGAGATTTCGGAAATAATTTTTAAAATTCTTAATTTATTAATTCGCTACTTTAATATAAGTAATTTATATATTTTAAAAGCTCTTAATTAGAACGTTTATAGTAACGGGTTCTTTAATAATTTCCTATTTAACGGTCGTAATCTTCTTTTTATTAAAATCTTTTTTACTATTAGAAGTTTTAATTTTAATAATAATAATCTTTTTATTACCTTATTATCTTCATTACTATCGCTATTATTAAAAGAATTAGAAGAATTATTAGAATTAGAGTTGGAATCGTTATTTTCCCTTCGATAATAAATAATAATTTAATTGGAAAGTTTCGTAGAAAAGTTAATTTATATTATTTTAGAGAGTTTATTTTTATTTTTATTGAAATAAATAATGAAATTAATACGGTAACGGTAAAATAATTTTTTATAAAAACGTTTAATTACCAACCTTTCGATAATTTTTTAATTAATTTACTTTTGCCGAATTAATAGTTAATAATATTTAAAAATAATATTATTAACGGCTTTCTTATTATTTTCGATACGTTTACGGTAGAAGTTTTAGAATTTATTTATATTGGAATTTATTTACTCCGGATTATAGGTATAATAAGTAGTATGGAATTTATTATAAAATTTTACTTATATAATGGGCTCGTTCTTTTTCTTAATAGAGCGGATAATACCTTTAATAATATTTCGGAATTAGGGTTTATATTATCGGTATTATACGTTAATTTTTTCTTCGTTATTATATTATTTAATAAAGTTCGTTCTATCTTCGAAATTTAAAAAGAATTTAATAATATTCTTATTTCTAAACTTCTTCTTAAAATTGAAGTCCTTCGAAGAATATATAAAGAATATTATAATCGTCTAATTTAAAACGGGATTAAGGTTCTATTATTGATCTTAATTATTATTATCTTTATTCTCGGAATAAATTTAATAGTTAGAAGTTTAACTAAAGTTTATTATATTTAGGGGGGAAGAAGGTAAAGAATATATAAAAGGTATAAGGGGAAATAAATAAAGAAGCGAAGAAATAAATATAGAAAAGGGATTAGTAAATATAATAAATAAATTAATTATTAATTAAGAATTATTATAAGTAAAAATTATTAATTTTAGTATTAATATCGACGAATATTTTATTAATTTATTATTAATAAAGGATATAAAATAGTAAAAAGTATTCGGGGGGAACCTTTTATTAAATAAACGCTAATATAAAGTACCGTTATATCCTTATACGAAATTTAACCCTTTATTAATAGAGGATAGATTGTACTTTAATTAATATCGGATAATATAATATATATTAGATTCAATTGAGTAGATTATTATATACTAATATGAAGGGGTTTAAGGCTATTAAATAAATATATTATATTTTAAAAGTTCCGACGACGCGTATTAAAATAAGGTTTTTAAAACTATTAAATAAGTATTTTGTATATTCGAAACCCTAGCGCCGGTTATTATTCGTTTATATATACCCTTTTATTGGATTTATATAAAATATTAATTTAATATTAAAATTAGGGCGAGGCTTCTAATTTAATAATATTTATTTTAATTATCGGCCTCGAAGCCGGGAATTTATTATTAAATCCTCGGTTAATTGGTTATCGTTCGCTTAGTATCGAAAATTATAAATCTTTTAAATTTATAATCTATTCCTAATTTAATTTTTAGGGACGCTTTTATAACGTATAATAATTAATATTAAAAGGGCTATAATTACATTTACGTTTATCCTATATATTATTTTATTTCTATAGTAAATCTTACGGTATATTTAGGATAGTATATTTCTAATTTTATTTCGATATTTATTCTTTATTATTTTTTTTTTATAACCGACGGATTATTAAAATTCCTAATCTTATTATTTTAAGGTATTGAGTCCGCTTTAACTAATTTGGCTAGAAGTTTAAAATTCAATTTCGTCCTTATTACTATTTAAAATAAGGAAGAAAAATAACCCTAAATAATTACTATTACTATAATAATTAGGAAAGGAGCTATATTAAAAACTTTTAATAAGATTAAAAGAATAGAGAGGGGAGTAAATTTATAGGGGAGAAAAGAGTAATTTAATAATAGGAATATCTTTTTCGATTTAATTATATTTTTTCTTTTACTTATTATAAAGGTAGGGTTAGGAAATTTTAAAGATTTAATTAAGGAGTTAATTTTTATTAAATTGAAAAAGATTTTTATTTTAAAGATTAAATAAAATCTAATTATTATTTTAGTAAAAGTTGCCTAACCTTCTTTCTTTTCTTTTTAATTACCCTTTTTTCCTTTTATTCCTTTAGAGTTTTCCTTCTTTCTATATAAAAGTCCGAAATTTATTCTATAGCTTTCTTTCTTAATTTATTTAATATATTACTATTATATTTCCTTCAAATTAGTTCATTATGATGCATCCTTGTCCTGTACCTCTTTTTTCAGATTATGACCAGGGAAAATCCCTGGAAGAATTCCTCTAGAATGAAAAACTACGAAAAATTTTCGAAAAAATTCGGAAAAAATCTGCTGTCTAGCCGTGTACCCTTGTACCTGTTTATCCGCCCCATCTTACTATATATAACTATTATTAAAAAAGAGGTTAACCGCCGTTAATAGTATAATTAAATTAGCCGACTCTATATTTAACGCCTAAAAGCACTTATTATATAATATATTCTCTTCCTCTCCTACTATTACAACCGGCCCTTCTAATATTATTATCCCTATTATTGCCCCGGCGGCAACGGCTCCTAAATAGGCTTACGACCGTAACCTCGAAGTTTACTTCCTTACGTTAATAAACGATTCGCCGTACCGCCGTATATATTAAGGCGATAAAAGGGAATTCTTAAAAGGGTTAAAGAAAAATAAATCTATAGCGTATCTTTTTACTAACGTACTATCGGATAAGGACTTCATCGCGGAAATAATATTAAAAGATAAGCCTATATACGATTCGAAATCGTTATTTAAAGAGGAGGAAAATAAACCTATTAATTTAAATTAATTTTTTTTTAAAGTTATAGGAAATATTTTATTATTTTAATACTATTTAATAACTTTCGTCGATGCGATTTTAATAATTTTATTCTTATATTCGTATATATTATAATAGGAAAATTATATTATAACGAACGTTTATTATAATTCGACGCGTTATTATTATTATTAAGAAATGTAATAATTTTATTATTTTTTTAAAAATCTTTAAATTCAATTATATAAGGTAACTAATTTACTACCCTATATAATAGGCTCTAATAGCCAATTTTATTACCCTATAATATAAACTCTAATAGCTAATCTTACTACCTTATAATATAGGCTCTAGTAGCTAATCTTACTACCTTATAATATAAATTCTAGTAGCCAATCGTATAGAATAAAAAAAATCTAATAAAACTAATAAAAAAAATCTAATAATCTAAGTACTCGAGTGCCCGCCCGCTAGCAATTACAACGCAAATATAGGGGCTCGGGCGCCCGACCCTAAAAACGTAGACCCTAACCCTACATATAGGGTCGGTTTTATAATATTAATTACTCCTTTAAATTAATTCCAAAATTTATATTACCGGTATTATTCGATTTAAAATAATCTAACGAATAAAATAGTATAATTATATTAAAATTTGAATAAAGTTTAGCTATAAAGTAATTATTATACGAAAAATATTATACGCGCCTCCTTCTTATATATTCTAACGCAAAGTTAGCCGTACGACCAACCTATTTCTAAGCCGTCCGTATAAAGCGCTAATTATTATAAATTACCTATATTCGTTCTAATAAATTCCTCCTAAAATTTATTATATAGTCGTTTTATTCAATTACCACCCCTTCTATTATATCCTCTTCTCTATTAAATTTATTAATAATAATAGAATTTACAATACCTTTATTATTATTTTCGATATTTAAGCTATATAAATCGGTTCTTTCAATCTAATTATAAAGCGCCGTAACCGTATATATAATATTACACTAGGTTTCGATCGGGTATTCTAACGCCGCCGACCTTATAATTTTAAACCGCTACTTTATTTTACTAATCGCAATCTTTACCTTCGTACGATACTTCGAATACTTTAAATTATATAACTCCTTTCTATTTTTAAATCGCCCTCTCCCACTCCCTTATTCAAATAAATAATACTATATAATAATATAGGGTACGAAAATACCGCGCGTTAAATAAAACCCCGCGTTATTAAAGTAAAACTTCCCGGGCGGTATTATAAATCTAAAATCGAAGATTAACTTCAATAATTTAAAATTATATATTAATCCTTTTATTCCCGGAAGTATATATATAAATAAACCATCGAATCTAATCGTAATAAATACGTTCTATATTATATAATTTTTATAATTACGCTATACATTAGCCTTAACGGTTAGTACCTAAGTATATATTAAAGTCCTATTAATAGCGTTAATATAATTGTAGAAAAATCGATTAAAAATTCTATCCCGTAACGTATCCTCGTATACCGTATTGGAATCTAATTATATAATAATTTAAATATATAGAAGGATTATAACGCGTAATATATTATTAAAATTTCGATTAATAATACCGGTATTATAGCCAAATCGATACGTAATATTTCGATAGGTTTTATTATAATTATAAATATATAAGAAGGTTATAAATTTTTACTTAAGGGATATCCCCCTTATATTACGGATATTAATATTTCGAAATATTTAATCGATTAATTATATAAACGGATAGTACTTTATACGGTATAAATCGAATAATTTTAATTCTCGATTATAGTAGAGCGTATTTCGAGTAATTATTTCTCCTTCGAATCGATTTATATAAATTAACCCCTATACCGCATTGTAACTACCGCGAATATATATAGAAGCTAGTATAATAATAACGGTTAATATAATTTATATGAAAAATAGCTATACTCGATTCTAAATTTCAATAGGGGTATTTATAGCGTTAGAGGTATTATTATTAATAGAAATAAATAAAAATAGCACACTCGAAAATATATTCGACTACCCGTTTTAATTAACGCAATACCCCTATTACGCGCCCGATTAATAGCAAAAATACACCATTTTTTTATATATCTAGATCAATTAGCCTTAGCACCTCACGATATTACTTTAGGAAGCTGACTAGGTTGGATGCGGGCGACCTATTATTTATAGGGGGGTTATAGGGGGTTTATAGGGACCCTGGTCGAAAAGATACAAGCTAAAATCCTTCGCGTCTTCTTTTGGCCATCTGCAGTGTGATTAACTGCATATACACCGCATAACAACAACAGGGGTCAAATTTATATGGGAAACGGATCAACGGTTGGAAAATTGAAACGCGCCCCCAGTCACCATCGGCTAACCCAACCGACGCCCTACGTACGCCCTTCCCTCGACAACGACGACAAGCGCCATGTCAACTCACAGGAAGGATCACGCTCGTATTGTGCTACCTAGCGCCATAGAATCCATGGTCTTGTTCGACCAGTCATCCAGTCCAGAGGGAGTGCAGGGAGTTCTAAACCGGCAGCGGCTGAAACCCTCCACCACTACACGTGT
The DNA here is from genome assembly GCA_033439795.1 of Sordaria brevicollis. Taxonomy (NCBI): domain Eukaryota; kingdom Fungi; phylum Ascomycota; class Sordariomycetes; order Sordariales; family Sordariaceae; genus Sordaria; species Sordaria brevicollis. The sequence goes on from JAUTDP010000006.1 coordinate 54,724, forward strand.
ATACCACGACCCAAGTGCATGGGTCACTGGCCACTACTACAGTAATAGCCCAGGTACTAATCATGGGACTGGACTGAGACAAGTTGCAATTACCTAAACTTAACGTCAAACATTTCTCGGTAGGCAACCCGTGGTGTCAAGCTTTTCAAGGGTCCTCGTTGATGATGATTAATGCTAGTTTTTGTGCTCCGAGAATCGGAACGTGGACCGACGGACGGCTGTCCTGGGTTCGGGTGTTGAACTCGGCTGTAAAACCTACAGTCAAAACCCCTGTTCCGTCACCCCTGTAAATATGGCTATGAGTGTTGCTCGTAGAGGGGAGTTGCTCGTAGTAGGGTATGGTGCACGGACCCTACCTCGAAAACGTCCCCCAAAAAATGCACCAAAACTGGCTTGCCAAGCAATTTTGGACTCTTGGTAGACCCGGGTTTTGCATTTCACCATATAAAAATAGAGCAACACCCCCCTATTTACGGTTGCTCGTTGCTGATTTGCGCTTAGCCATAGTAAAAAGACAAATCCGGTCCAAGGTGTTGCTACAACAGGGGGGGTTGCTCGTACTGGGGGTTGCTAGAACAGGGGTCTTTACTGTATAACAAGGTTGCCGCTTGGGTTACGCGTACAAGTCGTTCCATGAGCATGGCTTCAGGGTTCAGGTTTGACTAGTCAAAGATTACCTAACCCCTAACCGGACGAGGAGTCATACCTTGATGGTCAGGCACCATTTTTGTTTTGTCTTGTCTCTGTGGAGTATGGATGTGCTTTTATCCATGCTTATGCCTGTCATTGACCTTGAGGAATCGATAGTGTCGAGTCTGTTAAGACGACGGTGCCTTACTTGAAAGGTTGGAGATTGTTTGATGACTGTGACTGTAACTGTGATTGTCCCCATGAAGCAGTCAGTGGAATATGGCTTTGGATGTTCGGCATTGCCGAGAGGGAAACTGTGATAATGTCTATTACCATTACCATTAACCAACGAACACTATGATATGATACCAGGTTACCTCAGTTCATCATGTCTAACAGACTTTTTCTAGGCCAGTGATAACCGTTGAGAGAACGCCACATTCCCATGACATCCAAATCCGTGACCCACCTACCCCTGACTGAACCATAACAAAGTAAACAATGACTCTATCATAGAGTCATACACGAACACCTTCGTTCAGTCATGCCATGAAATATAGAGCATAATCCCGGCTCCAATCGCAATAGCCGCAAACTGCACCAACGTCTTCCTCAACTCCTTCGCCTTATCCTTGCCCGTCTCCAACAGCTCCGGAATGACAGCCACCGTGCCCACATACAGGAACGTACCCGCCGTGAAGGGCAAGAGCATGTCTCCCCACGTCAAGCTGGTTCCCCAGATACCCTCCTTCATGCCCATAGCCGCCTCGTTGGCGCCGCTGCCACCAAACTCTTGCACGGCAATACCAATGAGTGTACCGAGCATGGCGCCGATGGCGGTGACGAACTGGGCGCCCATGGCCTGGCGCTTGGAGAAGCCGGACTGGACGAGCAGGGCAAAGTCGCCGACCTCGTGGGGGATCTCATGGAAGAAGACGGCCACGGTGGTGGTTGCGCCGATGGTGGGCGAGGCGTAGAAGGAGGCGGACATGGCGAGGCCGTCGGTGATGTTGTGGGTGAAGTCGGCACTGTTGGATCTCTAGTTAGCTTTCGTCCGATCGTCCTGGCCATTAGCGAGGGAGTGAAGACAGGCACATACATCAAGTTCAAATACCCTCCCAACTTAGCAGAAGGGTTAACCTCCTTCTTCTCATCCTCCTCTTGCACATCCTTCTTCTTCAACTCATTCTTCTCGCCGACCTTCCTGTTCTTCGCCTCCCCCTTCTTCGCAACATCAACACCAGTCGCCGCGCCATGATCATGCGAATGCGAATGTCCATGAGAATGATCATGTCCACCCTCCCCACCCGTCGCGATCCTCAGCCCCTTATCCATAGCCACAAAAGTCATGAACCCAACCAGAATAGCCACACCAAGCAGCAAGTTCCTATTCGGCTCCACCATCACAAACTTGGCGCTGTCGTGGCTGTCCTCGCCAATGAAGATCTCGGGCAGCAAATGGAACAGGGTGTCGCCGAGCAAGCCGCCCACGGCGAAAGCGACCATGACGGAAAGCGAGGACGGGTCGATGTTGGTCGGGCATAGCGCCAGCAGGAAGTTGGGAGGGCCTGAGATGTACAGGGTCGCGAGGATGGCGTTGACGGCGGGCGAACCGGGGAAGAGGATGGCGAAGAGACGTTCGGTGGCGGAGGAGGTCTGGTGGGCGTGCGCGGCGACCTTTTCGGCGGAGAGGGCTTGAACTATTGGGCAATCCTAATGTTTTAAAAGCGCGTGACGGTTAGTCTTCGAATTCGTTCTACAGCAACCTGATGCGGATGAAAGGGGGGAAAGCCGTGGGAGTAGGTAAACAAACCTGCAATAACCCATCCAACTCCTCCAAACTCAAGTCCGAAGGACTCAGTTTCTTCTCCGCCCCGTACGTCTCATGCGAGGCACGCGCATAGACCTGGAGAACGGCAATGGATGCCAACGCGAATAGCGTCATCAGGCACTTGGCCCGCGATATGCCCACCGCCATGATGGGTGAATGGTGCTAAAATCGAGGGACTGAAGAGCTCAGAAACACGTCAATTGGGACCAGAGAAACAATATCCAGACAAATAATCGCAAAAGAGTGCGCGAAGAAAATGTTGAAGAGGTGAAGAAGAGAAAAGTAAAAAGGGGAAATCAAAAAAGGAAGCGGAGATGGGATTCAGAGAGACATGGACCTGGAAGCCAGCATCGCAGTTTCAGGGAGAAGTAAAGTGGGGATCAAGCTGAGCTGTTCATCTCTTATTCTGTCCTCAATTCGGCCGGCGGCGGCGCCAAAACCAGCGACGACGGACTGGACGGACAGTGCGGTAAGGAACCTGAAAGACCTGCCCGGGAGGAGGACCCCGCAAAATGACTTCCTCTGTCCTGACCCGACTCCCCTGGATGCTACCCAGCCCCGTTTTTAGGGCTGACGTCGACGGGCACAGGCCCACTGTGGGTTAGCGCTCAGTCGCCTGTCGCGTGCCGCACTGCCGCCTGTGCAATGTCCATTCGGGGGTCGAATCGGGAATTGCCCGGGACCAGCTTTCAAGAAATTTCGGTGCTTTGAAGTTCACTTGTCCACCGTCAGCTTCTTGTCAGTTACATCAGCTTCCAGTAACCGGGTGGACGCTCTTTAATCCCATTCGACACTTCCTCTTGGACTCATCTTCCCTTCAGTTGAGATGGAAGCTCCCGACCAGCAAGGTTCTCAAGGGTGGAGTATCACAAGAGCATGGCAACGAAGCACAACACCATGCCCGAGTCGTCCATGATCGAGATACGGTACGGTAGGCAAATGATTAAAGGACTTGATATTGCCGTTGTAAGTATAAGCCTTCCAAATGCGTTGTTATCTAACCAAAAATCCCCCAAAGCCAATATCTTGTCCCCGTTGACACATTCCCCATCTCTAGCACGACAACACCGCACCCTCATTACATCCCGAGACCACAGCTCAACAGAGTTGCTACTTCCCTCTTCGCTCCTGGACCTAGTAAAAACTCCATCAAAAAAGCCAACGCAAGGTACTGGCCTTATCCTACGACAGCACAGGGACTGTATACAGCTCATAGGTTATGAGAACAAAGACCCCAGATTTCAACGCAGATCAGAGACTAAAAAGGACCATCGCCATCATGGCGACAACAACCGCACCCATCATTGATCCCTTGACGGAGCTTGCCTTTCCCGTATTCGCAATATCCGAAGGCAAGCTAGCCACAGTCATCGTGCTGTTGGGAGCAAGACTAGAAGCCGGAGCGAGAAAAGTGGTCGGTTGGTTTGTCGTCAAAATGTCGGATGGTTTCAGAAACGTTGACTGAGCCGTTTCCTAGACGGCAGACGAGGAATTGGTTCTGGCAAGTGTTATTAGTACACTTGTAGAACTCTAATCTTCATCAGTCACGTCACTTACTGGCCTCCGTTACAGGAGAGATCAAAGAGAGGAGTTGTCGTCAACGTGCTACCGATGAGACCGAAACTCGGGTTTGGCGTTGTCGGGGCAGAATCCTGCATCGTGTACCACCAGACGTTGGTGTTGCCAAACAGAGGGCAGCCAACCTGGTCCCAGTAGTATTTGGCATTCTGAATGCTAGGTACGGCTTGGCCCACGGTTTTGCCGCTCGTGGGGAAGCCGGTCTCTGTGATCCAGACGGGCTTGCCCTGGGACGCAGCCTTGGTGGCACCCAGAGCGTCATCGAAAAGGGACTTGCTATGGCCAATGTCGTTTTGCTGAGTTTTCTGGAAATATGGGTAGCCATCGAAGCCCAGAAAGTCTGAAGCATCAATCACCACCTGGTTGGAGCTGTTTGCCCACGCCGTCCACGTGTCCACGTGGCCCACTGGGGCGCCTGAAAGAGGCGTGTTGTGGATGATGTCACGGACCTGCTTGATGTAGTGGGCAATCGTGAGCGGCTGAGCTCCCGGGTTTTCCTTGTTCTCGAGGCCTGTGGGTGAGATTCTATACAAATCTTCGCTACCAACCGAGATACCGGCCACCAGTTCACTGAGGGCGGGTCCGTACTGCTGGATGGCAGAGATGAGAGCTTCTAACTCGTTGGCGAACGCGGCATCACCAGCCGAAGCCCATAGACCAAGAAGAAGCGACGTCTTAGTGGCAATCGCAGCTGGGATGGCGGAAATGGGAGCTTTTTGCGTACCCGCTTGCTGTACAACGGGTCCGTGGTTAGTGGTTTCAGGTTAGGTAGAGGAGGACTTGGGTTACAGGTGTCAGTAGATGGACTTACAACCATGGTGTAGAGTCTGGCACTGGTAAACCCTCCAGCAGGGGCACCGACGAGACCCCGAGCTGTTCGAAATTCGGCTTCAAAGTCAGCCTGCTGCTTGGCAGCACCATTGGTGAACGTGGAGCCATAGTTGAAGCCTTGGTAGGCACCCATGACGGTTGAGACGGTGGCAGCCAGCGCTGCGAGGTGTGAAAGGCGAAACATAGCGGAAAGTTTGTTTCGGCGGTAACTTTTTGCTGTCCAACGTTCCAAAAAGAGGTTATCGATGTTGACGCTGAGTCGTTATGGGCCAAAATTGTTGCCGGACGCGAGAGACAAAATTTGAGTGACCAAAGTGATGAGTCCAAGAATCACCAAAAAAGGGACGTGGTTGTAGACAGAGAAGACGAGAATGGGGAGATGCTCTGGGGCAAGGATCTTTATGGACTGGCTTGGGGCGTGCTACCGAAGGTGAAGACGCAGAAAGAAAACGAGAATTTGGGCAGGAACGATATTAGATGACTGTTGAACAGGCTAGTCAAGGGAACACAAAGTATTGTGCATGATACACTTCGGCAATCAGAAGTGAAGGCAAGATCTTTTTAATTTGAATTCGAGGATAATGATAGGTGCTGACTTCAAACGTAGGAGAGAAATAAGGACGGCAAACGTGTAGTACTGTCGATGCTACAATGATGAATGACAAAGGTGTGGTGTGTAGCAGGTTATGTTTCCAGAGATCCGTCAGACTTGTAGCTTTTCAGCATAGTAATGCATCATTGCCCATGAATGCTCGCCTTCCGATTGTAAACGATTCTTAACCCAAGTTAAAAGCAGCAGCAAAGGGGAAGCAACATGGCACTTGCCGGTTTTATTGTTGCAACTGCCTCTTAATTTCCGTTGATTCCTGTGTTCCTTCCCTCGTAGTCCGAGAATCTCGGCTACCTCCAACAGGATGAAGAATTTTTACATTCGTTGGTCGACGCATACAAGCCCTGTATAAAGGCAAGAGCCTTCCACAGCATTAGAACACGAGGTCAGTCCTCGTGCAAGAAGGTTAAACAAAGTCGATTCCCGCTTGTTCTGTTGGTAAGTATGCCGTGCAACGATGGGATGTGGTCGACACAAAGGCGTGCATTTATATCTAACCAACTTCCCCTGATTGCCAGCCGCTCGCCATGGTCTCAGTGCCAACATGAACCAGGCTCGCGTCAAAATCACCAGGTTGCCTTTCCACATATATGAATGTATATTTTTTTGTTCTTTTTGTTTGGCTGAAAAGCATTGGTGAGACCATCACCTCCGATACAAAGGAGGATGACTGCAACAAAAGTCTAGACTCCGTTTTTTCAAACTTGGTGCTCTACGACGCTTCCTTCAATGACTGACCTCCAACATTTCCAACTTCTAAAACGTCCTTTTTACACATACCCTTGCCACAAAGACACTCTTCACACCCCCATCCCCTCCAACACCCCCTCCAAATCATCTCCCTCCCCACTAAACCTCACCATTTCCCAAAACACTCCCTTCTTCCCATACAGCTCCGCCGGCGAACCCACCTCCACGACTTTCCCGCCTCCCATAACGACAACCAAGTCGTAATCAATGATAGTCCTTAACCGATGGGCAATAGTCACCAGCGTTCTTGATTTCTCATCGCCAGCGTCGAGTTCGTTTCGGAGAGCGACTTGAATCCCCCTGTCCGTCTCATAATCCATGCTCGCCGTGGCCTCATCCAGCAACATCAGCTTGGACTTGCGTACCAGGGCACGGCAAAGGGATAAGACTTGGCGCTGGCCGTGGGAGAAGTTCTCGCCTTGGGCTTGGACACGGGTGTCGAGGGAGAGGGAACCCGAGTTGGAGGTGGAACTGCCGTTGGTCGTGGCTATGGCTGTGGATGAAGATGAAGACGACAAAAGGGGCGTTTGTTCGGTGGGCGGTACTGAGTTAGTATCATCAATTGCTTCAGCGCCGTTAACACTAGCATCGGTACTGCCCATGTTGCTGCTGCTGCTGCTGCTGCTGCTGCTGCGGAAGTCGAAAGATGCAATGCCGGTGCAGGACCTGAGAGCGTTCTCTAGCGTATGAGCGGGTATGGTGCCGGATGGGTCGAGATTTGTTCTGACAGTGCCGTTGAAAAGTGTAGCTTCTTGGGGGATGATGGTCAATGCCTGTCGAAGTCTCTTTCGCGAGATACTCGTGATGTCAATGCCGTCGTAAAGAATTTGACCCGAGACAATATGGGTGAAACGGAGGAGGGAGAGGACGAGCTAGAGAGGTGGCAAATCATGTTAGTCTACTACCTACTCTCTACTTGAAGTGTACGGAGAGGGTTGTAAGTGTAGGGATAGTACTTACCGTACTCTTTCCTGAACCTGTACGTCCAACCACAGCAACCCGCTGACCAGCCTTGAAGTTGAGATTAATATCTTTCAAGATGTCAGGGCCATCGAGGTCATATCTGACGGTAACGTTGCGGAACTCGATCTCGCCTGTCCTCGGCCAGTCCCCTGGCACTTCAAGCAAAGAAGTCTCTTCGGGATGTTCGCTATCACCGTGGCTGGATCGTGGCAAGCCGTCCTTCTCGTCTTCAGCAGGCAACTTGACATACTCTTCAACGCGATGAAACTGTCAAAGAATAGGTTAGCTAACATTAATCAACATTCCTCGGCCTGACGAAACTGCAGCAAAAACTTACACTCTGTAATTCCACCTCCAGATCATTCATGAACCTCACCATATACAAAATTAGAGAACTCAGATTCGTCGCATTTGTCAGCGAAAAGCCCACAAGGCCAGCGTCCACAAAACCGACCTTCCAAACCGCAATGGCACCGGCAGAGACTGTGACCAGCGCGGCGATAAAGTCGATCCGCACGCCAACCCACCGGTTCAGGTTGAATGACGTTTCCTGTGACCGCGAAAAGGCTCTCAATCGCTCCGCCAGTTGATCACGGAAAGTCTGAGGCATGTTGTGCCTGGCACGGATAACCGCGAGACCAGCCATGCTGCCGCTAAACTGGGAGAAGACAGGGCTCTGACTGGATGAGACCAACCGCTTAAGAACGACGGCTGTGCGGATGTACATCTCGCCGAAAAAGATGCCAATTCCGACTGTGCACAGAGCGGGAAGAATGAATATGGGCATGATGGAGCTTACAGCGCCAACACGAAAGGCGATGGAGATGGCAATGTCGATAGTATATTGAACGAGAGAGCTGAGTTGGCTGTCACTGGATTGGGGAGTAGATATCTGTTAGCATTCGCTTTTCGCCATCTAGAAGTGTCTAGCACGCAAGCTTAGACGGCCTCCGAAAGAGATTTCGTTGTACGAGCAGGGGAAGAAGAACTCACAGTGACCCGACATCTCGGCTGAACCGGTTAACGACACGTCCAACCGGTACGTTCTTCCACCAGCCCAACGAAACATTCAACACTCCCTCAATGAGTTTCCTGTGTAACTTGCGTGCGGCCAGCCATGCACCCCGGTTGTAGATAAGAGCACTGAGTCCGTTAAGCAAGGCCGTGCCGACATTGAAGGCAGCATAGATGGTGATATAAAAGGCAACGTTGACGGCCTCTTTCTTGTTATAGGCATTAACCCATACAGAGAGCCACCAGGTTGTTCCAATTAGGACCGCATCGGCAATGATGGTACTGGCAATAGCCAGGATGGCGTACGCAGGGCCACCAAAGAGGAGCATGTACCTGAAGACTAGGCACAAGGAGGATTGTTAGCCAATTAAAGGAGGGGGCAGAATGAAATTGTATTCCAAGAGGAGTCTTACAAGTAAAGCGTCCAGACTTTCCACTGGCTTTCATCTCATCGGAAATTTCGTCGTCTTTGGCCTTTGGGGTACCCGCTCGAGTTTCTACCGATGGCTCAACTGCCGCCTTGATGGTACTCGTCCCTTCGCCAGCGAGCTCTTCGCTATTTGTTGCCCCATATTCCAGTTCCACCGCTGTGCGAACGGCACCGATGTTCCTCTCGATATTTTTTACAGTTCCAGCTTCCATCGTGATTGCAAGATCGGCTTGGGAAGCTGTCCAGGGCATTTGAGTTACCAGAACGATAGTCCTTCCCTTGAGCATGTCACTGCAGAAGGAATGTTTCCACAGAGAAGCAGCCGTCTTAGCGTCGAGGGCAGAGAAGATGTCGTCCAAGATCAGCAATGGAGCCTTGGAGTAAAGAGCCCGCGCAAGTGCCACTCTTGCCTTTTGCCCACCAGAAAGTGATGTGCCATTTTCCCCGACCTCGGTTAGGTCGCCCTTTGGTAGCTCTTCCAAGTCCAATGCCAGACAGCATGCCTCTATGACTCTGTCATACCTCGCTTGTTCAAAAGGAGCATGGAACAGAATGTTGTCGCGGATCGTCTCGCTCTGAAGCCACGGTGTTTGGGAAGCAAAAGCGACGTCGCTGGGTCTAGTCACCACTCCTTCTTCAAGGGTTGTCTCTCCCAAGATGGATAGCAGAAGACTTGTCTTTCCGCTCCCGCTCTGACCGGTGACTATGTTGAGGCCTCCTTCCACAAAGTCAATGGAAATGTCTCTGAGAAAGAAAGGTGCCCTCTTGCTCCGCCGGAAAGTTGCTTTCTCAATCCGCAAGGGACCTTCTGGGTATTGTGCCAGTGGAACGGTGTTTGAGTAAAACTTGTCCAGACGCTCGATCGAGACATGGGCGTTAGTAAGGGTTCGTGAAATCATGGACACATATCCCATGTTCCGCCTCAAGGTCATCACCACGGACATGGTGGTAAATGCAATGGGAGCAGTGAGAGGCTGCTTAAGCACGCCAATGTACAAGCTGAAGATGAGCAGCAGGCTTATGGCGGGAATAAACTCGCCTAGCTGTCCAAGAAGAGCGTACCACAGACAAACGTGCCAAAGTTCCTTTTGCTCGTTCTCTCGCGCTTCCTGAATGCGTGTGGCGATGGCGTCTTCCCAAGAGAAATACTTGATTGCTTTGATGGCTTCCAGATACTCGGAGATTAGAGATATACGCGAGTCTTGTGCCAACTTGACCTTGCGTTGCGTCTTGCTCATCATGCTGGAAACCCAGGCCGGGAGGGCCATAGAGGGCACCAGAAAGGCGAGTCCGACCAAACTTGGCCAGCCAACGATCTTATAGAGGCCCATCATACTGATGACTATGCCTATGGGCACTCCGACAAAGCCTATGACAGCATCTCGAGCCCTAAAAACGGCATCGACGTCACTTGCCATCAGATTGGCCAATCTTCCCGCAGACGTGCTTTGCGGTCTTTGGTCTTTGGAACCCCTCGTAGCAATGTCATTGATAACGTCGTCTTCGAGTTCCATACTCGACAAGGCCCTGTGATAGAGCTCTTGGGTCATGGCGGACTTGAGGCGGACGACGAGCCGGGTTGAGGTAAAGACGTACTGCTGCATAGTGATGGACTTGCCCATAGGACCAAGAAACAGCAGTACAAGCCATACAACTGGGTCGAGCACGGCATCTCCGGGAGCAGAGATGTAGCTTAGAATTTGGTACATGGCAAAAGGGGCGACAAGTTCCAGGGCAAACGAGGAACCGATCCAGAAAGCCATTAGAAGGATTTCGCTCCGCTGGAAGGACAGGACAGTCCACATGGTCGTCCTGCATCTTTCGCGAACCTTGAGAATCCTGTCGAGGAGCAGCGAAGGCTCGTCATACCAAGGCAGCTCCGGAACATCATTCATGTCCACCTGAACGCGCCAGCCTTTCCAGATAAGCGGGGTTAGCCAGCCAAAGCTGAAGTAGTGGACGAACCAGCTGCACGTCTCTTCTGGAGAAGGCTGTGCCTCGAGGATGTGTTTGTACACAGCCGTATTCTCAACGATAGGCGGCGGGGTCCATTCCCTGGGGGTCAGGAGAGCCATGAGAGATGCGAATGCCAGAGTTGCAATAGCCCCGACCATGGCCTTTTCCACTTTTTCATCCGGCTTAATTTCGAGAGAAGGGAGAAGATAGGCCGTGGCCAACGTCGCAAGGGAAGCGAAGAGGAGGAAGTTGATCTGATGCAAGCTCACTCGCTGCCATTTTGGCGTAGCGAATAAGCGGGCAAGGCCTAGGAGAAAGGCCAGGCCGACAGGAAGAGCGTCATACCAGGTTTGATGGCGGCGGTACCCATTGAAAAGGGTAAAGGCGAAGGCAGCACCTCTTGACAGCTGGGAGAGGATCTCATATGGCAGATTGAATCGAACGGTCTTGTCGGTTTTTGGGATGTTGACGAAGGAACTGTAGCGTCCAGTGGTCTCTATTGCGGTCCACACGAGGACGAAGGCAACCAGACAGGTTTGGATGACGCCCGCCTTTGCAATACGCGAAAACTCATGGATCCAGTCCGCGTTATGGCTTCTAAGCGAATTGTTAGCACATGTCAAATGGAATATCTGTGAGAGAAGCTCGCAAAAACTCACATCTGTGAAGAGGGGCCATCTGACGCGTAAAACTGCCCATCGTGTATATCATGACTTGGGGAGGCCAGGGAGGAGGCCCAATAACGGAGACCCCAATCCATGGCGTCAAGGGCAAATCTTTGCTCACTGTGTAGACAAGGTCGAGAGATCGCTGGACATGGTGTTTTGGTGATGACCTTCTTATACCGATTTAGGCTCTCAGAAGGGACGAAACAGTGGCCAAAGAATCTGTTTGACGATGCAATGCTTCACCAACTCACCGTTGTTTCGTGGTTGTTTGGAACCTGTGCTTTGCTGGCTTTGAATGTTGTTGTTGCTGCCTAGGGCAATCAGTTAGCTGTGAGTGGCTGTCTCTGGGCTTGAAAGAGTGAGTGCCTGGCCGCTGGAGTCGTATTTAACCGCGCAATACCACCATCCAGATGGAATATCTAGTACGTAGCCCCTCATGATGTAAGCAGAGGGTCTTGGAAAAGTGTCATCGTGGAAATGATCGATGATGGGGATTTGGAAAGGTGAGAAGTGGAATGGAAGCTTCAATGGGGATACTGTGTAAGTGCTCGGTGGGTCCCGGAAGTGCAATTGGCCAGTCACAGTGCTTGGATAGCAGCTATCGACGAATATGCAGTCCCTGAAATCCCTAAAAACGGCAGGTGCTACACTCCGATACTGGTTTGTCTGTTAGCTCGAGACCTCGGATTGACTTTATCAGGCAGTTAGATCTTTAACTAATCCGTTTCGTTGATTGAGGTCTATCTCATTTTCGAAAACGTCTTTCATAAGATTTAATTGCCTTCTTACAGAATCCAAGTACCGTTCTAAAAAGTTGTCAGGTATATTATTGCCTTCTATCAAGATTTCGCAAGAGCCCGGATGTCTTGAGCAAGGTAGAAGTACCACGTTAACAATCAAACCAGCATTGGAGTGCATAGTGGATGGCCGACTAGGAGTTCGGGTCTACCCGGATCAAGGCAAAAGGTGGAGGTGGGTCACCGTCCCTTCCTCCTCTTCTCCAATACGTTGCCTCACTTTTGCCAGTCACAACTCACAATCTTCAGGGGAAAAAAGGAACATTGAAACCAGATTTTCTTGGTTTATCTGGTTTGTCTGGTCTTCCCTAACGAATCAAAGAGCAACTAAGCCCCGAATGTCCACGATGTTGACGAAATCCCGATGATGTCGATGTCTTCTCCATGAACCTTGCCAGCGGTATATCTAATGACACATATGGACCTTAAGCAAGTTGAGGAACGAGGGCGGGAAGCCCTGAAATTTATGGGCTCAACTTGACCGGCGTCGTTCCCAACCTCTATCTTTTCTCTTCACATCAAGTATTAACAGTTCTGCAGACCGCGATACACAGTTACGGAGAAAGACGGGCAAGACTTTTAAGGGTTGAAGCCTTGATTTATTCGAGAGGGGGCCAAACTAGTGTACAGGTATATAATTGTTCAACGACAAAACCACCAGGCCAACGACACCACTAAATCCGGTCCAAAAATATCAAGCGACCCCAACAAGAGATTATCCAAACAACCACCGGAGCGGCAACCAAGCGAAGAGCTACATGTTTAAAGGTTGGCAATAGGTAGTGCCTATGCCATCCTCAGTGTCTTTCCTGGGCTCTAGCAGTTAAACCAAAGCCTCATGCTCCTCCAGACGACACCGTTAGGCGCATCCGTGCAGCCGTCGAGATAGTTCGCCCAAATGCCCACGTGGTAGTTGGCGCCAGTGCAGCTTGAGCCCGTATACATGTTGCCCGTCGGCTTGGGGTTCTTGGAGTTATCTTGGTGTAGGTTGATGCTTTGGGCCTCTTTGGTGAGGCTGATGCACTCGCCCGAGCAGCCCCAGTCATTTCGTTGCAAAACAACGTCTCCTGAGCATCCGCGGCCGGCGTAGACTTTAGCGTCATGGCCACCTCCGCGGGCCACAAGGGTGCTATTGTTGGCAATATCAACGTCGACGGGGTTATTGATGGCGGTGTGCGGGTTGGGCACAAGTTCGATTGCAAGAGCAGTGGCGGGAGCTGGAGAGACGGCGGTGGAGGTTAGAAAGGATCTTTGGGCAGAACCCACAAGTCAGGTTGACATACCTCCATAAGCCAGAGAAGCGAGAAGTCCAGAGACGACGATGAAGCTTTGCAACATCATTGTGGCCGATGTTCCGGTCTGTTTGGGTTTGTGATTGGCAAGTGCTTTTGTTAAGACTTGAGGAAGGATGAAGTGTTGATACTTTGAGTACCGACTGAGGAGACGCGACTCGGATGCTGCTTGATATCTATCCTTTGGCCTTCGACCTCTCACCGCTGGAAGCTGTTCTTATCTGCGCATTGTTCATTCAATTTGTGACGGTGGTGCCGTCGCGAGGATCCGAGTAACCGAAGTTGGCACAGCACCACCGTCCTTATAAGTCCACGTGAGGACCGGAAGTTCCAGCTTGGTCACTCGTATACCTTTTTCTTGAACACGGACCTTGGCGTGGTGGTCCATTGAATGCCTCCGTAACACAACTCTGACCGACTGATCCGCCGTATGCAGTGATAACAGTCAACATCATGAAGTTTTGGGATCTTTCAGTAACAAGCTTCAAATTAAAACCGTCAGCTGTATGCTTTGGCGTTTGTAACACACTCAACAAAAATATCAAGGCAATTTCCCGATGCTCAGGATAGGAAGTCCAGACTCGCGACTTCCACTTTATAGTACATGTAGCACAGTCGCCCTTGATAAAAACAAACCCAATGAATCGCCACGAATATGCCTTCTTATAGCAAGGTCAACCAGATCTGAAGGCTCATCACTCTACAAGGCTGAGTGAGTGTACACAGCAAGAATTATGAACACAAAGGCGCCTCCAGCAGAGAAGCAAAAAAATGAAACACGTAAGTAGCAACCGGAAATAAGTTCACCGCTCAATCTACAAAAGTAATATCGCCATGGCAGCCAGCCTGCTTAGGCGACGGACGCTACCGAACGTAATAAGAACAATAAGAAAAACGAGAAAAAAAATTCTAACTACCGATCCTTTCCTTTCTCCTCGTGAAAGGGTCAGACCATGTGCGCATGCCCGGGTCAGGGTGTTTCACCTAAAGCAGCCGGGCCATGAATCCGATTCGAACTCGTAACCTCCTTCGAGAAACCGGAGTACGGCCCCTCTGAAAGAAGGTCCTCACTGAGACCAGTTGCACTACCCGACCGTGCGGGTATCTGGTCTCGAGGAGATCGCTTGACTACTGGGCCTGGATTAGGTGCTTATCAAGGGACCTTTAGGGCTCTCGAGGGGCTTCCGCAGGGCGCCGGGCCGAGGCGCCGGTGGTCCAGGGCCAGAAGGTTGTTCGTCCGATGTTTTGTGGTGGGGAGGGAAACAGGGCGGGAGGCGGGCGAAGGAAGGGGGAGAAGTTGGAAGGTACGTGGTGGAGTGTGCTGGACCGGTCACGTTGGCGAGAGGGCTCGAGTGTACTACTTCCATGTAGAAAAAGTGCTATCCACGATGGAATGAAGAGCCTCAGACCTGGAGAGTACAGGCACCGGGGTCGGGTTCGAGAGAAAACCGGCTGTTGGCTATCAAAACCGCCCACCGACCCGACCTCTACCCATCGGATGCAAGTAGTCTAGGTTGGGTATTTAAGGTCAACCTTTGAAGTGTACAATCACAGATACCGGCTGTGGGATAGGACAGCGTAGGCGGTAGAGGTGAAGCGCGCCACTCTCGATCCGGACCTACCCTCCTTCTTAGAAGCAACAGCGTTCGAGTCCTCCTTCGGGAACACTCGGGCACCCTTTTTTTGGACTTTTTTTTAGCTCCTAAGCCTTTTCGACCACCACTACCACCGCTGCCCGTCTTTTGACTTTGCTTGAGAATGCGACAGTGTTACATAAAATTGTAGTGCGGCCGTTCATTAGATGGGATATCGCAACATGCCACGTCTAACTTTTGACCTAATCATAATCAAAGGCCCCGACATGTCCCATGATCTAACCAAAGAAACATCGTCCAAGTACTCCATGCCAAAAATGTCCGTCTTCAGTTCCCAAGCATTTCAACAGATAAGCTATGCAATTCCTATGTACCGCCATCAGACAAGTCTGGGGCTGCTTCATCTCATCTTTCTCTGCCATTTCCGTCGATGGAATGAGAAAGAGCACCTCTTCCCGCCAAAAAAGCAATAACGAATCCTTTGTAAACATGAATCCCTCGTGGCTCAACACCACGGACTAAAAATTTCGCTTGACCTTCAACACCTACACCCCACCCTCTCTTCCCTGTCCCTTTCCTTTCCATACATACTTCCGCTGCCGCTGGGCCTCACCCTGATTTTGTTTCAACCTCTTATACCCCTCCGGAACCTCCAACGGGGGGCCAAACAACTCATCAAGCTTCTTACCGCCGCTGTTCTCAAGCAGACTCGACGACGCAAATCCATGCTCATCCGGGAACAGCGGCAGCCCATCCCGCTTGATCCTCTCCACCAACGCCTCAACAAACCCCCTCTTAGTCAGAACCACGGGCGGCTCGCACATCACGTAGTAGTCAATCACGCCCTTGATGTGGCCCGTAAACTTAGCCGAAGGAAAGGAGCTGATTTCTCGCTCAAACTGGACTTGCCATTTCTGAGTGATGACTCTCGTGGTGACGTCCGTGGGCGGTGCCCATCTTTCGTCTTCGGCTTTGAGGCCCATGTGGTAGGCATAGGGGTTGGCGAGCTTGAAAACGGTTAAGGCCGGGTCGATGTACTCGTAGACGATCCAGCGGTAGTCGTCGTTTGTGGGGTCGGAAATTTGGGGGGTTTTGCCGTCGGAGACGTCGTAGGAGATGGCTAGGTAGCAGCGGTCTATGGGATCGTGCGGGTCGGCGAGGACGAAGATGGTCTTTTCGCCGGCGGGAACGCCGCAGGGGGTGCCGCCGGGGGTTCGTATGGGGAGGGTTGGCTTCGGAGGAGGCTCTTTTGGGGGAGGCTGTCTTGGGCGAGTGTACATCGTTGCTTGAGTGTAGATCTTGTTGGTGGTGGGCTAAAGATACGGTTTCGGTGACGGATATACAATCGTGGTGAGAGTATTCATGATGTTTTGGTTAAAAGTGTCGACTACCTATCCAGGTGGTTATGGTGCGAGAAGATTGACACGCTTGGTTTCATGTGCTAATGTCCTTACAAACCAGCTTGGAAGGTTTGGTTTTGTGGGAACAAGAGGTGGTCGTCAAAGAAAGGAAGGCCACAACAAAAAGTTTGGACACTCGTCATGCAGGTTGTTGCGAGTTGTAGTTGGCGCGCATGACTGCAGGTGGTGAAGGAAGTTGCATGCGCTTTCCTCATGACAAATTTCAATATATGCTGGCCAAATACAACAGGACAAATGACCATAGAAGAAGGTTAGCTTGCCTAAGCATCAAGCGGTGACCTACGCGGTACATAACCGCCGTACAAATATGATAGCGATGCGTAGTCCGTCTCTTCCAGGTTCTGTTGAAACTGTCTTTGTTGAGATTCAGTAAATGTCTTCACTCCTTTGCCAAAGTTGAACAGAGCGAGGACCGCCATGCTGATAGTGCAAAGCGTCATAGCCAATGTTATGGCAGGAAAGGCCAGGAACATGTACACCGCTGGACTTATGGTTGTGAGCTTCCAACAGAGGAATCCTGCGGCTGCGAGATGGGCGATCTGAAGAAGTGGTGGGTTAGAAAGACAAATGAAGTATACTTACAGACACGTTGATGTGTGATGGGGAATAGATGGAAACAATGAACTTACGATAATAACCACCGTCCCAAACTTATTCTCCCTCTGGGCACAAACAACCGCCAACCAAACCACCAAGAGCACAACAAGAATGAACCCAATCGACAATCCAAACTCCGGATCGCCCATATTCGCAGAAGCGTACACCGTGTTCTGGACCAAAAAGCCCAGCAAGAAGAACAGGTCAAACTTGAGCAGTGCCACATAAGACTGCAAGATCAAAACCCTCTTCTTCATGCCCAAGTCCGCATTGATCGCCTTGTACACCAGCCAGGCAAATTCGCTCCTCAGCTTCCATGCCACGAAACAGAATGCCGCCGTTGCCAGCCCTACTACCATCGGCAGCGCAATCAGGGCGGGCTTGCTATCACCCCATGCATTGGTACCGGGTGTAATCAGCGGTTTTCCTTCCCAGGTTCTGCTGCCGGCGAGTGAGTCGAGTGCCTCTTTGACCTCTTTGGGCTGGAAGATGGCGTATACCAGAAGACAGAGGTTGTAGAGACAGAGGCCGACGATTTGGATCATGCTCGATGAGCGTAGAGGGTCATAGACGAGTACCAGTTGGTAGATGAAGCCGAAGATGAAGAGGGCGAAGAACATGGGTACGGTGTGGCCGCGGGCTACTTGGACTACCTCGGGTTCGAAGCAGCGTTCGACGGATATCAGGACATATCTGAAGGCATGTTAGTCGCGCTCTTGATGGGATAATGGTGGGAGGAAGGTAGAACTCATACGCTTCAAGTGATGATGCTACCAGGGCCTGGATGACCGCGACGGATAGGAATGCGCGAGTCCATGTTGTTTCTGGGGCGTACATCGTAGCCCAAACGGCAAGAACGAAGTTGAAGAGTCAGGCTACGGGCGACCTAGAAGTCCCGGTGTCTCGAGAAGGTAAAAGAAGAGAAGGAAGTGTTTATGAACATTTGCTGAAGTTTGTGAACCGGCGCTAGCTGGAGCATGTAGCGGGAAGTGTCAAGATCCGACCTCGGGATTATCACCATCCACTCCGGAGCTACCTACCTTAATCATAGGGCAAGAGTCAACTTAAATTTTTAAACAAGTGCAGAAGTCATGGACCATGTGTGTCTGGTTGCCCAGACCCGTTGATCCCAGCTTCATGACTCGGCCAGCATCGTATTCTTCAACTTGCCGCTCAAACTTGGGTTCAAATAGGGGTCGAAGGGGTTTCGGTTTTCAAGGTTGGTAGTCTAGCCGTCAAAATATGGAGCTCCGATGTGATCTTCATGCATCGCAAGTTGAAGAAGATGCTACCCTGCCTGGTTCATTGGAGGCTGAAAAGGACGGCGGTTCCCCTGACCCCTCATGATCACTTCAGAAGTTCAGCTGCTCCTTACCCTAAGGTACCTAGGAAAGGGGAATTAGCATGAAAACTTGAGACGAACGATTGGTAAACAAAGCCTAAGAGGGCAATTTTTGATGGGTTTGTGGTGGAGTTGAGATACGAGGGAAGAGCGTATGCCAAGCTCAGTCTAGGCGTGACTCCGGAAGACAACTGCCGAAGCGAAAACAAACAGAAGACGGGGAGGCCCCGGTTGAATTCTTTGATGGTAGAGGTATCGTCATATTCTGTTGACCTTTGGCTAGACAAGGTGGCGGGAATAATGGACGAGTCTCGGATTTGGATGATGACCAGAGATGGGCTTGAAGCTAGTGTAGGAAGTCACTACCATAAGATCGAACGTCTAAAACACTAAAGCCGCTAAGAAAAACGTCAAGTGTCAGATCTGCAACTGTCAACTTGCGATATGCAACACCATCGAGCCAATCATGTCCAGGACAGGTTCCGGAATCCGAGGACAGTCTTCTGAGAATGGCATCATCTTCCGGACTACAAGTCCAGGAACCCACCCAATGGAGAAATGTATGATGGAATTGTAGAAATCCTCCATAGAAGCGCAGTGGTCAAGCGGGCCTTGGGACGCTTTATGCCGGCGGTCAAGCGAAACTGATGCAAAACCGCTCCAGTGTCTCTCGTAAGTCGTCCAATTGAAAACGGGGCTCTTGAAACCGCGATGAAGGTCCATTGAGATGGATACAACTTCGCTCCCTAAGCGATCTTGGTATTTTGCCCATATTCCTGCTTAATTACCACGCTGAAGCTCAAAGGCAGGACCTGTGTTGTAATCGAGTAAAAGACCAGGTGTTAGCCCACTGGACCAGAAAGCAAAAGGCACCGATCTGAGTAGTTTAAGCAAAAGAGGTATCTGACAACCGAGGAATTGCAAGACATCTATAAAACTTCAGGGGAGAAGTGGAAGTGAACATCGCTCAAATAGCCAAACCAACTCATTTCAGATTACCACATCATGCCAGCCGTCTCCTATACACTCCCAACATCCAACTGGCCCTCAATACCGCCAACCCAATCGCCATCTTGACACTATCGGTGATAATATTTACTTTGCTCCCGCCCACTTCATGCCAGTCAATTGGCACCTCAGCGACCTTGATGCCATAGCTAGTGCCAATGACACTCCCATCACTCGCCAAAACAGGGGTGGCCGGTGCTGACTCGGCCAGCATCAGCATCTCGATATCAAAGATCCATCCCTCCGTATGCATGTAGGGCACAATATGTGGCAGCGCTGCCCTGGAGAACAACTTGAACCCGCACTGCGTGTCCCTGATCCGGCTTGTTGCGGGAGGAGTAAGAATCATAAGCACAAAGTGGAACGAGCGCATCAGGAAGTTGCGGATAGCTGATCGTTTGACAACAGCTTCGCTGCCGACCAGATGCGCGCGGCTGCCGATGGCTACGCCCCGGTTCGACCCGTCGACCACGTCCTCACAACCTTCGATTAGCTTTCCCAGGTCGGTGAAGCGCGAGGCCCCGTCCGCGTCAGCGAACACGGCGTACTCGCCGCGCACGTGGCGGAGACCGTGAGTGACGCCGCCGCCCTTGCCCCGGTTTTTCTCGAGTGTGACAATGCGCAAAATATCATGTAGGTTGTGTTTGCGCGAGAACTCAAGCGCAACGTCGACCGTGCGGTCGGTGCTGCCGTCGTTGATGAGGAGGATCTCGTAGCCCGTCGGAGGATTCCGGCGGGCACAGGCGTCCTTGAAGACGTTTCGGTGCGGCTTGGGGGTACCGGCTCCTTTCGAAGTCGGGCGGGAGCTGCTGCCGGTGGATGTCACGGGACGGCCAAAGTTCTCGTCGAGGTAGGTGACCATTTCTTCGAGGGTCGGAATCAGACGCTCTGCTTCGTTGTAGGCGGGGATAACGACACTGATCTCGACTTCGGCGGGCTCGACGGTACCGAAGTCAGGGACTGGGAAGCCGGCCGGAATGGTAGGGTAGGAGGTATTCGACGGGGAGGAAGATTGTTCCTTCAAGCGGCTCTCGGCGTGCCAGCGGTCATACCAGCACGGCAGCGGTCGAGGCTTGCTGACGGTGCCATCGGGGTTGGTGGTAATGTAGGTCTTTTCGGACGGGTAAGGTAGGCGAGGCTTGGGCGCGGCTACGTGAAGCGCAATGTATATCTAACATGGCGCAAACATGTGTGTCAGTCAAGATCCAGGATCAGTAGCGCGAAAGGGGGAACGAGGGGCTCATACCAGTGCGAAAGCAAGTGCAACGAATGACACGAAGATTAGAAATAGAGTGGGAGTTGGGGTCTCGGCGGCGGCGTCATAGAGAAACCAGACCAGCTGCAAAGGCGCGCCGACGATGCTGAGCATTAGAGAGGAAGAGGGCGCCATCTCTCACGGCGCCAACCCGATCACCCCTATAATAGCGACTGGAAAAGGGAATTGCGAAAGACAGGACAAATGAGAGGAAGGCGGCAGCAAGACCGCGAAGGACAAGGACTCAAAAAAGCATCGAGTGTTAGGAGTAAAAGAATTCCGATTCAATTGCTATCGAGATGGAAGTGGAACAAGGTAAACAGCAAGCGATTGCGCCGGTCGGCGATGATCTTGATGTTGATGGCATCCGTCAAGGTTCCAAATGTTGGAGCTAGCAGCTAGGGGAAGCTCCCGTCGCGCCTGCGATAACGATAAGCCCAAAAGATGCCACGGTGTCGGTGCGTAATTGACCCGCTTGGGTGGAGACTGTCTCCAATCGTCTCCAGTTGGGGAAGTGGGCCTGTGGCTGACAAGGCTGGCCAATCGTCGTTCTGTCCCTGTCCCCTCGTTCCGTGCCCCTGTCGATCTGTTGACCTTCTTTTCTTCCAAACTCCTTCGACACAGTGAACCACGGTCGTCCTCGAAGACCTTGCACATTCCTTCCATGGATGGATCGGTTTGCCTCGTCTTTACATGAAACGATCGCTTGGAATCACCAACGTCATTACATTCCTTTGTCGGCATCCACCCGTGGGATTCTTCAACAACACACAACGCCGGCTGGTCGACTCATGGATCGGATGAGGTCTGAATTGAGCTGTCTTATCTCACCGTCCCGGTGAACAGGATATGGTTATAGTCCGTAGGGAACCAGCAGGAAGCAATTTATGCTCCCAGGAATTCCAATCAGGCTTCCGTCTCTGCAATGGCTGCGCGTTGGGCGCCTCTATATGTCATATCGGTACACGAAGAGGATCCATCACAGCCCGGCTTGCACAACTTGAAGCAAGCGAGCTGTTATCGCCAATAAATTGGCCCACGAGCCATGTGCTCCTGTTGTACATTTTACGGGCGTCTTCCACACTTCCCTTTTGCGGATAGGCACAGCTTCTATCGATGTTACGGCGAAACCGGGCCAGGCATCCCAAGCACACATGGTCTAGGACCCTGAATGCAACCTTGTCAAAAGTATTGACCGACCATGTTTTGGCTGTCCCGCTGTCGAACCATTCAACCACGCTTTGCGGATTTGGATCTCCCCGTCTTCCGTCGTAGGATCCCTCTACCTATGAACCCTCTCGCCCCATGAACTGCGAATGCAACAGCATTCACACCGGTGACAGCTTTGTTGTCATTCAGCTCTCCCATGATCAGTGAAGTGGCATGCAAAAAACAGAATCGCCCATTGAGCATCCAGTCGGAATTAACTTGAAAATGCAGACACGAAGAAGAATCCCACCCCCACGTGTGTTCCACGACAACACCAAATACAGAGAGTCCAGACAATATCTCAAACGGACTGAATCCTAACAGGTCCAAAAACGAGAGACCCCTCACAATAATTACCAATGCGGCCAAATCCAGTCCCCCTCCATCGCCAATGCCCAGCCCAAATAGGCCAAGCAAAGCCGTCCCAGGGTCCGTTTCAGCTGAGCTGTAGCAACGGCCACCAATCTCAAAGAAGCGAAAAGCACGCCAGAGTCCAGACCACCATTGTATCATTCTACGGTGTCGGCGAGAACTTGTAGGCATCGGCCGCCGAGCGCATGAAAAAAAAGCCCTAGCCTTAGAGTTGTCAGATCGCGCCTTTTCCCTTTCTGAGTAATTCGGAACGAGAAGGGTTGTAACACTGTGAGCATGAACACAAACCCCGCCTAGGGCAGACCACAAGCGTGTAAGCTCAGTGGTAAGTTCCCCAAGGGTCCGGATCAATGCGAAAATTTTGGCATTGACTCAAGTGAAACTCTGGGGGAAGGCTGATCACCTTACTCGGTTTGGCCAATGATTTGTTCATCTAGCGAGAAACACAACACAAAAAAACCCACGGACAGAAAAGGGGATGGTTTCAGGACGGACGTTGTCTCGATGGGACAGGACGGAGCGGTGGAGCTGACATGTATAGGTACTTACATACAAATATCTCAAAGTATCTTGAAGCCCAGTGTGAGTTTGTCATCTTTCAGGATCTAACTTTCGCCAGCGATGCTGGTTGCAGGATCATAGACAGAAAGAATGCAATCTCAACCCTTCCCGTCCCCAATTTCTTGCGGTATCTGATCGATTACCTACTCGGAAGCCAGGGCAGAAAATCATGCAATCGTGAACGGAAACGATTTCAAGCGATGACGACCACGACAACTAACCTCAAAGCCATACCTCCTGTCGTCAGGCTTGGCTTGGCGTCAACTCATTTCGAAGCTGACAACAAGAAAGCACACCACTTATTGCTCGAGGCGTACACACTCGATTATCCCATAGGAAACTCATGAACCTATCATCCCATCACTCTTGCTCAAACGACAAGAACGAGCCGACCCGTAATGCCACAAACTTGCTGTTGTGAAAGTTGAGTGGAATGGCGTCTCACGTCCCGCACCCGTACCCGCACACCCGCGTCCTTTCATTCCTTTCATCTGTTTGGGAATAAATCCGATACGATGTGATCAACGCCAGGGCACGACAGGGCACGACAGGGCAGCAAGGGGGTGCGGTGCGCTAAGCTTCGGAGGTTCGCTAGGCTGGGAGGCCACGAGGGCACCTAACTGCAAAGTGTAAATGGCATGATCGGATAAAACGGTATAGGACGATCATGAAATGCTGGGATGGAATTTGCGACTATTTTTCAAAACGACCACTGTTAGGAAAAGTGGTCGTAGGTAAATTTCCACCGTGGGAAAATGGGGATACATATATTACCTTCCCGTTTTGAAAAACCATAGGAAGCTTCAGAGGCGCTTGTATTGATTAGAGCCTGGTATCCGAATACAGCTCTTGGGCTGTGATGTGGCTGTCATCTAGACCCTCAATTGTCTACCAATTCAGGCGCAAGCAAGCCACCATCAATATTCCGTCATTATTCACATGTGAATTGGGAAGACAGCAATCAGAAGATGAATTGGAAAACATGCGATAGTAGTCCATAGTCCTTCAAAGTCATAAAATTTCTAGCTCTGGTAGTCGCAAATGCTATAGTTCTCTCGATAGAAAGAAGTAAGGAAATCGCCAGTCATTGATGTCCATCATGCCAAATTCACAAAGTATCAGGATTACCATTCCGTTGTCCGTCGTCCGTCATGATATCGCAAGATAATGTGAAATGAAAAGAACCTGTTTTAAGAATGCCTCCTTCCGTCTCGTGAAAAGTCCGGATCCCAAATAACTCCATAGCGCCTGTTTTCCCAATACACACCTGAACAAGACAAAACAAAATGAAAGAGATGTAAATGAGCGCTGCGCTTTCGCTTAAGCCATGATCGTGCAATGAGAGAGAGTTAAACAGCAACGGCCGTCCTCCGACTACTCATAAAACTCCACCGACTCTTCTTCGGTACCTTCTCCTCCTTTGGTGTAGTACTCTTCGGCCGCTTTCCCAGCTTCCCTTGTTGCTGAGGAATCGTCGTCGCCAACTGTTGCGCAGGAGTTGCAAGAGCCGCTTCGTCGAAAGAGGTAGGTAGGGAAGTGATAGCAACTGCCGGCCGTTCTTTTTGGTTGAAATACTTCTTGTATGGAGTGTTGTCGATGATCTGGTTGTTGGTGTTGGAAACAACGTTGGATTGGATCGGTTCTAGCTCGGCGAACTGAGTCGTCTTTGGTGAGCTTCGAGGACTCGCCTTGCGCGCTGTGGGAGCTGAGACGGCGGTGCCAATGGGGGGAGTCGAAGTGCCGGTGGCGGTGGAGTCTTCTGAGAGGTCGGAAACGTCTTCTTCTACTACCACTGGTGGTGGGATTGGGTGTGAACTCCTGTTGTTGTTGGAGCTGGAGGAGTTTGATGAGGTGGGAATGGTGAGGTTGCCGCCAAATTGCATGGGAGGAATCGCAGGGACGGGAGGGATGCCGGCGGCACTGAGTGATGCGCTGCTGCTGCTCGAACCTCCTGCCCTGGTAGGGCTACTTCTCGAGGGTGATTGTCTGGGCGATGAGGACCGCGGTTTGTATGATGAGTTTGACATGTTTCGGGCATGACCGGGGTGAAGACGGTGTACAGAATCGCTGTCGCTTCCCGGCCGACTTGATGATCCCGCAAGCGGACTTGAGGTCGTGACTGCGCTGGTGTGAAGCTGCTTCGCCGGCTTGATTTCCAAGTCGTCTTCCGAGCTGCTGGAGTTGCTGGAGCTTTGGACAGGAGAACTTGAGCCGTCTCTGGTTCGGGAAGCACCCTCATAGGGAAATCGTCCACCAGTTGCTGAAAACCTGCTTGAAGATCTGCTGGTGCGGCCGGAGTCGAGCCTGGGACGGCGAACCTCCTTCTCTTTCCCCTTTAACGATGTTCCACTGCTGGCAGCCCCAGCCATGTCGATCGAGAGGTAGCTGATCTCACCGCCATGATGGCTCCACCCCGGGGTCGGGCCATGGTAGCTGTAGGCTCGGGGAATGTGAGGGACGGGTGTGGCGTAGCCGCTCGGAGTGCTGTATGAGACGTGTGTGAGACTGCTGTTGGCGCGAGTGAAGACGCCGGCGTGGACGGGAGTTGAAAGGCCGCTCGGCATGCCCATGCCGTTTGCTGTCATGGCACTTCTCCTTCGGTTCTCCTCCATGATTCGGACCCGATCAGCCTCCTTCCAGCCCGTTGGCCCGCCTAGGAGAGCGTCGACGGCGGCATGCTTAGGTACATGCTTGTATGGGACCTTGGCCTCCGCCTTTTCCTTTTCGGCCTTCTTTGCAGTCTCTTCCTTTGCTGCTTGTCGGCTCCGCTTGATCAATGAGAAAACCGACATGATGGGCCGTCTGGTGTCTCAAGCGGCACCTGAGACGATGTATATGAGGTTGTGCCGTAGGGGTCTCCCAAGATGTAGGTGGGATTGGTAACGGAACAGATAGGTAGGTGTCTTCGCTTATCTGGTTTTGGCCAGATCAATGGGCCCGAAAATAAGTGAAGGTAGTGTCGAGGGCCGGGAGGATAGATATATAGACACGGAACTGGGACAGAATCATTGATTAAACAGGGATGGAAAAGAAAAGGCAGGTAGGGTGGGAGGTTATATATCCTGCCTGATGGGTTCGGCTGTACAAAGAAAGTGGAGGTAAAAAAGAAAAAACTGCGAGGTGACCCCGGGTAAGTAGAGAAGCCAGGGGTAAACTTACACCACATCGATGGCGAAGTACATTAGCTGACATCCTAAAGGTCACAATGGCCTCATATCCACCACATGGAGATCTCCCCCCATCCACTCATCAGCTACAGCTCTGACCGGTCACGAACCCGGAAACAGATAGCACCGCTGCAGCTTACAAGGGCATATCTCACATCCCGAGCAGCCAGACATTTGGCTGGACATGGTACCACTACGGTGACCTGGGCATTGGGGAATGGAACGAACGAAAGAAGCAGAAGGAGAAGCACGAAGCGAGAGGCTGCAGCAAAAGGAGCAATGACAACTGAACAACAACACCAACCACGACGACGCCGTCAGCCACGCGGTGGGGGGTCACCACCCACCCACCACCATTTTTGAGTTGTTCCCATCTCCCGCTCCCGGCAGGGTAAATTGAGACAGTGTGGACGCTAAAAAGTGCGCCTTCGACAACTTTTTTTTCTCTCGCGCTCGCCCTGCCGAGAAGCGATTGCCTGCCTGGCCTCGTCTCTTCACTTGGCGGGACCGGGCTGACTGCACCATTCATCCAGACCTTGTAAAGATGGGTACGCCAACGCATTGAACTCAGTTCCTGGGAATCGAATCAGTGGAAGGGAAAGCCGCATCTCCCTCGCTGCAAGTCCTGGCGGGGTTGGCTGCTCTCGGACCAAACTCCAAAGAAGCGGACAAAGATGGTTGGTGTGAGTGTGAGGTGAAGCTGTACCCAAGAGTCAAAAAGTGACCTTGTAGAAAAAAGATGATAGGGTAGGGCAGAAGTACCTGTACCGCCGGCCGGGCGGTCCTTCATGAACCCTGCCCTGTACCGTGTGGGCCCCCTTGCCTTGACACTATTTCCAGCTCGCTGGATCCATTCAGAAGGTAACCTTGCCGAGAACAGTCTGAGTCTCTTCGGCGCCCTAGGGATAGGCTTTAGGGCTTCCTAGGCTTGGCTCGGTGAGCTTGTCCTCTAGCTTGGTGATGGAGGCCTACCAAAAGCTTTGAAATACCTTATCCACATCATGTTTCTATAGTTGTTTATGGCACCGAGAGAAAAAGACCTTTACATGAATTCGTCTTCTCTTTCACGCAGTAGTGTAGGAATAGTCGACGATTCTATAGGCGTGTTGGTTTTTGAAGATAAATGAACAGCAGTTATATGCGTGTCTTGGCGGTCGGTAGGTAAGATTTTGGTTTCTCCTTCTGGATCCCGTCAGCAACAACGAGACGGAACAACAGCAGTCTTTGTTGTCGGCATTTTCTCCCGTTCACCGGAGGGATTGTTGTGAGGTACTCGTCATCAGACTTTGCCTGCCTACAGACTCCTTTTGCAGTGAAGGGTTATATCGAGCAGATAGCCCTCAAATTGTAATCGACAGAGACCCATTCCTTCTTTTCCTTGTTATTATCCCCGTTACACGAGGCCGGTCGGTGATGAACTGCTTATCAACTCGAAAGAGGTGAAGCTGCGAGAGTGTTGCGGTACTATGTCGGTGCCTCGGGCTGCGAGTCCAACGCAGAGCTAGAAAAAGCAAAGAAGCAGAGCGCCGCATAATTAAGTGGTGGTGGTGGTGGACGCCGACAAAGTACATATGTACGGGCAGCAGCGGGGGTAAGGTAGGTACATACCTACCTCTAGGTAGCTGGGTAGGTAACGAGGGAAACTCCAACTCTCGCTGTTCCCCAATCCTTTCCTCCCTCGTATTCAACGGTTGGTCAAGTAACGCACTGCTGCTGCCGTACCGGTACTTACAGCCTCGTGATCGTGCTGTACCTATGTATATGTGCAGACGAAACCAAAACCAACCGCTTAGGACGGCAGCGACGAGTGCGCAGCATGAACGATTACCTACTTACATTGTCCGTGAACGAGGACGAGGACTCGAACCCAGATAGATGCATCGTGTACTGCACATCTAAAAGGAAGTAAAACCTTGGTCATAACGAGGTCCGTATACCCTGGGGTTCCACGGTGCGCGCCATTCACAGCGTGTAAAAAAAGTCCAATCCATACGAAGAATCCCTGAAGCCATGTCAGCCGCAGAGAAGCGAGAAAGATAAGTAACATGATGAATGTTGCCATTCACTCAACTGCGTAGGGAAGTAGTTGTACCCAAAAGTTAGGCATGGAAATCGTGTGACAGGACAACTCAGACCACACCCTCAGGAAAATTCCCTTGAACGACGACGACACACATCAGACAGGCACACAAAAAAGGGCGGGACGAGCCCCGAGGAATTCATTGGTTGTCCCATCCATCTCGCTCTGAAGCATTCCCGAGACACACAAGTGTCCCCTCTTGGCAGGGCATGAAGAACAAGCCATAAGCTCCGGGTGTTTTGTGTGTCTTGTGCCTTGTAGCTTTTGTGTGCCTGGAGCTTGTACGAACGGGTGTGCCTGAGCGAGCGTACCTGTGAGACTGGAAGCTTACGAAGATGAGAGAGCCTCGCCGTATTACTCTTATTTTTCTCTTTCTCCAATCCAGCCGCAATTTCTAGGTACAGTAGGCGGTACACCGGAAGGGAAGCAGCAGCAAATTCGCCATTATGAGCAAAGGCCGCCACTGGCCTCCAAGGTATTGCCATCCTGTTGATAACTGGCTGTAATGCGTGTAATTTCCTTCCTCTCTCGTTGATACAGTAGATTTCCTATCAGCAGCGGTGTAATCACAGTGTTCCCCTCCTCCTTCAAGAGAGGAAACCCCCAATTACCACCCACCTTTTTCATCGCGCGCGCATGGCGATGGCGACCGCCAATGCAACGACGGCGTTGAAATTCCAGATCGAGCGAGGCATGTATTCATCCAGGATCCGATAACAAAACCACAGAACTACCGGTCTGCTGCTGCCACTGCTGCCAACAACGCAGCGCGCACATATTACTAGCCATCTTTACCAGCACGCCGGGATTCGCTTCACGACACACTATCGAATGTGGTATGTACAGTAGTGAAATGCGTAAAATGCCCTGCTTTTGTCGGTAGGTCGGTCAGCACCGAAGTTGCGAGCGAGGAGAATGATTGCAGACAGCCATTCTGTGGTTGGTTTTGGTTGGCTCTGTTGTGAAGCCTGGCGCCCACGCCCCATTCCTAATCTGGCAGCAAAAGTCAATAGTGGCAGCCGCCTTTCAAAAAGTCGGACTTCCCAGCTTTTCAACATGAACTCTGTCTCTCTGTCTTGGGAAATGGACAATTGGACATGCATGACGGTGGCTTGCGTAGGGACCCGATCGATGATGGTGTTAAATCGCAACACTCTCTCTTTTGAGCCATATCCAAGAACGTGGGCTATACTTTTCGGCTAGCTTCCTCTGAGTGATGCTGCCGTCGAAACCGCCATCATGGGATGCACTCATGCAAATGCATAGTTGACGGACGATTGAGTGCCGGACGACCGATGTTCTGGCTTCATCTCTCGCTATGTTTTGTTGCACGTTTTGGCTGTTCGTATAGCATACCAATCCCAACAATGCTTTAGGTAATGAATGTATCATATCAGAGCGGGCTTATAGCTGACGTTTGGCCGCCGGCCGCCCCTAGCAGCCCAACCTTCGATACGATGGACGACATGGATTAAAATAGAACCCCCAATTGTACCCGGTTCTCGGATGTTACCGACAACCTCTGTACTAACTAGCCATCACAGAGATGTAGAAGAAGAAAAGCCTTGTACAAGGTGATGTTCATATAATCTGAAACAGAAACCTCTCTACTAAGAGGATCTGTGTCGTAAGAAGAGGGAATGCTTTCTTCGTAGACTACTTACCTTACCCATTTTGATCATCCTTGACAGTGTCTGAAAGCACTCGAGTGGTAAGACTGTTATCATCTAACACTGGATTTGTGTCGTGGCGAGGACATGCTTCAATCTCTTCGTTACACAAAGACGATCTATCAATTACCGGTGGCGGTGACGGCGATACGCCTGTTCATCAAAAGAGACTCGCCAGTACGAACGCTACTTTCCTTTCCAGCCCATATCTTGCATCTGAACAGCTTTCAGGCCCGAGTCCAAGCATCATCATCACAGCGCACACCGACTGTTGGCCTGTTTGCTTTCAAGCGTAGGATATGTGCGGATGTGACCTGGGTCAGCAAGGAAGATATCTCGGCGATATCATCAATGCCCAATCCGACACTGTTCCTTGCTTCTGACAGCCAGCCGGCCTCGAACAAGCAGCTGCAAGATAAGGTTGGTTGGACATGTCTCCTTTTTACGGACAGGAAGCGATTGGCCGTGCCGCCTTTGTCTGTCTAGGGCGTGCACAAGCCTGACGGGTTCCTGGCGTAACCGCAGTACCGGCATAACGCACACATGTTCAGCCTCCTGCAGCCTCTTTCTCGGATCACCTTGCGGCGCATATCTTGCTGTCTCTTGGGAGCTGGCGGTCGGCCACTCGTGAATCTCGAGTCCAGGAGGCAGCTTTCCGGTGCTCTGCCGATGCTGTGATCCCCGAGGATATATCGATGTTCCTGATGATCCTGACAATATCTCTTACACCAATCCAGGGCCATCGTGGCAAGAAAATCCTCTTCAGGGTCGCAAAAGGCCAATCGTCTTTGACGCAGCCTGTGACATTGACAAATCCTGGCGTCGAGGCTTGAGCATTGGATGCGGGCGTGACCAAGGCCGAGGCCCTTCACGATACCCACGGTAGCCACGCTCGCCACGATACGATGTTGTTCCGGCGCTGTCTCAAGAATGCTTTCCGTGGCTTAGATACGACCTTCTGAACCTGATTCGTGACACCTCGTTAGCAAAAGAACACGATGCGAAGAAACTGAAAGAAGAAAAGAAAGAAAGAAGACGAAAACAACGAGACGCCAGGCCTCAGCCTGTCTCATGAACATCAGCGGCTCAGCCGCTGCCCTTATCCGACGGATGTTGTATCCGCTGGAAATCGTCAAAGATGTGAATTCTATCACCATGTGATGCTGATTTGAAAGAGCAGAAACCAGCGTGGGGGTCGTTGGAGCGGTGATGACTCCGGTAGTATGTAGATCTTCGCAGTGTTTTTGTCCAAGGTTCCAACTATCAGTGACGTTACGTGCGGCAAACCCAATTCAGAAAGACAACTCGGACCTAGGTCACGAAGAGGTTGCGCCTTGTATCATCAGTCGTTGGTACACCATGCCCTGATGGTCACAACCATCGATGATAGAGGCATGAGATGTACCGTTACTTTCGGAGTACATGCTATTATCCTCAGTCCACTCTTTGGGAGACTTGAATATGATGTTCAACGACATCGCTTGTGCTGATTACAGCCAGCACAAGATATCGGATGGCAAAGAAAGGAGAAGACGGGCAACCTGAACCTCTGCATTCAATACTATGAAGACTGGGATATCGTGAAGACCAGACGTCAGAGATGGAGAAGGGAGCAGTAGTGCTCGAGCTCGCACCCGTAGAGGACCATGACAGCGTCAATCGTTACGTCGATGGCGGGGAAGAGCGATATCGAGCCGTAGATGAAAGGATAATAAATCGCAAGATCCAGTGTTGGTCGGTTCAAGATAGCAAAACCTGTTGTCGGGCGCTAACAGTGCAGCGTGTTTGAGACCAGCGTCTGGAGTCCAAAATGAGGCTATTCCCAAGTGGGCCTGGAATTTGACGGATGATCCCGATGGTTTGATGATCGAGAGGGCGGCCCGGCGGGGGAGAGCGGGATGGCGTGGGTGCGGGCTCGGGAGACGCGACGGGATGGAACGCCTCGAACAGCGGAATGCCTCTTTGGTGTTGTGTTGCGTGCGAGAGGCCGTCCAGCGAGACAAAGGGCAAATGCCTGCTGAACGAAGGCATTGAGAGACAGGGCATGCCCAGCTTTTAAGTTCAGTGCTTGCATGCCGAAAGGCGGGGAGATCTGACCACGGAGCCGGAATCGGAACTCGGAGAAGTGGAGCCAAACACGTGCCTGTGTTTCTGGCAGCTGGAGACGTGTTCTTGACAGCCCCAGTGCCCCCAGAGATAGGGCAGAGGTGGTGGATCTCATCGCTTGAAGATGGTGACATTGGATGGCCTGGATTCGACGACAAAAGGGTTGAGGTTCGAATCACAAAATCCCCAACTTTGTTCAAGTCTCGGAAGATCAACCGAGGTGCGCGTCATGGTACGTGCACTGGGTGCGTTTTTAGGGTACTACCGTATGCGTATGCTTAATAAGATGTTCCTGGGCGCCAAAGCCTTTTTAAACGCGCTGGTTCGTAGGTTGTGATGTTTCTCTGAGCCTCTTCATCTCTGCCCTACTTGTACGTTGACGTCAGAGTTGGTTTCATGTCCAATTCCACCAGCCCGCAACGTGCACTCGGGACGAAAAGCCTCCATCGTGAAACCTCCATTCCTAGACCAAACTGAAGGGAGATAAGACATCTTCTTATCAGCTTCCATCCGACTTCGACTTCCACGCCCGGCGAGCTTCTGCTTCCACCCAATTTCACCACACTACCACGACCACCTTGATCATCTTGATGACCTTCCATCTGGTCCTTTTCTCCTGGCACCTGGCAGCTGCCTAAGGGTCCCGAGGCGCTAAACTCAATCTGGACTTTGAGTCCAGAGATCCACGCCAAGACTCGGCAGCCAGAGCTCGGGCCAAGCAATCATCACATCACAGTACATGTCACACTGAACCATCGCAGACACGGGCTGTTGGCGGCACTACGAGAAATTGCAAGTCTCGCAGAGTTTGGCAGGCACTCGATAGGCGAGCGTTCGGTTCTTTCCACTTTGCACGCGCGCACTTTCCATGCTTCACAGTTTCCACTGGGCTTCGACGACCAACACTGCAGCGATTTTCCGTTCGTTCGCGGCTCTTTCCCGTCCGGCCCCCGTCTGTCCCCGCGGGTCACTGTCAGATACAGGGGTGGGTTTCCTGCCACCGCCTTTCTTATGTAATCTAGATTGCTGGGCAAAACCCTGATTTTTGTGTGCGGGATTTTCCTGGTCACAGAACAGATTCTATATAATATATACTCTATACCCTTATTTTCAATACCCCTATATTACTACTATTCTATAATTAAGAGTCTTATTTACTACCCCCCAATTGCAGTAACCCGGTAGAATATAGTAGTAACAGCGATATTCGATTAATAATAACAATTACGATAATATCTTCGATTACCGATTTTAAAAAAGCGGACAACGCCGTCTTTAAGTCTATTGACGATTAGATTATATAGAATAAAGGATTTTAATCGAAAGTATTCGAATTAGGATTATAAAAGTATATTAATCCCGATAATAGGAAGTTGTGGTTTATTATCCTTATAGAGCCTACCGTTAAAGATTTTATAGATCCTTTGGTTTACGTTGCGGCCGTTATTATTAATTCGATTAATAATTTTAGTATTAGCGATTCCTAATTTTAATAAAAGATTTTTTAATTTATTAAAGAAGATTAAGCGGTTAGTGGACCCTTTTCGAGAATGCGTAACCGTATTTTAATGCCGCCTCTTTCTTAATAGAAAGCGACCGCGTTTACGCTTATTAGTATTGTTATTATTTAACCGGTTATTAGGGCCCTAATTTTTTTTATTGCCCCGGCCCTAATTTTAATTTTATACGCGGCGCGCCGTTACGGTTTTTTAATTAAACGCAATTACTATAATTATTAGGAAGTTATAGCCGATTACCGTTATAATATAAAAATTTAGGAAGTTTATAAAGAAAAGATTATTACCTTTTATATTTAAATGAAAAATAATATTAATTAATACTTTTAATTAACCTATTTTAAAGGAATTATTTCCCTATCCGTTTAATACGATATAGTAAAATTTAATATTCAATTCGACGAGGAATAAATTTATAATAATATCCGTATTAATTATTGCGATAAAATTAATATTATAATTTATCCCCGCAATTAGATTAATTAATTATAAGAATAGGAATATATTATAATTATTAATAAATATTTTAAAGTCGATAAATATATTAACCCTAAAGTATAAAAGATTAATTTTCTTAATATAATAAATAAATTTAGTAATTCCCCTTTTAAGAATTAAATTACGTCTTTTAAAATTACGAATAAAAGGTTTTTAAACGATAATTTTATTTATTTTAACTTGGCTTGTAATTTTAGGGAATGGATTTACGATTATTACTTTAAAAAGTCGTATAATTAAATTTTAAAAAGCGGTACGTTTCCTACCTTTATATTTAATAGTCGAATTATAGGGGACGCTTTTAGTAATACCGGTAGGAAATGCGGTTAAAGTATTAATAATTAGGATAATAAGCGTTAAAGGCGAGTTTACGAAATTTATAAGAGATTTGGCTATTTTTATAATCGGTATTAGTATATAGTCCTTTCTTTAGCGCTTAATTCTAATTGGGTTTTTAATTAATGTATTTAAGGTATAGTTAATAAGAATTATTAAAGGAGTGTTTAATTTACGTAAAGGTTTTGTAAATTAAATATTAGAATTGTATTAACGTAATAGATTCTTATTAAAAGGCTAATAAAATTTGCGATTAATACCCTTAGTAGCGGACTTTAATTTAAAGGTCGGAGGATTAGTAAAATTAATTATTAATTCAATTTTTTAATATTAAAATTTCGATAAGAAATTCCCGTATATTTATTAAGAGATTTAATTATTTTTAATTTAAATATAATAATTTATATTTTTAATAAAGTTAGCCGTTTTAAAAATTTTACCCCTGTAAATGAAGGAAATTACGTTTAGGCTAGTAATAGTTTATTAATAATTAAGGGATACGGGACCGTTTATATTTTGGTTAACGATAATAAGGGTAATTTCTTTAAATTTCGTTTAAACGATATAACGTTAATTCTAAATATAGTTTATAATTTCGTATTTTTTCGAAAGTTTATAGAATTTAATTATTCTTAAGATATTATTAACTCTTATATTCGCGCCCCCGATCTTTCCTATTATTATTTTATTTTTAATTATTTTTAGTAATTTATTTTTGAATATATCCCTTTTAATTTTAAAAATAGCGTTAATTAATCTTCTTTTAACGTTCAAATTCCTTGGAGTAAAACTGCTAGGAAACCCTAAGAGGGAGATGCTTTGCGTTAATACCTTAGATTTAATTACTTTAAACCCGAAACCTTTATTTAATTAATTAATAAAGAATATAATGTACGCTTTAAGGGTTTAAATTTAGTATATTATAATGCGTATACGGTAATTAAATTAAAACGTTAAATTGGGAGGGCTGCCCGCGTTGCGTTTAAAAGATTAGGATAAAGGGTAGTTACCGACTTTTTCGAATATACTTTAGTAAAAGTAAGGTTTAATTAGGTTTCTATATTAATAATAATAGTTAACCGCTAATTTAATTACCTTTAAGTATATTACTTTATTAAGAAAATTATTAATTCTATTATTATAGCCCTATTTTCTTTTATTATTAATTTAAAAACTTAATATTAAATTTAAATATAAGTAGTCGAATATAATAACGAGATTACGATAATTAAATTTAGGGTCGTTATTTTTTTATTATAATAGGGTATTAAGGTCGAGCTTTCCGCGCTGTATACTTAAATATAGAATGGTGGCGTTGAACGCTCGGGGGGTATATTTAACGAGAAAATTAAAATTATAAAAGAATTTGTAAACCTTTTAGAAGAATTCTAAAGAGAGATTATAGCGGCTATAATTTACTTTTTTAATAAAATTCCTAAGTACGATTTTAATTAGAAAACCCTAGAGGAATATTTTAAAGCCTATATAATAGACCGCGATAACGGTTAGTAAAAAATAGTCCCTACTTTAATATATTTAAAAATTTATAGCTATAAAGCTTTTACGCTTATAATAGAAATCCTATATAATTATAATAAAATTAGAAAGTTTAAGAGATATATTTAGGTTAATTATTTAGTCGGTTATTAATCGTTAAATATTTACCGAATTTAGAATCCTTATACTAATTCGATTATAGTAATTAGAGACGTAGTTTTTAACGAAAACGAAGTTTTTATAAATAATATTAAAAAATTCTAAAATTCGTTTAAAATCTCCTTAGAAGAATTAGCCGTATAATTAAATAATTTTTATTAATTAGAAAACGATTCTATTATACCCTTTTTAATTTTAGAGAATTATACCGATAACGAATTAAATAATTTCGGTCTAATTATTAAGTTTATACCCGCGGAGTTAAAGACCTTTACGATCTTTACCGAGTTTGCCGGGTATATATATAAATAAGAGGAGGAAATATTACGTCCCTAAATATTAAAACGATTGGATAATTAGTAGGATATAATAATAAATAAGATAGATGAATTAATTAATTACGGTCTACCGATTCCCTTTAATAATTTAGTTTCGTTTTTTATTAAGAATTTAAACCGCGTCCCTTTAATATAACCTTTTACTTATTTCCCCCGAATGGATTAATATTTATATTGGGTAATATCCTTTTTAAATACGTTTAATTTTTATTAAATTAGTATATATAATAGTCGCGTTATCGATTATATTAGTTTGGATTAATTAAGGAGATTCGGGTTGGAAGTCGATAACGACGATTTTTATACGGATTCGAAGCTTATTATCGATAACGTTAAAAGGTATAATATATTAAATATATTAAATACTTTATATTGCCGAGAATTCCCCCCTTTATTTAAGAGCTATTAAGATTTTTATTTCTATCTTTTTTAAAAAATATTTCGTTAAGTTAAAAGGGAGTATCTTTAGGATTACGATATAAAGGGATTATAGAAGTAGGTAGATTAAAAAGAGTATTAAGGAATTATCCTTTTCGATTTTATATAGGTATATATTTATAAATTTAATACGGCGGGTTATTATTTTAAAAGTAAAGTACGCTTTATTATAAAAAGAGATTAATAATTTTAAAATTTATAGGATATTTACGCGGCTATTTTAGTAATTCGTACTTTTTGTATTATAATAATTATTATAAATTATTTTAATTTCGAATTTAAATAATACGATGTTATTAACGCCTTCGTTAACGCCCTTTTTGATAAGTTTATTTATATACGAATACTATTAGGATATACCCGATAAGGTAAAATTATTAGGTTATTATACGCCCTTTATAGTTTTTGGCGCTCCCTTTTATTATAGTAATGCGAGTTTATTAAAATTCTTATTACTATTAATTTGGTCCCTATCCTTATAGAACTTTATATATTTATTTATTGAAGTATAGTAATTTTTTTTTACGTCGATAATATTATTTTTATTTATTGAAACGAAAATAAATATAATGTTATTAAAATTATTAACGTTCTAGAAAATTACTATTAATTAATGGGCGGTAATAATATTTAATAGTTTTTAGGTATTAAGGTTATTCGAAATTAAATAAGGCGGTTAATTTAGTTATTTTAACGCGAATATATTAAAAAAATTATAGAGAAGCTCTAGTAATCCCGGTCGTTTCCCTAAATTCTTATAAATATTAAAGAGCTCCTCCCCTCTAAGGGTATTATTAATTTCAAATTCGTTAAAATATATTAAAAGGTAATCGGCGAAATTATATATACGCTAATTATTATTAGACCCGATAACGTTTTTACTAATTTTAAATTATTTTATTTTTTTATTAATTTTAATAATATTTATTATATTACCGCTAACCGATTATTCGCTTATTTTAGGGGTATTAAAGATTACGCGTTTTAATTGGGGGGTGGTAATTTATTTTTAGTTTTAATTAACGCCTCCTATATTAATAATACTTTAAATTAACGAAGTTTATAAGGATTCGCTATATAATTATTAAATAGAACCGTCGATTGGCGAATTAATAAGTAGGATACCGTTATTATTTTTATTATTGAGGTTAAATTATTATCTTTATTATAAAGGGTTTGTAAAAGTTTATAAGTAAAACGTTTATTCGATTTGTTAATTTTTAATTTAGGAATTAATAATGAGAATATCCTATTAGAATATAATAACGTTTAAATAATCCGTTTAATTACTAAAGAAAATGCTAAATTTTAAATTAAATTTAAATATATCGATATTTATAATTATTAATTCTAAGAAGGATAGTAGCGTAATATATTTAATATATATTACGTACCTATAACCGAAATAGTTGCCGATAGGTTAATAAAAGTATTAACCGTAAAGAAGTATAAGGAATTTATTCGTTAAATAAATTTTATAAACATTTCGAATTTAAAAAAGGAGAAGGAGAAAGTATTAAAACTAATTAATGCGAGTATATTAATAATCTAATTCCAACGGGGATAGAATATTTTAAAGAGGTAAAAAGGAAGGATAATATTATTATAAATAATTATCGATTTATATTACTCTATTAAAATAACCCTTATAAAATAAAAGGATCTTATATAATATTTATAAGAAGGAAAAAAGGTAAAAAGTTTGGCGCCGATAGGATTCGAATTTACGATTTTTAGGGATGGTTATTAAGGATAATCCGGGGAATATATTATTAAATATAATTTAAAGATACCGTATAATTATTTAATATAGGATTCTAACGCTTTAATTATTAAATTACGGCGCCCGGTTAATTATTGAAAATTAATATTACGGATTTTTTAAATATAGTGCGATTAATAGGCGATATTTTTAAAAACGATTATTTAAGGATTTATCAATTTTAAGGGTATAGAATTTAGGAATAGCTTTATTTAGGCGCTTTTAATTAACTTTCTAATATGCGTTAATATAATTAGGGGGGTATGTTAAATATAGGGGTGGGTTTCCTACTATTGCTTTTCTTATGTAATTTAGATTGTTGGGCAAAACCCTGATTTTTGTGTGCGGGATTTTCCTGGTCACAGAATAGATTCTACACAATACACACTCTGCACCCTCATTCTCAATACCCCTGTATTGCTGCTATTCTACAGTCACCCACTGCCACTGACTCCCGCTGGCAGTTTTCGTCAAGCGTGTGAAGGACTGGACCCCGTCGCCGCCCCCCAATCCCCCATCCACCCTTTCCACTTGCCCCGTTGCCCCGTGCCCTATTCTTGCACCTGCCCACCATCCGCCCGTAAGAGGGTTCACGAGACATCCTGAACCTGGAAGCCCATCCGGCCATCGCAACCTTGGACCTTGGGCCTGCAGCAAGAACGGGAATCCTGACCCCGATTTCATCATATCACTTTCCCAATCTTGCGACAACGTCCAAGCCACAGGCCACCTTCTTCCATCCGACCCTCCGACCCTGCGCCGCGCTTAGTTGTCGCCTAGCCGTGAGCTTCAATTCAGCCTCGACTCACTTTTGGAGCTTGACAAGCGCGCTTCACCTTGTCCTCGTTATCGCCCGTTGATCACGCTTTCCAGATCGGACGACGAGAATCCATCGCCAAGTCGCCCTCTCAACTTTTTTTTCTTCTTTCTCTCTATCGCCTTCTTGCCATCGCGCCATTGCTCGCTGCAATCGACTTTGCTACTCCGTAATCTCGACAGTATTACCCTTGGTTTGCGGCGGGATACATCAGATACAGGATATCTCGACCTTTTTCTTCATCCGACCTCGCCCCAAGGCTGACCCGACCACTTCGCTGCCTGTCGGGTGATCGCAAAGTCAGACCTCTAACGTACCTGTATCAATCTGGGCGTCAGAGCAGAACCCAATGCCGGGACGACCCATTATCTAAATTAATATTGGTCTATTTTATCCCAACCTTCTTGCGAGTTGCGACGTCACACCCCCGACGCCGCTTGCGCCCGACGCCCGTCTTCCAATCTCCCCCGACAGTCCAGAACTTCGACTTCTCCACACTGTCACCCCGTCCCATCATACCTCGGCCTTATCTAGCGCGATTGCTCCCGTGCGACCCTCAACCCTCCCCCATCGCGCGCAGTCTCCGGCGCGCCTCGCTCCGATAAAAAGTGGCGGCACTTGCGGTCATCAGTCACGCCGGCGCCGAACTACCTCTCGAGCATCAACAACATCTCGACCTAGCCGACGACCTGCTCGACCACGATCAGACCGTCCCAGAGGGGGACGCCGAACCCTTGATGATGGCACACCCGGTGCCTCATCACACGACGGATAAGAAGCGCGTCAAGGTCTACGAGCTTCGCAACAATGACTGGTTCGACCGCGGTACCGGCTTCTGTACCGCCCAGTTCGTCCCCGTCCAGGAGAACCAGCCAAAGGAGCCCCGTGTAATCGTCGAATCCGAAGAACACCCCGATCGCCTTCTCCTCGAGACCAAGATTGTCAAAGATGATGGCTTTCAGAAACAACAAGGCGCGTCTTCCCAGAGCATTGATCTCGACCCAACATCACATTGCTAACAGTCTTTGCAGATACCCTGATTGTGTGGACCGAGAACAATGTGGATATGGCCTTGAGTTTCCAAGAAGCCGAGGGCTGCGCCATGATTTGGTTGGTCTCAGCTCCGCGACCTGATCACGTATGCGCCTGCTAACTCCATAACAGGAAATTTATCGATGGCGTTCAACAGACCTTCCATAATGTTCTTGGCGGTGCCGACGACAGCCTCTCAGAGGACCTTACAATGGATATGTCAACCTCGACCTTCACGCTACCCCCGGCTGATCTGGCACACCTACCCGAGACGGAGAATGTTATGCGCCAGATGTCCAACACGGCTACCGGGCGCGAAATACTGGTCAAGGCCATCATGGAGGGCGATATCTTGCAATCCTTGGGCAACCTGGTCGAGATGGCGGAAGACCTGGAAAGCCTCGAGGACCTCTTCCGTCTTTGCAACGTGACCAAGACGATGCTCCTCCTGAACGACACTGCTATCATCGAAAAGGCTGTTTCTGATGAATGTGTCATCGGAGTGGTGGGTGCCCTCGAATACGATCCCGACTTCCCGAAGCACAAGGCGAATCACCGGCAGTGGTTGAGCAATCAAACCCGGTTCAAGGAGGTGGTCAAGATTGAGGACGATACTGTTAGGCGCAAGATCCAACAGACCTTCCGATTGCTGTACCTCAAGGATGTGGTTCTGGCTCGAATTCTAGATGACCCGACCTTCTCCGTCCTGAACTCGCTCATCTTCTTCAACCAGGTTGATATCATCAACCATATCCAGACCAATGGCGGGTTCCTAAACGACCTCTTCTCGATTTTCGCCGACCCTTCTGCGCAACATCTGCGTAAAAAGCAGGCTGTCACTTTCCTTCACGATTGCTGTGCCATCGCAAAGAACCTTCAACCGCCAGCCAGGCAGAACCTGTACACCAACTTCCTTGGCCACGGTCTTATTCGAGTCATTAATTTCGGCTTGTGTGACCACGACGTCACGGTACGAGTGCATGCTACTGACATCCTCGTTGCCATGATTGATCACGATCCCCAGATGGTCCGGCATACCATTTACCGACAGCTGCAGGAACGCCAGAGGCCCCTTACCGACGTGATCATTGATCTTCTTCTTGTTGAGGTTGATCTCGGTGTCAAGTCGCAAATGCAGGATGCTCTTCGGATTCTGCTCGATGTGGCGCCGATAATGCCGCCAGAAGCAAGAGAGTACCCTCCTAACCAGCAGCGAGT
This sequence comes from Sordaria brevicollis, assembly GCA_033439795.1. Taxonomy (NCBI): domain Eukaryota; kingdom Fungi; phylum Ascomycota; class Sordariomycetes; order Sordariales; family Sordariaceae; genus Sordaria; species Sordaria brevicollis. Next base: position 96,069 of record JAUTDP010000006.1, read on the forward strand.
GAGACTACCGACCACCGACCCGCAGCAAGAACTTCTGATACAGCACTTTTATGAAACTTCAGCCGCGAGGCTCTTCAAGCCACTGCTCGAACTGGAAGGGAAGACAGAGCTGAAGTTCCAACCCATGCAGGAATACATTTTCGGCTATCTGAACGATATTCTTTGCTCCTTCATCCGACAACATCAGCACAGGGCCAAGTACTTCCTCATCACGCATAACCTAGCACAGCGTTTCGTTCAGTTGCTTTCGTGCAAGCAAAAGCATCTGCAGCTCGGTAAGCACAACATCTTTGAAACGACCTTCCAGTTGACTGGCACTGGAGGCTAACCTGCATGTTTTACATTCACAGTGGCTATACGGTTCATCAAGCAACTTGTGTTGATGAACGACGAATTCTACATGAAACACATCGCCGAGAAGCAAATTCTTGGTCCCATCCTCGACGTGCTATTACGAGCTATCACCCGCGATAACCTCCTTTGTTCAGCCTGCCTCGATCTGTTCGTCCTCATTAATAAGGAGAATGTTAAGGACTTAATCAAGCACCTCGTGGAGAACTACCGGGAAAAGATCATGGCGCTGTCTCACATGGACACATTCCGTGAAATGGTCAGTAGGTACGACCAAACTGAAGGCTACACGACCAACCCAGAGTATTTCATGGATGAGGACGACGACGAAGGACCAACGGCCGCCGAGAGCGAGAGGAGACCGACGAGGCCGACTGCGGGTCTGATGGAGGAACAACTCACCGTTGACCAGGCTCAGGAGGAATATTGGAACAGCATATCAGACGAAGAGGACGAAGGGCCACATAATGGCCCTCCTCGTACCAACGGTACCAGCAACACTCTTCCTCTACTGAAGCCCTTGGTCGAATACGGCTCGGACGATGAAGATGGAATGGCTGGCGATGAGCCGGCAACCCAAGACAAAAAGGATGACGAAAACATCAGCCCAAAGGAGAATGGCGAAACACCAGTAACGCCAACGAAGGCTGTCGCAGCTGCCGCAGTCTCCGCAACCCCGCCAGAGAGGTTGTCGGAGAAACGCCGGCGTGAAGAAGACGAGGAAGACGATGCTTTTGATAAGCTACTGCACTCTAAGCGTCGTGGGAGCAATGCCAGTGCCGCTAGTGCCGGTGCGGATATTCGCAAGAAGATGGGAATTTCTGAAGAGGATGGTCCTGCTGCTGAGAGTGCCGCCACCAAGGAAAATGGCAACTCATCAGCAGCAGAGCGCACATCTCCTGACCCAGCTGCCTCTCCCGCCGCCGCTTCGAGTTTAAGCACAACAAAGAAGATCGCCTTCAACATTTCTTCGAAAGTAAAGAGCATGCTTGGTGGTGGGAAAACCTCGGAGCCGGAGACAGAGCAGCCTGAAACGGCTACAACCGGCGCCGAAAATAAGGGCGAGCAACCCGAGACTACTACTGGAAAGGAAAATGTAAGGATAGACGGAGGAGAAGATGGCAAGGACGAAACATCGTCAAAGTCGGTTGTACAAGAAGAAGAGGATGACGACCCAGACGCGATGAAAGACTAGAAGTCAACAAACAGGCTCATGGGTCCCTGGTATTGGGGAAGGTCAGAAAGGGAAAGGGAAAGGAAAAGGAGGAGGACTGGGAAAGGAAAATAAGGGGGAGCGAAACGAAATATACTCTTCACAAGATACGGTTTTTTTGGTGACACTTGAGAAACAACATACCTATTTGTGTTTTCGCACACACCTTTGAACAGACAAGCAGATGAATATAGCTTTTTGGTATATTTACTAGTCAACAACTTATTACAGGACCGGTTGGCATCGGTGTTAGCGTTGGCTTGCGTTGGCTTTTATTGGGTTGGCTGGCACACGGTGGTGGAAAATGCGATTGGGATGAAATGGACAAGTAGAGGTAGCTTCATGAGTGCTCTCTCACAAGCAACAAATCAAGCGCAATATCGCTCTTCATGATTGTGTAAATCAGGATTACTATAGAAAGATTCTCGAGATTTCGTGATGTACCACTTGACTTTGCCAACCCTGACAATGCCCTGCCTTCGGTAGTACCTCCTTCCCCCTTCAAACCACAACTTTCACTTAAAGCCGATACCGCAACATATAATCATCATACAGGCAGGAGCATTCCACCGCGAAAATGAAAGGAGCGTAGAAGGGAAGGAACAAACATCAGTGAAAATTTTGTCTTCAAACTACTAGTAGGCAAGGAAGGTAAGTACACCAAAAAAATTCAGGGGCCCGCCTCTCCCGTCGCTATTGCCAATTTGGATCATTTTAAATCAGCGAGAAACTCCGTCGTGCGTGGCACATGGGTTCTCTCTCTTTTTTTTTTTTTTTTTTTTTTTTTTTTTCATTGTTCTTGCGTAGATTTCGGTAGCCCTAAGACAAGTTCAATCCTCAACAGCCAACGAGTGTTTAGTTTCATATATGATTGCGTTATAATGCAGCAGACAGATAAGATAGCACTACAGTATTCATTTCTGCTCAAACCTTCAAAGTCCAAGTGGACAAGTCTTGACAGCTGGGTGGCTCGATGCACACAATTTCACGATTTGGTCATGAGAAATTGTTTAGTCAAATGAAACTTTTTATATCATTGCTTTTTCATCTTTTAGCCGATGTCTCTCCGCTTCTTTTAATGTCGTGACTTAGTTAGGATGGGAACCACACAAAAAGGAAAAGGGATATCCAAAACGATGTACCACCCACACCAAATCGTCAAAAAGTAGCTAACCATACATGAACATGAATGAGATGACATACACATTTTAGATCTTAACGTGTGAAACGACATGCTGAAATGGAAGATTGAGAAGGAACGTTAAGATAGGGAACAAGACGCCCGCTTCCCCCCCCTTCCCCCCTCTTAACTCCTTCCACCCTTAGTACTGCAGTATGCAAGGTTATTGCCACAAAAACCTCGAATTCCTCCTCATTTCATTCCCATCCGGCGCCGACTGTGTCGTCGTGTTAGCCGCCGCAGTGGCAGCCGTTGCCGACGACGCCCTCGAAGCTGCCTCGGCAGTCCAAGGCTCTGGTGGTAGGTCGTGTCTTGCGGCGGGGGTAGGGAGGGCGGGAGCATATTCGGATTCGGGGGTGGCAGCTTGACGGGGAGACAACATGGGGGATGGAGAATGTTGATAGTTGAGATGAGGTAAAGGAGGAGGAGGGGTCTGGTAGTGCTGCTGTTGCTGCTGCTGCTGTTGTTGTTGTTGCAGCAAAATGGAGGAAGCTGAAGAGGGTATGGATGGTGCAGGCGAGCCAGCAGGTTCTTCGCTTGGCTGCTGTAGAGCGCCGCGGCAAAATACCCCCCCTCCTCCTCCTGCCTGTGATCGGTAGTCCGGTCTTGGTTCATATCCGTGTTGCTGTGCGTAAGGATACCCCCCTGGTGCGTGTTGGCGTGGTACTGGTGCAAGACCACCACCGGCACCACCACGACACGTACACCCGCTTCCGCTTCCGCTCGGCAGCGCTTGTTGTCCCTGGGGATAGTCCCGTGGAGGGGATGCTCTTGCCACCGGGAGAGACTGTCTGTTGGTGGGATCGTAGTATAGCCTGCAACTTTCGAGGTGCTGATCCAGTGCTCGATTGTCCTGCCCTTGGTACCGACCATCCGCAGCCTGAAGCTGTGCTTGATCTCTCGGGAAACCGTGTGCGTAGTTGGCAATATTACCGTTGATAGGCACCAGGGCCCAAGCGAAGACAGCGACATCGCGAATGGACCGCAACAGCTGGTCCATCGGCCCGCCGCCGGCTGCCCTCACGCTTTCTTTGAGCGGCATGTGCTGGGGTAACAGTGGAGGTCTGAAGATGTGGATGAGTTCTGGCGGCACAGAAGGCTCAATTGGACGGAGGCCCCATGGTGCAGCGAAGAGGCCGTTCTCGTAAGTGAAAACTGGTGCTGGTTGAGGTACGTGCTCGGGAACTTGCGGCCGCGCTCTTCGGAGCACCACGACAAGCCCGTCCGAAGTACAAGACACAACTGCCTCAAGCTCAAAACTGGAGGGCTGACGGGCTCTTTCTCCCCCCTCGGCCCTTCCATTCCCCGACCTTGAAGGCCTCTCGTCAATATCCATCTGATCATCGTCCTGTCTGACGACCTTGGCCTTTGAACCCCTGGCCCTGCTTCCCAAGTATTCGACCTCGTCGTCATCCTCGTCGTTTTCCTCATCAGAATCTTCCTCATCCTCGTCCTCATCCTCATCTTCTTCCTCGTTTTCACCATCCGTTCCTATCCGTGGATCTCGAAACCAAAAGCGAAGATATGCAATCGACTCGTTAGCCTTTGCACTCTCCAACACCTGGATGGCTTCCTGCAAGCAATTTTCCTGAATACATTCGTAGAAAGGCTTGTCCTTGATCTCCTCTGGGCTTATGCCAAGGATTGCCTCGACTGCGTTGGTGGCGAACATGATGCTGAGGTTTCGGGTGAAGCGGTTGAGAATGAGTGCCGCACGTGGTTCGCGGCCCGTTGGAGGCATTGTGAACTTGGGCGACATGTGCTCGAGCATGTGGTACCTGGGGTCTCGAGGTGCTGATGAGAATATCCTCTCGATATGCGGCGCATCCAGCTTTCTCCCTACACACCCAAGGTTAACATTAGTGACATCAATGGGTGTTAAGGGCAACACTTACTCTCGCTTTTCAGCCCACCCCGATAAATACTCGTGCTCGCCACCAGCACATCGTGAACGACGGTAAAACAGCATTCACAGTTGATCCACTTGCCATCTCTCGAGGCGATTCTGGTGTAATGCAGAACAGCTGCCTTGTCGAGCAGGACACCCTCCTGATGGACACGACGGGCTAGTGCCACGTCGTCTGGATGAAAGTGGTCAAAGCATGATTTCCCCTTGACCTCGTCTGGGTGATAGCCAAGGATGTCGAGGATGGAGTCGGACGCGAAAAGGATATTCGCCTCTGCTGTCAAGTCTGCAACGAAGGATCGGCAAGTCAGTCAACCATTGTACAGAGTCCCCGGATGCTCATCGTCACGAGTGTGGCCGCCGCATACTCCGGCCCGAGCAATCGAGACAGGGTGACAGAAAACATCAATTGAAGTCCAACCCACTGTGAATAGTCATAAACGTTTGCTCGAGATCCATGTTGTAAGCGGGTGCTTAACGCCGGCCGCCCCAACGAGCTGGCCTTGCTTGAGGAGCTTCGGTAAGTAAGAAGACTACAACGATATCGCCATGCGTAAACGGGGGACGTCGGGTATGATAGGCAGCTCCAACACTTGGCTCTGTGGGGGGTGGGAAGCTAGTTTCAGAAAGATGCCCAAGGAGCCAGGTAGTGGGAGGGGCACAGAACGTCTGTACTAAGATAAGTGACTAGATAATAGGGTGCTTGTCCTCTGTTGCTTTGGTGCGATGTACCGCGTGAAGGACAAGAAGGGATCCAAGGGCGAACCAAAAGCAGCCGAGTTGCAGAAGAAAGAAAGCCTAGGGATGCCCGATGACAGATATTGGGACGCTCTGGACTTTTGCGAGCTGGACCGGGGAACCTGGGACCTAGGATGGAAGGTGGGCGAGGAAGAGAGGGCGAGCGAGCGAAGAGAGACTGAGAGAGGGAGAGACAGAGTAGGGCGAGAGCGACGGCGCACAGCTGGCTGGAGGACGGCAAATGTTTTCTGATTTTGAGTAACGTCAAGCTAACGGCGGTATAAAGGGTTCGGGTGGTTGAAGTTCTGATTTGGCAGGTGGTCCAGCTCCTTTTTGGGATGATGCGTGTGTGCACCACTCGTCACTGACTGGATGATGGATGGATGGGATGACAGAGAAACAGAACACTGGTCACTGAGTGAACAGTGTGTAAGTAGAAGGATAAGAAGTATGAGCCGACAAGCAGGACAAGGCCTCAACGCGTCTGGTCTGTTGTCGGTCGGTCGGTCGGTCGGTCGGTCGTCTGTTGTTGTTCGTTAGCCGGGAAGGGACCCGTATTGTGACAGCGAGTGACAGAAGAGGAGCTAGAGTAGGACACAGATGGCGCCGTCACGTCGTTGTCGTCGTCCTGTGCTAAGTGGTCCTTATCCGTGCTTGTATACAACGGTTACCAGGACCGGCACAATGCAGCAGCCGCGCTCAGAGTTTTTGGAGGTAATGTTCCACTGCACGGGAATGTCGTCGGTTCGGTGCAGACACAGAACGAGTCTTGACTCTTGAGTGGTGGTGAGCTCTGGCGAGGAGGTGGTGACTGCTTCCTCGTCCAGGGGAGAGTCTGGGATAGACCTGGTATAGGCCCGGTATGGGTTGGCTACCTGGCAGGCTATCTTTGCGAGTGGGCAATGGTTGGCTGCGGGTAGGAGCTTGACGACGGTCTCAGGTATTCCAGGGCGACAACGGCCGACGGTTCGGTTCGGAGGAGGAGGGGATGGGGATTGGGGATTGGGGAGGGGGGCGCGTGTTGTCGAGGCCCTTGATCAATTCCTCCTGTTGTCGCTCTAGACTTGACCGTTACTCAAGGTCAAACCTGTCGAAACCCAAAGTATCCAACGTGGTGTTTGTGGTGTTGCCGACGGCAAGGGAATTAATTGTGTGTGTGTGTGTGTGGTATGTGTGTTGTGTGTGTGAGGATCCGGCCAGCGTTGTTTGTGAGGTCCTGTCCTTGGAGGTGTGGTTGACCTGGTAAGGTCGAAATTGGGGGGATGGGAACGGGAATGATTTGCAGCGGGAACTGAAATGCAAGGAATGGAATGACGGCGCAAATGATGTCCTGCTTCCGACGACTGGACAGCAAAATAAACTTGATATTTGGCAGATGAGGTGGAATTGATGGGCAGCCAGCCAGAAGAAAGAAAAGTCACAAGTCCTAAGGTGAAAATGCAATGACGGACGGGCGGGCAGCGGAGCGGGCAGGCGGGCACTAACACCCACGTCCACCCCATCTTCGGTTGTTGTTAGTGTGGGTGGAACTTTCCACCTTCCCTACCAGGGTACGTCGGTGCTACCTCTATACTAACGTGATCATGGGGTAATTAACAAGCTATTCTGTTAAGAAAGCAGGTTTCGTCAAAGACGGCTGATCAGCCCGAAACCGAGAGAGCCCGCATGGGTGGCTAGCCTTTTCCAGCCATGGCTCGTCAACTCTCCTCCGGCGGTAGTTGTTGGGCGTGGTTTGTGAGTGTTCCTGGTGATATTCTCGGCCCCGGAAAGAAGGCAGGAAAAGCAATGGCTGTTTGAATGATTCTAGAAATCATCGGTTTTCGACATTCGAAGGTTCAAAAAATGTTTACGTGACGTCGGATGCTTCGGTGCCGGACCTACCGTGCATACCGACCAGTGGAAGGTAGACCAAAGTCTGTACCTGTCTCCATGCTTCTTCTGTGTGTTTGTAACGAATCACGGAATGAAGAATTACATACGGGTTGGAAGAGAGCAGCACAGCAGTTGGGCCTCACCTTGACACCTTGGAGTCTGCGGTTGTAGCTCGGTGGTATGTAGGTATGTAACAAAACCTCCACACTTCAGGTCTCATCATCACAAATCTACCTTCCATTCTTAGTGTCCGGAATCTTAACTACCACCGTATGGAGTCATTTCCTAGTGTAAACTCCATTCCACAGTACCTACATGTTTTGCCCTAGACACTTTCGGCGTCTTCTCCGGTTGCTTCTCTTCCTATCACAAGGCCCATACAATCGTCAACAGCGATTATAAAAATGGAATGGACTTCGTTAAAGTTCGTCAGCTCTAAACTTCTGGGCCCCAAGAGTCCCCTCTGAAATGTAACCCCCCATCCCCATCCCCATCCCCATCCCCTACCCCAGAACCAGACAAGACAGAAACCATGAAAGAATCCCGCAATGGCATGGCACGGCACGGCACTTCACACCTTTGCCTGCCACGATCAAGTTTGCCTGCCCGAAAATCACAAATGACATGGATGGCGACCAAAACACCACATGTGAGTGTGTCTATACTTGTACACAGCCAACGACAACAACAACGCAACGCATATGAGTTCCGTTTTGTTGTGTGTAGCGACGGTAAGACCGAATGGATTGTGAGGTGACTCTGAGACTGTGACTTGACTGACTGACCAGTACTCACAACTCACCGGGCCACAAACAAAAAAAAAATCAAATCACTGACTGGCAAGGGCCCTGTTCAAGAAATGAGGTTCGGGGCAGGCAAATTGATGGGATGGTGAGCCGGCTCGGTTATTGGGTTGAAGGGTGAGGGATAAGTCGAACATCCACAGTATCACGGTAAAAATCTTAGACCTCGGGCAAGCTCTTAGTATTGGTCCATGTGGATTTGTTGTGCCTTTGGGTCTACTTGACGAATTCTCTCCGACTGGGACTCTGGAAGAACACACTTCTAACAACCATGAGCTCCATCACCATCCTGTGGAGGCCTTCCTCAAAACAGCCAGAGGAGGCTGGGCGGGGACTTATCCATCCCTGGTCATCAAGTTGGGACCTCTCGGCAGGCAAAGGCAAGACAGTGAATGAACACGACGATGAACAACGGTGAGACCCAGTGGAAGGATACAAATGCCGCCCGTTGGGTCGATCCCGGCGACCGCTGCTGGCGGCCACGATGGCAAGTCTGACTCTGCCGGGGATCTTGAAGGTATTCAGAGGTTCGGGGCCGGCAACGACGTGATGTGAAAATATGAGAGGCAGGGCAGGCAGGCAGGCAGCTCAACGAGTGATTTGGCAAAGTCTGTATCACTTTGAATTCGTACGACGTGAAACCGGACAATCAATCTCAACAAGTTAGGGCCGGGCTCAGGTTAAGGGCAGGCAAATGCCCTATCTAGACAGACGGGAGTCCACGAGGAGGCAGGCGCGGGGAGAGGAGAACGAAGGCTAAACGACTCCTTTAGTTTAACTGCTGTGACACAGAGAGGGTGGCCGTGTCCAACGCAGGAGGGGGTGTTTGTTTACCTGTACAAATTTCAAAACGCCATGGCTTGCTTTGTTGTCTATCCAAGATCGAAAAAGTTAATATGCAGCGAGTACATACAATACATGTCTACGGCCAATGCTCCCTCCCTTCTAATCTGGTAAGAAGATCTAGTCTATTCTAGCGTAGAGTTTTGGTACAATAATAAAACAGATCTACAAAGTCTACCAAAGAGCAGTGACATTAACCTGCACCATCCTCTCTGTCCTGGGATCCAGCATCTCCCTCTTATGCCACGTCCTCACGAACCTTCTAGCCTCAGTAACATCTACAAACGAGACCACGAAACGTGAAAAACCGTACATCTCGCCTTCCTCCGTCTTTCCGTCCGAGAATTCATCCACCTCGTGCTCGATCCTGTGATCGTTAAACTTGCTGAACTTGATGATGGAGAGCGTGGACATGATGGGCTTGATTGCGGGGTCTGTTTCTCCCTTCCCAAGCAGCTCCTCGGTCGTCTTTTTCGTAGCCGCGGTAGTCGTCGTTGCTGTATCTTCATCCTCTTGGACCAGCTGCCACGGGTAGTTGCGCGCCTCGGCGTCCATTTCAATGGCTGTGCGCAAGGCACGGGTGGTTAATTTGGCTCCGACGAGATACACCAATACTTTGGTTTTGCTGTGCTCGATCGGCGGATTTTGGGCGTAGTCAATGAGGTCCTTGGGAGGCGCGGGTACCTCCGCGGCGGAGCGTCCGGATGTTGGTGGTGGTGAGAGAATCTGGTGAGGTCGCAGGCCCTTTTTGGCCTCCCGTATGTTTTCGTACTCGAGGATGTTGTGCCGGGTGAAGATCTGGTAATGCAAGGGCGTTGTAGGAGGCAGTAACGTGTAACGATTAGCATCCAGATCGTCGTCTGGTTTAGAGCGCCTTTTGAGGTTGTCGCCCTGCCAATCGTCCATATCCTGCCGTTCGTCCATGTCCGGAAGCTTATCCACGTAAAGCTTCGTCACGTTCGGAAGCGCATTGGGGCTGTCATCCACAACTTCTGGGCTTTCTTGCTTAGCAGCAACTCGGACTGGCGTTAACGTAGCTGTGCTCTCGGGCATATCTGTGCTCTTTGGCTGCCATTCCTTTGGCAAACGCAAACGTGACTTGATGTGCAGGCGCTCCAGGACATTAATGTACGCTCTTGCATTGTGCTCAGTGTCAAAGAAGAGCAAATAGGATCCTCGAGGTTCGTGTGTGATCCGAGATCGGGATTGGACGACTTGATAGAGTTTCAGTGTCAGCTTTAGAGGAAAACATGCCGTGAGGAGTAGGATGGAAGTCTAGTGAACGTACCTTTGACGAGGCCATAAGTCCAACCGTCCACAAGCTGACCGTGACCGGCAAGGTAACGGAAGTCAGACTCCACAAGGGACCGGGAAACACCGTTAAGCACAATGATTGCCGGACCGTCATCTATGTTGCTTTGGCTGTCTGCTTTTTTCTCCGCCATGTCGACTGAAGAGGTCCGGGTGTCGACTTGTTTCCCGGGTTCACCAGAAGTGGTTGACCCGAGAGTCCCACGACGTTTCTTGTTCTCTGTAGGGCCTGAAAGGTCCAGGTCCTCCAGTTTGATGACCTCCTCTTCACTCTGCACCTTGTCGGGTACGATTCTTTTCCTGACGCGCATTTTGGGGGACTCTCTTGGTTGTGCCTGGGTGGTATCTTTAAATCCGGGAATGGATCGTTCGGCGATGAACTGGTTGAACCATTCTTGGAGCTCGCCTCGCGTGGGATACACCTCTTTCTCTTCCTCCTTCTCCTCCTCTTTCTCTGCCTCTTTCGTGGCCCGTTGAGATGCTACATTTTCCCCTCCAGCTCGGACATATCTCACCCGTACGCGGTGAGGTGACGCTACTGCATGGTACCGTATCAGAGGTTTTATGTAATGGACTTTGCCTGCGTCTGGATCCGAATCTCGTCTCTTAATGTGCGGTTCTCTTTCGTTCCCTTTATCGAAGGTCTGTCTCTCGGCGCGTTCCTTGTTGGCGCTTGTGTTGAGGGGGCAGGCTTGAGCAACCGCCGCTCGGATTCCTCCCATGGTGACCGAGTCCCACTCGTATTGCATCTGGTCGGAGACGTGGAGAAGGCAAGGGAGGGGGTGGTCGCGTATCGGGCAGTTAGCAGTCTCGCGCATGACCGGTTGAAGGGCTGCGACGACTGCAATCCTCTTGGCAGCATCAAGGTGGTGGGCGTTGAGCGCAAGCCATGGAGGTAAGCTGAAGGAAAGAAAAGGTATAAAGAGTTCTAAACGAGGAGTTGCCAGAGGTAGAGGTAGTTTCCCCTCCGAGCAGAAGTGAGGTGGCTTAGGTCTCCGGTTCTGACATCGTGGGAAATCAGTCCCCCCGCGGGGACGGCACATTTACCAACTCTGCCGCCGGCAAGCCGAAGCTACCCTGTGTCACATGGCAATCCCATTGGTCAAAGGAATAAAATGCCACCGTTACAGCGTCTAGCGATTGAAGAGAAAAAGTTAGGACGGCAGCTGAACAAGAACTTGGCGCCCCTAGAGAGCAGCCGGATGCAGGTACTAAGTAGGTACCGAATACTTTGCGCAGGCATCATGTACCGTGACAATGCAGGTAGAGGTACTTCTGGGCTTCGGTATGGACGACGTCCGGCCCCGCTTATCACCGACCCGGGCTTCTAACTCGGAAGCCGTCAAATTTGGAGACAAGAAACCGTGATGATGGCGGCCGACTTAAACAAGACACATTGACATTGACCGTGTCCGGGGATCAGTCTCCGTATTTAAGGCGGTTCCCCGGCCGTTCATCGCTGCACTCGTGCTCCGAGTCAAGATCTCAAGCCGGGCAGTCCATGTCGACGGGCCCCGCGAAAAACCCCACCCGGCAAACCCTACAATAAAGTCTGGAGTCTGGACATCAAGGTCCACCAAAAACATCAAAAGTGAGAACTTGAACTGACAAGAGACAGACACACACAAACACAACATGGGGACGAAATCTCTCGAGTTCAAGGTGCGCAAGTTGCAGGCCAACAGCACCACCGAAAAGGACCTTGCCAAGAAGCAACCATCACGAGTCTATGTCAACGAGGAGGCTCTGCTCGAGCTGACGGGGTCCAAAGACGGAGGACGGGCTATCACCATTGAAAAGATCGACAAGAACTCATCAGACGAACAAGTTGTGCGACGAGAGGCCACCTTATGGAAGTCGCCAGAGAGGATAGACAAGGCCAGCATTCAGCTGTACGATGCCTTCAGAGATGTCTGCGGCTACCAGACTGGAGTTCAGGTCAAGGTCACAGTCCAGGAAGGGAAGCTTCCCGAAGCCGAAGAGGTCGTCCTTGAGCAGATACCTCCTGAGAAGGGTGGTAAAGATGGAGAGAGTACTGGACCTATCGATGCATCTGAAATTCCCGGCTGGGAGTTCTTCCTTGCCGGAAGACTCTCCATGATCGAGCACGTCCACGCTGGTTTGACGTTCAAGAACCTCTTTGCTAGGGGCCCTCAAAGGTCGTTCGTGGTGGCTTCGGTAAATGGGCGACCAACCGGCAACGCGCGCTATTTGGATGGCAAGACGAAAGTCAGGATAGGGGCGCCTTCACCTGCTGGTGAGGCGGATGGAGTGCCTCAGGGAAAGCTGGAGGTGACCGGTGTGCGTGGACTGGACACTCCAATTGAGAAGCTTAACGACCTTTTGTCACAGTTCACCGATCCTTGGGTCTTCAAGGGCAAGCCCAGATACCGCGGTATTGTCATCCACGGCGGTCACGGCACGGGAAAGAGCCTGCTTCTTAACACCATCGCGGCCACTGGATGGGGCACCGTCTATCGCATCCAGCCCAAAGACAAGCTTGCCGATATTCAGGACATGTTCCAGAAGGCTAGACTGGAACAGCCCAGTATTATCCTGATCGACCAGCTTGAGAGGCTCATCGACAAGGAGAGGAACAACCGCACTTCTGTGATCCAAGCTCTCTGTGAGGCGTTGGATACCCTGGGAGCCGATGCCCAAACGACTGGCGAGATTCCCAAGGTGGCCGTCATTGTCACTTGCTTGGATTACACGACCGACGTGCCCGAAGACCTCAAGGATCCCGGTAGACTCACTGGTGAGATCTACCTACCGCTGCCTGACGTCGATGGCCGCAAGGAGATTCTCGCCTCTTTCAACCTACGTGTAGCCCCAGAGGAAGAAGACGCTCTCCTTCGCAGCCTCAGCGAGCGCACACATGCCTACAATGGCAAGGACCTCCGTCGTCTTGTCGACGAAGCCGAGTTCATTGCCAGGACGCGGATCAACAGGACCAAAAGGACAACACTGCCGTCATCAACCGGGGATATTACCGACTCAAACGTTCAACCACCAGCAACAGAAGAAGTCGCAACCCTCATGGGCTCACTGAACCTCTCCGACGCCAACGCCGATCCCACCCCTTCCCAAGCAACCGAATACTTCCTCCCCTCCGACTACGAAGAAGCCCTCCGCCTCGTGCGTCCCTCAGCAATGCACGACGTCAACCTCAAGCCACCCCCAATCCACTGGTCCGACATCGGCGGCCAAGCCTCCGTCAAAACCTCGTTGCGACGCGCCGTGCGCATGTCCACGGAACCCGTTCACGTCCTCTCGCGCTTCTTCGCCCGCCCTCCCAAGGGCTTCTTGCTGTACGGTCCACCGGGTTGTTCCAAGACCATGGCCGCGCAAGCAATGGCCACCGAGTCCGGGCTCAACTTCTTTGCTGTCAAGGGCGCCGAGCTGCTGAATATGTACGTCGGCGAGTCCGAGAGGGCGGTAAGAAGGCTGTTTCAGAGGGCGAGGGAGGTGGCGCCTAGCATGATTTTCTTTGATGAGATTGATTCTATTGCCGGCCAGCGTTCGGGTTTCGGTCATGGAGGGGGGTCGACGTCTACTTCGGGTAGTGGGTTGAATGTTCTGACCACGCTGCTGAACGAGATGGATGGTTTCGAAGCTCTAACGGGCGTTGTGGTGCTGGCGGCGACCAACAGGCCGCAGGCTCTTGACCCGGCTTTGCTTCGCCCGGGCAGATTTGACGAGCTGATTTACGTCAGTCCGCCGGATCAGGAAGCGAGAAAGGCGATTTTCAGTAAGGAGGCGGAGAAGAGACAGATGTTGGTTAGCGAGCAGGAGATTGAGCGGTTGGCGACCATCACGGATGGGTTCTCGGGCGCCGAGTGTAAGGGTATTTGCGCGGTGGCGGGCACGAGGGCGTATGATCGCTACTTGAAGCTGGATTCTTCGGAGTGGGTTGACGTTGATGATGAAGGAAAGGATACGCCGCCAACGGTGGGTATCACGATGGAGGATCTGGAAATGGCGGCCAAGGGGATGATGAGGCAGATTACGCCCGAGATGATCAAGGGCTTTGAGACTTGGGAGAAGCAGTTTAGGAGGTATTAGATAAGGAGATATACTGGATAGAATAAGCGGGTGTTATATACGGCAAAGGATAGATAAAAGGACAGTACTCGGGCACATCAACCTACCACGAAATGGTTACTTAATCCGCCAGTGTTCATGTGATTTGGAAGGGGTGTCTTGATACGGACGCTCGAACTCTTTGTGTATGATGGATCAACGCGTTGATTACTTCTAACGAACGACGGTAAAAAGCAAAGCAACTATCTGGAGAAGGGGAAAAAAAAAAAAAACAGAAAGAAGACAACCGCAAGCAGTCGTCAGGGAAGGGTTCGTCAACCCAGCTGCATAACTTTCGTCCACTCATCCACAAACCCCCAAAGAAAAGGCACGCTACTCCAGCAACAGTAAGCTCGAGCTATCCCAGCCGGTCAAAGACACCTTACTTCATCTACATGCACCTATAAGACTGGGCCCTATCATTCCATCCCTTGTCGTGGAGGTCCCCAATGCCTGGGTAGACAATATTGTCGAGATGATCGCCGTTACAATCGGTCTGACTATATTGGGAGAGAGTGAGTGTCAGCCACGTTCCGACACCCGCCTGTGTTCAGAATGATGGAGTTTTACCTGTAAAGAGAGCAATTGATTCCCTGATCGGGACCAAACCCGGTGATGGATTCGAAGAAGTCGTCTCCCTTGCTCAGTGAGTCTAGGAGAAAGCCAAATAAATGTCAGCGAAGCTTGATCTCATTGAATTAGAACATACTTTGTGGTGGAAAGTGATGTCTTACAACATTGCCCCTTATTAGCATCCAAAACGCTACAGTGTTGCCAGCCGGTGGTGATGCAGGCGTAGACATAAGGAGTCCACTGGCGGTTGACAGCCCGGACCGGGACTGTGGCTTCGGGGGCTGGAGCAGCCATGATGAAGCCGGCCAAAGTGGCAAAGGTACCGGCGAGAATGGCGGTCTTCATGTTGATAAGGAGGATTCGCTCGAAAGTTGTTCGTTGGGCCTATGGTTGATTTTTGTTGGTTCGTTGTGGGAAGACGTTGAACTGATGCTGGATTGAAGATAGAGAGTGAGGTGAGCGAGGAAGCTCATATTTATATTTCTCATGATCCTCTCACTACTTTCTTAGCTCGATCCGGATGTTCTACAACGCATGTTTTGGCCGCCTTTGTGATGGCAGTAAGCAGTGTCCTCCCCGAGAGCGCGATTTCTTCAACGAGGACAAAACTTGAAAAGGCAAAAGCCCCAGAAGAGTCATCAAGTTGAGACCCAGTAACTCTTGCCCATGGAGTATCGTGTGAGTGCGTGTGTAGCGTCAGTGACCGTTGAAGGAGCGTTGTGATGAGACTTTCTTGTGAATTGTATACATAGAGCAGTGCCTGCTCTCTACAGACTCGGTAACCATTGCTGGAAGGGAAGCTTGAAGTCATCACGATCAATCTTACTATCACAAGCGTTGGGATCAGGCCTCAAAGTGAACCCTGTACGACGTGTTATGTTGTTCAGTTGAGCCTCATATACTCGGGGTTGCCCCAGTGACATAGGTAGTTAGGTAACTCAGACTGTGAGACCAGCAGAGCCTCGTCGGGTTGAACCTCGTTAATCGATAATGTATTGGATATTTTCTTCTAAGACCCTAAACTCCTTTTCATCCATAGGACTAGTAGCCATCTCTTTCATAATCTAAGGCGTCGCTTTGTGGTAGGCTTTGCAGTAGACTTCACAGTTGACTTCGCGGTAGACACTTGTTGACTCTAGCTGAAAGCGTTACCCAAGTCATGCTCCTGTTGTACAAACAAAGTCAGTATTGTAGAACTACACCCAAAACAAAGATCACGATGTGATATCAGGCTGCCATGACTTACCTTCAGGTACTCAGACCCCTTCTCTTGGTACTCCTCCCTCGTAACCTTAGCCCTCTGCCAATCTTCGCTGCCCGCCCAGCCAGCAGCGCCCTTCCATGCGTCAAGAATGGGATCCTTCGCCTTCCGGACAGTAAGTGGCGTGCCCGCCGGGAGCAATGGCATGAGACTAGCACGCATCCTCTCGTCAAATCCTTGGAACATGGTGTTTCCGCCCGTCAGGAAAATATCCTTGAGGAAGGAATCCCGGTCGAGTCCTGGGATACCCACCAGCCGCTGGTTCAAGATGTCATTAGCAATCTCGATGATGCCAGCCTGATCAACACCAGCAATTGCGCTGGGCTGGAAGATCACTTCGGGTACACGAATGCGCTCGACGTTGAGATGAAGACGGTGCGTCTCTGCCGGTGCTGCCGGGTCGAACGGTCTTGGTCCGTAACGGAAGGCATGCAGGAGAGACTTCGTCCAGTCATTCTGGGCTTCGAGTGTGTGCTCGTAAGTAAAGTCCTTGTCATACTCCAGCAAGTCTTGCTCCAGGGCGCGGACTGATGCTTCGAGGTCCTCTTCAGCTTCCTCTTCGTCATCACTGTCGCCCTTGTTCGCGCCAATGGCCACACTGCGGTAGACACCCCAGTCGGCGTCATCAGCACCGAAGTCGTCATCATCACCACCGCGACGCCGCTTCCGACCGGTGGCTGCGGGGGTGTCTGAGGCAAGATTTGCCAGGTTCTTCATGCGTATTTGGTTAGCCAGCGACTTGCGGTTACCGAGGTCGGCCTTCAGGCGATCACGCTCTTTGATCTGAGCGAGTTTGGCCAGACGCTGCTGGCGCTTCTCCTCAAGCCATCCCTCCAAATCGTTGGTCCGCCTCTCCTCGTCCAACCTCGCTTCCTCCGCTATCCTGGCCTTTTCTGCCTCCTTCTCCGCCTTGGCGCGTGCTCGAGCATCATGGTTCGACTTCATGAGACGTTGTTGCCTCTTTTGCTTGAGTCCAGCCTCGTCCAATTGGTCATCAGGCACATCAAGCAGGCTGAAGTCGGGTGCTTCCTGCTCTTCCTCCTGCTCGCCTCCAAGGTCCTTGGTCCGTGCCCGCTTGATCGACTTCTCCAACTCCTTGACCATGCGGTCCAAAGCGGCCTCGTCCTTAACTTCAGCATCGTCCAGAATGCGCTTGATATCCTTCTTGGTCGTTGATTCGGATATCCTGCGCTGCACATCCTTGTAATACTCAAGCTCTTGCTCCTTCTTCATCAATCTTTCCAGGCGCATTTTGGCAGCCTGCTCTTGAAGCCTTCGACCGCTTTCCTTCTTCCTCTCAGCTATCCGAGCCAGCTCCTCCTCTGATTTTTGGACGATAACCTCCTCAGTATAGGGATATTGAACGATACGTTCCCTGTCCTCGAGTCCAGTCCATTCCAAATAGTTTGCTAGTTCAGCATCGTAGTCTTGGGAGACGTAACAGAAATCGCGAACCATGTTCTCGGCTTGTGATGAGTTGAGCTTTCCGGGGAATCCGTAATAGTATTTTAGCCTGATGAGCTTCAGAAGGTATTCTGCGGCATGCCAGCCGCCCCAGTTAAGTCTCGTAGCCTGAGCTAGCAATGGCTTCTGGTTGTAAACCGGTATGAGATGGGTGGCGCTGTGTGACGAAGAGACGACGAGACCGGTCTTTCCCTGGTTATGCCGGTATGCAAACAAGGAGTCGATTCCGTAGGTGAGGGAGGGGGCGCCGTAAGCTTCGAAGATGATTTCCGTCATGGCTAAAGACAAGAAGGACGATTAGCAGGAAGAACGACAAGGGTCTGGAGTTGACATACATTTCCTCGAGTAGGGCAAATTTGCGACAGCCTCCGTCATAACGATTGGCATATCGATCGCCCCGTCGACACCATTCATTCCAAGCTTCAAGAACACGTAGTCCAGCACATGTTCCATGACATCCCAATTGCTCACAATACCGGTACCAGCTTCGAAAGCGTTCCGTATATGTCCTCGCGCAGATGTGTCGGCGTAGCAGTCTTGGCCCGCAAAGGAGAAAGTCTTGCCCAGCTTCCTGTCGCGATACTTGGCCATGATCGGGGGAACCGCTAGTCGGGGAGCGTTTTCAAAAGACCATCCCGCTCGGACAGCCCAGGAGCCTGAAGTGCGATGACAGAAGGTTAGCAACATGCGCCCGGTGGACTGTATCTCGCGACGGTGTGCATAGGGAACGCATATGAGCTTACCATTGTCTATGACGATAGCTGGGTTCCCTTGAGGCTGAGACTTTGCGCGCTCATATCCATCCGACTGTGGCTCGATATACTTTTCGAATTTGGCTTCCTTGACTGGGTACAGTACAGGATCGGGGAGGGTCTTCCAGGCCTCTCGCCTGCTGATGGTGTCATCAACTGCGGAGGGCGCCATGGCGAATCGTTATAGGTTCGAAAACAGTCAAAGTAGCGGGTATGTTCGAGATACAATATTCGCTAAGTGTATTCGGTTGGTTCAGATCGTCGAATTGCCGGGAGCTCAACGTTGAAGTATGGCGGTTGTTCGAGTCCGGCGCATTCTGATCCTCGCAGGATCTGGCGATGACACGAACCGAACGAGGGCGACAGAATCGATACTGGATTGTCGGTTCTTGGCGTACGATGTCTTTTGCTTTTAGCAAAAAGTGGAAAGGAAGAGGGAGAAAGCAGCGAGTTTCAACGAGATGGATTGTTCGTTGGCAACGATTTGTCCGGTGCTTGCCTGCCACAAAGTCGCGGTTGGTGTCCCATTGACGTTCTCACAGTGGCTTGGCTTGGCGCGTTCCACCTTTTAAGCTACAGCAAGCATGCAAGGGGTGGATATGTACCCCAACCTCATGTCACTGGAACTTTCACCACTTGATCGTTTCAAAAACATGAATACCTCTAATGTAGAAACAAAGACCCCCAAGGAGAAATTTGTTCTTTACACGGATATTACGTTGATCTTTCGTGATTGATATTCGTATGGGCTCTATCAAAGGCGTTCCTATCAATGTCTATCCAGTGCCCTGCTCGTCTGAAGTTCACCATCCTTCGATGTTGACTTCCTCAAGATGGCTCCTTCAAGTTGTCGGTAGCTGAAGGTTTGGCAAGTTAGTATTGCAACGCATATAAGAGTGGTTAACAAGAAATCTTTGGAATTTTCACCTTCAAGATGGAATAACACATTGGACTGGTAGTTCTTGAACATTTGCGCGACCAGCTCAATGTTCATGTTTTGGATGTTGATTTCCTGAAAACTGTTAGTGGCCCAAGTAAATCAAGAGCCAGTTTCATCTTCACTTACCTGTAAGGCCTTGTTCATGACCACAATGGCCTCGTTGAGTTTCTCCTAACGGATTTGAAGAAGATGAGAATCAATAAAAGTTCTGCTTGGTTTTGTTTGTGTTGTACACCGTCACTATATGCTGGCCGCTGGAGAGCTTACCACATTGGTGATGATACGAGACAGCAGCAAGTTCTGCTGGTGCTCATGAGGGCTCTCCTAAATATTTGTGAGTAGACGATTAAAGTCAACTTTTTTGAACAAGTCTCTACGAACCATTGTGAAGTGAAATCTTATGTCCACTTCTTATCAAGACTGTTGGTGATGATGGTGTCACTGCAAGAGACCATGAAGATGTCAGGGCAGTGCAGTGTCCAAAGAGGTTCTTGGTGTTACAGGCACTGACATGTGCCATGCGTCCACTAAACGCGACCAACTGGCGGGGCACTCGCTGCCGTAAACGCGATGGAAGGAGCGACCCGTCGGAAAAGTGGGGCGGTATGACGCGGCAGAACTCAAGACCCCTGCATTTGGCTGTCACCGAGCAGACTCCGGCAGGCATACCTCATCGGTACCAACACGCCGAAAGGGTGACGGGAACTGTGCCTTCGACCACCCCAGGTTGAAACTCGCCCTCTTTCACTCACTCATTTCATTGTCGATAGAGCCCATCACTGTCGTCATCATCGATATCAACACAATCATATCAATCATGTCAAACCAAACACCAGAAGCCCAAGCTGCGGCGGCCGCGCACCTCAAGCTCATCGAGCAGCTCGACATCCATTCCATCCACAAGTCATTCCGCAACGCCCATTGGAAACCAAACCAGCGCCGCAACAAAAACATCAAGACCATCCTCGGCGACGCGCAACGAAAAGAGGCCAGCTCTCTCCTCGCGACCCCGGCCGATGCCAGCGGCGCCGCCTCGCCCGCACCCGTGGCCGACGACGGTCTTTCCACCAGCGGAACCTCAACACCGGCCGTACCACCGGCCAACGGCGCGAACGCGAACGGCACGACAGCCAATCTGGCGCAGGCGTCTAGGAGTTTATCCAAGCTGGTGTTGGAGAAGAGCCTCAATGTGCCAGGGAAGGGAGCGAATGGACAGTTGGCTGCGAGTTTGTCCTCGGCACCGGTCGCGACGTATACCAACATTGAAAGCGCACCGAGCCTGGCGCCTATGAAGCGCTATTGTGACATTACTGGGCTGTCGGCGCCTTATATCGATCCCAAGACGAGGTTGCGATATCACAATGCGGAGGTGTTTGCTATGATTCGGAGTCTACCGCAGGGCGTGGGAGAGCAGTTCTTGGAGGCCAGAGGTGCTCATACCGTCCTGAAGTAATGGGCAGGAGCAGACTTTGGACTCGGGCGGGCTTGCCCTGTTGTTTAGCATACAGCTGTCTACTATGGCGTACGCATCTTGCGGGTGCTATGTCTGGTCGGAGGATTGGCAGCGTTTACGATGCTGGGTTGGATTTGGCAAGGAGGCGTTGACAGGACTTGGGGAAAGCATTGGTTTTCAAGGCGTTATGGGGACAATAGGGACAGGTCGCACGGCGTTTTCATTTTGCAAAGGAAGACCAAGAGTGAGAAGCATTGTCAAAGTGTTTCAATTATTACTATTCATAAGAAAAATCTAATCGAAACGATATGTACGACCAACAAAGTCAAGTCCCAACTACGTACTCGCTGTCTTTCAACAGCAAGATACAATCGACACTCCGGCTTAATCGTGATCAATTGCTCTTTGCCCAAAAGCCGCAAAGGACTAACCGACAGACCACCGAGAACGAACGGGAGAGAAATCGAACTCAGATTGCTCTACCAAGAAGATAGAGCCGTCGTGGCAATGTGAAGTGAAGAGGAAATGGTACCTACTGTTGTTGGAACTTGGCCGAGATGGTGATGATAACAAAAACGCACGCAATCGCGTTGTTGAGTATCTTGGTCAAAGAGAAGCTTTCCTTGCTAGAAAGCGCATCTTGATACTTGAAGCGTAGTTGCGTTCCTAAAACCGCCATATTTGCCGTTTCGAAACGTCGTCCTTCATCTCTGCGCGACAGCTTTGAGAACTTCCAATTTGTGAGCAGAGGAAAATTTCCCGACTGGCTTCAAGAAAAGGTGGTTTTGCTCTTTCGCTGGCCCCTCCAATTCGGCCCCTTCAACCAATCACAGCTGCATAAACTTGAGCTCAAGTGGATCTGTTCCTGACAGTTCTGCGGCAGGCTGCCCCCAGTGCCGGCCGCGTCGCCTAGTCCCTGGCTGGCGCGGCGCTGATGCAAGCCCCTTGATCGCATCCTAGCACAACAGTTGAGACCGGTGGTTTTTGATCGCCTTGACAACTTCTCTGTTGAGCAGCAACTTTCTTCACGAGCCAACGTTCCTAGGCTCCTTTTTTACTACTTACATACTTTTTTTTCTTAATAATTTGTAAGCTTTGCGCTTCTTCACTTCTATTGCGACTACTCTTGAGTTAGCTATCGAAGTTAGCTACCTGTCTTCACTTCTGCCTCGAAAGCTTAAAAGCTTCTTTCAACTCGACACTCTTCAAGATGCCTACCATGTGGTTATCCGACTCCCAAAGTAAGTAACCAACCGTGCTCTAGCGTCAGCTCAAAATGACCGAGTACTAACTTTCTTGCCCTTCTTAGAAATCGGAGTCGCCTTTTGCTCTGGCGGTATGCATTCACTATTCCCCTTCGAACCTCCCTTCGCGAAATTTTCCTTCCCAGACCTCGACATGGCGCGCCTTTTCAGAACCACCATCGAACGACCGGAACCGAGCGCAAAATTTGGGCCGGCGATGGGCACAAGTTTTGCGCACGGAAGCGCTGCTTCTCACGATGTGAAATCCTATGCGCGCGAACGTTGCGCAACTGTCTCAAGATCAGACCGAACCTACACACAAACTTTCTCGGGCGCGGAAAGCTTGGATGAAGGTAAACTGACGGGACAACACAGGCGGTTTCTTCCTAATCGGCGGCGTCCTCCTCTTTTTCGACCGAGCAATGCTAGCAATGGGCAACGTTTGTCTCCCCCTTCCCCTAATCTCCCCCATCCTACTAACCTTTTGCCCCTTTGCCCAACAGATCCTCTTCCTAATCGGCCTCACAATCATCATCGGTCCGCAAAAAACCATCACCTTCTTCGCACGCAAGCAAAAAGCCAAAGGCACTGCCGCCTTCTTCGCCGGTCTTACCCTGATCTTAATGCGCTGGCCTCTTATCGGTTTCTGCGTGGAACTTTACGGAATCATGATCCTTTTCGGTGACTTCTTGGGCACGATAGCGGGTTTCGCACGCAACATTCCGGTGGTGGGACCGTATATCGGCACGGCGGTTGATAGGAGTGGGATGGTGGGGAGGCAGAATGCTGATTTGCCTGTTTAAATTTGCGGGAGGTGTTGGCATCTGACGAGAAAGACGCGCGAGGGTTGAGGAGCGAGGACGAGGACGAGGACGAGGGGCTGCTGTGGCATGGCATGGAAGGGTGAAAAAGAAGGAGCAACGAGGGATATATATGGCTGTCCTTCGAAAGGACGGGCCCCTGGTTTCGCCCGCTTACCACTTGCCATTCGGATGAATGGCCATCCAAGGGTTCGGCGGGCCCAAGCCAAGTTCAATGCTTCGCGGAATATAAAGGGGAAGGTGGAGCAAAAGGAAGAATATGAGATGGACGGCAACGCCTATACGAAAGAAACGACGGTCGGACAACACAAAATGGAGAAGGAAGCACTTCAAGGGCGAATGAGAAAAGGATATAATGGGCAACGCCGGTTATGCACATCATGTTCACGACAAGGGGCGTTGGACCGAAACTTTGGAATACCCAAGTTGTAATAACGAAGAGAAGTAATAATTCTTGTTTCTTTTCACATATGGTTATGGGGGCAGTAATCAGGCTTTACTATATACTGGTAGATGGTGGGAGGTTCGATTGGTCTCTGGAAACATGATGTTAATTAACATCAACTACGTATATTGGGAGAGGTATCAAATTTGGAATGCGAAGTCTATGTAACAGAACCCTTGCGGATAGTTAGAGGAAGATCACGACAAGTTTCTAGCGAGCGAGAATTGAATGGCTTCAGCTGCGAAAGGAGAAGAAAAGGCAAAACCCGCCAAAATGTGTTGTCAGTTCC
Source organism: Sordaria brevicollis (assembly GCA_033439795.1). Lineage (NCBI taxonomy): Eukaryota > Fungi > Ascomycota > Sordariomycetes > Sordariales > Sordariaceae > Sordaria > Sordaria brevicollis. The sequence goes on from JAUTDP010000006.1 coordinate 119,611, forward strand.
AAAAAAAAAAATCATTCCCAAGGGCATATGCCTATTTAAAGGATATCATCCATCCAGTACACCAGCCCCCAGACTCCTTTACACGGGAAAGTCCCATCTTTCGGTTTCTTTCTTCCGTCTTTCCTCCTCTCTTCTTTCCCCATCCCATCATCACTTTTCCTTTCCGGCAGTGATCCTCTTCTCAAAACATCCAATCATCCGCCTTGCTTCGCCTCTTTCTCTACCCCAAACACAGAGCTGACTTAGTAGCCAGCCTTGACGAGGTAATCGGCGAGCGCCTCGACGGTTTGTGTCGCGTTACCGGCCTGGATGTTCTCGCCGTACTGGCCAATGATGATGGCCTGGTTCGTCTTGACGATGACGACACCGGTCTTGCCCTGTTTGAGGAAAGAAGATCCGTTAGCAAGCATGAACAGGCGCGACTTCATTAAGACGTGGGGAGCTTTTAAGTAGCTCTAGGCCACTATAGCAGTCGCGAGGATGTGCATAGTAGGGATGTCATGAAAACGCACCTTGCGACCGTAGATGTGACGGCCCTCGACGTTGAAGGCAACGTAGCGCTCACCGGCAACGTGGAAACCCTCGGCGAAAGACTTGTCAACGTTGGGGCCCTTGCCGCCCTCGGCGAGGATAGTGGAGATGTTCTTCATCTCGTCGTTGGTCACCTACAGGTACGTTCACATGCCGTGTTAGCTTTGTTCCTGGACCATTGATGCCCGTTTACATCATCAGGAAAGCGCCGTCCAAGCTTCCCATTGTCCCGTTCTTGTTTGCTGCTTTTCCCAGCGCGAAGACCACGGCAGTAGCCTTGGGGATATCACAGATATTCGACCAACTGCGCGTACCGTTGGGAAGAGAGCGACACAGGTTTGAGGGGGAAAGGGGCGCGGACAGGGAAGCGGGGGAGTTGGTAAGAGTAAGACGTACCGTGAAGCCGGAAGAAGCAGCCCAGACGCTGTCGCCAGCGGCGCTGATGATAGCGCCCTGGGTGATGTGGCCGGTGCCAACCAGGCTAAATGTAAGAGGTTATGTCTTAGCTCATCATGTCCCGATTCCATGCATCTGTGATAGTTCTGCGGATTCTCGACGTCGGACAGCCATTGCCTAAGCGCAAGCAATGAAGCGAGCGCATGTGGCAGTCGGTAGCGGCGCAACTCTTCGTTTATTAATGGCGGGCGGTTTGTAATAATGAATCGTACCTCGAGTCAATATAGGCTGTTCACGACATGGAAGAGGTTAGCTTGGATTCTCCCAACTTCGGTCAAGGTGGGGTTGGGTGTGAAACAGCTCCCAACGATATGAGGTGGGAGAAGGGGGCAAAGCGGGAACAGCACTGACCTTGCCAGGACATCTTGTCGGGATATGTGGTGATGTAGTTAGGTGTTGGTGGTTAGGAGGAGTGTTTCGGCGGACGACGGCGACGAGGAAGAAGCTGGCTTTCAGGCAAGGTTAAAAAAAGGGAAACCCAAACAAACGCGGTCCGGTTGGCAAAGGGGGGGAAGGGGGGTTCTTGTTAGGCGGCGGCGGAAGATAGCGGAGCGGCGACTGGATATGGATTGGATGCGAAAAGGGGAAGCGGTGACATGACAGTGGAGGGGGACGGAGCGACTCACTGGTCCTTGGGATCGATTTTAGTGGGCTTAAACCGACGAGCCAGCGAAGGCCAGCTGGTAAACGGGGCCGGGTGACGGTGCCTGAAGTGGTTGTGGATTCCCGTCGTTGATGGGAAGCTCTGCGGTGATGTTGAGAGGAACCCCCTCACCTCACCAGTCACCACTAGAGGTACACAAGCCGGGCAGGCCCCTCCTCGTCACTTTAGTGAGGTGCCCCGCAGAAGGTGAGCGATGACCTCTTGAGACGGAGTCGCGGAGGGGCTCGGCAGGTGAGGGTAAGTATATGTCTAACGGATTCACATTAGTATTAACATGTGCAACTGCTAGCAGACAACCTCTTCGTCAACCATCCGACTCCCAGCGGCATTTCCAAGCTGGATCGACGGGAGCAACCGAAGTGGTCAGTAGTGGACCCCTCTTCAACAGGTGGCAGCTTCTCTTTCTTCAGCAGACTGGACTTGGGATTCTTCACCGTTCTTTTGCAAAGCCATGGGATTCCACGACCCATCTACACACCTCACAGTATTCCGCCTCATTGACCGCCGCGGTGGACTCAGGCTGAAGACGGGCTGTCTGCTCTCCAAGCTTACACAAACATGGAATTATGACATCCTCCCTGATGTTGTACACCACTCAGTACCACAACACCACCATGTCCGAGTTGATTGCTCCCAATGTCAACAGCCCCTCATCTAATTCTACCAATCTCACGCACCTCCCTTTACAAGGCAGCAACAAAGCAAACCACCCGACGCCCGTTGTCTGCAAGGCGTACGCAGCCGTAAAGAGATGATGGGCAGTGATGGGGGTTGGACCGCACTTGAAGTTATAAAGAGAGGTTGCATATGACGCCAGAAGGGTCAAGCATTGATCCATCCAGCTGTCGTCCCATCAACAAGCGGAGCTCTTTGGGATGGGATGCAGCCCAGACGCATGCTCTAGCGTTCGGCTTGCCTCGTGGGAGTCTGTTAGTGCATGGCGAATCAACATCAACTTGAAGGCTCCATTCAACGGGCAGCTCTCTCGACGACGTCCATTTGTCTCATCAAGAACCAACTTGACAATTTCTACAAAGACAATGACGGACCCAAGGTGCCAACAACCGACACAAACTGCTAATTTTGGGAGCTGGTCGATAAGACGGCATTTCCTCACGCAACAATTACCAACGCCAATCTCGAATCTAACCAAGTCGGCTTGTGGTGAACCGGCGGTGTTGCCATCTGACTTGGGGTGCCCAATTACCGCACAAACACTTTGTACTGGGCGCCAAGTCTATCAACGGTCAAAGAGATGGCCAGTCCCGGTCACCTTGTGAGAAATGTTCTATTACGGAACCATCCTCAACCTGGTAGCAGGATATTGAACATGGCAGCCATGGCCCAAACCGAAGGGTTGCCTGTCCAAGCCGGCAGCCCTTTATATCGTACGAATCTTGACTCAATGGCGCCTGATGCCCGGGGTTCAAGTCACGTCGTTGCCGACTGAAGTTGCGCATCTCTGAGACGTAGCGCCGACATTTTCGGATCCGTAACCGACCCCTTTTGTCATTATGAAACCAAAGTCTTGGCACGCCCCGATACTTTGTTGTCTGGTTCCTGGAGAAACACCAGGCACACAGCATCGTCAGGGTCACACAGATATGCGATATACCACCGATCTTCTCGGCACAATGATGCCCCTGCTAAGTTTGCAAGTTTGCTGGGACGGACGGGATCTCATCGTCATCTCCACATCTGCACGATATACAAGTCACGCATTTAATACGGTTCATAGCCTCGACACTCACGGAAGCCAACTCAATTCCACGTCATGGTATTGTTATTGTGTTGATACCATGGTCCCGTTGACGTCGAACGAGTCCTCCCTCTTTGTCCGCTGACTCCAGTCACAGAATAGGCTAATAATGGAACTACCCCGTACAAATCCTTTGTAATATCGACTTCGATATGATCCGGCATGATCAGGTCGAGCCAACTCCTGGACAAGTTTCGGCGTGCCCCAGTTCCTGTTTGGGATGGCCTCTCTGCTTTGGGAAACCAGAAACCACAATTTTGGCCCTTCTCTCACTGTTCCCGAGTCAAATCATCGTCGGGGTATCGGAACCATCAACATGAGACACGCCCAAGGCCAGGAACCAGCCGAAGAAAGCCATACTAGACTAGGATCTCTTCGGAAGCGGACCTGTGGTACCCCTTGCAGACCCCTCGTCATCCGGCTACCATACTGTTGCAAATTGTCAATGTTGAACAAGGAAACCTCAACCTCTCTCTCTCTCCACATGCTCATCAGTTTTCTTACCTCCATCTTCCAACCCCGGATTTCTTCGAGAACTCTTCATGGTTTCAACAATGTCGGGTCTTTACCCCTGGTGGTGATCCAGCTTCACCCGGGGAAAACCTCAAAGCGCTACGGCGATCTTGGTCGGACAATGGCCGTCCAGAACCACGGAATGCCTGTTCACTGTCAAAGCCTACCAACAACCTGTTCGTACCATCTTCGACAGGGCTGTTGGTGTGGTGTTTGGCTTGCCAACAGAATAGCCATACAAGGCTATAGTGTAGGTCCATTGTCTCCCTTCGATCCTCCTCATCCTAACCGACACGGCTTTGTTGAGCGCGCCTCTCCATGTCTTTGTTACCTACCTATCCTTGAAGTTATTGTGGCCGAGATGGCTCCTCTCTTAATATCTTCTCCCTTTGGGCCTTTGGGTCGACAGCCTCCTTCAATTTGCCCAAATGCCAAAGAGGTAGTTCCTCCTGCTCAATTCGCTCCGCTATTTCCCCTTCGGTGATTGCTACAGTCCCAAGACGACATTTCGAAACAAACCACTTCAGGGTCCTTCCCGGCCTATTCAGGTACCATCGGTGGATATCCGTGGTTGAGCCAGGGCACCTGGAATTATTAGCGGCGGATGCAAGGCCTGGAGCCCACTGGCAAAGGCACGACAACGGGCGCCACGATGAAAGAGGCTAAGCGGCCCAGACCAATCGACCTCCTCCAGGATCCCGGCAGCATTGGCCGACATCGTGGGCTCCATCCAGGAGTCAACAACGAGGGTATTGTGCACGGCCGTGACCCAGTGGTCTCCCTCATCCCAGGACAAGGCCTTGTGTCAGGTTCTGCCCTACGCGACGCAACTGGACGTGGCCGTCCTACTCAAAACCGCAATGTCTGCCACTTCTCCTTTCCTGACAGATGGAAGCCCTATCTCGTCCGCCGTCTGTCTCGTCCACTTCCTCGCCAGGTTCTCACTCCCGACCTTGTCGCCGCCGCCATAGCCGTCATGCCGCATCGACCAAGTACTTCTGCTGGGCCTGGGTCCCTCAGGTCAGCAAGTTCGAGGTCACTTCCTGAGAAACGCCAGTCGAAGGACGATATGTTGCTTCCTAGGGATGGACGGTTGGGTTACGGAAGACCAAATCAAGGCACACATCCATACATGATGGGGTTCAGAAATGGAAACCTACCAACGCCAGAGGCGAGTCCTGATCAAGCAGCAACAGCGAGTATGACTTCGTTCTTGGCTCCTGCCACTATGACTATGACGGGCCATGAGTCCTTCATGACCTCAATGGAGGTTCCGATCGGAATGGCTCTGGGAAGCCCTTCACACATCTCGGAAATTCAACCCAGCTCATGGCAACCACCACAAAGCGTCACACCACCTCGAAGAACTCCTTCACCACCACCGCCGCCACCAGCAGCGGCACCGCAAATGGTACCTCAGACAGCACCTCCAGCACCACCCCCTCTTCAGAGACGAAAGACGACAAGGCAAAAGATATTCGGGGCGCTGTTTGGGAGGGGAAAGCAGTCAGATACAGCAAAGGCCGCCGACCTTATCTCTGCGAACAGTTCTGCGGTTTCGCTGTCGACAACAGCTAGTGGCCGGGAAGCTGCTGGCAGTGCCGTCCCTTCAAGGAGCAACACGGTCAGTGGGAGGAAAGGGCCAAAACATAAACCAATACTCGTCAGGTCAAACACCGATCTCCCAACGATCAATGGGCCCGTCGAGCCACGGGAATGGGAGCAGCCGCCGCCACCACCGCCGATGCCGATGGCACTAGCAAGTTCATGGAACGATCAGTCACGGAGTGTAACGCCCAGCTCGTTGGCTAGTGCTCCCTCGCTTCTCGATGTCGAGATTCCCAGCATCAAGATGGAACGATATAGTGTCATGTTTAGTGGAGTCCTTAACCCGGAGCAGCAAAGGCAACAACGAAGAAACAGCAAAATGACACTCCTAGAGAGGCGTCAGGCCACGCTCGAGAAGCTGAAGTCGATCAATGACCGCGTCACGGCTCAGTGCGAAGAGGAGGCAAAACAACTTCGTAGAGCAAGCTCGCCCCAGCCGACACAATCACCGGGCTTTTCAATGTTCCCACCTACACCTGGCCGTCAACAGCTTGAAGTCCCCCCAACACCTCGATCGCGTTCAAATTCATCGCCAGCCGTCATGCCCTCACCAATTGCGGATAGGTTTTCTGATTACATGCAGCCGTTGGAAGCACCTCCTGTTCGTAAAGAGAAAAAGCGAGTCACCATTATATCGCCGCGGACGGAGGAGCAGAACCGCGTCAACATGCAGATGTTGTTGGAAGAGCAGCAACGGCAACAGCGTCAAACCTCCGATGAGAATCGACCGCAGCAGGAATACCAACCAGAGTATCTTCCTGGCGATGAAGACATCTCTGTCGTCTCTAGAAGGCCAGAGGCTCGGGAGGAACAGCAACAGCATCAGCCCGAACCGGAACAGGCTTTCCCCCCGCGGAAAGATTCCCGTTTCGCCCCTGGTACCTCGTTCCTAAGCCTCGATACCCCCATGAGCCCACCAGAACAGTATCTCGATGTCTCCGACAACCGGCAGACGAACGAGCCGGAAATCGTCAGCCCATTTCTCCTCAAACCAACCGTCTACCAGCCGCTCGAGCCACGGCTAGTAGTTCCAGGCCCACCAACACGCTCACCCCCATCACCTCCACAACCATCTATGGCCGAAGCAACTTCACCTCCAATCCTTAGTCCCGAAAATCCAACCCTACCCACAACCTGCTCTCCCTCACTGCCAACACCAGTCCACAAAGGCCACACCCTCTCTCCATCCGTCGACCTCGCCGCCGCCGCCGAGGAAGAAGCCGAGGAAGCCGACCCCATCATCAAAGCCGCCGTCGAGATCTCCGTCGCCCGCACAGTCAGCATCTCCCGCCGCGCCGGTGCCCGGCAAAAACGGGTTGAATCCAATGCTGCACCACCCCAGCAACGCTCCCCCTCCCAACCACCCTCCACTGAATCACGATCCGAAAGACCGCCTCCCATCCCTCTCGCCCGCTCCGCCTCCGTCAGCGCCGGTTCCCTGCAGCGCTCGCGCTCCGTAAAAGCGAACCAAATCACCATCACCCGCGCTGGCACGCTAAAGGTGCGAGGACCGGGCGCCGCACCGAAGTTGGTAACGACCACGACAGACGTGGGAAGGGTGTCAGAAACAAAACAGGCGACGCCGACGCTGGTGGTCCCACCTCCTGCGGAGTTGCTTATCAACAGCCCCTGTTCAGCTCTTTCGACTCCGGGGGCTGTCACACCTGGTACTGCGGGAAGTGAGTTGTCGAAGGAGGTATTGGCGAGGTATAGGAAGAGTGAGAGGGTGGAGATTGTGACTGGTTTGGTGAGCCCAACAAGTTCTTCTGAGAGTGGGCTGTCTGATAGTGGAAGGGAAAACGAGAACGAGAGGAGAAGGGAGAGAGAAACTCAGGAGGACGGGTTCCGTGGGAGACAACAGTTTAAGAGGCCGGCTGGTTTTGCTGAGAGGCGTTATTTGAGGGCTTAGTGCGGCTGTCTGTCGATTTTTGTTTTTGGACACTCTGCAAACGGTTCTTCAGGTCCTGCATTTAAGCGTTTGTGTTGGTTATTTGGGTTTTCAGGAGTCATATGACATTACAAAAACTTTCTTTTGTATGCATGGTGGTATAGCGTTTGGGCAAGGGGCAGGCAGGCAGGCAGGCGGAGCGTTTATCTTTGCGAGAAGTTCGTCTGGTTACGACTTTTTGCCGTTTTGGCACTCTGCTACGCTAACATATGTATTTCCATAGAATGATTGTATTGATAATGTTTCCCTTCTGAACGAATTCTTTGGCATCTTTATCTCCCGTTGATGATCTCACTGATGTTTCTGCTTCTTGCCAATAATCTGCTGGTTGACCAAGTACTCAACATATTCGACATGTCCAAGTACGCCAACCTAAGCGAAAGTATATACTTCCTGACCTCAGATCCGAACAGCAAATTTCATTACAAAGAGAAGAGGTGCGATCATATTGTGACCGCAATAAACTCATATTCAAAATAGAAGCGTCAAGTTCCACAATCCGTAAGATCGATTCTCGAAAACTGTTGGCGAAGCGAGGCTTCGAGCTTTGGTTTGTTTACTTATTCCTATTCTTTAGAATTAAGGGTACGGCATGCTTGGCACCGAGACACCGAGTACACATTCTCGATCGTAATACAACATGCCCCAGCCTAACATGTCAGCTCGGGCTATTATGTAGCGTGTAGAGTTTCTTGGTCGCGCAAATTTCACATTACTTACTCATCGCCAGTTACACCGATTCAGACCGTTGATGAAGTTCACCGAAACTGCTATAGCACAAACTGTCCTTGACAAACTTGTGAAGAACAGTAAAATCGAGGATGACATTGCCAGGATCCGGGGTAAAAGACAATATATAATTCTCGAGGCACAGTTATGCTGTACTTGCGGAAAATTGTTCGGCCTTATTACTCACCTTGACCGGTTCACCGCAGGTGGTTCTCTGTCAGCGCCCCCGGGCATAGAGTGGTGATAGCTTCACTTTTACACTGCAAAGTAAAGGGGTCAGTGAACAGGCTCTTAACCATGGACTGACACATGGTCAGAGAGTGTTAAGCCTTTTGAAGTTATGGGCATATATATGTTCGGGTTGTATGCTCTTTTCGATTAGTTTGAAGAGACCATCATCAACGCATTGGCTCATGCCCATCCACTCGCACTACCAACCTCGAAAACCCGAGCGAGGCCCTTTCCCTCTTCACTATGAAGTTCACCACCCTCCTCTCCCTCTTTTCCCTGGCCAGCTCTGCCATGGCCAAGAGTCTCGTCATTCCCCAAGACCTCGCAGACGGTGCCTACATCATCAGCGAGGAGGCCGACGGCACCCAGATCACGACCGATCTAGGCAACATCACTTCCACTACCAGCACCGACTCGATCGTCGACAAGCGTGCCGTCACCTGGCCCTCGGGGACCTATCCCTGGTGCCCGGGCGGTAACGTGTTCGTGGACACTGACTTCTATGACCACGCATGGGGCCTCTTCTACGATTCATGCAAGGCTTTGGGAAACTCCAAGATACCCAACGGCGGACGCCTGGTCGTAAAATGGGGTAGCGTAGTCGCGTACATGTGCTCCTACGGCAGTAACCCGTGCAGAACGGCTGAATGGGGCGAGGCTGTCAGCTGGATCGCTGGTGTGTGCACTAATGCACCCAGACTGTATAGGGAAGCTGGTAAGTTTCTTTCAGTAAATCTGTTTGGAAAAGGCGATAGACCTGGTGGTGAATTCGGGGGTAAGAGGGAGTGAAGCTTGGGCTGACGTTGACAAATCGCACAGCGTATCTTCACATCCCGGGATGGCAGAAGGTGAGTTCATACCATACTCCATGATGCTGATGTAAAGAATTAGTGGTATCTAACGTTGCGCGCAGAGATACGGCTATGCCCACGCGGACGCCGGCATTTGCTAGATGGTAATTTTTCCGATCTCAGCCTGAAACGACACCGTGAGAGATGCAGAGGGAATGAACGAGGGCGTGGCACAGAAGTAAAGAGTTAAGGGGAAGAACGAGGTTGAATGACCCTTTGAGAAAACACTCGGCGTGGAAAAGGAGGAAGTTGCTTTGAGTCTCACCTGTCTAGCTGGTTTTGTTGCTGTTTGTCTTTGTTTTTATGCTCGGTCCTTCGAAGTCAGGTGATGGTGGCACGAATTCAACATATCTGTGATGTCCGAAACCAACCTGCCACACTCTTGCGCGAGCAAAAGTTCCCTGTGGAAAAACGCAGAAACGAATGTAAAGAAGTCTGGCCAACAGAATGTATGCTCTGTAGAGGTAGAAAAGATTGAAGGGACTACTTACCATGACCTGAAGGGCGAAGACAATGCTTTGCTAGGATTGCTTCAGGAGAGGTGCGAAGGAAGGGACCCGACACTGAATCAAACATCTGCTTATTTCTGGGCAACAATTTGCAGGCGTCCGAAGACACTCGCTTTTTGTGAAGTGAAAGATAACCCCATCGCGAGCAAAACCATTGAAAGGTGGTTGGTGACGAGAAGGAAAGATGCAGAGCAGGCATCAATTTCACTGCCTTTGGGAGGTCACAGAGCTGTTAAGTTAGGTCTTGTTTCTAATTGAAAGTCCTCCGCTTTGTATTCGCTACCTATAAGATATAAAACAAGGGATGATGCTAAGGGGTAAAAAGCGCCAAGTTTGATTCATGTTGGTGAATCCTGGACCCCCTGATGTGGTGACGCAAGAAAGCATAAAAATCCGAACAACGGACGCTATGTTACTGCCGCACCTCAGCCCAGCAGAATTGAGACATCACTACAGTTCTGCAAGTTCTTCGTTCCCGTCTTCAGTGCCCGCATATTCCTAAATAGCTGCTTGTTGAAGCGGCAACCCATCCGGCATGCTTGAGTTGTTATCTGCCTGCAGTTGCCTCTGGATTACCTCCGCCGTCCTCGCATCCTCATCTGTGCGAGATGCCGCCGCCGCCGCCGCAGCCGCAGCTGCTGCTGCTGCCGAGACCGCCGTGCCATAGGGATCTCGGGAACTTGGAGCACTCATGTGGTGATCTGTTCGGCTCAGGCCGGCTACGGCTTGAGCGGCTTCCTCAATCGAGTTAGGAGGGGCACTCGTAACCGGGGGGGCCTGCTGTGCAGATTGGACCGGATCAGGGGCAATGCCCTGGGGTGCGGAGGACGGCGGGGGCGGTGGTTGCTGTTGCTGTTGCTGTTGCTGCTGCTGCTGCTGTTGTTGTTGTTGTTGCTGAAGCTGTTGTGTGTGAGGAGCCGCTAGGTTCATGTTGGGAGGGGGTTGTGGGTAATGGCCTTCGACGTCGATGAGGCGGTTTTGCAAGTGAAGGATGTAGTCCCTCAGTGCGTAGTTCTCGTTCTGTATAGCCTTGAAGCTCATCTCCATCTCACTGTACTCTCTGACCTGCTGCTCCAACTTCTTGATGTACCCTTCTTTCCGTTGACGGAATGCCCTCTATGGTAGGAATCTATGGTTAGCTGATATTCTTGAAGAAGTAGTCGGCGCTAAACGAATACTGGCAGTATACAGAATCGTGTTTCGACCCCTATCACACCATTGGAACTAGTCCAGATGCAGACTGATTATGTGATCGCGTGATCGGTCATACTATAAAGCTCACAGATCCTCCGGTATGAAGGGGAGCGGAGAATACTGACCTGTGCGGCGCGATTTTGGGCAGCGCGCTTTGATTGAGAGAGTTCCCGTTTTGACTTCCTCCCATCACCAGCGCTGTCACCCGGGCTGCCCATTCCCACCTGCGGAACACCAACAGGCGCGTTGGACATAGCCCCTTGATGTTCAGGTTGAGGAGGGACACCCACAGGCATCATTCCGGGCACTGCCTGATAACCGTTCGCAGGGCCCGCCTCGTGAGTTCGTAGTTCGGGATGCAAATGTGCTTCGTGTGGGCCAGTCGGTTGATGACTGTATCCATGGGGCAGCGGTGCTGGTGGCGCCGGCGCTGCTATGGGTGATGCTCGATTATCAACTTGCTGACCAGAAGGTGAAGGGGGGTGAGGTTGAAAGTTTGCGATCTGATAGGCAGCGGCTTGGTCGGCGTGGGAATTTGCCAAAACAGGCTCAACCGGTGTTTCGCGAGCCCTCGGCTCTATACAACAAATAATGTCAGTATGTCCCACGTAAAGGTTCAAGGTTGAGCCGGAATGGCTTTGAAGAAAACGGAAACATGGCGGTAATATAAAGTGTGATGGTGGTTAAGTTGAGGAAGTGATATGCCGAGCGACGAACTGTAAGACCCTGGCGCCCAGAGTATGATGATCTTTCACCGGAAGGTTCAAAATATGTCGCGATGACACAGACCTTGCCATGTTACTCCTGGTGACTACAAGGAGAAGAGCAGTAGATGTAGGAACAGATGATAATACTGGATTGTGACAGATGGCCGCATGGTTGCACCGCGAGGGTAAGGGAAAGAGAAGGCGGCGCATGGGTTTTAGATATGGGTGGAAGCGGCCGCAAGGGCTGGCGGGCAAAGATGACGGACGTATCTTCAATCTCCAGCCGAGCATAAGCCAACTAGCCAGTGCTGTTCGTGATGAAATTTGGTGACATGTGGGTTGAGTAGTCAGGACTTGTGTATGTCTGTGAGTGTGAACAGGAGGTATGTGTAAGTGATTAGGGTTGGGTAGTGACGAGATCACGAACCACTTCAACGTCGGTTACAATGATCAGGTAGGATGGAGATTCTGAGAATCCTACCGAGATCAAACTCCAAATTATGAGTGAAAAGGGTAGTGAAGATCGGTAGGAGTGAAAGGAAGAGAGAGCCGAGGGTGAGGGAAGGGTTCATGTCGAGAAGCGTATAACGCCTAGAACATACCCAACCCTTAAACAGTAACAAGAGGTTGGACGGGGATGACAAAGACGGGGCTCGGAGCGACCCTTGTTTACAACGGTGTGCTGACAATCCCCGATTTGGCTTCAAGCTCATTAAGCCAAAACCATGATTGTCTGCCGTGCAGCTGAGGTGCTTCGAAGTACCGTAAATGGATAGCATCTCATGGAAAGAGAAGCAACCAAAAGCCTTATTCAAGTCCCAGAACATGGCGATTTACCCCACCCAAGAGTGAGAAGTGCTGTACTAAGCACTTGCGTGTGGTCGGGTGTCCATGGCTCGACTAAGGATGGCCTTCCATTTTGTGGGCATGGCGAATGACAGGTAAAACGGCGGGGGCTGGAAAGAAATGAAGTGAAGGAAAGGAACTCACCCATTTCGAGATTTGTCGACATGCTTCTCTGAAGGTACTGTGGCCGTAACCCTCTCCAGGACTACTAGGGCCGGTATGGTAGGATTTTGAGGTGTTGCCAGCGGCCGCGTAAACGGTAGGGTGTCCTGACTCAGCTCGCAGGATAAGTGGTATGCACCACGTCGTAGAGATACCCAATGGCTATAGCGGGTTAATAACTCTCGAGTCCGCAAGTGGTACAGCAGGCCCGCTCCGCAAACCGGGGACTATAAAAGTGCGGTACAGATGGGCAGATATCTTGTGCCTTTGTGCTAGGTACTTGGTGTAACCGCGAGACACTTTCTAAAACTCAAGGCTGGATGTCAGCAAGGAATTAAACCAGCCCAAGTTGCGGGTTTTTACCTCTACGGTTCTGGTGCAGAGTGTGGTGATGATGCCCGCATGGGGATTGACGCGGGAAGACGCCCCCAAAATGACGAGATTAGAGCAGGTGGTGGGATCAAAAGTGGCGCCGAGGTTTGATATAGCTGGGCCAATTGTTGAAGCTATTACCAGCCCTGTTCGGCAGTGATGAGAGGACTCGGTGGCTTGGACACGTTCCGGTCTTGTGTCGAGGAGACTGGAGGGAGGCGTGGCCGGTTAAGTTTTGTGAGGACCTCCAGAGATCTCGACCAGCTTCTTTCCTTTGCTGGATAATGGTGCGGTAACACTCAACGGCGCCCTCTGAATAGCGTCGCGAGGGAGGGTGGATGGATGGGCGCGAGGCTTAAAGCTGGAGGCGTGGAGCTGCTGTGGTTTCCGTGTGTGGCTTTGGGAGCAACTTTGGATTGTATAAGTTGACTCAGCAAAGCGGCCGACAAAGTAGATGTAGTAGTACGGAGTATGTAATCGGATCCTGTGGAAATGGGAAAAGCGGGCGGAGATGGATGGTCGACAAGGGGTTGGTTGGTTGCAGGATGCAGACCAGTCAGATGCAGTGGATGGATGGCTGATGCCTCTGGCGGAACTGATAAATGTGTTCCCTGATAGAAAACCCCGATGCTGGTCTTTTTGCTCTTCACCCGGAATTCACTGCGGAATTCCCATTCACAGTGTTCGAATTCCCTTCAGTTCTCACCTCCCTTGTTGAAGCCTCCAGGTTCTTGGTTCTGGCAGTGGCAGTCAATGGCAATGGCACCTGCCTGGACCTTGCAGTGAACACTGAACAGTGATCGGTCTCCCTTTGTCGCGGGTCGTCAGTCGAATTGCTTTGTCAGCAATTCAATGGTGACAAATGCGGCAGTCCAAAACTGACGGCTTCGGATTTTGGACGAGTGCGGAATCCGAACCGGTAGTTATTGTCCCGCACTCCAATTCGTCAAGGTACTTCACCAATGCTGGTGTTCGTTGCTTGTCGTATTTGGAGACTCTTGTCAGTTTCATCGGCGAGATGGTATCTGGTAAAAGAAGTCTTCCCAAACAGTTTTGACTTAAAATTCTCAGGTACCTTTTGAGGTTCAAGTCTATAGTCACGTGAGCGCCCCGCATTTATTTAGGTCCTCCATCGCAAGCACCCAAGCACTGCAGATAAGCACGTGCGCTGATCGATGGTAGCGCGTTTGGACGATGTCACCTTGTGGACTTGCACCTCTCCAGCTTCTCAACAATCTTCCATCCCATCAGCAACACACTCCAATATTCATCCCAATGATAAACGAAACCACGCCTTATGCAAACCTAGCTCATTACCAGTGTTCGCTTCGATTATTCGGCAGTTTTTAGGGAGACTTGAACAACACGCCTCCTTTCCATACGTGGGTGATGTTATCCGGATCCATCAAGACTTCAATGTCTTCAAGCGGGTTGGATGAGATGGCGATCAAGTCAGCATCGAAACCAGCCTTGAGTTGACCCGATTGGCGAGCCTGAGGTCCCCTATATGATACTTTGTTAGCTATGGTACAACACAACAGCATCTCGACCCGAAACTCACAAGGTCTCCGGAGGATTAGCAGTCGCCATCTCTATGGCTTGCAGAGGAGTCATCCCAGCCTCGATGGCATAGCGAAGTTCCATGGCGTTTTTCCCGTGGGCTACCGGGTGGTCCTCGACGCTGTTGAAGGTATCTGTCCCAAGCGCTATCTTGACCCCCATCTTGACCGCCAGCTTGATGCTATCCCTGGACAGCTGAACGGTCCGCTCCAGCTTAGCTCTCTGGCGTGGATCGAGGTCGTCATCGCTAGCTGCTAGACCCTCGACAATGTGGCGTGTAGGGACAAGAATGGCATCCTTCTCCTTCATCTTGGCTGCGACTTCCTGGTCGAGGTACACGCCATGTTCGATACTCTTCACTCCCGCCTCCAGAGCCGCCATGATACCCGGTTTTCCGTGGGCGTGAGCTGCTACGACTCGGCTGCTCCGCTTGGCTTCTTGGACGATGGCTCGCAACTCTTCTGGACTGAACTGCGTATCCTCGGGCTGGTCGTTGAGCGAAAGCGTCCCGCCCGTCGAGCAGATCTTGATCACCTTGGCGCCTCGCCGAATCTGCTGCCGCACAGCTTTGATACAGCCGTCCACGCCGTCACACACACAGGACGATATTGAGCCAGTGGCGCAAGCGTCCGCCATAGTCTGAAGCGGTACATCTTGAACATCGCCGTGGCCGCCTGTGATGCTGAGTAGACTCATGGCCGAGTAAACATGAGGACCGACAATGCGGCCCATGTCAATAGCGGGCGCAACTTCCCCGGCGTAGCCACCGAGCTCACGGACCGAGGTAAAGCCCGCCATGAGCGTTCGCCGCATGTCGTCGACAAGCACCGCTCCGATGAGCGTGGATGTCCCGGGCATGAAAGGCTTCATGCTGTCTCTGATGCCCACGGCGACGCCAGTACCCTCGAAATGGGTGTGCGCGTCCCACATGCCTCTGTGGTATGGTTAGCGACCGCTGATTTACTTTGAATATGGAGTCCACCTACGGCATGAGCACCGACACGCGCGAGAAGCGGATTGGTGAGTATTCTGAGGGTAACTCAACCTGTGGTCCAACCCACTCGATAGTTGAGTCTTTGACCACCAGTGCCCCGTTCTTCAGAGGCTCGCCACGGCCGGGAATCAAGACTTCAGCGAGGATTCCATAGCAAGAAGTGTCATCGCCCACAGGATATCTGTCGGCCGTATCGGTGGGTAGAGCTACTCTGATTTGCATGGTGAGTCGTGAAGAACAAGTGTTCGTAGGGAAGTTCGATTGTTGGACAATCTTGGTCCAGTAACACTATTTTACTATCATGAGATGGTCTATCTTATATCATGGCAACAACCACCTGAAGTCGACGTTGAAGGACCTGCCTAAGACGGCAAGGTGTTGATCGTCGACATTGTCGTCGTCATTCTGGCTCAATTGATCCTTGCCGAAGTAACCCAAGTACACGTATGTAGCTAGGCGGTTGGTTACAACAGAAGTCACCAGCATTTGGATCGATAGCCAGACTTCCCAGTGATGGTGACGACGCGACTGCTTGATACGTAAGCACTGACAACCTCCGATTACTATACGAAAGCCGAACAGCTTTTAACTTTTATAGACATTGTAGACCTGACATGCACTTGGAGCAGATGGCAGTCAATCATGAATTTAACTTTCTGCTGAACTTATGTTGACTCTAAGCTCTCAATTCTCTCTTGAAATGCAAAGACGAAGTCAAAATGCCTAGAACACATATTGTAAAGTCGTCCGAAACCCGAGCGAGAGAAAAACTAGTTACCTACCCTGGTTTATGTACAGCGCACGGTCCATCCACGGTGAACAACTCCACGATCTCTTCTCACCTTGACCCTCACCTTGTTCCTACAGTTCTTCTCACCTTGCTCACCTTCCACCACTGTTGCCAGTCCACGGCCATTCATACCTCATCATCCCGGTTCTCCAAAAGACCATTGATCAAAGCTCCCACTTCTTCTGCAAGATTCACAGCCATGTCTTTCACCATCACGCGGACGACACCACCAAAGACTGTTGTCATCAAAATTAGGCGCGCCTTTGCTGGGACCAACCCAACGACCAAAATCTTCTTTTCCATCCTCACCCAAACCTCAACCCGATCAACAACCTCAACACCAAAACTCGCTTCCACTCCCACCTGCTTTCCCCGGCAACAACAACAACAACACCAACAACAACTCCGCAAAATGTCTACCTCGGAAATTAAGCCTCAATTCTCAGAAGGCTCGGACCCCTCCGCCCTCAGCCCAGCTCTCAACAAACTTCTTCTGTCTGCCGGCGAAGGAGGTAAATGGGCGCTTACCAACGAGGGAGTAGCGATTGAGAGGACGTTCAAGTTCAAGACTTTTGCCAAGACTTGGGTATGTTTTTCTCTTTGGTTTGGCTTACCGATTTGAGTAGAGATTCGTTGGTTCTGTGGTTCGGTGCTTTGGTGAGATGGTTTGTCAGCTGGAGATATTTATATCGTTTTCTGATATACACCGTCAAGTGGTGTTGATGACGGATGAGAGAAAAGGATGCGAACGTGCAAATGGGGGAGGAAGAGAGGGAAAGAGGCACCTATAGGAAGAGTCGGATGTCATGAAGTCATGGATGTTACACACACCTACCCTACCTGACAGAGACTAAGGTGGTCACCTGCTTACTGACCTTCTTGCTCACCTTGCCCATCGTTGTTTCTCCTCTTTTGTTCAGCTCTTGATATCTTGATCATTTCAATACGCCATTCCCGACGGCCTAGCATACTCACCTGGCATCACCACTAGGACTTCATGACTGCCGTCTCCCTCCAGTGCAAGCTCAAGAACCACCACCCTGAATGGTCCAATGTAAGACATATCTTCTTCTCACCCGTATCGTTCCCAGTTTCCCCCTTTCAATGCCTAACATGTTTCCAGGTCTTCAACACAACCTTCATTCGCTGGACGACCCACGTTCCCAAGGGTCTCTCATCCAAGGACATCGAGCTAGCCGCCATCTGCGACTCGCTGGCCAAGGACTTTGGCGAACAAGAGCCAACGGAAAGCTGTGCCATGCCCAACCTGGCTGACATGGCTGTGGTTTCTTCGGGAGATTGCTGCACGCCTAAGCACCTGAAGAAATGAAACACAGGCACGAATAAAGAGAGTGAGTGTGTACAGTAAGTGTATGTTTCATGATCGTCTCATTACTAGATTATAAAGGCGTTGTATGAATGGATAGGATGGCTGGGCACGGGGTAGTGGTGCTTTGCCGAGGAGGACGCCGAAAGAAGGAATCATCTATGTACAAGAATTAATAGAAGCGAGAAGAGGGAAAAGAACACTCCTCCCCCGCTGCACCACCACCGCGAGCGTGCGGCCCCTTCCCTTTCCAACGCCTTTTGTATTTTGAGGTGTCGTACCTCACCCAAACCATCCCTCTCTTCCTTGTCTTTGAGCCAAAATGAACCAACCCGAATCTACCCTTTATTGACTCCCAGTTCCCTTGATGTGTCTCATGGACCATTTCTTATCATTAGATAATTCTTTCCTTTCCCTATCCCCGGTATTTGGTGATGTTGGTTGTCCAAAATTAGTGAGGTCGAATGCAAGACCTTTTAGCAAGACAACCTGATCGCAGAAGCAGATCCAACCAGTTGAACCCATTTACTGGGCCTTCTTGGCCTTGATGGCGGCAAGCTTCTTCTCGCGGCGAGCCTTGGCGGCAGCCTCACCGGCCTCGGTGTCGAGGCAGTAATCCCACCAGCGGAAGCTGGAGGCATAGTTGCCAATGAAGCGCTCGTGATGGAGATCGTGGTGGTCGGCACCAGCCCAGAAGGGAAGGATGTGGCGCAAGCTGAAGGGGAAGTCGTAGCCGGAGTGGGCGTCGATGGCCTGGAAGAGACGGAGGACGATCCAGACATACATGGTGGCGAGATGGAGATCCTTGGTGAGGGAGACCCAGAGAATGGGGGATCCTACAGTACCAATACCGAGGAGCATGACCTCAATAGGGGAAGCGTACTCGGCGGCAAGACCGAAGGGAGCGCTGTAGGTGTGGTGAATCTTGTGGATGGCCTTGTAGAGAGGGCCGTAGTGAAGCGCGCGGTGGAACCAGTAGTGCCAGGCATCCTCCATGATGAAGAAGATGCAGATGTGGAGGGCCATCTTCCAGAGAGGAGGGAAGGGCACGCCATAGTCGAGGCCGAAGTAGGTGGCGATGGGGTGGAAGAGCCAGATCTGGGGAAGCTCGACGGTGCAGTGGGAGAGGAGAACGAGGCCGGCGCACTCGAACTGTTCCTTCCAGCTAGGGCGCTTATCCTATGCGGTTGTTAGTGATTCCGTCTCCTTCGTCTTTCAGTGATTCGTTGGGCACTGACTTTTTGAAGCTTGTACTTGTTGAACATGGGGAGGGCGTCGATGATCATCCACGGGAGCGACCTGCCAAAGTAGACGATCTCGTGCATGAAGAAGCTCATGAGGCCGGTCGCGAGAGTGTCGTTCTGCATCCACAGATACCACGCCTATACATTGTCGAAAGTCAGCTACCCTTGTTCGCGTCTTGTCCCGGCGTTTCGGGTTGGGCAGCAGAGGCCACGTACCGCCCAGAGCTTCTCGATGTAGCTGAGCTGAACATTGTACTTGGAAACCTCCTCCAGGACGGTGAAGTATGTATCGGTCGAGCTAATGCCAGCGACGGTCGCATTACTAGATCGGACGAAGAGACACGAGTCAGCTTTCGGTTCAGGCACGGTTGAGAGGCGCGCGCTGGTAGACAGGAAACGTACAGGACTGCCGTAGCCATGTTGGGCGGATAGAGAATCGGCGACTCGGATTAGGTGTTGTTGTCGTCGGGTTGGGGGAATCCGATGCGGCTCGGAGGTTATGCAGTCAAGGACTCGAGGAAAACAAAAAGAAGGAGTTTCCTCAGAGGAAGTGGATGAACCGGAGGAGAAGAGGGGAAAGAAAAGAAACAGTCGACAGCGTCCAAGGGCAATGCCAGTCGCGATCTGAGGAACAAGAAAAAGGCAACAGACAGGTTTAGGGGTTGCTGGATTTTTTATTGTCCCTTGGTGTCCTTTGGCGGGAGCCCCTGAGAGACGTGTTGGGTCGACCAATGGCGGGAATGACCCCAGAATCGGCCCACCACCAAGCTGTTGTTTCCGCCTTCCGAGACCCACTCTTTCCACTTTGGCCTGGCGGTTTCACCAAGTCGAACGACGGACGGCGACTCTTTTCCAGTGTTCAATGAAACAGCGAGTTTGCCAAGACATGAAATGGAATCCCAACAGACTGAGGGACAACACCCATTTGCCTTGCATTGAGAGATGCGCCATTGTTTCCTCCTTTGGGCTCCTATCTTTGAGGGTCAAGCATTGACCACGTCACCAGCAGTGGGAACCTCGAGGGAAAAAGCAGAGGGCGAATTTGCATCTGATAAGAAAACAATATCGAGGATGATCTACGGCAAGAATACGGATACGCGGCATCCCGCCCATATCGATTTCATAAAATCAGCTTTGCCATCTCAATTCTGAAATTCTATTCGTGACCTCTAAACAGGCACATGCAAAGCATCTGACTGTGCCTCATGTTTGCGGTTGGCAGAGATGTGTAACACAGGCACATACCTACCTCTAGACAGGTACAAGGCCGAGATAGTGGTTGAGGTTGCTACATCCATGCCGCATCATAGGTCTCAACCTCTTAACAATTTCACTATCAACATCATGATGGATCTCACAGCAACAACTTCGAACCTCGAATTGCGTCGGGGGCTTCCAATGACATGGAGCGATTGCATCCACACCGTGATCCCACTTCTCCTTCGGCTGGTTCGTTGCCATCCACTTTCCCACGGGCTGTCAGGGGGTTGGTGTGGTTCTCGAAAGAGGCGTTGATGCCACTCGCTTTTTGACAGTCCGGACTGGCACAGTTTGTCATCGGTAATTTCCATACGGTACGTACCTGAAGGCCAGAGCGGCCGCTACAATGAAATTGGATCAGCGCTTTTTCGCCTGAGCGCGTTCCTGGATTATTCTTCAAGAACTGGTAGAGGTATGTTTGCAAACACTTGATATTCTGGAACGGGTCAAGAGAACATTCTCAAACTCGAAATGTTGTCCCTGTTTGTCAGTGAGGCATCCTGTGGTTGAGCGCATCAGATGGCGACGTGATGGGAATTTTGGCGAGACATCGTCAATTTGTCACCGCCTTTGAGAATTGGTCTTGGCATTTGCAATAGATCCTTGAACATCATAGGCTGACGGCTGAGCTTCCATCTGAACCTCCACGCTCTGGGCTTCAGTGTTCCAAAAACCTCACGGCAATAGGACTCCCGTCATCAGGTCATTCTTTGATGAGGCTCAACTATCATCATCTTACCAACGGATTTCTTCCTGGATCGGATATCAGCCGAACCAATTTGAAAGTCCAAGTCATTCAGCTCCCCGCCCTTGTCATCAGTGGGTTTCTGTAGAATAGCAGTAATACAGGGGTATTGAGAATGAGGGTGCAGAGTGTGTATTGTGTAGAATCTATTCTATGACTAGGAAAATCCCGCACACAGAAATCAGGGTTTTACCCAGCAATCTAAATTACATAAGAAAGGCGGTGGTAGGAAACCCACCCTTATATTTAATATACCCCCCCAATTATACTAACGTATACTAGAAAGCTGGTTAAAGGCGCCCAAATAAAGCTATTCCTAAATTCTATACCCTTAAAATTAATAAATCCCTAAATAATCGTTTTTAAAAATATCGCCTATTAATCGTATTATATTTAGAAAATCTATAATATTAGTTTTCAATAATTAATCGGGCGCCGTAATTCAATAATTAGAACGTTAAAATCCTACATTAAATAACCGTACGGTATCTTTAAATTATATTTAATAATATACTCCCCGGATTATCTTTAATAACTATCTTTAAAAATCGTAAATTCGAATCCCGTCGGCGCTAAACTTTTTGCCTTTTTTCTTTTTTATAAATATTATATAGGATTTTTTTATTTTATAAAAATTATTTTAATAGAATAATATAAATCGATAATTACTTTTAATAATATTATCCTTCCTTTTTACTTCTTTAAAATACTTTATCCCCGTTAGAATTAAATTATTAATATATTTACGTTAATTAATTTTAATACCTTCTCCTTCTCTTTCCTCAAATTCGAAATATTTATAAAACTTATTTAGCGAATAAATTCCTTATATTTTTTTGTAATTAATACCTTCGTTAGCCTATTAGCGATTATTTTAATTATAAATACGTAATATATATTAAATATATTGCGTTATTATCCCTTTCGGAATTAATAATTATAAATATTAATATATTTAAATTTAATTTGAAATTTAATATTTTCTTTAATAATTAAACAAATCGTTTAAGCGTTATTATATCCTAATAGGATATTCTTATTATTAATTCCCAAATTGAGAATTAATAAATCGAATAAACGTTTTACTTATAAATTTTTATAAACCCTTTATAATAAGGATAGTAATTCAACTTTAATAATAGAAATAATAACGGTATCCTATTTATTAATTCGCTAATTGACGGTTCTACTTAATAATTATATAGCGAATTTTTATAAATTTTATTAATTTAAAATATTATTAGTATAGGAAGCGTTAATTAAAATTAAAAATAAATTACTACCCCCTAATTAGAGCGTATAATCCTTAATACCCCTAAAATAAGCGAATAATCGGTTAATAGTAATATAATAAATATTATTAGGATTAATAAAAAAATAAAATAATTTAAAGCCGGTAAAGACGTTATCGGGTCTAATAATAATTAGCGTATATATAATTTCGCTAATTACCTTTTAATATATTTTAACGGATTTAAAATTAATAATACTTTTAAAAGAGAGGAGCTCCTTAATATTTATAAGAATTTAAAGAAACGATTAAGACTATTAAAACTTCTTTATAATTTTTTTAATATATTCGTATTAAAATAACTAAATTAACCGCTTTATTCAATTTCGAATAACTTCGATACTTAGAAATTATTAAATATTATTACCGCTCGTTAATTAATAATAATTTTTTAGAATATTAATAATTTTAGTAGCGTTGTATTTATCCTCGTTTCGATAAATAAATATAATATTATCGACGTAGAAGAAAATTATTACACTTCGGTAAATAAGTATATAAAATTCTATAGGGATAGGGATTAAATTAATAGTAATAAGAGTTTTAGTAAATTCGTATTACTATAGTAAAAAGGAGCGCTAAAAATTATAAAGGGCGTATAATAATTTAATAACTTTATTTTATCGGATATATTTTAATAATATTCGTATATAAATAAACTTATCGAAAAGGGTATTAACGAAAGTATTAATAGTATTATATTATTTAAATTCGAAATTAAAGTAATTAATAATAATTATTATAATATAGAAGGTACGAATTATTAAAGTAGCCGCGTAGGTATTTTATAAATTTTAAAATTATTAATTTCCTTTTATAATAAAGTATATTTTATTTTTAAAATAATAACCCATTATATTAAATTTATAAATATATATTTATATAAAATCGAAGGGGATAATTCTTTAATATTCTTCCTAATTTACCTACTTCCACAATCCCTTTACATTATAATCCTAAAAATACTCCCTTTCAATTTAACGAAATATCTTTTAAAAAAGATAGAAATAAAAGTCTTAATAATTTTTAAATAGAGGGGGGAATTTTTAGCGGTATAAAGTATTTAATATATTTAATATATTATACCTTTTAACGTTATCGATAATAAACTTCGAATCCGTATAAAAATCCTTATTATTAACTTCCAACCCGAATTTCCTTAATTAATTTAAATTAATACGATTAATAACGCGATTATTATATATATTAATTTAATAAAGACTAAACGCATTTAAAAAGAATACTACTTAATATAAATATTAATTTATTCGGGGGAAATGGGTAAAAGGTTATATTAAAGGGACGTAATTTAAATTCTTAATAAAAAACGAAATTAAATTATTAAAGGGAGTCGGTAAACTGTAATTAATTAGTTTATCCGTTTTATTTATTACTATATTTTATTAATTACCCGGTCGCTCTAATATTTAAAGACGTAATATTTCCTCCTCTTATTTATATATATACCTAACGGGCTTAATAAAGATCGTAAGGGTTTTTAACTCTATAGGTATAAATTCGATAATTAAACCGAAATTATTTAATTCGTTATTAATATAATTTTCTAAAATTAAAAAAGGTATAATAAAATCGTCTTTTAATTAATAAAAATTATTTAATTATACGGCTAATTCTTTTAGGGAAATTTTAAACGAATTTTAAAATTTTTCGATATTACTTATAAAAACCTCGTTTTTATTAAAGACTACGTCTCTAATCACTACAATCGAATTAATATAAGGATTTTAAATTCAATAAATATTTAATAATTAATAACCGACTAAATAATTAACCTAAATACGTCTTTTAAATTTCCTAATTTTATTATAACCGCGTAGAATTTCTATTATAAACGCAAAAGCTTTATAATTATAAACTTTTAAATATATTAAAATAAGGATTACCTTTTATTAACCGCTATCGCAATCTATTATATAAATTTTAAAACGTTCCTCTAAGATTTTCTAATTAAAATTATATTTAAGAATTTTATTAAAAAGGTAGGCTATAACCGCTATAATCTCTCTCTAGAATTCTTTTAAAAGGTTTATAAATTCTCTTATAATTTTAATTTTCTCGCTAAATATACCCCCTAAGCGCTTAATACTGTTATTCTATATTTAAATATATAATATAGAAGGTTCGACCTTAATACCCTACTATAATAAAAAAGTAACGACCCTAGGTTTAATTATCGTAATTTCGTTATTATATTCGATTATTTATATTTAAATTTAATACTAAATTTTTAAACTAATAATAAAGGAAGATAGGACTACGATAATAAAATCGGTAATCTTTTTAATAAAATAATATATTTAAAGGTAACCAAATTAATAATTAATTATTATTATTAATATAAAGACCTAACTAAATCCTACCTTTACTAAAATATATTCAAAAAAGTCGATAATTACCCTTTATCTTAATCTTTCAAACGCGACGCGGATAACCCTCCCAACCTAATATTTTAATTTGGCTACCGTATACGTATTATAATATACTAAATCTAAACCCTTAAAGTATACGCTATATTCCTTATTAATTAATTAAATAAAGGTTTCGAATCCAAAATAGCCAAATTTAAAATATTAATATAAAATATCTCCCTCTTAAAATCTCCTAGCGGTCTTACTCTAAGGAATTCGAACGTTAAAAGAAGATTAATTAATACTATTTTTATAAAAATTAAAAAGAATATATTCAAGAATAAATTATTAAAAATAATTAGAAATAGAATAATAATAAAAAAGATTAAAGGCGCGAATATAAAAATTAATAATATCCTAAAAGTAATTAAATTCTATAAATTTTCAAAAAGATACGAAATTGTAAATTATACCTAAAATTAACGCTACGTCGTTTAAACGAAATTTAAAAAAATTACCCTTATTATCGCTAATTAAAATATAAATAATCCCGTATCCTTTAATTATTAATAAACTATTACTAACCTAAATATAATTTCCTTTATTTATAGGG
The DNA here is from genome assembly GCA_033439795.1 of Sordaria brevicollis. NCBI lineage: Eukaryota > Fungi > Ascomycota > Sordariomycetes > Sordariales > Sordariaceae > Sordaria > Sordaria brevicollis. The sequence continues at coordinate 144,884 of JAUTDP010000006.1, forward strand.
GTAAAATCTTTAAAACGGTTAATTTCATTAAAAATATAGATTATTATATTTAAATTAAGAATAATTAAATTTTTTAATAAATATACTAAAGCTTCCTATCGAAACTTTAATACTAAGAAATTAAATTAATAACTAATCTTATTAATCTTCCGACCTTCAAATTAAAGCCCGCTATTAAGGGTATTAATCGTAAATTCTATTAGCCTTTTAATAAGAATTTATTATATTAATATAATTCTAATATTTAATTTATAAAACTTTTACGCAAATTAAATACTCTTTTAACAATTTTCGTTAATTATACCCTAAATACGTTAATTAAGAACTTAATTAGAATTAAATATTAAAGAAAGGATTATATACCAATACTTATTATAAAAATAATTAAATTTTTCGTAAATTTCGTAAATTCGCTTTTAACGTTTATTATTTTAATTATTAATACCCTAGCCGCGCTTCCTACTAATATTACTAAAAGCGTCCTCTATAATTCGATTATTAAATATAAGGGTAGGAAATATATTGCCTTTTAGGATTTAATTACGCAATTTTTTAAAATAATAATTGTAAACCCATTCCTTAAAATTATAGGCCAAATTAAAATAAATAAAATTATCGTCTAGGAGCCTCTTATCTATAATTTTAAAAAATATAACCCAATTTTTAAAAGGGGAATTACTAAATCTATTTATTATATTAAAAAAATCGGTCTTCTATACTTTAGGGTTAATATATTTATCGATTTTAAAATATTTACCGATAATTATAATATATTCCTATTCTTATAGCTAATTAGTCCAATTACGGGGATAAATCGTAATATTAATTTTATTATAATAATTAGCGCGGATATCGTCGTAAATTTATTCCTCATCGAATTAAACGTTAAATTTTACTATATCGTATTAAATAAATAAAGAAGTAATTCCTTTAAAGTAAATTAATTAAAAATATTAACTAATATTATTTTTCATCTAAATACGAAGGGTAATAATTTTTTCTTTATAAACTTCCCAAATTTTTATATTATAATAGTAATTGGCTATAACTTCCTAATAATTATAATAATTGCGCTTAATTAAAAAACCGTAATAATACGCCGCGTATAAAATTAGAATTAGGGCCGGAGCGATAAGAAAAATTAGGGCCTTAATAACCGGTTAAATAGCGGCGGTATTAATAAGCGTAAGTACAATCGCCTTTTATTAAAAGGGAAGCAATATCGAAGTATAATTACGTATTTTCGTAGTAGGTCCGCTAACCGTATAATCTTCCTTAATAAATTAAAAAATCTCCTATTAACGTTAAGAATCGCTAATATTAGGGTTATTAATCGAATTAATAGTAACGGCCGCGGCGTAAATTAAAGGATTTATAAAATTTTTAATAATAAGTTTTATAAGGATAATAGGCTACGGCTTCCTATTATTGGGATTAATATATTTCTATAATCCTAATTCGAATACTTTCAATTAGAATCCTTTATCCTATATAATTTAATCGTTAATAAACTTAAGGACGGCGTCGCCTACTTTTTTAAAATTAATAATCGAAGATATTATAATAATTATTATTATTAATCAAATATCGTTATTACTATTATATTCTACCGGGTTACCGCAATTGGGGGGTAGTAAATAAGATTTTTAATTATAAAATAGTAGTAATATAGGGGTATTGAGAATGAGGGTACAGAGTGTGTATTGTGTAGAATCTGTTCTGTGACTAGGAAAATCCCGTACACAGAAATTAGGGTTTTACCCAGCAATCTAGATTACATAAGAAAGGCGGTGGCAGGAAACCCACCCCTGTATCTGACAGTTTCTGACGCCGCCCCGCTTCATGTCAAGTCAGCCCAGCGCCAAAGAAACAATCCCCACCACATCCCACATTTCCGGGTTCGACAGTGACAGCCCGAAGCCAGCCTTGAACAGGAACCGAACAACCATCTCGGCAATCTTTACATCCGACCCCGGTCATATGGCCTGATCACACTGATCATCCAGTTATTCCAGTGTTTATTACCGAACATTGGAATATCGCCACTTTCCGCGTCCCGTCTTTGAGGAAGAGGCTGAAGAGAGGCCACTTTGAGGCGAAGCTCTACGCGGTACCTTTCTCGCTTCGTATATCCGGGCCAAGCTTGGGTCTTGGTAGCCTGGTAGTCAGCAACCCGGCGAGACGAAATCCCGAAAACAGTTCGGAACTTTCCATCCCATCTTCATATTGCTGTGGTCATTACATATCCCGAGCCCAGACCCATTCGCTTGCAGGGTTGAGGGAACAAACAAAATCGAACCATGGCGATCGTGGCCGAGTTAGTACTTACTCTTTTTGGAATCTTCACATAAAAGAACGACTCTGCCAGTTTGTTCACTGTGAAAAATAGTGCGGTTATGTTAACATGACTTCTCTCTTGACAGCAAGGTGCGTCGTCTAGACGTACACATTGACAGGATCGTGGGACTGGAGCCCGGCTCGACACCAGATGCGGAGCATGATCAACAAGAGACGGGCCTGCTCACGGCCGTGAGTGAGCCTCCTTCACCCCGTGCCGATGAGCTCCTGCGCATAGCCAGGGCCTTGTCTACTGCCTCTCGGTCCGGCACCTTCCTGGCCCCTTCTCGCATCAAGCAAATGCTGGAGGATTCTGGACTAGTCACAGAAACAGAAGCTGAGGAACCTGAAGAAATCGGCGTTGCGAGCCAGTATGAGCACGATATCGAGTGGCTCCTGGTAGCCAAGGCCACGGTTCAGACTTACGGCATCTTGATGAACACCTTCTTTGACCAAATCATGCCTCTCAGCGATGACATATGGTACTGGGACGACGTGCTCAGTTCGTACCCCAAGAGCTGTCTGTATGCCACGCAAATCGCCCCAGCTAGGGCTTGGTCCCGCGCCAAAGAGGTCTACGATGTGGCCTGTGAGCGCATCAAGAACATTCAGTTGCGGGAGCAGCAGCAGGCAGAGGGAGTTGCGGCGGCACAGACAGGAGGCGAGTCTTCTTTCAGTGAGGGAGCGGCGCAGACGTGGTCACAGTTTTACTCCATCGTGCGGCAGACCATGAACGAGGCCTCCTCCGTGTCCAACCTTCGCCGCAGGATCCTCTCTCCAGTCGATCTGTGCCGCGCTGAAGCTCGTCGGAAGCGAGCAGAGCTCCAGAAACTCCGGGAGACGATCGCGTCTGGGCTAGGAATTCTGGTGGATGAAGGCTTGGTCTTTGATCCTGAATCTACAGAGGAAAACAAGGGCTTGGAGTCAAGACTCATGGTAGCAGACAGCACACTGGCTGATAGTATCGCTCTCATGCATGCGATCCTGACCAACTCAACCGAGACCAATGAACCGCTCTCGGTGTTTGAGGACAGTGTTTTTGCGGATGCTAGAGGCGTTAGGGACGCTTTCACCGCTGCCGAGAGCTCCAAGCCGAAAGCTTCGTCTGTTGCCGAGCGCTTGATCCAGATTCTGGACCATAGCTTGCTGCAGCACAACAAGGCCGTTGCCAGACACGCTTCCGAAAACGGCAGGCCGTCCCGTGTGGTCCGATACTGGCTTCCCGCTCTGGCGCTGCTCGTGTCCTCCCCGACCATTCTGTACGTGCTGGTCAAGAGGCGCGACAGCATCATCGACTGGATCCAGAACCTCGGCGTCACCGTCCGCGACTTCTGGTTCAACTGGGTCATCGATCCCATTCGCAAGGTGATCGGCACCATCCGCCACGATGCCAACAGCGAGATTGCCATCATGAGCCGGGACAGTCTCAAGGCCGACAGGGAGAGCTTGGAGCGGATGGTGGTTGAGTTCACCATGGACAACCCCAGCGTGGCCGTGGGATCGCCCAACGTCACCGAGCTCCAAATCGCGGATATCCGCGCCAAGGTCCGGGAAGGAGACGTCACGCCCGTCCTGAAGGCGTACGAGGCGGGTCTCCGCCGTCCCTTTGTCGGCGCCGTCAGCGGTGACCTAGTCCGGTCGCTGCTGATCCAAGTGCAGAAGACTAAGGTCGATTTGGAGGTGGCTATCAGCGGTATTGACTCGCTTCTCAAGAGCCAGGAGTTGCTGTTTGGTTTTGTCGGGTTGGCGCCTGGTGTTGTTGGTAAGTTCTTCTATATTCCATTTTTTAAAGCACGTTTTTTCGACCCAATCGCTAATTCCAAAATACAGTCTCCATCGGCATCGTCCAATACCTCCGCACCGTCTTCGGCAGCCGCAAGGGTCTCCGCCGAGGCGAAAAGCTTCGCCGCGTTGTCAGAGTTCTAAGAAAAATGGACAGGATCCTGGCCGCCGGTCATACCAACCCCAAGGGCGAGCTCAACTACAAGGACCGCGGCCTGCTGCTTTGCGAGGCGCATGTGCTGCGCGAGCTGGCTGCCGAGATACTCCCTGGCGACGTCAAGCGTGAGTTCTTGGAGGATCTGGAAGATTTGACGAGTGTCAAGAATGTCGTTCTTCAGGAGAAGGCTCTCCAAAGAATCCGATGGGCGTATGCGGAGTGGTTGGGTAAGAAGTAGATGTCCCTAGCGTGGGAGTTTGTGGATGGCAGCAAGCGTTGTATGCTGTTCTCTGGTATGATTAGTGTACTTTAAATGAACGAAGATGATGACTAGATGTTGATTTTGCTGTACACTATATATGATATTTGCGAGAATTGTCAGGGGCGTGATGAAGAGACGGTGATATACCAGGAGGTAGTGTGTTTAGTCGCTTGTTGTTGTACGTTACCCCTTTAACACGGTGGAGACGGTATGGTAGAGAGCAACCCGTTCAAAAAGGCTTCCGTCCATTCATGTACCTGAACGTTTTGTTGACCTTTTCCACGCTTGACGCAGGGGAAAAGAGCAAGGGTTCATCAGGGGCCGCACCTCTCGCTGTGTGGCGGGATGTACGGGAAAACCGTTTGGTGCAAAGAGGGCCATTGGGCCAGTCTTGTTATGTATAGACCTTCACCGCCTGCCCGCCTTTCATCACCAGAAAACATTTGTGAGACCGCCCAGTTGCTCTTTCTGGTTCCCTTTCCTTGAGAAAAAGCCAACCTCTTGTAAATCAACGACAACGCTTTCAGTCTAACGGGTTGCATGAGTACATCAAACAGATCAAGATGCCCGGCCTCCTCGTCGGATGGATGGGAAGTCTTTTTGTGGTTCTGAGGCTCACCCTCCCTCTGTTCCATGTCGCGGACCCTGAGACTTTTCTGCTAGCAGTGTTCCATTAGCCCCTGGTTCCTGAATCTTGCATTGAGATGTTGCAGTTGTCCCTTCCCACTGCTGTTCCTATCACATGGACGGGATGGATAGCAGGTCTCAATGTCTCCGAAGTTTCAGATGTAGTCATTTACAGGTGGAAAAAGTTCAACTTTTTCCATCCAAGTTGAAATCTGCCTCCTCGTCTAAATCTTGTCGGTTATGACCGAACATCTGGATGGTGGTGGAGTTGTTGCGGCGATTGTATGTTCTAGAAACCCTTGGTGGACGACGACCGAAAAGCGTCGCGTTCTTACACCACCAATACGCGATTCCTATAGGTCTATAGGAGCACTGTCCGAATAACGCCCTCTCAACCTCCCACATAGTCCATCCGACTCTGCAGCAGGTAAGTGCGTCAGCCCTCACATGATTGATGACGGCGCTCCTGCCTTTCTTGATTTTTCACTTTGGCATTCGAGGTATTCGATTTCTTCTTTCCAGACTTGAACTGGAACTTGAAAACTTCACCAACTTTTCTACCTTCGTCCTCGCCATTCCTGTTTCTTGTCGTTTTGTTGCCCAGCAATCCATCTCCGCATTCAACTCTCTGTAGAGGTACGCACTGCCCGCACCTAGTTATAGGCCTACCTAGGGGAAAATCGACCCCATCGCGCTCTCGCCCGTTCGTTCTGCGACTCCTCCGCCTGGACTAACCCGTGCAACCGCCCTGCAGTTTTGACAGGCCTCTCGACGTCGCACTGCGGACACGCTTCCTTCAACCACCACCAGTCCCATTCACCACTCACACCTACAACTACCGAACATCACTCCTGCCGCTCCATCGCCGGTTTCCTTGAACTGCGCATCGTCACCACCCTCGATTGTCTCCGGTCTCCATTTCCACACCCGCAACTAGTGTACAACAGACCCCGATCTCGAAACGCCGGATCTCGATTGATATCCCCTTTGCCGAATTCCGGATTCCGAAACTATCCAGGCAATATTCCACGAGATCGAAAAGACGGGCGGCGGCGTAACCTCCAAACCAGCACATCATCATGTCGAGTAACAGGAATTACGACTTTCTGGTGAGTCCTTTCTCCATCACCTCACCGCTTGCACTCTCGATATTCTATCTGTCAAGATATCTTCCTAGTCCAAACGCTGACCGGGGATACCGCTGCCTTTATAGATCAAGCTGCTCTTGATCGGAGACTCGGGAGTTGGCAAGTCCTGCTGTCTGTTGCGCTTTAGCGAAGACTCCTTCACACCGTCATTTATCACCACTATCGGCATCGACTTCAAGATCCGCACAATCGAACTCGATGGCAAGCGAGTGAAGCTTCAGATATGGGATACCGCCGGCCAAGAACGTTTCCGCACCATCACGACGGCATACTACAGAGGCGCCATGGGCATCTTGCTCGTTTACGACGTGACAGATGAGAGGTCATTCAACAGTACGTCTACACATATTCCAGCCCCGATAAGCAAACGAACAACATAGCAGTTGCGGTCAGGAAGTGGTCCTTGATGCCACACTGGGGATGCGACCGACTAAGTACCCACTAGAGCCCTTTTTTGCATTTGGCCCAGAGTCCGGCATTCACGATACACCAATGGATCTTTGGCACAATCTATATTTCGTTCTTTAACTGACACGCCATTCTTTTTCCGCAGACATCCGCACCTGGTTCGCCAACGTAGAGCAACACGCGACGGAAGGAGTCAACAAGATCCTTATCGGTAACAAGTGCGACTGGGAGGAGAAGAGGGCGGTTTCCAAGGAGCAGGGCCAAGCGCTAGCCGACGAGCTCGGCATTCCCTTCCTCGAGGTCTCTGCCAAGGCCAACATCAACATTGAAGAGGCCTTCTTCAGCCTTGCCAACGACATCAAGAAGCGCATCATCGACACATCCAGCAAAGAGGCGTCTGGCGGTTCGTCGGGCGTGAACGTCGCTGCCGACAGCGGGTCAGGATCCGGCGGCAAGTGCTGCTAAAGCCAACAAAAGCTTACCAAAAGCTTTAGGGGTCTAGCGGTTTTGTAGCTGCGGAGCCTGGTTCCGGAGCTTGCGGGGACCTCCCAATTACGATGGCGATTACGAGACACGAATCATCCCGAAGTACGAATGACAGCAGTTTGGCATCTTTCACCTTTACCTTGGTCTGGCCCACGTTTATCGATCATGCACCACGCTTCATTGGCGGGCTACGAAGATGCATGGCTAGGCCTACCGCATGGAAACAAAGAGGCGGTGTAGGGGAGAAAGAGGCTGTCTCGGCCGCAAAAGACTTCAATATGGTTGTAATGAAGCTAGGGGCCGATAACATCAAGACGGCTCTATTTATTCTGAGGGCTCATGGTAACCCTCCCTCTTTGGTTTTCGGCGGCATCGGGAGGAGCAGCGGGGAGGGCGCGACACGTGCTTGTTTTTCGCTTATCGCTGTTGGGTCTACCATCGTTATTACGTTGTAGAGCTGGTGTATGGTCGAGAGGTTAGGCTTGAGGAGATGAAGATGTGTGAACGACGATACGGAGACATGTGGGTTTTTTACGGCCGGCTTGATCGATAAAGGTGGGTTAAGGCTGGTGGGCAGCATGGTACGAGGGGCAGAGAGCGAAACGAAACATTCTGGTCACGGAGTTTGGGTGCGATCTTTGGCTCTTCCTAATATATTTCATTTATCTTTCTCTCTTTTGACTTTTTCCCCATTCGTTGTTTTTTGTTTTCTTGGGTTCGTTGTAGATTCCATCTAGTGAGTTCTCGCGTCGCCTCCAAGCTGTATTCCTAAAGTAGCAAGATATGGAACGGATAATAAACACATAGACGACACTGAATGGTTAAGCAGACATTCTGGTCAGCCATGGCTTGAATATCAACATACATCAAGGCGTATAGGCGTATGACGTGAGCGATAGCGATGTTGACAAGAGCCACGAATCCACAGAGGTGCTCTTTTACTCTTTCAGGAAACGAACACAAATACCTAGATATGGTCCGTGCGCAGCTCAACCTGTCTTTCGGTCTGACTGTTCACACAGTGCCGAGGAAGCAACGACCAGGGTTGGTAGCTCAAACCAGAACGACCTGTGCTTAATCATCTCGATTCAACATTATCGCCTTCGCTTCCTCAAGCCGCAGACTCATCCGGCGTGAACTGAACGGTGAGGATTGTGAGAAATTTTACGAGGAGAGTAATTTTCGAAGACTTGCTGGTATCTTTCCCACACCTGAGAGGAAGGCAGCTTTCTCACCAACAACATCAACACCAAACCTGGTGACGAGATATACTTGGCAGACCAGCAAACAGCCTCGCTTTCCAAGATTCATCATCCCAAGTCGAGAGACTCTAAACAAGCAAATCACAAACGTCAACAATGGCAGCTGGGCCCTCCCTTAACGGCGACTTGGACATCGCAGCATGGCGCGCCCAAATCGAAGCCATGAAGGCAGCCGTAGCCGGTCTGCCCCCAACCTCCAGCGAAGCCGGCGGTAGCACCACCGCCAACAGCGGTAGCGACTGGGACGATGACGAAATCGATTCTTCAACCTACTCACCGACCAGGAACGGAGACGGGCCCAGAGACATTTGGGATTTCATCTCAGATGACGAATTGGACTCTATCGAATTTGCTGATGGTGGCGATTACTACCATGACCACGAAACTGATGGATATCAGGATGGTTTTGCCAGCGGAAGCGGGAGTGGCTACGATTTTGGCTGGCTCGCTTCGCGATGCGCAGATGTGCGGTCCGCGTCTGGCCTTGGTGCGGGAGCTCTTCAGGACCAGATTATGGATATTCTGGGTTCTGGAAAGTCCGAGGATGAACTGCAGTCTTCGCTGACGGATCTGATCGGGTTTGACGATCTCGATTTTGTCATTGACCTGCTTTCGCATCGGGAGGAGCTGGTGTCGTCTGTGGGACGGGCGTTGAAGCAACAGCAGCAACAAGAGCAGCAAAGTAACGGCGATGGCCCTGACGGGCTGCGCCTACTTACCAAGGCCCAACGACAAGCGGCCCTCCAGCAGCGAGACTTTGAGCATAAATCCGCTCCGCTGGCTGCCGCAAGACAAAAAGAGGAGGAGTACCCACATGTGTACAAAGCGTACAGCGCGGGCAACACGCTGAGCCATTCGGGCAAGCGGTATGCGCTGCCTCCGGGAAGCGAGAGGAAGGAGTATGAGAAGTATGAGGAGTATACGATTCCCGCTGGAAAGACGGGTACCTTGGGTCCTGGAAGACAACTGGTCAAGATTTCGGATATGGATGGCTTGTGCAGGAATACCTTCAAGGGGTACAAGACGCTCAACAGGATGCAGAGTTTGGTGTATCCGGTGGCGTATAAGACGAGTGAGAATATGCTGATCTGTGCTCCTACTGGTGCGGTAAGTCTTTCTCTGATTTCCCAAGCGGTTTGGTGGTATGATATGCTGACTATTGACTCGTATAGGGTAAAACTGATGCCGCCATGTTGACTATTCTTCACACGGTCGGTCAGTACTTGACACCGAGTCCCTTTGAGGACCATGTCGCTACGGACTTTGCTGTGGCCGCAGAGGATTTCAAGATCGTCTACGTTGCCCCCATGAAGGCTCTGGCGGCGGAAATCACGGAGAAGCTCGGAAAACGTTTGGCTTGGTTGGGTATTCGCTGCCGTGAGTTTACGGGTGATATGCACCTCACCAAGTCGGAGATTGTCCAGACCCAGATCATTGTCACGACCCCTGAGAAGTGGGATGTCGTGACGAGAAAGGGCACGGGAGATACGGAGCTCGTGCAAAAGGTCCGCTTGCTCATTATCGATGAAGTTCACATGCTTCACGACGAGAGAGGTGCTGTTCTCGAGTCCTTGGTGGCGAGGACGGCGCGTCAGGTCGAAAGCACACAGTCACTTATCCGCATCGTCGGATTGAGTGCCACGCTCCCGAATTACGTCGATGTTGCGGACTTCTTGAACGTCAACAAGTACGCCGGTCTCTTCTACTTTGACGCCTCCTTCAGACCAGTTCCGCTTGAGCAACACTTCATTGGAGTCAAAGGCAAGCCGAACTCCAAGCAATCCAGGGAAAACCTGGATCAGGTAGCCTTCGAGAAGGTCAAGGAGATGCTCGAGTGTGATCACCAAGTCATGGTGTTCGTTCATTCGAGAAAGGACACGCAAGCCACAGCCAAGATGCTATGGGAGAAGGCCACAGACGAGGCCTGCACCGACCTGTTTGATCCGAGCTACCACGAGAAGTACGAGGCTGCTATGAGGGACGTCAAGCAGACCAAGGCCAGAGAAATCCGTGAGCTCATTCCCAAAGGCCTGGGCATTCACCACGCCGGCATGGCTCGCGCAGACAGGAATCTCATGGAGCGACTGTTTGCCGAGGGTGTTATCAAGGTTCTATGCTGTACGGCTACTCTGGCTTGGGGTGTCAACTTGCCCGCTGCCGCCGTCGTCATCAAGGGTACCCAGGTGTACAGCGCTCAGGATGGTAAGTTCGTCGACTTGGGTATCCTCGACGTTCTGCAGATCTTCGGTCGTGCCGGTCGTCCTCAGTTCGAGGACACTGGTATCGGTATGATTTGTACGACCCACGACAAGCTCGCACATTATCTCACTGCGATCACGGACCAGTTGCCTATCGAGTCCAGGTTTTCTGCTAAGCTGGTCGATAACTTGAATGCAGAGATCGCTCTGGGCACTGTCACTTCGATTCCGGAGGCTGTCAAGTGGATCAGTTACTCGTATTTGTTTGTACGCATGAAGCGAAATCCTATGGCTTATGGCATCGACTGGTCCGAGTACGACAATGACCGCTCGCTGGTCCAGAGGAGACGCCAGCTGGCAATCCAGGCTGCCAGGACACTGCAACAGAGCCAGATGATCATCTTCAACGAGGCGACCGAAGAACTCCGCAGCAAGGACATCGGCCGCATTGCCAGTCAGTTTTACATCCAGCACTCCAGTGTCCAGATCTTCAACTCCATGATGCGGCCTTTCTCAACCGAGGAAGATATTCTGAAGATGATCGCTATGAGCGGAGAATTTGATAACATCCAGTCCAGAAACGAGGAAGCCAATGAGCTGATGGCCATGAAGCACGACGAAAGATTCGTGCCTTACAAAGTCGGCACCACCATTGACCAGCCACATACCAAGACCAATATTTTGCTTCAGGCCTACATCTCTAGGGCGCAACCGCAGGATTTCGCTTTGACGAACGACCTGAACTATGTTGCCCAGCAAGCTGGGCGTATCTGCAGAGCGCTCTTCATGATTGCCCTGAACCGCCGATGGGGTCACCAGTGTCTGGTCCTGCTCACCATGGCCAAGTCCATCGAGAAGCGTATCTGGGCTTTCCAGCACCCCTTCCATCAGTTTGACCGTGATTTGCCCAAGCCGGTGTTGAACAAGCTCGACGAACTGGAGGCTCTCAACATTGAGTCCATGCGAGAGATGGAGCCTGCCGAGATCGGCAGCTTGGTTAACAACCACCGTATGGGCGGAAAGATCGCCAAGCTGCTTGACAACTTCCCTACTCTCAGCGTCGAGGCCGAAATTGCGCCGTTGAATAGGGACGTGCTGAGGATCAAGCTCTACGTCACTCCCGACTTCCGCTGGAATGACCATCTGCATGGAACTTCCGAGTCGTACTATATTTGGGTTGAGAACTCGGAGACGTCAGAGATCTACCATCACGAGTTTTTCATTCTTAACAGGAGGAAGCTTCACGATGACCATGAGCTCAACTTCACCATCCCCCTTTCCGATCCCATGCCAAACCAGATTTACGTGAGAGCGGTCTCGGACCGCTGGTTAGGCGCTGAGACGGTAACGGCTGTGTCCTTCCAGCACCTCATCCGCCCAGATACGGAGAGTGTCTATACAGACCTGCTCAACCTGCAACCCTTACCCATCTCGGCGTTGAAGAACCCAGCGCTGGAAGAAATCTACGCTCAGCGCTTCCAGTACTTCAACCCAATGCAGACTCAGGTCTTCCACACTCTTTATCACACTCCCGCCAACGTCCTTCTGGGTTCACCGACGGGTAGTGGCAAGACCGTTGCTTGCGAGCTGGCCATGTGGTGGGCATTCCGGGAGAGGCCCGGCTCCAAGGTGGTCTACATTGCGCCCATGAAGGCGCTCGTCCGCGAACGTGTCAAGGATTGGGGTGCCCGTCTGGCGAAGCCGCTCGGTCTGAAGCTGGTCGAATTGACGGGTGACAACACGCCCGACACGCGCACGATCCAAGATGCAGATATCATCATCACCACTCCTGAAAAGTGGGACGGTATCTCCCGTAGTTGGCAGACGAGAGGGTACGTCCGCAAGGTCAGCTTGGTCATCATTGACGAGATTCACTTGCTGGCTGGAGACCGTGGTCCTATTCTGGAGATCATCGTCTCGCGTATGAATTACATTGCGTCTTCGACCAAGAACTCGGTTCGTTTGCTGGGTATGTCGACGGCTTGTGCCAATGCCACGGACTTGGCGAACTGGCTTGGTGTGAAGGAGGGTTTGTTCAACTTCCGACATTCGGTGCGTCCTGTACCGCTGGAGCTGTATATCGATGGTTTCCCTGAAGTGAGAGGGTTCTGTCCGCTGATGCAGTCAATGAATCGGCCTACGTTCTTGGCTATCTTGAACCACAGCCCTGAAAAGCCGGTTATTGTGTTCGTGCCTTCTCGTCGACAGACCCGCCTGACGGCTAAGGATCTCATCAACTTCTGTGGTATGGAGGATAATCCGAGACGATTCCTTCACATGGATGAGGATGATCTTCAACTCAACCTCGCACGCGTCAAGGATGATGCGCTGAAGGAGGCTATCAGCTTCGGTATCGGTCTCCATCATGCCGGTCTTGTTGAGTCTGACAGACAAATTGCGGAAGAGCTCTTCTTGAACAACAAGATCCAGATTCTCGTGGCTACAAGTACCCTTGCTTGGGGTGTCAACCTTCCTGCCCATCTCGTCGTCGTCAAGGGCACACAGTTTTACGACGCCAAGATCGAGGCCTACAAGGACATGGACCTCACAGACGTTCTTCAGATGTTGGGCAGAGCCGGAAGACCGCAGTTCGACAACTCAGGTGTAGCCCGCATCTTCACTCAAGATTCCAAGAAGGACTTCTACAAGCACTTCCTGCACACCGGCTTCCCCGTCGAGTCCTCCTTGCACACCGTCCTCGACAACCATTTGTGCGCCGAAGTGTCCGCCGAGACCATCGTCACCAAGCAAGACGCGCTCGACTACCTGACCTGGACCTTTTTCTTCCGGCGTCTGCACAAGAACCCGTCCTACTACGGTCTCGAGATCTCCGCCGAGGAACACTCGTCCACCATGGCCCAGCAGCTCGCCAACGACTACATGATCCAGATGGTCGACCATTCCTTGTCCGAGCTCGCCGAGTCCAAGTGCGTGGAAGTCTTCCCCAACGGCGACGTCGACCCCACGCCCCTAGGCAAGATCATGTCTTACTACTACCTCTCCCACAAAACAATCCGTCACCTAGTCAGCAAAGCCCGCGCCTCCGCCACCTTCCTAGAAGCTCTATCCTGGATGTCCCGCGCCGCCGAATACGACGAGCTCCCCGTCCGTCACAACGAAGACCTCATCAACGCCGAGCTCGCCAAAGCCCTTCCCTTCCCCACCTCCGCCTTCGACGGCCTACCAATGTGGGATCCCCACGTCAAAGCCTTCTTGCTGCTCCAAGCGCACATGGCCCGCGTCGAACCCCTGCCCATCACCGATTACGTCGGCGACCAAACCTCGGTCCTCGACCAAGCCGTGCGTATCATCCAAGCCTCCGTCGACGTCATGACCGAACTCGGTCACCTATCCAGCATGTTGCAATTCGTCAAGCTTTTACAATGTGTAAAACAAGCTCGCTGGCCAGAAGACCCTCCTCTGTCCATCTTCCCTCCCTTTGACCACGACGTCGCCGAGCGTTGCAAGTCCACACTCACCCTCAACCACCTATCCAAATCCACCAATACCAGGGGAGGTAATCAGTACCAAGCCCTCCAGAAACTCGCTCGCGACGAACTCCATCTGGCTCCGGCGCAAGCGTCCCGCTTCGCCAAGGCCGCGCAGGCGGTGCCGGATGTGCATGTGTCTGTGGAGAACGTGAAGCATGGGGAGTTAACTGTCATTTTGAAACGTCTTAACCCTATCACGGAGCGCGAGGGTCGTATATACGCGCCTAAATTCCCCAAACCGCAGACGGAGGGCTGGTTCGTGGTTGTTGCGGACAGCGCTAGAGATGAGGTGGTGGCTGTTAAGAGGGTTGGTTGGAACAGTGGTAAGAGGCAGGAGCAGCAGCAAGTGGAGGGGAAGAAGAAGACGAATGGGATTGAAGTGGGTATGAAGCCTAGTGCTAGGGCTGTGATGAGGTTGCCGCCTTTGGAGGGGCCTGCGGCGGTGAAGGGGAGGAAGCTGGATGTGTTGGTGGTTAGTGATGGGTATATTGGTATCGAGTATAAGGTCGAAGGGGTGGAGATTCCGGGGCCGCCGGCGCCGGAGGGGGATGAAGATTTGGATAAGAAGGGGAAGGGTGGTGGTGCTGGGATGGGTAGACAGATGGAGGGTGGTGGGAAGTGGGGGGAGAGTTCTTCGAAGTAAGTGTGTGGATGTAGGTGGTGTGGTCAAGAAGGACCATAGGCAGAGAGACTGGTTGATGTAGAGAATTACGTACAAGTGGCTGTGATATTGAAGCTTCGTATTCTATGTCATTATTTTGGTATCATATCAATCCATATATATCATCCACGCTACGTTCGCAATTCTTGCCGAGACCAGATCACCCCCTGTTCAACGTATTTCCACTCCCCTTAGGATTCGCCTCCACAAACTCATCCCATGCCCTCGCCTTCATCGTCTCCGCATCCAGCTTCTCATGATCATCCTCATCATTCGGATCCTTCTCTCCCGCCTTCCAACTCGCCTCTCCGCCTCCCTCAATGATACCGCCCCGCCTCCTCTCCTCCTCCAGATACTCGTCAATAGACATAGTCGGCAGGTTATGCCCCGGCCTGAACACTCCCTTGGCAATCTCCTGCCTCGTCCCCGTCAGCGTAAACGGCCGCAGCGGCCTGCCCTCCTTGGACAACAATGGCCCGCTACCACCTAGTATCCCCTGCAGCCGACTAAGCGGCATATCCAACCTGTCACTGTAGTCGCGATCCGCGCCTCCTTGTCGTCGCCGTAGATCGTCTTGCGCTCCCATATCGTTGCTTGTTTGGTTTCGTAGTTGTTGCGAAGGAGGCTCGCGCGGAGCCATGTTGAGCACTTCCAGCTCGCGGTTGAGACTCTCAAGCGCCTGGAAGGTCAAGTGTGTGCAAAGATCGAGGTGGGCGAGGTGGACGGAGCGAACAACTTCTTCGTCTCCAGTACTGCTTCCTCCTTGTCCTGTTGTTTCGTCATCTTCTAACTCGAGATCAGCGGCGGCGTACTCGGGTCGTTGTCGCAAGTAGGCGAGTTTCTGGCGCAACTCCTTTTCGGCCTTGAAGTTTGCGATCTTGGCATTGCGACGCGCGTTGGGGTCGGAGGTTGATGAGACCACGCTGAACTCGGTCGGACTGTCGGTGTACCGCTCGAGAAGCTTCTTGTAGGTTGGGTTTAGCAGGCCTTCGTAGCTGTCGAGCAGGTGAAGGTAGCGCTCGTAGGCTTCGCGGGCCTGGGCGAGGAGCCGTTTTCGTTCGTCGGGTGAGGGTGTGGGGGAGGGGATCTTTTGGATGAGCTCGGCGAGGTGGTAGTTGACGAGAAGATAGGGGAGGTCGTTTGTGTTGAGGTCTTCAAGACCTTCGTTGGAGCTGAAGAGGGAGAGGGCGCTGATCTGCGAAAGGCAGGACTGGTAGAGCTTGATGGCGGCCGAGACGGTGTCGGCGTAGTCGGAGGGATTCGGTGGTGAGTTCTCGAGAGAGAGGCGCTTGTCTTCGGCGGCGGCGAAGGTGGCCTTGAGAGACCTGGGTTCTTGATCGCTCATTTTGTGATCTCTTGGACACTGCGGAAGGAAATGGAGCGGACGTTTGTCAGATAACGGGTGAATACCCTCTAGGGATGGTGATGTCTGGATGCTGCTGCTCTGTTGGAGGGATCTGGAATTCTGTGAACTTAGATGGATGGAGATGACAACTGAGCTCAGCTTCAGTGGATATTGGTTCAAGTTGGGGAACAATTGACAGCAGTGCGGGGCATGTCACTCCATGTCAATTGCAACTGAGTGGGACCTTGTCCGTTTGCCCCGCTCTGATCCTCGCTCCGATCTCCTTGCCAAGAACTGTTAATTCTTATCGCTTATCGGGTTCTCATTCGATATGTCCAGGCCAGATACTATACTTTTCCAGTTTCTTAACAGAGCGACGGGAGCGGTCAAGCGATCACTGAGAGATATTTCTTACCGTCTTTCGCTTTCCAAAGATTCTGTGCTTCAGTTCCAGATCTCGAAACACCTGGGTCGTGGGAACGATCACGAAATCGGCCTCGTCTCGATTCTTGGGTGGTTGGCCAAAAGGGTTATTGTGGAGACGATATGACGGCACCCGGACGGCACAATGAGTCTCGGCTTCCAATTCCAGTGACTGATGGCATGTTCTCGTTCCCGTCTCTTCTGCCGCTTGATTCCGTCTCCCATTGAGGTTCTTTCCATCTTGGCTCTTTGATGTCTACCTGTACCGGCTGGACTTTTAAAAGTGGCACCACCTTTCAGCTCAAGTGGAAGGTTTACGACGGGACTCAATTTGTTTGAATTGTCCTGCCAATGCGAACAAGTTGTCGTCGCCTGTTCTCTGTCTCTACAATCACATCTCGTCCCAAGCCTTTGAACGCTCGTGTAGCCACCTTCACAACCAAAACAATCCAAATGGCGCTCCATCCGGCTCAAGACGGCGCAAAGCTCATCTGTAAGTTAAAGATGGAGTACTTACTTGGAGATACCAATGGTACATGAGCTAACTCGGTTGTCCAGTTGCTCCCGCTGGTACTCTTGCCGATCCGTCCGTCCCCGGCCAAGCTGCCCAGTTCCTCAAGGCCGAAACTCGTGGAGGTTTGCGACGCTCCAATCTTGACCCCGAAAGCCCCATCACGCAGTTCCACACATGGTTCACCGATGCTTCCCAGCCCGAAACGGGAGTCTCACACCCCGAAACCTGCACGCTCTCGACTGCGCAGTTGCCCTCTGGTCGCGTCTCGGCCCGCATGGTATACATGAAGGAGTTGGACCCAAAGGGCTTTGTGATCTATAGCAACTTTGGCACCAGCGGGAAGGCAAGGGACTTGTTTGGTAGCGAGGATGGATCCAGCACTGGTAATCCGTGGGCTTCCCTCGTCTTCTGGTGGGAGCCGTTGGAGAGACAGGTTCGAGTTGAGGGAAGAGCAGAGCGCTTGACAACAGAGGAGAGCCAGGCCTACTTCGACACGAGAGTTCGTGGCAGTCGTCTTGGCGCCTGGTCAAGCAAACAAAGTGCTGTCCTCCATCCCGACCCTGCGAACCCTGAGGATGACGGACGAACACAGCTGGAGAAGTGGGTCAAGGAGTCGGAACAGCGTTTTGAAGGCCAGGAGAAGATTCCCGTCCCGGAGTTCTGGGGAGGCTTGAGAATCGTTCCTGAGCGGGTCGAGTTTTGGCAAGGGAGGCAAAACAGGCTACATGATCGGTTTGTGTACGACCGCGTCCACCAAGATGGAGGTGAAGACAAGTGGACTTTGGAAAGGTTAAGTCCCTAGATTTCGTTCTCGCCGGTTGGCTCACTTCTACCAATGATCATGATCGGTTTCCTCTTTTCTCTGCCTACCCGGCACATTTTGGTCCCGGTTTGTTTGTCCAACAACTTCCATACAAACGGTAATCCGAACCCCCTCCCCATCAATAGCGAGATGCTAGAGTTGTGTTCGACCAACTACAATGAGTCGAGACGATAGAAAAGGGGGCTTTTCATCTCACCTATGGCAGTAGTGTAACCTTTTCTGTCTTCATCTCGTCTGCTCCGCGTGTTTGTATAAAAGCGGGGCCCCAGCTTTTGCACCTGCCTGAACCTCGCAGCTTGGTGCTTCGTTCTTCCCCAAGACCTTCACTCACTCACAAACACTCCAAACTGTCATCGCATGTTTCCTTCCCTTGCCTTCTATAAATCCTCTCTTTTGCACGCCGATTGTTTCCAGACTCTTACTTCTCCTCCAATTCAACCATTTTTTTTTTTGCTTCTGTCGAGGCTTGTCGGACCGAAGCTGAGAAGATCTATTGGGAGGCTGCGATTCCAGTGCCGGCCACATCAGGCCATATCTTGGGTTTGATCCAGCTATTTATTATTCTGTGGCTATCAGGACATTCAACTTTCCACATATCACACGGCATCTTATCAATTGTGATTTGGGCGGCGCCCTCTTTTACGAAATTGTCACCGAGCCTTCATCACGTTCGTCAGAAGAAGGAGGGGAAAAAAGGAAAAGAACGATAGTCCATCACCATGACATTGTTGGCTACTCCGCCACCCTCCATTCGCATGGCGGCGACTAGTCAGATCATCTGCGACAAGGAAGATCTGATAGATCTCGCTCAGGAAAATTTGGCCTCTGAGCACGACACCAAAGATCCAATATCTCCTGCTCAAGAAGACGTCGCCTCCAAACACGACAATGAAGAAGACGCCGCCTCCGAACACGAAGACCGAGGAGACGCCTCTGATGTCGAGAGTGAGGACGGCGTCAAAAGGTGGACAGTGAATCCGGAACCCAAACCCAAGAAGATATCGGCCAAGAAGCTGGCCGACAACGCTGCTTTCGACTCATGGATTGAGGAGAACCAGGAAGCTCTTGCAAGAGACCAACGAAAGGCGGCGATAGCAGCGGCAAGGTTGGCCGGCGTGGACAATTTGCCCGCTATTGGCTTCGACAGCCAAAGAATCATAACTTCACCACGAGAATACCAAGTCGAGCTTTTCGAACGAGCAAAGCAACAAAACACGATTGCCGTACTGGATACAGGTAAGTTAAGTTCGTCTCGAACCGCCCACCTTGGCCCTTTTTCTGACGGATTCAAATCTTGGATAGGATCTGGAAAGACTTTGATTGCCGCCATGTTGTTACGCTGGGTCATTAATGGTGAGTTGGAGGACCGGGACAAGGGTTTACCCAAACGGATCGCCTTCTTCCTGGTCGACAAGGTAGCCTTGGTGTTCCAACAACACAGCTTTCTCACCAAAAACCTCGACTTCCCAATGGAGAGACTGTGCGGTGAGTTGGTGGAGGGTGTCGAGTCCAAGGGTTTCTGGAAGGAAACATTCGACAACAATGAAGTGGTCGTCTGTACTGCTGAGATTCTAAGCACGGCGCTCCATCATTCCTGGGTTACCATGGACCAGATCAGCCTCTTGATCTTTGACGAAGCCCATCACACCAAAAAGGATCATCCGTACGCTCGTATCATTAAGAACTTCTATATCGAAGAGAAGCTCGAGAGGAAACCAAGAATTCTGGGCTTGACGGCCTCTCCGGTTGATGCAAAAAGCGACCCAAAACGCGCTGCGGCAGAACTGGAAGCATTGCTTCACAGCCAAATAGCAACAGCCGCGGATCCTACCTCCATTCAACATACGATTTGCAAACCCAAAGCCGAGCTAGTCGTCACGTATGCACGCGGTCGACCGGACGCAGAGACGGAGCTCAATAAGGAACTGCGTAATCTCGTTGGGGGGCACGAGCTGTTCAAGAAGCCGCTCTTCTTTACTACCTCAGCAGTATCACATTTGGGCACATGGTGTGCTGATCGGTATTGGCAGCTCTTCTTCAAGCAAGAGGATATTGTTAAGCTGGAGTTACGCACTGAGAGAGGTCTCATGAAAGTTTCGGCCCTTGATGAGGTCACCGAAAAGCACGTGAAACAAGTTCGCGCGGCACAGAAGATTGTTAATGCGCACAACTTCCTTCCCGCCGCTCTCGATCCGGCGATGTTATCGCCCAAGGTTATCATGCTTGTTAGAGTCTTGCGTGACCAGTTCGAGAGGGGCGTGGGTGCCCAGAGATGCATCGTCTTTGTCCGACAACGGAACACGGCCATGCTGCTGGCGGATCTGCTTCGGCAGCCCGAGATTAAGTCTCATATACCCGGCATTGTAGCGGAAAGCCTGATTGGGGGTGGGACAACTGGCTCGAGCTATGTCAACGCCAAGATCAACTTTCAGCAGCAAAACAGGATCATTCGAAAGTTCAAGCGTGGTGAGATAAACTGCTTATTTGCAACTTCCGTTGCTGAGGAAGGTCTCGACATTCCAGATTGCAATATCGTTATCAGATTCGACCTCTATGATACCCTGATCCAGTGTATCCAGTCACGCGGTCGAGCTCGTCGTCCAGATTCTTGTTACATCCAAATGATCGAGGAACGCAATCCGGACCAATTGAAAAAGCTGAAAGATGCCAAAATGAAGGAAGATGTCTTGCGCAAGTTCTGCGAGGCTCTTCCTGAAGACAGGAAACTAACGGACAACCACTCGAACCTGGACCATCTACTCCGCAAGGAAAAGGGTAAAAGACAGTATACTGTTCCAGAAACTGGTGCGAAACTCAGCTATATGCAAAGCCTCATATGTCTCGCCAATTTCACCGCGACCCTACCACATCCACCGGAGACAAGCTTGACGCCGGAATACTACATCACTCCCGTTCCGGGTGGCTTTCAGTGCGAGGTTGTCATGCCTGATGCATCTCCTATCAAGAGTGCGGTTGGCAAAGTACATTTGAGTAAAGGAGCGGCCAAATGTGCAGCTGCATTCGAGCTCTGTCTTGCTTTACTCAAAGCTGGTTACTTGGATAACCACCTCCAGTCCAAGTTCACCAAGCAGCTTCCGGAAATGCGGAATGCTCGCCTTGCTGTCAGCTCAAAGAAGAGGAGGGAGTACGCCATGCGTTTGAAGCCAGAATTATGGTCGGTCCGAGGCGAGGTTACGGAGCTTTATGCCACTGCGTTTGTTCTAGAGAATCCAGACGCCCTTGGACGTAGCTCTCGTCCGCTTCTACTTCTGAGTAGAAGCGCTCTTCCAGAAGTGGCGACCTTTCCGCTCTTTTTCGGCACCAAGCGCTTTTCTAAAGTCCGCTGCGTGCCTATCCGAGGTTCTGTCCAGGCTGACGAAGCGCTGGTGGAGCAACTTACTCGCTTCACTCTGAAAGCTTTCATGGATGTTTTCAGCAAGGAATACGAGGCCACGGCAGTCGACCTTCCGTACTTTCTGTCCCCAATGGATGGGGGTCACGGGTTCGACTTCCGCTTGGCCAAGAGCCCGGCAGTACTCATTGACCGAAAGACGCTAGCGTACGTCAGTGAGAACGAGAAGGTGCCTTATACCTTTCTTGAGCCAGATGAGTTTTTCCAGGACAAGTTTGTCGTTGACCCATACGACGGAGCACGGAAGTTTTTCACCCGTCACCGCCGTCATGATATGAAGGCCACGGATCCGGTGCCGGATGGCATTATCGCGCCTAATCACAGGGCTTGGAAAGGCTTAGGTACCACGCATGATATTCTGAACTACAGCAACAGCTTGTGGTCCAAGGCGCGTGGCTTTCTAGTATTCCAAGCGGAACAGCCTGTCGTGGAGGCTGGGCTTATATCCACTCGTCGAGACTTTCTTGACGAAACCATCACCGATGAGGACTTGGCACTAAAGAAGTGCTTCTTGGTTCTTGAGCCCATGAGAATATCCCCTGTAAGTTTGTCCACGTCTGAGCCTAAAGAATGATTCTAACATGTCCTATCCAGATACCAGCAGATGTAACAGCAATGCTTCTCTGCTTCCCATCCATCATTCACCGGGTAGAGTCTAATCTAGTTGCGTTGGATGCATGCAAGCTCCTGGGTCTAGAACTGCGCCCTGACCTCGCCCTTGAAGCCTTCACCAAGGACAGCGATAACTCGGACGAGCACGATGCCGAGCAGGAGAATTTCCAGACTGGAATGGGTGACAACTACGAAAGACTTGAGTTTCTCGGCGACTCCTTCTTGAAGATGGCAACGACCATGGCCATCTATACCTTGATTCCTGACAAAGGCGAATTTGAATATCACGTCGAGCGCATGCTTTTAATCTGCAACAAGAACCTTTTCAACAACGCCCTAGAACTAGGCCTCGAAGAATACATCCGCTCCATGTCGTTTAGCCGGAGACAATGGTATCCAGAGGGTCTAGTCTTGAAGAAGGGCAAGACGAAGGACTCGCGTACGCGACATAGTCTGGCGGACAAGTCCATCGCCGACGTTTGCGAGGCCCTCATCGGCGCAGCCTACCTCACCGGTCAAGAGAAGGGCAGCTTCGACATGGCCATCAAAGCCGTCACCGCCATGGTCAAAGACAAGAAACACCGCATGACCAGCTACGGCGATTACTACGCCGTCTACGAAAAGCCTCCCTGGCAAACGGCACCGGCCAACAGTGCCCAACGCGAAATGGCCAATAAGCTCGCTGAGCGGATGGGCTACAAGTTCAAGCACCCGCGTCTTTTGCGCGCAGCCTTCCAGCACCCAACCTACCCTTCCCTCTACGAACGTCTCCCTTCCTACCAGCGCCTCGAATTCCTCGGCGACGCTCTCTTCGACATGGTGGCGGTGGACTACCTCTTCCGCAACTTCCCCTCCGCCGACCCTCAATGGCTAACAGAGCACAAAATGGCCATGGTCTCCAACCAGTTCCTCTGCTGCCTATCCTTCCACCTCGGATTCTACAAAAACATCAACACCATGTCGCCTGCCGTCTCCAGGGACATCACCGAGTACGTTGCCGAGATGGAAGATGCCCTCGAAGCAGCTAAACAAGCGGCCATCGACGCCGGCAAGACCGCCGACGACTACAGTCGCGATTACTGGGTCCACCTCACGCACATCACCCGCACACCCAAGTGTCTGTCCGACGTAGTAGAAGCCTACATCGGCGCCATCTTCGTCGACAGTGAGTACGACTACTCGGTCGTGCAAGAATTCTTCACCACCCACGTCCTGCCCTTCTTCAAGGACATGCACCTGTACGACTCGTTCGCCAACAAACACCCGGTTACTTTTGTGGCGAACATGATGGCGCACAAGTTCGGCTGCACCGAGTGGAGGCCCATGGTTAGGGAGATGGATACAGATCTTAGTAAGAAAGGAAGAGGCGGCGAAGGTGGAACTGATGGTAGTGGTGGTGCGGTGGCTGGCGAAGCGAGCGAGGTTGACCCGCCCAAGGTGATCTCGGGCTTGGTAATTCATTCCAAGACGGTGGTGCATGCCGTGGCGGCCAGTGGAAGGTATGCAAAGAGTGCGATGGCGAAGAAGGCCATCAAGATGCTGGAGGGTTTGACGGTGGACGAGTTTCGGGAGAGGTTTAGGTGCGATTGTAAGGGCGTGCCGATGGAGGTTGATGGTGGTGTGCCCAGCGCGGAGGACAGTGGAGATGGGGAGGATACGCATGGGACGGAGGTTTAAGGGTTTGTTATTTCGGCATGATCATATGCTCAGCGATGATATGCTCATAACAGCGAAAGAGCACAGCGGGTATTCCTATTATGATGACAGGAGGATAGTTGGCACAGCGCTTAGCCTTACATTTTCCTTACAGATTTGAACATGAGATACTTGGTCATAGATACGGGAATCATGAAAACTCGTTATCGGGCATGAATAGAAAAATCGAGGATTATCTTTATACTTTGCCTCTTGGTGTGCTTTGGCAATATTATGGTTCCATTGAACCACCCGTCAACGATATGATTCAACTGGCTAATAACCTCTTCTACCAAATCCATGCCTAAACTGTATCCATGCTTGTTTTCGTGCCGTTGCCAACCCAATGCCACTAATACGATCGTAAAAGGAAGAAACAAGGACAGGAACACAAAAAGAGAATTAGGAAATGTTTCTTGAAGCATCATACCTGTCCCAGCAGGAGGAGCAATAACAATGATAATTATACAGAAAAAAAACGACAACAAATGCAGACTGGTTAGGCAAACCAAACCAAACCAAACCAAACAAGCAGAGAAGGGAAACTAACCTGGAGCCTAAGCCATCGAAAGCAAAAAAGAACAAAACCCAGGTGATGATGAACCAAATTCCCATCCGTTATTTGCAATGCTCTCCCAAAAACCCGGAACAAACCAAAGCCATGCAAACGAAGCGAAGACAAACCATAACGCGAAAAGAAAAGAGAAAAAAAAGAGACCGTTCCGTTCCGTAAACTCATGGGTATCATCATGATAGTCATGCAATCCGTCATCATCTTCCCTCCTCTTTCTTTCAACACCAATTACCTCCCCCCTTGAGCAAAAGAAGCAAGTGTCAACAACACTTCCCCTTCTTACCTCTCCCATCCTCACCTCCATATTCCTGCGACACATCCACTCCTTGCCCACCACCGCCACTACTACTCCCATCTTGCCCTCCTCCACCTCCAGGCAATAATATCCCCGGCGTCAAAATCGCCGGCGAAAATAACCAACTCCTCCTATCCCTCCCCACACGGAAAGTAGCTCGAGGGTTGATATCAAAATACCCCGGCGCCCCATTTCCCGCGTTACCATTCACCCCTGCACCGCCAGCACCACCCGCTCCTCCCGGCCCTGGTGTCAGGAGACCATCATGATACCCGCTCGCCGGCCCAAACAACGAAGCGCCAGGTGTGAATATTCCAGGTGTGGCAGTAGCTGCCGCCGCTAGCAAAGCTTGCTGCATCTTGCGATTTTGTTCCACCAGTTTTCTTGTTACCACACGGAAAACCTCCTCTACGCCTTCCCCTGACTCAGCGGAAATTTCATGGCAGGCATCCCATCCGACTTCCTGGCCCCAGAACCCAGACGAGCGTTTGCTAGATGGCGAGCGGGGTTCTGTGCTTTGAAAGCCTAGGCCCCGTGGACGTTGTGGTCTTGGTTGTGGACCGCCGCCGCCTCCGGTCCCGGTTGCCGTGGTTGTTGTGTGGCTGCCTTCACCGGCTGCAGTGGTCGGGGCTTCGCCGCCTCGTAACCTAATTCCTCCTAGCCCTGATAGTCCTCCGAGGCCTGATGATCGTTCTGGTTTTTCTGTTGTTGTTGGTGGTGGTAGTAACGTGGTGGTCGTAGTGTCCCTTGCGTTATCTCTCGTCCCTGTGCCAGTCCACCCTCCTAACCCACCACTACCCAACGTCAGTCCGCCACCTGCTGGTAACCCTGGCAAACCGAGGGGAGTAGCAGCAGTGGGCGGCGGTGTAGACCCAACACCCGGGTTCAAGTTCTCGGCTACGTAGGCGATGCAGCGCTCAAAGGGGACTTCGCGCTTCGAAGGGTCGCGGGCGACTATATCGGCCTTTGTGCCGACAACGTGCAAGACGATGTCGTGAGGGAGGTTTCGTCGGAGTTCGGTCAGCCACATGCCCATCTCGGCGAAGGAGGCGGCGTCGGTGATGGAGTAGCAGAGGATGCAAGCGTTGGCGCCGCGGTAGTAGAGGCGGGAGATGGAGCGGAAACGTTCTTGGCCGGCTGTTTCAAGCATCTATTAGCATATAATATCATTATACTATTGATGTCCTGTTTGGGAAGTTTCGGGGATGGTTACATGTGATAGTGAATGAGTGGGGCTGTATAGTTGGAGCAGAAGGAGGAGGAGCAGGACATGGGTAGCTGATGGATGAGGATATATGTAAAGTGTTAGTAAGTAGACAAAGATGTTGAACATACCAGTATCCCATATTTGCAGGCGCACTACGGTGTCGGTATCGGCGTCGATAACGCGCTTCGTCATCATGCTGGCGCCAACGGTCGAAGTGATCTGGGCCGGGTTGAAGGCACCCTTGCAGAAGCGCGTCACTAGGGATGTTTTGCCGACGCCCTGGGAGCCGAGGACGACTATTTTTGCCTCGAGAGAGGACGACATGGTCGCTGTAGGTAAGAGGTTGTGTTATTTTGTTTTTGGGTGTTTTCCGACCGTTCTCGTGGGAGATGGAGAGCGAGTTGTCTTGTCGTCGATCGTTTCGGTCGTTGAATATGTACGTTGTCGTCGTCTCGTCTGTAGGTAGGGTATAATCAATGTCTTGATGACTGTCGATGTCTTTTTTCTTCCTCTTCGTCCCCTTCTGTTCTCCCCTTCTCGATGCCGCGAAAGTAAAAGATGAAGTTGGAGAAAAAAGCTGGAGAACGGGGAAAGGTGGGGAGAAGAAAGCGAGTGCCGTGGTTGTTTGAAACCAAGAAAGGCAGTTGGTTGACGGACAGGGTAGGTGATGGATGACAAGGGCCGGGCTAAGGTAGCAAGGGAGCTGGCCGTTAAGGTTCGTGGGGTTTGTCTCTCAGTCTCGTATGTAATTTACATGGACAAGGACGTCAAGGTAAGACACTCGATGCTGGATGATGTACGAAGTGTGGATGTTGGAAGATATGAAACCGGGCAGAGTCGAGTTTAGTGAACTTTCAACGGTCTCGGTTTCTTTTTTTCTCTTGCGCTTTTCATCATCATTAAATCGTAGTGTGGCCAAATCCCCTCACACCTTCCCCTCGCATCTTACCAAACTCGCGCCAGCCTTGTCATGTTCTTCCTTCTCAATAGAACGGTGGGTTTCTGTTTCAAGAGAACACGTGCGACGCTACAGATGGAAAAGATAATCAACAGCGCGGATATTCAGAAAGAATACAAAAACGGAAAGAGGCAACAGTTAACAAAGTTTGGTTGAAGGGCGATCATTCATGCATCTACAAAATCGGTACCAGTATCAGTATTATGTAATGTAATGTAACGTATACTGTCACCCGTCCCGCTGCCCGCTCGGCGTCCAGTAGGGGACTCTGCAGGGCCCTCCCAGGGCATCATGCACATGCTTCGTCTCAGTACGTGATACGGTGATACAGTGGCGCAGCGGACAGGCAGCCAAGAAGGATTTCGAAGAGGTATCCTGCGGTCCCCAGAGCCACGGGACGGATTGCGTGGTGCATGTACATCTTCCACTGGAAATGTAATGACGGACGGGGATATTACAGACACACTTCCATGCAGGGATTTAAATCGTGTGCAGCCAGGCAGCATGCCCCGCGGCGGTGCCGCCGCCCATCACTTTTACATGATACCTATCAAGCCTATCAAAATGCAGTGCGGCGAGTTGACACGTTCTCTCTTTTACTTCCTTTGGAAGTTTGGAAGGTGTCTGGTGACTCGAAATGGGTCATGTTTTTGATATCCAAAGAAGCGGCTTTA
This sequence comes from Sordaria brevicollis, assembly GCA_033439795.1. Taxonomy (NCBI): domain Eukaryota; kingdom Fungi; phylum Ascomycota; class Sordariomycetes; order Sordariales; family Sordariaceae; genus Sordaria; species Sordaria brevicollis. The sequence goes on from JAUTDP010000006.1 coordinate 172,235, forward strand.
CGTCATCAACGGGAGTGACTGAATGTGTCTTACATGTACCACGAGGAGAGGGACGACGACTTGGAAGAAAGATGCCGAGTCCCAGTTTACTTAGCGGGTATAGCCGAGCCGTTAGTGCGTTGCTAGGCCCTGAAAGAAACTTGGAGTATTGGCCGCTAGTAAGCGTTGGCGACCTGTCAGTCTTGCCTGCTTGGATCTGACTTACACGAGAGTATCGTCGAATTCTGAAACTGAGGGTTGGTGACCTTGGACTACATTTGTCGCCAACAGTTAAGAATAACTCCTCAAGTCCCTTTGATTCATGATCGCCAGAATAATCAATGATCCTCAGTAACAAATCTCGAAGAAGAAGAATTCATCATCCACTCGCATAAATCACGCTCCCGAACTGGTCTTGTGTCCCGTCAGCTTACATGTTCTTGCAATTCTCAGGTATCACAACGTGCAAGACCACTCGCTTGCAATGCAAGATGCGAGTCAAGATCGAGATTCAGAATTCCATCCTTCCCTCCCTAGTCCCTAACTCTTGAAGGGGTATATATCAAGGCCGGAAAGGGTTTTTCTCCAACCTACCTTGTAGTATTAACGTTCCCGGTTTTTGTTGGTTGGCCCCATTCCACCGGGCTCCCGTCCGACGCTCCGATACAGGTAAAAAGAGGCGTTCATGTGAGCACGCACACAACAACCACTTTGCCTACACGAGGTTCGTCGCAGCCGAGGTGGGGGGAGGGAGGGTGGTAGATCGTCGATTCGGGAAATTCTTGAAACATGACCTGTAAATAGTAAGCCCAGGCATCACACAATAAAGCCTGACAGAGTGGCAGGCTCAGCTCAGCGTGGACGGATTGCAAATAAGCCTAGTATCATATAAGCAGTCGACACAAGAAAATAACCAACTGTAACAATGCATAAAGACAAGTGCTGGAGAAAGAAAACCCAAATCGGCTGCTGTATATCCAACAAATTCTAGCAGATATCTATGTACCGCCGCTAACCCCCTTTTATTCCGAGAAAAAGAAAAATAGGATATATCCATCACATTCGTCAAACCCTAAATCATCATATCGACAAGCCCCCTTTTGCTACCCTTTAGATCTTGGACTTCTCCGCAAATTTGACCCTCTGCGCCGGGGTAATCAAAGCATCATACGAGAGGTTCGACAGCGTATCCGTTGGCGGCGCGCCGTGGTTGAACAGACTCCTGAGGTCGAGCAAGCCGGGGTTGAGCTCCTCGATCTTGGTCGCGCCGATCAGACGCATGTTCATCTCCATCTCGTCCTTGAGCAGCTGCATGGCGCGGTCGACACCATCAAAGCCGTAGGCCGACATGGCGTACAGGAAGGGGCGGCCGATACCGACGCCCTTGGCGCCCAGGCAGAGCGCCTTGAGGATGTCGGTGCCGCGACGGATGCCACCGTCGATGTAGATCTCGATCTTGTTCTCCAGGCCGAGCTCGCGGAGGACGGGCATGGTCTCGGCGAGAACCTCAATGGCCGAGCGAGCGAACTCGAGCTGGCGACCGCCGTGGTTGGACAGGACGACACCCTGCACACCAACTTCGATGGCCTTGATCACGTCCTCGACGCGCTGGACACCCTTGAGGATGATGGGCATCTTGGTGATGCTCTGGAACCAGGGGATGTCCTTCCAGCTGAGAGCAGGGTCGATGAAGGTGCTGATGGCGCGGGCCGCACCCTGGTTGCGGTCGGTCTCCTGGCCCTTCTGGACGTCACTGCCGTCGTCGGTGAACTTGACGCGCATGTCCTTCTCACGACGGCCGAGCTGGGGCGCATCGACGGTGATGAAGAGGGCCTTGCAGCCGCGCTTCTCGGCGTGCTTGACGATGCGCTCGGTGATGGCGCGGTCCTTGTTAACGTAGAGCTGGAGCCACTGGACCTGGTCGCCCTCGGCGGCGTCCATGATCTCGTCAAAGGCGCAAGAGGCGAGAGTAGGTATCATCTGGACAACGTTGTGCTTCTTGGCAGCGCGAGTAAGGAGAACCTCACCCTCGACGTGACCAAGCTTGCCGAGCGCGGTGGCAGTAACGTAGAAGGGAACATCGACCTTAGTGCCGAGCATCGTGGTGCTGAAGTCAACCTTTTCAACATCGACCAAGATCTTGGGACGGAACCAAATACGGTGGAAAGCGGCATGGTTTTCGCGAAGGGTCTGGAGCACACATCAAGTTAGCAAGTATGTCCAGAAGAGATAGCCCCCAAGAAAGACAGCCGGAAACCAAGTAAAGGTAGACTTACAATCTCATCATCAGCCGCACTAGAGTAGTAAGCCCAGGCGGTCTTCTTCATGACTCTCTTGGCAACAGCCTCAAAGTCAAGCAGATTGTAGCACTGCTCGAGCAAAGGCATCTCTTCAATGCGCTTCAAGCGCTCCTGCTCCTCGGGGTCGACCTCGGCCTTCTCGGTCACGACGGTGGACATGTCGACGGGGCCCAGGTGCTTGTCCTTGGCCAAGTACTTCTCGAGAGTGTCGGGAGGGTGGATGGGGTCGAACTCCTCGGTAGCATCCTTGCCGGCATACTTGAGGATAATCTTCATGCCACCGGGGTGCTCGGGGAGGAACTCTGTGATATCGTAGGCCTTGCCGTGGACAATGACCCAGCAGTCATCCTTGGTGTTGTGCTTGGCGACCTCGACGCCGGTCAATGGTGTTTGGGGGGCCATTTTGACTGTAGTTGTGTGTTGTTTCTGTCGACTGGCTTTTCGTCCTGTTGTTCCGGGTATGCTGTAGTATATAATACTCGGTTCTCGGCCTAATTCCCGGAGGAGAGGAGATGGGCTGATGGCGATGGTGTGGTCTGACTGTTATTTCCGCTAAACGGTATCCGGGGTGGTAGAGGCGGCGAACAACCAACTACGTCACAGTAAAAAGCTTGGCAGTGAAGCTGGTGAAGAAGTGGCACTGAAACAGACGAGACGAAAGGGCGAAACGAAGGGAAAACGAAGCTGTATATAAAAGATATGGTAACGCCGGCTATATAGGCACGCTGGACTGGATACGAGCAACCGAAAGAGAGACAGAAAAAACAAGACGACGATGTTGCTGATCGGGGATGGAAAGTGGAAAGCGCGAGAGAGAGCGGCGGTTTAGCGCTTTGGGCCAACACTTTCAGGCGGCATTCAGCGGGTCACCACCGGCACTAGAACGCTGCGATGTTCGGAGGGCCTTGGCGAATCCCAGCGTAAACTGACGCCGAATTACCGTAGCGCACCAATCGGCGGCCCGCCAATTCTAAACGACCCCAATGCGTGTGGGGAAAATCTCGGCATCGGCTTCAAGCGAGGTGCTGCATTCGTGCGGGGTTGTCCTTCAAACGGCTTAAGGCGTGGAGGTGGTGGGGGCGCGATAACAACCCCACATAGCTTCTTTTTCATCCAATCCACCAACAAAAGTTGGGGTTGCCCTTGGAGCGGCTGTAAAAGCGTTGGCATCCACGACTCCAGCGAACTTTCGACAGCCACGGCGCTGAAGCCCCAAACAAAACAACCTCTGGTGATGAAGCGTCGAGATGGCTTCGTCAACCAGACAGACCGAAAGTAAACAATAACAATTATTGGCGTACTAGGTCAAACTCTACTCCTGGTTCTTTTCCCATCCTCGCCTGCTGTTCCTACGTTTTTTAACAACCTCGCATCATGCTCTCATCACCCACATGATGACCTTGACCCAATTCATCCAGGTTTCCTCTCCACCAAGAATTGTTCCCACGTTGAAACCGGAGACCACCACTCCGCATACCAAGACCTCCCCACACATTGCTGACATGGACCGTCGGTCTTGGTCCGTAGATCGCTCGCCATCGGCTTGGAGCCTTGGACAACTTCCTAACACATGAAAATGTTTTTGTGTAGCTGATGTGCCGACCATCTATGATGACTTATGAGGACTTGGTCTGGTTGGCCGCCGCCACCTGTGTGTGTGTTCTTGTTAGCCTCGAAGTTTCACTCTTGTGTGCGCTCAACTGGAACTGCCGGTGTTTCGTTGGGGGCTGTTCAGGGTCAAGTTCGTACTAACCTCGGAGATCAAGCCCCGTCCGATCTCAATGGTCTCCGCTGCGCCTCTCTGGCGGAGCCAGAACAGTTGCTCCGCAGTCTTGGTAGCGTTGACTCTGGCCTCCTCCTCGAGCGCCTCCCGTGTGATTCTCTCACCACTGCTGACATGGCCCGGGCCCTGGGCCTCTTCGGTAAGGTCGGCGTCGTGTCCGTGATGGCCAAACGTCTGCTCAAGCAGCTTCTTGCGCATGGCATAACGCTCAGCGCGCTCCTTCTGCAGACCCGGGTTGTCCAGCTTCTGGACGAGGCTGCGGACGACCAGCTGCACGGCAAAGTAGATGTGCTCGGCGAAGAGAATGGACAGGAGCAGCGCCCAGCCGGAAATGTCCCAAGGGGTGCCGTCGGGGTTGATGTCATGCTTGTTAAACAGGTACACCAAAGCCGCGCTGGTAATGCTACCCATCCATGAGAGGAAGCCGAGAGAGTTGAGCCAGGGTCCGATAGAGTCGGCACGCCAAGGAACGGGCCGCTTGCTGCCAATGGCAATCTTCATGGCGTCAGAGCGGGCCTCAACCCAGTTGTTGACAAGGAAAGAGCAGGCAGCAAGCGGCCAGATGACGGAAAAAAGCGAGAGATAGCCGAACTGGACCACCATCTCGCGGTAATCAACGGTAACATCGTACTCGTCGAGCTCAGCTTCGTTTCTGACACGCTTGAGGAAGTCGGCCTCATCGGGATGGTCCTTGATCTTGAGCTCGTGGCCGTTGCCGGAAAGCTCAGACTGAACCTGCTGAACCTTCTTGAAGGCCTTGCGCTTGGCATACGGCACGATCACCTCGGTCAAGAAGTTAACGATCTGCGCCGTGACGGTGAAGTAGATGACTTGCTTTGTCAGTCTGTCGGGGTTGATTTCCCAGCTCTTGGTGATGGGCTTCTCCATGGTCACGAAACTCTGGGCGGTGACCTTGAACACATCGAGGTAGGGAATAAGAAGCTTGCCGAATGGGACGTAGACAAAGGCCGTCAGGAAAATAGGGAGATAAGAGGTGATGAAGTTGATCACAAAGATCTTCTCAATGAAGGCTGCTTGATGAGCGTCGTGTGTCTCATAATTCTCTTCCTTGGTAAGCCTTTCGGCAAGGTTGGTGAGCAGGCCTGAGAGGGTAGGCATGAAGATGGTGAGAAGGACCGTGGGCAAAAAGGTCAAGTATTGCTTGAATGGTCCCGTGTAGATTTCGGTGATGAAAACCTCGATCGAGAAGCAGCTCACAATCAAGCTGCCAAGAACGACAACGCAAGCCAGGGCGAATGGAATCTGGAGCAGCTGGCGAGAAAGACGCTTGAATGGTGAGTACACACGAACGATTTCGCCCGTGACCGGGTCTTGCGCTTCCCTTTCGAACTGGAACTGTGGCCTGGGGTGCTGGATCCTGGACACGCCACGAACTCCCCAACGGACGGCGAGATCAACTTCCTTGGTCTTCCAGTGCTCGAAGAATACAACGGACCAGAGGGAGTTGACCACAGCGTAGAACCACGAAAACTTGCCGAGAATAAGCCAGGCAGCAAAGCCAAAGGCAGCCGGGAACAGCAAGAAGGCAAAGTATGACTGGAGGAAGGCGAAGTAAAAGGCGACGCGCTCGCCAAACTTGTCGCGGATGCGGTTTAGGTCCTCCTCCTCAAGGAAGTACTTGGCCGACCAGGCCTTGATCCATCGGCGGTTGAACGCATGGTCGTGAAGGGGGAAGATGGAATCGACGTATTTCCACTTGCCCACCTGGGCGGTGATACCGGCGCCGCCCTCGTTATTTGATTTGGTGATGAGAAGGTAGGTAAGTCGGAGTCGCTCGGCCTCGCTCACGGGTTCCTCCTCGAGGTACTTGGAAAGATCCTGGTTAGGTGCGGAAGTGCGGACGCCGAAGAGCCAGTCCTGGATGCGGTAGCGGTAGACCTGGGAAGTGAGGAGTTTCTCTGAGGCAATCTTGGTGAAGACCAAGAGGGAGGATTTCCCGCCAGGCCGAACTTCGGTCGCGAATCCAACGGCGGAGAGGGCGTTGACGAGTTGAATGAAAGCAGCCTCGGCTTCCTCTTTCTCCTTGACTATGGCAGATATTAGCGTCATCTGGTTTCGCTAGAGGTCATGCCAGGAGCGGACATACCGGAAGTGGTGGGCAGCTTGTAATGGATCACATAGTCAACACTGCGGTGCATGTCAGTCACAGTCACATAAGCCCAAATCAATTCGTGTGAAGCTTCTCACTCACTCAAAGTTGGACCCAGTTCCGGGCTGGGCTTTGTCGTCCAGGTAGAACGACAATGGGTCGGCCATGGTGTCGAATTTGGCTCTCAGGCCCCTTTCTTCGAATGAGGTGGACGCGTCAATTGAGGACCGTCGTAGAGCGGTTGTGTGTTGGATGTTTGTCCGTTAAGTGTAATAGAGGACGGATGTCCCGATATATCTGGGACGATAATAAGATGAAAGTCCGGGTTTGGAGCTTTACAGAAGCTTGAACCCTGGAATTCGAGAAAGGGTAATCGACGTCACTAGGCGTCCACCTCTCCCGTTCTATCAAATTAGAGGGTAGACTCGACCAGTAGAAACAAGCTTACATAAGGCGCCCCAGCCACCAAATTCTAGTTGCAGACCTTCCTAATAGTCTAGGCACCCCCAATTCGGGTTCCATAAAACTCTTCTAAATATATACATTAATTTTTAACCCTTAATTACAATATCTACTTTACTATATAATCTAACAATTAATAATTTAATTTACAATCTCCGCGCTACGAAAACTTCAATTACACTAACTACAACTATTATTACTATTATTATTATAATTTACTACGTTATTAACTATATCCCAATTAATCGATAAAAAAATCGTCGTTAAATAAATCTATTTAAATTTTATAAATAAATTTAGGGAATAGAGCGACGAATTTATAATTTATACTAAAGTTTTAAACTTTACTAATTATATATTAGGGGTATAATTAATTCCCCTTAAACTTATAGAATTAATTATTATAAATTACGTTATTAAATCGTCCGCCCGTTATTATATCGAAAAGGCTAAGGAAACCCTTAACGATTTTAAAAATAGTACCTTTATTACGCTAATCCCTCCTTATAGCGCTAATAATATCCTTATAAACGTAGAACTTACCGAAAAATCCTTAAAAAGATAAATTAATAATACTACCGCCAAATTTACCGACTTTATTATTGCGAGGCTATAAAAATATAATTACAATATTAATATACTTAATCACCAGTCTAAAAAATATAAAACCTTTTCGAAATACCGCGTTATATTTACTAAATAAATACGTAAAACCATTTATTAAAATTATAAATCTAATTACCTCTAAAATAATAAAAATTTCCCCTAATAGTATTTTACCCTTATTAAAGGGTTATAATACCGTTTTGAATAAACCCTTATTAATATTTATAAAGCTTACCGCGATTATATTAATAAACCCTTTATAATAAAGCCCAAAATAGGAATAATTAAATAAATCGACGGTTAAAAAACTATTATAATTAGAACCCAATTTTACGCAGTCCTTAAATCCTTATTAATTACCGTTTAATTCTATAATTTTATCGAATATTTACGCCCTATTCGACCGGGTTAAACCTCCGGCGCCTTACATTAATACTATTTATAAATCGTTAATAATATTTTTAATTTCTATATTTTATCTAGGGATTTCCGTATTAAGGGCTTTAATAATAAAACACCCGTAATTTTATAGACTAAATTTAACCGTAGAGGCATTCGTAGGGCGTCCTTTAAAATTAGAAGTAATACCCTTAATAAGTTAAAGGATATTAATATTAAAATAGAAGACGTTTAATTTAATAAACTTTAACGCAATTAGCGTAAAAAGAAATATATAATATAAATTAAAGACTTTAAATAGAATAGAAATTTATTATCGTTATTTCGTTATAAAATTTACGAAGAGGGTACGTATATTATTAAATATTATTAATATTTTTTTCTTAGTAGGGCTTTAAACTTTTATTAAAAACCTAATTTTAAGGTATAAATTCGGGTAATTAAGAATTTTAATAACGATTTAAAGCTCAAAAGGGAAATTGAAATCTAAAGAAGGGAAATAATTAAATAATTAATAAATCCTATCCTTAATATTAGTAATTAATTTTAGAATAATTAATTCTTTAATAAAAATATTATTATAAACCCTATTCCTATCCTTATTTAAATTTATAGAACCGTTATAATATAAATAATATTCTAAACGGGAGAAGGAAATTCTAATACTTACCCGTTCAAAAATTACGCTCTTTTTGATTTTGGTAGCTCTTTATACGTATTTAACGAAATTACGCGTTTTTTCAATTTCTATTACGTACCTTATAATAATAACTTATAGGTTAAAGATTTACGTATTATAATTTAAAATTATAGGGAAATTAATTTCATTATTAATAAAAAGAACGGGCCTAAGAAATTACGTTTCTATAATATAGCCTTTTACCCTAACTTTATAATTAATTTTATTTCCTTATATTTATTACGCAAATAAAGTTTTTTTTAGGATTATAAATTACCTAATAACTACTTTTATAATATAAACTAATTATTATTTTACTATTTTAAGACCCGTTACTACTAAACTCTATTTAAAAAGCTTTTCTATTTATTTATTCGGGCGAATTTCTATACCCGTAGGAATATAATTAATTCTTATATAAGTTATAAATATTACCGTAAAGACCCCTTTATTTAGTATTTTAAATTAGGGTACCCTAGTTTTTAAATATTATTTTACTTCTATAATATATTAAAAATTAAAGTCCTATTTAAAAATAAGAAGGAGGAAGACGAAGAAAACCCTAAGACTAAATAATATAATATTTATACCCAAATAAAGATTAAATAATAAATTAAGTAGAAATTTAAAAATAAAAGGTATAAGGTTAGAGAACGTTTCGCTATAAATTTTTTCAATTATAAAGAAAATTACCGAAGCTATATTAATATTATATTTATTATTTATAAATTTACTAAATATATTTAGGAATACTTCTTCTACGACCAATTCGCTACTATAATTGCAATTTGCTTAAATAACCTCTTTATTTTCTTTAAAATATAATTTAATATTATAGTACAAATATTAAAATACAATAATAAAATTATAAAATTATAATTACTTTTAAATTTACTAATATAATATAGTATAATTATAGAGCCTTCTACCCTATATATTTAAATATAAAACGGAGGTATAAAGCGCTCGGGAAATATAATTAAGGATAAAACGCGCGCTATAAATCTAAATATTCGTTTTCCTAAGGATTTTTAACTAGAAATCGTTTTTATAATAATATATTTTAATAATCGGTCCCCCAAATATTTCTACGATTAGAAACCTCCTTATAAAAGATTCTATACGGCTATTACTAGGAAAATTAATAATAGTAATAATGAAGTTACCCCCCGTAAATTTAATATTTCTTACCTTCGAATTTATAATTTTAAAATATTTATAATAATTACTACCGTTAAAAATAAGTAAAATAAGCTTTAAAAAATAAACCCTAAAGCGTAAATTAAACATTTAATTAATTATATTTCTATAACTATTTACCAAATTTAGAACCCTATTATTAATAAAATTATTAATACCCGTAACGTTATTTTTAATAAATATACCCTCTTTATTAATAAAGTAGAGAAAGAAGCCGAATCCTTAAAGCTTATTTTAGAAGAATTTACCGTTTTATTAAAGAAATATACCGCTAAAAAATAATTATTAAATAATTAATCCCCCTTTAATTTTATAATTAATTATACTAATATAAACAATACGAATATTTACGACCTTCTAAACTCTTTCTTTTTTAACCTAATTTAAAAAGGGGAAGTAATAATTATTAGGGAGGTATAAACCGAAGAAATAATTACTAAGGAAGTAAAAATTAGCGTATCGCTTTTAAACCCTTTTAATAAAATTATAGACCCAAAGGAAGACCGAATAGCTATTAATTATTTCGTTAATTACAATTATTTAATATTATTAAATATATTATTATTAATTTCCTTTTTTATAGGGGTATTCGCTATAAATTGTATTAAGTATATTAAAAAAGAATTATTAAAAAGTTTTAAGCCTTAAAAAATAGTATTCAACGCCGGACGTTTTTATTAATTTATAATTATAACGTACGGGAAGAAGGTTATTAAAATAGAATTATAACGTTCTATACGTAAAGAAAAAGTAATTACTAAAAATATAATCGAATCCTTAATCGCTATTAATAAATTTTAAAGCTTTTACCGTTATTAATTACCGCTAATACTTCGTAATTATAAGGATTTCGATAAATATCCTTTAAGCGACCTCTTTAAATAAACCGAGCGAATTTACTTCGAGAATTATAAGTAAATAAAAACCTGGGTAGAAATAAATTACGACGAATTTAAAGTTAAAAGTAAGCAAATTTTCAATTATATATAAATATATATTTATAAATATTTTAAAAATAATTACTTTAATAAAGTTAAAATTCGTTTAATTATATATAAAAATTAATAAGTAAGGATTATAGGGTAGGAAATTTATATTTTTACCCTAATAAAAAGGTCCTTCTACACCTTTATAATTATAATTTTACGCTTTAACTTTAAATTTATTTAATAAAATATAATTAACGCCTTCGTAAATATAATAATAGACGAAGAGATTTATATACGTATACTATTAAATTATTATATTTAGGGGAAAGTATTTAAAATTTTTAAAGTATTATATAATTTTCGTCGTTCCCTACTATTATAGTAATAAAAATTTATAAAGATATTTAAAGCCCTAAGGTTTTACGCAATCCCTAAAAATCCCTATATTCTAATTAATAACGGTATTTTAATCTTTTATTACGTTAATAATATTATTTTTTATTACTACCCTATTAAGGAGGAAATTGCCCGGTAATATATAAAGACTCTATAATCCTAATATAATTTAATTAAAAGAGAGGAATTGTAATAATTCTTAAGTATTAAGGTAATCCGCGATCGCAAAGCCCGCAAAATTTAATTATCTTAACGGTTATATTTTTAAAAGATTTATAAATTCGCCGACGATAAATATACTACTTAAATCCCAATAAATAATATCGAATTAATACTTTACGATTATAAAATTATTAATTAATTTATTTATTAATATTAAATTAAAATCGGGTCTATATTTTACGCCGCCGTTATTATTAAATTAAATATTACCTTTATAATTAATCGATTTACTAAATACAATTACAACCTAAAATTAAAATATTATAAGGCTATAAATAAAATATTATATTACTTCTTTACTACCGTAGACCTAGCCTTATATTATAAAGGAAATACTAAATTTTAATTTATTTTTAACGCTTCCTTTACCGATAATTCTATCGACCGTAAAAATTCCTAAAGATTTATAATAAAATTATATAATAAATTCATTTATTAAGGAGTTTTTAAATAATTAATAATAATTACCTCTATAATTAAAGTAAAATTCGTAGCCTTTTCTAATATCGCTAAGGAAATATTATATATTATAAGGCTACTTAGAGGTTTTATATTGAAATTCTCTAACCCTATTTTAATTTTCGAATATAATAATATTTAAATACTTAGAATCTTAAACGTAGAGGCATTAAAATTAGTAACCAAATTCCGCTATATTGATATTTATTAATATTAATTAAGGTAAGAGGTATAAATAAGATTCTTATTCCCTAGCTAAATCTATAGCGCCAATATGGCATAGGGTCTATCTCCGATTCCCCGTAGGATAAAACCGTAGGCGTTAAGCGCCCCGGATAAAAACCCCGGCTATATTTCTCGGCGCGGACCTATCCGCGCCGCTTTTTCGGCGTTCTACGATCGCGGTACATACTTACCGCCAATGCGATTAATATCCGTCTCATCCTTTCTATTTACCGTTACACTAAAATATTAAACTATTCCGCCTTCTTAATCTATTATTTTATCCCCTATTTACTACCGCTTTCCGCCTTCTATTCTCCGCCTATTTACCTTTTTAACCGCTATTAAATTTCCTAACCGTTAAATTTTTTTTTATTCCTTTTATCCTTTTCCTCCCCTACTATAGCTATATTTCTATTATAATTTATATTAGCGTAAAAACTTCCTTCCTCTAAATATAAAAATCCTTTATCCTTTTAAATTTTTTTAAACTTTTCTTTCCTTTAATAATAATAATCGATTTAAAATAACCACTCCCCGTTAAAAATATATTAAAGCGCTCCGTAAAATAATAAAAACCTTTAATAAGGATAAGGGCGAAAATTCGTCTCCCCTTTACCTTCCTTCGTTAACTTTTATATTTAATACGGCTAATACCGATATTAAAACTAATTTCGAACGTATTATTAAATACTTTATTAATAATAAATTTTTCTATATATTAAAAAAAGGGTAAATCCTCCCTTTGCTATATTTTATCTTTATATTAATTTCTCCGAAATTATATTTATATTCTCCTATATTTCGCTTATACCTTCTAATTAATTAAAGCCCTTTTTGCCTTCCTAACTATCCTAAATTATAATACTTATATAAAAGCTATTGCTAAATTAACCTATTATATCCCTAATTACTTAAATAAATTGCTATCTTCTATATTATTAATATTTCCTATTCTAATTCGTCCTTAAATAAATTCAATTAAATTATTTAATATATTTTAATAATTTCGTATTATATAATTAATATACCTCGCGGCTTCTATAATTTCTATAATACTTTCTAAGAGAAAATCGTTAATAAAAACCTAATTAATAGCGAATTCCGCGATTATTTTATCTACTTTTATATTATTATTAAAGAATTTATTAACGCGATTCGCCTTCGCCTTATTAACGACGGCTTTACTAATACCTTAAAGTAATTTATTCGCTATAAAAAGTAATCGGTCAATAATTACCTCCAAAAAAATTATTATAAATTCCTCCTTTCTAATAAAAATAATTTAATTAATAATTATATTCCTGATACGGAACGTTTCATGTATATATAGTATAAGGTTACACATGGTAGTAAAAGTGCATGTTGAATGCCATGGCGGCCCGGCGTGCCGGGCCGGCAAGGCTGTCGCGATCGCGACCACGGAAGTGGGTCCGACGCGGCTCAGGAAGAGTGGGCCTTCCACGAAAGGATATCCTTCCTTTCGTGTGCGGGCGCACACTCTTTCTGATTCTTCTTTCGACATCACGCTTTACACAGGAATAATATCACTTGCTTTTGCATCAATTGCAGGGTTGTTCTTTGAGGCGAAAGCAGTCCATATCAATTCCTTTAAATAATATCCCCTATAATAATAGTAATAATTTACCTTATAACGGTAATAGTAATTTACTTTATAATAATAACGGTAGAATTCCCCCGAATAATAATAATATTTGTATATTTTCTTATAGTAATTCTCCGATAAAAATTAATTCGCCGGCTATTCGTCCTACCGGTCTTATTCCTATTAATAATAATTAATTCGCTTAGCGTTAATTTATAATTAATATTATATATTAATATATTCGTTAATTCGATAAATAGAACCGTTTATTCGCCAATAATAATAAAATATTAAAGGCTTTAATTAATTATAAAAAAAAGTAATAATTAAATAAGTCGTTGCTTTTGCGGCCCAATAAATTCTTAATTAAATGGAAATCTTCCTTTATCCTCGTTTTAGTGTATTAATAAATAAAAATAAAAAAAAAGGAAAAAAAGAAAATTAAGAATAACGAACGAATTCGTTTCGCTATTCTTTTTTTAATTCGATTATTAAATAGTATTTATTTAATTATTTTAATTAAAATATTTATAATAAAATCCTTTCAACTTTAATTCTATTATTTAAATAAATTTAGAATTATTCTTACGTTTATAATTAATTAATTATTATAAATTATATATTTACTATCTAAAAATATTCGAACGTAATATAATAAAACGTTTTTTATCCTAATTTATACAAATAAATAGGGGTATTAACGTCGGGGATTCTCTTTTAAAAAAAAAGGCCTTAAAGCTAATTACTTCCATTTTCGTTTAAACGAGGAAGGAATTCTTCGCTTTCGTTAATAAATAATAATCTTTATCGTCTTCGGAAAATTAAATTCTCTTCTACTTCTTCTTTTTTTAACCGATTATATACCGTTTTATTATAATATCGTTAAATTTCGGGTCGAAATTAATAATTATAAATTTATACCGCCGATTTAATTTAATTACTATTACCGTTAATTAATAATTATAGTATAATATTTACTCTCTTTTTATAATATCCTCTAATTATACTTTTCGATCGAAAGTTAAAAGTTCTAGCGGTTATAATAATTAAATAAATACGCTTATTACCGGGGGCGGTCCTATTATAATCGTTATAAAATTCTCTATCGGTATTTATTCCTCCGTTTATTTAATTTTAATAATACTATTCTCCAATTTATTAATAAATAGTTAATTTCTTATTCGTTTTATTTAAATATAATTAATTATTTAAATTATTATTCCTTAAACGAATTTAACCTAATCCGTACGGGCGAATTTCTCTTTAAAAACCTTTACCCGTTTATTAAAATAGAAGTTAAATAGCGGGTAAAAAATTTCCGTTTTAAAATTCCGTACCGGCGTAACCTTATACGCCTTAGCGACGACTTTTAAATATTTAATTTAATATTTAATTAATCCGATTATTATCCTTTAAAATTTGTTATATATTTCTATCGGTTAATAGAAAGTTAAAATTCTATATATAATCGTACTTCGAATATATTTAATATAAATCTCCTTCGTACGAACGAAGGAATAACCCTAAATTTTTATAGTTAATTAAATTAATGTATTCGTTTAAATCTTTATTTTCTTTTTAATAACCTCCGTATAAATTCGATAATTAAATTTATAATTTAATTAAACGCCTAAGAATTTTATTAATTCCATCGGTCGAAATATAATATCCCCGAATTAAAAAATCTCCGTTTTTAATACCTTTATCCGTATAAAATATATTAATTCTATTTTATTCGCTTCGAATTCTATATTTCTCTCCCCTACCTATTTAGAATAAATTTCTTATATTATTTAAAATATTTTATAATTCTCTTCGGTAATCTTTATTATAGCGATAATATTAATATCGTTAATAAAGCCGACTGTAATTATATTTTTAATTATAATTAATTTATAATATAATAAAATAATAAAAAGGATAAAAAGAATTAAAGAAAGGGGGGAACCTTAAAGTATTCTGGCTTTTATAACGTAGGGAACGGATATTTCGTCGTTGAAAAAAAAGGAATTTCTTCGTCCGTTAACGAAATTTATTACCTATTCAAAAATTTATTGTAAAAATTATATTTCCTATAAAATATATAATAATTATTTATAATTAATTTTATTGAATACGCTTTTAAAATTAAAGAATATTAACGACGTAACGGCTCTGAATTTCTAAACCGTATATATAGTATTTATAATAATACGAATAGTAAATTCGGTCGAACGGCCTACCTAATTATTTATTTAACCCTTTAATAAAAGGTTAAATTCTTTTGCAATTTAAATAAATTTTTTAATAATAAACGTTTCGAAGATTTTCCTAACGTTATTTAATAATAAAATTAACCTCTATACGCTAATTAACTTTTATTATACGGCGGTTTTTCTTAACTTTTTAAAAACGATTACTTTCGCATTTTTAAACCATTATAGGAAATACCTAAGACGAAAATTTATAGCCGCGAAAGCGGCTATAATTTTTTAAAATAATTCCTTACAAATTTTTAAAAATTTATTCGAATACTAATTAACGCCTAACGTTTTATTTAAAATTATCCGAAATAAAACCTCCTAAATATCTTCTTCGGTAATTAATTCGTTAATAAATAACGAATCGCCGATATTTAATAAAAGGGTCTAATCGGATAAATAATTTATAAGGATATTTACCTTCGGGAAAAAACGTTCGGCGAAAATATTTATTTTACCGTTATAATTTTCAATTTTTTCTATTCCCTTATATTATTTAAAAATTAAGAATTTAAGCGGGTTTATTAATAAATAATTTCGAATATAAATTTATTTTTCGAAAGTTTAAAATTTATTTAAATTCTTCGACGCCCTTTCGACGCCTTTTCGCTATATCGCTTACTAAGCTTTCGCGTTAATCCTTCTTTTCTTTATTAATATTTCTACGAATTTTACCTAATTTGAAAATATCCTTTCCCTATATTATTTCTACTACTTCCGTTTTATATTTTTTATTGCTATTTTATATTTTAACGTTTATTATTTTATTCTTTTCCTTCGATTTTTCTTTTAATATAGGACGAATTTTTCTATTATATTTATAAATTCTCTATTAAACTTATCGAATATAAATTTTAATTCTTCTTTTATATTAATCCTTACTGGGATTGAAATCTATTATAACGCTACTTCTCGTACTTTTTCTACGTTTATTAAATTTTAATTATAACCTTCTTCTATTTCTATTTTTTTAATTTTTTTTTTAATATAAATTTAAATTTTTTAAAAATAATAATCTAAATCGGTTTATTCGTACCGTTACGCTCCCTAATATTCGGTTTCGATTTTTAATATTATTTATATATAATCGATTATTCTATTTTTTTCTTCCTATATTATATTACTTATATAGGTCGGTTCCCTTTTAAAAGTAACGAACCGTATACGCTACCGTTATATTTATATAAAGAATTTCTTAATTCCTAAGTTAATTTTATTTTCTAAATCCTAATTAGGATAATAGAAATTAAAATCCCCGACGGTTATAATTTAATATTTTACCGGAGGTTTCTCTTCGAAGAATTCGAAGAGGGGAAACCCTTATTCGTATTTTAATATTTTATATATTTTAATAAAAGAATAAATCGAATAAACGGTTAATAATTCTTTTAAATTCTTAAACGTTATAAAGGCCTAATCTCTTCCGACGTAAAAATTTAAATCTTTAAAATTCTATTTCTTATTTATATAAATAACCGCCCTCTTCTTTTTTAAATAATCTACCCTAATATATTTACCGCCTTATAAACGATAAATATCTTTATTTAAATTCCTACCCGGTTTTTAAATCGCTATAATATTATAAATCTCCTCCTATTCGAATAATAATTTCCCTCTTTTATATAATTTCCCTATATTTTAATAAAATATTTTTAATTAAATTATTAATTATTCTATAAAGGAATATTTTCTAGCCCCGCGAACGGAATAAGAATAGGAATCTTTTCCTTCTAAATAACCGGTTTAACGGCAGCGATTAAACCGGCACTACTCCAAGTACCCAAGCCCTAAAAATTCGTAAACGTATTTATCGGGCTTTTAACCGCTAATTTTAATCTAATAAAAGGCCTATTAATCTATTTATAAATATAACCTCTATTTCTACTTCTAAACTCCCTTTTATAAATAATAATAATATAAATAATAAAAGGGGTATTAAAGAAATCGATATCCCTATCGTCCTTTACTATTACCGGCTCTAATATAATACTTTTTTTAAAATCTTTTTAATATATAAATAAACGTAACCTCTCAATATATTTTATAATAGCCTTCGCAATAATTTTTTTAAAAATAGGATATACCTTCTTATCGAAGGCGCAATATTTATACTTTCTATATAGAACGTAAAAAATCAGCGATTTATCCTCGTTAAACGGGCAATTCGCTTCTCTAAAACGGTCCCTATTATATTTATCCTTACTATAACGTCTATAAACGTTAATATTATAGTAAAATTTCCCTAAATATTTTACGCCCTAATAAATAAAATATTATTAAATATTAACCGAAGAGGTAAACGGTTTGTAAATATACGCACCGCCCTCCTAAAGGAGGAATCTTTTATAAAGAATTTCGGTTACTTTTATAATTATAATTTTTATTATAAAAAATCCCCTATCTTCGCTAATTCTCTTTTTCTATAAGCGTATTCTAATAATAAAAGCGGTTAAATTCGCTTATTATATTTTATAAATAATATCTTCCATTTTTATATATTCGGTAATATTCGTTTAAAAGAACCCTTTAACGATTAATATAATAATATTTAAAAATACGAACGCTTTTTCGCTAAAAACCTTCTTAATCCAAATTTAATATTATTAATACTATTCGTATATAACGTTATTAAATATAATTTTATAATTTCTAATTATAAATAATTTCGTAACGGTTTGTATAATATTAAAAATACCGGTCTTTAAATTATAAAATATCTTCTCAATTTAAATTTTAATTTCTTTATTCGTCCGTTTCGAATATTAAATATCGATTATAATACTTCGGATAAAAAGGGTATAATTATAATTAATAAAGAATATTTTCGGAGGGGGGGTAATAATTATAATATATTAAAGGATAAACCTAATTTTAAAAAAAACGTTCTTTACAATTCCGGCCTATATTTTTAGCGCTTTTTTAACGTTCTTCTATAATTTTTATAAAATCGTCTTCTTTAAATTGTCGAAATTCTTCCTAATAATAATTTAATTATTATTAACTTTATTAATTTTAAAGTATATTGCTCTACTTTTCTTCGTAAAGATTTTCGTATATTCGTTAAATAATTTACGAATTTAATTGCAATCCTCGAACGAAACGGCGTTATAATCCAAAAATTTATTCGCTTTAGTAATAAATTTCTTTATAATTTCGTCGTCCTCCTACGTTTTTTCCAAAATCTTCGTAGCGCGCACTACGTTAAGGTTATTACAAATTAAGAGTCTTGCGAGCGGGTTATAGACGTTATTTTCAAATCTACGATTACCGCTATTAATTACTATCGGCAATAACGATACATCGTCGTCGCTGTATTCGTTGCGGGATATTATAAGGGACGTAAAAGACCCTCCTAAATCGATTCCTATTGTCGGTTTTCGTTTTGGAGCGCTCCTCGACTAGAAATCGGCGTTTCCGGTTCTAAAGCAGTTTTTAGGTAAGAGGTATAGGTAAGGATAATTAAAGTATAATATTTCGAAACGTTAAAAATACTTATAAACAATATAATTAAAATATTAACCGTAGAGAAATATTAGGAGTTTAAGAAATTAATAGGGATAGATTTTATACAAAATAAAGAAGGTTATTAGCGGGTAAAATATTTAAGGATTAAGGAGATAAATAAAGAGGAGTAATTGGTTTTGTATAAATAGCTTTAAATTTATCCATTTTAGGAAATAGATTGCATTTGGGGAAGTATATTAAATTAGAGGGTAGACTCGACCAATAGAAATAGGCTTACGTAAGGCGCCCTAGCCATCAGATTTTAGTTATAGACCTTCCTAATAGTTTGGGCACCCCTAATTCGGGTTCGATAAAACTCTTTTGAATATATACATTAATTTTTAACCCTCAATTACGATATCCACTTTGCTGTGCAATCTGATACGTTCCACGTTGCAGCACCAAGATCCTGGACTCTTGGCACTTTCTCAAACAAACATCGATATTACCTGGTCTGTGCCCCGAGAGCCGACGCCGCCAACGTCAAGAGAAAAGCATCACATTGAAGTTCGAGATCTGGCCGTAAATCTTGTTATATAAAAGAAAGTCTTACGGTGACTGAAGAGAAAGAGATCGATTTATTACAACTTGATGTGAGCAATGATGACTGTAAGTGCTGGGCTTTCGAGGCTCAATTACACAGCTGTTTCTATTCTCTTGTTGCAAAAAATCACACATCATCTTCGTTTACACAACAGGAGCTTTCCGATGAAACGAAACCACGGCACGGAAGATCAATGTCTACCAAGAACTCGGCGACAGTTCGCTTGAGTCTCGTGAGCAACGATCACCATAAAAGCAAAACATACTTCTATTAATATTGAAGCATGTTGCCGTCCTTGCCGGAGGGCACGAGTCAAGAAGAAAACCGACAAAAAGAGAAATTCTCATGCGCCAGCCGCGAATCGAACGCGGGGCCCATCGATGGCAACGATGGATTTTACCACTAAACCACTGGCGCTTCATGGGATTTGATGTCAGAATGGCCAAAATCCAGTGCCTATAGTTGAGAACCAATTTGTCGGGCGGAATCATGCGTGCATCATGTTTTGCATGTCGCGTCAAGTTTTGCTTTTCACATTTTCGCAATGCATCTTCGTTTGACACCTCCTTTCAGAATCTCATCCAACTTCTACGAGACAACTAAAAGAGAAAAGCAGACCTCCACCTTGATTAATAGACAACCCTCCAGACAACGGCAAAGGCTTGCGAGTCACGAAGTCGAGCAATTCTGTCCGCGCGTACAATGATCGTTACTGTATCCAAAACTTTGTTGTCCAGGTTCCACTCAATCTGTTCGACGTTGTTTTCCACGACGCTCTCGAATTGCCTCTCTTCGTTGCCTGCCATAACCTTCAACGACAGTTTGTTCTGTATCGCCATGCCGTGCCGATCCGAGTATGCGAGAGTTACCTTGATCTTCGACACCCACTGAAGCGAAGAAGTGTAGACGACGTGTTTCCACTCTTCCCACTCCTTCAGCTTTTCTCCAGTCGACATGCCAACGTCCGCAAACCCACAAACCATCTCTGAAGGGCCCAGTCCATGGGTAATGGGCAGAAGGCCTTGGGCGAGGTTCACTCTTCCAAATCCTTGCTCTGTCTGAGGGCGCCCAAGGTCTACAGCGCCATTGATGAGGAGCGCCTTGACGAGCGCAGCAGACGGCCTGTCGAGTTTCGCCTTGGACGCTAGCGCACCCCTCAAGACTGCACAAACTCCGGCGACGAGCGGTGTTGCCATACTGGTGCCAGAGTCGAACATCCATAACGGATCGTCTTTTTTGTTGTATGGGCCGAAGTTGGACTTGTCATCGGACGTGACGCTTGGGTCACGGGTTGCGGCGCTGAAAACTGGATAGCCCGGGGCAACAACATCGGGCTTGATACGGCGCTCCAAGGTCGGTCCACGGGAACTGAACCCGGCGATAGCGTCGCGGTTTCCAGACAAATGTGGAGAGCCATCGAAGCTGTACCCTTTTGCACCGCGCGAAGACTGCGTAGCCCCAACAGTGATGCAGTTTTTGGCGGCCGCCTCTGCGCCAATTTGGGCACCGGTCGCACTGAATGACCTGCCGTCGTTGCCTGCGGCAAAGCAGATGACCTCTGTGAGAAAATCCTTAGTTAGCGATTCACCTCGAGACAAGCGGATGGAGAGAAAAAAATGGACGCAATACATACGATCAGGGTGATGCCATACGAATCGGTCAATGTCCTCGGAAGTGGAATTGTAAGGAAGCTGACGCTTTGCAACACTGAAGTCTGCGCCCCAGGAGTTGGTGTGAACGCGAGCATTCTTGTGCTTCTTATAAGGCGGATCAAAAAGTGTATCCCAGAGATTTGCTCCGGGGTAGAGATCGCCCTGCTGAGTCAACAGGGATTGCATCACCAGCTCAGCCTTCGGAGCGGTACCCTGGATCTTGCCCCTTTCTGTGGAAATGCCATCTCCGAGAACAGAGCCGCATACATGCGTGCCGTGGCCTCTTGGGTCATTCGTCAAATTGGAACGTCCTACTGCGATCAGGTCTATCACACGACTTTCCCCGTTTGGCCCCTTAAAGGCAGGGTGCACATCGGTCATAGTTCCAAGGTCGAAACCCGTGTCAGCGACGGTGACTGCCTGTCCAGCACCAGTGAAACCCTCAGCGGCGACCTCAGACGAGACATCCGAGTAATCCGGTACGAACATATCCTGGCGGGCGACGTTGTTAAAGAACTTCCGAGGAATGATCTCTTGGACTGCGCGGACTGCGTCCATATCGACAATCTTGGTCAACGTATCACCATCAGCGGAGACGTGGATGTGGTTATGGTCGACCGTGATGGCGTCCCGTTCGAGTCCAGCCTTCGCAGACAGCTCAGAGAGGACCGAGTCGACATCTTGCGTTTCGCCCTTGTGCAAGAGAATGGCGACGTCGAACTTCTTTGCCGGGGTCGAAATGTCGGCTCGATCAGCTTGGATTTCATCGCTCAAGAACTGGGTTAGTTTGACCCGCCGCGGATAAACATTGGCGCTTGCGATGAAGGGAAGGTTGAGTACTGGCGCGAGGTCGGTAGGTTCGTAGCGGCATAGGTATGTGTCCTAGGTCAAGTTGTAAGTGCTGGGCCTAAATCGAACGTAAATGGAGACGAGGACTGTTACCTTTCCCAGATATTCGAACAGCATCACCTCGATATCGGCAAGCTGTTGCTTTTGAGCAGGGGAAAACGGACCAGTACCACGGATATAGAGGTACTTGGTGTACCGAGCGTCGACAGACGAAGGTTTAGAGAGCGACAACAAATTGCCGTTGATGGCTACTGAACCTTCAGAGGCGGCCATATTTTCGCACCTGCGTATGTTCCTGTGCCTGGCTCGAGAAAGACGCAGTTGGCAAGCGAAGAGGAAACTACTAACCGATCGTACAAGGTGGGTCTTAACTCTGGAAAGAAGAGAAGGGATTCAGATACGGCGTGAAGTCCAGTTTATATATATGCGAGAATCCGTGGCCAACTCGGGCTCTGATCAGTATCCCTTGGTCTCGACGAAGTCACTGATATTCGGCACGTCTAGGGGAACGTAGCACCTCTCCATGTGTGCCTATCACCGAGAATTCCTAGGCACTTCACTCCACACATTTCTTCCTTCTAGCTGATGAGACTCTAGACATGCTTCGGGAGGTCAAGGCTGAAGACATACGCCAGCCACACGCCGTCCACTCCTCCCACAAAGGGCTCAAGGACCCTAGCCCGCCGGAGTTCGCGATCATAGCATGCGCTTCGACCAATATACCCCATGTAAGTATTCGGCTCAGGCAGTTGTTCCATCCCTGTGCGGCCATGTAATTGAATGCGACACCACGTGAATGCCCTTCAATAACCGTGACGGCTTATACTGGTGAAGAACCACGATATTGCGAAGATCCAAAAAAATTATTCTTACCCCTCAAGAGCTTATGTTCCAGCAGACCATAAGAACGTTCACAATTGTCAATGTTGTGGCATTATGCCATTCTTGTTTCAAACGTACGGACATCACCTTGAATCAACAAGGAGCTCAAGAGTGTCATATGAGCATTAAGACACTTGCCGTTCTGCAACGCAAAATTGAAGCAGTGATCTCGTTATGGTTATTGACACAAGAAAACAGTTTCTGGAACAAACCCTATCAATTCGGCGGCAAACAAAATGCGTTATTCTTTCAAACTTTGGGCGTTCGCCCCCTCCTCAATCAGCGAGAACGAATTCAACATGCCCCGAAAGCATCGAGGTCACCACAGCCTTAGATCCACGGTAGAAATCCAGACCCATATAGGCCTAGCCGGCACGAGGGACAATGCCCACTATAGTTCTAGACTATTGTGATGATTTTCGTTAGCGAATACTTGTGCGATCATCTTCAGCCGCAGGCAACGGCAAGGATGCAACCAAGTGCAAATTGAGTTGGAGGCCACCGGTCTAGTCCATCCCTTTATTGTAAATAGGCTGGCTGAAAGCTCTCGCAGCATCTCATCGTCGCATTCCTTCAAGGACCATGCTTTCCGACGGTTCTCGGCTCATCCGCTACGAAGGTGGCTAACTGGCTGCCTCTATTGATGGAGTAAAGAAACAAATTACACCCCGGTTTTCAGAGGGCGCGGTGAGGCGGAGGTGAAGCTAAAAGCCAAGCCTTGAAGATATGGAAGATGGTACGAGAATTTCTTCATCAGTTTACACATAAGTACGTGGCTGCTCTTCGTCTGGTCCCGCCGAAAGCGATGATTTTTCGGTTCTCCAAGTACCAGGCTATACTATCAACACTCGTCCACCTTTCACTGCAAAATCCTGAACTGGCAAACCACACTTCATTAACAAGATGGGCCAATCCCTAGCTTCAATGATCAAGAGCATCGATGGGGATGATGATGCGGCCCGTAAAACGAAAGATTTCATGGATGCGCTCTTTGAGCTCGGAAAGAGTCGCAACGATGCCGCATGGGCTCAGGCAGCATCCGACGCCAACAAGGTTTATGCTCCTATCAATCAAGTGCTCCTTCGACGCCAATCTATCGTCGTCAACGCCACTCCTGGAATCCCTGAAATCGTCACTGCTATCAAAAGTTCCGTGGGTAAACTCATCTCTGGTCAGGTCTTGGATGGGCAAGTATCGGTCTCTCCTGTAACATCACATGGGGTAAAGCCTGAATACTGACTGAATCGCCTGATAGAGTGACCGACATAATTAGCAATGCACTCATCATCGTCTTGGGAGCTTCATCCGGCCAGGTCTCACAGAACAACACCTATGCCCTGATCGCCACAGAACTGGGCGCTCTGCTTCGTATCGACATTGACGTCTATTCGTTCGCGCTTCGGTCTCAAAGTCTCCCCCAGAACATGACGGCCATTACCTGCATTATTTCCTCCATTGACCACAGCAAGATGACTGTCAATGACCTTCGCTCCATTGTGTCCATGACATTCGGCAGCTCACCTCTTGAACGGCAAAAGGCCATCTTTGATGTCATTTTGGCAGCATGGTCCGAGGCTGGCCGAAACGACGGGAGAAAGGGCCTCAGCACTATGTCCCTTAACGGGCATGATGGCATTATCGATGGTGGACTTTCACTAGAAAGAAGGCAGCGCGTTCAGGCTCTGTTCGAACCAAGCGTGTATGAGGAACAAATGACCAAGCGTGGTCTTCTTTTTGATGGCATGCCGAAGACTCCCGCTGAGTCCGAGGACTGATCCCGAGATTCTCGGCACTCTCACCCAGCCCTGGAACCTTGCCGACGACTTCATTCCACCCGACACCGCACTCAATACGCCCACCCTTGCGCGACGACACTCGTCTCTTAACACGTGTATTCTCCAATTACACAATTGCCGCGAACGAGACCAAGAAGACATAGTGTCCACATATCTGCGGCAGGAAAGTCGCTCTTGAGACTCTTTGCCGCCGAATTTGCGGTTCTTAGCGGTGCGCATCACCACCAGTCTCTCGAACCTGACGATATTACCAAGGTGTGGCTCAAACGCTCCCAGCGCTCCCAGGGGGGGGTTACTGTTTATCCCTGTATGTGGACGAGAGAGCTGTGAACGTGGATATCAATTGAGCGTGGTCTTCTGAATCGCTCAAAGAACTTGTTGATATTGCTGGACTGCTTCTTTTCATCGATCGACGGAGGAGATTGAGTAGGATAAACACCTATACAAGGCCTGAGATGGTCCATAATCCAATAAGTTGCTTCTCACACATCAAAGAGCGGCGTATACATAACCTACTTTGGTAGCTGAGCGTCGTAAGTGCTTCTTTAATGGGAAGGTCGCATTTTGCCACCAGCGGCTGCAATTGGCCGTAACGGAGTCGCGTACTGTCATGATTTCCTGCTGTTAAGTCCGAGGTCTGTATATCAACCGAAGCCGTCCTTCTTACATCCACCTCGGGTCCTTGACCGTGTCATCACCTTACCGGTAAACAAAAGCTTATTCTAACTCCATCATAATGCACGTCTCCTTTCTTTACCTCGCGGCCATGGCTGTTCCTGCCATGAGCGTGCTTGTTGCACTACCGCCCCACAAGAAAGTGATTACAGAAGAAAACCAGAACTGGAAAACTGTCGATGGCGAAACAACTTGTCCATACCATATGGAGCCCTCTTGCTGCGATAGTCTTGATTATTCTGGCTTTCAAGTCGAATGCATTGGTACGAGATGATTGAATCCTCGCTTCGAGAAACACACATCTCTTGGAGTTGTAGCTGACCACCTTGACTTTCCAGGGCCCGGAAAGGTCGAGTATCTAGAGAAGTGTCTGGATTACGAACCTCGACCAATGTGTTGTTGCGTGTATGAGCTGAGACCCGATATGCCACAGGTAAGTACCTCTGGAAATATTAGTTGATGAGTGTGGACGGTAATAACCTGAATCTGCCAATATCAAGATTCCAAGACAGATCAGCTGCGATAAGGACTGCGCATCACTAGGAAAGGAGCCGGAGGATGAGGAGGCCAAGAACAAGGTCGCTGGGGACCTGTAATCACTATCGCGAGTGACACCATCTTCATTCTCGCCAAACATGTATAAATACAGTCAAGCTTCGTTTTTGGTTTCGGGTCTTAGTCCTGGTTCTGGTTCGATTGAAAGTCGTTCGTGTCGTCGTCATGTCGGATGTTGCCGACTTGCCGAACGAAACTGTGGATGTTTATGTTGCCGAAAGGGCGTGGTTTTGGACCTCCACTTTCCGGGACGCCGATTTTCGGCCGGCAGGTGCGGCACCGCCGAAACGGGATAAGTGGATCCGGCCTCAGTTGAGGGGTCCATTCTAGAACCGCTCCGGCTCCAACTTTGTTATATATATCGGGGAAGTCGCCGGGCGAGTTTCAAAACACTTGTTCTTTCTGTTCTATAGACTTGCTTTCCTCTGTGTTTTCTGTGACGTAATACCACCACATTTTCAAGATGGACTCCCAGGGTTTCCGTGAGGCCGCTGCCACGGCCATTGATGAAAGTGAGCTTCATGACTTCTTGGAATTTTCTCCATAGGATCACCGGACATCTCACTAACACTAACACTTACACACAGTTGCCGGCTATTATGACAATCTTGACGATCGGAATGTCGTGTCTACCGTCGAGCCTGGCTACCTTCGGAAACTTCTTCCATCTGAGGCCCCCGTAGAAGGCGAGGAATGGACTGATATCCAGAAAGATATCGAGGGCAAGATTCTTCCCGGTATCACTCACTGGTAAATGAACTTCACCACCTTTAACCTATTTCTAGACCACAGAGTAAGACTAACCATGATACCAGGCAACACCCCGGCTTCCACGCCTTCTTCCCCTGCGCCACCAGTTTCCCCTCCATCCTCGGCGAGCTCTACAGCGCCGCTCTCTCGGGCGCCTGCTTCAACTGGATCTGCTCCCCCGCCGTGACCGAGCTCGAGACCATCGTTCTCGACTGGCTAGCCAAGGTCCTCGGTCTCCCCGAATGCTACCTTTCTACCGGCCCTACCCGCGGCGGCGGTGTCATCCAGGGCTCAGCCTCCGAGGCTGTTCTGACAGCCATGGTCGCCGCCCGCGACAAGTACCTCCGCGAGACCGTCCCTCTCGAGCAGTTCCCCGAGGGCTCTGAGGCCCGCGAAGATGCCATCGCCCACAAGCGCAGCAAGATGGTTGCCCTCGCCACGACAGCCACCCACTCCTCCACCAAGAAGGCAGCCATCATCCTCGGCGTCCGCTTCCACACCATCCCCGTCCACGCCGACACCAACTACTCCCTCACCGGTCCCGTCCTGGCCAAGACCCTCGCCGACCTGCGCGCCCGCGGCCTCGAGCCCTTCTTCATGACCGCCACATTGGGAACAACCGACACCTGCGCCGTCGATGACTTCGCCGGCATCGTTTCCACTCTCAAGTCCGACCCCGTGCACCCCGCCGGCTCCCCCGGTGAACTCTGGGTGCACATCGACGCCGCCTACGCCGGCTCCGCTTTGGTTCTCCCCTCGGTGCAAGAACAAGTCTCCATCTCGCTGATCGAAAACTTCCACTCGTTCGACATGAACATGCACAAGTGGCTGCTCACCAACTTTGACGCCTCATGCTTGTACGTGCGCGACCGCAACTGGTTCATCCAGGCTTTGACCATCAACCAGGCCGTGTACGGCAACAAGGCGTCTGAGGGCGGGCTTGTCACGGATTACCGCGAGTGGCAGATCCCGCTCGGCCGCCGGTTCAGGTCGCTCAAGATCTGGTTCGTGTTGCGTAGCTACGGCGTTAAGGGTCTGCAGGAGTATATTTCCAGGACGATCAAGCTGGGCGAGGAGTTTGCCGATCAGCTTAAGTCGAGGCCGGATCTGTTTGAGATCTTGACTGGTCCTAGCTTTGCGTTGACTGTGTTCAGAGTTGCGGGTAAGGAGCAGGGTAAGAGCGAGGAGGAGCTGAATGCGCTTACCAAGGCTGTGTGCGAGAAGATCAATGCTTCTGGTAGGATGTGGGTGACTAGCACGGTGCTGGATGGCAGGTTTGCTATTCGCATGGTGACTAGTGTCAGGACCACTGAGAAGGAGCATGTTGATCGGGCCTGGAAGATTCTGGTTGAGGCGGCGGAGGAGGTTCTTAAGGCTTAGAGTGTGGGTCGTATGAAAGACGGAAGCTGTGTTTGAGCATGGCGCTGGATAGAGGTAGACAAAAGCAAATGATACCGCAGAGAAGACTAGAACGATGTAGGGCATCAACACGACGTTTCGTTCCAATTTTATCAAACCCCTTTGATAACAGCAACGAACAGAAACACATATAGAGGTCTTGGTGGCTAAGTATGAAATGGTGTAAATGCTAATTTCAATGCACTTCTCCTCTCATCATCTCATGCCCTCAAAACTCCTCTAAACCGACAGACACTGGTCCCTCATATACTCGCCCTCCTTGGCGCCATTGTTCTCCTCAAAGCCTTCTTCGCCTCCGTCTCCTCAGCCAGAGGCAACACGCCCTTCTCTCTCAACTTCTGGAGGAACTCCTGGCCATACTTGTACCCGACCCCATAGATTTCGTCAAACTTGCCAAAGTCCAGCGTTCCATAGTCATCAATCGGAGGGCGCATGTAAATGCAACCAGGCATCGTCTTGGCCCTCTCCAGTTCACCGACACTCGACACGTACGCAAGGCGGGCCTGGATTTCTGCCAATGTGGGAGGATTGGGCACCGAGGAGAATGGGTTCCAGCGGTTAAAGAACGCCCACACACCAGACAGAGAGTCGCCAAAGGCCTGCGGCGTGTTATCGTCCAGCGAGCCGACGTCAACGGCAAAGATGACGTCCGAACCGAGAGATTTCATGCGAGATACCGTCAAGTTGTCGATGTAGCCACCATCCAAGAGCATGCTGCCTTCGTCGCACAGAGGCGGGAGTAGACCGGCCAGGGACATTGACGCTCTGATATAGCGCCATGCGTAACCGCTGGTGTGGAACTCGACCCGGCTCTTGCTGATATTTGTGGTGTTGCAGTAGTATTCCAGCCAGAAATCTTCAATCTGCGTCTTTCCAAAGGTCTTGAAGATGCCGCGGTTGAACTCGTGGCCGGTTGTGTAGGAGGCGGACGGATAGGTCAGGTCAAAAGCGAACCGCCACATGCTTGCCATACGCCCGGCGAACTTCTTGGCGAGACCGAAGATGGGAACAACATCCGCATGCCTGGCGTACAGCCCACCGATGAAGGCGCCGATTGATGTTCCTCCGACCATGTCGATGGGGATTCCGGCCTCTTCCATCGCTCTGATGATTCCAACATGTGCAATACCTCTGGCGCCACCACCGCCCAAGACGAGACCGACAGACTTGCCACACAGCCGTCTCGCCAACCGATGGAAATCTCCCTTGAACGGAGCATCTGGTGAGTAGAAAGGAACGTGGCGAACTTTCCGAGAGGTGTACTTTTGGATTTCTGCTTGCAAGATCTGGACTCGCTGCTTGAGGCTTGGCCCAAACCGTTTCGTGGGCGGATGAATAGGGACAGTGTTGGGTGTGTATGCCATCTGAACATGGAAGTGGCCTCCATTTATCCACATACGGTTCTTCAGCCACTGCCTCGTCAGACCAGGGTTAGAGTAGCGCTCTTGGTGAACAAGGACCAGAATCTTGCGAGCAGTGGACTTCATGCCGAGCATGAAGCGCTCATACTCTCCGATTTCCGGGGAACTGTCCGCGAGGCCAACAAACAATAGACAATCAGCCTGCGTGATGCACGTTTGGGTCCATGGTGTGTTCACGTTTGTGTCTATTATGAGTTAGTTTTGTCTCCAGCCATCAAGACACGACGAAATAATGGGGATGAACTTGCCAGCAACGTAGACAACCAGTCCATATTTCTCTTCCAGGTCAGCGAGATACTGCGACAGTTTGAGCTTTCCCATCTTGTTGAAGGCATGCTTCCCCAGGTGATTGAGGATAGCGGCTTGGTTCAGACAGGTTGCGCCGTTCGGAGGTCCGACTTGCGACAGTGCGTTCATCAACCTATTGCCAAACTCGACAACGGGAACACCAGCGGTAACAGGCAAGATCGCCACAGTCCTTAGATTCAGCGTCGAAGAGCTCTTGTAGCTTCGAACGACATTATCTTTGAGTCCCATCCGTGACGGATCGTCGATGAACGCTCTCATGCGAGCGGCAATAATCTTGGAAATCTTGATGGTAATGTTGGGATGCTCCTGGGCCAAGCTGTTGAACAGTGTCCGAGGAAACTTCACCAGTTCGGTTTCACGAATTGCGTGTAGGGTTCCGGTACGCGAGGATTCGGTAAGCACTTCAAGCTCTCCGATACTCTCTCCTTGGCCGAATTCTGCTTTGACGTTCATTCCGCCCTCTTTCTGATCCTCAACCAATCTCAACCGACCATTAAGAACAAGGTAGATAGCCTCGCTCTCATCGCCTTCGCGGAACAAGACCTGGCCGGAGTTGACCTGCACCCATTCGAGAGCAAAGTCAATGTGAAGCAGTAAACGCGGCAGTAACTCTGTGAGTCTCTTGGCCATGGTAAGAAGAACAATGGGGTAACGGTCAACGATCCTTTCAATGGAGGCGAGTGGTAGAAAGCCGACGCAGACGTCTGTTCTCGCAACGACATCGATAAACGATCTGTAAGAGGAGATGGTACCGACGTAACCAGCAAGCCCACCGGGTTTGATGAGAGCCACGCTCCTTCGACCTTGTTTGCCTTTCTTCTGCTCGGCACCAAAGTTGTTGTTCATATTCGGTTCTGGAAAACGTGAAGAGTTGGCTCCAATGGCGTCCGCACCAGTTGCTGAGGCGTGTTCCTGGTCTACTTTGGCTGAAGACTGGAGCAGATCGCGTGACGAATCGTCGCCTGGAACGCAAATGTCAAGGAAACCATCAATAACATAATAGAGACCG
The DNA here is from genome assembly GCA_033439795.1 of Sordaria brevicollis. NCBI lineage: Eukaryota > Fungi > Ascomycota > Sordariomycetes > Sordariales > Sordariaceae > Sordaria > Sordaria brevicollis. The sequence goes on from JAUTDP010000006.1 coordinate 203,192, forward strand.
GGGTTTCTTTCGCCTTGTTCCACCAGGACAGAGCCCTTGGGAAAGAAGACGATCTCGACCTCATCCTTCATGTCGTGTGCGAGCAATTGAGGGTTGGGGACTGGTGACGATGAGTTAAATCCACCAGATGTAACTGACTCCGTGTCCACATTGTCAAATGGGTCGAAAGCCTCCATAAACCCGAAAGCAGTATGTCCTAGACCAGCCCTCGAACGTCGCTGGTCCATAGGCGCGAACCTTGGAGACGCTTGCGTGGAATCCGCATTGACAGTTCCATTACCCGTCAGACCGATAGCCCTGAACATGCATTCGAGTACCGACTCTCGGAACAGGTCGTCTTCATCCAGGGCTTCTCTAGTGTCGAGCGAGACATGTGCGTTGCGAGGGGTTGAGAAAGGACTGAGGTTCCGCTGTGGCCGAGGAGAAATTGCGTCTCGCGCTTGAACAAGGGGCGGTGCCGGCCCAGTTCTCAGCTGTTGCGCATTCGTGAGCAAATCGCCGGCGCTAGGCGTGTCGGGTGATGGCCGTTCTCGACGTGCTCCGAACGCAGGGGTCGCGGCAACGATGCTCTGTCGTCTTTTCGAATATGCCTGCAACGCCACTTCTTTCCTAAGCGAAGCAGCGGAACGGCGTCGACGGGCAGCGTGCGCGTTGTGAAGAGCAATGCCCTTTTCAACCTCCTTTTCTCCAATCCTTTCCCTTTCCCGCTTGAACTTTTCCTTGAGTCTGTCCAAAGCGTCTCCTCTCAGATGGTTGGGAAGTTGCCGAACTGTGTATTTCAACATGCTGCGCTCCATTTGCAAGACTTCGCCGCTTAGACCAAGATAATTGTAAGCCGTGGCAAGGGTGACTCGTTGGAATCTCGAAAGGATGACATGGACGATGTGAGCAGTGGCCTTTGGATATATCTTGATCAAACGCCTGAAGGCGCTGGCAGGGATAATGGCTATCGTAGTGTCCACGGTGGCTCTCGCAATAATATCCGGATGGGCTGACGTGGTGTTGAGCCTCTTTGGTACCGGCCGGCGAGGCGGAGCAGGGCGCGGGTTCGCAAGGGAAAGGGGTGGTATCCTGGAAGACTCATGAGCTGGGGGAGAGGATGTTAGAGACTCAGCCGAAGGCAAACCGAATTGGATTTCGCGGTTGTCGGAAAATGGGGTACCTGGAATGGACGGGAGCGTATCGTTGGACTGCCCAAAGTTGGAGTTCATAGGGTAGCTGGGCATAGCTGTGCCAGCGGCGGAAGGCGTAGGGTTGGGGCTGTCATCGTCGTCGGTGTCGTGCATTTCGATATCCTCGGTGAAGAGTGACATGATAGAGAACAGCGACGACATTGGGGCACCGTTTCGCACTTCAGTCAAAAGCTGGTAGCGCTGTCGACCGGGAGCAAATCCTTCCTCATCGTCGCTGCTTTCGAACAAAGCACCACTGGCCGAATATCGACCATCTCTAGAGGATTTGACGAAGATCTCTACCATGCCGTCGACCACAAGACAAAACCCCTGCTCTTCCTCGAGGTTGAGGGTTTCGCCAGCAATCAGCTTCCTCGTCTGCATGCTGCGTGTCAGTTCATGGAAAACCGGTCTTTCCAGATAGCCAAAGATCTTGATGGCGCTGAGGAATTCGTCGAAATAGCTTGCTAGCCCGGATTTTACTCCTTCTTCTTGTGTTTCGGGGAACAGGTCCACAGCTGGCTCTTTTCGCTGGGGCTCGGGAGGAAGTCGTGAATACATGTTCAAGTAGCGATACCTGACCACCCAGGTGACTCCTCCCATCATGAAGAACATTATAAGCACACTAAAACATCATGTTAGATCCACCAGCCTCAAGTACGTGTCTACAATATGCGGCTGGCGGAAAACTTACAGCGTAGTAGCGTTCATGGTCACAGTCAGACTCGTCGAAAATATGTTGAATAAGAACGTGGGTGTAGTGATGGTAGCCATCTTGATGACATAGTATAGCACACTCGAGATCAGGTGCAAGAGCCAGAGGATGATGGTGAACCATGATGTCGAGGGTTGTTCTGGAAGCACCTCGCTAGCTTGGACGACCGCATCACTGGCGAGGGCTACTACTGATGAGAGAGCTTCTGTAGGATCGGCAAGGATCGCGGTCGCCGTCGTGGACGTCGTCTCTGAAAGCACCGAGCTCACGGCATTGCTCATGTTGCTAAGAGACTCCATTTTCAGAAGCCTGAAGCATCAAGCAAGCCAAGAGGTAACGGGTCCGTCGTGTATCGTTGTGTCTGGAAGAATAGAAAGTGTATGTTGTGCGATCGACTCGTTTTAGGTTGTCTTCGCCGCGCGAAGTGTAATTAGATATCGCGGTGTTGTCGCGTCGTCGTCGGATATCGGAGTAGTGGAGGATGTATGTTGTCGATCAAGTGAGGGTGAACCACCAAGGTACCTGACCGTCGCAACCCGAACAAGGTGTGCTGTCCCCTCCTCTCCGATGCTTCTTGTTGAAACCCAACTCTTGCTACCTTGTCTGCGGTATCGTCGCTCGGTTCGTTATCATGTCGATTTTAAGTGCTGTCACCCGGGACGGAGACCGTCGGAAAATGAGATCAGATGAGAGTCGAGAAATAGAGACATCAGGCGTAGGGATGAAAGCCGGGTCGTGGTCGGCCCTCGGGACTTTATTATGCGACAGTTCGGATCTCCAAAAGACGTTGGTTCGGTTGACAAGCATGGTTCAGTGGTCGAAGCTCCCTAGCTCGACGATGTCCAAGGAAGATTCCAGGCTTGTCAGCGACTGACCCCACTGCCGGTTCAAGATTGACGTCGTTGCTCCTGCCCATTGAGCTGACGCTCGGCACGGTGGGGTTCGGAAGGATACACAGTAGGTGGGGTAACCGACAGGTACCTGCCGTTATCATTGTTCCCACTGTGCCGCTTCCTCACCTGGCACCCCGACCGCAAAGGAAAAAAAGATGGAGCCGCGTCTTGCCGTCACGGTCAGAACGTGAAATTCACCCCTCAATCTCACACGCACCAGCCACAGCCCGCTTTCGTTTCGGTTTCCTGTACGGTAAAGATACCCACTTTCAGTACACTTTTGCAGTCTTTCTGCACTGCATGTAATTTTTGGTTGGTACCCGAAAATTACTGCGGCGCGCATTCTGGGCTGACTCTTTGAGTGCTTTGAGCCTTTCTGGACCCTCTTCGAGAACCCGCTGCCGCAACCAAAGTTGAACTTCCAGAGGACCTTTCCCCAGCTGTGGCCACTTGCAGCGAACTCGGTCAATTTTCTTTCTCGGCCATCATCTTTCTCCAAACCACCGCCATCTCGACCATCTCGCCCACAGTTGCGAATCTCGTCGACGACATCTCTCTCCCCCTTTCAACACCACCACCAACACCACTTATCCCACCGTTTGCCCCGCCCGGGAAAAGGCACCAACAGCCAAGATGTCGCTCTCCAACTGCCGTTTTTACGAGGAGAAGTATCCCGAGATCGACTCCTTCGTCATGGTCAACGTCAAGCAAGTACGATACACTGGGGTCCCGGTGGTGCGGATGCGCATGTGAAATGCGTCAAAGCTGACCCCCATGTTAGATCGCCGATATGGGCGCCTATGTCAAGCTTCTCGAGTACGACAACATCGACGGCATGATCCTCCTCTCCGAGCTCTCCAGACGTCGTATTCGTTCCATCCAGAAGTTGATTCGTGTCGGCCGCAACGAGGTCGTCGTCGTTCTCCGTGTCGACAAGGAGAAGGGTTATATCGATTTGTCCAAGCGTCGTGTCTCCCCCGAAGATATCGTTCGTTGCGAGGAGCGTTACAACAAGAGCAAGATCGTCCACTCGATCATGCGTCACGTCGCCGAGAAGACTCTGGTACCCATCGAGCAGCTCTACGAGACGATAGGATGGCCCCTCAACAAGAAATACGGCCACTCACTTGATGCTTTCAAGCTTTCGATCACGTACGTCACTCCGGGAAACATGCATACGGTGGTGGAATGAATGGCGGTATTGGGCAGGATGCTGACATGGATATGAAGGAACCCCGATGTCTGGAATGATATCCAGTTCCCCACCGAGGCCGTCGCTGAGGAGCTCAAGACTTACATCAGCAAGCGTTTGACTCCCCAGCCCACCAAGGTTCGTGCCGATGTCGAGGTTACGTGCTTCGGCTATGAGGGTATCGATGCCATCAAGACTGCTCTCCGCACTGCGGAGGCTCGGAACACCGAGGAATCTCAGGTCAAGTGCAGACTTGTGTCCCCCCCTCTTTACGTGTAAGTTTTGCAAGAATTCGTCTCACATTCTTAAAGAAAGTGTGGCAGTAGCTAATAGTCCCTTTTTGCAGCCTTACCAACACCTGCTTGGACAAGAACGCCGGTATTGCCCGCCTTGAGGAGGCTATTCAAGACATCAAGAAGAGCATCGAGTCTGCTGGTGGTCACCTCGTAGTGAAGATGGAGCCCAAGGCCGTCACCGAGTCTGATGATGCTGAGCTCCAGGCTCTTATGGAGAAGCGTGAGCGTGAGAACGCCGAGGTTAGCGGAGACGAGAGCGTCAGCGAGTCCGATGATAACATCCCCGAGACCGTCTAAACGCCACTTGATTTTGCAGCCATTTCTGAGACAGGGCTATTTTGCGAGCTCATTGGGAATTCTCGACACTATTTTGAGGATATGGTTTAGGGATGCATGTATACAGTTTTTGCGACACAGGGCTGGCGTCTAGGAGATACAAAAGTCCTTTAGGCGGTAGAGCAATCAACCGAAAGATTGAACCAAGCGCATGCCTAACGAATGTGAGCGAGTAAATGTAACGAGGAATGATGAACAAGAAGTTAATACGGACGATATTTGTTGAATGAATGGGGGTGATGTACTGCTTTACCTAGTCGTAGCTGTTCGAGGATATGCGAGTATCGGGGCCGATAAGGATCTTATCGCTTCTTATCTTCGCCTGCCCCGGACTTTTGGCTTCAGTTCATCGTCTCCTCCATGCCATAACGTCACAGGCTCCGTACTGTACTGCTTCAGGCAAACACACTCCCATCAACATTGCAATCCCCAGAAGCGAGGTTGCAACAGTTTGAAAAAAAATCGGTAGCTCGACAGTTGGCCTGGTCAAAGAGCGATGGCGGCACGATGGGGGGCAGGAATCCGAAACGGCTTTGTCGGCCAGTTCTCACATTACCTCATCCGCTACGCATCATGGATCCCTCCATTGGTGGTCTTCAACGGTTGGGTTGCTGAGATCACACAAATCAACGGGCCGTCGATGTATCCCTTCTTCAACCCACACTACAATGAGTCAACACGCCGGGACATTGTGCTGGTCTCTAAGTGGTACCCGGATCGGAACCTCAAGCGCGGCATGATTGTGACCTTTAGGTGAGACCCAAATCTCATCCTACAGCATCTTGTGCCGCCGCATTCAGGCAGCACCACGTCGGAACTTGAGGACTAACTATAACTCAGAAACCCGCTGAATCCAAAGGGCAAGGTTGTAAAAAGAGTAGTCGGCATAGCAGGCGATGTGGTCCGTACAAAGGCGCCTTATCCGCATGAGTACGTCCAAGTCCCAGAGGGCCACATCTGGGTGGAGGGAGACGGCGACAAGACCAAGGACAGTAACTACTACGGCCCGATATCCGCGTGCTTGGTTACCGGCCGTGTCACGCATATCCTGTCGCCGTGGGATCGGTTTGGACGAGTAAAGTGGTGGGAGCATAACCTGCGACCGGGCATCAAGAAGGCACGCCATATTCTGGAGTGAGCCATTCCTAGAGCATGGTTTGCATGATGAACGGACCAAGTTCACACAAGCAGCTTGCTTGGAAACGCCGCGCAGTTCCTGAACATGACGGCGCCATGGAAAGGTTTTTTCATACCAATTTGGGTGGGAACACCCCTCGAAGCAAGCAACCAAAGGAGGAAAGAGGATCAGTTTGACTCGTCTACCGGACAACAGGCCTGCGTTTGTTTACTATTCTCAGGGGGTGGCCGGTTGACTGCTGTACAGAATATTCGCGGGGACCGATGTTACGTGCGGGTTAACGAGGGCGCACGAGCCACACTCGACTGCCCTGCTGCATGAACCCTGCAACGGTGCGCCCGAAAAAAAAGGTTGCGGTGCTTTCGCCGGATAAGCCAGTCTTGGCATTCGCAAAGGCGTAGCGCAGTGCGGCGGCCTTGAAATTTATCAAGAAACTTGGATCTTCTCGCATCCATATCTCACGTTCTCCTATGAAGCTTGCGCGCCATTGCCCGCCGCGGTTGAACTAAAGACTTGGGAGTTCGCCATTGAACATCGCTGCCCGCACCTTTAGGCGGCGGAACTCCCACGCCCTCCCTCTCTCCTCGCCGCCAAAAAAGGGCGATGGTGCTTGGCTTCGAGGCAGCCAGTACGCACCCTACCTCTGCTACATCCACTATTGCGCCGTCGTCGTCGCCGTCTTTGCTGTCGCCCACGGCCGTTGCCGACCATGGACTTACACATCAACAGGGCTTTGGGACTATCACCGAAAAGGACTCGCCGCGTAATATGACTCCTGACGATGGGGATCTGGAAAGGCGCCCGCCTTTGCTGCAAGTATGTCATGTCTTCAGTCTCCTGGTCCTGGAGTGAAACTGGAACTCTCTCTGCGCACCGTGACCATGGTCGCCAAAACCTCAACAAATTGTCGCTGACCACCCGTACGGTAGTGCATGCTTGCAGGCGGCTTAGGAGGGACAAGTGGCGACATGCTCATGCACTCGCTCGATACCGTAAAAACTCGACAGCAAGGCGATCCGCACATTCCGCCGAGATATACCTCGCTGGGCTCATCATACTATACAATCTTCCGACAAGAAGGCATCCGACGGGGCCTGTACGGCGGCTGGCTCCCGGCACTCTTGGGCTCGTTCCCCGGAACCGTCCTGTTCTTCGGCACCTACGAATACAGCAAGCGGCACATGCTGGACTACGGCGTCCAGCCCCACGTTGCTTACCTGCTCAGCGGTAAGTCGAAGGGAAGGAGGAGGGAAAACAGTAAGCAGGAGGAGTTGGGCTTGCTGACACAAGTTGCGGTTAGGGTTCCTCGGCGACTTTGCCGCGTCTATCGTCTACGTGCCCTCGGAAGTTCTCAAGACTCGCCTTCAGCTTCAAGGCCGCTATAACAACCCTTACTTTGCCTCTGGATACAACTACAAGGGCATGACCGATGCCGCCCGGACGATTGTTCGCAGAGAGGGATTTTCGGCCCTTTTCCACGGATACAAAGCGACGCTTTACCGCGACATGCCCTTTTCCGCCCTTCAGTTCATGTTTTACGAGCAGGGTCAGACTTGGGCGCACAATTGGATGGGAAGCCGCGACATTGGGTGGCAGCTGGAACTGTTGACGGGTGCTGCGGCAGGAGGCCTTGCTGGTTCCATGACGTGCCCACTCGATGTGGTCAAAACCAGACTTCAGACCCAGGTCGTTCCGGACCCCACAGCAGCATCGCCGGTCGGCTCCGGATCAGCAGCGACAACAACAACAACAACACAAGCGTCGGCAAAGGACGGAACCGTCAAGGCGTCCAACATAACGGAGAGCTCGACACAAAAACTCCAAAAACGACTAATATCGACATCGTCACCGTCAACCCACACCCCACGGCCGGGAGCTGTTACCCTGGACACGTCTTCGGTATTCACGGGGTTGAGGATGATCTACCAGACAGAAGGCATTGCTGGCTGGTTTAGAGGCGTCGGACCCCGTGCTGTCTGGACCAGCATCCAAAGCGGCTGCATGCTGTTTTTGTACCAGGCGATCCTGCGCCAGTTGGAGGCCCATTTGCCCGGTGAACAGGAACGTTCAGAGGTGGCCTAGATGCTGCAACGTCTCTGTTGTTTGAGCGCAAGATGAGAGAGCGTTATTGTATACCGATATCTAGACATGTTGGTTGTATGTATTCTACCCATGATGGGGATGAGGACGGCGAAGGAAAAATATTAAAGAGGCGTTTTACGGGATGGAACGGATTGATGGATAGAGAAGCACAAAGCATTTGTATGAGTATAAGCGATATAGACATAGACCCGAGCCATTTACGTTGGGAAACATTGGAATACTCTGCTCAGGTAGTGAGAAACCTGTGTGAGGGGTGGGTTATGTTGCATAAATATTAGAGGCATATAAGCTCACCTCGAAAATCAATTGAAAATCGCACTTCGGACCTACCAAACGAGTTCTCGTTTCATCCCGTCAATGTTCCATCCTTCTGGTTCCGGAATTCGGATGAAGAGGCTCTGCGGGCGCCGTTGAAACTGAGATGCGATTCTGGTGTGCCAAGTCCAACACGGTTCATTCTCTTGAGAGACGCCCGGGGCGTACCAAGGTGCTGGACCCACACCAGCTAGCGGGGTGCTGCAGTGCAACAGTGCCCACTTGTAGCGGGCTCAGGCCGTTCGGGTTGTCGCTTCCACTTGACCTTCCAGTGCTTGTTTCCCGCGGCGCGGTGCGGATCGATTTTTGGGACCGAAACATTTTTGAGCTCATCCCACTCAACGAAGCTTCGGAGCTCACGACCAAGCTTCGACCGCCGACCAACCTCACCTACCTCGTCACCAGGGCCTTTTCCCGACGCCCTCCACCTGCGCCACTCGAACGGGGACAATTCCGACCATGATCTGACGAGCGAGATGGAACACGGGATCCAGCGGCCATGTCATCACCACTTCCTGTCCCCTCCAAAGCTGCCTTGACAGCCCTCCGCGGACTTGTCGTGGGAACCTCTTGCACCCTCGCGCTCATTGCCGAAGACCGCCGACGACGAATCAGAAACGCCGTGACGGCAATTGAAAATGGGGAGCGCATCCGGCAAGCAAAGAACTACAACACGGGCGGCGCCGCTCTAGCTGTGGCCCTGGAAGAAGAGTCATTACTGGACGCTGGCGTCTTGCCCGCAGTCCCTGAGCCATTCGCTGCGCTGCCCGCTGAAATTGTCCGACAGTACGATCTTTCCAGGGCCGCGGAATTGGAAAGGTTGCAAAGGGGCGAGGATATCGGCACGTCAGAAACAACACGGAGAGACCATGGTTCGGGGTCCCATCCTTGCGGACATAGCCGCAGCGAAGAAACAACACCAAGGTCGTCTACACCCAAGAAGCGAATCGTTACAAAACAACACCACTTTATATCGACCGTAGAAGGAGCATCGATCACGCAGACTCGGCACTATCACACCAAGTTTCCAGGGCGGAAAGACTACCAAGGAGGACGAAGCGCGCTCGCGTTCCCCAGCAATGATAATATTGTCGTCATGATTCAGGAAGCTTGTAGTACCAAAGATACGGGACGCATGGACAAAGCCTCATCGTTAATCTTCGAAGCAAACAATCAAAAACAAGCACCGAACAACTTGGACGAAACCTGGATGGAGGCATCCGCCTTGCTTTGCCGAACGTACTTGGACTTGGAAAGAGCTGAGGATGCCGCAAAGGTTCTATCCTGCGTGTTAGCCCGTGCGCCACTCACAGAGGCGCGATACTTCGAGTTCCAGCCTGTACGGCTGATCGAATCACTTCTCGCCAAAGCGACGGAAACAAAGACTGGAGAGAACATATGCCCGGCTAAACTCGAAACCGCCATCAGTCTTTTCTTGCCCAAGTTCACAGAAAAGCCAGTCGTTCAGAGTCCGGAAATGCTTGCGGTTGGAAGAGCGTTGCTCGACCATGCATTCTCACTTGGGAAATCCACCAGGGCCATTGATGTGTACTGGAGGTGTATCTCGGTCTCGGAGAGCCGGTACGATTTCACATCATGGGTAATCACCAAGCTCCATGACGCTGGCGATTACAAGGCAGCGATCCGACTGTTCCTAGCCAACTACTGCAAGATGGACCCGAGCGCGCCATCCATCATTCGAATCGCTCAGCCGGTTGTGCAGAGTGTCGAAAAGGCCCACAACTACAAGCCGACTCAGGTCCTCAAAACTTTCGTGAGCCTTGCCAGCGGCGGGAAGTGCCACCTCAAGACGGAGTGGATCATGAGACTCTTGACTGCTCACTGGAGACGTCATGGCAATTTCGAAGAGTTGGAGACATTCTTCCAGCAACTGATAGAGCTCGGCCTGAAGGACGTAGTGTACCATATGGACGGTGTCTACCGTGTCATGATCGAGTTGGCATTGGAAGCTGGAGAAGACTTCAAGGCGGAGTCAATCTTCGCAGAGGCCACAGCACAATTACCACAGATGGCTCACGACGTACGACTGTTGGGCATCTTTGCACGTTTCAAAGCCAAGCAGCAAGACTGGGAGGGTGTTAGGGAATCATTCGCGACGATGAAGCTGGATACCCAGCCCGCACTTGATGCGTGCGGTACCGCATTCGTTCCTATCGTCAAAACATACGCAAAGGATCACACGGTCCAGGAGACTGATGCCTTTATGAGATCCTATATCACCGGCCTCAAGGTGCCGCTTAGCCGGTTCCTTGTCACATTGATGGCGAAGCAGTATGCCTCCATTCGGGATCTTGAATCCTTCGTCGAGTGGCTTGAATACTGCAGCACCTCTGGGTTCCAGGTTGATGCCGCTTTCACAAACGCTGTGCTAGTCAGCTGCCGAAGAAACTGGAACGTACCATTCCGAGACCTTCGAACCTTGTTCCGCAAGCTCAGGGCATTAAACCCCAACTTTGTCGATAGACATACGGAACGGGTCATGATGGATGCAGCGCTCTCATCAGACAACAAGCTTGAGGGAGGATTCGCTCGCGGACGTGTGCTTTCGCTACATATCACTCCGAAGATGGCTGCTGTCAGGGGAAAGTGTGAGACCGAACATGAAGTCACTCTGGCGATGAAGGAAGCTCTTAGCTACAGACACCCAGCCAAAGCACTCAACATTTACAAGCGAGCCCTTCACCTTGGGATGCCCTTCTCGGAGTGCGCTCTCAAGCTGGCAGTCAACGCCCAGCTGAAGCTGGAGAACAAGCCCTACAAGAAGACCTATGACCTTGTCCTGAAAGCTCAGCACCAGGGCAACAACGTCGACTCCATCCTTAACTACCTTCTCGGCCTACAACTCAGCGACCTCGCCGCAAAGGGTGGCGAAATCAAGAGTATCGTCGAGACAGCCATCAACCGCATCAAGGACGTCGGTCTCAAGATAGCCGACACCTTCCTGCACCGGGCTGCCCTGATATGCCTAACATCCGGCCACTTCGAAGGAGCGCACCACTACGCTCTCATGGCCGCCGAATCCAACAACCACTCCGAGCCATGCTACAACCTCGACAACTTCCGCATCATGCTCTACTCCTTCTCGGGGCTGCTCAACATCGACGGCATCCGCCAAGTGCTGGCCAAGGCCATGTCCAGCAGCTACAAGGAACACACGGGCTGCCTCAAGGCGCTCAAGCGGGCGCGCGATATGGTCATGGAAGCCCGCCTCAACGACGCCATGCCGCAGCAGAGACACGACGCCTACGACGTCCTGAGCGAGGGCATCGAGAAGATTATCAAGTCCCGCCAGCGGTTACAATCGCAGCGCGTGAAGCTGGGGACGGAGTCGGTCCGGATCATGCGGCAGGCGGCGCTAGATGCGGGCGTTGCGCCCGTTGACTTTGCCGATGTTCCATGGCTGAATGCTAAGCCTAGGATCAGGCCAGATGAGGAGGATGCGGAGCTGGATGCCTTTGAAGAGGAGCTTAGGAGACAGCGGCACGAGCTAGGCGAGGAGGATAAGGCTGTGTTTGAGGAGCTTTTGGTTTTGGATAATGCGTTTGCTCCAACGGCGGCGGGTGGTAAAATGACTGGGACTGGGACTGGGTTGGCACAACCTGTGCCGGCGGCGTGAAGGGATCGATAGAATTGAAGCACATACAAACTTTGCATACCTAGATACGTGAATATAGCATTTGGGATAGTTGGACAGTGGAAAACGGTCCTGGTTGATGTTTACAGACAAGACTTTGTTTATTTCTTTGACAACCATGCTCTTGACGAATGAATGGTGTTTTTTGCACCGTCGATAACCCAAATCAGATACGTATGTGTAAATGTTTCCCATCCCAAGAGGCTTTCTCGTGTAACGGTCAATACTTACAACCTGGTTGGACAATTGACATGACCGTTAAGAAGCTGTCATCATCACGCCGCGTCCAGACGATGAATCGACTCACATGTCAATCCGGCGGTCAGGGGCAGAAAGGGGTACCCGCGCCATATGGTCCGTGCGTGAGCCATTGGTTCACTCTCATTGGCTGCATGCTCACGGTGTTTCCCGCCATGGGACGATTTGTTGTTGACAAAAAAGTTCACGGAAATCCTACCGAGAGATTCCCTTTTTGGTTTCTGGGGGAAGGCGAGACCTGGACTTTTGTTGCCCCGCGTGTTTTTTTTTTTTTTTCCTTGTAGATCTTTGGTATTACGCGCTCGCACGGTGAGTGTTGTCTCGCGACTTGCCGTCCCAGTTCGAGAAGCTCCAGATACCCGGTACAGTAGGTTGGGAAGCCAGCAAGGTGTGGTGCCGTGCCCGTAGCAACGGCAAAAAATAGGGGTTCTTTGTTATCGATCCCGACAACCCCATATCTGCCCATACAATCGTCCGATACAATCGACCTCGACCCATTCGCTACCCAAATAATTTCACGAAGCTACGGACGAACCTACCCTTGCCTACTTCGCCTTCTTTCCGCCATCCCATCGGAGCTTGTTCCCTACCATCGACGCCCTTGTCGGAACCTCTACCGCGCCATACTATAATCACTTAAAGCCGACTTCGACTTGTTTGTTTCCTACCGCTGTGCTTCCTTATCGCAAGCTCTCCCACTTCCCATCAAGACCCCACACGGCGGAGGATCGATCGTCTACACAAACAGTTCGGGAACCTTAACGACCCGATCTCCTATACCGATACGTCAACTTCTTGTCGACAACCACATACCGAATACATACAAAAAATATTCCCGATGACGATCGAAACCGACTCGGCCGAGGTCCGCAATGCGCAGCGGCGAGAGCAGCACCACGAGGCGGATGTGGTATTAGTAGGCGCCGGCGTCTTTGGTTGCGCGGCCGCATATGCGCTCGCTAACCAAGGCCGCAGCGTGATTCTGCTCGAGAGATGGATGCACGAGCCCGACAGGATAGTAGGCGAGTTGCTACAGCCGGGTGGTCTAGAAGCCCTTCAAAAGCTCGGGCTGGGCCACTGCGTTGAGGGAATCGATGCCATCACCTGTCACGGATACCACGTCGTCTTCCATGGGAAGGACGTGGCCATTCCTTACCCGGTGGTGGATGAGAAGGGAAAGGTGTATTCTGGCGAAGCGGCCAAGAGGGTAGAATCATCATCAGCAAACACTAAGAACGGGCCAAAGCTACGACGACCGGAAGGCCGATCTTTCCATCACGGCCGCTTCATTAGCCAGCTCCGCAAGGCCTGCGCCGGCCATCCCAACATCACCATCTTCGAAACGACCGTAACCTCCGTCATCCGGGGCTCGCACTCCGACCAAGTCCTCGGCGTCGAGACCCTGACCACCGACCGTTCCACCGGCGAAAAGAACCCCGACTTCTTCTTCGGCCAACTCACCTTGATCGCCGACGGCTACGACTCCAAATTCCGCAAACAGCTCCTCCCGGAAGGGACAGCTCCAGTCGTCCGCTCCAAATTCTACGCCCTCGAACTTATCGACTGCCCCTTCCCCCCTTCCAACTACGGCCACGTCGTAATCGGCAAAACCTCCCCCATCCTCCTCTACCAAATCGGCACCCACGAAACCCGCGCCCTCATCGACGTCCCTCACGATCTCCCCGCCGCCTCATCTGCCAACGGCGGCGTCCGGGGCTACATCCAAAACACCGTCGTCCCCACCCTCCCCGAATCCGTCCGCCCTTCCGTCCTCGCCGCTCTCAAAGACGGCAAGATCCCCCGCTCCATGCCCAACTCGTACCTCCCCGCCTCAGCAAAAGCCAACACCGCTCGCACACCGGGCGTCTTGCTGCTAGGAGACGCCTACAACATGCGCCACCCGCTAACAGGCGGCGGCATGACGGTTGCCTTTTCCGACGTCGTCCTTCTCGCCTCTCTGTTGCATCCCGATCGCGTCCCCAACCTCGCGGACGCTGAAGCCGTGGAACAAGCAATGAAGGAATTCCACTGGCGGCGCAAGGCGTGGACATCCATTATTAACACCCTCGCGCAAGCTTTGTACTCATTGTTCGCAGCGGACGATTGGCAACTTGACGCTTTGAGGAAGGGATGTTTTGCGTATTTCCAGATGGGAGGAGCGAAGACGGATGAACCCGTGGCGTTGATGGGTGGGCTTTTGCATGAGCCGATGGTGCTGGCGAGACATTTCTTTACGGTGGCGTTTGTGGCGATTTGGTTGCATTGGTGTGAGAGGGCTGGAGGGAGTGTGTTGGGCGGGTTGTTGAGGGCGCCGCTTTTGGTGGTGGATGCCGTGTTGATTCTTTGGAGGGCGTGTGTGGTGTTTTTGCCGACCATTTGGAGGGAGGCTGTTTAAGTTTGTGATTTCTTCCTTTTGAGAAGTTGGGTTTGAGGATAGAATGGTTGTAATATGATGACGGGAGTGTCTGGAAGACGAGGAGGGAATGAGGCGCTTGATTATAGAGCCGCTATGAAGTAAGGGAGGGTATAAGACTAAAGAATAAGACAAGATGAAGGATATGATGAGATGTTTTAGAACACAAAAGGCGGATGGTCCTTTTAAGGGCTCATGGACCTGTTGCAGTGTATAGTTAGCTTTTTCTTCTGAGGATGGATATACGTCAAAGTTACGAAGTATAATAATGCTAATCACTGGATGAAGATATACGGTGGCCACAACCATCTGGTGTCGGTAACTGAAGGGCCTTGATCTGGAATCGGTGGTTTTTACGGTTTTTGGATCTGTTCGACCGAAAGTTATCACACGCAGCTTATAGCAAAATGACAACATCAACCCGGTAAACAAGATGAGAAATCCACAGTTATTAGCTTGAGAAAATACGTATCTTTTGTCCTCTATGTTACCCGAAATCCATTCCATCCTATCCATGTTCTTCCCTTTCCTCATGTAAATCCTATCCCGACAAAGGTCCATATGTACACCGATCCGATCCCATGCATCTAGCTTTCAAAGAGATTCCTCAGAGCAAGCACAATCGCCTCCTCTGTGCCTGATACGCCATCCTAAATCATATCATAATCCGAATCCGCCCCCACTGTCGAGCTTCCATCGTCCGAACAATCACCCAGATCTCTCAACCCACCATCTTCATCTTCTATCATGAAGTCATCTGTATCCAAATACGCATTGGTAGTATTTCCCCCTTCTCCTCCAGCTGCTGCTGTTGCACCCCCTTGCCTAGACGACGAAGCATCGCCGTTCCTACCACTTGTTGCGGCTGTCGCATTACCTACATACTTATCCACCGCCCTTCCTGCGGCCTGGTGCTCCGCCGGTTGCGTATACATAGCATCCGCATACTCGCCATCTTCTCTAGGATTTAAGGAGAAACTTTCCGACTCTGCTGATCTTTCAGAAGGGACGGTTACGACCCGATGGCGATTCGGTCCACCAGGGCCTAGGTTAAGTTGTCCAAGCCAACTTCCAACACCACCCGTACTGCTTGCTGTCGCCGTCGTTGCCACACTCTGCTCGACATCCATGCTGGGCACCGTAGCCGTTGTTGCCGTCTGCGCAGTGCGGGTACTGATGATTTCGAACCTGTCGAGATTATCGCCCAGCTCGGAAACGCCGTAGATGGAACCACCACCAAGTCTGTCATCGTCGTCCATGATTGTCGTGTCATCGCCATCACCATCAACGCGGGTTCCCGTACCCGTGGTCCGGGTGCCAGTGGTTGGAATGGTAAATCCCGTATGATACGCCGGTCCGGGCTCGCTTGGTCCCATTTCTGCTGGAGGAACTGCATCCTGAAAGACACCGCCCGTTCCGTCGTCGCAGCCGCCGGCCCACATGGGCAAAAAGTTCATTTCTTTGGAGTTCAAGCTTGGGAGAAGTAAGTGGTCGGAGAGAAAAAATTGGAACGGTTCGTTTTCGCTGGAGCTCCGGCATAAAACGCGCTCACATAGGGTGGTGGCGGCCGCAAAGACTTCAATTTCGAATTGGTGAAGGTTGAACACATCGTACAATTTGGAGTGATGCTTGAGGTTATACTTGGATATGTCTCCGGCAATATCCACTTGGGTATTAGATGTGGAGAGACCGCTAGCGTTCCAGAAGAAGACATATCTCTGAACGTACTTCTTCATTGTTTGGCCGTTGTATGTAGAAAGAACAAGGGGGCCATTTCCGAACGAGCCCAAACACTTGTTGTAAAGGGTATCCCAGAAGAGCGGGGTGAGGGCGCGCTGGGCGTAGGCAAGGTTTTCGTACAGGTAGTTGAGAGAGTCTCGTTCGTGTTTGTATAGGTAATGGTCACGTTGGGCTGAGATGAGGGTGGCGAGGCGGCCGGCCGGGGCATGTGCATGGAGAACCTCTGTGATGAGGTTATGGAAGCCACCGACAAGGGCTTGAAGGAGATTTGCATGGGCGGTTTTGAGTTCGTCACTTCCTTGCTCTTGAATGACTGATCCCTGTTTTTTCAAGAGGTCCCATTCCCCGAGACCGGTTCCGATACGGTCGAATACGGTGTCGGAGCGGAGCATATCGAACTCGCCAGTGATCCGTTCCACAAAGGTACGACTTGCATATTCGATAGGGTCAGATGGCAAGTCTCCGTAGTCGTCTCTTCTTCGTTGGGCCCAGGTAAGGGCTGGACGTCTTGGCGAGGGTTCGGGTGCCGCATAGTCGACGGCTAGTTCACTCACGAGGATCCTGAAGGCGGCAGTGAGTACACTGGGAATTTTAAGAGCGAGGGCGAGCTGGAAGGCTCTCTCGGGGCAGATTTCGACGAATTTGGTGTTGGGAGGAGCGATCAGCCACTGCGTCACTGGATCAACCTAGACATTGGCGAGTTAGTATGAATCAATCCTATCAGAATGCGGCAGATTGAACTTTATGAGGACCACTCACGACTACTTGGGGTATCTCCAGGTGTATCGCCACCTGCGCCACCGTCCACATGCGTGCAGCTGAGTTGAGAAGAAGACCGTTTCCGTTGACAGCATGAAGCACCCTCATGATAGCAGCCCGGTGTCGAATTCCGCAGTAGTCTGGGATCTTCCGGAACGAGGGAAAATATTTGGGAAACTTATCGAGCACCTCTGGCGATTCGTCCACGATGCCAGGGACTTCCTTCGGTTTCCATTCGGATCTGTCCATAGTACCTGCAAAGTGAATAATCAGATTCTGACCTGTATGTAACATGTGAGGGGGCTTGGACTTACAAAACCCCAGTATACTATTGCACGCATCGTCATGGCCAAGGGTAAGCATGGCACTTACCGACCTGCTAGCAAGAGGTCTTGCATCCCAGACACCCAGATGACCAGTCGCCAGAATTTCCTCTGGGCAATAATGCCCGGCCAAAAACCATAGTTTGACCGTCTTTGGGAGCCAAAGGGCAGCAGTGAGATCGGCCAGCTCTGCGCCTTCCACTGGAGGGGTGAAGTCGAACAGATATTCAACACCAAGAGGCAACGTCTCCATTCCTAGCCGGCGGCGTGTGCGTTCCTGACGTTTGGGATCGAGCATTGTATTGATTTTGCTTGAACCGAGACTGACAAGTGTTGAGAGGTTCATTCTGAGCCATAACTTCGGCCAAGGACTCTTATTGCAAGCAAGAGCGTCGGCATTCTTTGGAAAGGTAACGACCGTAAGAACATCACCCTCTCCTTCGTCTGGTGTTCTGCTCATGAGGAGATTCAATTCGTTGAAATGTTGATTAATGGCGTTTTCGACGGACAACTCGAGGGGAGAGGGGGATGAAGGCCGTTCAACGGCGGCGGGTTCTGGTTCCCACTCCATGATGTCGGCTTGACGGCGGACCGAGTGAGGGCCGAATGAGGTCGGTAAAAGATACTAAGACGCCGAAGAACAAGGCACTGTGGGATCTTGGGTAAGCCGTGGGATTAGGTCGCAGTCGAGAAAGATCAGAGGAGGTAAAGTCGAGGTATGTGGAAGATAGATGATGCGGTAGTTATGTAGTTGTAGCTAGGTGAACCTCAGCACAGAAAAGTGATGGCGATCTGCGTGATAAAATAAGTGGTTCAAAAGAGATTCAAGACCAAATCAGTTGGTCTTCAAGGCTTCGACACGAACAAGCTTAACGATGGAAGAGTTGACAACAAAGATGGATGGAAAGATGAGATAGGCAGCTGCCTGCGGGGTTGTCTTGCACAGCAGCGAGTGACAGGGACAGCTTAAACCGATGAACCGAATCTAAGCCACAAAGCGCTGACGGTACGGTACCAGAGAAGAGGGACAGAACAAATTGGTGAAACCACGGAGAGCTTGGGGCGTACGAGGCAATCAGCAATCGATTCTCCTCCAATTGATGGGTAGGTCAGGTTGGCAATTGGCGATTGTGCTGAGTTGTCCGCAAGAGGCCCCGTTGCCTGCTGCGGAAAATAGAGTACGGTCAGCTTTGATTCATACAATGGGAGATTCTCACTGGCTGCCTGGTGTTGCTTGCATAAAGGCAGACAACGAGCCAGGCCTTGTTGCTGGTGTGGAGGGGTACCTACTATGCTAGGCAGCCATGGAATCAAAGGGAGGGATGGATTGATGAAACCAAACATATTCCAGGAGCATACCGATGTGGGGATCAACGTCTGTATTTGAAGTGTTGGAAGAAACACGCGGCCATCAGAGAAATCCACGTCAGACGGGCTGACTGGAGGCATACAATACAGACTGGACATCGTCTCTGGCCTCTCCTGCCACTCTGCCAGGCCTACCAGCCTAGGTAATCACCATGGGTTCTTCCGCGGCTGTGTCAGAGCTTCAATAACGGCAGTCGTGCCCAAGGCCAACACGACGGAGTGCATCTTTAGTGCGATGCCAAAGTGTTGATTGGCGAGTAAAAGATTCATGACCCCAACGACAACCTCTTCATTGTTCTTGAAAGATATTGAGGAAGAAGAGTCGCATCAATGTTGGAGATGGAACGGAAGAGCGCCTACAAGCGCTAGATAGCTTATCTTATCAGTCAATAAAGAGCAACCCCCTGGGGTGAACACAGCAAGACAACGAACCCACCCCCGGCATTCATCAACTGCAGCCCTATTGTACATCTTGAGCTTATTTTCAGATGCATGGTTATACAATTAAATGTATCAAAATCCATCCTGCCATCTCAAAGCACTTCGGCATCTGCTATGCGGCTCATCTCTGTCAGGACGAACTTCCGAATGCCTGGGCCAAGCAGCAAGCAGGTCCCGGAGAAACACCCCGCACTTTTTCGCCGGCCTTAGCTCCTTCCTGTGCTTCCCTAGCTCCAAATCTTTACCCCAACCTTCCAGGCGTCTCACTCTCAGACCCTTCAAACCGATGATGACCAGGGGCCTCGGTGTGATCAGCCGATCTTGCAGACGTGTTCTCGAGGCAAGAGTCTAGGCCTCAACTCTATCTGCGACAACATTTTCTGCCATTATTCTCTCGAATTGCACAATCACCAACGATGAGCTAACCGGAATTCCGATGATTGATGAGAACCGGGCCCAAATGTCTAATCTACTGCATCATGTCTGTCGGGGTAGGTGTGTCGCGTGCCCATTGCACACATACACACACTCTCCCTCCCCGCCTCCCCGCGCATAGGAAATATGCGGACCATTAAGATCCCGGCCCGCTGCCGACCCGGTCAAAGCACATATATGTAGGTAGGTATGGTCCGCAGACGTCAGTCCATTATCGGTTCATCGTATGAGATCGCGAATCTCCGATGTTCTTCAAAGAAGCATTGATAAGGGGAGGCGACACAATGATGGTTCGAGAAACCTTTATATACAACTACATTTAAAGAGCTCGGAAACCAACCAACCCATCTTGCACTCGAATATAACCCGGCAAGATATTTCGAACCTGAGACCTGCTAGTCAAACTATCCATCACCAGGCTCCTCTCTTCCCCAGACCTAAAACCTAAGACATCACTAAACTACCGCGGACGCCACTGGGTCTAGATAAAACCATTTGTTTACATTTTTCAAACTATTGGATATCTCACCGCCTGCCTAGACTGCTAGTCTTCTTTGCCTTTCTCTCCACATTTCATCACTTTGTTTTCGTCCCTTGTCTTTGGGCCCGCCTCACGATAGCCAATCTGTCAGTCAAACTATAAAAGCAAACCTCGGCCTCTTTTCTGGCGCTCGGTCACGACACCTTCCCTTCTTCCCGTTCTTGAAAACCAAGCTCAGACAAATCGGTGATCACATACAGCACAGACAAACTCAAGCAAAACAAAATAAAACAAAACAAAACAAAACAAACATGTTTCCCACTCCCGCTTCTCGCATCGCCGTCAGCAGCGGCGGCGTTCCCTCCGGCGCCTCTTCCTCACCACGCCTGTTTTCGTGAGTTCACCCCTCCTACATCACAAACAGAAACTACAGTTTCCTTAACTATTTTGCCTATTCTTTTTCGCCTGTGTTGTTCATACAATGCCACCCAAATTTACTTTTCTCGGTGTCATCTTTCAATGCCCACACACCTATAACTTACATATACCACAGCCGTCACCCCCGCCTAACCCTCTTCACTCTCTCACTCGTCGGCCTCGGCGCCACCTTCAAATACGTTTCGACCACCATCCGCAACAACGAGCTGGCACAAAAGAGCTCGCCTGGCTCGCGGTTTTATGTGAGCGTTGATAGGAGTGGTGGTGGTATTTAGAAAGTTTGTGTGGTTTCTCTGGAAGTTTGAGAGGCAGAGAGATTTTGGTTGAGCCGAAAGGAGACGACTTGTGTGTTGAGGGAGTTTTTGAGTAAGCAAATGGGGCTTTTGGGTACGAGTTGGTTGTGACCGATAGGGCAGAGGGCGAAGCAGGGAATGGAGAGGAAGTGGGCGTTGTCAAGGAGAAGTTTGTCGGGTGGGAGGAGTTATGCTATGATTTCTGTGAACGAATGATGAATGATGAAACGACTTGAATGAGATTTTAGATGTGTGGAAAATGATGGCTGTATGCAATGGTACTGATCATGGCAGGGGATTGGGTATTCAAAGTCTGAACGATGAGACTGCACGATAAGAGAAGCAACATGTTCATCCTGTATCTGTACCACTTCATTTTTGCAACGACAAGAATGATCCGAGAGGACGGTCAGGACATCAATTGTCAGTTGTTAGGCTCAAAGCATCAAGAGCGTGAGAAGTCAACGATATTTAAATTCGCACACTCATACAGAAGATGCTAAGCAGGTCCTAGCCGTGATATGATAAACGATCAATATGCCACTTCAAAGTGATGATCAATCTCAACGCCAACCCAATGCAGCGACTACCTTAAAAACAGCAATGCCTAGGTAGTAAAATATGCCAGCCCATCGAAAGCAAAAATGACCCAATGTAAGAGGGAAGAGACGAAACAGATGAGTTCCCAAAACTCAAGAATATGCATATGCAATAATGCAAATAATGCAAAGGATATCGATCACTCCCATTCCCCCCTTCCCTTAATCCATGCCACCTTTCCTTTTCTGAATTCCAACGCGCATTCAGAGAAAATTTCCACCCCTGATAAACTCCGCCTGCTGCTGCTGCTGCTGCTGCTGCTGCTGGCGGTGGCGCTCATCCAGCGAGCTACCACCACCATTAGCACCAGCATGATCACCACGACCATGGTGATGATCGTCTTCCTCTGCATGAGGTGACCCCATAACAGCCTTTCCTTTTCCTTTGCTCTTCCGATTATGCCTCGGCTCAAATATCATGTCGCTATTCACCTCGCTTCTCGAGTAGTTGCTGGAATCTTCCTCGTTTTCTTCCCTCGAGTTCCTCCTCCGGACCGTTTCCTGCCCTATCAGAGTCGGCATGCGAGTGGCAGTTTCTAACCTCCTGACCGACCTCCGTAAACCCCGACTTGCCATATCCTTGTTTGTTGAGCCAGCCGAGCCAGCCGAGCTGGACAACCTGGACGTTCTTCTCTCCTCTCCTGATCCTCTCCTTCCAGGAGTGCCGTACCGCTGCTGTTGTTGTATAGCTTTCTTAGCCAAATAGCTACCGCTACTCGCACCTTCGTCTGCGGAATTTCCAGCTGTGCTGGTTGCCGTGCTCCTCATGACTCGCATCTCGCGCACCACGTCGCCGAGACTATCCTGCAGAGTCTTCATCTTTGCCAGCATCAGCTTGTTCATTCGGTTGCTGTCTTGCTCTTGCTGAGAGCTCTTCTCGAGCATCGCCGTTGCCAGCGAACTGAAATACGAAATCATGCCATTGCCCGCTTCAGAATCGGATTCCAGGGCTGAGGGTTTAAATTGGGCGGAGGCGGGCAGCTCGGCTGATGACTGTCGTTGGGATGACGGGCTGTCACGGGTCCCGCTGCCGCTATCTGGGATGTCCAACGCCAGGGCCGAGTGGTTCGGAGCAGTGCGGATGGCTCGTGGTGACATTACCATGCTTTGTGGGCGCGATGATGCCAAGTACATGGAGCGACGCGGAGAGCGAAGGCCGGTGCCTGGACCTACTACCATTCCTTCGGGTATGGCATTTCGCGTGCTATGGGCTCGAGACCGGGACGGAAGCGACGGGTCCATCGATGCGGATGAGGAGCTCTCGGGTGGCCGGTCCTGCGCAGGAGCAAATATCATCGTGTTGTTCGACATGGTACGGTTGTGCATCGGCACTCGTCGCCAAGTTCCAGGACGTGGCGAGATTGGCGTTCTCTGTACTGATGTAAGTCCAGAATTGAAGCGTGATGGAACTGAAGTTGTGAAGTAATCCTCCTCTGTCTCCGTTGACTGGTCTTGATCCATATAGTGTCGTACCTGCTCGGTGTCATGAGTCGCGTTGTCCTCCTCATACTCATCATTCGTAACCAGTTCGTCGTCCCCGTTTTCTGCATCCGTGTTGTCTTTCACCTCGTTCGCAAAGTCCCGTCGAACAGTCCCATTGTTAAAATAGTCAGGGGCCGCCGGAAAAGTCGCGTTCGATACCATGTCAGCGGGATCGCTTGCTGCTGATCTTGTGTCTTGATAGATTCCCGAAAATCTCTTCGGCCTCTCTCTCACCATGCTCAGCCTCCTCTGCCAATCCTGTGCCGGTCTGTTGTCAGCTGTGCCGTAATGGTGAGGAGAAGCGAAATTCCCATCTTGTTGGTCCATCCACGTCCGGATGGCATTTTGTGTCTTCCTGCGTTCGTTGCGTCTTTGACTCCGTATGGTTGCAAAATCAGGAGCACGTCGGAACACCTCTTCCAAGGCGCGATCCTTCTGATAACCCACCAACGATTCTTCACGGATTCGAAGGCTGGGGCTAAAGAGTGCTGTCCTGCTTGCGGGGTCTACAATGGAAACCGCCCTGTGACGGCCGCGGCCTGGATTTTCAACCAAGTCCGTCGGCTCGTACATAGAGGGCGCCAAGATGAACCTTTCATAGATGAAAATGATCAGTAACAAGGGAAAATGAGTTGCTTTGATGACGGTGCGGTTCAGCCAGACGAACTGCCTCATGGGCATGATAAACCTTAGCGGGGTCAGTGCCCATGCGAGAATGTTGACTGGGGCGACGTATGAAAAGAGCGAGTCGTTCTTGACCATGGAAATTGTATTGATAGCAAAGAGAAACCTGTAGAGATTAGCAAGGACGCCGGGGAGATCAAAAACAGCGACAGCCACTCACTGGTGTTCCTGCTTTGCGTTTGACGCAATAGCCATGAAAGAGTTGGTGAGCACAGTCACAAGCAGTGTCCTAAAAAGGGCGAGAAAGTCAGCTATTGCGCGCTTTGGAGGATTAATTATCTCAACTTACACAATCACGAAGTGGCAGATGATGAGAAACAAGCCAAGTAACGTTTTCCCCATCCAGTTGTGATCTGGCCATACATCCCAGGCAGCTGGACTATAGCCCACGAGCATCTGGAACATGCTGTATGCCACTACACTCGGATCGTTCGTGCTCTTGGAAATGAAGAACACCGAGAAGCCGCAGCAGACCACGATGACCAAGACGAAAACCGCAACCAGGTCAACAGCCATGAGTCGGAAGGCTATGAGTAACTGCGAGAAGTACTGGTAGTGGTCCAAGATGCTGAAAATTCTAGGAAGAAGAAGAATGGCGATGGCAGCGAGAACATCGTAGGCATTGTCGTTTAGCTTGTGCGGGTCGAGAAGGAATACGCCGTATATACGCATGCAGTAATAGATGATTAACAGCAAAAGGATGCCCAAGTCGAAAATGTTCCAGAAGCTCATAATGTAGAGAGAGAATCCGTGCTCGTTGAAGCCGACAATCTCATCGAGCATAAACCCGGCACTCCAAAACCAAAAGATCAACTCGAGTGTAGTGATTGTGCTGGATCTCTCATTCAGAACGGCCAAGAAGAGGCAGAGAAGAATACCCAGTGAGCAGGTCGAGAGGAAGTGGCGATATCGCGGAACCCTCAACCGCGAGAGCTTGAAAATCGAGGCTTGACGAGGATCGTACAACGCAACGGATCTTCGTCCTAGCGCTCCTGATTGGCTCCTGAGACGCTCCTCCTTGCCTTGCTGGCTACCAAGAAGCGGTGTTCGTACGGTACTTTGGCGACGAGACTGGGCTGAAGATAAGTCGGTAGCTATTGATGTTCGCCGATGTAGCTGATCTGCAGCAGAGTAGAAGCTGATGGCGCCGTTCCATATGGCCTCGAGTTGCTGTACGACCAAGGGATGAGACAGAAAGTGTTTTGCCGAAGCACGTATCGCGACTTCGAGAGTTGACGTTCTCATGGCGGCCGGCTTCTCTCTATTGTTCGAATTGGCTGGCGTATGCATCCCCGAGACTCCTTGGAGAGGATAGAAGTCGTACGAAAGGGCATCGATAAGTTCTCGCGTCGAGTATTCCTTGAGAAGCTTTATTGCTAGGAGCTCACAGACCTTGGCCCTTGTGCTGCTTGTACCCGTATTTGCCGGGTATATCTGGGACTCCTTTTCGAACTGAAGACAGTTCGCCATCAGGGCATATAGAGTGCCCCTTGAGAAGTGCTGGGATCGGATCTGTTGTTGCATGGGCTTCACCAGGAACTGAAATACCTGCGGAGACCTCAACTGCTCCCAGGTCAAGGTCGTATCTGTTCTTGCCTGGACAATGATGCGGATAGCATGCGTCATGCTATAAATCGGCAGAGAGTCTAACAATATGTACGGTGTTAGTCTTGACACATATTCTTTGATGTATATGCAGGCACGGAAGGTATCGTACCAAGGTGCCCAGCAGAGAAAAGTGGCAGGACACCAATTGCCTGGTTCAAACCATCTTCATCCTCATTGCCTCTGTTGGAAGCGTTCCGGCGTGGTTGCCTTGCATCGTCGGACTCGTCGTCGTCATCGTCGGCCTCGGTGAAGTCGGCCGTCGCGTGTCGATGCCGGGTATAACTGCGGACCGAAGCAGGACGTAGTAGAGGTTCCGAGTTTCTCTCTAGTACATCGCCGTCGTCTGGGTTGCGCGAAGCACCCTTGAAGGGTCGCATCAAGGTGGACAGCATGCTTTCTCCTGGCCGCAACGGGTCTCGATGGCCCCCGACTCAAGTTGTTGTCGTCGTTTAAAGCGCCATGGACGCGGTCAGATTCGCAAAGACCGCGGGCCACTGGTGAGGTATAGTAAGGGGATGGAGGCGAGAAGGTTGGAGAAGAGGTTGTATGTTTGCGACTTGCGCGAGGGGCGAACAAGACAAGGCAAGGAATAGAGACAAGGGGTTGGTAGTTGAGTGAGGCAGGGCTGGCAGGGGACCCGAACGTAGGTAGTTCCTGGTATGATGTTTGAGGCCGGCCGAGGCGACACCCTGGTTATACCGCAGTTGGAATAACAGCGGAAGAGGATGCGAAGCTGGGAAGAAATCCGGGGAGCCGGACTGGACGTAGAGACTGGAGCAACCTCGAGATAAGTAGATCGGCACTCCGGGAGGCAGGGTGGTCCGGGGCCCTCGAGGATAGGCACGTCTGCTTGGTGGGCGACGGACAGGCGTCGATGATGGGATGAGGTGGTGCAGAAAAGAAATGGGCTCTGTACGCCGGTTACACGGCGGCGGCAACAGTCCAGAAGCCAACACGACGACGTCCACCTAAGAAAAAGAACAGGAAGACGACGGGAAGAAAGAGACGACAGAAGAGACTAAGAAACGAAGGGAAATGTCATCAGTCTAGTGGCACGTTGACAACTCCTGGAGTAAGGTAGGTGCGAGTTAGCTTCAGGTCGTCCCGTCGTTTCGTCTCAAGTGACAAGACAACTCTTAGAGGCCAAGCCCGTCCCGGTTTCCCCAATCCAGCAAAGTGGCAGGTACCGAGCATGTATTTTATTTTTGGGAGGCTCAGTAGGTGACTTTCAACCTTTCCTTTTCGTCCTGTCTCAAATTCAGTCAAGTTGGTTTCCACTCTTGCGCCCTCGACTATCGTGAGTGAGCCGTGACCATTCCTGTTCCTTGTATTGCACTATTAGGTCTCTTTCCCCTTTTTTTGCTCCGAGACCCGCGACAACACCATGGACGGGATACGGGTAGAGTCTTCGACATCGACAAGGGCTTGCTGCAAGACAAATGACGCGCGTGAAGCGCAACAGCACCTGACACTGACAAGTAACCATCGCAGTGAGCTGTGAAAAGAGGGGAACAACCGTGAGATGTGTCGGAAGATGATGGAACCCAAACTCTCTAGTGTCAAACATGGGCTTCGTCTAACCATGAATGGATGATAAGAAAGGTGTGCGGAGTTTTGGGACTGAGGAAAATCCTGGGAATGCGGTGAGCAGCGAGATGGCAGAGCCCGCAGTGCAGTGGCCGCAGTGCAAGTGCAGTGCAGCACACAGAGAGTCTCTCGAGAAACATTGGGGCTGACTGGGGTCCCTTGCTTCCATCAGCACCTTCCCACGCACATCTGGCCAATCAGGAAGGTCTGGACGACCATCTTACAGTACCATTGAGTGGTCCCCCAAGCCGCCCAGACCAAGTCTTGACGAATGGAACATCAAAGTTGCTGGGTTTCAAATCCCCCATCATTTCATGAGGTTTTGCAACTCTTCCTCCTCAAATTCGGCTGAGAGAGAGGAGGATGAGGAGGAGGCTCTCGTTGCTTTTGCCTTCCAGGCGGAAAGAAACCTCATCTCACATGAACCTTGAGGGTTTTGGCACGGATAGTATGATTCTCTTTTCTCACGGGCCCTCGCAATCCCCTTCTCGCTCCCTCCTCTCCATCTTCTCCCTCTCTCCTCGTCTAGCACCAGAGCCTCCCCCCCCAAGTTCTCAACGGAACGCGGCCGATTTCACATGGTCAATCGATCGAATAGAGGCCACCCAGCAAGTGCTGCATTTGCCTCTTTTGTCTTTCCTTCGTGTGCACCTGGTACAAGCCCCCATTCCATACTCGACGAATCGTATCCAGAACATGGCCGGCGCCAAGCACAGCCTGCCGACGTACTGCGTCCATGGAGGCTGAGAAAAGTGCCTGTCAAGGCCTCGAGGGCGGTCAAGATGATTCAAAGCCATGAGACAGAGACCCTCTCTCTTGCGTCTTGTGCGAGTTGTCTTACTTGTAGTCTTTGCATGGAATGTTCGCACACCTGCTGAGCTACTATTATCACCGGGAAGCCCATCCGTTGAGACGGCCTGACAGTTGACGGTTGAGACCAGACTAGCGAATTCATGCCCGGACGTTCAAATACTCATGTATATCGTCTATAATATGTCGCCATCACGCAGGGTCTTGATGGTGACACATGACCAAAGATGCGTCCCGATGCGACGGCGATAGGAGACCGGTCGATGGTCGTCTCGCCAGTCCGGGTGGGTCCGTCGTCGATGCTGGATGGGTTGAGATGTGATGGAGGGTTGCAACAAGTCGTTCGATTCGGTCACAAGCCGCATCCACCACGACGGGCACTTGCATCCTTTTAACGACTCATGCACACTGGTCGAGGCGACACGGCAAGCCCAAAACATTTCTTGCTTCACCATTTTCTCTCATCCAAAATTCTAAAACAATATTGATCTTTGGAACATTCTTCGAGGCATTCCATCATGCTTGGGAGTCAGATAAGTGTTTCCTGGCTGCAGGCTATTGATAACTTTCCTGGGGCACCCTACTTGCCCATTTCAATCCTCAGCTGTCCACAACCGTCTCAGCTACCCATCTCGAAGCAAATTCGGAGAAAGGTTTACGTTGGGCATGGGCAGATATTGTTGCAACCGACATCGACGAGCCTGGGTACTTTGATACAGAACACACAACAGCTGTATTACCTGTGACACCCTCTACGAATCTCTGCGGCCAGCTGACGATCTCGAGGCTGCAAACATCGCTGACGGTGGTGGTGCGGAACGCCTTGACAGCGGCGTCATCTCCCGTTATGGCTATTGCACCTGCTCGGTGCGATTGTTCTCCCTATCACACTGACCAAGGTTTGTCTGATTGCTGTACGACAGTCAGCTTAACTTATGGTCCAAGGAAATATCACTTCACCACGGCCATTGACTCGGTCAGTTGCTGGGTTTTGATCGATACATACTTGTAGAGCACCGGCCCCACGTTACATGGTTGTATCGCCGGGATTATCATGGACCCTAACCCAGCCGTATGAGATATGAGCCCGGGCCCCGGACGGACGTAGACAGGCTGGGTTATGGCCCGGCCGGGGCGAACACAGGACCCACTCCGTGTCCGAGGACCCACTTTCCCGGCCGACTCTCCGATGTGGCTCGTGGAGTTCATGTAAGTCCTTAATGCCACCAGCCAGAGCCCTTGTAACCCGAACTTGGGGCGGAATATCTGAAGAATTAAATTCCGCACCTTCATACGCTCTCAGGCACATGAATTAGAGGGCACAGAGACAACACCCATCCACCTGATTTGCCCATCATTTTTTTTTCTTCACAAACCACGTCGTGTCTACCATAGAACAGGCCAGCAAGGCCACATTTTGACTTTACCGTAGATACCCTAACTTAACTTACTCTGCGTGGCTTGTGAAAAAGCTCCAACGGACTTCGGCATGTAAAAAGGACGGCTCAAGAACGGCTGAAATCGGTGTTAAGATCCCGATATCCGGACCCGAAGCACGAAAAACGATGACTCTCACGAGCCCCAAATAACAAGAAGCGATACCGCTGCTCCACGAAACCCCACAAGATGGCTGGTTGACAACTTGACATACGTAACAGGAAAGAGTCACTTCGATCAACAGAAGCCCGCCTCCTGTCCAATCACGATTTTGGCGAGGGCTACCAGATTCACACATGCACGGCAGAATAAAAAAAATTTGACCTTTATAACACCGACATTTGGGCAAAAAGTCGACGTCAAACATCGGCTTGTAATTGTGATGAGTGACGACATGTCCCAAGTTTTGGCGGTGCTCTCTTGTTTAAACGGCATCAGATCGGCCCTCACAAAGATGGCATAAACGAGGTGTCTCGCGGGACGAAAGCATGGAGAGTTTTCGAGCTCACCCATAACGGCCGATCGGCAGTGACAAAATATTCACGGTCAAAATGCCGACGCAAGACGGAGGGGTCCCAAACCAGTGACAGGAGACAGCAGCAAGTTGCTGTGTTGACTGTTGTTGACATGGCCAGGGGCCGACTTTTCGTGGTGATGCAAGGCCACGATCCAGGGCCTTAAGCAGACCCCCACCCACTTTTTTCATCCGTATTTTGATTGGCCATTGGCTTTGACTCTAGACGAACTTGGCAAGCGGTGCAAACTTAAATCATCCGGGGACCCCTCCGCGGCGGTCGTCCAGTGTCCAGGGGACCCCCGTTGCCCCGCGCTAAAAGCTTGCCTGCCGGATGTCGCGGTCCAGCGGCGCTGCGGCCCTGCCGGTCCTGCCAACTCCTGCTCGCTGGACCTGCCCCTCCAGGTACTCTCACGAGTCACCGAAGACGGCATTGGACAATGGCGTGTGAATGCAGAAAACTTTTCTGAATCCCACCCGCCCAGGCTGTCCCCAACCCAATTAGGGATACAGCGTGGCGGGCTGACGGGCTTTGGCGGGGCTAGTACCTCGAGGCTGCCGAAACCAAAAAAATATTTACCCCGTGGCCGAGTCCTGGGATCCTTTCTCTTCCCTTTCCTTTCCTCTCCTCTCTCTCTTCCTCTTGCTATCAAGCAGAGGCCATATCGAGCTTGGATAGTTGAGGATATCCAGCTGAAACACATACACGCATCTACACCAGCATCACTTTTTGCCTTCGTTTCTCGCTCCCCCCCCTCCCCCCGCGACGAAAACGAATCAGCTCTAGAGATTCTTCTTGACGAAGCTCTTCTCTCCAACTTTGACGTCCTCTCTCAACCACCGTCTTCCATTCTCGATTTGCGCCGCTTTTTCACTACTCTTTTCTTTTCCACTATACCCCCCTCAAAATAGTCGTTTCTCTCTCGTTTTTGTCTATACGCTTAAAAGTTCTACCGTCTACCTATTTTCGCCATGGCCGCTACTCTCTACCGCCCCGCCACGGCCCCTATTGCCGATACCCCCGTCGAGGGCCTCGTTTGCCTCGAGCTCGAGGATGGCTCCGCCTACCAAGGCTATAGTTTCGGTGCTCCCAAGAGCATTGCCGGTGAGCTTGTCTTCCAGACCGGCATGGTCGGCTACCCCGAGTCCGTGACCGATCCCTCGTACCGCGGTCAGATCCTCGTCATTACTTTCCCTCTTGTTGGAAACTATGGCGTCCCCTCTCGAGAAACAATCGATGATCTCCTCAAAGATCTCCCCGCCCACTTCGAGTCCAACCAGATTCACATTGCCGGTCTCGTTACCGCCTCTTATGCCGGTGAAGACTTCTCACACTTCCTCGCCACCTCCTCTCTCGGAACATGGCTCAAGGAGCAGGGCATCCCTGCCATGTATGGTGTTGATACCCGCGCCCTCACCAAGCGCATTCGCGAGAAGGGTAGCATGCTTGGTCGCATGCTCCTCCAGAAGGAGGGCTTCACTGTCGAGGCTCCTTCTCTCGGAGTCCCTGGCGACTGGAAGCCTCACTTCGAGACTATCGAGTGGGTTAACCCCAACGAGAAGAATCTCGTTGCCGAAGGTAAGCAACAAGCACCTCTTGACCAGACAGTCAGGCCAATGCTAACATGTGCCTTCCAGTCTCAATCAAGGAGCCCAAGCTCTACAAGCCCGATGACTCCGTTGCCCTCAAGCACCCCTCGGGTCGCAACCTTCGCATTCTCTGCCTCGATGTCGGTATGAAGTACAACCAGCTCAGGTGCTTCATCAAGCGCGGTGTCGAAGTCCTCGTCTGCCCATGGGATTATGATTTCTCCCAGGAAGAATATGATGGTCTGTTCATCTCCAACGGTCCTGGTGACCCGCAGGTCATGGACACCACTGTCAAGCACATCTCTGCGGCCCTGGCCAAGAACAACACACCCATCTTCGGTATCTGCTTGGGCCACCAGCTCCTTGCCCGCGCTGCCGGTGCCAAGACGATCAAGCTCAAGTTCGGTAACCGCGGCCACAACATTCCCTGCACCAGCATGGTCACTGGAAAGTGCCACATCACCTCGCAGAACCACGGTTATGCTGTTGACGCCACCACTCTTCCCACCGGATGGCAGGAGCTGTTCATCAACGCCAACGATGGCAGCAACGAGGGTATCATGCATGTCGACCGCCCCCATTTCAGTGTCCAGTTCCACCCTGAGAGCACCCCTGGCCCTCGTGACACCGAGTTCCTCTTCGATGTCTTCATTCAGACCGTTGCCAAGTGCACCGCCGATAGCTCCCTCCTCCAGAAGGGTGTCGAGTTCCCCGGTGGTACCACTGAGGAGAATGAGAGGCTCCACCCTCGTGTTGATGTCAAGAAGGTCCTCGTCTTGGGCAGTGGTGGTCTGAGCATCGGCCAGGCCGGTGAGTTCGACTACTCTGGATCTCAGGCCATTAAGGCTTTGAAGGAGGAAGGCATCTACACTGTCCTCATCAACCCCAACATCGCCACCATCCAGACCTCCAAGGGCTTGGCCGACAAGGTTTACTTCTTGCCCGTTAATGCCGAGTTCGTCCGCAAGGTCATCAAGTATGAGCAGCCTGATGCCATCTACTGCACCTTCGGTGGCCAGACTGCCCTCTCGGTCGGTATCCAGCTCAAGGACGAGTTCGAGGCTCTTGGTGTCAAGGTTCTTGGTACCCCCATTGATACCATCATCACTACCGAGGACCGTGAGCTCTTTGCTCGCAGCATGGAGTCCATTGGTGAGAAGTGCGCCAAGTCCGCTTCGGCCAGCAGTGTTGAGGAGGCCCTCAACGCCGTCAAGGACATCGGTTACCCCGTCATCGTTCGTGCCGCTTATGCTCTTGGTGGTCTCGGCAGTGGCTTCGCTAACAACGAAGCTGAGCTCGTTGACCTGTGCAACAAGGCGCTGGCTGCCAGTCCCCAGGTCCTTGTCGAGCGCAGTATGAAGGGTTGGAAGGAGATCGAGTACGAAGTTGTTCGTGACGCCCAAGACAACTGTATCACCGTGTGCAACATGGAGAACTTCGATCCGCTTGGCATTCATACTGGCGATTCCATTGTCGTCGCGCCCTCTCAGACTCTTTCTGACGAAGACTACAACATGCTGCGTACTACTGCAGTCAACGTCATTCGCCATCTCGGCGTTGTCGGCGAGTGCAATATCCAGTACGCTTTGAACCCCTTCTCTAAGGAGTACTGCATTATCGAAGTCAACGCCAGATTGTCGCGTTCTTCGGCTCTGGCTTCCAAGGCTACCGGATACCCGCTGGCTTTCATTGCTGCCAAGTTGGGTCTTGGAATTCCCTTGAAGGAAATCAAGAACACTGTCACCAAGGTGACATGTGCCTGCTTCGAGCCTTCGCTCGACTATGTCGTTGTCAAGATGCCCCGGTGGGACTTAAAGAAGTTCACCCGTGTGTCTACGCAGCTCGGCTCTTCCATGAAGAGTGTCGGCGAGGTTATGAGCATTGGTAGAACGTTCGAAGAAGCCATTCAGAAGGCCATTCGTGCCATCGATTTCCACAATCTCGGTTTCAGCGAGTCTAAGGGTGCGCTGATGTCCGTTGATGACGAGCTCCAGACTCCCTCTGACCAGCGCCTCTTCGCCATTGCCAACGCCATGCATGCCGGCTATACCGTGGACAGAATCTGGGAATTGACCAAGATCGACAAGTGGTTTTTGTCTAAGCTCAAGGGATTGAGCAACTTTGCCAAGGACATGTCCAAGTTCACGGCCAACGACATTGTCGGTCGTCCTGACCTTCTCCTTCGCGCGAAGCAGCTTGGTTTCTGTGACCGTCAGCTTGCCAACTTCTGGGATTCCAACGAGCTGGCTGTTCGTCGCATGCGTCTCGAGGCTGGCATTACTCCTTTCGTCAAGCAGATCGACACCGTCGCCGCTGAGTTCCCTGCCTTCACCAACTACCTGTACTTGACTTACAACGCCAGCGAGCATGATGTTTCGTTCGATGACCGTGGTGTTATGGTCCTGGGTTCTGGTGTGTACCGCATTGGCTCTTCTGTCGAGTTCGACTGGTGTTCCGTTCGTGCTATTCGCACGCTCCGCGAGTCTGGCTTCAAGACGATCATGGTCAACTACAACCCCGAGACCGTCAGTACCGACTACGATGAAGCCGACAAATTGTATTTCGAAAACATCAACTTGGAGACAGTTCTCGACATTTACCAGATGGAGGATGCTACCGGAGTGTTGGGGGCTATGGGCGGCCAAACGCCTAACAATATTGCTCTGCCCCTTCTCCGTGCCGGTGTCAGAGTCCTGGGCACTTCTCCCGAGATGATTGACACTGCCGAGAACCGCTACAAGTTCTCCCGTATGCTTGACCGCATTGGTGTCGACCAGCCCACCTGGAAGGAACTTACCAGCTTCGAGGAGGCCAAGGCCTTCTGCCAGAAGGTGTCATACCCTGTGCTCGTCAGACCTTCCTATGTGCTTTCTGGCGCTGCCATGAACACCGTCTACTCCGAGGCCGATCTTGAATCCTACCTTCAGCAGGCTGCCGATGTCTCTCCTGAGCACCCTGTCGTCATTACCAAGTACATCGAGAACGCCAAGGAAATCGAGATGGACGCTGTGGCCAAGGACGGAAAGGTTGTTGGGCACTTCATCTCCGAACACGTCGAGAACGCTGGTGTTCACTCTGGTGATGCCACCCTCATCCTGCCGCCTCAGGATTTGGAGCAAGCCACGATCCAGCGTATCGAGGAAGCCACCCGCAAGATTGGTGCCGCTCTCAACGTGACCGGTCCTTTCAACATCCAGTTCATTGCCAAGGACAACGACATCAAGGTGATTGAGTGCAACGTTCGCGCTTCGCGCTCTTTCCCCTTCGTCTCCAAGGTTATGGGTGTTGACCTCATCGAGATGGCCACCAAGGCTATCATGGGCTTGCCTTTCGAGGAGTATCCTGCCGTCGACCGTCCCGCTGGTGGTGTTGGTGTCAAGGTCCCTCAGTTCAGTTTCTCTCGTCTATCTGGCGCTGATCCTGTCCTGGGTGTTGAGATGGCCTCTACTGGTGAGGTTGCATCCTTCGGTGTTGACAAGTACGAGGCCTACCTCAAGGCTTTGATGTCTACCGGCTTCAAGGTTCCCAAGAAGAACATCTTGCTCTCCATTGGTTCTTACAAGGACAAGAAGGAGATGCTGCCTTCTGTCGCCAAGCTTTCTCAGATGGGCTACAAGCTCTTCGCCACCGCCGGTACTGCTGATTTCCTCCAGGAGCATGACATTCCTGTCCAGTTCTTGGAGGTTCTCGCCCATGGTGATGACCAGAAGTCCGAGTACTCTCTTACTCAGCACTTGGCCAATAACATGATCGATTTGTATATCAACTTGCCTTCCAACAACAGGTACAGGCGCCCTGCCAACTACATCAGCAAGGGCTACCAGACTCGTCGCATGGCTGTTGACTATCAAATTCCCTTGGTCACCAACGTGAAGAACGCCAAGATCCTCGTTGAGGCCATTGCCAGGTACCGCGATATGGAGATTGGCGAGCGTGATTACCAGACCAGCCACACACCCCTTCAACTGTCCGGCCAGCTCAACTTCACCCTTCAGGACTCCCTCTCCAGGCCTCACTCTTTCAAGAAGGCCCATGTCCTGTCTGTGGAGCAGTACACTCGCGCCGACTTGCATCTTCTTTTCACCGTTGCTGAGGAGATGCGCCTCAGTGTTCAGCGCGGAGCCGTCTTGGACATTCTCAAGGGACGCATGCTTGCCACTCTCTTCTACGAGCCTTCCACTCGTACCTCGGCGTCTTTCGAAGCGGCCATGAAGCGTCTTGGTGGTGAGGTCATTTCCATCGCCACGCAGCACTCTTCCGTCCAGAAGGGCGAGACTCTGCAGGATACTCTTCGTACTCTTGCCTGCTACGCCGACGCCATTGTTCTCCGCCACCCTGATGAGAACTGCGTCGAGGTTGCCAAGAAGTACAGCCCCGTGCCTGTTCTCAACGCCGGTAACGGAAGCAGGGAGCACCCTACCCAGGCCTTTTTGGATCTCTTCACCGTTCGTGAGGAGTTGGGCACCGTTCAGGGCTTGACCTTCACATTCGTCGGCGACCTTCGCTATGGCAGACCTGTCCACTCTTTGGTCTACTTGCTTCGTCACTACATGGGTGTCAAGGTGCAGCTCGTTTCTCCCAAGGGACTTGAGCTCCCTGCTGATGTTCGCCAGCAACTGGTCAAGGCCGGCCAGCTGCTCTGCGAGTCCGAGACTTTGACCCCCGAGATCCTCGGCAAGACTGATGTCTTGTACTGCACTCGTGTGCAGAAGGAGAGGTTCACGAGCGAGGCGGAGTATGAGAAGGTGAAGGGCTCTTACCGCATTGATAACCAGACCCTCAAGCACACCAAGAGCAAGATGGCTATCATGCACCCGCTCCCCAGGAACGAGGAGGTTGCCGAGGAGGTTGACTTCGACCAGCGGGCCGCATACTTCAGACAGGTAAGATCCCCTCGTGACATGTGTTTCCGCCACAAAGCGGCCATCAAGATCGTTTGCTGACAGATTGTAGATGAGATATGGTCTCTACTGCCGTATGGCCCTCCTGGCGTTGGTCATGTCTGGTTAGAAGATGGTCGTTTCTCTTTTTTTCATTTAGGGTTTTCGGTGTTCCGGTGCATAGACAAAAAGGGTTTCATTTCCTTGTCGTGTCTATCTAACACAAAAAGAGTAAGAGATAGAACGCGTAAACGATTTCGGTAGACATCTTCGTTTTCGCTTTTTTCTTTTTCTTTCTTTCTTCTTCAAAGTCCGCTTGAAGCGGCTATGATCTAATGACTCTAAATGACTGTAATGAT
Source organism: Sordaria brevicollis (assembly GCA_033439795.1). Classification (NCBI taxonomy): domain Eukaryota; kingdom Fungi; phylum Ascomycota; class Sordariomycetes; order Sordariales; family Sordariaceae; genus Sordaria; species Sordaria brevicollis. Next base: position 239,506 of record JAUTDP010000006.1, read on the forward strand.
TTGTATGAATGATTGTGAATGATGCGTATATGTTCGTGATGTATGTACACTGTTGATCGGTGTTGCGTACGTTGCGTGCGTTACGTTCGTTCGTTTCGTTCGTTCGTTTTGTATACGTTCTGTATATACGTTTATATTTCGTTTCTTTTTTCTGTTATTTGTTTTTACATACATACGTTTGATACGTATTTTTCTGTATTTAGCTTAGATCTAATGCCTAATCTAATTTGAATGACTCATCAACTTTCTGTTCACTTTCTGGCGTGATTTGCCATCGTTTCGTCTGATTATCGAAACTTGGGAAGATCTGGTGTTTCACCTGCAAGGAACGGATTTCTCGCAGATGCCAATCATCTTGACAATTCATCAGCATTCCGGACCACAAAGACCAAACGACGCAGGCATCTCGGGCGGAAGGCAGACAGACGCATGCCAGCTTATGTAGGTTTCTTTTCGGCTTCATTGCATCTTAACGGGGTCATCTGCAGTCTCCAACTCTAATCCAGTCCAAGCAAACGCCAAGTGGACATTGAGGCTGAAAGTCTAGACCTTAGACTGGTTGGTGATGGAGGCACTTCGGGCGCTCTTGCAAACTGCACAGAGGCTAAGCAGTGCTAAGGTCTTGTTGTTACTTAATGCCAAGAGCCTCGCAAATTGAACAAGCATGCTCTGACTTTGCCGGGAGAAATCAGACAGACCCAGAGAGTTTGGTGGAAAACTACTTCAAAAGATGCAAGATTGGTGATGGCACTTGGTAAATAGCTTGATGAGACTATGAGTGAACCGGGCTTTGGGGTAGTTCACCGACTTCATGTTTGTCTCGCTGGTAAGTTCAGATGACACTTGTGAGTTGAGGTTATAAAGCTGACATGTTGAAAGGGCCCAAGAGACTCGAAGTCCCCCGAATGTTCATCAGGAGGCGGTCTCAGTGTGCATTTACTGATTACATAGGTGGCCAAGCACAAGAGATGTCGTGAAGTCGATATCTTAGTTCTCCTTGACTGGTTTCGAAGCGCTCTTTCCAGTTGCCTCGAGCGTCTGTTGTGGCTTCGGTCCAAGCATCAGGTACAGCCGACGGAAGCCGTTCTTAAATCCTTTTGGTTTTTCCATTAAAACCATGGACCCAATCATTAGGCTTCGTTCGTAGGTAGAGTGGTTGCTCACCGATCTCGCTCTGTACACCGTCGAGTTTCACTCGAGTCCAAGCTCCAGCAGCAGAAGTTCAGCTTGTGATTGAGTTCAGCTTCCGCTTCATCGGCCCCGCTTCACGCCCGGTCACCGGTGGAGTCCCGGGTGACGCTATCCCCGTTCGTTTGCACGGAGGGGCCGAATTGCAGAAGCTGGCGGAACTTTGACATCGGAAGTGGATTACGGAGGAGAGGACAAGGGTGGACCCCGGATCGGAACGCCCGTGCTCTTAACAAAACCCCTGGAAGTTCGGGCAAGTTATGATCGCCAAACAGTGCCCTCTTCGTTCATATGTCAAGAATTCTGGTACGGGTATGGGATGGGCACTGACCGCGTGTTTCCCTCCCTCGCTTTCGTGAAATCGTTTGTTTTCTTGGTTCGTATCAAGAATTCGATGATGTCACACCAGCCTCGGAGACGGGACGAACATCGGATCAACTGACAACACCTTGGTGGAAGCAAACAGTGCTCATGGTCTAGGTTTCGGTTGTTTTGCTGGTGTAAGAGTGTAGTCATAATTATACTATTAACTAGGACAAAGACTATATTTTGCATGGTATGGGTATGCACTACTTGCTGCGTAGAAATGGCCATTTCTAGCCTTCCGCTTCTTTTCCTCTTCGACCATGGATGATCCCATGAAACTTGATAACAGCGCCGTTCTTTGTGTGATGATTTGCAAAACAAAGCTCCCGAAACCCATCAGGTATACCGACCCAAACGCCTAGTCAAAACTGATCATGTTCCCTCCCATTTTTCCATCGTGTAAAGTTCGTAAACCGATGATTCTCCGGTATGTTTGGTTTGATGCTCTGGGCATCAACCTGTGACCACCACACTGAACGCCGAAGAATGGTTTTGACCGAAAGTCCCTGAGAAACCATGTGGGTATAATGCTGGCAAAATGGCAAACAAAGTAAAGAAAGCCCCCCCAAGCCCCGGCGCATGAGTGATCGACATAAACTCGCGCCTCGTACCTTTCGACTCGGAGGTGACAATGATTGCTAAATCATCGCATACCCATGTCAAAGGATGGTGGTGAGTTGCATTCAGACAGTGGTGTTCCCGCCGGTGTCAACTGCAATCCCAGACCAAAGACAGCCGCGCCCGAGCTCACACATCTCTTGTGCTGTTCTTTTTGAAACTGAGATGGTGATTGCGCCGCAGTAAGAGGCGGAAGAACAAGAGCCTGCCTTCCGGCGCGCTCCATGTCGTTCAGCGCATCCCCAATCAACCGCTCATCCCACAGAGGGAGGATACGATAGTTCAGGTCCTCCATGATGCATTGTTCCGTGATGTTGATTTGCTCGCACGTCCACAGGTTGTTACCCCATGTGGAACGGTAGTATTGTGTCGGCGCATGAGTATCCTCTAGGAACTTGACGGCGATAACAAGCGCGGCCAGAACAATGACCTCGGGCTTGACGCAGTCGATATGGAGTTGACTGACGGCTGCCGCGGCCGGAGTTGCCGGAAGAGTGTATCGCTTTGACTGCTGCTGTTGCTCGGTGGCGGATCCCGAACCTTCACGATGAGAGGGTGGGCACCGCAGGCGCCAATTGAGCGCGAACTTGGAGCTGAGGGAGTCTAGAATGCAGACGGCGAGGGCGATCTCATCCAGCTTCAAGCCTGTGCGGGTGAGCAACTCGTGGACAAGAGGCACTGAAGGCGATGCCAGGGACGCAGCCGGTGGGATGAGATTGACAAGGTGAATTGCAGGACCTGTAAAAGAAAATAATCGTTAAAACATGACTATAAGGTAACATGTTACACCAGGAACACTTACCTAGCAGTTCCGAGTCGAGAAGCCCCCCATCTTCCACGAGCGATCGGGGGCTCTGTGGGACTGACGAATTGCGGGAGGAGGGGGGCGGTGTGGGGAGATTTGACAGGGGTTGATAGGTACGGGCAAAATATTCCTCGTCAAATTCGAAATCAGAGTCGTCGTCGTCGTCGTCGTCCATCATGCAAACGTTGCGCTCGTCGTGAATAACACGGTCCTCCACTGGAGTCATCGTTAGGGAAGGCATCTTGTTCGATTAACGGTTGTCGTTATGTATCGTAGGCGTGCTGTTTTCCTCTTTTTCCCTCGAATTCTCTTTTCCTTCTCTTGCTCGTTTTTTTTCTTTAAATGTTTTTGATATGATGGATATATCCAGGGCTCATTCAGGGTAGCCGGGGTCCAGTGCTTCCAGGAGGGCACAACTGAGAGAAGCAGTTCCAAGGGCTGCTCATATTCACCCGGAAAAGGGACTTTATGGACAGTGACTTGAATCACGCAACGGGTCGTGGAATCAGATGAGTCGTCTCACGGGAGAAAGCGGCGGAAGCGGTGTTGAGTGTGTGCTATTATACACGTTGAAAGACGAAGAAGAAGCTGAGGCCAAGGTCTTCCAACACGAGGTCTCAGGTCGTACACCTGACACAATGCAGACCGTAAAGGCGTTTGGTTTCTGAAAATAATAAAGATGAAAGGCCTGTTTGGATCTGAGAGAGAATCTGTGTGAGCAAAGGGGGGGAGGTGGTGGGCAGATATATATGTCCATGTACCTGGACGGAGAGAATGGCGGCCAAGCTATGCAGCTACATCGATGGTTCATCTTTGGGGTTAACATCAGCTCTTCCCTGGGATGCAGAGAGGAGTCTAGAGACAACGGCCAGGGATTCCAGAGGCCGGGATGGAGGCCGGGATATTGGTGGAGGCTGGCTTGGCGGTCGTTTCGTCAGATGTTTCCTAGCGCACGTCGTTGCTGCTGGTTTTTGAGCAGTTGTACCTGTGGCCCGCCTTTTGTCCGCCATACGACAGCAGCGACACCCTCTTGCCCTCCCGTCACCAACCCTCACCCTGTGGCTTCCTCCAGTGGTGCCGTGGTGGTGTCCTGGTCCCTCGCCGTCGCATCCAGTGGCAGCCACGACCACGGCATCTCGCTCGCTCCCACTCGCCAGTTGCCCCCCTGCTTGCCCTGCCTGTAGCCCCTGTCAGATGCATGGGGACATTGGGGCTCCAGCACCAGAGAAAAGCGAAAGCGCAACGCGGACAAGCAAAGGACCCGACTCCCGTTGAAAAAGAACGAACGACGATTCCAGCAGCGATCTCCGGCGGCCGTTGCTCTTTCCATTTTCATAGGTGGCAGTTTCTAACTTGAGAACTGAAAGGTCACTCTCGATGGAACTTGTTTCCACTCTAACGGGCATCAGATTCCACCGTGCGCTGCAGCATCCGATGTCATGTCGAACCTGTGAGATGCCATCTCAGGTCAGGATTATCGGTGATTGTCAGGCACTCTGGAACCAAGTGAGCCAAGTCGATCAGGGATACGAGTTCTAAGTTTGTGTTCCTGGCCGCCTGAAAGTCTTTTGGATACTGGTGACTATCCCGAACACAAAGACACAAAATCCGAAATCGATGATGATTGCTCGCACTTTCTCCAGTCTTCGATACGGTGCGGATATTCCACCATGGCCATGGACCACCTCCACAGCTTTGGAACACCTTTCATCTCCAAAGGGGGCAACGAGGCACACGAGGCGGCCCGGTCGGCAGATGACACAGCATGATGTAGAGGAGGTAGTAGGTATTTCTGGGATAACTCCGAGGCTCAGACATGCTATCCAGTATCCGTTTGTGTCTTATAAAAATACTTAAACGCCCTGGGCTGTCGGAAAGAGAGACAGTCAGCCATCAATGGAGTCCATGGAGTCGTTGGTGGGGAGTGTGCATCCAGGTCCGCGCAACTCCCTCCAAAGTCCATTTTAGGCAATTTGCCGTGCCACTATTAACCACCGTACAAACGTAAAAGTAACTTTTTTACAAGCGCTAAAAATTATAGTCTATCCTAATTATAAGCGCGCACTAATAATTTTCGCTACGCATCCGCGGCCCGTACTCTTCGTATACGTATCGCGTTTAATTCGTCCCGTATCCGTAGTAATAATATCGCGTATCGTTTATACAACTTACAACCGATATCCCAAAAGTCACAAACTTTAATATAATTCTATAAATATAATTTTACGAATTTTTACGATAATTATAAAAATAGGTAAATTAATTGCGTACTATTATTAATTTACTATAAATTAATATATAAATATTATAAATATTTTTATTTTTCCTTCCTATAAATTATTATTTATTATTTTTTTTCGTAAATTATTATTAGTATATATTAAAATATAATTTTTAATATTCCCGGATTATAATATTATTTACCTACGGGATATTTAAAAGTAATAACGCAATGCTTCTTTTTAATTTTAAGAGATTAATTCGCTATTAATATTTTTTACTCTTAAATTTTTATTTTTATTTCCTATATAAATATTAAAGAAGCGAAAACGATTATTATTTCTTTTATTAAAATTAAAATTTATTTCTTTATTCCCCCTTTCTTCGTTAATATTTCTTTCTTTATTACTATTCCCCCCTTCCTTATTAGTACTTCCTTCTTTATTATTTAATAAGGAAAATAATAAAGGAGATAATAATAGGGATAATAATAAATTTTTTAAAATTATACTATAAGGTAACCGCTATAAATAATATAACCGTAAATTTATAAGAGGAAAAAAAGTTATTCCGGGGCTATTAAACGGCGGTCTCTATATTCTAGAACGGATAACTACTATCCGCGAACGGTATTTTATAATAAATAATCCGTTTGAAATAATTAAAATTGATTTTAAATATAATTAGCGTTAGGTTTTATATTTTTAAAATAAAAGGGATAAATTAAAAAGGCTTAAACCTAATAAATAAGAACGTTATTATTATTATTTATATTAAAGTAAATTAAATAATAATAACGGAACCGGTAAAACTTCAAAGCCTCTACGTATATTTAGTAAATACCCTATAAATCTTTAAATAGAGGAAACTTTAAAAGAGATTTATAAAATTACTATTATTAATAATTATATTTATAAAATATTAGAATATAATTAAATTAAATTACTAATAGTTATTTAAAAGTACGTTAATTTTTTATTAGAAATTAGGTACGCTCCTATTATAATAGAGCATATAATTTTTAAACGAAAGAACGCTCCTATTAAAAGACTTCGAATAAAAAATTATAATAATCGATAATTTAATACTTAAAAGATTAGGAATTTAAAACGGCGGTTAAGTATAATAATAAAATTAATACGAAAAATTTTAAAAAAAATAACCTAATTAATAAAATTCTTAAAACCGAAAGCCTTTTTAACGAATTATTAAAAAAGATTATTAATAAGGAATAACGGTAGAAAAATTGTAAAATTATAATAGTAGGAAATAACCCTAATTTAATAAAGAAAAAAAAAAGGAATTAATTAATAAATTTATATTTGCGAAGCAATTTAATATAGATTTACTATATTAATGCGGACGAAAGGATTACATATACATATACCAGATTTGTTAAATAGGAAGCATAGCATGCTATAGGCGCTATGCCCTGGCAGGACCCGCTAGCCGGCAAACTGATAGGCGTATACCTAGCAGGTGCCCGCCGGGCGCAGTCGAGGACCTACCTTAAATTGCGCGTTATTTAATAGTCGGATTGAATCCTTAAAAAAGGATTCCTATAAACGCTAGCCTACGGCTCCCTTTCTTCCTTTTACATTATCTTCTTTTAATATTATAAATTACTATAATATATCGTAATATTACCCTATTATTTAATAATTATAATTTAACGTTTAATAACCATTATAAATAATATACTCTTTACAACCCCTTTAGTAAATTCGCTAACGTCGTTACGAATTTACCGGTCTTATCGATTATTTTACCTATTTATTTTAAACGGTTAATTTTAACGACGTCCGTTCTAGTTCGCTAATTTCGTCGATTATTTACCTATTTATATTAGATAGTAATTTTAACAATACCCGCTCTAATTCGCTAATTTTATTAATTATTTTACTTATTTATTTTAGACAGTTAATTTTAATAACGTTTTTTATTTATATTATAATCGTTTACCTATTTATTTTAAACGGCTACTTTAATAATACTATAATTACTCCGCTTCTATTATTTTATATTATCGTATTCGCGTCGATATTACATCGGCTAACGTATAAAAATATTTAATATTACCCCAATCCGAACTTCTTTTAAATTTCGATACTAAAAGTAATCTAAAGTAATACGTAATTTACCTTCAATAGCGTTCACGGTTTCTTATTTCCTAAATTCCTCCTATTTCCCCTCTCACTATTACCCCAATCTTATTATTAATACCCTCTAATTATACGTTAACTTCTTTACTAACCTAATTAATATAGTTAATAAAGATCCCCCCGACGACGAGAATAGCCTACGCCGCTCTTCGCGTAAAATATTAATACTAATTACTAATATATATAATTTCGACCGTTTAAATAATTTTAACGTATAACGGTCCGGCTTAATTAACTTATAGTATAATATTACGTAATTCCATCGCCGTTCCAATTCGTAAATTAGGTTCGATTTTAATTATAATAATTAAAACGATTTTACCCCGCGCCTAGAACCCCCTAAAATAGGATTAATCGGTAATATTATTTCCTTAATTGTTAATACCCTATCCCCCTCCAAAACGCATTCGCATTAATCATCCTCTATTATCATTCCCCTTAAAAATTTTATATTAATTACCTTACTTAATAAGCGTACCCTATAGCGCGCTAATTACAATACCGTTATTCTCGGCCGTAATAATTCTAAAAGAATTAATAATAATAATATTAAAAAAGGAGGTAATATACTTAAACGTCTTATATAAAAAAAAATATAATAAAGAATAGGCTTTATCAATTTAAAAAGAAGAAAAATAAACCGCCGAATAATAATACTCGATAAATATTTCGAATATTTCGATAATAACCTTATTTATATTAATAAATACTTTATATATTATAAAAATAAATTATAAAAAGTCGATAACCGAATTATAGAATTCCGCTACGACTATTTAATTTAAATAAATACTCTTAATTAATATATCCTAAAATTTAAGAATAATTACTTCGAAATTATAATAACCTTAAAAGGTAAAAATAAGGATAAAGAGCTTACCTAGAATTTAATTAATATTTTTAGTTAATATTCCGATTATTCTTTTAATACGTCCAATATTACGGCTATTCGTACCGGCGACCTTCTATTTAATAATTCCCCTATTATTACTAATACGTATAAATATTACTAAGCCTATATTAAGGATAAGAAGGATTATATATATTTTAATATCCTTCTTCATTTCCGTCGCGATAAGAATATTCCGGAGCAAATTAAAATTCCTTATAAAAAATTAATTATTAATAATTTATATCGCCCCTATAATAGATTTAGCGATAGTTTATTCGATTATAATTACATCGACCCCTATATTACGAAGCCTTTTAATTTTAATACCGAAATAAATAAAATTAATTTTATAGAGTAGGTTAACGGTATAAAAGACCGCGAAATTAAAGTATTTAAAATAACGGAAGATTAAATTAAGCGTTAAAAAAAGAGAAATAAGGATATTTATTATATAATAAAACGTTAAGAGGAAATATTTTTACGCTATATTAAAGTAAACGAACGCTACATTTAAATAATATATACTCTCTAAACAGAATATATCTATTTTAAAACTTACTTTAATTTATTTATTAAAAATACGTATAAGGCCGCCAAAAATAAAGCCCACGCTAAATATAAATTATATAAAGTTAAATAGCTTAAAACTTTAATTAATTTTATTAATAAACTTAATAAGGCTAGAAATACTTTTACTTTTATTAATTTATTCCGCTCTTCCTCTATATTTTTTTTTAAATCTTTTAATAAAATTACCGCCCGTTTTAAGGATAATAAAATTAATAGTAAAATTACCCCCGGAAGAAGTATTAAAGGACCTCTTAATATTCTTCGTTAATATACCCCTATTAGCGATTTTAATAGCGACCTTAATAATAATAATAATAACGACGGTATAAACCCTAATAAATATATATATAACGGCCGTTATAATTCTTATAAATTAATTTTTTTTAAACCTACTTCCAACGTTAACGACGATAAACCCCGGTATAAATATAATAAAATTAATACTTTTAACCCGTTTACTAACGACCTTAATAATATAAATATAATCGAAAATAGTATTTCTATAGTCTTTACCAACGTATTAATATTTACTAATCGCTTATAAATTCTAATCGTTAACAACCTCCGTAATTATATTTAAAAATAATTAATTCGTATATAATTATTCTTCTTTTAAAGGGCCGCTTATATATAATAATATAATTAATTAACCTCCGAAAAGTAAATTAAGTTAATTACTTTATATAACTTAACCCGAACGTTTATAATCCGGTTCGCCCCCGATATAATTATTACTACCTAGAAATTTAATAAAAAATAATTTACTTTATATTACCTCTATTAAAACGAAAATATAACTATTACTTATTTATTTAAATAATTCCGTTTCGCCCGCACTATAAAAATTATACTTTAAAAGGACGTTAATTATTATAACGTATTTATTTAAATTTAAAATAATTTTAATATTAATATTAAAACTCTTATCCTAGACCTACTTCTTAATTATAATATAAATACCTATATACAATTCGTCGAAAATAAACGAACTATCCTACGCTCAATAGTTAAAAATAAATACAGTTCCGACCGCACTTTTTTTCAAAATAACGCTTATAACCGCAATCGTAATCGTTTAATTCGTAATCGCAACGGTAATCGCGGATATAATAACACCCATAATTATAGTAGCAACCGCAATACCCTTCGTACTTAGGATACGTTGCGTAATAATAATCGTAACGCTTCCCGCAATTATAATAATCCTTACCCGACCGATATTTATAATTACGACTATAACGCCGATAGAATTCGTAATAATAATTATAATTATAATTACGATTAAAACCGCTATAAATCCTATAAATAGAATAGGGATTATATATATTATATTAAAGAGGAGATTATTAATTTTATTAAAACCGATTCGAAGGATAATTACTTATCGGATAATTTAGTCTATTATATATATAATAGCGAATTAATTTATTTTAAATATTTAATAGAATTTTAATCTTCGGATATTAAAAGTAACTACGCAAAAGGCTATACCCCTAAAACCCCCTCTACCGAAATTATTTCGTTAATTTATATAAATAATAAATTTCAAATATATATTAAATATAGTAACGCCTATCTATCCCGGAATTAATTATTTACGTACTTAGATTTCTACTTAAGAACTACTATTATAAACCCGGTTAATTACATTTCGATAATTCCCTTTTAATTAAAGGAATCGACCCCTTAAAAGGACGAGTTATTAAAATAAAGCCCGTTCGTAAAATTTACGCATTTTAAAATTATCATTAAAGTAAACCCCGACGTAAAAGAAATCGAAATCTATATAAACCTTAGAATAATAAAAACTATAATCGATTGTTAATTTTTAAATACTTTAAAATATTCTATTTCTATTAAATATTCTACGAAAATTAAAGGAATTGGAAGGAAATTTATTAAATTTATTAAATAAATTATTTTTATAATTTACCTAATAGGAAAAAATATACGTAGCACTCCAACGTTATTCAAAACGAAAGCCGTAAGATAGGTTATAAATAAACTAAATCCGAACTTTTTATTAACGAACTCCTTTTTATATTTTAAATAAATAAAGATTAATTACTATAAAGCCGAAGTAACTTTACCGCAAAATAATTTTAATATTTCCTTTAACGTTTTGAAGCCCCCGTATCATTATTTATATAAAATCGTAACGGATAAAAAAGTTATTCTAAAGCTAAATAAAGAGAGAATAATTCTAATTAATTATATTAACCTCTTTAAAGATTATAATTTTCTTTTTAATTCTTTATATTAAACCGTCTTTAGCGCGGTTATTAATACCCAATCCCTTCAAATAATCCTTATAAAGAATATTACGGATAGGGATATAATTATCCCGAGAAAGTAGAAAATTAATATAATTACCGAATATAATACCAATAATTACTTCGCTTCCAATTAGACGGAAATATACAAAATAACCTTCGCTATACAAATCCTATAAATAATAAATAATAACCCGACTTTACCCTTCGATAAAGTTATAGAAATAATTTACTAAATATATTACATTCCCGCTAACGTCGAAATCGATATCGACCCTAATATAATTAAAGCCCTAAAATTTACTAATATTATTACCGACGCTCTATTAAACGAAGCTAAATAAGAACCCCCTAAAAGTAATTTATTAAATTTGCTTAAAATACCCGATAAATAATTTAACTTTAGTATACATATAAACAATAAAGCCCCCGAACTCGTTATTAAGAAGGGAATATATATTTACGCTAGGAATAAACGTATATTATACATATTCGTTAAATTAATAGCGAAATTCCCTAAATTATAAAAAGAAGGAAGGTTAATCAATATAGCCGAAAAAAATATAATATACATTCTTTTAGTAGAAAGATAATAAAATTATAAAATTATTATTCGAATATACCTAATTAGTAAGAAGGACTAGGCCATTATCGATAAAATTTTCAATACCCTCTATAAATAAAATAAAATAAATTAAATTAAATACGCTACGCTATTTACTTACCCTATATTTATTATATAAAGAAAAATAAAGAATAATCCTAAAGGACGTTTAGTAATCGATTTACACGTTTTTAATAATTTTACCATCCCCAATAATTACCCTTTACCGCTCTAATACGAAATTATCGTATTTATACGTAATAAAGTTATTATAATAATTATTAACGTAATATTATTCTTTTACCAATTTAGGGTATAGTATAAATATTAAGACCGGTTTACGTTAATAATATATAGAAGATTAGAATAACCTACGGTAATATAAATAGGGTTTAAAAATACTCTTACTTACGTATAACAATTTATAAATATACTTCTTCGTAAATATAAAAACTATTATAAAGTATATATTAACAATATCGTAATTACGTCCGATTCCGTCGACGACCACCTAAAATATTTCAACGCTATCTTTACCCTATTCGTATTAAAAAATATCGTTTTATCGCCTAAAAAATTATATTTCGGCTACCCTAACGTCGAATTCCTAAGATTTTATATTAACGGCTTCGAACTCTTTATAATTAAGGACCGCATTTAAATATTTAAGGACTTTACCTTCCCCGATAGCTTTAAAACTTTCGAACAATATATCGGCGGAATAGGGTTTTTAAAACATTTAATTACTTACTACGCCTAATTAGTAAAACCGTTTTAACTTTATAAAATTACCCTTCTCGTAGTAAGATATAAAGTAGGTAAAATAAAGGTCGGCAAACTAGCGCGCCGGATAATATATTATACGAAGATATTCTTTACGCCTACCCTAATAAAAAGGGCCGCCTTCGATATATTCTAACGCGCCATATATAATAATTAAATTGTCCTTTATTATTTCAACCCTAATAAATTTATTTTTCTTTAAATTAACGGCTCTTTAAAATATAAATTTAATATTATAATTTTCTATTTAAAAGATAGATACTAATAAATCGAAGGTACTTCTATACTTTCCCCGTAAATTTTACCGGTTATATTTTTGAATAAGGTCTTAACCAAGGCAGAAATTAAATACGGTCTATCGGAATTAAAAATCGCCTATTTAATATAAGCAATAAAGAAATTCCACACCTAATTATACGCGTACAACCTACCTATTATTATCCTAACCGATTATTCTATAACTAAAGGTATTATCGAATAAACCTCTCTCCGTACTTTATTAACCGACCGTATTAACCATCGCCTAATAAATACATTAATATACCTTTCCGAATATAAATTAAAAGTTTTTCACATCCCTAACAAGCTTAATTTCGTACCCGATACCTTAAACCGTTTTAAGACTATTATAAATAATAAGAATTAAAAAAGCACCCCGGTCTTTAATAATATTTAAATAGAGGATCGTATTATATAAATAAACGATATTTAATATTCCTTTTTAAAAATCTAAATAAACCCGAAATTACGTAAGGATTTTATTTTAAAATACGCGTCCGATAGTAAATTCGCAAAGGTTATAGAATATTTAAAGAATTATCTTAAGAGGGTCTCCGAAAACGGAGATATTATATTTTCAAAGCCCGGCTATCCTTTCTTTATACAAAACGGTTTTATTTATAACCAATAAATAAATAAAACGAAGGTACTTTACGTCCCTTTTAAGCAAATTAAAACAATTTTAAAATTTACTTATAACGAAAAATACTACTTTAACTATAACCGTATAATATACAATTTGTAAAAATTATTATTCGCTAATAAAACCCATTTAGTTAAATAATATTTAAAATACTATCTAATTTATTAATTTAATTAAACCGATCGTTAATTAATTATTAAAGATTATCAATCTATTAAATTAAAGGAGGCTCTCCTTATAAGAATAATATCTATTAATTTTATTATTAAATTCCCTAAAGTCTCTTCTAAAAATACCCTTTAAATAATATTTAACTATAATACGTTTAATACCCTAATACCTATTATAAATAAAATATCTAAAAGAATACTACTAATCCTTAAATACGATATATATACTATTATAAAATAAGGTATTATTACAATCCGGTTATTCTTATTATATAATTAAGGCTTTCCTATCGGTATTATATCCGATCGGGATAGAAAATTTATATTCTAATTTTAAAAGGGTATATAAACCGCCCTAAATATTAAATTACTTATAATTACTACGTACTATCCTTCCGGCAATAAAATAGTAGAATATAAAAATTAAATTATCGAAATCGCTATTCGTTTTTATACTTTTATTTACAAATTCGGATATAATTAATTATTAATTATACCGTTATTATAATAGAATTTTAATAACGCTTTTATCGAAAACTTTAAAGCCTCCCCCTATAAATACCTATTTAGCTATAAACTTCGGGGACTTTTCGATATAAGCCTATAATCCGAAAACGATTACTAATTATAAAACAATTTAATTATCCGAGACCACATCCGGCAAAAAGCCTAATTAACTATAAACTTCGCTATCGCTAACATAAAGACTAAATATAACGCTACCTACTAATAATTCGATTTCTAAATCGGCAATAAAATATTCTTAAAACTTTATTACAATTATTACCTACCCGGATAACCTTTACGCAAAACCTCCTAATAATATTCCGGACTATTTAAAATCTTTAAGAAAATAAGTCGTCTAACCTATCGACTAAATCTACCCAACCGAATAAAAATCCACCCGGTTATTTCCGTAATATATTTATTACTAACGCTAAAAAATAAAAACCCGTTCGGCCATTCTACTCCCCCCTTAAGACCGATCGAAAATTCCCAAAATAATTCTAATAAAAATAAGGGTAAATAATACGAATTGGAGAAAATCGCAATATATAAATAGGTTAATAGAAAGATTTAGTATTATATAAAATAGAAAGGATACAATTATTATCTAAATAAATAGAAAAATACAGAGGATTTAGAAAACGCTAAAGAATTAATTAAGGATTATTAAAAATACCGGTTCAATAAACGAAAGAGAAATACCCCCTATTTATACGTAAATAAATAAAAGAAAGTTCGATTCGTAAATAAAAAGGATTAAAAGGATAAAAAACGTCAGTCCCCAAGAAGGAAGTAAAGGTATTCCTATTAAGGATAATAGCGTTTCCTTCGCGATGCCGGGACTTAATACGGACGAAAGGATTATATATATATATACCAAATTTATTAGATAGGAAATATAGCATGCCATAGGCGCTATACCCTAGCAGGACCCGCTAGCCGGCAAACTAATAGGCGTATACCTAGTAAGTGCCCGCCGAGCGCGGTCGAAGACCCACCTTGAATTGCACGTTATTTAATGGTCGGGTTGAATCCTTAAAAAAGGATTCTTGTAGGCGCCAGCCTACGGCTCCCTTTCTTCCTTTTACATCATCTTCTTTTAATATTACAGATTGCTACAACGCATCGTGGTATTACCCTATCATATATAAATAAAGAAGTATTACTATTATAAATATAATATATAAAATTATTAATTATAATTTTTACTTATTTATAATTATAGTACGAAATAAATATAGTTCGTAGCTCCCTTCTACGTTCTTTTACACTTTTATATTTAATATTAAAATTATTAAAATATATTTACGTATTTTAATTAAATAGTATAATAATTTTAATAGTTAGGCGTTAAAATATATAATAATAAACAATTTAACGGCTAAATAGCTAATTATACGTAATATTTTTACTAAAGATAGAATTGCTACTATTTAATATTTATTATATAAAAAGTATTCTTAGAATTTATTATATAAGAATCTTTAAGATAATAAATTATATTTAGAGGTTATAAGTATTATACTCTACTATAGATTAACCGAAGAGAAATATTTTATATTTATTAATAAAGCTATTTCTTACGCTACTATTTACTAAGTAAATTATATTCGGAAGTATTAGAGAATAAAAACTAAATATTAGGTATATTAATTTAAATATAGTATCCTTCTATTTTTTCAAATTAATATTACGAATATAGTTAAATCCTAGTATAGCTATTTTAAGACTAAGAACGCTACGAAAAAGAATATAGTAGGTATTTATAATTTAAAAGGTAATTTTATTATTATTATTAATAAATTAGAAAATTATAGTTATTTCGCTAATAAACGGAAAATTCGTAATAGATATTACCGTAAACCTTTTATATACAAATTTCCTAACTATAGTTTTAAGAAATTACTAATCCGTATATAAATAATAATCTTTTATTAATTATACTTTATTTAAAAACGGTTGAATATATTTAAAAATATTTAAAAAGGTTATGCGGTAATGCCTAATTAAGAAATAGTATATTAATAGGATAATTAACAGTAAGTTTTTTCTACTATTTTATTACGAATAAAACATTTATTAATATATATATATTTAGTAATTATAATATTAATATAGTAAATAAGGTTGAACTTCCTAAATATAAACCTTAAAATAATAATTATTTCGAGTTAAATTATAAATTATTAAGAAATATTAATAATAATCGGGTAGAAGTAAATAATTAACTTACTAATATACTTTAGTATAAGTACAAATAATTCTCGGTATAATAGCTTCTATATATTTATATTTAGTATTACCACTTTATATTTAATTTATTATTATTAACCTACTTTATTTAATTAATTAATTTATAAGTATAATATAGTTTTGAAGTATATAAATAGATTAAAAAACCTTTTAAAGGTACTTTTAATTCTATTATTAATATATTATTAAAGTAAAAGCTATAAGTTCGAAAAATTAATAAGCGGTTAAATAAAAACATTTACCGTATTAAGGATACGATTATAATTCGTAGAAGAATAGCGGAGGAAATAAATTACTAGTCTTAAGTTTTTATTAATAAAGTAAAAGCGAGTATAAATATTATATTTATTATAAATTTAAATAATTTAATATAATAGAGAGAAAAGGTTTTAAAGGAAGAAGGTTAAGTAGAATATATAATTTAATAATCTTTTAATATTTTATAGTATATACTTTAATATTTTATTCGAATTAAAATTTAATATTTTGGCTATTTTTCTAAAGCTACCCCCTTTAATATTTAACTAAAATATAGTTTTATATAATACCTTATAAAAATTTCCTTATAGTACTATTAAAAAGTATTAAATAATTACCCCGTAGCGGGGTAATAATATATAATAAAGAATAATAATTAATAATTTATAAAATTTTCAACCTATTAAAAAATCTATATTCAATGTAAAATTAAAGTTTTGACCGATAATATTATTAATAACTATAAAATAAACCTATATATTAAATATTAAACCTTATATTAATATATATAGTAAAATATTAAGAAAGGAATTTATCTTCCCTAATATTTATTAATATTAAACTATATAATAATATTTATAATTTTTCGGCTACGTTTCCTATATAAATAATAAAGCAAGAAATATAAATTCGAATTTATATTAAATTTTTATATAGGATAATATTTTAAAAGGTATAGTAAATAAATTAATAATTACTCGTAAATCCTTTTACTTAAAATTTGAATTTTAAATATAATATTATAAATAAATAAAAGGATTTCCCTTACTTTCGTCGCATTACTTATCCTTCTTCGCGTTCTTCTTCTCCTCCTCCCTCTTCCTCTCTCCTCTTCTAACGTAAATTATTACTATTAACGTACGTATACCTTCATTTTATTTTATTTATACAATTATATTAATTATTTTATATATTTAAAAAATTTTCTCCTTACGTTATAATTATATAAATATACCTATTTATTATTATTTTTATTATTTTTCTACGACCGTAATTTAATTCTAATTCTAATTTTAATTTCAAATTAATATCGCGATTATTATTTAATAATATACTTTCCACTACCCGTAGCGGTAATAGCGCTTCTAAGCGTAAAAACGACGATAACGTTAGCGGTAGCGGTTCTTCTACTAAAAAACCTATAAATATATATTATTAATATTATTTAACCTTTACGTATTTATAAAGATTTTATAGAGAATTATTACAACGCCTTTAAATAAATAACCTAATATTAAATAGAAAATCCTTTACGCTCCCTATATTACCCGCGCTAGCGTAACCGGCGGTTATAAATATTATAATTAAATAAATAAAGGTATAACCTACGCCGAATATACTAAAAACAGCTATTATATTAATTACCGTCTTATAAATATTATTAAAGAAATTTCTATTTAATTTTTAATTATTTACTAATTTATATATTTTTTAAATATTGGAATATATATATAACCGTCTCTTCGAATAATAAAAAAAAAATTCAATTATAAAGGCTATAATTAAACGTATTATCGCGTATATATAAAAGTACGCCGCCCTACTTCGTATTATTTCGGCCGGAAAATAAATTAAAAAGAAAGTTATTACTTCGCCTATAAGTATAAGTATAATATTTATCCAACCGAAGGATAATATTACCGCGTATACAGCGCTATTTTTTATTAAGAAAGAGGAGAAATTTAAATCCGAAAAGGATAAAGAAATAACTTTAAAGGTTAAATAAATCGAAGCTTTAAAGAAGATTACTAAGGGCGTTATTATTATTAATACCAATACTAATAGTATTTATAATAATTTATATAGTATTTTCGAAATTACTATAAATTATATCCTTTATTCTTAAATATTAAAACTTCGGTTAATTTTTATAATTATAATATATTATTATTTATTATAATTTCTTTAATGAGCGCCCCCCTACTAATAGTACGGCCCCGGCTAAAAAGGATAAAGGTAAAGAGTTTGAGGCTCTTAATAATAATAATAATAATAAGGGGAATAAAGGTAGTGAAGGTAATAAAGGTAATAAAGTTATTAAATAGAATTAATATAATCTTTTTTTATATTTCTTTTTTTTATATTATTATTTTTTTATAAAGGAATAGCGCTATAGCTTCGGTAAAACTTCTTTAAAAAGTATTATTATAAAGAAAAATAAAAGCTCTATTTAATAAATTACTTTTTAATAATAAAACTTTTTTATTATTATTTCAATCTTTAAAATACTTTTTCAATATATAAAACCAAATTTCAATATTATATTTCGTAATACTTAATATAAAGTCTTTTAACTTTTTAATTTAAAATTCAAAACTTTAAAGCAAGGTTTATTTAATTATTTATATTCTATTAACAAAATTTCAAATATTCCGCTTTATATTTACTATTTATATATTAATGCCAATATTATCGTCGATATACCGGCCGCGGTTACGTATATCGGCGCCGCGCTTACGCTTATTTATCACTGCGCAAGCGCGGTGTGCACGGGATATAGCGTAGTACGCACGGGACTCCCAAGTCTCGAGTGATATTGCTGTTGCGTCCGTGCGGTGGTACGGCAAATTGCCTAAAATAGACTTTGGAGGGAGTTGCGCGGACCTGGATACCGTCCCCCCGTTAGTATCCCTGACAAACCCTACAACCACACAGCATACACGAGGTAGATCCGAACCTGGACCAAGCGAAATGGCGTGTTGAGGCGCAGAATTCGCGGAGGCGGCCGCTGGAGCTCGGAGCAATTGGCACCCATTGGCATCCCTTTGGCAGACATTGGCATACAGCCGGACCGGCTTGGCCAGAACTCTTGGGCAACCGCTTGAAAATTGAAGGTCGGAATCTTCCCCGGAAACTTTATCGGGCAAGACTCCATCTCTTATTCGGCAAGGCTTTCGAACCCCCAAAGTCTTTAACTTCAAATTGCTATAGTTTTATTAAAAGATGAGTTTGAGATGCGCTTTTCCTTCGAGGAACTCCTTGGGTTCGATGCCGTATCGAACTACTGTTTAGATTTTCCCTATGCGAAAAACTGGTCAAAGCATGCCTTGGTGCACAAAGGTATTACTGTTCTCGAGATGGTTTTGGTTCGACTTGGGTGGGATTGAAATTGGGGCCAGCCAATGGAATAAAGGCTTTGGAAGACCTGTGACGTCTTATTGGCCAAACGCCTTCAAAAGTCTTGCCGGATATGATTTGGAGTCTTGCCCGTTAAAGTTTCCGAATCTTCCCTCAGTGGACTTGCAGGAGTCGTTCGATGTGGATCCTGCCATTGGTGAACGCCACGCATCCCGAGAACGTAAACTTCGGGAGCGGCTCTGATGATCGCGGCTGACGGCAAAAAAGGAAATTTGCAAAGGTAAACCAAGATACTTTGCCAACGTCTGAGTGATTCATTTACTTGTTAGAGTGAAATGTTGGATGGAGGCTGACGACTCCCCCAATTTGGATGAAAGGGGGTAGAGGTAGCTGCCAACAACTGCAAGCCCTAATACCTACAGCGGTCGCTTGGAGGTACCTTACCCGTGCCACCACGAGTACCACATGCATGTATAACTTCACTCAGTTATATACCTACATCCGGATGTGTATGTTGAGATATGCAGGCGGCTCATGCCCACGCCCACAACGATACGTCACAAGGACGGGACTCAACACAACCAAGGCTTGAGGCCGGATTACCGGTATCAAGATGGTTAGTTTTCATTTAAGAAACAACTTCAACCAAGATTGGGCATTCCATTGCAACGACCTGAAGCGTTGACTCTCTCCGTTCATACTGCCCCCTACTGCTATTCGCGCGGGTGGGTGGCGGCTTCCAGTTTCGTCAACAACCACACCCTCCTTTCCCCCAAACCTTCATAGTTCTTTCCTATTTTCATTATTTCACGCTTTGACACATCATGTGCTTGACTTTCCGGGCAGGCGCAGAGAGGTGTGGTCGGTTTGACGGTTGACAGGCTCTTGCCCTTTGGATGGGATTATCACGAGAAAGCATCACGTCACTTCGGGCCCTGGACCGCCATTTGACATTTTTCTTCCGACGGTTCGCACGATGGTTCGCATGTTGATATTGTCCGTAAGAGTTTACAAAGCTCTGACGATCAAAGAGGTTGAATAGATGTGAGACACACCTATCACGTAGGTGGCACCGTGGCACCCAAGCAGGAGATGGCTCGACGTCGAAAATCTTTTCGAATATTCAGAGCGGTCAGACGCCCAAGACATCACGAAATGACCCCGCATCACCACTAACGTTTCAAGGTAGCTCTTGCCGAAAACCTTCCCTCGACATCCCTTTTCCCACTGTTTTCGAGGAAGCTTCAGCTGCTGAACAGACGCCACGACCTGCAGCTAGGGCGATTATACCCACGCTTCGCTAGTCACTATTTGTAGTCACTAGTCAAGCATTGGGTCGTCGTCAATATCCCCCAAAGAGGATACCTTCACGATATTCAAGTGGCTGCTGAGCCTCTACCGCCAACTTGTCGCCAAGCGCCCGAACCAACACCAATGTGAGACCGCCCCAAAAGTGAACAAGGGAGCAGAAGGACAAGAAGAAAAAAAACATTACAGTATCCAAGACAAAAGCCAAGACGGAGGTCTCACAGGACGACCCAACGTCCCGGGAACATGGAAGGCGGACGAAGACCTCTTTTCGACGTTTGAGGTTGTTTTCCAGGGGCACTCTTGAGGAAATCAAAATCAGGGTCCCTTCCCAGCGGGTCTCTTGGTCTTTATTCGCTACACGTATTCGGAAGCTACCGCTCGTATTTGGTGATCTCCCCGAATCCAAGAGGAGCCCCCCAAGCGCGCTGGACGCTGGGCGCGCGCAAAGCCTCATTGCCCCCCATGTCCATGTCCCTATCCCCCTTGTTGCTGTCGTCGTCGGCTGAGATGGCCGTTCTCATCTCACGACGTCAAGCGAGGTCCCACGGAGACCATGACGAAAGTGGGTACCATCTCGGCGGCTCTTTCGGTACCCGGAAGAGAAGAGAAAGCTTTGTTCGCACCACAGCGAGTCACGGTGGTGGTTGAGCTTGTCCTCCCTGCCTTGGCGTTTATTTGTTCCTCCCTCCTTCGCGATACTCTCCTCCCACGGTACGGCTCGTACGGGTGCGGCGGCGCCATTGTAACCTCTCCCGAAGATTTGCGGCGCGCTAATTTCAGCCTCTTCCGGCGGGACCAGCAGGGCATTAACTGATGGAAAAGGCCGAACGTATGGATGGGTCTCCTCCGCACATACTGTAGTTGGGTGACTTGGTTGGCTTCTGAGAGCTGTGTTGCTCGTTTGGTTCTCTTCTCCAGTCAGACGTCGTCAAATCGATTCTGAATTTCTGATTATTCAGTCTGATGATGGCGGAATGGTTGCTTGGTTTAAACGAACGACTACCCAAAGGGGCAAAAGGCCACTACAGTAGAATGGATCACAACACTTGTTGGTTCACAAAGCTGCGAACGACAGTTCACGGCATGCCGTCGTGTATCCAATCTCGAATCATTTGATTTCACTGTCATCAATTCGGCCATTTCTACCTATTTTCGGATGTTTCTCCCTTCCATAAAACCTTACCGAATTGACCTGTTGGTTATTGCCTGTTGGCTACACGAAACAGAAGCTTTTACCCACATGGCTTGCTTACTTGCATCGGAAACGAATGATATTGATCCGATCACGGCTGTTGCCTTCCTCTAGACACTCCCAGAGTCGAAACTTCATGTTTTATTACCATCTGGACAACAGTCACTAATCTTTTATGAAGCTATACAGAGACCTCATCTGCCGAGCGGCATTCGGAATCTGGGGATGGATGTCACTTACAACAATACCGATATAGTGTATGGTTCATCGAAAAACTGGGCTACGCAACATATGAACCGAATTCTGCCTAAGAACATGTAAGTGAATCACACACATTTCAAAACATTTCACCGTAAGGAGTAGAATGATGCGGTTGTTGGGCAAAGCCTAGATCACAAGAATGCCTGGGGAAATCTCTGCATATTACCACCCACCTTTCCACGTCCCGCGATGAACACCTCTCACCATCACGAATACTTTTTACTACATCCTCGAAAATTTTCTCTCCTCAGCCCGAGCCGCCGTTACATTCTCCGGGGTACATACCCTGACTGGGACTGGACTGGACTCGAGCTGCAAGCCACGTGTGTCACTCTCCTACGTACCTGTGATATTGAATGTGCGCAAAACACACCGGTATAGACTGCTACTTACATATTGTTTCGACTTTGTTGCTCGTCAAAGAAACAGGATCGTCCTGACTGGTGCGCTTCAAAAACGAAAAAAGAAGAGAGCCTCACGAAATCCTGGACGCCGATCTCGCCATGTGTGCATGGAAATGTTTCAGACCAGCCTGCCAGCCTGACCTGCGCCGGGCAATTCTCCCGGATCGACCAGCTGCATCTACACTACTCATAATGTGACACAACAGTACACGTACTCAATAATACAAAGCAAAAGCAAAGTTCGACCTTCTCCGCCCTCGGTGGACAGAGAACAAGGTCAATTATTGCTCAAACTCACGAGAACTTTACAGTTTCACTAATTGGACCGATGAGTCCAGTACGTACGTACGTAGGACCACCCCACAGAAACCAAACCCCAAGCGCTTGCTTGGTTATTTTGTTCTGGCCTCCTAGGGCTGAACGACTGGCGAGAGCTGACAGGGTGATGAGATCGTGAGACAGCTACAGCTAGGTTCGCTAGTAAAATCAATAGTTCCATATTAGTTGCTGCTGACTTGCGTTTTCTTCTGCGCTCATTATGTTCTTGGCTAGTGTGTCGAGAGTACATTCGTTGGTGCTACGTGGTTATGGTCTTTGGTGTATAGCTAGGTAGCGATGAAAAAAAAGGCCGACGGAAGCGGATGAAGCGAGCTGAGTATGAGCTGAAAGTCTGACCAACTGCACTAGCTATTGTGAAGTCTTGGAGTGGGGGGAGTAAATCTTTTTCTTGTTGTTTTCTTTTGCTTTCTTGCGATATGGGACGTGTGTTTCTCTCTCAAGGTCTCTAGTAGACCCGGGAGGTTTTGGATGAAAATAACACGGACAGAGTGAGACCGACAGCACGCAATTTGGATATGGGGCAGCTTATGGATACCTAGAAGAGAAAGAGATGTGCTACAGTGATTTTCAAACACCAAATATCAACATCAGAGAGAAAAAAAACATTTTTTTAACCCCCTCTCAATCCTCATACTTAGTCACCAAGCATCGTAAGCTATAAAACCCTAGAGTGAGCAGCAATCAAGAAGCAAAGAAGAAAATGCGCTACAAGCGTGAGCTCTGTTTTTACTACACGCTACAATCCTGTGAATGAAAAAAAAAAGACATCTCCTATATCTACCCTGCACGTAATTGCTGCCAGAAGAGAAAATTTTTGAACCCTCCGCCCCCAAGTCATCCATCCATTCCTTATCATGTCTGTATTCACTACCATACCAACATATCGCAAGATCAGATAACACTCGACCCATCTCGTACAATGTGTGACTTGTAACACTACTCCCTTTCCCAGACAAGCAAGACCAGTCGCCTAGGTATTGCGATCGTGACTTCACCACAAGACAATTCAACTCGTCAGGACTAACGTCCCCTTCAAACTCCATTCCTATCCCCATTCTCCCCTTCACACGCACCAACCTGGCTATAACATGCCTCCGCTCCCACCTTGGTCGTCCAACTAGGCACCAGGGTGTCTAAGCAGGTCATAAAGCACCTGGTCCTCATTGCCAATGTGGCTGCTATACGTGTTGCTCGACAGATTCATCGACCTATGCTGAGGCTGCTGGTGGCTTCCGTACGCAGCGGCATTGGTCGCCGCCTGAGCATGTGAGCTCGCCGAGGTTCCCGTCGAGTACCCGGTATTAGCGCTACCGCTGGCACCCGTAGAGCCGTAGCCAGTCGACGAAGTATTGCCGGTCGAGCCGAAGCCGCCGTAACCCCAGTTTTGCGTCTGCTGCTGTTGCTGCTGAGTTTGCTGCTGCTGTTGGTGTTGTGGCTGCTGAGTACTCGTGGTGTGCGATTGGCTCGTGTAGCTACTGTAGCTTGGCTGCTGCTGCTGGACCTGCTGTCGCTGCTGCTGTGCTTGTGATTGCTGCTGGTGATGTTGCTGTTGCTGCTGGGCATACGCGGCGGCGGTGGAAGAGCGAGTCTGGGTCATGGATTGGGGCCTGACGTTGAAGCCCTGGAGGGAACTTGATTGTTGGGTGTTCGATGAGGGCATGTTATACGAGTTCGAGGACGATGTAGTTGGGTTTGTATCGTAAGTTGAGCGAGTAGCGCTTCGCGTCTGAGGGACAGACGTGGTTGAACCCCATTGCGACGTGCTTGGTGCCGCCGTCGCAGTGTTGGTGTTGTAGGATGAAGCCGCGGGCTGCGCCGTTGACAGACTTGCTACTGGCGTTTTGGTGCTTGACCGCGTGTTGTAAGTGTCGTAAGAGGAATAAGAGTTGGACGTAGTTGAAGACGGATTAGTATAGGGTTCGTAGTTCATGCGAGTATTTGTCGCCTCAGTAGTCCTAGTACTGGACGTAGGATATTGCGAATAATCGTAATTTGAGACCGAACTTGGGGCAGTTACGTCTGTGTTCGACTGATAACTCGAGGTGTTCGTATGTGATTGGGAAGTTTGCATTTGGGTATGCCGGCCTGAAGCACTGGTTTGTTGCTGCACCGGGGTGTGGTTCTGGCTTCGGTTGCCCTGCCGGGACGACGTACGAACAGTCTGAGCTGCCGTTTGATAGGGCGAAGTGCGCGCCTGTTGTTGTTGAGTCGTCTTTTGGACGGGAATAGTAGGCTGAGGAATTGCCGACCAGCTTGTGGTTTGACGCAGGTCATCAAACGCCTGGGACGTTGGTTGTTGCTGTTGTACAGTATTCTGGGTTCTATGCTGCGTGGCAGTTTGCGCTGGCGGCTGAGGCGCAGCTGGTACTGGCTTCCTTGCTCTCGACGCCCGAGGAGAGGGCTTGCTCTGGTAGGCGGCCGGGATTTGAGGCACCGGCACAGGAGTCCAGCTTTCAGTCGGAGCATGAGTAGTGTGACCGTTCGTGGTGCCACTCTGCATAGATGGCCCTGAGGGCAGGCTACGCCTAGTAGTCCTACCGCCCGACTGGGTTGAGCTGGATTGCTGAGCATAGTGAGATGTGTGCTGAACGGGAGGAGGTTGCTCGACAACAGGTACTGGCTCCGGAACGGGTTCTGGTTCGGGTGCTGGTGCCGGTGCCGGTGCCGGCTCGGGCTCAGGTTGAGGTTGGGTATACGAGAAGTTGTGCAGAGAGCTGTCGTTGTGCAAGTAGTCCATCGCTGCCGGTGTGACGCCGGTGTGGGCTACATCGGGAGTAGCTGAGGCGTCCACCGAGGAGTTGAAATGCTGGTAGAGGTCCGAAGGCTGGTGATATGTTGTGGATGATTCCGGCTGAGGTGAGACCAACCCAGAATTTGGCAGTCCATGTGGCATATGACCAATCGAATCCTGGTTGTCTTGTTCTTGGTTATAGGTTTCATGGCTGGCCGGTTCCTCATGAACCGGCTCATGATGAAAACCCGGCGACCCTAAGCCGTCTGGCTCGTCATCGGCCTCGGCGGCTGCAGGCTCGGCTGTGGCCTCTGCCTCCGGCTCCGCCTCAGATTCCACCGGGGCATCTTTTACCTTCCTCTCGAGAGCATAATGGCATTGCAATCCTGCAGACGTGCAGTTCGAGCATGACGGTTTTTCCTTTGCGCACTGTGAACTGGTTAGAGACATATCAGGTATAAGGAAGTGCAGATCACACGAACCGGAATTTTACGATCACGGCAAGGATTGCATTTGCCTCTCGTGATCTTGTCCTTCTTCTTCTTCTTCTTGCCACCTGACTCGGCAACGGCCTCCTGAGAGCCTGCTGCTTCAGACTTCTTCTTCTTCGACTTCTTCTTTGAGGGGTTGATCGGTGGTGTTGATGTTGCCGCGGCCGCTGGTGCAGCAGGAGCAGGTTGAGCAGCAGCACCCTGTTCCTTTTCGGGATGTACGATGCGGAGTCGCTCGGCACCGTACTTCTTAAGCATGGACAACGACTCCTGCTGAAGTTCAGGGGACTGATTGGCGAAGATATTGAACTGTTCGGGAGAGAGCGTCTTAGGGTCAATGCCGCCTGACTCAAGCAGGTCGATAGCCACCGTACGGCGCCTAGCTGCCTCGGCAGGAGGGATATTGAGAATTGAATGAACGTGGACCCCTTCATCAGCCGCACCCGGCGCTTGGCCGACGAGTCCTTCAGGATAGCTGCTGTAGCCGTTCTGACCAGCGCCGCCAGCATGGCTATTATAAAGAGACCGTTCGGATGACTGTCCGACCGGTAGTGCGCCTGGCATATCTGGGGGAAGAACACTCCCGTCTGGACCAACAGCAGCAGCGTCCTTCTTCTTGCGGCGTTTCTTGGGCTGAGTACCGTCTCCTTCTGCACCGCCTTCGCCTGCCGGACGCTTCTTCCGGGGTGGTTTTGGCGGCGCATTTGGATCCTTCGGGGGTCTGGGTGCCCTAGGTGCCTTTGGTTGTTTGGGGGGCCTGGGGGCCTTGGGCTCCTTGGGCTTCTTTGGTTCCTTGGTTCGCGATATATGCTTCGGTTCACGAGGAGGCGGTGGTGGCACTAGCAGTTTGATAAGTTCTCCTACTGTTTTGTGAAGAGGCGTGTGTTCGTATTTGACTTCGATGACCCTTCTCCCTTTCAGGAACGCAATCGTTACTGATCCTCTACAGTCAAAAGCTGGACGGCCTATGTGTCTGTTAGCTCAACGTCCCATCATACTAATAGCCAGCAACGCAACGATGCTTGCAAATGTGAACAAGAGACTTACTCAGGTTGACAGCATCCATGTTCTCAGGCTTTTGGCTCCATTCGCCGATGACAGCTCGGCCAGGGTTCTTCGCATTCTGGCGATTCCAAGCTTGCCATGAATCCTTGCAAATGTACCCAAACGTCCATCCTTGCTCGCCGCGTGAGACCTGACGCACCGCCCATGTGCTCCCATCGATTTCACCGAGCGTTGTGATGATATGCTTCGCGACGGATTTCTGCAAGACGTGGTCGTCGGAGGGCTGGTTGATCAAGGTGTCAATCGCGTTAATCTGCCGAGTTGGTTGGTTTCCGTTGACATTCCCGTTAACATCTGCCCCCGATCCCGGCACAGCGCTGGGCCGCGCTCCTCCCAATGATGGATCGAGTGACGCGGCTTGGTCGAGTTGCTCGTTCTCAGGCTCAGTGACGGGGATGTGAAAAACGGTGGTTGAGCGCAGCTCTAGTGTGACTGAAACGTGTTCGGCTCTCTTTTCCGTGACCTTGGTGCTGAAGGTGCTGCGCAGTTGCTCCTTAAGCTCGAGGACAGACCCGCACGTAGGGTTGGAGTTGGATGCGCCTAGCAACGCCTCCATGGTGATTGTTTTCCGACCACTCTGGTGATATCCTGTTTTGGTGTACCAAGGTTGAAATGACGCCGGGTTTCGCTAAGTGATCGCTGTGATAATCCGCGGAAAACGGCGAGAGAATTGAAAAGCCGTCGCGCGAAATGGCGGTGGTCGGATGGAAAATCGAGGTTGGTTGTCGCGATGATTTCCGCCCGCCATGCGCGTCGTTCTGCTTTGGAGGAACGCGGGCAGCTCGAAAATGGTGGAGACAATTGAGGTTCGCTTTGAGTGCACGTGCAGGCGTATCGCTGGAAGAGGGATTGCGAGTGCCCGGGAACGTTACACCAGTATGTAGCGGCCCCGTATGCACCGTGCTCCAGGGCCTTCACCTCACTGTATTCAGCCGCACTGCATTGTTCGTCGCAACCAACATCAAAGTCAGTCACGGTTAGGGTTTGAGCCGTGCCATTCACTTGTAAACGCTCGGCTTTTTTCGTCCTCTTTAACTACATCGCTGTGCTGGGACGCAAATGATACTTGTGCTCTTGTTGTTTTTACGGAGTTGAATATTTTTTCCGAAATCTTTACCTGTATCTCATCGTTTGGTCTGTTTGTTTCCGGTAACCGTGGTTACTGTCCTGTTACAACGCCTAGGCTAAATCATCAAGCTACGACAAGACAAATTATCAAGACTCCTACACTCCTGCCTGCTGACCATAACAAATCTCCCAAATCACAAGTTACTCTCGATCCATTCTTCAAGTCTCTCAACCAAATCCGCCTTCCTTCCAGCGGTGCTAATGCCTTTGCTTGCCATGATGTCCTTCAACTCAGCTACCGTCATCTTGCTGAGCGTGCCTTGTTCAAAGGCCTTCTTCAGGTCTGCGTTGCTGTTGGCTGGCCCGGCATTGGCAGCCTTCTGGGTTGTTTTCAAGCGCTTTGCCGGCCTTTCGTCGTCATCATCTTCGAACTCGCGCTTAACTGCCCGGTCTTCCTGAAGATTCCTGGCTTTCTTTGCCAGCATCTGCTTCCATTCAGCAAGGTAACCGCCCACCCTCTTATCAATCTGCTTGAACTTGGGTAGCGTGAGATCTGGCATGTCCTTGGTCTCTGGGGTTTCTTCCTCTAGTGCCTTGGCCTGCAAAATTTTGTAGTGCCATTGCAGTGCGGGATTCGGGTACTTGCGCGGGTCATACATGGCCTTTGGAAGCTGTAAGTTCTGGATGACCAGTCTCATCTGGTCTGTGAGGTCGTCGGCGGGTCTGGCAGGCGCCGATACGTGATCGGTGCTTCGGACGTCGTCTGCAAACGGAAGCGGATAGAGCCAAAGTCCCGCGGGAAGGAATGGCGTGTTTGCCTCTTCGTCATCCGGGTTTCCAGATGGAAAGATGGCTACCATGACGGGATGGGCGTTTTCCCGTGCGACAAACCAGGCGATGCCAACCTTATCGTCTTTGAGGAGCTTCTGCCACAGAGCAGAGAACACACGAGTAGAGCCGACGTATTGTTCCTCGCTGGGAAAGATGAAGATGGACTTCTTGACTGAGGCCCACGACGGGATCTTGGAACGCTTCTTAAACCCAATAATCCGAAGCGTCTTCTTGCCCATTTGTTTGAGCTCCGTTAGCTCTTCAGGCTTGAAGCAGATATGCTCACCACCAAACTTGTAGCCCTTCCTCAATTCGGACTTCTCGACAGTTCGAGCAGCAAAGTCCACCTGCGCAGTCTCAGATTGGACGACCTGAGCCTGCTCCTCTCCTTCATAAACATAGCATGCACGAGAAGGTGTTTGTCTGTTCAGAGGAATGTATCCTTTAATGGAGATAGTAAGGCCTGGAGCGAGCTCAAACGGCAAGTTCGAGAAATAAGACCGTTTTGGAGTTTGCTTCGAGTTGATGTTGGAGATCAAGGAGTTGAGCAGCGTCAACCCGTCACCAGACTTGGAGGTCTTGGGACCTCCTGACTCTCCTACCTCTGCCGCTGGATCGCGGTAAATGATATCCTATCAAACATTAGCAGAAAATCCAGTAAGTGGGCGAAAAAGCTTCCTTACGTCGTAGAACTTGGAAAGATCAAACTTCTTGTCCTCTCGACTGATGGGGAAAAGTTCGATAATGACGCCGAGGTCGTAGAGATCTTTCGCACGAACGGCGGCAGATGATTTCGCCTGCTTATCACCGGCATGAGGATCATCGTTATCGGTGACAATGAACAGACGTCGGGACCCGAAGTTGGCTGCGTTTGTGGTGAAGACTTGGTTGGCACAGAATAGCATGTTTGACATGACTACTGGCTCCTTTGATGGGACCAAAATCTCATCTTCATCCTCGTCATCTTCCACCAACTCTCTAAGCTTCTTGACATCTTCGGCGCCGGGTATATCGAGGTCGGAGAGCAGGTAACAGTGAGGATATCCAGTGCCATTGCCCGAATCATCGCGGAATTTGGACTTTTGTGTTCCAAAGAGCAGTACACCCATCATATCTCTTGGCTGGGCGATAATTCGTTGCTGCATGATTTGGTAGGCGCATTTTAGGGCTGCTGTCAAAGCAGAATCCTTGTCGGCTTTCTTATCACCCGTAGGCTGAGGCGGTTTCAACATCGACTTGCTCACATCGATAGCGAAGAGTACCGCATCTTTTTGTGTTTTGTAGTCCTTATCTCCTTGTCAGCAATTGAGCTTGTTGTTGATGAAGATGAGATTGGTACTCCCTTACATTCTCATCCAGCTCCTCATCGCCGTCGTCGGCATCAAATCGTTCATCCTCATCCTTCCTCCAAGACATTGTGAAACGGCTTCAACCGTAAAAGTCCAGATGGATATGGTTAGATGACTGAAATTTGAAAGATCTTTTGAGGATGAGATGCGGTGAAGTAACAATGAGGGTGGAGAATTCGTGGTTGTTACGGTGATGACTTCATCGCAAACGCGAAGGGGGACGCGACTGCCTAGAGCCAAACGCCAGTGCATGTGACCTGGAGGACGAGAGCTGTCTAGCTTGAGATGTGATTGGCTGGATGAAGCTCAGTTCAACCGACAACTCTCCAGGCACCGAACTGGCCCGTGCTCCTTCCATTCTGCAGGCCTGTGAACCTGTGAACCGCCAGACGGCAGTTAAGAAATGGTCAGCAAATTGGAGATTTTGGAGGTTCGATACAGCTACCCCTGCAGCAGTCCCGGCATCACCCCACAAGATCGCAGCTTCGCAAGCTGTTCGGCCGAGTTTAACACGTCCGAAAGGAGCCACCGTCCCATCCCGGATACGCCAGCGTCACTTTCAAGTCCGTCCCTCTCAATATAAAACACATTTCTTCACGTTTGGCCACAAAGTTTTTAGACATCTCTTTTGCTGAAAACTCGAGTTTGATCTGAGCTGTGTTCAAACCGCCCCTGCCCCTTTCCTCAGCATCACTCATAATGGCCTCCATGGCACTTAGACTGCCCACGGCCCAGCTGTGCAAGACGGCGAGGCCTTCGAGCTTCCGGCCATCATTGAGATGCGCTCAG
The DNA here is from genome assembly GCA_033439795.1 of Sordaria brevicollis. Classification (NCBI taxonomy): domain Eukaryota; kingdom Fungi; phylum Ascomycota; class Sordariomycetes; order Sordariales; family Sordariaceae; genus Sordaria; species Sordaria brevicollis. Next base: position 271,006 of record JAUTDP010000006.1, read on the forward strand.
CAACAGATGAGGTGGCTCGCCACGCCAACAGTTCATCCCGTCACGCAGAAGAATACCGGCACAGCAATGGTCTTCCTCAACATGGGCGGCCCGTCCACCTTGGATGAAGTGGGAGACTTTTTGAGCAGACTATTTGTATGTTCATGAATCATGATGTGGTGGAGCAGATGCTCCTATGGGCTTATATCGGGGATGTTTGTATTGACCAACCCGTGCAGGCCGATGCTGATCTCATTCCCTTGGGTCGTCTGCAAAACTACTTGGGACCTTTGATCTCGAAGCGCCGAACTCCCAAGATTCAGAAGCAGTATGATGCCATCGGCGGCGGTTCACCAATCCGCAAGTGGTCCGAGTACCAGTGTGAGGAGATGTGCAAGATTCTGGATCAGATCTCGCCCGAGACGGCGCCTCACAAGCCCTACGTCGCTTTTCGCTACGCCAACCCTCTTACTGAGGAGATGTATAGGAAACTTCTGGCCGACGGCTTCGGAAACGGCAAGGGCGGCCGTGCTGTCGCTTTCACTCAGTATCCCCAGTACTCTTGCTCGACCACGGGCAGCAGTTTGAACGAGCTATGGAAGTGGAGGCAAAGGCTTGAGGGCAAGGCTGGACCGACTGAAGATGGCAGTGACGGCACTATCCGTTGGAGTGTGATTGACAGGTGGCCTACTCACCCAGGTCTCGTCGAGGCTTTCGCCAGGAACATTGAGGAGAAGCTGGCCGAGTACCCCGAGCAGCGCAGGAAGGACGTTGTCTTGCTTTTCTCGGCTCACAGCTTGCCCATGTCTGTTGTCAACAGAGGTATGTCAATCTCGTTGAAAATTGTTTTCATCATGAGTAATGTTAACCATGCGGGTTTAGGTGATCCCTATCCTCAGGAAATTGGCGCCACCGTCCAGGCGGTCATGCAGCGTCTCAACTTCTCCAACCCATACAGGCTCTGCTACCAGTCTCAGGTCGGCCCTCAACCATGGCTCGGCCCCCAGACCCAGACCTCTGTCGAGGAGTACATCCACAAGGGTCAGAAGGACCTCGTCTTGATCCCCATCGCCTTCACTTCTGACCATATCGAAACCCTTTACGAGCTCGATCAGGAGGTCATTGGCGAGTCTGGCCATCCCGACACTGTCAAACGCGTGGAGTCTCTGAACGGCAACCCCGTCTTCATCAAGGCTCTGGCCGACCTCGCCAAGGAGCATCTCGATAGCGGACTTGCTTGCTCGCACCAGAACAGCCTCAGATGCCCTGGCTGCAAGAGCGAGAGGTGCGCGGCGTCCAAGAAGTTCTTTGCTGGCCAGGAGATTCTCCCTGGTCACTAAGAATGTTGAATGAGGGTGAAGCTATCATAATACTCTGTACAATATTTTTCAAGCAAAAACCGGGAATACGGGCGGCTCTTGAAAAGGGATTGCGGACTGCGTGAATGCATGCGTTTTGGTTTTCCAGAAAGTGGCTTTTTAATGAACCGGAGAGATACAGAGAAATGAAGATATCCATAAGTACATCTTGAATATCCATGCATCACGGTTATGTGCCTGTTACAGTTGTTTGATCTTGTGTGGCACATGGTGGTGTGGTGGCTTATCAATCAAGATCTGAGACAAGCTGTCCCGTCGTGGGGGAGGGTTGCGAAGCATGGATTGGGATGCCTGGCAGTCTCTGAATGGCTGCGTCATCGATTGATACAATGGCGGCCCGCGGAATAACACTGGACAACCGGTCACTCCATACATGAGTTGAAGCGTGGCCCATCGGGTTGGTCGGGTTCGCATTCTGTGTGTCAAGCGTAGACAATCCGGGGGTATCGACAAGACCAACATCCATATATACATACCAGAATCTCATACAATGAAAGGTGGTGAAAAGTGGACGCATGTCCATGTGAGACGACAGCGACCCAAGGACCGTTAGTCTCCACATGAAAGTTCGGAGATCGGAACTCCACATGGCCGACTGCACCGATTGTTAGACGGGATCGGGGCAGTTAACGTTACCTAAGAGGTACATCAAGGTACTTGCTGCAGTGAAATACATAGCCGAGACATCTAGCCACAGGGCTCTTTACAGGGCTTGTCTGCACGAAGCTGCTCAATAGCAAGGTGCCCTCAAGTACTGCCTGACGGGTCATGCACATTTGGAATGGTTACAAATCGAAAATGGAAGCGTTCGTTCTCTCCGGGTTCTGATGAGTTTTGGGACGTTTTAAGTGTTTCGATGTGTCTTGTTTCGGGCCACATGGGACTTGGGATTAAAGAACCTGGAAGCGAGGTCTGTTTTCAATGCCATGATTGGGAGTTTTGGTTGTTAGTCTATGTAGGTTACTTTTTGTTTCCCTGCCTGGTTTTCAGAACAAGATTCCTGCCCATTTCCCATTCCTTCACAAGCATCCAGTTCCCATCCCGCTCCCTCTTTCCCCCACAACTTTCCACCCTCCCTTTCCACCCCTTCCTGCTCCCGTTATCGTCCTTCCCGATTAAGCTGTTGCTGCACTCTGACGAAACATCGATCTCAGACGAGGCGTCAGTCTCCTGGCTTTGTTCAAGATTCACCACATTTCGTCAAGCTTTTGTTTCAAGCACAACAATCTAATATTCTTATTCAGTGTCGCATACTTCATTAACCTGCTCAAAGTCATTCAAATCCAGTTTCAGCATCATCGGGAACGGACGTTATTTCGGGCCACGCCAGCAAACCACCATCTCCAAGTCTTTCTTACTCCGGCATTAGCTTGCGACGAGATAAGAAACCCAACGCGCATGTGTCTTTCTGTTGTTAGTGCGAGCATTGCCCACAACTAAAAAGGAGCTCCGCCCATGTCGCAATAAAGCTTGTTTGTTGTCACTCCGTGGATCCTCCACTTTTTAACTATTTTCTTGGACATCATTCTCTCTTCACACACTACCTCTGCTATTTCACATACAACCTTGGGCTTTCAGTCATATCGAGGACGCGCTCGGGATAGCGCCCTCGGCCACGCAAGGAAGTCAGGTTTGGGAGGACAACAGTGGTGGAACCCGAGGCAGCAACATATCAACATCCGATCTGGTCAAGGCCCAACATGGCCTCACACAACGGATTTCCGGATTCAGAATCCGCAACAACAGGAGGAACTAGAGGCGTGATGGACTCGCAAGGAATGGGTTCGGCAACGGCGCGCCTGCGCGACACACTCAAGACGAACAGAGTTACGGACAATGTTACCGAAGCGACGGGCCTGCTGGCTCCTGACGACGGCTACGATGTTCCACGCAAGGACAGCTGGGCTGCCATGAAGGATTTCGAGGGGCTTCCCTGGTGGAAGAAACCGGCTGTATGTCTTTAGGTCTAACTCTGGTCCTTAAGAAGACGCTAATCCACGACACAGGTCTGGTGGCTTGTGGCGCCTTATGCCATGTTCACATTGGCTTTTGGTGGCTCTCTGGTCCCCAAAATCAATCTGTAGGTCTCGCTCGCTGTCAGATTGTGTTGCACACATAGCAGTCTGCAAGCATGTCCGACTTGGTTGCTGATGACTGACGATTTACAGAATCGTCACTCTCGTCTGTGACCGGTATTTTGCCGATAAATCAGCAGCAGATCCCAGCCTCGTTTTTGCACCCGTTATCCACGGCGGCAACAACCCTCAATGCAATATCCCTGACGTGCAACGCCTAGTAGCAGGTTTCACCTTGTGTATGAGCGTCGTGGTGGGCATTCTCAGCGCCTTTACTGCACCCGAGCTCGGAGCGCTCTCGGATCGATATGGTCGCACACGGATGGTGGCCATCTGCTCACTAGGCGGTATCATTTCCGAAATCACAGTGATCCTGGCCGGAAAGTACCCAGACACTATCCACTACAGTTGGATTTTGCTCGGCGCCTTCTTCGATGGCTTGGCCGGTTCCTTTACCGCCGGTAGCGTCCTCATCCACTCGTACGCCAGCGACTGTACGCCTCCGTCCAAGAGAGGCGTGTCCATCGGCTACCTCCACGCGTGTCTGTTCAGCGGTCTCGCCTTTGGGCCCCTTCTTGCCGGCTACTTCGTCAAGTGGACTGGATCCCTGCTGTCCATCTTTTACGTCACCCTCGGCTGCCACATCGTTTTCGTCTTTTTCATCTACTTCATCACTCCGGAGTCTCTCTCAAAAAGGCGGCAGTTACTCGCACGGGAGAAGTGGGCGAGGGACCAGGAGGATCTTGGAGAGGTTCCCCGCTGGGCGGCCGCGGTTCATAAGCTTACGCCCTTCGGCAAGCACCTCGGACCTTTGCGCAAGGCGAACCCCTTTGCTCCGTTAAAGATCCTGTTTCCATCTGGTCCTCAACACAAACTTCTTCGCCGAAATCTCATCACTCTGGCGCTCATCGACATGTCCATCATGGGAGCTGCCATGAGCTCCGGAACAATCCTGATATTGTACACCAAGTTTGTGTTCAACTGGGGAAATCTCGAGGCCTCGCAGTTTATGTCCCTGGTCTCGATGGTCCGCATCTTTGTGCTCATCCTCATCTTCCCCGTCATCAACTACATTTTTCGCACCCGCCCTGCAGCTCGGCGGAGGAGGGAGTCTGGTGACATGCCGGTCGACGAGAAGAATGTCGGCGCCGACGAGCTGGATATCTGGGTTCTGCGAAGTGCCCTGATTTCTGACGTCATTGGCATTGGCGGATACATCTTTGCCCGCACCCAGGAGTGGTTCATTCTGTCGGCTGTGATTGCGGCCTTTGGTGGTCTTGGCTCGGCCTCGATTCAAGCGTCTATGAGCAAGCATGTTCCTACCGAGCGTGTCGGACAGTTGCTGGGAGCTGTCGGGCTTCTTCATGCTCTGGCTCGTGTTTTCTTCCCTATCGTCTTCAACGGGTTGTACGCAGCTACCGTGTCAACATTCCCACAGGCGTTCTTTGTGTTGCTGTGCTCTATCTTTGCGTTGGCGTTGGTGGCGGCTTTTACTGTTAGACCTCATGGTATGTCCAGTCCCATATGCCGTGACATGTACGGTCCTGGCCCTTGCTAACATTGATCACAGTTTTTATGGCAGAGGACGAAGACCAGAGGCCATTGTCAGCTGGCTCAGGATCTACACGCAATAGAGAGAGACGGGATCTATTGGAGGATGAGGAGGTTATACCTAACAGCTTGTAAAGCGAAGTTTGCCTACCGAAAGCTCTTTGGGACGACTTCCCTTTGTCATTCGAGTTTAAGGTACACATTTGGATAGATACCTGTGCGTTTCGTGATATTTTGAATGATGGGCATGTTGAGGTCGCATTCTTTTGGAGACTTGAGTCTTTTCTCAGGAGACTGTAACTAATCTCTCTTGTCAATGATACCGCTAGATCTGGGTATAAATTGACGATGGTTTCGTCCTCTGAAGGCGGGTTTATTCGTTGTCGTTGGTATTGACCAGGGCTAGATACGAAACTTTGTCACATAAGCAACAATCTTCCTTTCTTGGTAGATGTAATGATTGACAATACAAGGGAAACCCAGACCATATCATCAACACATCAAGGGTCATAGAGCAGATCAGTGAAGGTTAATGATGGAGGCCACGAATGGCCGCTGGCCTTGCAACGAAGTGGCTCGCTTGAACTGCCCTGTCCCCCGTCGTAACGTCACTGCTGCAAATCATCCATGCGCTGCAAGTCTCCACCAATCACGGACTTATCCTGTCAAGGCACCGCTGTCAGCGATACTTATAGCGGGTCGCAGCTGTATTCGAGATCTCACCTCACCGCAACACCAAGTTTCGTACCTCGTCGTCTAACACATCTCAACTGTCGTGAAACAAAACGAGCTCACAACGTGCTTGAATACCAAACAACTAAACACCGGCCTCATTTTCGTTCTCTATTCCGACACTTTACACTTTCTTCTTTCGCTTGATTGCTTTCTTCCACATATCAAAAACGATCGAGGCGGGCTGCGCATGAGGCACATCCCCAGAAAGACGGAGGGTTTGCTCCTCAGTTTGACGAAAAGCGGAAAGACGACCATTGCCATCAGCAGACAACACAGACAGCTTTTCAGTCTTTCAGCTGCTCTGCGCATATTCAACGACAATAACGCTAAGACTCTACTGCGTTATTCAACGACTACGCTCACCGGCCCTTCACCGAGCAAACATCTCATCTTACACCATCGTCCACGGTTCTCAACACCAGCAGCAAAGATGACAATGAGCACCTCCACCGAACCGCCTTCCTCGGGTCCTTCATCATCAACATCGAAACCGCAATCCAACAATGACATCCACTTCGGCCCCTTCAAGGTGACCAACCAAGTCTTTCTCCTCACTCCTCACTCCTTCGCCCTCGTGAACCTCAAACCTCTCCTCCCAGGCCATGTCCTCGTCTGCCCCCTCGCGCCTCACAAACGACTAACCGATTTATCACCCGCCGAAATCACCGACCTATTCTCCACCGTGCAGGTAGTCCAGCGAATGCTAGGCCGTTATTACTTCCATCAAACCTCCATCAATCCAAACGTCGAGGAGTGTCATCCTCGCCATCCATCTTCATCCAGAGAAAACGGGAGTGATGTTGACAACAAGAAGGATAAGGAACTCCTCGAAACAGGCGGCTCCTTCAACATCGCCGTTCAAGACGGGCCCGAAGCCGGGCAGACGGTCCCGCACGTGCACGTGCATGTTATTCCGCGGATTAGGAACGTGAGCGCCAAGGACGCCGAGACGCCCTCGGATGAGCTGTATGAGTGGATGGCGGAGGAGAAGGGGAATGTGGGAGGGGCGTTGTGGGATAGGGATAATGGGCATGGGCATGGTTCGCATCATCATCATGTCGCTGGACAGGGGCATGAGCGGCTTCGTCAACATGGGCAGGGAGGAGGAGGAAGAGGAGGAGGAGGGAAACTGCCTCCGAATCTGCAGCATAGTAGTACTTCTGGGCAAACTAATGGAGGCTCAGGGAGCGGGAGTGAAGTGCAGATGAAGGAGGTTGAGGAGCTTTTGAACCGGGAGGAGAAGGAAGGACAGGCGGCGAGACCAAAGCCCGGAGGAAGTTTTCCTAGTATTGAGGATGCGGCGAGGGTGGCGAGGGAAATGGAAGAGATGGAGAGGGAAGCGGCTGAGTATAGAATGGTTTTGGAGGAGATGGGGATACGAAGCGTATAGACATGGAGCTAAACGGAGATGGTGCAAGTATGAAGTGAGAGTTCTTGAAGTGCAGTTAGCGCCAAGTTATAATTTCGTCGCGTATGGTGATTGTAAGACGTGACAGATATGATACCTTGACTAGAGGTCTATTAAGCCTTTTGTTCATAGCGTCTTGTCGATGCGAATGTATCTAACTTGAAATAACCATAGCCCTATGTATGTCATGTTCCGGCTCCTATCAACAGAAAGAATTGTATATAGCGAGCCTAATATATCGTTTACTCACTCTGTTGCCAAAACATGGGTATATACTGTGTGTCTTTCTACCACCGAATCCTCGAAACCTTATTTGCCCGCTCAATTTTCTAGTTCTTTTCCCCTTCCACTTGTTAGTGGGAATAACCACGCATTCAATCTAACCCAGGCAAATGTCCCAAACCTTCCAAGCTGCCCAATCCCTCCAAGCCCACCAAGTCATCCATCAACCCCGATCCCGCCATCGGATCGAACCCTGGTGTTCCTCCCGCCATGGTCGTCATTCCCACCACCGTCGATTCTCCTCTTTCTGTCCCATGATGAAAGGCAAACATGTTGGCCTGCGGCGGCGGCTGTTGCTGCTGCTGCTGCTGTCGATGCTGTTGGTGGTGTTGTGGCTGTTGACCTACACCACTAACGGCAATAGAGGGAGCAGGACCTCCTCCACTACCACCAGCAGTGCTCGTACCCGCCGCTCCACCACCACCAGCAGCCTCCAAATCCCACCCTTGAAATCCCTGTTGCCAGGTTACACCATCCTTCAGGTACCAATCCTGGCCGTCGATGGCGTAGATGGAGCTAGGGCTTGCGACATTGCTGCTGATACTCTTGTTGTTGGGGTTATGATGACTGCTGCGATTGTTTGCGTGTAACTGGACCGGGGTGTAGGTTTGCGTCGCTGGCGTCGCCGTTGATGGAAGTTTGGAAGTATTGATGGTTGGATAGTGCTGTTGCTGACGCTGGTGGGGAGGCTGGGGCATGTCGCTGCTGGATGAAGAGGTCGGTATGCCCCATGCCGTGATGGTCGCGAGTGTGTCGCTCATGGACATGGACGAGGCGTTCACCGGGTGGGTCAGGAGGTTGTGGTGTTGCTGTTGCTGATGTTGTTGCTGATGCTGGTAGTTCATACTGTTTTGATGTTGGCTTTGAAGGTGATGTTGACGTTGTTGGTGAAGCATGTGGGTTTGATTCAGGCCAGACATGGCCTGAATGTTTTGCTGCTGCTGTTGTTGAGGCATGATGGGAGCTGATGCAACAGGCAAATCGGAGAAGGGGACGATGTCGGGCGACATGCCTGCATCGGAGATACTCTCGGGACCTAGATGTGGAGGCGTCGGATGACTGTAAAGTGTCATTGGGCTGTACGGCTGTTGTTCCAGTACAGCGGCGGCTGACGTAGAAAGAAGCAGAGATGCTTGCGGGGAGTAAGCAGGCGCTGGCGAGGATGGAGCTAGAGAAGGTGCTGTCTTGTTGGGCGAGGGGACCTCGGAAGTGCTGAACATTCCGTACTTCTCGTCTGTCCTCTTCAAGACGATGGCGGCCTCTTCTGGTAGTTCAACGTTCCACTTTCGAGCGAGAACGCTGATGATCCCCAGTGTCCTCCGGGCACAAGGCCAGTCTTCGGCCATCTCCTCGAGTTGTTTGACACCGTGTGTTATATCCCGCCTCGCGGTCTTCTCTGGAAGGTTAAGCATGTGTATTGTGCAGGCGGAGTGTAGCATGTATACGGCAATGTTACATATTTGCCTGAGGTTATAGAGCTTTTTGTATAGTCGCATTAGTTTGGATATGCTGTTGGCGTTGGTCGTGCATATCCTCCGAGGTTGAACCTTTTCGAGTGGCGAGGCTTCCTTCGTATACTTCAGAAATGGTCGGAAAAGATGAATATATTGTAAATGATAGAACATGCTGTCAAATGGTCAACAACGCTGCTCTAATTGTGCCGAGTGACGAATGAGAGAAAACCTACTGCATCAGAATGACATTGGGCAACTGTCCATCTTTAGGCTCGAATTCCTTCGGCAACTCCGTTCTCCAGTCTTCTAGCCGCCGATGAAGTTCGCTGAGCTTTTTGAGCTCTGCTGATTTTCCGCTGGATCTTCCAATGTGACTTGGATGGTAGAAGAATAGCAAGAGGTCACTACTGATCTCACAGAGTTTGGACAGCTGTAACCCTATAGCGCGTGTCCGGGACGGCTGCTTGTAGGACTGGTCAAATCCTGCATCGGTATAGGGCGACCACGGCTCGGCATCTTCATCTGGGAAAACGTCATACTTTGGAACGTTATAGGTGTTTTTGGGAAGTTGAGGTAGTCGTCCCAAATAGTTTGACCAGCATTTGTCGAACAGGAAACAGCCCCAGAAGGTGATTCTCCGCGCGTCCACCTCCTTCTCGTCCAGCGATCCAATGTCCAGATTGAGGCCGATGTCTTGAGCCATTCGGAAACTCATACCGCTGTACACCCAGCCTTTTGCTTCTCGTCCACAGCCTGCTTCCCGAACTGACATGAGTGCCAGAGCTTGCACAGTGGTAAGTCTTGGCTTTTCATACTCATCGTTCTGAACGATCAGTCTCTTGGCCTCGGCGAAGAAGTGGTCACCCTTGGTTCTGCTGTCCCCAGGCACCGCAAAGGCACCATCGACACTTGTGAAGTGGCAGCCAAGCGCGAGCATGGCATTAACCAACAGCGATGAACAGTAAACTGTAGACCGTGGCTGACCAACCGGCTTTCCCTTGATGAAGTCTCGGTAGAACAAGCTCCTAGACAAGGTGGTAAAGTAAGGGTAGTGCCAGTTGAAGTACATGTTGATGAGGTGTATTATTAGTTGGGGGTCCTTGGTAACCTGTGTCCATGTGGTGATTGGATCCTCGTCACAGGCCGAGAGGTGGTTTTCCAAATCTGGTTCTTCAGGGGCGTCTGTTGGCTCACCAAGATATATGAGGTGCGAGGTGCCGCCGATAAAACGGACGGAACCATTTTCGATTCGGAGCTCTCCCATCTTACGGGCCAAGTCCCTCTCACCCTCGTCGACCTGGTGGGCAGTATCATCTCCGCCTGGCTGAGTGGGTTCATCGCTGTAGTCGTTGTCGTTGATTGCCATGGCGTTCTTTTCATCCCTGCGGATGGACTCGGCCACTGCGTCAAGATCGTCACAGGTGCGAATCCTCTTCACAATGTCGGGCACATCCTCCTCTGAAGCGTTCAAGATGGCCTCTATCAGAATCTGCAGCGTGGCGTTTTGAGCTTTCATGCTATCGTTCTTCTCGCGGTAGACGCCTTTTCGGCGGTGATCCGAGTTTGGGTCATAGATGCACTCGGTGCCGTAGACGCTGGAACAGGCCGCGCAACTCGGGAGGGCACCGTCGCACTTGGACTTCCTCCTCCGACAGGCGATGCAGGCCGTGCTCACGCATCTTCGTTTTTGGTTGGCAGGGTCAGCGCCTCGCCTGGATTTCTTCTTGGACGGTAACGAAGCGGCGATGTTGTCGGCGGCGAGTCCGGCTGAGCCTGACACATCTTGGGAGGACATCATTCGAACATCCGGGCTGTTCATCTGCCGGCGAGCAAGATACTTTTAGTAATGAGCCACCAGGTACGAGCCCTTGACAGCGCCTCTGGTAAGGCCTGCGGTTGTGATGGCAAGCAGGACTCGACACGAACCCGTGGCACCTGATGTCGTCTGGCCGATGGGTTCTGCTGTACACTACCAGGGTCCAGTGCGGGATTGCGGGGAATTGGCGGGGGGGTCCCTGGGGTCTCGGCTCTCAGGGTCCGATGTGAGACTGAGGACGGCGTATGACTGATTACTGAAGTGGTGGAGGGTCCCTTGAACGGTTGTCCACGTCGTAGGGAATGGAGGTTGTAATCCAACAATGACAATGGCTGTGAGGCGCCGTCGACGTCGGCAACAGAACTCCACGGTCCTCGCCCGAGATCTGCAGCGTGGACGTGGCTTCCAAGAAAGGTAAGGGAGACCTTGGTTGGTCCGGGGCAGGGGGGTTCCGGGACGGGGGAAAACCACGACAGTGATGGCGATGAGGGCGGCCGAGATTTGGTTAAGATGGCTCTTGGTCTTCTCACGACTAAGCTGAGTGAGAAGAGGATAAGAGGCCGAACAAGCAATCGGGGAACGTCAAGTCTGGCGCAGGCGGGATCTTCAAGAAGTAGACGGGCGGCTTCAAGAATAGGTCGTCAAAGGGCTGACGGGTAAAGCCCCTGAGATGTTGTTGCGGATCTTCCGGTCTCCGATTGCCTGTTGGACGTGAGGTGTAGAGTGGGTGCTGATCGATATAATCAAAGCGAAGTTTGAACTGTGAGAACCGTGAGAACCGTGACCCCCAAACCCCCAAAAGATCTAGTTCTAGACTTTGGCCGTCGATTATTGGTACGTGCTGTTAATGTCTCTGTAAGGCACCTTATCCAGTCGGATGTCTCCGTGGACGCAGGGCATATGTAGCAGTCGGTCTACGCCTGGCAATAGTAGATACCTTAGGTAGGCGAAATAGAGAGACTGGGCTGCCCTGCTGAAACCGTTTGGGATTGACTGTCATGTGGCGGGAGACAATAGTAGTGATAACGGAAGAATGTAAAATGTACGTGAAAGGCTTCATCATATCTACCTAACCACATAGTTGTAAGTTGTGCCTCTTGAGATGTTCTCAGGGTCTTCGGTACTTACGCTAGAATAGAGGCGTTAGTAATAGTAACCTGGACCATTGCCCACGCTGAGGTTTTCTCGGCAATTTTCATTGGCCGAATGGGGGATCGATCCTTCATGTATCGTGGGAAGGTCTCGAGCACTGTGCCTGCCACTGCATTTCATTCGCTTCGTCCAGTTCCCCAAACCGCACCATAGACTAAGACACCGCGAGACATCATGTGCTCATCCCGTCAATTCAACCACGGATACCTAATAGTATCATCAGTTTTGACCACTGAAGTGACCACCTGCTATCTGGAATCAGTTCCTACCTAGACGTGTGCTCAACATACCAGGACTAAAGGAAACAAAAGACTGGTTGATAGATACTACTGTAATCGTTTCCCAAAACTCGAGAATGTCTCAATGCCTACCCACCCCATCCACCATTTATGACTACGTCGTCAAAGTACCTACACGATCCAATGGGAGATCATAGAGCTATCAGACACCACCACTTCGAGATTCACTTTAAGAGATCAACAACATAATTCCGAAGTATTACGTAGTACTCTTCTAGGTATATATTCTGCATGCAATAACCACAGCACGCTATCAAGGCCAATATCGGAAGTTGTAATATGAAACCCCTGCCCTTTTCAGTTGAAAACAAAACCACCCTTATAACGCCGTCCAAATAGTTTACAGCCCAAGAGTTGATCATTCAGGAACAAGTCATCAGTCTGTCCGGCCCAGAACTTGGAGCACATCAACGCCAGCCCTCTATTGCTTCTCAGCAGATTCAGCCTTCTTTTGTTTCTTGACCGAGTCAGCACTCTTTTGCTTCTCAGGAGAGCGAGCCTATTGCGTCTCAGTAGAGTCAGCCTTGGTGTCGACCTTCTTGGCCGCAGGCTCGCCGCTCTTGTCTCCATCATCCTCACGGGCGCGCTTGTTGCTGCTCCTGTACCACACGTCAGTTAATGTTCGAAACTTGGGGTTGCAGGGTTGCGTCTTACTCGTTGTTGCGATCACGGTTATCGCGACCGCCACGGCCGCCACGGCCACCGCGGCCACCCCTTCCACGGCCACGACCACCCTTGAAGCCATTCTTCTGGTCGTTGTCACGACGAGACTTCCAGTCACCCTTGTCGCCACCCCTGTGGCCGCCACGTCCACGGCCGCCACGCTCCGAGCCCTTGACGGTGCCCTCGAAGAAAATCTTCTTCCTTGTGTTGCTGGGCTCCAATTTGCCCTCCTTAATAAGCTGGTTCTTCTCGTCCAGGTAGTCTCTCTTCTTCTTAATGACGAGCTCTTGGTCTTGCCACTTGGGGGCGGGGTTCAGCGCCACAAAGGCGTTGGCCTCCTCCTCGGTCTTGAACTCGACGAAGACGGAGCCCTTAAACTTGTTGTCGTCAGTGCGCCTAAGCTTGACCAGGTTGACATGGCCGAACTTGGTGAAGAAGGCCTCGATGTCGAACTGAGTAGTAGGCGTCTCTTCGCCAAAACCCTTGGCGTAAACGCTGGCAGCCATACGGGCCTTTTGCGCCTCGGAGGACGAAGTGTAGGCCTTCTTGCGCTTGACCACCTCTTGGCCCTCCTCGCCAGACACCTCCAAAAGCTCACTCTCCTTCAACGCGGTGACAACAGCTGAGTAGGGCTGGAAGTTCTTCATGCGCTTGAAGTTACAGATAGTCTTAAGGGAAACGGGCTTATTCTCGGTGCCGCCGGTGGTCTCCCACATGAACTTGTCAGTGGGCAAGTTGCTGTCGCTAAAGTAGAACTCGACCTACAGATTAATTGTTAGCCAAGGTGACATGTGACGCGACCACTTTCTGTCTGGGCTTACCTGATTACGAATCTTCTTAGGGTCGTCAGAGATAGGTTGAGTTGTAGGATCGTACTTCCTGTTGTTCTTGGAGTCTGCACGGTCGATGGACTTGGTCTCCTCGGGCTTCTGCTCCTCCTCCTTGGTGGCATCCTCGGTCTTGGGCGCCTCCTCGACGGCAGGGGCAGCCTCGGCAGCAACGGGAGCCTCTACGGTCTCGGTTTGGACGTCGGTCTGGACATTCTCGACGGCAGGCGCAACGGCAGGCGCAGCCTCAGTGTTGGCGGGGGTGTCGCTCATGATGAGGGTCGTATTTGGACTGTTGGTATTGAAAGGTTCGAGTGCAAGCGGCTAGATTAGGCAATTGACCGTCTCTGGGGTAACACGCGTGCACTGGGGAAGAGGAGGATGGCTGGATGTAGATGAAGAAAAGAGGACGGTGGATGGATGAGGAAAACGTAAAAAGTGCACTCGAGACTGGGGACCAAGCAGGCAAAACGACGAAATTATTTAGTGGGTCCTTCAGGTGCACTCCAGTTTTGGGGCGGTAGGCGCAAAATGTTAATTGCAGGGTGGGTGAATGGGTGTTACTAGTGCAGGGTTGATTGTTGATCGACGCGACATAAAGACGGCCGTTCACTAACAAATCCCGGACGTGTAAGTCTGGTATGTAACGTGAAGGAAGCGTGACAGTAGACTTAAAAAAGTTTTGAGTTGAGCAAATTGAGGAGATGATCAACTCTTTCCTGTTAAATCTCCTACGTTCTAAGCTGTCACTTTTAGTAAAACGATGTACCCAAGCGTGACCGTCATGCCTAGGTATCTGACGAGTCTTTTCAGGGACCGTCGGTATGGTAGTCATAACGAAAAGGACCTGGTGTCCTTGGGGCTGCGGCTCGCCAAAAAAACCAGAACAAGCAACCACACGAGCCCCACCTAACTCCAACCGCCTTCGGTTTTGGACATTTTGTGCCATGGTTCACCGCCCGATTCTACCTCGGGCCCCACTCCACTTGCATCCCCAATCCGCCAAGAGGTTACTGAGCTAAGCCGCATCTGCTCTAGCTCCCGTGTCTTGTGCCTGCCAGTTCCCCACCACTGAGCATGGAGTTCTCGCGCTCTGTGGCCCGAGCTCCTCACGTGAAGCGCGGCCAATGGGCGAGCCGTGTGCGCCAATTCGGGTCTGAAATAATTTTCGGAGGACGGCGCCCGATAAGAGTGGAAGGGTCCCGGGAAGCTCCCCTCGTTTGGCAGTGCTGCTAGGTGCCCCGGACCGCTCCGGACTCGACAATCTCCAAACAACCTGCGCCGAACCGGTCCGTCTACTTCGCCAAATTCACGGGGCCTGCAGTCCGATCCGATCCGCCGAAGCCACCCCTCTCCCTCGACACACACACCCAACATGAAGATCCGGAGGTTGTTCAAGTACCACAGCTTGAAAAAGCAGGTAGGTACTGCTTTTTTGATGGCTGATGCCGCCGTCCCCTTGTTTGCCGTCGCTGTCGCCATCGTCGCTGTCGCCGCCGCTTCACCCTTCCGCCCCATTACACGTTGACTACCTACCTGCCTACCTACCTACCTACCTACCTACCTACCTATCAGCTCAACTGCCACGGCATCCAACACCCACCACGCTTACTTGCTAACACGACGTGCTTGCGCTTCCGAATAGCCCATCAGGCCAACATGGAACAAATATAACCTGTACAACCTGGCTTCAGCCCGAAGGGGCCATACTAATCGACTCCCGTTCATGACATTTTTCCAGCAAAAATGGTTGGCAAAGTCAATGACACGAGCGTACCACGGAGAGCACATCAAGGAACGCAAATGGCAGCGCATGTTCAGCCGTCGCCTGCAGGCCGTTGTCAACATGGATCCGAAGTACATGGCCAAATACAACGGTAGCGAACAAGCCGCCGGCCGCGGTTCCGGTCTTAAAGAGCCTCCAGCCTACGAGATGAGCGAAAGTGGACAAGGGGCCAAGAGAGTCATCGCCAACCCCGGCAGGAAGGTTGCGACGCCCTACGAGCAAATGACCTTTGCGCCTCTCGAGAGGCGTCTCGATATCGCCATTTTCAGAGCCCTCTTCGCCAGCAGTGCGAGACAGGCCCGCCAGATGGTTGTCCACGGTGCCGTCACCGTCAACGGCAAGAAGGCATGTACACCATTAACATCATTCCGGCACACAATACTATAGGTCACCATGGCAAAAGCCTTGTTAGAGGGTTGGCGCTAACACTGACCCCATCATCTTACAGATGAAACACCCCGGTTACCTCCTCAACCCTGGTGATCTCTTCCAGGTCGACGTCGAGCGCGTCCTCTATGCGACCGGTGCGCCCAAGGACAAGAAGCTTATCGCCGCCGCCATGAAGGCCGCCAAGAAGGAGGCCGAGGAGAAGGCACAGGAGGCCGGCGAGGAGGAGGATGCGGAGGAAGGCGAGGACGCGCAAAAATCCACAACCTCCAGCATGAAGGAGAAGAAGTTCCAGGAGGCCTGGACCAGCAAGTACGAGCTCATGGAACTGCAGCGTCTGCTCAAGCATGCCAAGCGCATCGCCGACTCGCCATCGCACCAGCTCACTGCGAACCGAAAGAAGTCCCTGCGCGCGCTGAAGCGCGACATCAAGGCGGCTATCGAGCAGGCCCGGCGACGCGACGAGTCCGTCCCGGTCACGGGCAACGTGGTGGAAGACCTTACGATGCTTCTCGACCGCCTCGCCCTGTCCTCTTCCGAGGACCCACAGAAGAGCCAAGCCGTCAGGGAGCTGAAGCGGCAGCTGCCCAGGAGCTCGCGCGAGATGCTCAAGAAGGTAATCGAGTACAACGACGAGCATGACAGCACCGAGGTCGACCCGAGCAAGCCGTACATGACCCCCTGGAGGCCGCGCAACTACATGTCCGCTTTCGCCTTCATCCCCCGCTACCTCGAGGTCAACCAGAACATTTGCGCCGCCGTCTACCTCCGCCACCCCGTCGCACGCCCGGGCGAGTCCGAGGTACCCTCGCCTTTCTCCCCCATCATCAACCAGCTCGCCTTCAACTGGTACTTGCGCAGAGGTTAAAGGAGTTCCCGGTTAGGGTTGGAGCATAGGGACCAGGAAGAGGAAAAGGAGAGGGAGAGAAGTGGGAAGAAAGAAGGGAAAAGGATGGAACCCAATTTTTTTGATCCTCTGAGAGCGGCAAATCCCGGAAATGGACATTGAGAAGCCGCGCGCACCTTGGTTTGACATCGGATGATGGGATACCATGTTTCACACCTCCTCCAGCGGCTTCAATTTGAGATTGGGTTGAACGCCTGGTCCATATCCGATGGGAAATGCGGCGAAGTCGGAGGTCATTCTCGCGATTTCCAGAGATAAAAGGAAACTGGAGGTTGATGGGTCATGTACGAGGTGAAATTCCGTACATATTTTGGGCACGTTGCGCAGCGCCAGTTTGTTCGTTCCTCCATCCCCGAACAATCTGTGCAGACCTGTTTTTGTTTGGCCCCTTCGGCACCAATGTACGCTACATGTATCATTACTAGTATTAACTGAACGGATATCAAAAGGGGCATAGACAGATTTTGTTTTTCATCTGTGTTGAACACGTTTCTTTTGAAGTGAACCTTATATGGACGCTCAAATCTAAAGTACAGCCGGATGCGCTTGACGGCAGTTCTCATGCATCACTGATTGATGGAAGCGGCACAAATCATCATAACGGCGGTAGAGAGAAACAGGCTAAGAAATAACTATCTAGGAGAGGCTAAGTGCACGTAGAGTGTGTGTGTGTGTGTGTGTGTATGTTTTATGTGGTGAGAAAGAACCCCCGCGGCTGGTGAGCGAGCCCAGTTGAGAAATCGGTCCGGGACTGTTGGGTTGGGTATGACCGTAAACCGTGAAAAGAAAAACCTCCTACAAAGATTCCCCGTGAAAATCAAGACATCTGATCGCCGACGAAAGCAGTTAATAAAATACATGTGGTGTTGGGATATCTGGTCGTTCGTTGCTTTTCGTCCAAGTGAGATTTCCCGCCTGTTCCCTTACGCCCCATTGCAACTTGCATATGCTGCCCGTCGCCTGGCGTCGTGAGCATAATTCAAGCCTGACCCCTTCCAATCCCTATTCCTGTTTCTCTGCTGTGAATTGCGCCTCGTACCCGTCAGCCGCAGCATCCTAACCGACCTGACCGCCGTGGTATCGGAGATATGATGTCGTTGACGGTTGGTTGAGAGGGCGAGGGCAATCGCAGCCGAAGAAGAAAGTCGAGGGCCAGATTGTTATTGCGCTGCGGACATCTGAATGCGGGACAGATGATGAGATATCTCTTTTTCTCCCTCATATTTTCGAAACTCCACTCTCCAAAGCAGATGAGATGATATATCTGTTCGAACCATGCTGCCGTTTTGAAGAAGATAAGAGATTCTCGAAAAAACTCCTCCGGTCCAATTACATCTGCATTAGCTTTTCAAGAACAATGTCGACCGAACCCCGTCTCAACGACGAAACACACCGGCTTCTCGGAAACCCGACCATTTTAGATAGCTAACGGACATCTAGCACACCCCATCCGTCTATGAAGAGGGTTGAAAAGAGTCCGTTCGCTTGCGAGGGGCCCTCCCGCAGGATTAGGAGGTTATGATTAGAAGATGAACAAATGGAAACAGAGAAAGAAGGAATGAAGGGGCAGGCCGAAGTGTATGCGGGATATCATGACAGTAAAACAGTCGTGAGAGGCGAGTGTAAGCGTGCCGCAAAATTATCGAAGAGAGAATCCCTTTCTCTTGGGCTCTTTCTCGATTGGCCGCCCACTTTCAATTCGGGACTTCTTCTCTTCGAGCTCCAGTCGTTGGCGCTCCAGCTGCTCCTTCATCTCCCTATGACGAGCATACAGCTCCTCTTCGCTCTGCTTTAGCTTAGATTCCTTTTCAGCAACCTTTTGCTGGAAGACCATCTTCATTTCGGCTTCCATCTTCGCAAGCTTCTGCTCGTGGAGGGCACGCTCTTCCTCCTGCTTGACGGCGGGGTTCACCTCCTTGAAGACGCTTGGATCCTGAGAGACGCCCATAGCGATCAACTTGTCCGTGCGATAGTTCTCGTAAAGGACATTGTTGGTGTGCTCCTTGAGCTCCTCCATGTGAGTACGGATAAGCATTTGGCGAAGCTTCACGAAGTCGCAGTGCTCCTCGTTGTCCACCTCGATCACACCCCAAGGGTAACGGCGACCGCGAACCTTACGGCCATCGGCGTTTGTGATCTCGTTGGTCGCACCGACAACAGCGAAGGGGACCTTGGACATGATCTCGTTGTTCTCCGCAATAGTCTCCTCGTCGTCGAGCTCGTAGCGAGGGCCCTCGAAGATTTGTACCTTGTGGTACTTGATATCCGCAAGAATCTTTAGGTGAACAACGGTTAGCATTGATTGCAGAAAATGCCTGGCTCGGAAGACCTACTCTAGCCTTGAAAGCAGCAATCTCGTCGTCGGTGAGAGTATCCGACTTCGCAATGACGGGAATCAAGTTGACCTTGGTGTGGAGACGCTTCATGACCTCGATATCAAGAGGCTTGAGCGAGTGACCGGTGGGCTGGATGAAGAAAACGCAGGCATGGATCCTGTTGTCCACAATGTTCATGCGGTTCACCTTGTTTTCGGCATCCAAGTAAGCATCGAAGCGCTGCTCGATGTTGTCCACAATAGGACGCCAAGACTCATCGTTGTTGACAAAGTCGCCGAAGCCAGGAGTGTCAACGACGGTCAAACGGAGGCGAACACCGGCCTCTTCGATATCGGCGCTGATAGACTGAATGGTGACGGTCTTGGGAACAATGTCGAGGCTAGGTCCCTTGCGCTCCTTGGGAGGGTAGAGGGAAGTGTTGAAAAGAGTGTTAACGAGGGTAGACTTTCCAAGTCCCGATTCACCTGTCTTGCATTAGTACCTATTATTTAATGGACCAGACAGACTATTACATACCAACAACCATGACGTTGAAGTTGAAGCCCTTACGAACACTCTTGCGGTGCCATTGGTTGGGGAGGTTGGCGAAACCAACGTATCCCGTCAGCTTCCTTCGGACAATGTTTCGGTTGTCGTTCAGGGTGGAAGGGAGGGCTGCGGCCACGGTGTCAGAACCAGAAGCTTCTTGTTTCGCCTGAGATGGCAATGGCTGCGCAGTCGGCGACTGAGGGACGGGAGCCGCCCTAACAGGAGGAGAGGTGGGAATACCGTTCGAAGCTGTCGTAGATTAAACATTAGCATGGTGGTTCGTTATCTTGTGCCCAAAAGAATGTAATGCATGTCCGGTCAAGTGCGCGGAGCTCTCAACCATTGCAGGATAACGGCCGCCGCTTTTGTAGCCCCTGGGAGACAACCGGATCCATAGCCTTGGGGTATAGCTCGTCGTATGAGAGTCGCTGCGTCATTGGCAGCTTCGGAGCCGGGTCTTCGACTTCCAGCAAGCTCTTGTATCGGCGCAGAGTCTTGTTGATCATCTCGTTGTTCTCTCCAAGGGGCAAACTGCTGGTCCGCGTTCCGGGAACGGCTACTGGCGACACGGCACCATCTCGAGAGAAGCTTCCATCGATGGTTTCACCGAGACTGGCGAAGCTCTTTTCAAACTGAACACTCTTGGTGCGGCCCCTGGTGGCATTGTGCATCATGGTAGCGAAATGCATTGTGGCGGTATTGTGTGGACCAAAGTATTTGGGTGGTAAGATGGTTTTCTTCCAAAAAAAGACGGTTCCCAAGAAACGGTAGATGGCAGGCGGACAACGAATGTGATGGTCGTATCAGAAGAACGAGCTGTGATGTTGGTGGGAGAAGAGAGACGAAAGTCGGCGAAGGGCGGCGCTGTGTCGGGTTTTGTTGAGACCATGGAACGTCGAGTAAGGTACGAGGATGTCGGTGATCCGGCGATGCTTCCTGCGGCTTGATCCAACGGACACGATAAGTAGAGGACAGAAAGCAAGCGCTTACCCATTATAGCAGAAGGTACCGTGATGGTGATATTTCGGTCAAGTCAAGTGATGAACGGTTGTGAGAATGGTAAAAAAAAAGTTCGGGATGGTAAGGAAGGCGCGAAGTCTAGAATGAAAACAAACAGCGTCAGTCATTGAGCTGGAAGCTTTGCAAGTAGGTTGCGTCGCGACGGGAGCGCATGTATCTTCCTCCTTCTCCGCGTAGACGGCTACCGCCCACCTGTTCAGCCTGCCCTATCAAGCCCGGTGCTGCCAACCGACGCCAACCCGCACCAACTCCCCAACACAATCGTCCTGCGTGGATCGCTGGGGAGCAAACAAACAGGCTGGCAGGATTGGCCAGGGGCAGACAAGTCGTGTCGATGCAGCCCAGCGGCAACCATGAGGGAGGTTCGTGACGTCGAAAAAGCACGAGATTCCAGAAGGTCGGGGGGGGCAGTAGCAACGGACGGGAGCCAGTCGGTATCTCGTCGAGCAGCACGGGTAGGTAGTTAGGCTGTAGTTAGAGGCATGTACGGGGTGGATGTGTATGTGGGCGCGGAACCAGGAGCGAGTGTCTGCAGAGCATCGATCGCGACCAAATGGAAGCAGCGTCGACTTACCGGAAGGAAAAAGGCGAGCCGGTAAGGTGAGTGGTTCGCGTATTGTCAAAGGTTGGGTAGTTGTCAATGGGGACGGCGCCTGGTTGCGGAATCCTAAGGCAATTGGCCGGTGAATCTGAAAGGTAACGCTGGATCGCGTATGAATACGAACGAAAGAGTGCCAAAGGTAAGGTACGAAATGAAGAATGTGATGATGGGAGAATGCTGAGCTGAGTTGTTGCCGGTAGAAGAAAAGAATGGGAAATTTTGGGTGAGGTGCGACGGCAGTCAGTGTGGCAGCAGCACAGCAAGCAAGCAGGAAGCAGCACAAGCAGTGGCAGCAGCAGGCAGGGCGGCGTCAAGTCGAAGAAGCTGGATGGATGGTAGGACGGGTGGACAGGACACAGGTGGATGGGATGGGGGTGTGGTGGGTATGGAGATTGGGTAGGCGTGTTAGATTGCCCGTGTCTGGCTGCTGCATCGACGTCCCGTTTGGAGCAGCTCAAAAGGGGTTCACGTTCGACGACGTGCCAGGTGGTAGTGCTGGAACCCGGATGGGCGCCGGACAGGCCACGGCAGGCCCGACTCACACAGCGCCAGAAACACTCGCAATATGGGCGGGCTCAATGCTGGCGGGGATACTCGCTGGTGGCCCGGCTGGCACATTGGACTTTGGAGATGGGAAGTGTCCACTGGCCTGACGGGTTTGGCAGGGACATGCTAAGGGGAAACTAATAAGCAGGGGTCAAGCCGTTTCCGCAATATGATTGGTCAAGACAAGGCTATAGCCCAGCATTTGGGGGAAAAGACGAGAGTGCGAATTCTGGGGCTCGAAAATCCAATCTCCAAAACTTTCTTGTCAACCAAACATCAAGTACTGGATCGACTGGTCTTGGTCAAGATGATAGTCTCGTCATCTGTCCCTGTACGAGGTTATGCCATATTGCTGTATCATTCCAACCTAGAGCGGACACGCACCACCGGGGAACAGGGCAATGTCAATAAGAGCAAACATATAACAAGCAAGCAAAAAGGAGTAACCACAAAGGTGCCGTGTCTTTCCCATAAACCTCTATAAAGTTACTTAGCATGCCTCTTTGGCTCATTTGCTCGTTCGCACTGTATTGGCACGGATGTGACAATGAGCTGCGAGCCAGGAGCTCCTCAAAATTAAATTACGTGCATTTGTTGGAGTCCAAATCCTGGTGCGCTTTTCACTTTTTGATTTGGTTCGCGCTTCTCTGCAACTCTATTTGATGCTTGGCTTTTCTGGCTGGCTGCTCGTGATATTCGGACATAACCTACTGGGCCTGGCTAGGCTCGACTTAAGAGCGACTGTTTCACCCAAGGCAAACAAAACAGTCTCTGCTCGCCTTTCCTGAAGGCCAGCTACCATGGATTGGCTGCGTTGAAGTCGTCTGCTTCCGCCTGGTAGTGAAACAGACATGATGGCTACAGGCAATTATGGAGGGCCCTCGGGCACTTGCATTCGAATATTGTCGTCGTGCTTAGTGTGTATCCCGGGAGTGGGCTGGATATTTTGATCGGTGCTGTCCACATTGGCCTGAGCGGCTACATTTCTTCTTCCAGGTCGTCACGGTGGTCGATCATCAGGGTCCCTGGATAGAATCGGAGGAGCAACAGATTGAACCTAGGCTCAAGATACCCATGGAAGGAAAACCTGGGGATGTGTGGCTCGCCATCTGGGCTCGTATGCGTTGAATGCTTTTTTTTTCAAGTTCTAAGCTTCTCAGGCTTCCTCCGTCTCTCCAGCTCACGGCTTCCATGTGGGGGTTGTTGCAAGATGAATGCCCTTGATGATCTGACACCCTGTGTGGATGTAGAAACCCCGGTTCCATCATGGAAGCTCCTCCGGTTCCCGAACGTCTTCCACCAAGCGAACGGGGATGGAGCCCGCTGGCTTTTAAAAGAAACAATCCGAGTTGACTTCCCCACATCCAAAAGGGCTGGACTCTAACCCGTCAGTTTCTTGGTTGTTTCTTTCGGCTCCTGAAACCTACGACGCATACAAATTCTTGGTGATCCTCGAAATGCTCTGTATCATCCGACTGCACTTGTACACTTCTCTCACTCGGGGCTTCCTGCCTGTGGTGCGAAGCTGTCCTCGAGCGTTCGGACGACAAGTAGTGCGGATGTTCCCGCAAAGTCACAACGAACGCCTATTGGTTGGCCGGCGCATTGATGGGATGGGTTAAACGTTGATACCAGCCCGTCTGATCATTGCAATGGAACAGGAGAGAGCAAGAACTTGACTGTCTACAGTAAAGTAAGTTGAGGGCCTCAGGATCCATTCTAGAATACGGGCACCCACCTAACATGACGTGTACAATCAATCTTGCATATCGACAGAAGCCCAGTTGCTGCGTTGAATAAAAAAAAATGGAAACTTGGCAAGTTGTAGATGTCTGAAGTGGTGCCCGAGATCAACCTGGAAAGTTGCAAACGGCCGGGCTATTCAAAAGTGGGCTGGAGTCAAAACTGAAGGTTACCACCTCTACCAAGGCATGTGAAATATGAGAAATTTCTGTTCTTGCTAATGATATTGAGCTGAACACTGCACGTTGAAAAAGGAACCTCTATCGCTGGTCGCTTATCAGACTTTACACGGATGGTACCTGCAGGTCGCTGAGTGGTAGCTTCTGTTCCATTTTTTCTAAACAGACGGCTGGCCCCTCCAACTTTCCAAGCCCCATAGTTATGATGTCAGAATCGCAGCATAAAATCATCTCCAAACTCCAACTCGTAGAGTCAACGATACGGTCATACAAGCTGCCGACGATGGAACTTGGACGAAAAGTCTAGGAGCGTCGTCAAATACCAACCCGACCTACCTCGTTAAGCGGACCCCGCGCTTTTCGGTCAACATGATACTCCTTTATCCGGAGCAATAACCAAACAGGTATCGTGTCGAAACCCGAGGTTCATAAAGGGCTCCAGGTTCCTTCTTACTTGCCTACCTACCTACCTCCGCCCCCGGCCCTCTGCATGTAATTAGAAACGGGACCTGCGCGCGCACAACATCAACTTTAGCTTCTGGTGACTGCTTGAACTCCGACCCGCATCGCGCCGCATCGCATATTCGACATTTTCACTAGTCTTGTCAGCAGAGGGTCTGCAACCTACCAGCAACCGCGAAGATGGCGCGGTTGGGCCAATTGTCCTTTGCCATCTCACCAACCGGTCGTCGATCTCTCCTGGCAAGGTCGCTTGGATCAACCAGAACAAAACCCTCCCTGCTACCCTTCCAACAGACTCGACATGGCTTCTTCGCCTCAGGCGACACCAAGCCCAAACCAAAAACCCGGGTCCCTCGATCCCTCTCGGCGGTATTCCTTGGCTCCCTGCTTGTTCTCTCGCTCAACCCGACGGCTGATGTTCTCCAGACGTTCGACTCTACCGACCAGACCGTGAAGACAGATCGATCGAGCAACACAGAGCTCCCCCCTCATGAGCTTGAATCTCACGGCGAGATTGACGACCATGGCACCTGGTCCAAACTCGTCGATGGCTTCGAAGGCCTTTCGGCCGTGACTTCGGCCGAGGCTGGCAAGCTGTCCAACAAGCTGGTCGATCTGGTTCTACCCGAGTGGTCTAAATTGATTCCTGGTTATATTCGAAAGCTCCAACGGGAGCTGAACATGGCCCCAGGTTCTCTCGCCGCTGAGATCTGGGCAGAGGCTCGCGATCCCGCTGTGAATCCGGAAATCCAGTACTCGGCCAAGGTCCGTGTTTCGGAGGACCTCTGCGACGAAGAGAAGACTTTCCTGGCGCGCAGGAAAAAGATCACGGCCGTTGCGCTGGCTCACTATCTCGGTCTGAAAGAGGAGGAAATCAACCCAGAGGATGTTCCTACTATCGCCATCTGTGGCTCCGGTGGCGGTCTCAGGGCGCTCGTCGCTGGAACCGGGTCATATATGGCGGCGGCAGAGGACGGCCTCTTCGACTGTATCACGTATACATCAGGTGTCAGTGGATCCTGCTGGCTTCAGTCTCTGTACTATTCCTCCCTTTCGGGCGGTGATTTCCAGCGAACCATCAACCACTTGAAAGCACGTCTCGGCATCCATATTGCTTACCCGCCTACTGCTTTCTCGGCGATCCTTTCTGCGCCGACGAACAAGTTGCTGCTGACCGCCATGGTAGAAAAGTTGAAGGGTGACCCAGAAGCCGACTTCGGGCTTGTTGATGCCTACGGAATGCTGCTGGCAGCTAGGTTGTTCATTCCGAAAGGAGAACTAGGAGTTAACACGCAGGACTTCAAGCTTTCCAACCAACAGGAGTACGTTCGTTACGGACAAAATCCCTTGCCCATTTATACAGCTGTGCGCCACGAGATTCCGGAGCTTGACGAAGCTGGTAACGAGAAGTCTCATGCTTCAGAGGAGGCAAAAGCTGAAGCCAAGAAGGAAGCATGGTTTCAATGGTTCGAAATGACGCCCTTTGAGCTTTTCTGCGAAGAGTTTACTGCCGGTATCCCTACATGGGCCATGGGCAGAAGGTTCCAAAACGGCGTCAATTTGCCTACGACAGAAGGCTTCTACCTTCCCGAGATTAGATTGCCGGTGCTCCTGGGAATATGGGGTAGTGCGTTCTGCGCAACACTCAGCCATTACTATCGTGAGATCCGCCCGCTGATTCAGAGCCTTGGTGGTTTCCAGGCTGTTGACAACCTGATCTGGGGCCACAACGAGGATCTGAGCAAGGTTCATCCAATCGACCCAGCTACGATTCCGAATTTCATTCATGGGATGAATGGCCAGCTGCCCAGCACGGTACCTAGGCTTGCATACGACTCGGATTACATCCAACTCATGGACTCTGGCATGTCCAACAACCTTCCCATCTATCCATTACTGCGTCCGGGTCGCAACGTCGACATCATAGTCGCATTCGATGCTTCTGCTGACATCAAGACGGACAACTGGCTCTCCGTTGTCGAGGGTTACGCAAGGCAAAGGGGCATCAAGGGATGGCCAATAGGTGCCGGCTGGCCAAGACCCTCTGCATCGCCCTCCACGACCGCCAAAGAACTGAAGGAAGCCGAAGAAGCCACAGAAGCGGAAGCTGACAACAAGCTCGCCCAAGCCAAAGCTGACCAGGCCACTCGACACGCCGACGACCCCAACGTCAAGCCAGAGGGTGAAAGTGACAAGAGCCTGATGAGCCAGCAAGAGAAATACGACCAAACCGCCAGCGAGCTCGGCTACTGCACCGTCTGGGTTGGAACGACCCAGGAGCGCCGCACCGACGACCCGCCACCGCCGCCCGTGGATGATAGCTCGTCGTGGAAGCTCATGGAGCCGGACGCCGGCATTGCTGTCGTTTACATGCCATTCTTGGCCAACGAAAAGGTCCCCGGCTCCGTTGATCCGGCCTCGAGCGACTACATGAGCACATGGAACTTTGTGTACACGCCGGAGCAGGTCGACCAGGTCGTTGCACTCGCGAGGGCAAACTATGAAGAGGGTAAGGAGAAGATCCGGGCGACGGTGAGGGCCGTGTACGAGCGCAAGAAGAAGAGGAGGTTGGAGATGGAGAAGAGAATGGCGGAGGAGAGACAAAGAAGGAGGATCAGATTGGGTATTGAGGGTAAGCTGGGCGAGGGCGATCACTTCAGTTAAGCGAGCGCGTTTTGTGTGTCTCTTGGTGCTGTTTCTTCACGACGAATGAGATGAGATGATGGATGGTTATACCCCAAAAGTAGGAGCAGAATGAACGAGGCAAAGTCATGCCGTGGGAAATAATAAAGGCTTGGAGAGATAGACACCTAATGTCATGTTAAAGTAACTAGAGCTCGTTTAAAATCCAGAGTTCCCTTTGTACATAAGAAACCCGACGACACTCAGACTTTCCTGGACACGCCCTTGAAATCAACTACTAAATACCTAAGCTTTATGATGCCTCACACTCTTTTAAGTCATCCTAACTTAAATTTTGGCCTTTGGTTAAGCTCCTTTGATGCTCTTCCGAACAACCCTGCAAAGTCAGGTCCGTTCTTTCTTTTCAAACGAAGTTCAAGTTAACCGTGGATGATTGAACAGACAGATATCGGACTAATAAACAAAATTAGAGGAAAAGGAACAGTCCAACTGCAGACTGTCATCACAACAACTAGTCATCAACATTCTCTTTTTCCAAGTACACCTATTCCATGTTCAGTGCATTATCTACCTGTTTCACGGCCACGCGCATCTTCAACTCGTAGTTTTTTCGGCACGCACGCCGCTTTAGCGGGTGAGAGTCTGGAAATGTGGTTTTCTATGAGATCAAAATGACACAAATTTCACAACGCCGAAGTTAAGCTACCAGTGGCAGTAGACAGGTGCAGTGGTTTCCTCCTTGAACCAAATGTCTTTGGGCCAAGATTAGCCAGTGTTTTGCAAAAAGAGTCCCGAAAACAAATATTTCAACCCTCGCTCATACCTCGACTCATCTGGTTTGCTATGTTTGATTACCCGACGTCACTACGTAGTCATTCTTTGATCTATTTACGGGTCTGTATTATTGAACCACCCAGAGTCGTCACGGACTCGAAAGATTTTTCGTTATGCATCTATCCCGATCTATGCACTGGAAGCTGGAACTGATGCATCCGCCTGGTATATTTGGTGGGCAAGTGAGACGAACGTGATGGAAGGAAGAATGGGACGGAAGCGAGAAGGAGGAAAGAATGCGTGGATCACGACGAGACGGAAGGAGACTCGATGGAAGGGGTGATCTGGATGGGCCCCGGGATGGATGGTGCGCACGTGTCAGTAGTTTTCGGTCGGGTCCCCTCGTCTGGCACTTCGCTCTTGCCGGTTTTCATCTGCTTCGTATCAAGATGGAGGTGGGAAGGAACAAGG
Organism: Sordaria brevicollis; assembly: GCA_033439795.1. Classification (NCBI taxonomy): domain Eukaryota; kingdom Fungi; phylum Ascomycota; class Sordariomycetes; order Sordariales; family Sordariaceae; genus Sordaria; species Sordaria brevicollis. Next base: position 299,009 of record JAUTDP010000006.1, read on the forward strand.
GAGTACGTGTGGTGAGGCGTTTGTTACAAAACCATTCATTTTCTGAATTGCGTGCCCCCAGATATGCTTAAGGAGCGATATGGTCATGTCATGTACTTCGTTGATGCCTTCGTAAAAATTTTGACTTCTTAATGCTACACATACAAATAATCATCTTCCCACTCCTTTTCCCAGGCCCCGGCTACTTTTTTGATATTATACACTGAGAAAGAAAAAGGGGTACAGAATACGACTTGTTCTGTCCCTTTCCGCCTCGAAAGCAAAGCCAAGCAGCCACCAAATCCCAGTCCGCATCCGAGTCTCCACCTCACCTCTTTCTACTCTGGTATATGTGACGGTGAGGGATATGTGTGTGTCTCTGTGTGCGTGTATATGTGTATGTTAGGTCCGTTGCGCGCAAAGTCTCTCTATACAACAACTCGTCTCGGGGGAAAAAGGAGCAAGAAACAGTAGACGGAAAGGAGATACCAAATCTCCTCCCCCTGCCAGTTCATCCTTAGTTAAAAGGACGAAGTGGGACAGAATCATGAGTGGATTTTGCCCACTGCACGAGCATCCACTCGCTGAGTTACCCTATAAGCCTCTCGTGACGTCTTTCGAGCTGGTGGGCCGCACAACACTCGGAGACGACGAGTTCAAGCAGACCCACTGCTTGTCTCCGTTTCCTCCCCCATTCATCCTACACACTTTCCATTGCCTCAACTCCATCCCCTGTTGTCTGCCATCTTACTCCAACTTTCGATCCTCTCAGTTAACGGGAGATGATCTCACCCATATCAATGTACGCTGGCTTCCAGGGCTTGGCACCCTCCTCCAACATGTCGCTGGGTACCCGAGGGTTCTCGCCAGGGCTATAGAGATACCAAGCCTTCAAAGCATTCATGGCGGCCTTGAAGCGGGCGTGGTCGAGAGAGGCGGCAGCACCCTCGCCGAGCTTGTCGCTGCCACTGTAGATACCGACAACGAAGACGGGAGTGCGGGACTGACGACCAGTCTCGGAGAGGAGGCGGGCCACGGGAGGCTCAAAGTCCTCACGTGCGCAGAGGGCGGCGAGCTCGCGAGTGGGATACTTGAATTCGAAGAGCTTGGCGATGTCGAGGGTGCGCGACATGATGTGCGCCTTGACGAAGGCCTTGGCGGCTTCACGGCCGCAGTGGGCGTAGATGGCGCCGACGACGGCGCGCACAAAGTAGGCGTGGGCGCGCTCGGCAGCGGCCCGGGTGTCGGGGTTGCCGTAGCGGTCGTAGCTGACGTCCTGGTCCTGCTCGTTGGCCACCATCTCGGCCTCCTCCTCATCGGGAGTCTTGTCCTGGTCCTGCTCCTCCATCGCCTTCTCCAGGTCGGCAGCAATCTTGGGGTCGTTGCGCACAACATCACCGAACTCGTCATCGAGAACGACACGCGAGGCCATACCGCGGCGCCACTTGAACTTCTCGAGGAACTCAAGCTCCGTACGCCTGTAGCCGAAACTTGTGATAGAGACGCCGGGCTTGAGGGCATCGAACTGCAGAAGACCGGGATCCACCTCGCCGCCGGGTACAGCCGCAGTATCAATACCCCATGACCGCGCAATCTGGAGCAAGGGCTTGGGTCCGGCATAAGCCTTCATGGCACTGAAAAGAATTCCCTGGGGTAGGCGGGGGTATTTGCAGAGAAGCCATTCGGCAATGTGGTAGTTGATGAGGGTCTGGCCAACGAAGGCGAGGTTGGCGTTGTTGAACTGAGGGTTTTCGTCGGCCGAGGCGTCGACCAGTGTCCTTGCCAATGTCTGTAGGGGAATCTTGGGAGAGAGGTTCAAACGGGCGTGGAGGGCGGCAAGCTTGGCCGAAGTCAAGGCCCGTTCGGGGAGGGGCGACGGTAGGGACTCGGCCGCGGGGGGGAGGGGCTCGAGAGGAGGGAACCGGTCATTGCTGAAGTCGGAGGAGGCATCGTGCTGGGCGAGGGCAGCTGTTGATTGCGATCGTACCGAGATTGCGGATCGGGATCGGAGGGCGGCAGTGGCGGGCGACACTCCGGAGCGAGCGGCGACGAGCAGCCGGCTCGTCAAGCTGGGCGTTGCTATCCTCTTCATGGGTGATATGTTTATTGCGTGTTGGTCGGCTCGACAACCGGATGTTGATAGCAGTGATGAGGGGCCCGGGTTCCGCAAGTGTGCGCCGTCTGGAGGCCCTGCCAAGGATGGGATAAAGTGAGGGAAATCGGACGGACAGGTGGTGAGCCGGTGGTCGCGGGGTGGGAAGCTCAGTTCGGGGTCCCGGTCGGAGTCGCGCGGTGATCGGATGGGTTCTTCGTTCAGACTCGGCCGGCCGTCGAACACGGGTAAAAAAAAGTTCTCCAATCTGAACGCTCACCACACGACGAGCCCACCCAAGCCCACCACCCACAGCCGTGAATCAGTGCTCAAGCGCAGGGGTCACTCCCCCGGAACCCGAGCCATAGAAATGGGTTAACATAATTCGCTGTTGGCCGAGTGAGGGGTCTCCACAATCTCCATCTTCAAGTTCGATCCACAATCTGCACTGTCTGTTTAGCATGTAGTGCACCGTTGTGGACAAGCGGGAGCTGCCCGCCGCTCGCCTGCCGTGTGCCGCCAGCGCCCCCGGCCGCAGTTGGAACGATTGGGAAGGGGACTTTGGGACCTGGAAGTTGATGCCATCTAGCCCCTCGCCAGCCTAGCCGGAATAACCAATCGTCCTTTCTCATTATTGCCCAGGTGTAACATCACCACTGTTGTCGTTCGCAAGTCATTCAAAGTTGACGTCGAGGAGAGTTCCTTGTTATTCAACGACAAACCTTATACCCACCACAACCAAATCCCTCAGAACACTATCACAATGGTGCGTATCAATCAATTGCTTGAGATGGTCGTCATCACTAAGACGTTTTGCGCCTGCTAACTATCCCATCCACAGGGCGGCGGTCACCGAGTTCCGTGAGTTTCATCGTCCCGATATGCGCCGAGCGCGCATCTTGTCAATGGTGCGAATTCCGTCCTAACCGTCGCTTTATCTTCAACCTCAAGCTACCCCAAGCACGTCTGGTCGCCTTCGGGTGGTTGGTACGCTCAGCCGGCCAACTGGAAGAGGAACACTGCCGTGCTCGGCGGCGTCGTCTTCCTCATCACCGCCGCAGTCTGGAAGCTTAGTGCCGAGAAGGAGTACCGTCACAAGATGCCCGAGCCCGGCCGTTTCTACCCCAGCAGATAGTATGTTTTTCTCAACCCGATCCGCACTTATACACTCTTGCGCTCGCACGCCGTGGGAACTTTGTCAAGCTAACGCAATCGTTTTCACCTACACAGCTGGAGCAGGCAAATCATCGAATACGAGCGGGCGCAAAAGGCAAACGGGACGGCGGGCGCGACGGAGGAGAAGAAGTAGATTTTGACGGGGGTTCTTTGTGACATACATACCATACTGGCTTGCCAGCCACCGGGCCGTCGAAGGGCAAACAGTACAACATTGGCTTTGACCAAAGACTGGATGGTATAACAGGACATCCTGTTTTGGCTTGGCTATAAGGACGGTCGGCTGGTGGCGGTAGTAATACAAATTGTTTGGGACGTATCGGAGATTGGCTACGCTTTGCTGGTGCTTGCTGGTGCTCCCAAAGCCTGCCTAGGTGTGTGGATGATGAAAGCTAACCAGATGGAGTTCAGTTTTGTCGGGAAATCTTGGAGGCCCAATCATTCCTACTTTCTGGAAGCATAAGCGTTCGGCGAGGAAAGATCCCACGCAAGACATCAGCCACTTCAAAACATTTTGAGTGGTGAGCACTCATATATCATGGCATGTCGTTCAAAAGTGTAAATGGAAACAGACAAGGAAAGCTGTTGTGGAAACCTCAACAGTTTATTTAATCGATGTGGGCCTCTACGGAACTCACTTCCTGGTTGTGCGGAGCTTTTCGGTCGGTTCATGACTCGGAGGTCGGGATCAAGCCACCGGACACGGGGCGGACCTGTGGGGCTTTGCCCCGTCCGGAGCCCGGTCATCCGGATCGAGCTGATACCGATGAGTGTAATCCGTCTCCCACGAAGACTACTAAGTCCCAGATCTCTGCCTCGCGGATACTTAGATGATCACGGGATGCTGGGCACTAGTTAATGGCAACACATCCAAAAGGTGCCCTGTCCATATATCTAGTTATCGGTATATGTACATGTACGGTATGACAGCTATTACTCCGACATTTTCAGATGCCATAAACCATTGCCTTATTTCAATATGTCTTATAATACCGTGAGACCACATACGTCTGCAGAAAATAAAAGGTAGCACATTACCATCACGGTGAACTTGTGTCACGGCTGCCTTTTTGAACATTGGCGGTCTTGGGGAGTTGCCAAATCTATTTGGCTTTCAATTCAGTTCCAGCCGGGGTTTTCGGCACACCTTCTACCGATGCTCCTCAGACCAAAACATTCCACCTCGGGTTTCTTCATTTTTGCGGCTCAAAATTTTTGATCCAAAACTCCATGTCGCTGGGGTATAACATCCCAAAGTAAGACACAAGTTCTCCATTACATCACAATGAACACCGTCCCGTTTGAGACCGACCATGTGAGGCGATTCCTAGAAGTCCCTAGCAACCGATGGATTAGAGGAAGTAGTCGGCAACCGGCTTCTTGGCCGGCATTCCCCTCGAATCCTGAGGAGCCGCCTGGAAGACGCGGTAGCGCCTTGCTGGGCCCTTCATCGGTTGTGGTTCACCATCACCAAGCCCCACGCCGCCATCACTGCGATTGACCTCGCCATTACTACGGGCCAGCACGCCCATACCCGAGTCATCTTCCGATAACTCAAGCAGTGCCGCAACGTTTCCGCAGCGGTAACAGTAATTTGGCGCTGACCAAACAGTAACGATGCTGGCATCGAACATCTCCTTAAAACCTTCCATGACCAGCTGGTGGGCGCGGGCGATAAGGCTAAGGTCGTTGCGATGGTTGAACACTTTGACGATATCGGCTCCGAAAAGGAAGCCAGCACCACGAGGCGACAGCCCCCAGCCATCGATTTCGTCCGGATCAGACCACAAGAGGTCGCACATTGCACCCTCATGAGGCACTTCCTGCTTTCGGTCGAGAAGCCTGATCTTATCAACCTTGTCTATCAGTGGGCTGAGACCGCCATGCACACACAGAACGGCGCCGGCTGGGTTGCCCACTGATCCTCTGCTCGATCCTGACGCGCCTGAACCAGGCGGGCCGGTATTACTTGGTGGTGGTATCCCGTTCGTCCTGCTCTGTAAATCGTTGTTTGTGCCGTTGTTGGGCCGAGGAAACCTGCTCATGACTTCGCCCTGTGCGTTGCACACCTCGATTTCCACCTCGTCGCCTTCTGGTGTCGTGGGTACACTGGACTCGCCGGCACTTGGCGAGATTGTATTGGAGGCCCCGAGAACAATAGCGCCCAAGGCAAGATAGTCGAACACATCGCAACAGTAGCGCCAAACATTTGCGCTACCGTACTTCCTGTAGCACTCGTCGTAGAAGCCGTAAACAGTCGTAATTTGTCGTGATTCGTGGTTGCCCCTGATAAGTGTCATGCGATCGGGGTATCGAACTTTGAGGCAGAGAAGAAGTAAGAACGTTTCGAGCGAGTAGAAACCGCGGTCCACGAAATCTCCTGTCCATATACAACAATAAGACAGTCAGTTTGACGTGGTCTCAGTGGCAGGAGGCGCGGGATGGTCAACTCTACCCATAAACAGATAATTGGTATCTGGAGGATCGCCACCGACGCGAAATAGTTCCATCAAGTCATGGAACTGGCCGTGGATGTCTCCGCATATCTTGTTGCCGCTGGGTCAGATTCGGTGCGCCTTCATTTCGGACATGTGAGCTCAAGACGTACCGTTACCGGCGCATTAACTGTGACCACATTCCCCTCTTCAATCAATATTTCCCGTGCCTTGTGACAGAGTTCGCGAACATCGGATTCTGGTATTGGCCGGCATGCTCGTAGCTGAGCGATCGCCCTATCCACCACACAGGTCAGTTACCACGAGCGAAGGCCACTGGCGGGCGCTTTCGTAGGCCCGGTCCCAAGAGCCCAAGAACACTAACCTGTCCAGGTCACTCATAGTTGTGATGTTGTTATGTGGTTAAAAAAAAAAAAAAATAAAAAAAAAAAAAACAATGATGCTGCCTCGATTCGAGTGGATGCTGCGCAGAAGGGACAGACTGAGGTGCGGCCGAAGTCTGTAAATGTAAATGGGATCGAGTTGGGAATGCTTCGCAGGGTCGCGTCAGCTTCGCGTCATGCTATGCCGTGATGTTTGCTAGTCGGTTGTTGCAGATGCGACAAGTGTGTGTGGTAGCGCCTGGAGATCGGTCGTGATGATGTCGTTGGGATGGGGTGGATGATCTTGACTGGGCCGAGGTGTTCTAGCCTGGCGACTCTGTTTTTTTGCGACGGGAGCCTAGGGAACGACGGGAACGACCTCAAGAATGACAAGAATGGTATGGCAGCGGTCGTCAATCCCGCCAGCAAGAAGCAGGGAGTAAGGAGTTTTAGCGACAGGCCCAGGGACCTGGAACTGCCAAGTGAACCGTAGAAATCCCTGTCTGGTGGGGGGAGCGGACGTCAAATGGGTCGTGCCTTCTTATCGAGAGGATAACCGCCATTGGCTGAATTTTGCGCTAGACGAGCTAAGGTGCTGTACGTACCTGCCCCTGCCGTGGGGAAGCTTGGGGCAGGCTGGCGGAAAGTGCAGGAGCGAAGACGCATTTTCGATTCCAGTGCGGAACAGCACGCGAAGCTGCCCACTGAGGTCTGAGAGCTGCCCCTGGAGCTGACGAGGGGTCCACTGACGAAATATTTCGAGAACCGAACTGCAATTGAAGCTCCATCTTCCCGGACGGAGCTCGACGACACGCTCCACGGTCCAGCCTGCCCACAACCTTGACCCAAGGAACCCGCCCAGCCGCGTGGTACCTTGCTCTGACATCTGCATTGCACGTTGCGGTTAAACCCAAGCTATTTTATGACATCAAAGGGACCAGACTACTCCCAGCGCATGATGGTCCTATAAGTGTTGCAAAAGGCACCAGTGAGTTCTGTTGGCCCCATAGCCCAAAGTGCGAACCTCAATGGCTGATCAGAAATTGGCGCAAGCTCCCTAAATCTAGACCCTTTCCCTCTGGATCTTCTTCAGTCATTCATTATACCGGTCCGCCCTCCAATTCGAATATCCAATATCATCATGCCACCGCCTCACCTCCACCCGAGGTCGCGTATGACTTCCTCCCTCTTCGCAGCGACTGTTGTGGCCAGCTTCCTTGTCGTCGGTGTTCCTCACCTACTGCCATGCCCCGCCCCCAGGGTTGCCTTTGCCGATGGAGATATGTCTGCCGACGGACAACCCAAGAGACGGAGACGGAGACGTGTGGAGAATACCGAAGGCAAAGACGAGATCCTGCAGTTCGAGACGGAGCCTGGGTCTAGCGACGCAGACAGGGCAAGAGCTCTGAAGAGAGAGTGCCCGGTGCCCAAGCCCGGAGGTGTACTCGGTAGCATGCTCGGCTTTCACAAAGACAGCAATAACAACGATCCTTCGTCCCCGTCCGACAGGTGATGATTACGCCAAACACGATATTGGACCTCCGAGAATCTGGGACAATACGCTCTGTAACTAGACAACGTACGTCACCAATGTACATACGAGCTGCTCAACTCATGGATGTGGGCCAAATCTCGAACCTGGTCACTTTGCTCACAGTGGGTGACAAGAGAGGCGGATGTCCTGTTGGCCGATTGCCGACGAGCCTTCTGTTCAACAACCAGCAGATTGAGATATTTTTTGCAAAGACAGCACACTCCGATCGACTAGAACCCTATCTGGTTCAAGTGGCCATCTGCCGTAGGGAATTGCTGACCGAGAGATGGGAACGGCTGATATCCGTGGTCGGCCTTATGGTCCTCCTGCCTGGGTAATGGAACAGGCACTAACAGAACATCAAGCGGTGAATTGCCCTCGTTTGGCCATACAACTGCGTCTTGAGATGTTGCATAGGAGGCATATCTCGTCATAGGCTCGTGCAGACTTTCCCCTCAAAGAACTGTACGGCAGTCTTCCGCGTTGTGGCCGCTCCAACTTCAACTCGGAATTCGGCATTAGCTAAGATTCCAGGTGGCGGTACGCAGTATGAATGGCTTTGTTTGTTGGGAGAGATGCATCATGACAGCTCGGATGTGCAAGGGCTCCCGAGCCGAAGCAACTTCTGCATCCTCCTCGAGCCAAGGACTATAGTAAACTGGTCAATGGGAGCTCTGGTGCTATGGGAACTGCTCGGATGGGAGCTTGTGCTTGCGATAATATGGAACATCTGGAACCCGAGCCCTGTAACGGCTTGGCATCATGATCAAGGGGTCGGAGCGGATGCCGGATGGACCTCTTCCATGCGTCCCGTATTTAACGTCAACGTGGGGGGTAGATCTGAAACGGTGGCTACAGCTCCCGTTATTGTCCTTCTCGTACCTAGGTTGACATTCTGTTATTCTCTGTCTAGCCGAATCATACATGGAAAGGGAGAACTCGCGGTTTAGCCCTCAAAGCCTAGTGCCCAAAAGGCTTTGCAAAAGATCACACCGACTGCTTGCAATATGGCTTTCCTCAAAGAAGACGAGTGATTCTCCTCGATCACATACCACCCTGCCATTGCTCCAGTCAGTACTCAAAGAAAGTCGAACTGGCTCCCGGCCGTGGACTCTTCCGAGGCATCTAACAACTAGGAAAGTTCAGTCCATGGGCCGCTCGACTTGGACAAGTCCGTTGTCCATCCTTTACTCACCTTTTCTCCAAAACCACACTAAAGGTTCTCGAAGACGGCTCGTGTTCCACATCTATCATAGCCCGGATCACGTTCTCTTCCGTTTCCCGAGATCAGCCCGTGTCCCCGGAGCAGGCGCGAATCTTAATCATGGTCATGCGAGTTGCCAAGTTTGGTTTAGATGTCCGCTGCGTGATAGGACTCGACTTTGATGACGATCGGACCATATAAATACTTATAGCTTATACCTCCAAGGTTCGGTGGCATCGAGTATCGTCAGCTTCTCAACTTCAGTCGCTCTTCCATACAGGAAGTTTACTCCAGTGTCACATTTGCTTCATCATTCCTTGCCGATAACATATAGAGCTGCGCTCTTCCTTAGACTTCACTCTTTTGACTTGCATGTCTGAAGAAGACCAAGGTACGTATACCAACAACCTCATAATGGTATTGAGGCAAGACGAATCGCGACATTGACAAGAACCTACTGCCCAGTTTTCATTCTGTTGCATTTATACACTGTTGCAATTTCTTACCTTTCAAACCCCAGCAACACCGGATCACCAAAATGAAGCTCTTTAACCTTCTTACTTGGGCACTCATCCCCTTCGCTGCAGCCGTTCCGCTCATAAACGAAAAGCATATCAGCCCAGAGCGACGTGCCGTCTTCGACCTCACCCAGCTCAATAACCTGACCAGCTTCAACCAACTCAACCTCAACTATCTGCTCCAGCTCAACTCCCTCGATCTACAACTATTGTCCGTCCTCGGTTCCGTCCACAACTTCAACGTCCTAGGGTTCAAGGACCTCTTCCAGGCACCATCGTTTGACGTTCAGCACCTGTTACAATTGCAGCAGCTACAGACGCTCCTGCAGTTCCAGCGGCTCGGGCTGTTCAACAGGTTTGACTTGGCTGGTCTCAAGCTGGACCTACTTCAGTTGGGCCTGATCAACGGGGTGGGCTTTCTGGATTTGGCGCAGTTCATTCCCAGAGCTGTGGAGGGGCAGGTAAAGGATGTTGTTGAGCGAGGTAAGTGGCTCTTGAATCTTTGTGTGAAGAGACGGAATGCTAACTCATGGAAAAAAATTAGTCGTGGTTATTAAGGTGCCTAAGGAGTGAGAAGGTGGTTTGACGGGCTCTTGAAATAACAAGGAACGATGAGCAGACAACCTTCGAAGGGTATATGAGAATGGAAACAATCAAACTGGCTGGACTAGATCTTTTGGTTTCCGTATGGTCGTCAGATGGTAGATAGGCATCAGAAAAACCGGTTAAGCTCCGCGATGCTCTATGCGGCACATGCCAGGTCTTGGCCCTTCATCCCATCTTGAATCCTGTCGTCGCTTGAAAGAACATGTGCCTTTTGTTTCATCCAATATAAGTATCACGCCACGGATTCCGACACTCCCCATGCTGACTATAATGCTGGATCATGTTGAAAGGTGAAGTCCGTCCGTCAGAGATGTGTAAGTTAATTGAATGTTGGTATAACCCTAACCCCAGCAGCTTAATTCAGGAGGCTGATGTTCCCCGGGCTCAGAAGTTAAGGGTGCGTTCGCGTACCCAGTAAATGGCTTCAGTAAATGGTCTTGGTAGTTAGAAAGTACAAAGGTTGAAAAAAGTGGCCAAAGCGCATTTACGAAAAGGCATTTCCAGACCTCTGGAGGTCAAGAAATGGTCGTCAGTAAATTTCATCCGCCAAGACAAATTTCAACCAACCAAATGGCGCGCATCCAAAGAAATGGAGTAAGTTTTTCGACAGGCCATTTACTGAGCCAACGAGAGCTTGGAAATCAAGAGAAATTGTTAAGGAATACCCGGAAGCTGCGACTTTTGATACGAAAATTACCAAGTACCTCACACGGACCACATCCTCCACGATTTACTAAAACCATTTACTGGCGCCATTTACTGGGTACGCGAACGCACCCTAAGAGACATTTCCGGCAAGCTTGAGGTCTGCGTTGAAAACACAACTTCGAAGAGAAATTATCAGGAGCCCCAAAGACTAGGAAACCGAAACACATCTTTGAAGTTTGAACCGATGTTGAGAGCCACCGAGATTCTAGAACATTGTATCGGAGAACCTAAACCATGTGACCCATATTCACGTGAATGTGAGGAGAACAAGATGCGTCTTTGGTGGTCCGCTTATGTACAGTACCATGAGCGGGTTCCATGCCCGGGAGTTGTGCGCGTGGTAGAACGGAACCACGGCGATGTCATCGGCATTGCGTAACGTTGAGGCGCCCGTCAATACAAGTAAGGTAGGCTCACTGGACTGGGAGATTCGAACGGCTTCCAGGAAATTGTCAGTCTGAGACGGGATACACTGTAACTCGGAGGCTCTTCAAAACGAGAAAGCGTGAACCGCAGGCAGATACCATAAGAGGTACCTATCTTTCCCGCCATTTCAACGCGTTGCTCTGCCTCGGTTGATGGGGGGGCCGCCGACACCGTTCCACGGTTGACCTTGACCACAGAGCCCCATTATCACCGCCAGCCGCCCGCATTCTCCACTCTTTGCCCCATGCAATTGCGGAGGTGACTTCCCATCAGCTGCCTGCACTTTAACATCCCGTCAACCCCCTCGCCGCCGTTTCATCCCATCATCCATTTTCAGCCCGTGGCGTACAATTAGATCTCAATCGAACTTTCCAACATCGATCGCATTGTAACAAACCGTATAGGAAGGCTGCAGGTGAACCCTACGTCAACAAGGCGCACCAGATTTCCTTTACGCATTTCATTAATATACCCTTCCGCTGAGCCGAGAATTGCACCTTTGTTATAACACACCAACAACCCGCCTCTTCTTGTACTACACACTCGTCATCCCGTTAGCCGCATCTTGTATTGACACACATCCGTTGGAGTTATTCATCTTTATCTGTTACGAAAACCACGACCACGATACCATAACCCGTCACGAATATCACCATCCCGTATCTCACCAAGAAAATCGATAATCATTACATATCTCTACCGATCCAACATCTCTTCTACAATCTACTACAAGACCGATCCCGGTTCCCCGGTTTCCCCAGTTTCCCCGGATATCTCGACATCGAAGCGGACTCCACTCTAAGCCGACCTCACGATGGCTCCCGCCCGAGCACCGATGGTCACGATACCGCTTCTTCCCCTTCCCAAGGGCACCATTCTCCTACCAGGCGTTGTTCAGCGTATCGCAGTTTCGTCTAACAGGCCCGACATCGCCTCACTGCTCGCCGCCGTCTACGCAAAGGCGGCATCCAAAACCCCCAACGGACGCATCGATACCATCCCTATTGCCTGCGTACCCTTGGCATCCCCCTTGCTCGGACCTGAGGGCCATCTCCTGATCGAAAATGGCGATAACAAAACCGAACCCACCGTCGCTGTTGATCCGGCAAAGGCTTCCAAGGCCGACCTCTTTCCATATGGTGTTGCTGCCAAGATCACCGGCGTTGAGGGGCGTGGTACGGGCGAGTTCACCTTGCTGGTCGAGGGTGTGACATGGATCCATGTCGAGAAGGTTATCTCGGACAAGGCCTACCTGGAAGGCAAGGTTTCCAGCTATGCCGACCCTGCTCTTATTACAGACTCCGCCCTTGATGAGCTCTTCATGTCTCTTAAGATGCTCTCCAGGCAGTTTGTCACTATTCTCCGGCTATCTTCCCTTCTACCGCAGTCATCCGGCACCCCTGGCCTTTCACCTCTGCTTGCTCGGCGCCTCGACTTCTACATCGCGAAGCAGAAGTACCCCGGCGCCCTCGCAGACTTCATGGCCAACATTCTCGAATCCACATATGAGGAAAAGCTGCACATTCTGACTCTGATTGATGTTAAGGAACGTGTGGCTAAGGTCATTGAGCTGCTTGACCGCCAGGTAACAAACATCAAGAACAGCATGAAGATCACCACAATCACAGCCACGAGCTTGCCATTCCCGATGGAACCCGAGTCGGCAAAGCCTGGAAAGGTCAAGCCGCCTGTAAAGGTCCCAGGGCAAGGAGTAGGCATGCCGTTCCCGGGCCAAGGCGGCTTCATGGGACGAGGTGGAAACCCGGATGAAGACCAGGAGCCCAATGAGATCGAAGAGCTGCAGAAACGACTCGATGCCGCGCAACTCAGCCCTGAGGCCGCCAAGGTGGCTGATCGCGAGATCAAGAGACTAAAGAAGATTCATCCCGCCCAGGCTGAGTATGCCGTTACTCGCACATATCTCGAGACCTTGGCGGAGATCCCTTGGACTGTCACTACGGATGACCGCTTGGGTCCGGATACGCTTAACCGGGCAAGGAAGCAACTTGACGAAGATCACTACGGACTAGACAAAGTCAAGAAGCGCCTGCTCGAGTATCTGGCAGTCCTTCGCCTCAAGCAAGCCATCAATGATGACGTGGACCACCAGATCAAGCAGATCGAGCAGGAACTCGGAGTATCATCCTTGGGCGGTAAGGAAGATGCTGCTCAACCTTCTGCTATCGACCTGAGTGTTGACGAGAAGGCCAAGACCGGTGGTGCGAAGCTTGAGGCCTTGAAGAGCAGGCGCATGGTTGACAAGTCTCCTATCCTCCTCCTGGTTGGACCTCCAGGTGTTGGAAAGACGAGTCTTGCTCGATCTGTCGCAACTGCTTTGGGAAGAAAATTCCATAGAATATCTCTCGGTGGTGTGAGAGACGAAGCAGAAATTCGTGGTCATAGACGTACCTATGTGGCCGCCATGCCGGGTCTCATCGTTCAAGGTCTGAAGAAAGTAGGCGTAGCAAACCCTGTCTTCCTCCTCGACGAGATTGACAAGGTTGGCGGCTCAAGCATTCACGGTGACCCATCGGCGGCTATGCTCGAGGTTCTCGATCCCGAGCAGAACCACAACTTTACCGACCACTACGTAAATGTTCCGATTGATCTCAGCAAGGTGTTGTTCATTGCCACGGCGAACAGTCTCGACACAATTCCTGCACCATTGCTGGATCGAATGGAGACAATCTACATTCCGGGCTATACGACTCTCGAAAAGCGCCACATTGCAATGCAGCACTTGGTGCCTAAGCAGCTCCGGGTCAACGGCCTTGACGAATCACAGGTTTCCTTCACCCCAGAAGTCGTGTCCAAGATCATCGAGTCGTACACGCGGGAGGCCGGCGTGCGCAACCTGGAGCGGGAGATCTCGTCCGTTGCGCGTGGCAAAGCCGTCGAGTTCGCCGACGCCAAGGACTCGGGACATCCTGAGAACTATAATCCTCAGCTGACTGTAGACGACCTGGAGAAGTTTTTGGGTATTGAGAAGTTTGAAGAGGAGATTGCCGAGAAGACTAGCCGTCCGGGAATAGTGACTGGACTGGTTGCGTATAGCTCGGGTGGAAACGGCAGCATTCTCTTCATCGAGGTGGCTGATATGCCAGGCAACGGCAGTGTCCAGCTGACTGGCAAACTGGGCGACGTGTTGAAGGAGAGTGTCGAGGTGGCCCTGACTTGGGTCAAGGCGCACGCGTATGAGCTTGGACTCACCCAGAGTCCGAATGAGAACATCATGAAGGACAGGAGCATTCATGTGCATTGCCCCTCCGGTGCCGTTCCCAAAGACGGACCCAGCAGCGGCATCGCGCAGGCGATTGCCCTCATTTCCTTGTTTTCGGGCAAGGCTGTCCCACCAACCATGGCCATGACGGTAAGCATTTCCCAAAATCCATTCCTTCGGTTCCCTTCAGTCTCCTTTGTAGTCCCATTCCTGTTTGTTTTGGGCTCCCTCCTTTCTCGAAGCAGGGCAAGGCAAAGCGGATCTTACGTCCGTTTGGCTTTCCCGATATGGATAGAGGGACGAAAGACTGTGCTTCCTTAGTACCTGTGCAAGGCTAACACGACGTTTGTTTCTGTGTCACAGGGTGAGATTTCCCTCCGAGGACGGATCACGGCCGTCGGGGGCATCAAGGAGAAACTTATCGGAGCGCTCCGGGCGGGTGTCAAGACGGTTTTACTCCCGGCGCAAAACCGCAAGGACGTGAAGGACTTGCCCCAGGAAGTTAAGGATGGATTGGAGATCATCCATGTCAGGTAGGTTTCTTCTTGTCTGATATATGAGACTCCCCTCTTAGGACCCTGGCGTTTTGGGCACCTGATTTGCTAACCACCTCTCACTTCTTTAAGCCATATCTGGGAAGCCATTCGTTACGTTTGGCCAGATGGCCATTGGCCCAGCGAGCACGACCATCCGAGCGTCGAGAGTCGTCTCTGAATTAGGCTACCTACAAGAAGTTTAGCATACACAACCTCATCATTATGCGTTGCGTTGTATACACGGAGTTATGAGTTTGGTTTCGTTGCATAGCAGGTGCTGTGGTTGGTAATAGCGACTTGCCATTGATGCTTGTTAGTGCACGAATGTTACCAAAGATAATTAGTATCACCACTCCTCTCCACTCCATCTGTTTTCTTTTTTACCCCCTTTCCACTCTGAAACGAGTAATGGGCGTATGCATGTTGGCTGCTGATATTCTATAGTCGCTCAGTCAAGCGGGCCGGTAGCACCATGTCCACCAAATAAGCGGACGACGGCGAAGGAATAGATAGTGAGCATCTATTATTTCAATACATTCAGAATTCACCCATACTCAACGGCTAAATGATAATGATCAGTATAGTCGAATCTCTTTCCACTGTAGCGGCGCATATGATTGATATCAAGTTGGTTAACTACCCCTGGACATCTATCTTCCTACACTGTTTGTTCATCGAATGTTCCCCAAATTTTCTAGACCTCACTGCCTCACCCAAGTCTTCGGTACCACTTTCGTCGCAGATAGATTGCTGCCTTTGCAGTTGCTCGCCTACCCTATCGCCTACAACAGTTTCTCGGTAACTATCCGAGACAGCTGTGGTGGAAAGTTCATCTTTGCCATGGTATAGGTAGATAGGTAGACGGGAGTATACGTATGCTGTGTATGTGTGGAGGCAAGTAAGCAGATGCACCGGTGAATATGCAATGCAGATATGTTTTGCATGAAAACCGATGGACGGATGGATGGATGGGTGGGTGGGTGTATCTATATATGTATGGCGGGTAGGCACAGCTGCGGAGCTGCCTGGCGGAGGTTAAGACGGACGGCTGGACCGTTGGAAGCAATGGATATGGATGGTTCCCAACAGGAAGGCAGGCAGGAACCTAAGCGGCCCAAACCAAGGCCAAGGCCGGAGTGTTTGTTTGATTGGAGGGTCAAAGAGGAAAGGTACTGACTGGTAGTGAGGCGTTGATGAGATGTGTACAGATGCTGTGTAATGCCACATGACAGAATTGTGCGACTGTTACACGGCAGATTCACATAGCTACCTGCGGATGGATTCTCAGGATGTGTGCAGAATATGCGCGGGAATTGTGTGGAAACTTATCACCTCATTAGCAGGCAAGAGGCAAGTGAAAAATGCTTATTGACTTGAGTTTGTGGTCGGCTGAATAGTGAGGTTATCCAGCTTGGACCGGTCCGGTTTGTCTCATGGTGGACGACCCTTTGCTACAAGAGATGTGAGGGACGGGTTCTATATGCTTGAACGTCGTTTAGAAGTAGAAGGTCAGCTAAACAGGGGTTCTATCAAGGTCACAAAGCAATGAAACCTGTTCTATGATCACTTACGTTCTTTCATGTGGTGGGTTGGGTCAAGATGATTGTTTAGTAGAGGTACTGTCCTGGCCTCGGTTGATAACATGATGAAACAAGCTCGAGTGTGACTGAGAATTGTCCGCAGATGAACAGACACAAGAGAACCGATGAGATTCCAGCTATTGCGCCGGACTGGATCCAGGGCATCCATCATGTACAAGAAGCTTAATCCACTCTGTGGCCGTGTCCTGAACAGTCATAAACAGAAGAGAGAGAAAAAAAAAAAAAAAAAAAAAAAAAAAAAAAAAAAAAAAAAAGAAAAGAAAACCAAGAAAGAGAAATCTCAATTACCATTGTACGGGTTGACGGGAACCTCTTTTCCTTTGGACTCAGCTGGCATTCCCAACTTCATGGTTACGTCCGCGGCTACTTACATGGAAGAGCGCCTTTTCTCCCTTGGTCTGGGACTATGCGCACCATGGATTCGGTGTCGTGACTTGGAGGCCTGGCGTCTTTGTGAGGTACTGGCTCCGTCTCTGTTATGTTCATGTTTTATTTTGATGTTTTTGTTTCGCATAAGAGGTGAGCTCAACGAGGGAGGTGATTCCATAACTGAGTATAGTGTACATTATCCAAGTTTTTTTTTTTTTTTTTTTTTTTTTTTTTTTTTTTTTTTTTTTTCATTTTCTCACTCAGTATCTCTCACAAATCAACATGCTGCTGCTCATAATTGGACCTTGAAGTTTGACGTAGAGATAGTTGGCATAAACTTGCTAAGAAAGTTCTGGTAGAAGGTGAGGATATTTAGAGGTTGACCTTGATTGAGGTATATCGATAGAGCCAGCCGTACATGCGATGAGATATGAAAAGCTTGTGGATGGAATTTATATGTGATAGAGTGAATAGCGACAGTGAGTTCTGGATATCTCTTGAGGATCTTTAGTCCTTGAAGAGCAAGCCCACTCACTGTTTGGTAAAATCGCGAGAGGCAGCAAAGATTCCCACATATGTGATCATGGCGAGCATTGTTCAGATATTCAGAAACGCTTGTAGAAGGATTATGTTTACATCTATTCGAGGTGATGCCGATATACCTCTCGGATAAAATCAAAGAAACTGCGGTGAGGGAGATGTCCCCATCGTGAGTAGGTAGCCTTTCGTCATAATTTGGCGACGGCAAAGGTATTGGAATTTTCCATATCCGCAGAGTACGAAGCACTCGTCTACACCTTCCCTAAGTGACGATGGAAAATTTTCACTTAAAACTGTCGTTACGCTCGATTGCTCTTTCCTCTGTTCATAGCGACGAACGATTTCGGGTCTTTCTAGGGAAGGAACAGTTCACGCTGCATGTATTCAGGATCATCATGCGCTGATATGCTTTTGCATCATAAGTACGTATGGAATGTAATTGAACACTTGATTTCATTATGGTGTTCACCTTTTAAGTCGTCATTTTACGCTCGAATACCCGAGTAAAACGACTTAGAGCAATTCGGTACCCTTTCTCATCATGCAAAGCTACCTGGGGAAATCAAAACCAAGTCGAGAAACGTAAAAGACGTTTTCTTCCCAGAGAGAAGCGTCATCGAAAATACCGGTTTTGACGAGATGCAAGCCTGGACGCTTGGAATTCCTGGTTGACCGATCCTGCTTCCCAAGGCATTTTGCTCGGCTAGTTATTTGACTTCTCCAGTCTGCTTTAATTCCAATCTTCACCGTCTACATCTTGAGAGATAAGTCTCATGGAATCACAACCTGCGGTCTTAGACCACTATGATGGGAACTCCCCGGAAGTGTGTGTTTACCTCAGCGCTCCTTGGGATAGAGACATTGAGAAGACCAGTCACATTCACCGATCGTAGGTTTTCTTTGGTAAAAGGATTGAAAGTCCATTACAAGCCCACATGGTTATGGCGCGGGCCCCATCACAACCGGCGTGATATGATGACATGATTTTTTTTTTCCTCGGACTCGAGCCGAAGGCGGGAGAAGAATTCCCGTGAAAAACCTTCCAAGTATCAATAATCAAAGCTACCAGGACTATCACAATGTTTCCATCAAGTTCCATTCCCAAGACAGTTACCACATGGAATCAATATCAGGTCCGTAGTGGCAACGCCCAACAGAAACACCGAGTCTCAGCGCTACCAGTCACAAATGTAATTTCCACAAGTCGCTTGTTCTTTGCCCGTCTAGAAGGCTCAGCCACCGAAGATTTCCTCCATGTTGACAGATGTGGTAAGCCCTATTCTTCACATGACGGGTTTGAGATGGGCCTGTTCCATGACCAAAACTTTACTTCTTGTGAGCATCTAGGGTGCAATTTAGAAGAGTTCAAAATTTGACAGCTGTCAACTTGTTAAAGACCTGTTAGTAGACCCTTTACTGGCGTGAGGCATAATTTAGGCTCGTTTCCTGAAACAAAACTGCTGGTTCAATAAACGGCTTCCATAGACGATTCCCGCACGAACAGTAACAATAGTTAATTCATGGCATGGCTAGGAGCGAAGCATGAAGGGAACCCGTAGAGTTTCTTTCAGCTCCTGACCGAAAACATCGAGTGTTCTCCAAGCCTACGTCAATTGCAGCCTAGGAGCAAGTACGAAAAAGATGTTAAAAGAATGAGCAGGACTTACAGCTCATTCGAACCCTCTTTTTGCTTCTCTTGAACCAAATCGACACTCATGAGACATACGATGGCGAGAAAGTATGTGATGTGATAATATAACCGCTTCACACAGTGAGAAAATATTTTCTCCAGAGGACTGACTCCATGGAATGACGCAAACGGTCTCAGTTTAATGCTGAAAGAGTGTCTCGGATCATAGAACACACCATCGAACAACAACAGACTGTGCCAGCGTCTAGTGTCGTAAATGACATGACTGGAAGGAGGTTTTTGGGGGAAAGTTGTCGAGCGGGAGCGGGACCATCCAACCGAAGCCGGGCCACTTTCAGCCAAACAATTAACTGTAAAATTTCCGCTTTTTGTGACGTTCTTACGAAGCATTTGCTCGCATGGCAATTTGAAGACGGCTGCCCGATGTGGTTCCCCAGTGGAGAGAAGCGGATCTCATAAGGAGTCCTCCATAAGCCATGAGGCAGTGGATACAGAGCAGGGCTGACGTTGGCCCTAGATCCCTGATAGTTCGGGTCATTTTATTGTCCTGTGGAGACTGGAGAAGACTTGGAGGAGGGAAGTGAAGGATGGAAACCCTCAAGGGGAACCGAAATCCCCTGGACGACATCTAATAGTGGATGTTTCTCGCAAGTATGGTCTACATCCTGTGTTGAGTGATTGTCTGGTTACCTCTTAAGAATGAATGGGCCGGGTAGGCTGTTCGCGTGGTTGATAGTGGTGGGTCTGAACATGGACACACTTAAAAGACAGGCCGCCCAAGCCGTTCCGTCAGTCCCCTGTCCCAATCTCTTTTCCTCCTCCCAGGCTTGGTCGTAGTAGTCGGCAAGTCTATTGGGATGAAGCCATTTTGACCTGCAGCCTACTAAGACATTTGGCCGTTTTGTTTGACCCACCACGGCAAAGTTCTCGACATATCGTGATTTCCAAACCGGACGAGTAGACGACCATCCAGTCCAGGGCCCTGGTAGCCGGTACGGGAACTATGGGCGATATTGTAGGGTGTGTTGGTGTTGGCATTGGCGTTGTTGGTTGTTGAAGGAGGAATATTACCAATGTGAAATTTCTTACCTGGCAATATAATGCGTCAATCATTCGACTTGGCACCCGCTGTCAGTCATGGCATGTCTTTGGTGTTGCCCCAATCTGATAAAAAGCAAAACTTTAACAAGAGAGGGCTGTGAGCTAGAAGTTGTCACAAAAAGCCATAGCCCCAGAAGCCTTTTAGCGTACTATAGTGTAAGTGACCTGATTATGCCCCGGAATGGTTCAGCGGCAGGGCGCCGACAAGAAATGATCTGCACTGGTCTGTCTTTCAGTTACGTGTAACGAAGAAGGAAGAAAAGCCAAACCTGGCAAGCAGATGGACCTCTTCGTGTAGAGACAGAAGAGAGGTGACTCGGGAGAAAGTATCCTTGCTGTCAGTCGCTGACAATGGGAATTGTCATGATGCCTGTCGTCGTCCGAACCGCTCGTCACTGTGGAGTTCATCCACATTCATTTCAAGACTGCTCGTGGCGTTCCACCGAACAGAAGGAACAACCGAACCAGATGTCTGTGCTTTCCACAAAAGACAGCGGGCGCACCGCCAGCGGCGCCATCACATCTCACCGGCTCGAAGTCGGGCCACTCCTTCCCGCAACTTGAAGTCTTGAACTTCTCAGGGCAACTCCACTTGTCCGAAAACAGAATGGGGGAAGTTGCTTTTGGCGACTTCATGGGCCAACGAGAACGCTCTGAAGCGCTCTTACCAAGCTCTAGGTAAGCTCTGTGTGTAAGTGTTAGCCGAGAAGAGACAAACACGGCAAGAACGAGGACCCCGCGGTCATCAATGTCGAATGGCGAACATCCACATACAATATAAGACTGGTTTGTTTATTAGCGCGGTTCTTAGGATCCACCTCCCGACAGGGGGGTAAGCTGGTCTGTGCACTACAATATACAACATCCTATTAGTCAATTTATTAAACGATAGTCTATACACCTACTTAGTCATATTAATTAACCGTAAACTCGGTACAATAGGACTAGGGTAAAAAACGCTATACGCGTTTTACTACGCCACTGGGTCCCTTTTAAGAAGGATTATAGGGTATTTAAGTCTCTACCCGCTAAAAATCTTCTTAAAACGTACTATAACTATATTAGAAATATAGTAAATACTAAATAATTACCGAGCGCTAATAAATTATAATTTTTAAATACCCTTATTCAAACGCTTTTAAACGGACTAACCTTTTAAATTAATCAAATTAGTTAAAATTAGTTAAATTAACTAGAATTAAATCGTTCGATTCACAGGTTAAAAAGGCTAATCCTCTAGTAGTTCTATTAATAAATTTCGTTCCTTATTATTTATTTTTTTTAATATATTATTTACCCGCTAGCCCTTTCACCCTAATTTTTATTTATTTTATTACTTTATTTAATTAATTATTTTATATTAATTATTTATAAAATAGTCTATAAATTATTTTAATAAATTATTTAAACCCTTTAAATTAATTGGGTATTTAGAATCTAACTTCTATCTTTTAACGAATATAACCCTATTCGCTCTAATAAAGAGGATTTTAGAGATTATAATTTTAAAACCTTTAATTCTAATTCTAATATTTCTTTAATTTTTAACGACTTTAATAATAATAATAATAATAATATTAATTTTATTACCCCCCTTATTGCTACGCTTTATAAATAAATTATTCGGAAGGTTATTACGAATCGTTTTAACCAATTACTATTCTTTAAAAATTAGCGCGCTAATTGTACTCTAATAATAGTATCTACGGCTACCTTATTTCGTAATATTATCGATTTAATAGCTTTATCCGATAAGGAGAACGAGCTTCCTTACCCTCTTAGCGTATACCCTCGCCGCTTAAGTTTTCGTCCTCGCTTTCCAGTCGTACTTAGTAAGTAATATTTTACTTATAATATAATCTCTATATTAATTAGGATTTTAATTACCCCGGTAAACCGGACTAGCCTACTCGCCGTATTGCGTACCCTATACGTAAACGCCTTAATTTTAGCCGGTTATTTAGTTAATAAATTTAACCGGTCCTCCTTTACCCCTAAATTTAAAGGCCCCACGCCGCCCCCTATCGACCGTCTCCCGCCGTGCGCCCCCTTTATAAATATTACCAACCTTTTTTTTTCCTAATATTATATTAGCCCGGTTTATTAATTTATATTTATTATATACGAAGAGAAGATTATAATTAAAATACTATATTTTTATACTAACCTTTCTTATATTTAAATTACTTATATTCTAAACTTTATAAAAAGGTAAGTCGCGTATACCGTCGTTGTATATAATTAATTTAATTTCGGGCAATATAACCGCCTTTATATTATCCCTAAAGAGATTCGCGAGTAAATAAAAGTATTTTTACAAATTCTATGCTATTCGAAGAAATTTCTACCGTAATTTAAAATTTATAAAATTCTCCTTATCCTATAATTATATAATACCCGCGTAATTTAAAGCGCTATATAATTTATTAGCGCGCGGCGGATCCTTTAACCGATTAAATAACCGCTAAGCTTTAAAAACCGTTAATTGTATATATAATTTACTTTACGCTAATTAAAGTTAATTAATTAAAATTAGGATAAATAGATATAGTTTAATAAGATTTAGATTAATAGCTTTAATTTTAATTATAAATATATTACTATTTTCCCTGGAGAAGACCTTAATAAAATAGTTTAAATTCGTTAAAAGGTTAACGGTTGGATATTTTAGGGTTATTTTGCCAATAGCGTTAAGGGCCTTTATATAATCTGGGATAAGAGTTAGGGTAAAATTAATTCGGCTACGTATTAATAATATATTTTATTATTACTTTATTCCTTTTAAATCGCGGACTAAATTCGGGTAATTTAATAAAATA
This sequence comes from Sordaria brevicollis, assembly GCA_033439795.1. NCBI lineage: Eukaryota > Fungi > Ascomycota > Sordariomycetes > Sordariales > Sordariaceae > Sordaria > Sordaria brevicollis. The sequence goes on from JAUTDP010000006.1 coordinate 321,907, forward strand.
ATACGCTTATTTATATATTTCGCGTAATAAAGGCAATATTTAACGAATTATTCCTAATTAACTAATAAGTTAAATAGCTTCCCTATTCCCTTAATTTGAATTCTATTAAATATATTTGGCTTTAGATAAAATACTAGATTGAATGTATTTACTTAATTAGACCGATTAAGAATGCCCTTAGGGATATTATCGAGGAGGCGTAGGTTATTTACCTAGAATCGTATATAAAGAGATTTGTATATTTAATGCCTAAGCGGTTGCGGGCTATTATCTAGGCGAATAGTGGATATATTGGCTATTAATTTTTAATATTTTAAATCCCTATTTCTATACTTTAAATCCCCTATTTCTAACGTTAAATAATATATAATAATATTTATAATGTATTAGTTTTAGTTAATTTTAGCTTGAAATCAATGTGTTCTATTGGCTTAACATCCTTGTTTTCCCCCCCTATTTTGTACCGCACTAACAAACAAACCAGGCTTAGATTGTACAGGTGGTGGGGGGAAAAGCCATTACGATGTCACTAGAGCTATACTCGAGTTATGATGACAAAAAGATAAAAATGTAGCCTATCGAGCCTGGTTCTTCAGTTATTGCTTTTTTTTTCCCTTGTTCAAAAGATCGGCAACATTATGCTTGGCCAGAGGTGTCCTCTCCTAAACAGTTGCCATCTCGGGCTGGGCGCACTTGCTGCAACATGCAATCCTCCGCATATGTAGTGGATTGCAGCGCATCGGTAGTTGGGGAAGTTGATCTTGTAGATTACCTGTACAGATTTGCGGTAGGTAATGAACCCCATCCATGGATGGCTCGCTACAGTAGGTTCCTGGAAGATCATCCTCAATCAGGCCGGGCACAGACCTCATCATACATGATATTCGAGACCTGGACCTAGCACTTCGCGATGGGTCCCCCCGACCAACCTTTTACAGACAAATAATGGTTGGACCCGTATCCGGAAAAAAAAAATGAGAGCGGATTATTGAGATTGAGGCAGGTACACCCTACGGACACATTCGGAGATTTTGCACATCATGTAATTCTTGACGGATCTTTATTAGATGCCCCACTCCAAGAAACTCCGAGTCCCTAGCTTGTCTCCATTCGCATCCTCATCTGCTACCCGTTGATGTCAGCATCACTTAACAGGGAAAACTAGTGGATCAGTTGGGAGTTGCAGTGGCGCTTCAGTTCCTTACCTTCCTTTTACCGTATCTGATATTGGAAATCACTTCAGAAAAAACGTCCGACTTTCTTTATCATGCCATAGAGCATAGTAGGCTGTAATTTCTTTCTCTTCTTCCGAGGGATGTTAAAGATGAATAAGGCTGGAGTGTAAATGTACGTGCGAGAGCTCATGATAGCTCTCGCACTTCGTATTTGGCTTTCTCTTCCTATCTCCTCTTAGCGTCATAGGTGCCCTGAACATCACAATGTGTGCAGAAACCAGACTCCTCTGGGTATACTATCGTCAGGTACGATGGCGTCACTGGTTAAGTGAGGGACGATGTGCTCTTTATCAGAAGATGCGTTGGGGTCCAATCACATATCCTCGACATCCAGTGGGATTGACGCCCAGGACACCCTTTTCTGTGGTTCAGTCCATCGATGCCAATCATGCACTCCTTCATGCACAGTTGATCATACAAAGTAAGAAATGAGACATGCAACAACGAACCATGAGAGCCAACGAGAAGATCTCTATGATGGTCAACGCACCTCATCACGAGAGCAAAGTGAAATTCACTTGGAGCGGGTGGAAGAACCCGCGATGTTGCCATGGACTTACTGACCAATGGGATATTAGCATTCGTTGGCTTTGACATTTGGTGGCTCGGGGAGTTTTAGTGGTCAGCCCTGGGGTTGTCGGTTAAAGGCCATTCTTACAGTGTCTTACAAGGCTATCGTATACCTAGTCAACCTTTCCAATATTGCCATCTTTTAACGGTTAACGGTTCTCACGGTTTCAATGGCAATCTTGATATCCAGACTTCCAGTAGTAGTTCCTTGGGTGGTCCTAGCAATCCAACTTAATCGCGTGTCAGTGACAGACAATCCATGTTCATAGTGGCTTACGGGTAGCCATGGTATAGGTATCGAAAATGTTTCGTTTCAATGACAATCCCCGTCTGGCATTCAAATTATCAGATCGCCATGAGCTGCTGCGCGATGTCACCTTCTCAAGAGACCAAGCGCTCACAAATCCTTTACGTACCTGGTTGGATAGGCCAGTGATGAAGGTACCAGATCCATCACGAGGCTCGAACAGCAAGGTATGCGGATTGCTTCATCTGCCCCGGCATTATACTTATCCGTAAAATAAGCAAAGTTGATGGACTTGAGTAGTGGTTCGGAGGTAGATCGTCAGTAGGGCAGTCCAGCCGTCGATCATTTGGTCACTGTTACCTTTGATACTCAAATGAAAGGCATCCGCCCACTACCAGGGCTGCGCAGCGCTCTGCGTTCAGGTGGCTCAAAAGTTGAGCAGATGACCCTAGGCAGCCCACGGTCAGAATATTTCCAGATGAGACCCATGGTGTCGACTAAAAATGTGACGATATTGAGCATGGGTGGACGGGCCAAGCAGGACATTGTGGCATGCCACCATGGTGAAAACGTTCACGTAATTTCCCCAGAGTCGTGGTATGGCTAGTAATGAGTGTGGGATCGTGGTATTAGCACGGGTGATAAGAGACATTAGTGTTCCTAGAAGAGGGTATAGGAGACAAACAAATAGGCGCCGTTGACAAGACCGAAGAAATTAACTTAACGTTGGGCCTACACCGCAGGACCAAGGCAGGGTGATGTTTCTTCTTGGATGACACAAGTGGATGGATTCGAAAGAGCCGATCGAGATAGATGAAGTGCATTGTTTGGTCTGCGGCCCAATGCTGCAGCCATTTTCTAACCGTTCATTTCGACTGTAGCGGGCCGCAGCGAGTGTGCAATGGGTATGGACAGGGGAGTAAGCGTGATCCGTGGTTCCTCTCTATCTGTGACCGAGAGGAGAGAAGGGAAAGCTGGAAATTCACTTTTGGTTGATGGCCGCTTGGAGCACTACATACGGACATGGCATGGCCGGGCCAGGTCTGTATTATCGCAATATGGCAGGTAATATGCCTATGAACAAAACAGAGCAATACTAGTCGTTGTTAACGAGCAGACAGATTTGAGGAAAAATTGCTGGAACTAGAGGGATAGTGAGGCACATACCTAGGGCCTTCATTTGTCTTCCGCCGTTCTAGTACAACCATGAAAGTGCTCGCTACCGTGCATGCTGTTACCTGTAGAACATTGTAAGACACGACAAGGTGGATCTACAACGGCCGAGCGTTGTGCTATTGACGCGGCGCTTCTTGGGTCCCTGGCTCTCCTGTATGTGGTTCTTAACTTCCAAAAGAACATTGGTCAGGACAGGCCATAAGTGATGTAATCCCGCTAGACAACAATGTCGTTCGCTAGCGCGGCTTTACCCAACCGATGAATGATGTCCTATCCCTTTGGCAGTGTTTTCAACCTCTTTTGTCCCGACCCACTAATACATCTCGCTACAATATTGGTACTAAGGTACGTACCGCACCCCCTATGTAACCTGCCACGTAGACTATATATAATAATCTAATCCCTCTTATTTTATTGTATAAAAATCGATATTGCGGATGTATATTAATTAATTTATAGGCATTAAATATTTTCTCTAGGTTTCTAATATTCGTTAATATTAAACGTAATGGATTTGACCGACGAAGAGTACCGCCACCTAAATTATTACCCGCTGCCCGTATTACCTAGGGAAGTGCTAGAGGGTAGGTTTCTAGGTACGCGGTTATTAGGATTAATTCGTATATTAAAAAAGGTATAGAAGGCGGTTAGAATCACCCCGTAAGGTATCCCTAATCTCTTCAATTAATCTCCTTACCGTGATTTTGTAAATTTATTAACTAATTGTATTTTTAGGTATAATAATCGATAACGTACCGTACGAGTTAACGTATCTTCGTGCATACGATGGTAATAAGTTTACGGATAACGAAAGAGGAACCCCGCGATATAATAGTCTTAAGGGATATTTATTTATTGTTTAAATTCGATATACGCCCTTGACCGTTTTATAAATATTTATACGTTTTTTCCCTAAGAAATTTATCGAATAGTAGGTAACGTAGATTAACTAACGGTGTATTTTAGTACGTGGCGGCGGTCGTAATTCCAAATCTCGTAATAATTGCTAGGTATTTTATTACGCCGCCGAATTATATGTAATATTTGTAATTATTATTTATATTAGTCTTTACGTTGAACCGAATTTTGAAAATTATTGGGATTAAGTTCCCGGCCGATTTTATTACCCTATCGTAAATTGGATGCTATTTTACCGCTTTAAAATGTTAATAAGGAGGTTTTATATTTAGGATCCCTTTAGCGACGATTATTCTTCGATTAACGGTTTATATAGATTCTAGGATAGGATTAAAAACTTCGATCGTTAGATTTAGAAGGTTTATAAGGAAGTTAGAACTCCGCCGTAAAATATATTTATTAATAAAAAAATTATTTATTATATTAGGAGGAGTAAAATTACGGTTATTATCCTTAATAAACTTACCCCGCGCGGTATTAAAATATAGGTTATTATTATTTAAGGGTATTTTTATAGTTGGTTATTTTATAATAATTATTATAGAGTTATTAAATTGGATAAATTAATATATATTTCCCTATATAAATACGTTTCTTACTTAATTATTATTAACTTTTAGGAAATAGAGAGAGCTTCGTAATACTTAGGCTCTTATTATTTACTTCGCTTTAAGCTTACCTCCCCCGCCTCCTTAATTAATTTATTACGTTTTTTGTAATAATTTCTTTATAATTATCCCGCTCGCCGTTTATTTATAGAAGTAAAATATTGCTATTATTAGTATTATACGTAAGAATTGTATTTATTTAGAATTTATTACCTTTCGTAACGTCGATAATAAGAAAGAGAAGATCCTATTTAAATAGGTATACCGGAAAGTAGAGGAGAAAATTGCTATTTATTAATTTGTAAAGGACCGCTAAATAGTCAATTTCCTTTCTATTTAGTAGGCTTTTAATGGTATAGGAATTCGTAATATCTTACGACGAAGACTAATTAGAGAGGGCGTTATACGGGACGTTTTTGGCGATATTAGGAAAATAGAGCTCTCGGTTCTAGAAGTCGTTTAGGTATATAATTACTTTATAAATGGCGTTAACGTTGGCGATTAATTATATATTAATAATACGTATAGGCATCGCCATTGCCACGGCTTATTTATAGTATTGTTTTATAATTTCCATTTGGAAGTTATTATTACTAATTGCTATTTTATATATAAAGAGACCCCCTATAGCGCGTTTTATAAGATAATTCGTTATATAAAATACCGAGATTTCTGTACTTAGTTAATTTATGAATTTTAGGCTACGTTTAGTAAAGATGCCACCCTTTACAAAGCTCGTAAAACCGAGGAGTAGGATGTAAAATATCCTATATTTATAGCGGATAATTATTATTAGGTACGGGTTGATAAGTAGACGTTATATAAGATGTACTCGTCGGCGAGGGTGTTAAAAATGCGTAGCGAGTTTATAGGGAAGGTTGTACGTATGTGTATAATCTATGGGTACGTTAAATGTAAAATCCTTATTTGTAAGAAGGAGTTCTATTGTTGGAAGAAGTACTTGGAGGATGGATTTTTCTAAATAGCTTTATTTCTATATTGTTTTGGTGTATTTATTATCTTTACTATTAATGAACGCTATTTTTGAATATGCATTTGATTTTGCTAGTATTCGCTAAGTAATAATATGTTACAAAATAGTGGATTTTCGAAAAATAGGGGTATCTAACCAGTTATTACCCCTGTTAGAGTGGGGAGGGACAAAAGAGGTTGAAAACACTGCTAAAGGGATATCGGATCATTGGCCTAAGCTCTCTGGGGTAAAGAGCAAGAGGCAACAGCCCTGGAGGATCAAAATTTCATCTTTGTAAACCGTTGATCATCTAAAAGTTGTGCAAAGTTAGGATACCGAGACCAACGGCCACCGGTGGCTGTATGTAGGCTGATGAGCTCAATCCATGAGCAAGACGGATAGAGAAGCCAAATCGAAAGAGGCAACAAGGGCAGGGTCTATGGTCACACATAATCAGGGGTTCCACTTTCAGGGTAGGTATCTCACAGCTTCAGGCTGTAGAGGTAGCCCCAGGTTGTGCCAGCGGGTGGGAGAAAGAGACATTCTGGCACCACAACCACAACGATGTTTGGGCCGGCTGGTAGTTGTAACCTGGGCGTGGTGATAAGGTCCGTGTCTTGTCTTGAACGGACGGTCTCACCTTTCCAGCAGATCCAGGAAGGGCAGCATCAGGGCCAAGGCCCAGTCTTCATCGACCTCCCATATCTCCGACGGCCTCTATTGACGGCTGCGTCCGAATGGGCAAATGCCTTTTTGCGTAGGAATCTGTGATAAGAGAGACGGGGAAAATCTGTCTGTGATTCGGAAGCTATCTTACCTCCCGGCAGGGGTCTATGATGGACCAAGATTCCGGTAAGTGGTACATTGCTGGGCGCTTCCATGCCGGTGAGTGACCTGCGCTCCGCCGGCTTTAAATGAGCAACACTAGGTTTGAGGGTGGTGGACATGATGAAGAAATCCACTCGATTCGAGTTCGCATCTCCTTAGAGGGGACCAATATTACTGGATGTAATTGGAAAAAGTATGAGATGTGACTCGGATCTTACTCGACAACGGCCACTTGGGGACAATACAAAATGAGTCGTTGGAGGGAAAAGAGATGATGGGTGTGCGAGTTCCTTGCCTTCTTGGCAATCCTAGCCTAGCTCAGGTTACCTCTAGGTAGGTTCTCCCCCTCGAGCCCCCCTGGCTAGTATTCCGTCCCGCTATGGAAGCAACCATGGGGCACAGACTGGAGCTGTGGAGATACCGGTATCAGCACTTGCACTTTTAATCTGCGAATACCTTCTACCCGGTCGAGACCAATGTCGAATCTCGGCTGGAGCAATTTCGAAAGTTTCGGAGGATAAGGGTAAGTAGCGTGAGGATGGAACAAACCTCCAGATCTACACCATGAACTGAATATCGAACGATGGAGGCAACCGGGACAATTTCATAAGAAAAGTCGTGAGCTGAGGTTGGATTGTCGAAAGTTGTGGCGTGCTGCTGCACCTGCACCTTCTCCGGCACGCCTGTTCCTGACAGCCGGGTTCCTTCCGTTCTGGGACAGGCTTGATTAATGACAGCGCCTTGACGCGGGTTGTGACGCACAAACTGGGAAGGCACAGAGGAAATGGCTTAGCCTTGGAGCCGGAAAGAGCAAACAAACGACGGAGGTTACGGAAAGGGACGCGCCCGGGTTGTGAAAAGTGGAAGTGGAAAGTACCTCTGCGCTCTTCCTTCCATCTAAAGACAGCGCCTCCAAAATCCATTTCTTGTCCAGTCTTCTCCGCAAGCTGAACCTATCCCCACTGCATGCCCTCGCTGTCAACACTGACCGACAGCCCTTCATTTTCAATCATGAGGTTCCAGCCACGAGCTCAGGGTCCAATGTCCTTCTCGGCCCTTTTGCAGACCCTCGACACCTCGAGCCTTACCGGACACGGAAGATGTTGAAGATCAAGATCAAACTCCCATCTTACATATCTCGCCGTCGACACCGGAGGGATCTGCCATCCTCGACATCATTTCCCAACCCTCGTCACATCCTTGCTCATCGTCCCCGGCGATCCGCTTTGCAGTAAGTGCAGTGCATGCGCCAGTTCCGTAACCGGGTCAAGTCGGTCGACCGCTACAACATGGGTACCCAAGATGCCTGCGGTATATACCTGCACGTGTACCTCCACCGAATAGTAGCTCCCTGGTACATCGACTACCAGTAAAAATCAGCCGGGGTGGTCCTCCTCGTGGGTGCTTGCTGGACCACTGCAACCGTACACAACCAGGGCCGCATGCACTGGACAACCGCCATCTTGCATGGGGGCGGATATACTTCCCGGGTAGAGGTACTGACTACCATACTGACTTCCCGGTGCTGGTCCTGATGGGATCGGCCGCCGACAGTGAATCAAGCGGCGACGCGAGACATTCTTCTTCGCGCATTATTCCGTGTTCTGGTCTTGGATACCTGTCTCGACTCTCGTCCCTCCAGCTTTGTGCTTCTCCTCTTCCTCCTCCTTCTTCTCCCGAGGCGAGACGAAACGGGCTGAAGCGGTCGTCTTGCGCTAGGACGGTTTCACTGCTCACAACGACTGCCAGCCCATGACAGCATCAGGTTGAGTGGGTGGGTGGGCGGGCGGACGTTGAGATTAGCCGTGTGAGCGGAAGGACAGAACTTGAGCAGAGACGTCCACCAAGCACTAAGCGCATGGCAACGGGCCTCTGCTACTGTGGTGTAGACGTAGGAGCCCGCGAGCCAGTACCCAAAACAGCATCACCACGGAGCACCAAAAAAGAGGAGCACCACGCAGATGGGTCGGATCAAAACAGCGGAAGTACCACAACCCTTTCCCTCTTCCCTGCTGCCGGGACTGGACTTGGGAACTGGCGGCGGGCCTGATCCAGCGTCCATCCAGCAAACCCGTGTACATCTTTCCCCGTCCGGCTCTCCTGCGACTCCAAAAAAGAAGTTGGGTATGTCATGGGGAGAGACCTGGGACAAGGGGGGCTTGCTGGCATTGCAGCCTACCCTGCCTACCCTTCGATTTGCAACGACCCATTCACGGTTTACTGGCCAGGGTACCTTGACCTACGCCTATCCATGCTCCATCTTGGCCCCATCTCAATTGCACCGTTGCTAATAAGTCGCACAAAAACCACCTGGTGCCACTGACACCAAATCTTTGTCGACTGCCCTGGCCGCCGACTACTTACGGGCGCGATATCCCAGCAACAAAAAGGCCGACCTTAAACAAGACCCAAGAGACAGAAACACGCCTTCCAACTTCTGTTAGTTTCAACCGGCTCGACCTCTGTTCCTCTTGTCGTCCACGCCCGAGGCCTCGAGAACGCCCCGTTTTTGGTCTGCAGCCCCCCGACAACGACGAGTCGACGACCTCTTCCCATCCAACAACCCAACTCGCACGAAACACTGCATACAGTGCCACTGGCGCCCCAAAATTTGCTGAGCCAGAATCATCTGCATCATCTTTGTCCAACTCAACAGCTTGGCCGTTCGTGTGTTTGTTGTCTTCACTGGCCGGTATAGCTGGCCTTGTCGATGCTGATAGCCCCGGCTTGCCCTTATTGACTCCGGAAAGGAAAAAAAAAATTGACAGCCTTGGCGTGCAAGCTCCAAAGACGCGGGTCCTCCGTCATCACTCTATCAGCCAATCTATCTCGCAACGAAATCTGTTCTTATCCGGTTCGTTCAGACGAGTTCCCACATTGGCGTACAGTTTGGAAGAATCTGGCGCAAACAAGACGCAGTCATAACACCAAAGACGATCCGTTGCGCCCAACAGGAAACTGCATAGGCTGCTTTGGGAATGTTCGCTGTCAACTTGGTACTCGGATCTTTTTCGGTTCTTCGTCTAGTTCGTAAGGGTCGTCGTTGATCGGATCCTGTTGCCGTCTTCCAGGTAGAGACGGTCGGGATACCTGATCCCTTCTGTCATCTGAGAACAGATCTCTCCATGCAACCCTTGAGTCAGAGGTCCGACGTCCCCCAGAACACTATCGGCAAACGCCGGGGAATTAGCGACCTGGCCCAATTTGCTCTCGACCTCAACTGGGTCAGGGCAGACTCGAAGAGCACTGCCCGCTCCAAGAGCTATCCTTCTCCGCCCATGTCAGGGTCGCCACCGCTTCCCCCGAAAGCAAGCCAAGAGGCCGCCGAAAGACGTCAGGGTGTGTACCAGGCGACAATTCGAGATGGCTATCGAGGAACTGCAATCACCCACGGAGGTGAAGTACTTCGCCCGGGGACCATGGGCCATCCACGTCCATATCTCCCGAATCCACCAGAACGCATGCCGTACGAGTACCAGCGCCCGGAGTCATCGATAACAAGACCGCACCCATACGATGGTCCGCATGGTACACCCACGCTTCAGCCTTTGTTTTCGCCAGTTGCTATGTCGGGCGGTGTAGGGGGGCCTTTACCAGGTCCACCAGCCCATTCAACGGCCCTGTATCACTCTGGGCATGATTCGCACCCGCAAACCTCACCTAAGCCCCAAAGAAAGACGAAAGGTCATGTGGCATCTGCATGCGTGCCCTGTAAAAGAGCCCACTTAAGGTTAGTTGACCCAATATTGCCAGAGAATGAGGACTTCGGGGGTTGAGTGCTAATGATTCGATAGATGCGATGGTATGTGAAATATTCCTCCTCCCCAACAAAAATCCACCGGATACCTCGACTATTTAGACCCTCAGGAGGGGTTGCGGTAGTGGCCAGAACCCGCTGTGATATCGGTCAGACGGCTGGCTTGGAGATGCTTCGTCGCTTGCCAACATGTCGTTCCACGAGTGTGTGACGGATCGGAGACTTGCTAGTATTGGCGTTCGGAACGAGATATCGGGAGCCGGAGATGTCTCCAAGCTTGCGTTCTATCCGTCTCGCCGACCTGTTTCCTGATCAGGCCTATGGTGCAGCTCGATAGGATGCCTAACAGCGTTATGTATCTGTGATTTGATCTTTCCAGGATTTTACTAACAGGTTGCAGCACGTCGTCCATGCTCGAGGTGTTCCAGTAGCGGCAAAGACGATGCATGCATCGACGTTCAGCACAAGAAACGTGGCCGCCCACGGTTGCGAGACGACAGGGCGGATATAAAATACGACAGTACAAGGTTTGGCGTTCCATCGGATGGAATGAGAAGGCCGTTGTCATCTCAGTACCATTCTGGTTCTTCGTCAATTCTTACGTTCGACGACACCCTTCGCCGAACCCAGTCATACCGCGTCCTGAAATCCCAGCCGCCCGATTCCGCGATGTCAAGATTTGCTGAGAGGAGTTCAGCTCATGACTCGAGCCTCTTCCTTGCGCCGTTGACCATGTCCACAAGGCCCCCGGAGCCAGTGGCATATTTGACAGTTGATCTGCAAATTCGAAAGGCATCAAAGACGTTTCTCGATACGATCGGGAGAGTATCTGTGCATGACCTGAGACTCGCCGATTTGGTGATTGGGCATGACCGGGAAAAGGTAGCGTCTATCCAGCGGCAAATGGTGGAGAAACAGAGAAGAAACGAACCAAACTATCTTCCCCCTATTTTCGGAAAAGCAGAAGAGGAAAGGGTCATGGAAATGTTGTCATTCTCGTCGGAAGAAGTTTCAAAATACCCGCTGGATAGGCAGGATATCCTCACCTTCCTGGGACAAGATGGATCACCGCGGCAGCTGTCACTTGGGACTGCATTGTCCAAGCGAGACTCCATATACTATGTCGTGCTGGTCTTGACAAGCTTGACAAGCCCGGTGCAACCGTTCAAGTATTCCGAGTCCTCGACTAATGTTCGAGATACGACTCAACCATACCAGCCATACACGCAAGGGCCGCCCGTCACGACAGACTTTAGCACCAGGCATTCGCGACCTGGCGATAGCGGATATGGAGAAGGGACACATGTACCAGCCGCCCATCCGCCACCACGAAGTATGACAGGATTTGGATCGAGTATGCCGTCGGCATACCTCTCATCGCCGAGCAGGACAGAATATACCAGTGTGATGCCGCCGTTTCAAATTCCAAGAAGCGAGTTGGTATCACCAGGCCGACCTGGTCCGTTGCCAGCCTTTCAACTGCCACCGATACGCAGCCACCAACCAAATGCTATTCAACCGCAGGAGATGCAGTACCGCAATCGGGAGGAACGCTCGCGAGTCGATATTGGTGGCTTGCTTGATCATCCTAACCCAGCTGATCATACCCGCCAGTAGACTATACGTCAACTCATCTTTGATGAGGTCAAGTATTCAGTGGCAGGTTTTGGGATGACGTCCTGTTCCATCAGGGATGACTTGCGATCGGTCGTATTTTAGAGGCGGTTTTCTTTCTTTTTTTTTTCTTATGTTTATCATGCGCTTGCAGTATCCCCTTTCATCCCCCATTCAATGTGCTGGCTGCAACGAGGCGATATCAATGTAAGGTCGTGGAGGGTTCCTTGCTTGCACTGTTAGGTGCGTCGTCAGAGACTTGAAAGGTTGTTTGTCGCTGGGCCATCCAAGCATGTCGTCTTCTGCTTGTTGATGTTATTCTTCGTACTTATTTTGTCTTCGTCCCCTTTGCATTGTTCCTGGTTAAAGGCTCGGCGAGTTTCTGGCGTTCGTTTTTGGCTTCCGGTTATACCCAAAGCTTCTTAGCGTTATGACTAACCACAGGAGTGGTTATTGTACTTCAATTGGCGGTTTGACGGGGCTTGTCGATGCCGTACAGATATTTTCATCGATAGTGACGAGTTTGGAATTAATCCCTTCGAACAGTCCAAGGTTGTGTTGTTTCCCGGGGGGGATGTCCCGTTTTGTAGCATGCGTGGGTGGGAGGAAACGGAAACTCATTCGCCTTTCATCGCCATTCGAGAATTGCAGACAGCAGTGGGGGCCGATGATCGAACCAGATACCAGGTTGCGTCGATCGACGGCTCGAAAATCAGCGATGCGGTGAATCCACGTGGACGTTCTGTTGTTCAGCTTTCGGCTGGCTATTGCGTGATGTCTGCGCAATGTATCATGACCGGTGGAAGAAAAGGAACTGAAACGGGTAGGTGATAGTCAAAGGACGTTGGAATAAAGTTTCGGGGTCGAAGAGCAAGGGCCGCGGCAAGCGTAATTCGGGCAAATCGGTTCCAGAGCAAACAACAAGCAACAGCCCACCAAAGAAACACCACCAAATGTCCTTCCGATGTTCGAGCCACGAAGCGAGCTTCGGGAGCCGCAGCAACACAGGAAAGTACACAGACGCATGCCACGCATACGGTTATATTACCTAGGCGGCGGCTCCTACATTACCGCCCGAAGACATCAAGTTTCAGTTTCACGGACATTTGAATGGCACATCCCCGTCAATATTTCCGAAATACAAGCTACTTATAGTTCTGAATACGTATTCCGATTAATCTCATATTGTTAGAATAGGCAGGCCATATCTGGCCAATCAGGAAGTATCTCTATAAGAGGACTAACCTCCCAGCTACTTATTTAACTGCAGAGTTTTCTTATTATTCTAATATCCCTAGACCCTCTTATAAAAGGCTCCAGAGTATATAATATACATATATCTCTACCTTTATTTTAATTGTACAATTTGATAATTAATAATTTAATTCGCGCCCTACGTTTACGTTATATTTAGAAGTATAAACTCTTTATTTATAACGATTAACCTTATTCTTTAATTTACTATATCCTCTATTAATAATACTTATATTGCCTTTATAGCTATAATTATATTTATTAGTAATAAAACGATTTTAAACGTAGGATTTGATTTTAAGGATTAGAGTGAGGAGTTATTCGGCTTTACTTAGGGTTTTAAATTTAGATTTTATTTACTTAGAAAGGATAAGGAAATTATTAAACCCCTTAAAATCGAATTCGAAAATTATAAGCTTAAGGCTAGCTCCTTTCGTCGTATTAATATTACCCGCGAAGTATTTACTAAATTCGCTAATAAAATTATTATATATATTCCGATTTTAGGAGATAATTCTATTATTAAATAAGCCGTAATTCGTAATACCGCCCTAACCGCAACTTAAATTTCTAATTTCGAAATTACCGATAAAGATAAAGAAATTTAAAAAAAGGAAGTTAATATTTTAGTTTCTAACCTTATTATTATAATTAAATAAAATTACGATTTTAATAAAATTAATTACGCCTAACGTTCTAAAAATTATAAAAATTTTATTAAAAACGATACCCTAATTCGAAATTATATATAAATTACCGTTTTAAAAGCCCTACGTTCTAATTATATAGGTAATACCTATACGATTTTATAATAGTACGTTAATTTTAAGGATATTATATTTTATTACGAAGAATATTCTTTACTTAAAATATATTAAAAATATTATAATTATATAAAACTTTTATTAAACGAGCCCCGTAAGTATAATAGCGGTCTTTAAATTTAAATTAACGGTTAAAAAACCGTTATAATTAATTCTTAGAAATATAAAATCCCTAAAATTATATCGGCTATAATTTAATTCTAAGATATTTATAATATTTTATAGGCTATTAAACTCTTTTAAATCTATATTATTATTAAGAAATTCGAAGAAAAAGCGTACGCTAATACTTTAAACTTCCGCCTTATATCCGGATATTTCCGCTTTAAAGTATTATACAAACGCCCCTCTATTATAATTCTATTATTAAAGGGTTATAAAAGTATATTTAATATAAGATTAACCTTTAAAGGCTCGTAAAATAACGATATTAAGGGCGAAGATACTCCTCTTAATAAGGTCTTAATTAATAATTAAAATTCTATTTAAATAGGCTAAAATTCTATTTATACCTTTTAATATATTAATAATAATAATACGTCCTAGAAGAAAAGGTATAATACTTTTAGAGCGCATAAAGGCGCATTAAGTCGAAAAACCGCCCTTTTAACCTTATTTACTAATTTTATAATAAAAACCTTAGGAGTTCGCTATAAAGTATACTAATAGGGCACCTATATTACTAAATACTATTAATATTTATTCCTAAAGAAGGTTATTAACCCTAAGTAGAAACCTATTCCTTAAATTAAGGCTAAAATTATTAAAAACCTATTCGATAATAAAAACCTTAAGAAAGAAATTAATAAATTATAATAAAAAGCTATTTAAATTTTAAATTTTAACCCTAATAATACCCCTATTAGCGGTAACCGCTCTATTTAATTCTTTAGCGAAAATTTATTAATAATACCGGTTTATATAATAATTATATATTAGGCGGCTTTCTAAATAGGAAATAAGTATATAAATTTATACCCTCTTAAAAATTACGCAATCCTTAATTCGGGGAATTTTTTATATATCTTTAATTAAATTATTCGTTTTATTAACTTTCGTTACGCTTTTTATAACGATAATTTATAGGTTAAAGATTTATATATTCCTATTAAAGGATATAACAATATCGATATTTTAATTAATAATATTTTTAGCCCGTATACTTTTCGTCTTTATAATATAACTTTCTACCCTAATTTTATAATTAACTTTATTTCTTTATATTTATTTCGAAAAACCGGGCTTTATTAAAATTAGCGATTTCCTATTAATTATTTACAATCTTTAAACGATTTTTTCTTTTACTATTTTTCGACTTTATATTATTAAACTATTTTCGAACGTTTATTTAAATAAATCTCTAAAGCCTCTTTTTACGCTAAGTATAACCGCTTTAATTCTATTAATAGTTATAAATATTATAAAAAAGAAATTATTATTTAATATTACCACTTCGGCTATTTAAATCCCCAAATCCTCAATTACCTCTTTAACGTTATTAATACGCGTTTTAAGGGCCCTTTTATAATATATTACGATGCGTATACAATTTTAAAAATTAAATACTAAATTAATAAAAGATTTTAAAACCGCGGTTTTAACTTAGGGGAAAGATTCGCTATTAATTTCCTCGATTATACAGAAAACCGCTACAGTTATACTAACGCTATATTAATTATTTATAGATATATTAATTATATTTAGGATTATTATATATTTAATCGACGTACCGAAATAATTACCAATTTCCTTAACGATTTATTTAATATTTTTAAAAAACGTTACAGCATTTCCGTTAAAGTCATCGAATATAATAACGAAATTAACGGGTCCTATATAATATAGAAATTACTTATATTAAACGGTATAATTATAAAGCCCTCGGCCCCTTATATTTAAATATAAAATAATAGCGCCAAACGCTCGGGGGGTATAATTAAAGAAAGGACTAACGTAATATAAAAGAATATTTATTTTACTATAAATTTATAATTAAATATTATAATTATAATTATTTATTTAGTAAATAAATCCCTAAGACTTTTTTACAACTAATTCTCTCTATACGAACGCTTCTATACCTTTATCGCCTAACGAGATAATTACTTATCTCCGCGGCGTTTAAATATCTCTTATTTACGAATTTATAATTATAAAATATACGCTATAATTCCCGCCGTTTAAAAGAAGGAATAACGCCGCTAAAAGCTTAACCTTAAAGTATAAATCGGTTACTTTATTAAATATATAATATTATTAATTTATTATATTTAAAATCCGATTACTAATATAATAATCTATATATATAACGTATTCTTTAACGAAAATATTATATTCTTAAGGGAAATTCCTATTAAAACCTAATTTTTAAAAATTTCTTTAAATAAATTCGTAAAGTTATTCTAAAATTATAACCAAATACCCGCTATAAACCTACCAATTAAAAACTTTTCTTTTAAATATTAAAAGGATATCGAAATTATTAAAATATTTAATTCTTTATTAAAATTAGAAAAGGATCCTTTATTTCCGTAAATATTTAATAAAGCTCTTATTCCTATAAAATTCCCTAATATTATATCCTCTTCTAAAGACCTAATATCTATCAACTTTATTTTAAATAATATTAATTACCTATTACCTTTAAAAACTCCTAAAGACAATCTTATATTTATATCCTTCCTTATATCCTTCTATATAAATAAACGTATAGAAGAGGAAATATACTATAGTTTTATTCTTTAAATAGTAATTTTTAATACCGGCCGTTTCTATTAATTTAAAGTAATTTTTAACGGCAAATTAATTATTAAAGTAAAATTCGAGAAGTTATAACGCAATAATAAAATTATTATTAAAGAAGAATTCAACAACTTTATCTCCGTAAATAAAATAAATCGTATTTACCGGTTAAAATTATTACCTCTTCCTAAAAATTATAAATTATTTAATACCTATATCTTTAATTAATTATTTAAATAAATTGAATAAATTTACCTCGATAGCTATAAAAAAATAAAAACCTAAATTATTATTAATATTAAAAAACCAAAGGTACGTAGGAAATAAGTATTCGATTATATATAGGTATATACGTATAAATTCTTTAAAAACGGGAAATTTAATAAAATTAAAATAAAATTCGTTATATATAATAATTAATAAATAAAATGCGTAAATTAGGAAATATATACTTCTACCCTCGTTAAGCACTCCTTTAAATTAATTATCTCTATCGCTATACGCTTCAATTTAAAGCTCATTTAATATAATACGGTTAATACCTTCGTTAATATAAATATAAATAAAAATATTTATATACGCTTCCTTCTAAATTACGAAATTCCGGGCAAATTTCTTAAAATCCTTAAAGCCCTTTATAAGTTACGCCGCTCCCTATTCTTCTAATAACGAGATTTTATAATTATATTCGCCGCTTTAAATTTTTAACTATTCTTTAAAGAATTATATATCTTAATTAATAAAAATATCTTCGTATTTTATTATATCGATAATATTATATTTATATACTATTTAAATAAGGAGATTGAGGTTAAAATTTATATAAACGCTTTTAATTAATAATATTATATAATAAAAGGTAACGAACTTTAATAATTCTTAAGCATTAAAATTATTCGCAATTATATATAAAATAAGATTTAACTATCCTAACGGTCGTATATCGAAAAGATTTATAAATTAATAAACTTTTAAATCCTAATAAATATCTCTATATTAAATATCGAATTCGTACCTTTCGAAAGTAAAATTTTAAACAATTCTATATACTTCTATTAAATTAAAGTAGGGTCTATTTTTTATACTACAATTATTATTAAATTAAATATTATTTTTATAATTAATAAATTTTCTAAATATATTTATAACCCCAATTTAAACTATTATAAAGTAATAAATAAAGTTATCTATTATTTATACGGAACTTTAAATTTAACTTTATATTTCGGTAATAATAATATTTTAGAGATTACTTTTAACGCTTCGTTTATTAATAATACTTTTAACCGTAAAAATTCCTAAAGCTTTACTATAAAGCTCTTTAATAAATTTATTTATTAAGGCGTAACTAAATAAACAACGGTTACTACGTTAATTATAGAAGCAGAATTCCTAACCGTAGGCTTAATAGTAAAAGAGGTAATCCGGATAATAAAACTTATTAAGGGACTTATAATAAAGTTAGAAAATAAAATCCTAATAATCGATTATAATAATAAATAAATTATTAGAATATTAACCGTAGAAGCTTTAAAATTATATATAAATCTTAAATATATTAATATTTATAAATACTAATTAAAACAAGAGGTAATTACTAATAAAATTAATTTTAAATACTTAAAAATATTCAAAATACTTATAAACGGTTTAATTAAAGTATTTACAGTTAAAAAGCATCGGAAATTTATTGAAATATTAAGAATAACTTTAGTAAAAGGGATAGGGGAATAAAGGAAGGATAAGGGGATAAATTATATAGATTTTAATAATATTAATAAGGAGATAAACTTAAGAATAGTAGTATAATATAAATAGCTTCAAAAATTATATATTTAAAGTAATTTAGTAGTTTTACCCTATTAGGGCTATAGTTGGGGGGGTGTATTAGAATAGGTAGGCTATATTTGGCCAATTAGGAGGTATTTCTACAAGAGGATTAGCCTCTTAGCTACCTATTTGATTACAGAGTTTTCCTATTACTTTGGCATCCCCAAACCCTCTTACAAAGGGCTCCAGAGTACACAATACACACACATCTCCACCTTCATTTTAGCTGTGCAATCTGACACATGTTCATAAGAACACCTACGACGGTCTTTGATTGCTCTCAGCCCTCAACCTATTCCCATAGCGCCAAACAGAAAGCTAATAATAAATCGCATGTGCCGTTCATCAACGAGAAAAGTTCAACTACACTGGGTGGTTCGCCGGCAATGTTACACATGGACTTGATAGGTGGCGGCAGGAACAATCCTTCGTTCAGGACCCTTGAAACGCAAAGGATCCCGCTGATGGTCAGGAACAACACGCACGCTGACGGCGCGGCAATGTCCCCTGGTTTGAACGGACTTGCGCATGTTACGGCGATATAACTGTTAAATCACTAACAGCAATACACGATTGTGCTGCACTCAAAGAGATAACTAGCAAACAGCGGACGCAACACTTTGTTCGGTATCTGCCTTGCACCCATATTACAAACTTTCAACCCTTCGTACGTACCACGCCGCAGCGAAGCAGTCTGCACACCCGCTGCACAGGGCTGCATCCGAGAACAAAGGCAGAAAGAGGTCTTCATTCGTTGGTTCGTTCAACGCAAGCAAGCGGGAAGCTAATATATCTCGGAGAAAATCGCACCTTTCGGGGATTTTTGCTCCCCCTTTCTCCCGCTCTTTTAGTAGGCCGCCTTACGGGAGGGTAGGGTAAGGTGACTTCGTAAAGTACGTGTAATGCGGGATGGGAGTGCATGATAGTAGCTGCCTGTGATCCTCCTCAATTTTCGGCGTGCACCCCCAATAATCTTCTCTGCTTAGATCAGGTATGCCATCATAACGGTGATAAAGAGATCAGCTTTGAAAGAAGCCGGTATCGTTTGTTTTATCAAGATGCCTTAGAATTGCCTTGAACCTCTAATCAGGCACATCGTGCCTTGATACTCCACAGTCCTGTCAAATGGCACTCAATGCAGACCAGCAAGAAAAATTATTGCAGATGGATAGGTAGCACCTTCCGCCCTTAATAGACAAAACGACACTAAGTAACACCTGCCTAAGCCAATCCACCTTCAAGTTTCATCAGATACCGTCTACTACTGGGAATGTGTGAATCAATATGTACCTCATGAACTCCTTTCTTTGTTCCTGCACTTCTCTCGCAGTTGCTATGACCTAGTAAGTGGACTTAATTCAGATCTTTTCGCCCCCGCCTCTCTTCGGCCTGTCTTCCATCCTCTCGCTCTGCCTCTGTACCCTCAAATAGCCTTACAAGGGAAAAACGACTCAATCGCCTTAAGCGTCCAGGAGTTTTCCAATATAGGACCATTCTAAGCGCAGATGCACCGTGACCGTTAACCGGACTCCGGATTTCTCCTCCTTGCCATCACTACCACCGCCGTCGTCGCCGTCGCACCGTCGTTACCTCTAGAACTAGAGGTAGAGCGGTAGCCATCCCTGCTCTGAGTGCGGAACTGACAGACGGAGCGAATGCACTTTATCGCATGCATGGCGTTTATGAACTTCTCCTCGCAGTCAGATTGCGCAAATACATTTGGCGAACTAGGTCGTGAATTACATTGAGCTGGTTCTTGATGTCCCTGATGTCGGTTCGAATTTCTCTGATCTCGTCTTTGTCTTCTCCACGAGGTAGCGATGGCTGCTGCGTAGTCGTGACCTCGGGATTGGTGAGGGTTAATGGCGTGAGATCCCACTCAACCTCGTGCTGCTGTATTTCGTGCTGTTGTTCCGCCTGTTTGGTAACCGAGACGTCGATGCAACCCCACTCGACCAGCTTGGGTATCGGTGCCTTGAGCTTGCTATGGAGTTGATTGAACTCATCGAGGTTGTGCTTCTTGAGGAACTGATGGTTGCCGTCAAAAAATTTCAATGCCGCACGGCGAAGGTTGCTGGTACAAAGGTAATTGATCTCGTCTGGTTTTTCAGTATCGATTCTCGACAACCAGTACTAGAGCTCGTCGCGAATAGAGGTGAGCTCGTGCGGACAGTCATAACACCTCTCCTCGTTCATTCGATCACAGTTGGTACAGCGTTTGATCGCAGACTGGCCGACAAAACATAAGGTGTGTTCAACAAGTGAGATGGTCTTTCCGTTTTTGAACGTCTGGGTGGTTTGAATCCTTCTGGCAGCGTTATGTGTACATTGGAAGCACGGGGGCTGGCGGAGGGGAATACCTCTTTGGACAGGTACCCACTTCTGGAGGAGAGTGTAAGCTTCGGTATCCATGATGGTAGCAAAATTGTCCAAGTTGACGAGCTGGGTGTGTTAGGTGAATAACGGCGGGAACCATCCTGACTTATGTATCCGGATGTGTGGTGTAAGACCGGAAGTCCATGAATCTACTCCGTCGTCAGCGTGGCCCATCTTGAAGGGAGTTGCTTATTGTTTGGCTTTCTGGATAAACCAATGTTGATAGCCAGAGAGAAACCTTGACAGTTTGCGAAGATTCGTGTTAAGTATAACAACAACCACAGCGTCATAGATTGACAAATATCAGACCTCTGGCAGTGTGATGAGCGTAGATAAAAACTGCCTAGTCAATCCTTGTCTCCC
This sequence comes from Sordaria brevicollis, assembly GCA_033439795.1. Classification (NCBI taxonomy): domain Eukaryota; kingdom Fungi; phylum Ascomycota; class Sordariomycetes; order Sordariales; family Sordariaceae; genus Sordaria; species Sordaria brevicollis. The sequence goes on from JAUTDP010000006.1 coordinate 343,222, forward strand.
ATCTGCTTGGTTCACAAGCTGTATATCTAGTCAAACTCAAATTGCAAACAAAAAAGCGGACGGCATCTCCAAACGAGAGGTCATACCACAGTCTCCTGGCCACTGAATAATATCAAGCCTGATGGTTCCAGGAGTCTTCGTCTTCAAAGTTTATCTCCACATGCTTGCGTTGTTCAAGGGGTACAGTTGAATGTGCGCTCTGTTTCTCAATGGTTTGTTTTTTCGTAGAAGTCCTTATGGGCAGAATAATTCTGGCATGTCCTGCTAGAGTCGGTATCTTGTCCTCAGCATGAAAAGCGGCCGAAGCGTGGTGATCGTCGATTTCGTTTCGCTTTGTCTGCACCAATTCCGTGGCCCCTTTGCTCCCACTCGAGGCCATCAGGTCCAACTCCTCAATAAGCCTGTCTCTTTTGGCAAGAGGCTCCGTATCTGTGGGTTCTCCATCGTGTGGTCGTTTGAGACTGTGGCTGAGGGGTACCGAAGCAGTGCCGAAAAGAACAGTGTCGTGAGAGGCAATAAGGTCTCTCAGTAAGTCATCACGGAGAGGGGGTTCGTTGCCATGAGACGAAACAAATGGTGATGGTGGTCTTGTTCGGGATAGCCTCTCTCTGAAAGTATCGACGGATATTCGGTTTGAAGTTTGCATAGATGGGGTTGCCGACCGCTCAGTGCCTGTTACGCTTCGTGTTCTGCGAAAAGTGTTAATGAATGTCTATAACGCATGTAACAAACGAATACAGTATGCGTACCTTGTACTCCCAATGTCCGCATGAACCTGGACAGAGGAGCCTGTTTCACTTGGTATGGGCCCTGGAGACTGAGATCGAGAAAATGCCGGTAATAGAGTGTCATCCATCTCAAGTTATGACAGCGGGTTGTCTTCAGATGCGATATTGGCCAGATGAGTGAAATTGGTAGTCCGGAGAACTTAGACATAGCAATGCCCGAATGGAACACAAAGAAATGAAGCTGTTATATCTGTCTTGACCTTGATCGGCAGCGCTTTCACCTCCACGCTGAAAAGAGCCTTCCGGGAAGCCTCGAAAGGATGGGCGGGAGTGTGGCTTCCAGCTGTTGAGCAGGGGTCAAAATAAAGCGAGAGCGGGAGCAAAATGGCACGCAATACGCTGTACCTGAATGATGCATGGAACCTTCCAAGTATTCTGACAGCCAGAAATTGAGGTAGGAGGAAACCAGAAATGTCAACTATGAGACTGAGAGCAAGCGGGGAGAATACACAGTCATGGACCAGGCCTGAGCAATTCCTGTGGTGTTGAGGCACAAGGGAAATGATGAGTTTGTCACTTGACAAACCTGTGACATCAGTCTTTATGGAAGCCTGGCTTTGGAGACCTCCGAACCCCGGCCGCAGAGGCAGATCCGGCACAGAAAGAGGTGTTCCATGACAGTAGAAGTTGATGACCTTCCAGAGATGTTGTGGCTCAGCAGTGCAGTTGAGCTGAGATCAGGTCAAACAGGCAACAGGAAGTTGAATGAGGTTAGATGTTATATCAATCCGCATGGTGTTGTGCTTCGCAGACCCAGGCGAGTATCCGTAGTGTAGTCATGAACCACCTCACATCGCGGAAGCCAGAGATGGCAACTCGTAAGCTAAAGGGCTTGGTCGGTCGAAGTGGAACAAAACTGGTTGCAATTTCCCTCAGTGCAGCTGGCTGAGGGTATCGCATATTTGGGGTTTTCGGCGATGGTTTGAGTGAGAGCGACCATGGGTTGCCTCGTCCAACTTCCATGGTGGAGGATGATGCGGAGGAAAGCGCTGATGATGACAATTACGTTGGTGAAAGATTGTTCATGCCCAAAAAGTCTTGTATACCTCTAGGCTGTAATGCACGTGCCTGAGACCCACTATTACTTGCACCTGTTAATGCAGTCACGGCAGGCTCACTGCATTGGTCAATCAGGGGACCGGCAGCTGCTATCAGTGCACCTTCCACTTCCACATTGTATGCATCGTCGCACTTGCTTCTATCAACCACAACTTCAACCTGCAAGAGCCAGGTTCGTTCTTCAGGGAAGTAGGATTGCATTCCTTCCTTGACGGTGTCAAAATTTGACCAGAGCCACCCTTTTCTGAAGGACTTTTGGCAGAGTGGCGATTGGCACCTGGTGAGACACTTTTGCCTAGAACAACAGATAAACCGTGGTTGTTAGGACAAACCAAACAGTCCAGCGCGTCTACCAGAGGAAGCTTGACAGCTTCTTCACGTCGTCGTGGGTTTGTGAGGTAGCCTCCAGCAGCGTTGGCAACTGTCACAATTTGAGGGCCATTTTTGACACAATGGCTGATTCAACGGCTGACGCGATGGCCATTGACGGCCCCAGGGGTGAAAAACGCAAGGCCAGCGTGCTTGGTGATGATGGTGGTCATGCTCCACGTCGAATCAGGGTATTTGAAAACAGTCCCCAAATTCTTACGCTCAATGATGGGTTACTGACAAGTTCCTAAAGGCTCTCGACCCGGATGTCGTCAACAAGATTGCAGCTGGCGAGATCATTGTTGCTCCTGTACATGCTCTCAAGGAGCTGATGGAGAACGCTGTAGATGCCGGCTCTACTTCTTTGGAAATTGTGGTCAAAGATGGCGGCCTCAAACTTCTCCAGATCACAGACAATGGTTGTGGTATTGACAAACAAGATTTGCCCATCCTATGTGAGCGCTTTACCACGTCAAAGCTGCAAAAGTTCGAAGATCTTCAGTCCATCTCGACCTACGGGTTCCGTGGTGAGGCCCTGGCCAGCATAAGCCACATTGCGCACCTGACGGTGACCACCAAGACTCAGGACTCCAACTGCGCCTGGCGTGCTCACTATGGGAGTGGGAAACTGGTTCCAGCGAAGCCTGGTCAGTCCCCTGACCCAAAGCCCGTTGCTGGTCGACAAGGCACGCAAATCACTGTCGAGGACTTGTTCTATAACATTCCAACCCGACGACGCGCCTTTCGATCTACCTCTGATGAATACAACAAGATCATCGATATGGTTGGTCGTTATGCTGTGCATTGTTCTCACGTTGCTTTTTCCTGTAAAAAGCATGGCGAGTCATCAACAAGCATTTCCATTCAAGCCAATGCCTCGAGCACCGACAGAATCCGCCAAATATACGGAGGCAGCGTTGCCAACGAACTCATTGAATATTCGACATCCGATGACCGCTGGGGTTTCAAAGCAAGGGGCTTGGCCACTAATGCGAACTACAATCTCAAGAAGACAACTCTGCTGCTCTTCATTAACCACAGATGTGTTGAGTCTTCGAACATTCGGAAAGCAGTTGAGCAAACCTATGCTTCTTTTCTGCCCAAAAACGGACATCCATTTGTCTATCTCAGCCTGGAAATTGCTCCTGAGCGTGTTGACGTCAACGTTCATCCTACGAAACGTGAAGTGAACTTCCTCAACGAACATGAGATCATTCAGGCCATTTGCGAGCACATCCGAACAAAGTTGGCCGCTGTCGACACCAGCCGAACCTTTCTGACCCAAACCCTACTACCTGGTGGTACATGGTCGGCCTCAGATCAACAAGCTTCTTCAAGCGCTCCTTCAAAGACCAACCCTGCAGCTTCAGGAGCACGCAAGACCCCAGCACGCAATGAATCCAGTCTCGTGCGGACTGACACCAACATGCGTAAGATCACCAGCATGCTGCCGCGGGCGTCACAAATGGGAGCAGGGACGAGAGATGATGAGATTTCGTCCGCATCTGGCTTCAAAGCAACTATCGCTGGTACAAACAAAGATGTCGAAACGATCAACTACGAGACAGTTGAGCGTGAGGCCACTGCCTGTCGCTTGATTAGTGTCCGCGAACTGCGTGCCGAAGTCCGTGAAGAGATGCACCATGAACTGACCGAGATCTTCGCCAATCATACCTTTGTCGGTATTGTAGACGAGCGTCGTCGTCTCGCCGCCATCCAAGGTGGCGTGAAAATGTACTTGGTTGATTACGGCCGCTTGTGCTACGAGTATTTTTACCAACTTGGTTTAACTGACTTCGGGAATTTCGGCACCATACGGTTCGACTCGCCCCTAGACCTTCGAGAGCTACTGAACATGGCAGTCGAGTTCGAGAAAACAGCATCGGCAGATACTTCAGGAGGAAACGGAGACGATGAAATGGACACAGAAGAGATTGTCGAGTTGGTGGCAGAACAGTTGATTGAACGGCGAGAGATGCTTCTTGAGTACTTCTCCTTTGAAATCTCCCCGGCCGGTGAGCTGCTGAGCATCCCTCTGCTGGTCAAGGGCTACACACCGTCCATGGCAAAGCTGCCGCGCTTTCTTTTGGAGCTTGGACCCCGAGTCAACTGGATGGAAGAGAAAGCTTGTTTCGAAGGCTTCCTCAAAGAGTTGTCCATGTTCTATGTCCCTGAGCGACTGCCAGCTACTATCGGTACTAATGATCCGGAGGCTATGCCAGGCAGTGGTGACAAGGACCTCGATGCTGAGACAGTTGCTCGCAGAGATCACGTTCGTTGGGCGTTGGAACATGTTCTCTTTCCAGCTTTCAAATCGAGACTTGTAGCCACCAAGTCGCTTATGCAGGCGGGCGTTCTGGAGGTCGCGAACCTCAAAGGCTTATACCGGGTGTTTGAAAGGTGCTGATGGCATCCAGAAGTTGAACGGTCATCATCGCCTGGTGAGCAGAGGGGTGGGAATCTAGATGACGGCACTACCATATCAACAAGCTCAGTTCATAGGAAATGTTCATGAATGGTAACTACAATCTCATTAATATCTTCTGCTATTTTTACAATGTTTTCTTCTCCTGTTTTGTGTTTCCTTAGCTGCTTTCGCATTCTCTTGTTGATGATGAGCGTTGTCCAACCGATTTCACTCATATGTCCTGTCCGAGCCCCGAATCTCGAGTTCTAACCACCTCAAAGGCAGATATAACGAACCCGTCACGATGAAAGCGGCCTCAAATCCGATATTCCCGATAATGCTCGCAATTGGGCCAACATACCATGACTGCGCTATTCCAGGCACCACCAGTGCCCAACTCAGCAACGAGGCCCCTATCGCCGCCAGTCCAGGTGGTAATTTCCTGCCCACGTTCCAGATCTCGTGGTCAAACGTCGCAAAGTCCATGTTTCTGAACACCACCAGCTCGACGATTAGGACAGCATCAAAGCATCCGGCCCAATACCCGATCATGCTCAGGAAATTGACCAAGCTGGTCTCCCACTGGGCCGCAGCTCTGATGGCCAATGGGATCATGATTGCCATCGTGACCAGAATGAACAGGAACCGATGTGCCCTGACCTTCTTGAAGCAGAAGGGCAACAAGGAGGGCGGGAGCAACATCTCCAAGTTCAGCGAGATGCTGTACATGGAGATTGCAATGTTTCCAATGACGCTCAACGCCAGCACCACCAGCACAACTTTGCCGAACCCGCCCGCAGGCCGAAGCATTTCCAGCATGACGCCACCTATGCCCGTCGAAGCGTAAGCGGTTTGCCACGCAGGAACTTGGGGCATGGCGCCGCCGATGGCGGCTCCCAGGATGAGCAGTGGAACCGAGGGCAACAACATTCCGAGGTAGATATACGTGAATATGCGGGCGCGGACGCCGAACCGGCCACTTGTTCGGAATGGGTTTGGCTTCGGATTGTGGTAGATCGAATAATCGCCTACCGTTCCGCCGAATGTGAGGAAGTAGCCTGCTGCGAGGCTTCCGAGGTTGAACACCTGCGCGACCGTGGCCGGTTCCGCTGTCGGAGATTGCAGGTGCAGGTAGCGGCCTCCGCAGGCGACGGCAACGACAAGAGAGACGAGATTTGGAATCCAAGTCCACCGTTGCCAGAAGTGGACGAAGTTGAATCCCAGCAAAGACACGGCAAAGGCGACGAGGCAGGTGATGACGATGCCCACGTTGACGCTGATGTGGGATGGTTTGAGCGCCGAGAGTGTCTGCCCGCCCGCGATGGCCGACATGAGGGAGAAGCCGGTGACGGTGGCTGCGTTAAGAAGGAGCGGGATGACCACAAGGTAGAGCCCGAACGAGTACCGGGCTTGGACAAACTGCCTCATCCCTGTCTCCATGCCTCCGATACCCATGAAAGCTGGCGGGAGGCAGGTGATCATCGCGAAGAAGATGATCACTAGGGAGGCGTCTCGGAGGCTTAGGCCGAATTGGAGAGTGGCTAACATGCCCGTTGGAACACTTTTGATGCGACAAGTTAGCAGCTGGTGTTCTAGGGAAAGGAGGACGGTTAGACTCACGGCAGTAAGCATAGCAAGCAGGTGAAGAAGACCGTGAAAAGTTGGTTGTACTGGGTCGAGGTACGACCCTCGACTGGAATGGGCTGGATGCCGTTCTCTTCAACTCCGGCATCGATCAGCCTTTGGTACCACTTTGGGCTGGTGTCCTGCTTCTTGGGAAGGCTTTCGATGTAGGAATCTCTAGCCTGCCTGACGTGCGACTGGTCGGACTGTTCATTGCCCTGGTCTGCGCCAGCAGTACTCTCGATTTCCTGGAGAGTGATGTCGCCATTGCGCTGCTCTGCTCCTTCAGTTGGGAGAGGGTTGGTAGACATCTTTGGGACGAGGATGGTGAGATTGTCGGTTGTTGATATTGAAGAGGGAGAATTGTGGGAGGTAGAAGAAGAAGAGGGTGGTAAAATGATTGAGGGGGGAAAGGAAGAAGGTGGAAAAAATAAGAGTCACACTAGATACGGCCTAGGGACACTTCAAGTTACTGGGTGAACGGGTCTGCTAGGTGAATGGACGTTGGACTCTCCAGTCTTCCAAGTGAATGGTCCTAGGAGAGTGGAGTTGTGCATTTACACGGCTGAGGTTTTGGCTTGGATAGAGGGTAGGCAGGAACCAATGCCACCCCGATGTTTACATTGAGAATTATATAAATGACCGTGTCGGCTTTGCTGTCATAACTAACATATACAATTCAGCTCCGTGGGCCGAATTATCGTCTTGACATTTGGGCTGCTGTCGTGATATGAGCATTTTGGTCCAACATCTCTGCGGAAGTGTGATAAACGCAAGGGGCAGACATACCGCCCAAGCACTAATAGCTATTGGGTCTCGATTGTCTCACACTAGTGCTCGTTCCGCATGAGGCTGATCAAAAGGATGGGAGTTAGGAGGCTTGCATTGGTGATCCGGCGGGCGGTCAACAACAATGAAGGTAAAGTGTGATGTTATCCGGCATACGCACCCGTCCTTGACATATGGGGCCATCTCCCCGAGCCTCTACCATACCCAGCTCAGCATATTTTGGGGCCTGATGGATCCTTATATGCAATTAGGCTTACCTTAGCATAAGTGTCATAGCTTGAAAAGTCATATCAATCGTGTTTTGACTGTTTTTTCGGAGAGTGACGTGACGGCTGATTCATTGATGTTGACTGCACCGGCTTCAAGACCCGATAATGTGGAGACAAACCGGGCCCGCGCCGATGTGGGGCCTGGTCGCAGTGGTCGGAAACCGGAAAACGGATCTCCACTTCCAGCGGCCTTCGGTGGGACCAAGTCCGTACACGCCATGGAAGACCGGAGCTTGGTCCTCTCGAGCTTCTGTCGGAATGTGTCCGGCTTGGGCCGGGGTCCGTGGTTTTATACTTTGAATGGGCAGCCCTCACTATGGATAGGAAGCAGCTCAACCTGGGGTCCTTTGCCAGTCGACGGCGTGAGGGATTTCGCAACGGAAGCGATGACTGTATAGGTACCCGTATTGGATCTCGTGAGACTTTCCTTCATGGTCGCATCTGTTTAATGGGTAACTGTCCGCGGCGGGTAAATCTGTGCAACCACGGGTTATTCGTCGAGTGGCGGCATGGACCAGGCAATATATATCATGGATCACGGTGACGGGAAACTCGAAGACTGGCTTCCACTTGTCCTTGGATAACACGGAGAGAATGAACAATGACCCCTCTGTTTTGAAGATAGTGGTTCCCCTGACTCCTGAGCTCCCTAGCGCACAGAACCATGCCTGCCCGTGTCATACCCCTGCAGCGATGACAATGGTCCCCGCCAGTTATGGAGGTACCTGACCCGCAAATGCTACACCGCGAGACGGACCTCCTTCAACCTGGAACCGTGTCGGCTGTTTCGAACCTCGCGGCTTTGCTGGGGAATGATGAGCACCTCTCCCCCATACAAACGAAATTAATACCAAATAAAACAGACTTCGAGTTTATGGAAACTTTCTGACATTCCTCCGTCCCGCTTGCTCTCTCCCTGTCTCCCGGATCCGTCCCTTTGACATCCAAGAAACCACGACCAACGACAGCCTCGCCTTAGTCCACAGACCGCCGCCGCGCGCATCGTCATCCCGCCCCCGAGTCGAGTCCTTCGTCGCCAACTGAATGGTTCTGGCCATACGCACCGCGACCCCAACAACCACGCCCAATATTACTCGTCCCTAATTTCTTGACGACTTCCGACTGTTAACAAAGGCAAGAGCCGGCTCTGTCCTGACCCGAACATACGAACTTCCTTCCGCAGTTATGGATCAAGCAAGCTCCATAGTCAAGGAGCATCATGATGGTATGCGACAGGTCCCCTAAGTGCGTGAGCTTTCAGACTCTGAACAACAGCTAACCTCCTTGACACACAGTCATCATCAATGCCATCAGGGATGTTGTCCAGCGCGACGTGAGCACAATTCCCTTCCCGTCTTCCAACGCCGCCGACAGAAGCCCCCGTACTGATACAACACCCGTGGACTATAGTGGAGGATCTTGATTCTTGACGATATTTCCAAGAAGATCATCGACAACTCGGTCAAGGAAGATGACATCCTCAACGTCAACATCGCCAACATCCAACAGATCGAGGAACCCAGAGACGAGAATTCGGGCATGGATGCCATCTACATATTGTCACCCCGTCCCCATATTGTCGAATGTTTGATCCTCGATTTGGCAAAGGGCCGCTACCGCAACTCTACCGTGCTGTGGACGGGTATTCTTGGGAGAGAATTGAGGGCACGACTGGCTTCTGCTCCTCAGAAAATAGGTACCGGGTCTGGTTCTGCGCATCGTGTAGGGGGTCTTTGCTAACCAAGCCCATATAGACTCGAGACCGCTCCTGATCGACTTCTTCCCTCGCGAATCACACCTGGTTTCTTTCAAGGACCCATACAGTTTTCCAATCTTGTATAACCCAAGTTGCGAGGCTGTTGCTATGCCACACCTGGACGCTCTTGCTCAAAAGGTACGACATGTCTTCGTACAGTCCGCCCCCGTACAACGTTCCATAGACTAAAGTCAATGCAGATTGCCGCTGTGTGCATAACGTTGGGCGAATATCCAAAGATCAGATTCTTTGCGCCCAGGAACAACGAATATCGTGCGAGCGCATTATGTGGACGTCTTGCCTCACTCGTACAGGACGAGCTCGACGCTTACAAGCAATTTAAGGGCGACTTCCCGCCACAAACAACACGGCCACAAGGTTACCTACTGATTGCGGACAGATCGATGGACTTGATGGCGCCATTAGTTCACGAGTTTACTTACCAGGCTATGGCACACGATCTCCTTCCCATCAAGGAAGGCGACAAAGTAACCTTCCACATGACTGTTAACGAGGGCACGCCCGAGGCTGAGGAGAAGGACATGGAATTGTCTGATAAGGACAAGGTGTGGGTCGAAAATAGGCATCGACATATGAAGGACACGATCGAAAAGCTCATGAGCGACTTCCAAAACTTCATCAAGCAAAACCCCAACTTCACCAACCAGAGCCAGGATACGACGAGTTTGAACGCCATCAGGGACATGTTGGCTGGCCTGCCGCAATTTCAGGAGATGAAGGAAGCATATTCGCTTCACCTCACCATGGCGCAGGATTCCATGAACATCTTCCAGCGTCGCAAGCTCCCCGACGTCGCCTCGGTGGAACAGACACTGGCTACCGGTTTGGATGAGGATTATAAGAAGCCCAAGAATATTCTCGAACAGATGGTCCGGCTCTTGGATGACGAGGCTATCACCTGGGTCGAAAGGCTACGGCTTATTGCCATCTACGTACTATACCGCGATGGTATCATTACCGAGGACATCGACAGGCTTCTAAGCCATGCGGCCTTGCAACCTAACGAAAAGACCAAAATCACCAATCTCCAGCATTTGGGTGCCCGGCCGACGCGAAAGCTGAAGGAGGAAAGGAAACCGCAAGCCCCGCTATTCCCACGGACCCAGGTGAAGAATCCAGCAGACGAGGACAACTTTCTTTCCCGATTCGAGCCCGCTGTCAAGCACATGCTTGAGGATCTGTTCAACAACGTCCTCGACCCATCAGTTTTCCCCTTTACACGGCCTCCATCAGATGGCGGAGCAGCCGACGCTACTATGACAACCGGAGGGTCCCTTCGCTCGGCAGCACCGAGGTGGGCATCAGCTAATCGCCGACAGGTTGAGAACCGACAAAGGGTCATTGTGTTCATGGCCGGTGGCGCGACCTACTCGGAGGCGCGGATATGTTACGAGGAGTCTGAGAAGCGAAACCGCGATATCTATCTAGTATCCAGCCACATGCTCACACCACAACTTTACCTAAGACAACTGGAGGATCTCTCGATGGATAGGAGGAGACTCGGCCTGCCCATGGATCGACCCCAACCCAAGGTTCCTGAGCACTTTTATGCTAAGCCGAAGCCTCCACCACAGCCCATGCAGCGGCCAGCCCCTGCTCCTGCAGCTGGATCGGTACACCCACCAACGCAGGCAATGGGTGCCATGACTATCAACAGTGGTGCGGCTCCTTCGCAAGCTGGTGGTAGTGGCGCAAGGCCTCCGGCCCCGCCCGCCGGAAAGCCAGAGAAGCCAGTGAAGGAAAAGAAGAAGAGAAATCTGTTTGGATTGAAGAAGTCTTGAGCGTCGAATACGTGACGAAGACGATTATTTTGCACATCGGCGTTTAGGCGGCTTTGCGGGACAAGGATCGGGAGGGAGGGGTGGATTTGATGCCCTTGATGAATACAACCAGGTTACTGTTGGTGTCGGTCTGGGTCACCGAACAAATCGCTTGGCTACTCTCAATTATACACTAATAAAAATGGTCAAACCCCAGCTCAGACTCGAATGCCCGCATGCGGTTTGTCAGAGCAAGGCGTTTTTGGGAAAGTGATCTGGTGAATCAAGGTAAAGGGGGTATATACGCTGTCGATTCCGGAGCTAGCCACCATATTCTCCTGATGGCGGTCATGCGTGACAAGTTTGGAGCTCGTGAACCATGAAGAATCATGACCTCAGTTGAATCTCGCTTTCCACACAGTCACCCCTGTTTCTCTGTGAAAATGTCTTCTTGTTTTGTTCCCAAATTCTACCTCAGAATCTTACCACACAACACCACATCCTCTCCCAATGGATGCCACGAGACGTCCCTCAATCTCACGGGCGGCGCCGGCTGTCCATCCTTTCCTATCGCCCTCGGAGGACAAACCAGCACGCCTCCAGCCCCCAACCACGTCGGTGCGATCGTAACAATCACCGAGTCCACTAACTCCTGCCCTCCCGCTTGCTCCAACGTCAACAACGAGTTGATCACGCTTCCTCCCCCTTCAATCATCACACTATCCAACCCTTCCTCCCTGATCGTCCTTAGCACATCTTCCCAGACAAATCCCGTCGTTTTCCTCTCCTCAGCCTCACCCTTGCTGTCCAGACTACTCTCAACACAAACAAACTTCCCCCCTACACTCTCCACCATCTTCCTCCTCTCCGCCGTCACCTTCTCCATCCCCTCCCTCGTAACAAAGATATACGGCCCCAACCCCTGCTTGAGTCTAGCAAGTTGAACCACCTTACTCCTCTCGTTCACCTTCCACCTAGCACTCGGATCCAAAACAATAGGTCTCGGCTGATTCGGATGTTGTTCCCTTACTCCCTTTCCCAACCCAGAAGGTGAAAGAATCTTGCAGTTCAACCCAGGGTCATCAGCCACTGCCGTGCCAACGCCTACTAAGATGGCGGAGTGTCGGGAGCGAAGGTAGTGCGTCATGGCTTTGGATTGGGGACCGGAGAGGGTGGTGCGCACGCCGGGGGCGAGGGAGAGGGAGGAGTCGAGGGATGTGGCGAAGGTTAGGGTTACGAAGGGCTTTGAACCAGGCTTGGAGGAGGAGTTAGGGTTGAGGGTGGGTGGGGGGAGGTGAGGTTCGAGGGCGAGGGCGGAGGAGGGGGGGAAGTGGAGGAGGCCGTCTGATGCGGTTGTAGTTGACCCTTGATGGTCGGTTGGGGGGACGGTGGAAGTCATATTGTATGTAATCTTTGTGAGGATTGGCTTAAAGTAATGTTGAGGTTTGTCGTCGGTGGTTTCGGCGATGAGGTGACTTTGGTAGTTGGACCCCGATGGATATAGGTCATTAGCTTCGATCCTGGGTTGTTTCCAGTTTTTGTCACGAAATATTGCTGGAGTAACTCTAGCTCATGTGAACTTTAAGACTGTGAAGGAAGTGGTGAGTGCTCTGAAAAGTGGCATTGATGTTCGTGAGTGAGCCATGTGTGGTCGAGAATGCCAAGGCCCGATGGTTGAAGCTCACGATGGAGGTGTACCGAGAATCAGTGGACCCTTGATATCTACTAACATTCAATGGTGTAATTACCGCTGTATGTTGTTATAATCGAGCCTCCTGTGTCCGCATCGAACGTACATATGCGCTGTACAAGATTTATGCAATCGGATCCCAAACCTGTCACCAGATGTTGCGCTATATTGTAGCCTTGGAGTTGAGTATCCACTCCAATCTTCATCACGCTGAATTGATATCGAATCTTCACATGAACAGAAAGTTGTTTGGGAGCGAAAATCGACGCATCGAGGATACTTTCTATACATCTTTTGGAACATCACTGAAGAACCAATCAATGTTCCCTCAAGGGAGCCAGCCGAAACCACTGTGGCGCAGCTTCCGCGTAATCCTTTCATGCTTGGATGGACGGATAACCAACAGCTGAAACACTGATTCGGTGTGAAGCACCAACAAGAACGAACTTCCAGAATGCAGGTCGTTATGAGATATGAGCACGAAACCTGTTGGAACCCGAGGATCTTTATAGTAGGAAGCTGTGGAAGGAGTCATGGAACACAAGTCGAAAGATGCAGAGATCCACAGGGGAAATCATCGCGAAATCGTGAATCCCACCCTCGAATTGCTGGACTTGGCAACCATTCATTAAATCGCTATCTAATTTCCACTTGATATGCCCCCTTTTCTAGACTTTGTAGACTTGGCCTGCAAGAGGACACCTCTCCTGCCGTTTCAAGCCATGTCTCATTTCATGGGCAATAAGTTCAACCAACTCGAATTCGTTATATGGATGGGTGTTATAAGGAGACGGGAGATGTCGATGTCGATAGCGTTGTTCGAGGCTGGGTCTGTTCCTGTTGGGCGCGGACGGGAGGAGCCAAATGATTGTAAGAGATACTCATATGTTAGTGCATAAAAGTTATATGACGCATATGGGCAACGGTCAGTAAATGGTTGCACTTTGCTCACTAACACGTACTTAACTGCAGGTTACCATGAGACCACCTAACGCTGACCAGCCTGACCTTGCTGCGCCTCGGAAGAAACAAACAAAGCCTCCCCGTCTCTTCCGTCTACCAGTACTTTTTAACTCGGTTGAACCCGCACCCCAAAACCCACCGTCTTTCACCCCTCTTTTTCTTTCAAGCATTTCTAAAAAGTCTCCAGACGAAACGGGTAGCAAACCTTGGAGATCTTGTCTCAGCCAGCCATATCCACCAGACTGTGCTCAAATACCTGAAGATCAACCACCAAGCTCGATCCTTCCCCGCGCGCCCAGAGAACGAACGAACGACTTGCTTAGGTCTTGGACTTTCTGCTGTCGTGCGCTTAACTTTCTTCCAACCACAACATCAAAATTCCCGTCGCACCCGATACATAACAACCACTCGAAGACATCTCAGACACAATGTCCGGCAAGCAAGATCCACCCCCATACGGCCAGCCTCAGCCTCCCCAGGCTGCCTATACTGGCTACGGCACTCCTCCGCCTCAAGGACAAGGCGGTTACTATCCCCCGCAGCAAGGTGGTTATCCTCCTCAGGATCCCAACTTCCATGGCCAATACCCGCCTCAGAGCCAATACGGCCAACAGCCCGGTCCTTACCAGCAAGGTCCTCAGATGGGTTATTACCAGCAGCAACCACCACCAGGAGCGTATTACCAGCAAGGGCCGCCGCCGCCCCAGGGCTACTACCAGCAACAGCCTGTAGAGCAGAAGAGCAGTTCCGATGTGAGTCTTTGCTTCCCTGCGCACAACCGTCGTATCTCCAGATCTTTCTTACTAACTATTGCGTCTTCCAGAATATCTGCTTGGCGATTCTCGGTACTTGCGCAGTCTGCTGCTGCTTGGATGCTATCTTCTAAAGGTCGATCCATTCGCAACCGCTTTACAAGCATACACACACCGTAACGGGATCATGCAGAAACGAACAACAATAACAAAATAATGGCATCAAACTATGATGCGTAAGAAGGAGAAGAGGAGGTCTCGTCGGGGTTTACGCTTGGCCTGCCTTGGCCTGCGAACAGTTAATACCTAGCGAGCTTTCGCTTGCAACTGATACGGTTGAGGCGATGGTGGTGCCAGAAACAGCTATCAACCGCACCCTTTTCACCAATCAGTTACAAGCCAAGCAACGTTGGACGGCTGGGGGCATGCGAAACTTCAATACCCCATACTACCTCGAGGTTCTCTTTTTTCGGCGCGGGAAATGGTGGGTGCCAGGGCGAGTTGGAAAGCCTCCTAAGGGGTTTGATTGATATTGATTTTATTGCATTTGGGAGGCGCAAAGGGGGGGACGGAAACACCTGGTTACACACTTGCTCTTTTTAGCTTGTTTTACTACTTTTACTTTCTTCTTCCTACTTTACCAGTAACCAACGGATTATCTTGCGTTCCTATTGTTCATTCTCTTGCATCTATCATGTGTTAGGAAGATTGGTTGGCATGGCTCTTGTCACCCTCTGGCAGCTTGAGGGCTTCTTCCCTTGTATCATTCGCGGGGGGCAAATACTGGCGACGCAATGTAAGTTGACCAACGGTCAGGTCCCTTGTTTTCCTTGCACGCCACCTCGAGGTCTTCCGTCGTTCCACAAGCATGGCTACACATGGCTGCAGGAGTATGAACGATGGCTTGTTTGACGCAGTTTCAGAGGAAGTAGGTAAACTTTAGGTAAAGTCTCAATTATAAACACCGACTTACGCCACGCTACGTACCCATATCGTCAACATATCAAGCTCATAAATACATCCTGTCATATTGCTCCTCTCATGCAATGCTCGCATAGACCTCATCAAACTTCTCAATCACCTCCTTCACACAATCATGCGAATAAATCATCTTCTGCACGTCCGGACTGGCCCACTTATCCGGTACCACGCCGGACTTGCCGTTCTCCCGGAACAGCCGATCACGCTCCTCCTTCGCCTTGCCCTCACCAAGATGCAGCACGCGGCCCGAGTGCGAGGCCAAATCCACCAGTGTCGAGGTATACGGCTTGCGGAGGTTCTCAAACACCTTGAGCGTCTTGGTGATCGTCTCCGGATCATCCAGCTTATCGGCGGGAATCCTGCTCACGCACTCGGCCAACACGGCACCGTCCTCGATGGCCATGGCGGCGCCTTGGCTGAGATGGGGGAGTGTAGCGTGGCAGGCGTCGCCCAGGAGAGCAGCGGACCCGTGCACCCACGTCGGCAACGTCTTGTGAATGCGCAGCTTCCACTCGCACACCTCGCCCTCGGGCACCAGGTCAAGCATGCGGTGGACTAACGGGCAGAAGGTACCGAACACCTCAAACATGGCCTTCTTCTCTCCCCGAGTGGTGTACGTCGCGTTGGTGGCGCCCGCAAAGTTGGTATCCGGATGCGCCGTCGACAGGTTATAAATATTGTGGCCGCTGA
The DNA here is from genome assembly GCA_033439795.1 of Sordaria brevicollis. Classification (NCBI taxonomy): domain Eukaryota; kingdom Fungi; phylum Ascomycota; class Sordariomycetes; order Sordariales; family Sordariaceae; genus Sordaria; species Sordaria brevicollis. The sequence goes on from JAUTDP010000006.1 coordinate 359,139, forward strand.
CGGGGTACGCAATAATATGCCTGCGCTCGCCGATCCAGCGGACTACCGTGTCGCAGTCCAAAAGCGCCAGCATCTCCGGGTCGTGCTTCATCTGGTCGCGATGCAGCATGATTCTGTAGGCGGCCTGGCCCGTGTCTTCCTCCTCCGACTTGAGCCCGAGCTCGGCCAGCATTTGCGTGCGCGTGACGGACTTGATGCCGTCTGAGGCGAGAAGGATGTCGGCTTCGATCTCGAAGGGCTCCTCGGCGCTGCGCGACGTGAGCAGGATACGTGGCTTGGGCGCCCACGAGAGGACTTTGACGAGCGAGGTGCCGAAGTTGAACTTGATGGCGGGCTCCTTGAGACAGCCGTTGTAGAGACCACCGGCGAGGGAGGAGCGGTGGCCGGTGCAGTGCGGGAAACCGTACTTCTCGCGCATGTCGGGCATGTAGACGTGGGCGAGCTCTTCGTCTGTGCTTCCCTCTATTGGTTTGAAAAATATCTGGTCAGTCCTGGTTTTGCTCTTGTCCTGGGATTGTGAAGAGAAAACGAGACGTTATGGCTAACTCACGCCTAATGCTGGTCTCCTTGACATCTGTTGCCTCCTTCTCAATCTCTTCCCAGCAGCCTAGACGATCCAATACCCTGACGACATTGGGTGGCATCTGGATACCGGCACCGACGAAGCCGAGATTTGATGCTGTCTCGTAGACGTTGATGTTCTTGAATCCCTTTTTGGCAAAGGCGAGGGCAGTGCCCAAGCCTCCCATTCCTGTGATCCATGTTAGCAACTTGGTAATTGGTAAGATAAAGCATTCTGAGATGAGCTCACCTGCGCCGATAATGGCAATCCGTAGGTCGCGGAAGTCGGCCATTGTGATGTATGTTAGTGCTGGTGTCTGTTAAACACTATCGGTGATGGTGAGGTGATCCAGCTGTAGATTAGGTCTCAAGATAGAAACAAGGGAGGAAATAACAAGTCACGAAGACGAGAAATGAAGGAAAATGAAGCTATATTATAGACTCCCACCTCGGCAGCCAGAACTAGTAGAGCTACCTATCCATTTTCGATTTGTTCGCTTTATATAAAGTAGCTCACATACCTACATGTGACCCGGGATGTGGGAGGAAGAGGTGGGGTTCAGGAATCTGGATAAGAGAAGCGGGAAAACCATTGTGTTAAAACGTGTCTACGTTTTCGCTTTCCCCTTCCCATCATCCGGAACTTGGCCCGTAAAGATGTCGCGGCCGGTCTGCCCGGTCCCATCTCCTAGTGAAAAAGATGGTGAGTGGTGATCATTGGAGTTGAGTGTGGGGCGGCGCGGCGGCGGAAATGGAAAACCTGGGGGAGGATGTCCCCCAAAAGTGCGGGGGAACTGCCGGTGCGGCGGTAGAAGTGGGAAAGAGAGGTCCGCCCCCAATCATCGTCTAGGCCGTTCTTTGACGCCGTGGTGGAAAATATGTTTGTCCGGCAACGAAGGTCTTTCTGATAGCTCTTGACACCGATAGCTTTTAACAATGCCAACAGGAGTGCCCTGGTTTTGACTTGAGACTCCGGAGGTCTTCAAAGCACACTTCACTTTTCATCTCAGGTGTTTACTCAAAGCATGAGACAAACAGGCGACATCCGCGGGGTTGCTGTGTTAAATCCACATGCATTATCTTGGGCAAATCTTGGGGCATCTCTCGGCGGGGTACAAGAAAAGCAACAGTGTAGTGATGCCCCTGAGTTCTACCCGGACGTCGGCATCTTCTTTTGCTGGGCAACGTTGATCCTAGACCTGACGAACGGTATGTATGTACTAGAATGCTGCTGTTGTTTTGTGGTAGACCCAAAGACAGTCTGTCATGGGTTTCCAAAGAATAGGTTTGTTGGTGTCGCGGGACGGTTGTTGGCTTCAAGTTCCACACCTGCTTGTTTCATTCGAGGTCTGTGGTTTGTTTGCGGGGGAATTGTTGCTCCCTACAGCGGCCGGAAAACGGAAAACCCCGAGCAAGTGCCACCAACATCATTGACCCGAATTGCGCGTACACAAATTGAAGAGATCCACGGAGGTGACAGCTGAGGTGCTCTCTTCATAAACCACTGAAACCGCACCAGGTCCACTCTGGGGTAGAGCTCATATCCAGTACAGTAATTATCCTAGCAACTGCAAACCCCCCCCCACTGCAAACCCATACAAAGTTACCTACCACAGCGGAACCCAGTGGGGGGTGGGAAGACTTGGCAGGTCAACAAGACTTCCCGCATTTCTTATCGTTCCTAGTATAAGAAATCTTATTAGATTGAGAAGCCTTATTACTCCGTTCAATAGTACCTATAGGGGTTCAGGTCCTAAAATGCACTAGAACTGGATTTAGCGCGTAATTTACAATATAACTAATTCGAATACGTAACGGTCTAGTAAATTTCAATTATATAGTCTAATATTTAATATTAATTCCTATTCCTACCCCCGTCCGCCCCCCCGCTCTACCCCGCTCCTAATTCCTATCCCGTCTACCCTTAACCCTATTTACTTCCGACCCTATCTATTTTAACGCCTTACCCTAACCCCAATTTACCCCGGCCCCTTTTCCCGCCTATTCCTCTACGTTCGGACTACTAATATACGTACTAATCGCTTTACGTACTATTATCCTTAACCTTATACGCTAAACGACCAAGTCCTAAAATAATTAAATCCCTAAAAATAATAAAATCCCTCTACTACTACCGTATATTACTATATCTATAATTATTCTATTAATTAATCGATTAATTATAATTCTATATATTTAAGAATATCGCTCGCCGTATATATTCGCTATAAATAATAAAATATTAATTATAATTCGTATATAATAGTATTAGGGATGTGGAAATAATTTACGTATATATAGGAGGTTTATTCCGATGTATAGGACTTTTAGGAGATTTAAGAAAGAGAGCCCTATTCGGTTTATATTTATATTAATGGAATTTTAGAATATAGTAATTATTACGGGTAAATTTACTAATTCTCTTATATATAATACAATTTATACGTAGGTAGTATTATATATAATACGAAATAACGACGGAGATTTAATAAAGGGAAATAATAATTAGTAAATTCTTTAAAAAATAAAAAAGAAATATCATATACGAATAGAAGCGATTTACTAATATAATTTATTATATAATAATTGTAATACTATATAATTATAAGTAAAAATTTAGGGGAAATATTATACGCTTTAAATATTAATATAATATAAATAATAATTTTATATTAAATATAAATATAATAGGAAGTGGTTACTTACGTTCGGGGAAATTTTAAAGTAGGTATAAATTCTAATCTACTTATAAAATACTAATATTTTTAACCGGAACTATATATAAGTAAATAAATAAAACGGTAATAATACCGATAATAACCATTTCCTATAATTTTTTTTATAATATTTCCAAACTTAAAATTATATATTTATTATATATACGCTCGATTAGTATTAATATTATAAAGATATATTCGTTTCTAAAGTATTTTAATACAAAGATATAATCGATTTTACTAAAATATTTCGTCTAATACCGTTTATATTGGATAAATTGGCCGGGGCTGAACGTAAAGCGCGTATTTTCCCTAATAGTAAAAAAAATAAAAATATTAGCAATTTACAAATATAATATATAAATTTCAATATTATAATAATATTCGGAAGCGAAGTATTAGAATTAAAGAGTATTTATTAATAGAAATTTAGAGAAAAAGATACCAAATTAATAATTTAATAAAATCCGAATTTAAGGTCCGGATATAATTAAATTATCTTATATATTATATAATTCATAGCGGCTTTTATTAAATTTAAAGCAGAACCGTTATTTCCGTCCGCTATTAAAATATACGAAATTAATATTCAATAATAAAAACGAAGACGTTTAAATACAAATACTGGGAATTACTATAAGTATCGTTATAATTTCCCTTTTTTCGATAGTACAAACTCGCGGAAAACCGGAACGAACTTTTATTATTAAATAAATAATAATTATTTATTTTATTTAAATATATCAACGTTATATACCGTTTTAGTATTATAATAATTAATAATACAGTTCCAAATATCGTTTTTTCCGCCCAAATTTCCGTACTATTATTAAAAGGCCGTTAAAAGTATTAATTATTACTAATTATAATACTTACAATTTACTATTAAAAGGTTTAAAAGAAAATATAGTATATATTAATCTATAAATCCAAATTTTTTAAATTAAAAGATAAATTATATTTCGAATACTAAAAGGAAATAACGGTCCTTATTATAATTATAATAATATACTTCGCGAATAAATTTCCGGAATATAAGCGTAATAGTAAGGATATTTATACGTATAAATAAGCGTTTTCCTTTATTAATTAAGTATCGAATAAAATTAATTTCCTTTATAAGGATTTTATTAATAATAATAGGGTCTAGGTACGTATTATTAACCGATTAATCGATTTCGATTTTATATTCCATTTCCTATTTTAATCGAATTTCCGCCGCTAAGGATTCGTTTAATTCGTTCTAATCTATATACGATAATATACGGCTAAAGAGGTATAAATATTAATAATATAATTTTTAAATTTCGGTTATAAGTTTGGGGTTATTTAATTTAAACGTATTTTAGAATAATAGTCGTATAATCTCCTAGAAATTTAGCTTCGTAAATAATACCTTTTTAATATTCGAATAATTCGTTTCGTAAACCCGCGTTTTAAAGTATTTATATATAAAAGGTCGTTAAAATCGGTTATATTAATATAATATTAAAAAAAAATATAAGGCAAATTTAAAATTTTATATAATATATTATTAATATTGGGTTACGTATATATTAGGATTTAACGAAAATACGTAACTAAAAGTATCTTTATTTTATATATTATTAACTAATATTATAGCATTATAGTACTAATTCGATTTACCGATAAAGATTTTCATTTATTAATATATTATAATTAATTAATAATGTATATTCTTCCGTAAAATCCTCGAAATAAATCCCGGTATAGATATTAGGCCGTAAAATATCGTTCAAATATTATAACGCCTTCCCCTTTTTTTATAATATCGATTTAACTTCGTCGTTATTTAACGTAATACCGTAATCTATAATAAATCTAGCGATAAATTTAATAATAATCGAATTTATTATTAAACCGTTAATATTTCCAAAAGACGTCTTCGAAATAAAAAGATATAATTAATTGAAGAGTTTGCAATTTCGGAGAGTAATTTTTTTTATATTTTAATATTATTCCAGGGTTATATTACAACCTATTATAATAATATAGCTTTTAGCGATAATTATAATTATTTCGATAATTAATTCGATTAAATCGTACCCGGTTTTAACCTTTACTTTTTTATAAAAAATACTCTAAATATACTCCTTCTTTAATTAATTTAATAAAAATACTAAAATTATAATAATTTATAAATTATAATAAAATATTTTATAATTCTATAAATAGTAATAAAGGGATTATAGGCGTTTAGCCCTTAACGGAAACGGCTATATACGAAGCTCTATAAAATATTCTATACGGGCTTTCTTTTTTAAAATACTATCCCGGAAAAGGTAATATATTAAATTTATTACCCTATTAAATTCAAAGTAAACTAAATCGATAAAACGTATTAATATTAAATTTAATATAAGGTTTAAAGAGGTTAATAATAAATTAAAATTTACTATACCCTATATTTTACCGTATACTTCGATATACGTCTTATATTTCAAATTAAACAGTTTTTATTATATTTCTTTCAATTAAAAATAATATCGACCTAATTCAATAATATCAACATTAAATTAAATATCGGCCATAATAATACGCTTTCTACGGGTATTTAATATATAATAATATCGATAGAACTTCTTAATACGGGGTCCTTTTAAACCAAAATTTTCTATTTATTATAATATATCCCTAATATAATATAGGGTATATATATATAATCGAATTTTCCGGCTATTAATCTCTATAATTATACTATTATCTAAATAAACTATTATACGCAAAACTTTAACGATATTACCAAAATCCGAACTATATAGCCTAAAAATAATTAGGAAAATACTATTAGGGCAGGCGCGTTCTATTTTTATTAGATTAATAAGTATAATATAATAACCTATTAAATTACAATACGAATTTTAAAAAACCCCGAAACTATCGATAAAATTTAAATATAATATCGAAAAAATAGGTAAAATACCCGGGCGAATTTAATCCTATTTTTATTCGAATATTAAGCGCCCGAGCGTTTTAAATTCGAATTCGGCTCGTAAAAGGTATTTATAATATAGAGGTACGATCTTTCTAAATTTATTAAATAATATTATTCGATAATATATATACTATTTACTCCCTTTAGATTTATATATCGGCTTATTATACTTTTTATAAAACTAAGTAGGCACTATCTTTATTAATTTAAAACTAAAGTCTATATAGCTTTTACCGAAATAATAATTTAAATATATATTAATATTTATATAAAAATATATATAATATTCGGGGATAAAAGTAAAGTTTAAGCCGATTATTAATTCATTTTTTTAATATAGAGGGTCTATATCGGTTATATAAATTCGTTTATTATTATATTAAAATACCTTTTAGACTTTTAATATTAATTAATCCCTATTCGGCGTATAAGGATTCGATCGATAATTATATCCTATATTATATACTTAACTAATATAAATATTATAGATTTTATTAATATTATCCTAAATAATATAATATTTTAGCGGATAATTAGTTTAATCTATATACTAGTAATAAATCCAATCGGATAGGAAAATATATAGTCTTTTTTCGTCTTTATCCCGAATATATATATATATTTTAAATATATTTCGGACTAATAATAATTATAATTTAAAATAATATAATTCGTAAGGGTCGTTAATAAAAAAACCGGGTCCAAAATAAAGCCGCTTACCGATATTTAAGGCTATAATATTTTTAAATATTATTAATAGATTAAAAAAAATAAATATTATTTTAATAGTAAAGAGGTCTTTAATTAACGTATCGATGTCTTTATACTATTTTTAGAATCTTTTTAACTTATCCTTCGCTTTTTTCAATTCGTTAATAGCCAATTTTGCGTTGGGGTAAAAAAAAGACTTCTTTTACCTTATAACTTTAATTACCTTCTTTAATATATTATTAATAATACTTTTAATATTATAAATGCATTTTATTATTTCGATCCGATATTTTTCTACCGGTTTTAATATTACGGGTAGGGTAAGTAATTTAAAAATATTTAACGGAATTTCTACCTCTCGTATATCTATTATTAATATCCGTTTTTTTATTCGATTTTTCAAAATCGATACCTATTTCGGTAATTCTATTATTAAAGTAGGAATTTAACCGTTATTACCCTTAATTTAAAATAGGATTTCCTTTAAGGATATTTAATTTTCGCGATTTATATCCGTTAAATTTACGAACGTCGCTAAAAGCTTTTAAAATATCGATACCTCTATTTCTTTTATTTAGTAGGCTAGGACGAGCATTAATATATCGGTAGGATCTTCCTTTAATTTAAGTATAAATTCTAATAATAAAAGTATAGCCTCCTCCTCCTAAAGTTCATCGAATATTATAAATTTTAATAAATCTTTTACAATACTTTCGTATATATTAATACTAATTATTTTTTTAAAACTAAAAGTAATTCAATTAATAATAATTACGATATTTTAAAAATCGCTATCCTAAACGTTATTAAAGTCTAAAATACCTAAAAAATTATTAATCTAATTATTCTTTTATAATTTATTAGAATTTTATTAACCTTTATTTTTAATTTTTAAATTATTTTTATCGAGGGTTTCGCTATTTATATTCAAAAATTTCTAATTTATTTCGTTATTACTATTACCAATAAAATAACCTTCGTCGTCTATAAAATAATTATCGAAATTATTATACGGTTCGTCGGTTTAAGAATTATCCGGTATATTTTCAACGGTAATACCGAATTATTTTACGTCGCGGGCTTACGCAGTAAGTATTTTTCTACGCGTAGCGCCTTTAAGCGTAATATATCGTCTTTTATTAAAGAAAATATTATAATTTAATATAATAGTAGTTTTAAATAAGGTAATTAATATAAATGGAAGTAGGGAAAAAAAAATAATAGAAAATCTTTAAAATTTTAATATTATTTAAGGAGAAAATTTTTTTCTATAGATTCCGGTCTCTAAAAATCTAATTTACCCCATTACTATCGAATTATACTTCGACGACCGAATTAACCAAATAATTAAATTACTACCGGGGTATATAATATTTTTATACCTTTTAATTTCACCCTTTATTTAAATTTTTATAATAAATAGACGGCGTATAAAATTTTCGAAGATTTTACTACTTTTAAATTATTACCCCTCCTTCTTCCCCTCTTTTTCTCTTCCTTTTTTCTTCTTTTCCTCGCCGTCGTCCAATTATACAATTATCGTCGTCGTCGTTTTTTTACCTTTTTTTTTATCTTTTAATTAAAAAGAAGGAGAAGAATAAAAATAATAATAATAATAAATATTATATTATCCGATAATAACCCTCCTCGTCCTCCCCGCCCTCCCTAGCCTAACCTATTTAATATTAATATAATTAATTAAATTATTAAAAATATTAATATTTAAGTAAAATTCCAATTATTTTCGCTTTTTAATTTATTATACTAACCCAATTATTAATAACCTCCTATTCCCATTCCCCTCCCTCCTATTACCCCGGCTATTTCTCGTCTATTACCTAATATTAATTCCAGTTTATATATTCCTAATTAATTTATTATTTATACGAAAAGCAATTCGACCGCAAAGGGTACTAGGGTAAAATTAAATAAAATAATCGAAGAAATTTAATTATTATATTTTTTACCGGTTAACCGCCAAAGCTATATTAAAATACGAAAATACAATTTTCGTATTATTAATTACTATTAGGATATCGATCCTAATCCCCTAAATATTATTAATATTACATTAATTAAAAATACTATTACCAAAAAATACCTTAAGTATTTAATTATTTATAATTCGAATAAACTAATATTATTAATTTTAAAAAATTTATTCCTTAATATTAGTATTAATAATATAATTTTCAAAGAATTTTACAATTATATTAATATAATTTATAATAATTTCAAATATAAGCTTCTACTCCAATATTTCTACGTAAATATTTATTTTCTTATTCTTTTTTTTTTTCTTTTTTTTACAATATATTCTAATACGAAAATTAAAATTAAACCCTTATATAATTCTAAGATTAGGGTTAAAAGCCTAATAGCGATTTTTATATCGATATAATTATTTGGGAAAAAAATAATAAGAATAACGAATATACGAAGAATTAGATTTATAGCCGTATTAACGAATTTTTATATAATGCTTATTATAAACCGGTTATTAATATCCTCCCCTAAGCGTTTAACTTTTTTAATAGACGAAATAAAAATTTTTACTTCTTAAAAATTAACCTAACTATTATTATCGTCGCCATTGCTAAATTTACCGCCGTTGAAAAACGGTTCAACCCTAATATCCGTTAATACCCCTATATTAGTAGGGTTTAAAAAAAGGATATAATTATACGGGAATAAATATCTAGTATTTTTGAAAATCTTTTAGTCAATTTAAATTTTAATAAAATCGAAGCTAATTAATTTATTTAAAATATTACTCCTCTTATTTTTAAAAAAGATACTATTATAAAACTTACAGTAGAGACCGTCTAAAGCCTTAACGAAAATATTATTTCCAATTCCCCCCTACTTAATACTAATAATAAAGAAAAAAAGGAAAAGGATATTTATAATACTACCCCGCTTAAAGCCCCGATTATTACTATTATTATAATTATTATTACTATTACTAATATTCTATTCGGATATTATAATAATATATCCTAAATATAATAATATTATCCTATCCGTTTAAATAATAAACCGATTCGCTTAAATTTCCCTCCTAATAAGTAAAATTCCCGTACTCCTCCTTTTCGTTAAATTTCTAATCGCTCCGACCTTTCTTCTCTCGATTACGGCTCTCAATTTAGTACTACCCCCCGTCCCCGCCGCTATAATACGCTTATAAATATTATAATAACTCTAATTCGGCTTTTCTATAAAATTAATAGTACTTTAAATAATATTACCAATTAACGTTCACTTATTCGCTCTATTCGAAATTCTCCCCGCCCCCCTATTTTATTTACGTCCGAATTAGAATAATATTTATAATAATTTACGAAAGAATATAAATAAGAAAATAAAAAACGCTAAGCTAAAAATATAAGAAAATAAACGGAATAATAGCGGGACGAATAAAGAAGAAAATAAAAATAAGAAAATAATAAGTTTTTAAAAGAAGTACGTAAATAACAAAATATAATTCATTAAAAATAATAATAATAATAATAAACTTAATAGTAATAATAAATTTAATAATAATAATAATAAGAGTAATAGTAATAAGAATAGTAAAAACCTACTCCTCCTAAAGTTATTCCCATCGGTTTTCCCAATTATATAAAAAAGGCGCTTATTCGTATTTCTATTTCGGCTATTATTCGTACCGTTATTCGTACCATTATTTCGTTATTTTTTATTATTACGTCTCTTATTACGTTTCCTATTATTATCCCCGGCGCCGGCCCTACTCTTAATACTTCCTCTATTTCCTTAACTCTTATTCGCCCTATTAAAAGTCTAAGTAATCGTAATAGTAAAGGTAATAAAAGTAATAAAAGTAATAAAAGTCTACGGGGTAAAAGAAATAAAAAAGGTAAAAGGGGTATTAATAACGGTATTACTATTAATAATTTTAATATTAGAGTTAATTAAATTAATAAATCTTATAATAATAATAATAATTTAATAGAGGATTTCAATTTAACCGAAATTAATACGCTAAATATTAATAGCAGTAATATATCTCCTCTAGAATAATAGGAGGAGTATAAGGCCTTTTATCGTATCGGTTATTATTAAGAGTATATTTTTTTTCTAGGGGATTTTTTTTCTTTTTTTTTATATTTTTCGATTTTTTTTCCTTTATCTTATCGGTATTAGGATTTTACGCTAGTATTTTACCCCTAAAATAGGTTAATATAGTTTATACGCTAGTTTTTTGTAGTAATTTTGTCTTGTCGGATATTATATAGTTGGCAGTAGGTACATACTTCAAAAATATCTGTGCACGGACTATAAATAATTAAAATCTTTTGAACCTTAGCGGCCAACCCTTGTGACTTAGTGTATTGATATGGATTTAAATTTACGCACTATAGAGGGCACTAACCTACAGCGGTTACAGCGAATAAGAATTCCTATGCAATAAAACTTCCCTGCTCAATAAGACTTCTACCTCTTGCCAACCCTTCCAAGTCTTCCCGCCTCCCGCATTTTCCCACTACGGTAGTTAATGCAAGCTTTTGCGTGGCAGCTATTCCCAGCTTTGTATGTAAGTCGGACCCTAGTAACTGCAAAATGCCTAGTTAGTGCAAAGATTTTGGGCCGCCCCCATAGTGTACGCATTATTTGCAGTTGCTAGGATAATTACTGTATTCCTTCATTTGATCTCCTCGTTTCATCAACCGCAGATATTGTGCTGAGCATCGAGTAGATTGTTGCCCATGTGTTTGCGTTCAAGTGAAAAGAGGCTCATGTGCCAAGCCGAACGCTTTTACAACCCTAATTCCAACTTTAGGAGTACCGTTGAGGAACCTCAAAAGTCTCAACTGACTTCATTTGATAAGGAGAGGCCTCCTATGTCGAAATCTCGCCATCGAGTCTCCAAATTCTTGGGCACATGATAAACCACAGCCCCAGTTGAGTCGCGGGTATCGCCTGGCTGCCATTCACAACTTCGTGCCTCGAAAATCTGTCGGCTTCTTCTCATGCACAACCTGAATGGAAGGCAAGGACGCGTGTCTTGGCACTGACTGCCGGCCGTGCCTCCACCACGGTGCGATGTGAGCCCTTCTTTATGTGTTGAGCGGGTTGCATTATGCAGGCGCATTTGCCAGGTCTTTGTTACCGGGCAATGTTGCGTCATACCCTCCGTGGAACTTTGTTCCCAACAACACCAAGTGCAAAAGGCACAACTTGTTTTTCCCCGTCCATCAAGTCAACCGCATACACATATGTAGTGCAAAGTGTTGTCGGAACGTAGAAAAGGGAGGGTGTTATGGAAGTTCGGCGTGCCAAGTTGCGGAAATTAGCCAAAGGCTTCCAAAGTCCACACTAGATAATGCACAAATCTCCGCTGAGTGGTTTTCTGAGCTCGGCTGCCGTTCCCCAGAGGCCATGCACGCGTGGTCGTTCAGGGGCACTAAGACCATTTCGTGTACCGCATCCTCTCATTCGATTTGGTTTTATCCCCAGACTTTTCATCCAATTGAGTCTTCCACCGAGAGCTCCGCCGCCAGTTTTATGGGTCAAAATGCAACGCTGCGGGAGATGTTGTTAGGGGAAAAGTGGGGGAGGGATAAAACCAAATCGAATGAGAGGATGCGGTAAAGAGCCACCGTGGGCTCGTCCGTTGTTAAGTTGGGGGTTCCAGAGATTGCGCAAGGATGTTTCATGAGCAGATTGAGAAACCGAGCCGTTGTGGTTTTTATTTAGCAAGTGAACAGTCAAGCGCGCGTCTGCGGCTTTGTTGTCCTCGATGATATGTACAAATAAGAATCTCACCAACCAACCATGCCTGTCAACCAACAGACAATGACATGAGGAATCAGGATTCACAGGCGCGCAATGAACAACTGGATTTCAGGGGCACGCTGCAAGTGACGCTGGGCATGGGGTCGAGCACCGATTTTGCGACCTGATTGGCCACAAAGGTACAGACGACCGGGGAAGGGCAGCCGCAGACGTCACCAGGGTACTTTGGTGTCGGGCCCAATCAGATGAGAAGCAAGACATTTGTTGCACATGGCCCACTGGAACCCGTCCCGCTTGGCTCCAGGGCGACCCCGATCTTGACCCATCTTGGTCGCTATCGTGCGTCGACTTCAGGGACGTTCTTTCCATGAGATGAACCGTGAGCAATGAAGACCAGCCAACCGGCGAACGGCCCGCAAAGAAAAAAAGTTTCAAGACAGGCAAGTGGAAGACCTCGCCCGTGCTCCAGCAAGCAAGCGCTCCCGGAGGCTGTCCATCCATTTGGCTCCTTCTGGTTCGTCATGGGGAACTGATAGCGTCACTGGGGGCCAACCGACGGAGCTCTAGAGGTAACCTTGCGGGCTACCCTAGGGCAAGTTTCTCTCAGCGATATCTCGACACTTTTTTTTGTCTTTCTCGATTTCCATCCCGAATCCCCCCTCCCAGTCTCGCTTGAAGAGCTTCGTCTCCTGTTTTCTTGTCTGTCGATCATACTTCCCATTCTCTTGGTTCAGTCATCTTTTGATCCTACAGTACCTACGTCTCCTCGGTCCCTCAGATTGACCATAGGGCTACTTCCTCTAATCACTTATTCATCCGCCTCTAATTCTGCAACCCTTCACGGCCTGGTCTACTATTCTTCCCCTTGTTCTTAACTCAGAATCTCGGGACAACCTTTCTCTCCTTCCCCATTGTCCCCATTGTTCTCTGCGGGATACCACAAAGCAGCATACAAAGATCGACAAGTCCTGCACGAAACATTCCACTGGCTGGGAAAGGGGTATATGTGCCTGGCCAAGCAATTATCATCTCGGTTTCTGCAGAGCTTTCTGTAGACAGACAACACAAAAAGACAACCGATGTCCTTCGCTTCCACCATCCTCCTAGTCGCCGTGTCGCTCTAGCTTCGGGTTCGCCTGCAAACAGCGGTCTGCGACCCATTGCTTCGAACTTAACATACCTTCCTCGGCCTTTCCCCGATCGACTATTCCCCTCTACGGGCCTCTACCAATCTAGTCACACCACGGAAATCATTCATCACAAACCTCGACGCATCTGGAAGTCACCAAGTTGCACTGAGCCATCATGGCTTCCTCTACAGTTCCTTCGGCTCTGCCGACCTCCGTGACGACAGCGGTATCGACGGCATCCATATCAGGATCTGTTATATCAACAATATCCTCCACCTTGGCATCGACAATAACATCTTCAGCGAGCTTGCCATCTGAATTGAGTAGCTCGACATCGTCTAGTGTGCTTGCTACAACAACAAGCAAGCCTGCCGGATATAACAGTGACGAAACATCAACCCCAGGCGCCGCCCAAAAGGTCGAGGGCATTAGCCTGGTAGCATTTCTTACTGCGTTGGCCACTTCGTTGGTCATCTTCGGTGTACAGACGGGACTGTTCCTACTTCTACGACACAAGCTAGCTAGGATTTTGTACGTACCTTTTCCCTTGCGGCTCAGGGTGGTTCCTACTAACAACATCGCGCAACAGTAAGCCCAAGACTTATCTCGTTCCCGAACGCGAAAGAACAGAACCCCCACCTTCGGAACCATGGAACCTACTGTCCACCGTGCTCAGGTACGACGACCGCGAGATCATCAAGAAATGCGGTCTCGATGCGTACTTCTTCCTTCGATATCTTCAGACCCTGCTGGTCCTGTTTATTCCCATCGCGCTGGTTGTCATTCCCATTTTGATACCTATCAACTATGTTGGTGGACTCGGTCAACAGGTTGTTGACACTAATAGCACGGATATTGAGGACCCCGACATACCTACGGGCCTCGATACATTGGCATGGGGCAATGTCCGTCCAAAAAACTACCGTCGACGTTGGGCTCATCTGCTTCTAGCCCTCTGCGTCATCGTCTGGGTTTGCACTGTCTTCTTCTTTGAGCTCCGCGTTTACGTCAAAATTCGCCAAGATTATCTCACCAGTGCCGAACATCGGTTGCGCGCATCAGCCAACACTGTCCTCGTGAGCTCGATTCCCGACAAGTGGCTGACCGAAGACGCGTTGAGGGGATTGTTTGACGTTTTCCCTGGAGGCATTAGAAATGTCTGGCTGACGCGGGACTTTACCAAGCTTCTAGAAAAGATTCACAGGCGTGATGCTGTTCACCAGCAGCTCGAGGAGGCTGAGACGGAACTGATTCGTGAGGCCAAGAGGAGACAGTTGAAACAGAAGAGCTTGGAGGAGAAGAGGGTCCGCAAAGCTCATCAGGTCAAGGCGGAATCCAAGAAGGAACGGAAACACCGTGCAAAGGCCGAGGACGATGAGGCTAAGCGACGGGCTGAGGACAACGGAGGCTTAAGTGTAGGAGACCACGAATCGGTGCCCCATGATGTTTCAACAGCCGTTCACGATGGAGAAAAGCCACAAGATAAAGGACTGGACGATATCCAGGAGGGCGAAAGCGAAGAGTCCCCGCATCACGGCCCGCGGGGTGGTAACGGTCTTTTTAAAGTGGGCGAAAACTTGGGAAGAGGGCTGAAGAAGGGAGTTGGCTTCGTTGGAGAAGCCGGTCACAATATTCTCGTCCTTCCCAAAGCTCTTCAACAGAACGTCGAAGGGGAGTTGGAGCGTACAGGCGGCTTCGACTTCGTGAAAGACGGGGTACAACCGTCTCCAACAAGCTCCACGAGCTCCGAATACGACTCCAAATTGCACCCAGGAGATGACGACGCACAACCCAAACCGTCTTTTGCTTCTGAGACTCCATTGCACGCAGCTCAAGCTCGCCATGCCCATACCCTCTCAGAAGCCTCCCAGGCCTCGACGCTACAGAAGGAACCGGATCCACGATCATTGGGCAACACCACTCGCAAAGTCTCGAATATCAACGATATGTATATCACTGAGAAGACTAGGTGGTACCAGTTCTGGAAGCCTCCATCGGGGGGCTATGTGTCTCCGGTTCCCCAGGGGTATGAACGCGAGGATTACCCTTGGAAGGTCGAGAGGACAAAGTGGCAGAAGTTCAAGGCCGCTATCCCTTTTTATCACAGCGATATCGAAGAAGTGGAGTACCCTCCTGCGTTTACAGAGCAGACAGAAAAGGAAGAAGGCGCCGAATGGGAAAAGTGGCTCTCTGCTAAGGACAGGCCTCATCATCGTTTGGCGCTTTTTGACTGGACGCCTGGTTGGCTCCCGGGTTTGCCTTTTTTGAACAAGAAGGTTGATACTATCTACTGGTGCCGGGCCGAGCTGGCAAAGTTGAATCTCGAAATTGAGGAGGATCAGAAACATCCCGAGCGGTATCCTATCATGAACTCGGCTTTTATTCAGTTCAACCACCAAGTTGCGGCTCATATGGCTTGTCAATCAGTGACGTACCACATCCCCAAGCAGATGGCCCCTCGAACTGTCGAGATATCGCCCGACGACGTCATCTGGGACAACATGGCCATCAAATGGTGGCACGAATGGGCTCGAAGTGCGCTCGTCTTTGCCGTGGTAGTCGGTATGCTTCTCCTGTGGGCTTTTCCTGTCGCTTGGACAGCCTCGCTGGCACAATTGGATGCCCTGGTGGAGCAGTATAGCTGGCTGCACTGGCTTATCGACAACAAGACGGTTCACAACATTATCAAGGGTGTGGCCGGTGTCTTGCCAGCTGCTGTCCTCGCAATCCTGCTGATCCTGGTTCCGATAACAATGAACTGGCTCGCAACTTTCCAAGGCGCAAAAACCGGCTCTCAGACGTCGGAGACGGTGCAGAGATACTACTTTGCATTCCTCTTCGTACAGGTGTTCCTCGTCGTCTCCATCACGTCAAGTACATTCCAAACGATCGCCAATATCACCGGAGATATCACTAGTACCCCCACAGTATTGGCGGAAAATCTTCCCAAAGCCGCAAATTACTTTTTCAGTTACATGATTCTTCAGGCGCTGTCAACAAGCTCGGGAACGCTGCTCCAGATCGGCACGCTGTTCACGTGGTACATTTTGGCGCGTATCTTGGACAACACGGCACGAGCCAAATGGACGCGCAATACGCAACTCCCAAGCGTTACTTGGGGGTCGTTCTTCCCGGTGTACACCAACTTCGCCTGCATTGCTCTGATCTACTCCGTCGTGGCGCCTCTCATTTCAATTTTTGCCATTATCACATTTGCACTTTTATGGTGTGCGCACAGGTACAACATGCTGTACGTTATTCGCTTTCGTACCGATACCGGCGGCGTTTTGTATCCGCGGGCTATCAACCAGACGTTTACCGGTCTCTACGTCATGGAGCTGTGTCTCGTTGGCCTCTTCTTTCTGGCAGTCGATGAGGAGAATAAAGCCTCTTGTATCCCTCAGGCCATCATCATGATCATCGTCGTTGGTTTCACAATTTTGTACCAGTTTCTGTTGAACCGCTCCTTCGGGCCCCTTCTTCGGTACCTGCCCATCACCTTTGAAGACGAGGCCGTAATCCGCGACGAGGCTTTCCAGCGAGCCCAGGAACGGAGACTGGGCATCATTCGGGAGGACGACGAAGCTGCCGCACTTAACCGGTCAACCCCTGGTCCAAGCGAGGGGAAGAATAGTATTGAGCTCCAAAACATGCACAAGAGAACGAAGTCGGAAGCTGATAGCTTGTCTCGACTTGGAAAGCTCAATCCCGTCAGGGGCATCGTCCACGCTGGCAGCTGGGCAGTCCGAGGCGGCAGGCAGGTTCGGCAAGCAGCGTTCGGCAAGGCGGAAGAAAACTTGCGCACCGCTACCATGTATCGCGACCAACGTCGCCAAAAGGACATTGAAGCGCAACGGGCGATAGGAGATGCTTTGTACGGCGGCTATCACGACGAAATCGAGGACCTTACTCCAGAGGAGCGTGACGTGCTCGTACGCAAGGCATTCCAGCACTATGCGTTACGAGCGCGTCGTCCCACTGTCTGGATTCCTCGTGACGACCTTGGTGTCAGTGACGATGAGATTAAACGGACGAAGGAGTTCAGCAAGTATATTTGGATCAGTAACGAAGGCACTGCTTTGGACAGTAAAGTGCGCGTGGTGTATGGACGCAATCCGCCTGACTTTTCGGAAGTGGACATTATCAACCTATAAGGGTTGATTGAAATTGAGCAGGAGAAATCGGCTCGGAGAGGCGGCACCTTTTACAAGAAATGAGGCAAGTAGAAGGATGATAGTGGAACGAAGACAAAGATTTGCGTACATGTACTTGGGCGGAAAGGGGCTGCGGAATACGGAGAAGATACCCCTAAGGTTATTGTTTTACGTCCTTTTCTCTTTAGCATTTCACACCTCAACATGGGGTGATGGTTGCGGTGGGAGACAAAGTTGCATATCAAACCTGCATTGCATACATCATTTAGAACATTATTCTTAACCTTTTTTCTCTAGTATCATCCATGAGGCGTTTTTTTGAGGGGCATTTTCAGGCTTGGATACAGACTTGCATCCGGGGTGAATAGAACACATAATGAAGCCTCTTGAGGAGATGATAAACAAATAAATAGTGTTTAACAACAACTTTTCTTGCAGACTTTCTGAGCATCCTCGGTGGGACAAATAGAGAACTGTACAAATCATGTATTCATTCTGCCCATATGATGGAACACGATCAGTGGGAAAGGTTTCTAAACGCCAACATCTTGTCTCTACATATTTGATAGTAGCCATGCCTATCAAGTTTGGAACCCAAAAATATACGATAAGTAGGGCAAAGAAAAGAAAAAATTGAAAAGAAGCCTGCATATTACAGGCAATGAGCAAAAAGAGAAACATACAACACCAGGGATTCGCTGGTCGTCACCGACCCAACTACTAGTCTGGCCCTCACTGGCTTATCTATGGGAGAGCGGACGGGATCACGAGTTTTCCAGTGGGTATGGTCGTATGTATTTACTACCCAGAAATCAAGTATCTATAGAGGTATCTGGAAAAGAGTTCTAATAATAGGGTTAAGGAACCTTTTGTTATAAGAGGAAGGTTTGTTCCATACACCATGTGTGTTTAAGTGGCTTGTATCCGTGGTTGTTGAAATCTGTTGCGACACTTGAAAAAGGTTGTTGAATTGTTTGTTATGTATATTTCCCTTTTTTTCTTTCTGGAAACGAACATTGCGGAGAGCGGACTTAATAATAGGTACGATGCGCGAAGTTTCACTTCATGTAACATTGTTTCTTGTTCTCATTTGGGGTATCTTCTCATAAAGAAAACTAGACCGGGTATCTTCCCTCATGCTTAAACTACTATCGATAACCTCTCTGAAACGTAGGCATCGCCTTCTTCAAAATTGGAACGTCGTCATCTGTCCTGCTGGCGCTCCTGACCATTCCAAATGGTGTCGTTCCCGGCTGGAGATGCATGTTTTGTGTTGTCCCGTTTCCCCCACCGTACCCACCAAAACTTCCCTGACTCCTTAAGCTGTTGTGACCTCCGTGCCCAAGACCAGTCCCATAACCTTGCCCATTTCCATACCCATTTCCTTGACTGTTCCCGTTCCCGTTCGCGTTCCCAAGCTCAAGATCAACCACACTCCCAGGCCCCGGGCTAACAGTCGGACTTGGCGTCGCACTATGTATAAAGTTTTGCGTATTGTAGTTCTGTCCGGCGTACTGGAACTGTTGTCCAGTCCGGTATTCATGTCCGTTAATAGTCGTCAAGGTCTGCGCGCCCTTGAAATCATCAACAAAGTCGTCGCTGTTGTTGGCACCGGCGACATTAGTCATAGGGGCGCTGTTTCTCTTGACACCAACCTGGATGGTTGACAAGATTACCGGCGGCTCCATTGATTTCCCCTCGCTTATCGATTTCTGTCGTTGTCGTGCTTTGTGGTTGGCGACCATGTCCTGTAGCGATTTCGGCGCGAATGTGGCCCAGATATGGTCGCGAAAGGTGCGGGTCGTGCCGAAGACAATGAAGATCAAGAGACTGGCGGATACGCCGGGGACGAAGAGAGCGAAATCTCCTTGGGCGCGGGCGGCGCTGAGGTCGGGCTCGGGTGGAATGTTCTCTTTGGTGTTGGTGTTGGCGGCGCGGAGTTGGAAGAAGATGACTACCAGTTCGAAGAGTCTGTAGTATGATATGTCAGCATTGGGCATTCAGAAAAAGGGGAAAGCATGGTGACAAAGACATACCCTAGTGCCACGAATGCTACAGTGAAGCGCACAGCAAGCCAGCTGTCGTAAATGTTTTTGTGTTGTATGCCAGGCCTGGAACCTGAGGGCATGCTCCCGGTACCAGAATATGGGTTGTTACTCTGTGCCGAGGAGTTTTGGCCATAGCGAACATTCCACGACATGAGAGCGGCTCTTGTGTGGATGTACTTGATGAGGATGGCGAGCAGAAGCAAGCTACCGACACCAAAGCTCACAATCACTAAAAAGAAAGCGTATTAGCAATGACATACCAACTTGGGGAATATCGTGTATCGCATACTGATGAAGTCGGCCAGGACCATGTAGCCATAGACACTTTTCTGAACGACGTCCGTTCTGAGCATGTTCATCTGGATCACAGGCAACAATATGGCGGTTGCCTTTGCCCACAAACTCCCTCTTAGGCGGTTAAGCCTGGAGCTTCGAAGCTGGAGGATGGAGTTTGCCAATTCAACGGACCTATTCTGGTCAGCTTCAGTATTCCCTTTTTCTGATGCCGGTCATCTTACCAAAATACGATGAGCATTGCGTCCACATTATACGAATAATATTCTGCTGATTGTCAGAAACAAGACCAAAAGTCTGCGAGAAGAGACATGTGATACGTACGGATGTAGAAGAGAACAAGATCCAGGCCTGTAGAGGCGCCAGTAATGTTCAACTCGGGTCTCCCAACATTCTTCACCACGTTGTTGTACTGTGAGGTCTTGACATCGTTCCAGTTGGCTATTGTGTTGATCTGTTGGATTATGGATGCCAGCGTGCCCAAGGACATGGAAAACGAAAGCATAGCAACATCTTGGTGATGTTAGTTGGAAACGATATCATGCATTTGAAGGTCTCATGACTTACAGCTTGTTCGCTCATGGTGAACCCAGACCAACCATAGCAGAAGCAGACTCAAAGACAGACAGAAGAAGCTGTAAACGAGGACACCGGCAGCAGGGCCGATGGCCTCGGAGGGAAGCTGGGCGGCCATTTCATGGCACTAGGGTAGAGTTGAACATTTCTCAATAAGATCCAAACTATGTAGCTAGGACGGCGCGATGTGCGGGACGGGGTGGTTTAAAACGGTTTCCTTCCTCGTGGGCGAAAGACAGGAGAACGGGGGTTCCAACAAGCTCTGGCCGGGAAGGACATCGCCTCCGATGCTGGTCTAATGCTACCCTGGCCCCGTTGACACAGACTCACGACGGTAAGCATGGTGACCGAGGCCCCCGTGGACGATGTAGCGCGGATGTGAAAAAGTCTGGGGAGGCTGCATCGGATGGCATCTGGGCTGTCCGAGCGCTCGCTTGGCAGGCAGGTGATGTCGGTTAGAGAGTCCGAAGTCTGGCAGTCAGCAACAAAGCCAGAGAAAGCCAGAGCAACTAGAGTAGGCTGAATGGTTACAATGGGACTAGTTAGTGGACGGTTTCAATCTGGCACTTCGCTTGGGCGAAACCGATGCGGGTGAAGAACCTGCATACACATAGCTGGAGCCCATCCCATCTCTGGAGAAAGATGTGCGTGCCTGGCTGGGGCCCCAGGGGGTTCGGAAGAGGGCGAGTGAGACCCGTTGGAGCATGGAAATTGTTGTGCCCATGTTACTCCCAGCTTCCAAATAGTGAAAGCATATCCGGACCCTCTACGTTCTCCGTTGGCTTGCAGTCCCCTCCTTCACATGGTCCACATGGAAGCTGGAGAGTGCAAGGTGAAACGGGGCAACTTCTAACTTGGCAACGCACGCCGGCAAGATAACCGAGCATTTCGCCGGAGTGGCAGTACTGTTTGGAGTGGTAGCATCTCGAGCATCGATCATGACAATTGTCAAGTCTCTTGCAGACTCTCACACTCTCCTCGATACTCTGCAGAAACCGGGAGATCCGAAACGGGCGATCAACTCCGAGGCCATGGGTCAGCAAGTGCTGGGCGACTTGGCTCCCACCGGGTTGGTGATCCTCTGAATAAAAGGTCAGCCAGTCTGAAGTCTGAGGACGGCTCAGGATAGCTCGCTACTCGTATACCTACAGCACACTATTGGCGGCGATTGGTAATGGAACTCTGCAGCAGGCCTCTGCAGTTGGGTCACCTCTTTTTGCCAATAGCGCTGCCGGGATTCCACGTGGAGGATCAGGCAAAAAAGGGGCAAGGGTTGTCCAAGGTCAAAGCGCAAAAGTCTGATCACGATAAGCTTCTTTTGGTGTTGAGGATTGCATTGTGGCTTAAAAAATTGAATAATAAAGGGAGAAGGAGATGCCGAAGGGAAGGTGCACAAGACAAGATTCCCGACAAGAAAGGACCCTTCCCTCTTGGCTTCTTGAATGGGTGGTGATCCCCACGTTAAACCACGTTAAAGTGGAAGGCCCATCCTGAGCGAGACGGCCACCCTCAAGGTAATGCTCCTTCCTTAACAGCACCCAACTTTTGGCGGCCGCCTTCCGAACGTGCAAAAGAGCCCGGAGTGGTCTAGCTCTTAAAAAAGGGAAGGGCACGGCCCCACTGTCCATAGAGGTATCCGTTGATTCTTGAATGCTGCCCGTCACAGGGACCAGGCCGCTGGATGGCGTGAGCTCCGGCCCTAGAGGTAACTGATGCACCCCACCTCTGCTCTCCCCGCAATCAATTCGTGCACCTGAGTGGGCGACACAGCACCAAAAAGGTACATTCTCACAAGCATCAATCACCTTTCCAGACGCGATCATCACGCGTCTCAGCCGACAGTCTGAATCGCCTGAATCGGTACCAAATATCGAATATCCATTTCAAATTTTGGTTTCAGGGTCTATTGATATCCGTGCTCGTCACACCTGACATATTACCTAACCATCATTACATCCAGCACAATGGAAGACGAGTGGGAGCCACCAGTACCGACAGGGTACAACGACGCCAACCGAGCCTTCGTCCAAGCCTTCATGGCACGAGGCACCCTCACCTTTCCTGAAGGCCAGAAGCTCCTCGCTGCCATTCTTTCAGCCACCGAAGGCGAGACCGTAGATCCCGAGTCCATCACACAGGATGACTTTGTCAACTTTGTCCGCACCGCCCGCGAGGCCGTCGAGCCTCTCGACTATGACATCCGCAGCTCTCGAGACCAGATCCGCAACGGAGAGCGTATCTGGGCCTTTATCAACGCTCACAGCGACCCTCCCACCCAGATGGCCACCACCCATACGCCGGAGGAGGTCGCCTACATCAAGCGTCTCATGGACCTCATATTCGACGAGTACAATACCGTACGTATGGAGGTCATGGCTGTCGATGAAGGACAAGCCCTCAAGGCGTCTCGTCCTAAGCGGCGTGAGAGTCAACATGTCAACGGTGAAGACGAGGAGGGGCAGCCATCGACCATGGCCTCTGACCGCGGTCTGAAGCATTCCGAGGTTCTTTCCCTCCTCTCCAGCCTTGTGGCCGAAGGCTGGCTGGAGAAGAGTCGCGTCGGGTTTTACAGCCTCAGCCCGCGCTCGCTCATCGAGATGTGGAGCTGGCTAGTTGCTACTTACAACGACGATTCGGCTGAGGCTAGAGACTGGCAGCGTATCAAGTTCTGTGAGGCGTGCAAGGAGATCGTCACCTATGGCCAGCGCTGCTCGGAGAGGGATTGTACCATTCGGCTTCATGATATCTGCCAGGACCGATACTGGCGGACGAGAAGGGAGAAGAAGTGCCCCAAGTGCGAGACCGCGTGGACTGGGGATCACTTCGTGGGCGAGCGCGCTATCACCTCACGCCAGGGTTACCAGCGGGGCAAGGGTCGTGCTAATGGCAGTGGTACTGCGAATGGCAGACGGAGTGATTTGGAAGAGGCGGTTGCCGCTCAGCAAGAGGCTGCTGATGAAGACGAGGAGATGGAGGAGGCTTGAAATGTACTGCTGCATACTTCACTCGGCAGTAGCCCATCGGTGTTCCTGCAACACTCGAACGTCCATTCAAGAACAGACCGACGTTCTACGGCTGGCAACAATGTTTGGATTTTATACGGAATACCATTTGTGCCTGGGACAGATGGTTACCAAGTGCCGTGCCTTTCGGCGCTTCAGTTACGCGCAGCACTAAAGTGTTGGTTACACACACAAGTCGAAGTATTCTAGGAAGGCGACGCTCTGCCTTTGTTACAGACTCACCACTCACCTTACCCTTTCAGCACCAAAATCCGGCGATCGTATAACCCCTGACTAGCCCCAGAAGAGCCAGCCATCCGTTTTGAATTTAGCTCCTCTTCGCCCTCCGTGTTGCTGTATATGGCGACGATCAGCCTCGGATTCGTTAGTGTCGGTCGGATTCGAAGCGACTAGCCCGGACTAAGTATCGACAACATGATCCCTTGACAGCCAATTTACCACCGCTGCGATACGCAGGCGCGCGAGACACCCGGGCCAAAGAGAGCAATATAGGTAGCCGTCGCACCTGGAAATCCAGCTTGGACCGTTTCCAGACACTCCACATGGGAGAATTACGAGATACCTGCTATGAGACTACCGAGCTCGACCTTGAGTGGGAAGCGACTTTGGTGGATGGATAACATTCATTCAGACCTTGGTGTTTGGTTTGGCTATTCGGTGAGAAGAGATCAGCATAGCGAGCACCCGTTGGAATCAAAATGTCTAGCGAAGACTCAAGTGAATTCCAGAAAATATGGTGCATACACCGTACGATATTGGTAACAGTATGCCCAGAAGGGTGGGTTCAGTTTCGCAAAGATGTCATCCACCTGGTTTCGAGAGCACTCAGAAAATGGAGCAACTCAGAAAATGGAGTACACACGGAAAGGGACAGAAACCTTGTTGTAATACTCCTGGCCGGTGCGGTTATTGGACACGACGGTCAGCAAAAGAGATTACCATATAGCGTGAACAATATCAATACAAATGTTTACTCTTATCATCTGCGATGGCATACGAACAAAGCTCATGGATTCAGTCTTCGTACATGCTCTGGAGGCGGGAAACACAATGGTGCTCTCGATACTGGTGTAGTATAGTTCTAGATGTGTGCTACCTTTGCCTTTGTTGGTCTGTAGAAGTGTCTTCTCATTTGGCGAACTTATCACAAGAATCACGCACCTCTACCGGGTTGTATGGAATTTTCTGCTACGTGCCTTCCATTAACACTGGTGAGATTTCGTGTATTCACGTCATTCTGACACCGTCCGATAACGCAGGTCGGATGTCTGCCATGCGCCCTCACAGCTATGAGATAACTGCTATCTGCATTGCCGAAACTGAAAACCCATACAAGTATAGCCATGCATAACTACCAGTGTTCAATCCTGCCCTGGTTACCGCGCTTCAAAAATGTTTATTCCCACAGTCCTTCCAATATCTTCAATCCTCAAATCAGAGATTGTGAGTGTCCCGTCGTCTTGCTCGGCTTGTCCCGAGTACTCGTCGTCTACTCGGCAGGGGAAATGTCTCTTCCCTCCACTATGATCTCGCCGGAACCTGATGGCACCTCGGGCTGCCGTGTGTCTCCTTGTGACTCCAGCTCAAGCTCCAACAACAGCACCAACAGCACCAACTACACCACCTTCCACTCCTTCCCCCGTCTTCCCTGGGAGATTCGTGCCGTCATCTGGGAAATGGCCATCACCGAGCGTCACGTCCCCATATACATTCGAGGCCGCAGACACTGGTTCTCCTGGAAATACCGCCAATGGCCCAAGGACGCGAAGCTCCTCTTCACATCTGCTCCCATCCCACCAGCCCTGCATGCCTGCCACGAAGCCCGCACCCACCTAATCCATCCCAGCACCCAAGGACACTACGAGAAGATGTCCGCATTCCACCTCTGCAACAACCAACAACCGTTTGCCTGGGAACTTAACAAAGAGAAGTGGCCAGCCCCGACCCCTTACATCTGGGTGAACTTCCACGTCGACCTTATCGACCTCCGCGATCAAGACTTCAAGTTGAACGTACCGCCCAACAAAGACAACTACGCTTCCAAGTTCAAGCGGATCATGTTCGAGCCCTGCGAGGCCCGGCACCCGTCCGAGTCTGCTCGCGTCTTTCAGGCCTTGATGCCCAAAAGTCCGTACGGGTTTCCCAACGTAGAATATGCGGGGATAAACGTCACCCGGTATATGGAAAGCTTATCCCAGTGGGTTCAAGGACTGAAGGTGCCCGTGAACGAGCTGGCATGTAGGCTGGAGAATGTGTGTTGTGTGAGAACAGCCCCAGACGTCAGAGAGGCCGCGACGCTTAAGGAGGTTATGTGGAGATATTGCGACAAGACGGACGAGTTGCTGGAGTACTTTGCTCCGGAGCTGGAGTATCTTTCTGTTCGAGAAGCCAAGGAGAGAGTAAGGTAGCGTGCTGTGGACACAGATGGTGGCCAGACTCGAGGTTTTCAGAAAACGGCAGGACGTTTGTTCGAGTTGGAGGCGACGTCGTGTTACCTAGGTAGAGGTATGTGGGAGGAAGTTAGGGATTTCAACAATGATTGGTGACACAATGGGGTATTAAGGTACGCTAAGAAAACTGATGGCCGAATATTAGTTTGGCTGCCTGAGGACGGCGAAGGGAGTCGTGTATATACTTAGGACATCAAGCCTCTATGTTTGGCTCGTGTTCATCACAATTCGCCACTTGTACCATATCTTAATTGTTAGTAGATTCCGTTGCATCTGGATCAACCGTTTCGTATAATTGATCGCCGTCAATAAACAAATTAACTAGAACTGCATACCTACTGAGGGAAGTTACCGAAGAGTTTAGACGTGGTGTTCAAGAAAAAACCAAGGCCAGTGTAAGTATAATATTATTGATTTTTTGTTAGCTAGCTATGCTAGAATCATTCGAAGACAACGGCTCAATGGAAAAATATTTGTTTGTGATGCTTGAAGGCAGCAATTTCACGAAGAGCACTCAGCGGGATCCAGAATATCATTCAGCTGAGGTAGTTGTGTCGAGGGCGTGGACCCGAACTCCCATAGACCATGACACTCATCGTCATTTGCAAGAGTACGAGACCTTGAAATTGACCAACCTCTACCAACTCTCTCCTTTGGGTATCTTTCAAAAGCGCCATCCGAGCACACCTAACCATGCTTAGCCTACCTACCGACCCTTGGTTTCTAATCCTCACTTCGTGCTGGAAGTCGATACCGAATATGCAAAAACAAACAAAGCAAAACTTCTTCGGAGAAACCCATACGTAGCCATGACGAAAAGATCTCAGGTCATCGCCTCCACCCCAAGAAACGCAACCGCAATTAAACGTTCAGTTCTATTTCCATGAGCATCTTCACCTAGCACCTAACTTTCCGACGTGGAGGCCGCCACCTAAGTGCGTCCGGAGATACCTAATCGTCCTGGACTAGCTCCTTGATCTCCTCCCTCCCGCCAGGCAGCAACTGCGCCCCGCCACCACCAGTTGCCAGCAACTTCTCGGCGTCCTTTGCCGTGAGATTGACCCGGTCAATCACTTTGCCGCCGTCTTGAGCCCAAAACCCAACTTCGTCGATGATGTCGTAGACGATGTCTTCGACTATTTGCTCCTCGTAGCGGTCCGACACCGGACGCAGTGGTTTTTGATTCGGGACGCTACCGTCGTCAAGCATGTCCACGTCGTCCTCGTCGCCTACCCCATTCTGCTGCTTCTGTGGGAGACCGGACCCAGGTGGCGGGAACCAGAAGTCTGGCCCAAAGTTTACCTCGACGGCGCCGCCGCGAAATACGCTCACGGCTGGGTAGTAACCGACGGTTCCGTCATCCAGCGCTTCCCTGCCAGCGTGTGCCCCTGTTTGCGTATTTTGTTTTGATGCGGGTGGCAGGAAGGCGAAGAGGTCGGTCCATGGTGTTCCCATGTCCTTCCCGTTTTTATAAATCTTGATGTACGAGTTTGGCAGCGTCCGTAGTGACGGCAAGGGATGGTTCGGGTTTGGCGGCTCTGGCGAGTTAGACGCTGCTGATGCTACCGGCGCGGGGCTGAAGAGGTCCTCCAGCTCCTTTGTAGTGTGGTAATCGATCTTCTCAAAGTAGATGTGCTGCTTGAATCGAATGGGGATTCTATCCCGAATTATGTTCGGTGCCTCCAGCGATGGTTCGTCGTCTGCCAAGTCAACCGCAGGGTTGTAATGCCCAGTTACGATCTTTCTGTGTAAGTGCTCAGAAGGCAGCTGGATCTCCAGCCCTATCACGTCCCCTTCTTTGATCTCCTCACCAGGTGGGAAGAAATCCTTGGGCCTCGACATATGCACCTTTTGCCCAGCAACGTCTCGAATGCCATAACTATAGCAATCGAAGCCGACGGGTGCATCGAGAGAGGCCTCACGTCGCGCCCAGCCCACGCGAACGTGCCCGTGCGCCTTGGTATCGCTTTCTGAACTTGGCTCGCGAAGGGTGCCTCGAGTAACTTTGCATTCCCAGTACCATCTGCCCTCTCGCACGGCAACGTTGGCTCGTGACATACGGAAGCCCTTGTCAGTCGTGACATGACGGCCCTGTCGGTCAAAGTATACATGGGACGCGGAGTCTTCGAAGGCCATATGGGCGGCGTATGGCTCGGGTTCAGTTTGGCGATAGTAGAACATCGAGGGAAACGTCGGGTCTGCGATGCAGTGGGTGTAATGGAACGCTCTCTTGTTGAATACACTGTAGAGGAAGGGCAATTAGTCCCATTACCTTACCATAGTGAAAACAATAGGGCCAGAAGTACGTACTGCTCCGTCGCATCAAAGAACTCTATCGTCTCGCCTTCGGGCCCTTGAACCTCATGGTGGCTGTTGAACACGGGACCACGAGCGGGCTCAAAGTCAGTGAGCTTAGGTGGAGCTAACTTGTAGCGCGCAGGGAGCAGTTCGTTGATTGAGGGCTCCTTGTGTTTAGGCTTTGGGTCGGGAGTTGCTCTAGAGCTGTCCGAACCGCCTGCTGCTGCCTTGGCCTCTCTTTTCTTGAACGAGTCTTTCTTTGTTCTCTTTTCGCGATTAAGAACTGCTGCTTGTTGGGTATCTTCTGGTGCTTGGATTTGAACTTTCGGAGCGGACTTGTTCTCGGGGTTCAATGGTGATGGAATGGCTGGACTGTGGTCGTCTTCAAGTGCGCGCTTCTGAGGGATCGTCGAGGTAGCTCCGGAAGGTGTCTGCTCCCTTCGGGGAGAGCCTACGTCACTGGCCATATTTGACCCAACAAACGTCGTGCTCTTATTAACCATGCGGTGGCTAACTAAGCGCTGTGTGTTGTTATCGTTAACTGAGCCTGTCCTGAAGTCGCAACGGCGTCTGTACTCCAAGGGCGAGCACTCCCAAATCGAAAGCACCTCTTCTGATCGGCGACAGCAATGAATGGAAAGGATAATCTGAAAGAATTGATCTTGATCCTTGGAAAAGACGCTTTGATATTGGGAATACGCACGTGGTCTCACGTATGGAAATTTGGTTGTAGGATTTTGGATTCAGAATCAACTGATGCTGGCGTAAGATTGGAGATTGTTGGCAAGAATTGGGAGATGCAAGAGGAAAGACATGTGAACTCGAATCCAAAATGATGGAAGCTTCATGGATCGATTGCGACTGACAGCAGCGTGTCGCGACAAAGAGTGGTGGGGCCTTCCGTTGTTAGTGGGCTCCATCGAAGGTGGCCAGGCAGGGGTCCCGGAGCTTGTTTTGGCTGTTAGGTTTTACCTGTATGGAGCACCCAGCCACTAACAGGAAGCTAGCTGCCTGCCGCAAGGGTGTCTTTTGGCTAGCAGTCCACTGGAGAGACGCCAAGACAGTTGCGTCGCGGGTGATTCCATTGTTCGCCTTGACGCCAGCGGTTTGAATTTCTGGATTTCTTCCCCATCAACAATAACCCTGCAACACCTTCCATTCCACGACAACCACCATTACCTTATATCCTCCCATCGCCGAAACGGCTTTCGCATCTCCACGACGCCCGACGAATATACATAAAAGCCGAGCGACAAGATGCCCGTCGTCAAGGGAGGAGTGTGGACCAACATCGAGGATGAAATCCTCAAGGCGTCGGTCAGCAAGTATGGCCTGAACCAGTGGGCCCGCGTTTCGTCGCTGCTGGCCCGCAAGACACCCAAGCAATGCAAAGCAAGATGGAACGAGTGGCTGGATCCCAGTATCAAGAAGATCGAATGGAGCAAGGAGGAGGATGAGAAGCTGCTGCACCTCGCCAAGTTGATGCCGACACAATGGCGTACCATTGCCCCCATCGTTGGAAGAACCGCGAATCAATGCCTGGAAAGATACCAGAGGCTTCTCGATGAAGCTGAGCAAAGAGAGGCATCCGCTCTTGGGTTGACGGGCCCTGAAGGAGGCGAAGCTCACGCACCCAGCGCCGACGATGTTCGCAAACTACGACCCGGCGAGGTTGATCCAGATCCGGAAACAAAACCGGCCCGGCCCGATACCATCGATCTTGATGAAGACGAGAAGGAGATGTTGAGCGAGGCGCGTGCGCGTCTGGCCAACACACAGGGTAAAAAGGCCAAGCGAAAGGCCCGTGAGCGACAACAGGAGGAGTCTCGCCGGCTCGCTGCTCTCCAGAAGCGCCGCGAGTTGAAGACGGCCGGTATCAATATCAAGGTTACGACGAAGAAGAAGGGCCAGATGGACTACAATGCCGATATTCCATTCGAAAAGAAGCCGGTTCCTGGATTCTACGACACTACCGAGGAGATGTCTCGCAACGAGTACCAGCGTGCCCATTTCGACCCCAAGAAACAGCAGGTCGGGAACAAGCGCAAGGGTGAAGAGGATGAGAGAGATGGTAAGAGGAGAAAGGGTGACAAGGACCCATCTGTACAGGCCGCCCTCAAGGCTGGTCAACTACAGAAGATGCGTGAAGCAGAACAGAGCAGCAAGCGAAGGGCATTGGTCCTGCCAGCACCACAGGTCGGCGAAGGCGAGTTGGAGGAGATTGTCAAGATGGGCATGATTGGCGAGCGGGCGAGTATGTTGGCTCGCGAAAGTGACAACGACGCAACTCGCGGCCTCATCAACAATTACTCGACACTCAATACCAATGCGCCAATCCGGACGCCGATGGCCCCTGCTCAAGAGGACCACATCGCAAATGAGATTCGCAATATCAGGGCACTTACAGAGACGCAATCCTCGCTGCTTGGTGGAGAGAACACCCCTCTACATCAAGGGTCAGGCTCTACCGGCTTCGAGTCGGTTGCCCCGCGGAAACAGGTCATGTCAACTCCTAACCCACTAGCCACACCTTTGCGGGCTGCTGGAGCTGGTCCAGGGGCCACACCTCTCCGTGTCGGCCAAACACCGCTGCGCACTCCCCGTGACACCTTTGCTCTTAATGATGCTGGTGACGAGATGTCGCTAGTAGGTGGTACACCTCGCGATGCCAAGATGCGCGAGATGTCTATCCGGCATCAGCTCAAGCAAGGCCTCGCGTCTCTTCCCAAACCGAAGGAAACTGAATGGGAGCTCGAGCTTCCAGATGATCAGCAAGAGCCCAAGACGGCTGAGCAACTGGAGGAGGATGCGGCTGAGCGTGACCGCCGAGAAAGGGAGATCAGGGAGGCGCGGGAGCTATTGGAGCGCAAGAGACGCACTCAGGTTATGCAGCGGGATCTGCCTCGGCCTGTCCAGGTAGATTACCAGTCTCTTCTGAGAGAGGCCTCGCAGGTCGAGGATCCCGTCAAGATCCTCATTGCTCGCGAAGCGGCCTTGCTCGTAGCTCATGATGCCACTAGGTATCCTCTACCAGGATCCCAGCCAACCTCTCGCCCACTTGAGATCCAGAAAATCGATGACGCTGCGCTGCAAGAGGCCAAGCTTCAGGTGCTGATGGAAATCAAGGACAAGCCAAAGCCAGAAGAGGTCCAAGCAGTGTGGGAGAAGAGCAATAGCAGCTCCCTGTTGCTTGGACTGGGGTGTTATGAGGATGACGAAGAGGAAGAGCAGATCTCGACCATGCAAACTGCGCTTGAGGTATGTCGAACCAACCAATTTCCAATTCTTTTTAAACGTACCAACTAAGTTTTTGATATTCAGGAGGTCATTGACCAAATCGTTGCCTCTGCCGAGAAGGGCAACAAGCTCGAGAAGAAGTTGAACCTGCATCTTGGTGGTTACAAGAACCG
The DNA here is from genome assembly GCA_033439795.1 of Sordaria brevicollis. Classification (NCBI taxonomy): domain Eukaryota; kingdom Fungi; phylum Ascomycota; class Sordariomycetes; order Sordariales; family Sordariaceae; genus Sordaria; species Sordaria brevicollis. The sequence continues at coordinate 391,224 of JAUTDP010000006.1, forward strand.
GGCTGAGATGTTGCGCAAGAAGATCAGCGAAGCTCACGAGGCATTGGAAAAGGCGAACAATGCCCTTGGAGCCTTCAAGGTTCTCCAGGCCTCGGAGCAGGCCGCTATCCGGAACCGGCTCGCGGCACTGCGCGGAGAGGTGGGCTTTGTCAGCACCAGGGAGAGAGAAGCGCAGGAGCTGTATAGGAGGACGAGAGAGGAACTGGATGCATTGACGCTCAACGGGCCTAAGACCAATGGGTTCCGCTAAGAGATCTGGGTGGAAAGTCCGTATATAATGAGTCTCGGTTGTTACATGGTATGGCAGGGCGTGGTCTGACAGTTGTCTCTATAGAATGATTATTGGCATGGAGGAGCCCAAAATTAGAAGCATAAAACATTATTCATATACTTGGACAACATCCGGAGATCCCAAGAGTGTGGACATGCCTACGTAAAGCTGTAATTATGTTTACCCTCCCTGTAGGCTTCTCCTTGGACCTCCAGGCTCTCATGGCCCCCGGACCTGATGCACATGTCCCAAGGTAGTCTCCTGTTCACGTCAAGGGGGCCCCAGGAATCCCCATTTGGCTGACCCGCTCGCCGAGCCCGCGTTTGCTCCACGTCCTGAGACGGCCCGCAGATAGCTCAACCCCGCTGCGGGGAGGGCACCTTGAGTGTTGATCCAGGGCATTCGTCTCAACTTTGTTTTTGAAGAGTTTCAACTTTCAACAACTTTCGTCCCAACAAGCTCCCACCAGAAGAACTACCAATCCAACTTTCTACCTAACGCCTGCGGTACTAGAGTCAACACACAACACATACGACCGCTTGATAGTACCTTGGCTTTGCAACAATGGCTGACGTCAAAGCCAACGCGGAGGCCCTTGTACCCAAGTTCAAGTTCGAGCGGCAGCTGAACCAAGGTGCGTCTAGTCACGATCTACCTACTCGGCACCAGACCAGCCTTACAAGATTCTCGGAAGAGCCGACTATATCCCATGGCACTTGCTCCCAGAAGCAACCACCAACAGAGCTTACCTAAAACAAAAAAACAATCTCTGTATACTAACACTTCACTCCTCCTCCAGACCAAGCCGGCCGCCGCACAACCCTCCTCGGCAGCATCGACTCTCAACCCGCCCTCCTAATCCTCGAACGCGCCCCCTTTCCCACCTCAACCGACTACCTCTCCTCCGCTCCCCTAACGCTCCGCACGCTCAAGAACCTCGGCGCCAACGACATCTACCATTGGTACATGGCCACCAGCGGCGGCGCCAGTCCCAACTCCGACAGCGAAGAAGACGACTTCTCCGACCTCAAAATCAACCTCATCTACCCTTGCACGCCCAAACACATTGCCAAGTACTCCAAACAGGCCGTTCGCTACGTGTCGGAAACGCCCGAGATTTATAGGGACCATGTCAGGCCGTACATGCAAGCGCAGCGCGAAGCGGGGCGGTTGAATTGGGCTTTCAACATCATTGAGGGCAGGAAAGAAGTTGAGGACGTGATCTACCGGACACCATTTGGGGAAGATCCTGAGGAAGGGTTTTTGCTGTTGCCGGACTTGAACTGGGACCGCAAGACGCTGGATGCGCTGCATTTGTTGGGGCTGGTGGAGAGGAGAGATATCTGGAGTTTGAGAGACCTGAAGAAGAAGCATGTGCCTTTCCTGAGGCACATGAAGAGGAAGTTTATCGAGGCCACCACAAAGGTGTACCCGGATATTGAGGCGGATCAGCTCAAGTTGTATGTGCACTACCAGCCGACGTACTATCACTTTCACATTCACATTGTGCATGTGCAGCTGGAGGCCGGGGCGACGCAGGCGGTGGGTAAAGCGGTGGGGTTGGATAGTATTATTGAGACGTTGGAGGTTATGGGGGGCGATGGAGAGGCGGGCATGAATAGGCTGACGATGTGTTATACCCTTGGGGAGGAAAGTGATTTGTGGAAGGAGGTTTTTGGACCACTGAAGAAGGAAGAGAAGGAGCAACAACAATAGGGGGTGGCATCCGAAAGAGGAGGGTGAAGAACTGAAGAGTTATCATATACTAAACGTGACTAATTAGGTTGTTATGTGCCGTTTACTGCTCACGTCCGTACAGCTTCTCAACCGCCAAGACTAGGTCGTTAACGCTGGAGCCGTGAGGACAGTCAGACCACCTTCCGCCGTCACGGATGCAAAAGATCTTGTTGTCAAGACGAACGGTGCAGCTCTTCGTTACGCCGGCCTGGAGATAAGGAAGGGGGTGTTAGAGACCAGATGATACCACATAAAACGGAGAAGAAAAAGTGTCAAGACTTACAGCAGAGCTTCTCTTGACGCTTTCCCTGAGCAGGCTGATGCCATACGCGCCATCGTCCTTGGTGGCGCACTCATTGAGCTTGTCAAAGTCGATGGCGTGCTCGAGCGCACAATCTTCAATCAAGCTGCGCTGGGGGATTTCCTCGTAGTTCTTGGTCAAACACATAGTGAAGCCAAGGAAGCTCTTGGGATCGGGATAAAGCTTTTGGGCGCAAAGCTCAATGATGTTTCCGAGACCTATTCATGTCAGTCTCCACTCGTTCTTAGCAACATTTGTCTCATCTGGGTTTCCAAAAACAGAAAAGTGTATCTTCCACTTACACTCTTCCGCGCCATGCTTGCAAGCAACTCCATCATCGCTGTCGGTCGGGGTTCCGATAAACGACAAGGTAAAGTTGACCTTGGTGTAAACCCTCTGCATAGCAGGCAGCACCAGCTCCCTAAGACAGTCGCGCGCATCCGGGCATTTGCTCATGATATGCGCCTCGAGGGCGACAGGTTCGTGCTCGACGGTCTGTGGGACGGTGATGGTGTTGATGGTCGCTAATGACAATGGGTCAAGCGACCATACCGATAGGGCGTCATCGTCGTCGTCTTCGAGATCCATCTCCATATCAAGACCGCACAGGGTCCATACCAACATCATAAAGCAGAGGGCGACAAGGATCCTGCGGAGGGCGTGTCTATCGCGACCATTCTGATTCTTATTGTTGGGTTCGGACGGTGTAGCTGAGATAGTTTGGTTGGTGGCGGTCGGTGCCGTCGTCGGTAGTATAGTCTTTTCGTCCATTTTCGCGATACTGATGATAATGTATTAAAGATGTCGGTTCTGGATAATGATGCCCTAGTATCACTACCCGGTGTAGGACAGGCTACTCGATAGAGTCGATGATTATGTCAACCCCTAGAGTTGAAGTCTGGGGAAAGAAGAGAAAGAGGCTGCAGGCAGATCTGATGTTGGGGTCTAAATCCATCGTCACTCGGATGGGTCACGGCCATCCGCAACAGTGGAGACAACCATGATAACGTGGAGTCGGGTGCTAGGGAGCAATCGGATCCCTGTGATGGCGCTTAACAGTGGCGCGTTACACCAAATGGGGAGGCTCTATCGGCTACCAAGGCAGGGGAGGTATCTATCTGATATTAGTGGGTAGCAGTTGCGCACTATCAGAAGGGCATGATTGGCAACTTCGCTCGTCCGACACAAGAACACCAAATAGAAAGATCGCCACAATTCACCTATGTTGCCCAGTTTGTTTGTTGTTTAAGATGCTGTTACCGAAGACTGTCGGCCCTCTGACCACATGGCCCGTTCGGTTAATGAGAGGTCTCACGCAGGTACCCTCGATTGTTTCGGTTCGGATGGAAACACGGTGCACTAACATGTAATTCAGGAACAGTTTGCCGTAGCTGTTGCGTCCGGGTACGCGTAATGTATTGAGATGCCGGTAATTAATCTATCTGCTACATGCGACCAACCGCAGCCAGCCGCAACTCGTCGACGCCATCCATCTCAAACCCCGCGTCATAGCCCATCATATCAGCCTTGCCTGTTATTGTGTGTGTGTGTGTTTGTGTGTGTGTGTGTTTGTGTGTGTGTGTGTGTGTGTGTTGGGAATGGGAAGCGGCATGCTGATTGACCGAGTCTTTGTGCGTGGCCGGTTGCCGATTGTTGGTTGTTGATTGTTGGCAAGTTAGTAAGGTATGTAACGGTTGGTACCCTCAGTTGGTAACTTACAAACTCCGATGGATGTTTCCGATGATACGTGACATCGAACCTCCTGGCCTGTCAATCAATGGCAGCAAGTGAAATGGGCAGGAATGGGTCCTCGGTCCCTCCGTCCTCCGCGACAATCCACAACATCCTCCACAATCCCATCCAACTTGACTCCTCCCGAACCATGGACTTTACTTGATTCAACCTAAAGCCCGAGTAAGTAAGCGCTCGTGATTCTATGACGGACGGCCGCTTGAGTCTGGTCTCCTCCCGATAACCAAGTCTGCCCAGCCTCAGACTATTTATTGAATGAGCCGCTTGTATAAGAACGACACATGCCTCAGCCGCCCCTCGACCTGACCTCAACCTCGCCTCCAGAGTCCAGGGCGATCATCATCTCAACATCGACAGGACATGACATGACAGCTCGATATCACCAACTAGCAACTAGACCGCCCTAGAACCTCAACCTTCAACTACCATCAGCAAAAAAAACAGCAACAATGTCGCCCTCGGCAGTAACTAGCATAAGCCAGTTCCTGGGGCCCTTGGCTATGGACAATGCCGCTGCTTTGAAGCTTTCCCGGGAATTTTACACCAACTTCAAATATCTTGCTGCCGAATCATTGGACATGTTCCTACCCACACCCATATCCATGTCAATTCTGAGGCCTGTAGGACAACAAAGTACCGGTCGGTAGGTTCTTCATATTCCATCACCTATACTGCCATGATTTCGTGAGTTGATGCAAGTGGCGGATGGTGTGTGCTGACAAACAGTCGAAATATTAGTTTCCTTGCCATTGATATGTAGGACATTCCGAAAACTTCCCAGTATTCCCTTGAATGGTGCTCGATATTGACTGTGACTTAGTGGTGGCTCAAATTTGAGGGTAGGCTTCGTTGAGCTCCTACCCGACGGCCAAGATCGTCGCCTAAACCGTCTCCTCGAGCAATCATGGCCCATCCAGGACCATCTCAAGAACGAAAATTCCGAGAAACTTTTTGGATGGGTTGGGGAGCACATCGCAGAAGTGGTTCGGGAAGGATGTGAAACCTTTGGGTTATCTCCGGGGGAAGAGCTGCCAATGGGTGTCACCTTTAGCTTCCCGATGAAGCAGACTTCGCTTTCTGAGGCTTCTCTGATGGCTATGGGCAAAGGATTTGCCATCACATCAGATCTCGACCTCGGCGGTCATCTTTTCCGGGGCTACGAACAGCACAGGACACCCGACCTACCTCCTATAAAGATCACCGCCATCACCAACGATTCCGTGGCTACCTTGGTTTCCTTCGTCTACCAATACCCAGCCGCACGGAACCAAAAAGCAGCCATGGGCCTCATCGTCGGTACCGGATGCAACGCTACGATACCCCTGAAGCTCAGCACCCTGCACCAAAACAAATGCCCTGATCTGATCAGTGTTCAGCAAGACCAGGACCTGGAGGATTTTGGAATCGCGGTTAACACTGAATGGAGCATCAACGGGTCAGCGCCGCCGCTCCGCACGCTTGGGTTGATCAGTCGCTGGGACGAGGAGCTGGACAAGGCAGGCGAATACCCGGGTTTCCAGCCATTGGAGTATATGACGTCCGGTCGTTACCTGGGCGAGCTGGCCAGGCTCATATTCGTGGACTTCCTGATCACTGTCCATGGCGTCTCGGCCAATGATCTGCCACAGAGGCTTCACCAACGCTTCGGTCTCTCCACGACCTTTCTCAGCCATTTCTACCCGGATAGCCACAAGGGCGATCCCCTGGAGCAGTTGCAGAAAGAGTTTGACGATACGGCATTTACATGGACATCGACGCACGCGGACGCCTTGTACCAGATAGCCAAAGCCATCCAGGCACGAGCAGCGGGTATTGTTGCGGCAGCCACTATCGGACTTTTGCGCTGCGCTGGCGAGATTCCTGACCCGTCAGTGACGGAGGTCAATGGTAACGTCATTGATGGAGAAAGAGTTATCGATGAGCTTGTGGTCGGATACACGGGAGGCTGTATACAGCACTTTCAGGATTACCTGAAAGACACGCAAGGCTTCTTGGATTTCATCACGCAGGAAGAGTTCGCCGCCCAAGGGAAACCGATACGGGTGGTTTTGGAGCCATGTCATGATGGAGGAATCACCGGGGCGGGAATCTTGGTGCCTGCTGCTTTGGCTAGTACCCAGGCGTAGAAAGGGTTTTCGGTTCTGGTAAGCAATAGGGCATGGTCGTTTGAGCGAAGCCATAGAGAGATACCATTAGCTAGAGAAAGAACTTGAAGATGAATGCTGGATTCGTTGGCACAGTGAATGTTTTCGCCTACAAAGGTTTCAGACACTCGTTACCTCCAGGATGGTAACTGCTAGAAACCTCGCTCTTTTTGTCTAACCACCACAAACGTCGAAGAGACTTCAAAAATGACCAGAGAAGATAACCTGACAGCCCAGAAATAACAAAACCTCGTGGTAACGTCCCATCTCAGCCCTCTGCATCCACTTTCTGAGCCTGACACTCCCGGCTAAGGAAGCCATTCAGGTCATGCACTGCACCGGGTGAGACCCGCGAGAGAGACCAGGGGTGTTCTAGCCCACTGGACCGGGACCCGCTAGACCGCTTTCAACCGTCCCCTCCCACACCACCAAGCAAGCCCTGTCAAACAGAGGGGATCACCAATAACAGCGGAGCCCGAGCATCGGAGCCCTGTGGAGGCCGGGGCGTGATGAGTTTTGGCGAACCTTTGTGGTCACCAGACACAGACAGCGAACGAGGAATGGCCTGGATGGTCATTTGTCTTGGACTTCTTGGTTTTCCTTCTGCGGGACGACCCGCTGTGTATCCTCATGTGTTTCTGGAATGAAACTTTGACCACGATGGTCTGGATCTGCATTGGGCCTCAACTTAGTGAGAAAAAAAGTGAGGCAAGCGGAAGACTTCCGGTGGGAAATAAACCCGGGGATATATCCAAGGAAGAACAAGAAAAAAAAAAACCATTAATGCGGGAGGTTAGGGGTTTTTTATCTAAAAGTGGATTCTTTTGAGGCGTCAAGGTACTCAAACGAACAGGCCCTATTCTCGACCGCGATTGTTTCCGGTGTTTCGGTTTCTTCGATGTGACTGTCACTCAAGCTCAGCTCGGGTCATTCTTCTCTCAAACGACTTTTTTTTCCCTCCTTTCTTTTCCCTCCCAAACTTTCAAGTCGAATAATCCTCATCATCATCATCGCCCAGTTTGACTGGCTCTCACATTCGCTTTTCGAAACCCATTCGGTCTTCCATGTGGCAGTTCATATTCACATCCATCAACGGATCTCAATCAATGACATACCAACAATAACATTTTCACCTTCACAAAAAATGAGCTCCCCAAACTCCGTCGCTACCGCCATTCTCGCCAACACCACTGCCACCACCAACGGCCAAGACATCGACAGATCCTACTACGATGCCATCGGCGGCATCGAAACGCCCCTAACAGGGGGCTCCCTCCTCTCCGTCAGCATCGGCAACGTCACAGACTCCATGGCCTCATCCATGATCAGCCCTCGCAACTCTGGCGGCGGTCGCTGGGATCGATACAACAACAACGATACCCCCAGCCCCGGTGCTACACCTGGCCCAGCAGCCTCAGGACAACATCAGCCATCCTGGCTTAATTCAGACGACAACTACTCCGAAACATCAGAACTCGACACCCGCCCCTTCCCCTCCATGGACTTTTCCCGCACCACCTCTCTCGTATCCGGATCCATCGCCGGCCCGGACTCGTCCTTCTACAGCCAACTCAACCGGTTCCAACGCGTTCGAAACTCTGTTTCTTTGGCTCAGCCATGGCGACGAAGAAAAGATTCCACGACTACGGGGTCTTATGCCACAACAACTGATGACGAAGGCGGGGAAGGGGATGATGATGTCTCGACTATCAGTGGGAGTCATCACGATTTACGACAGCGGCAAGCGCAGTATGAACAGGAACGAAATCCTTGGGAGGATGGACATGGACATGATGGGCGAGGGGAAAGGGGAGAGGGTCATGATGATGCGACGACACCGCCGGTGGATTTGTTCAGTCAGCACCAGTTTATTATGCCCAAGCCGGATGAGACGACGCCGCTTATTGCGGGGGATGTAGAGAATCTTTGCTCTGCTGACGCGGCATCTCCGACAACGACAAGTCAACAACGGTCTCGCAATGTTTTGCGCTTGATGGCCGTGGTTTTGGCGGCGATGGTGGTGGTTGGTGTTTTGTTGGTGGTCAAGTTCGGCACGAGGGCGCCTGCGTCTGGTGAGAGCCAGAGGCTTGAGGATTGAGTTACAGAACAGGATACACAAGCTGGAAACGATACGATGTTATGATGGCCAATGTCAATGGGATAGAAGGTTTAGAGGCGCTAAGGAGCGGGGTTGGGAAAATTTCTTGTTTGCCATTCTGGGTTAAGCAGGCATGGGGTTCTAGGAGAATTCTTTTTTTGATTTGGTGAAGATTTTGTAGGGTAGAGATGGACGAGGGCGATTTCGTCTTGTGGGGATCCTCACTGCACGTTATTCCAAGTCAACCGGCTGAGAGAGGACAGAATCAGTGTGTCAATGAATGAAGATCATATGAGAAGGCTTAAGAGGCGTCGTAGACAAGTACAAAGATAACTCCAATCACCATTTGAAAATCCTGCTTGCCCTAAGCTAATAGCTACTGTAAAAAAGATATGCTCTCAACAAAGAAATGTTTGTTCCGTAAGGTATGCAAATGTGTAGATAACATCAGTAGTAGTGTCCCATCCTCGCTATAAGGGATGTCATCCTGAAGGACGAAAAATGAAAGTGTCATGTCCAAAGAATCCTGCCTCCCAGTCCAATCCATGGAAGGGAAGGAATATGAAAATAGAAAAACAATAACGACACCTTTTGTGGTTGGGTCTACAAGCAAGCGCTCGCTTAGAGCTCATCAACCTTCTCACCAGATTTCCTCTCCACAACCGCCTTCAAGACTTTCAACCTCTCCTCGGTAACCCTGATGGCCTCTTGAACTTCCCGCTCGTTCATCTTCTCTTCCCTCAATTTTTCTTCCGCAGTCCTGTAGTCCGGCTCACTTCTTTTCTTCCCAGCGGCAGGCTTTGTTACGTCAACACCACCTCCGTGCAGCCTGTCCAGCCCTGCCCTGTCCTCGATCCAGTCCCATAGATCGCTCTCTTCTCTCCTCCACATCTCCTCGTAAGCCGCGACTCTCTGGGGGTAGTTGGCGTATCTCATGAGATCTCCACGGCCTGGTACTATAACTCCAGCCGAACGACCATTGTTTCCCATTCGAAGCCATGTTGAAATGAGTAATCCAACCAACACACCGTAGAGAATATTGCCGCTGAGAATAGGGCGCAAAATATCCGCAACAGGACCCAAAAACGGACGGAGAGGCTCCAGCATACCCCAGTCCTGCTTCTTGGCTGGCGCGTGCTTGACACTTTCAGCATCGCTGGTTGGCGCAGATGCAGCTTTACTCTTGCGGCCACGCTTCTTGCCGCCTTTGGGTGCTGGACCGTTGGTTGCAGTGTTCGAGCGAGCACGAGATGAGACGGCAGCCTTGAGCGCTACGAAAAGGTCTTTGGCATATTGTGCTTGTCCTTCATTTGCACCACGTTCGATTGCACCTGTGGAACGTTAGCAAGAGCCAGCATTTATGAAAGGGAGCCTAGAGACAAAACATACCTTTGAGCCAACTCTTGCCGGACCATTCGATCGTGCAGTTGATCTGAACTCTTGTGGCGTTGTTTTCGGCCCAAGAAAGACAGTACTTGGTCTTGACCACGAAGATGTTACCGTTTGGCACATCCGGATTCTGCGTCGACACCGTGACGTTGACAGCCTTTTCGAAGTCGAGACCGTCGAGCTGTTCTGTAACCATGCACTTTGTCTGCTTGGGGCCGATCGAAGCATTCAATGGCTTGATATAGTTGTAGGTTCTTGTCTTTTGCTCGTCGTTCAGACCCTTCTTATCATCCATGTTGATCTCAAAACACTTTTGGTCGTTAAGAAGCCACTTCGACATCCAGGCTGATGATGGTGCCCCGAAAAGAAGGTTGTAGACTTTGCCGAGTGGTGCAGGAACAACTTCGTCTCCAATAACTTTTTCGTAATGGGTTCCGGCATCTCCGCAATCGGTGGGTGAATGGCTAGTCGGACCAGGGAAATCATCCGCGGCAGCGGGTTGTGCTGTCTCGTCCTTGTTTTCCGTGCTGCCGGCGCCTACCATTCCTGACGGCTTCCGTGAAACTGCCTGTTCTCCGGAGGCATCTGCTGCGCCAGGGTCTGATACCTGTGTCCCGTCTTGCTCATCTCCGTTGTCCTCGTCCTCATCGTAAACGTCGTCTTCGCCATCGCTACCGCTCTCTTCGTCGGATCCAGATTCGCTGCCGCCTTCTGGTGCTGATACAACTTCCGTTTCGTCGATCTTTTCGGTCCTGTCACCGCCAGTACCCTCCAATCGAACACCATTGAGTGAGCTCTGCAAGTGAGGATGACCCAATTTCCAAATCTTGACAATGAGGTCGTATGTACTGTCACGGCTTGTAAACGACGCAAAAATGTGCTTGGCATGAAGAGTAGAGATTTCCAAGCCGTTCTTGAAAACAAGCGCCGTCATTCTCTTTTCAACGGCAACAATCTCATCGAAACTCATGACCAAAGTAGTGACCCATCCGAAAATGTTACTGCTGAAGCACAGGTGACCCTCGGACACGTATAACCTGCCGTGGACAAGGATGTCACGTTGAAGAGCACAGCTGTAGTCTTCAATCAGATAGTCGTCATCCGGAACGCTCTTGAAGAGTGTGTGAAAGTCCCGATTGCGCTTCTTGTTGGCAACTGCGAATCCCGTGAGCTTTGGGGCATTTGCTGGTGGTGCCGTGCCATTAGCAGCAGCAATTGCAGCAGCAACTGTGTTTCCACTTGTTCCCGAGACGGCACTGGTCGCACGTTTCCTTCTCCTGCTGATGGCACTCCTTATGCTACCGCTTCGGTGGACTCCGGACCCTGTCTTGCCTTCGTATACGCTCCCGTTCGGTGTTGTACGTTCCCCGCCGGCGGGCGGCTCGTAGAGTGATCGCGTCCGGTAGAAATTCGCATCTTCCGGTAACGCAAGCTCGGAGTTCGCATTGGCATCGATAGGAGCAGACTCGGATCTGCCTCGAGCTTCATGTTCGGTGACTTTGATGGTTGCCGGCGCGGGAGCTGTCGGGGGCGGGTCAACTATGCCGAGGTGGCTGAGACTGAGGTCGCCATTCCCAAGCGTCTTGACCGCAGGCTCCTTTGATCCCATGTCTGCGCCGGGAAAGGCTTCCGTAGCTGACTCAACCTCCACGTTATTCACGTCGTTGTTACTGCCTCCTTGTTGACTTGTGAAACTCGAGGTGGATCTGTTCTTGCCGTTCCCGGGTGCCAAGTTCGCGCTCGAAATTGTGCTGCTTAGTGTGTTTGCTGTGTTCTGGACAGCCGAAAACATGGAAGAAAAGAAGTTCGCAGTTGGGTTGCTCGGGTTTTCCGGAGTGGGCGTGAGGGGAGCTGAGGTAATGTTGGACAGTTTGCTCGGGCCAATGCTTGCGGAGCCGGCCCTGCTTCTTCCTCGTGGCGAACTCATGTTCCCTATCAGCGCATGCGGGTTCCTACGAGGGCTTTGTGGAGCTGTGGCTACTGGGCTGTTTCTCGCCGAAAGAGCAGGGGAACTGTGATCTGTTGGCGTGGGAGGGGTGTTAACAATGACCGGAGTTGCTGGGTCTGCAGTCGACTTTGGCGGCGTTGACGGAGGAACAAGAGGGCTAAGCTTCTGGCTTTGCGAGAGTCGGCGAATTGTATCTGTTGCCTTGTTCAACGTATCGGTTACAAGTGCAGATGTATTTTGAGAAGCGCTTGGTTCGGTAACAGTGATGTCAGGAAACTGTTCTGTGCTGCCTTCTCTCGATGATCGCAAGATGTCCTTTACTTGGGGCAGGGCGTCGCCGCTGGTTGGTGCGGTTGCTGCGTCAGCGCGCTTGGCAGACACTGCAGACTCGGGATTGTCGGTGCTACTGCTACCTGCAGGCAAGGTCGAGGAACGAATCGACAAGTCGGAGAGGTTTGAATCGTCGGTTTGGACTTCTGGAAGGTGTTGGGCCTGCACGAGCGGTGACGAAGTCGTCAAATGTCCAATCTGGGAAGGATGGGTCGAGATTGGGGTGGGGCGAGCCGAGGCGCTGGCACTGAAATAGAAACCGGACTGTCAGTTCTGTGAGAGGGCGGAACGGGAGATTGGGGCCAGCCAAGTCCTGGAAGATGACAATATACAAAGAAACAAGCTGGAAAAGGGAGGGAAGGGGTATGTATGAAACAAAAAGGAAGAAGGAATGTTGGGCCGAGGAATATGGTGAAGAGTGAGATGGGAAGCCAACACTGTTATTGTAGGTATTCTATGGTAGTGTTAACAGCACGGGGGAGGCGCAGAGCCATGAAGGAGCCATGAAGAGAGATGGTTGTTCCCAATGTCTTTGTGGTGGAGACGTCCAATGTTGCTCCATTACGGCTCCGTGATCCTGGACAAATCTTGGATCCCTTGTCATCGCCTAAAGGCTCTCCATTTCGCTCGGACTTTAGCGCCTAGAGAGCCGCTGGACTGGGACGCTGTTTGGGGGAAGAGAGTGACGAGCAGATGGAACGTCCAGCACTTACGATTCAGGGTCCGGCGTCGGGGATTCGTATGGCACCGGCGTGGAGAGCGGTTGGGAGTCGGGGTATTCTGGATTATTGCTGTCGTCGTTGATATCTTCTTCCCTCGACCTCGGCCTGGATGACCGGTTGGATATACTGTCCGACTCGGTGGCTTGGCTGACGAGAGAGCCGGCTCTCCGTGACTGCGCCTGCGACTGCGTGGATCTTGTGGACTGCAGCTGGAATCCGGGGACGGGGATTGGGACCTGGACGGGGACTGCATCATCGGTCCCTATCGAGCCAGTGCTGCTACGACTCGCTGATTCTGCCAATGATGACCGTCTCCTACGGCGGTCGCGTCGCTTGGCCGCTATCGCCTTGGGCATAGAGGTAAGCTTGTGCAGCGTGCTGGAACTGTTGTTATCCATGGTAGGTGCCCTGTTTCATACAGACTGTTGTTTGCGCCGGCAATGGTAGGTATCAAAGAAAGTGAGACCAGGTGATCAAGACACGATGTCGAAGGGTTCGTCGGTCGTTTGTTGTAAAAGGTATGCAGGCTGTGTTCATTCCAGTCGATGTTGTTGCGTGCAAGAGTTGTTACTAGGTAGGTAATCTGGTGATGAAGGGCTACAATGGGCAGTTTGTTAGTGTCGGGATATGGAAGCTTCGAATGGCATCCTTTAAACCATTGGCGCTATGACATCGTCATCCATCCAGGGCGCAGCGAACCTTGATGGCAACCCTGAACCGCTCAGCGAATCCGAAACCACCAACGATTTCAACAAGCAAAACCAACCTCAAATCTTCTTTCATCAACGAATCTTCAGGTCTGGGGGCGATCGATCGTGGCTTGATATAGGTGGTATTCGCTTCCAATCTGTTGCAAACTGCGCTTGGTGTAAGTATTTGGAGGAACCGAGGTTCTTGGTCTACGTAAACTTGCGGAAACCAAAGTTCTGTCTTGGTGGTTGTACAAACAGGTGAAACTGCCCGAATTGCTTTAAGATTTGTGCAAAGTACTTTCCCTTGTCTTCGCTTGCTTGTTTCCCTGTGACAGACGGAAGGCACACATCTCTCTAACAGCACCCGTGTGCGACGTCTTGTGCAACAAACAATAGGCGGCAAGGTAGAGGTACCTTTGTGAAGAGCATGCTTTTGTTTCTCCAGTCAACTCGCGATATTGGATCCGAGTGTTCCAAAAAGATCTGCAACCGTGCTGTCGGATTCCATGCAGAACAGCCTCACAATCGAAGATACCCGCCAGCTCCGTGCAGTCTCATCATGCTCTCTTGGTGGAAAAGATCAACAGGGATGTCGGCCGCCCTGCTGTGGTGTACATACCTCTACCTGCTGTCAGCTGTACCCCAAACTCCCTGATAAGATAAGACGGACCCCTCCTGCTCTCGTGGCCGGCGGACAAGCTGACGTTAACTCCACCTTCATCCCCGCTGTTTCTCCTCGATGACATGTCATCAAGAACATCAACTCGGACTGTCCTTTTCAACTGTCAGTCTCTTTTCATGTCCCGACGAAACATCTCTTTTGATCATCGTCGATGACGCAGTTTTTGTTTTTACCAGGCTTAAACTATTTACCAGGCTTAAACTATTTACCACTCTTTTCAGCCAGGCCCTCCTCGGCACCTGCAGGAGACCTCCTTCTTCCCCCTTATTGCTCCCATCCGCGTACAACAAACGTGGAACATTGATCAATGACCCTCTCCTGCCCGCCATCAGCTCCGGTCATGGCTCAGAAACGTATTGATACAGCTTCATGGAATAAGAGATGTCACTGATGACTATCGGGCCGAGAATGCAGTCTCCCGGGCGGGTCTCTTTCCCTACACCTCGACTTCATGTGCGGCCGTACCCTACCTACATATACGCGGATACAGGAGCGCGCGCTGGCCTCAGACAAGTGCCACAAGTCAACCCGCGGAGACAAGGGACTTTCTTTCTTGACGAACATCAATAACATAAGCTCAGCAGTTTCAGCATCCTGGATGACGATCCGACATTTGCTTTGCCCTGAATTCCGCCATGGTCGAAGAACTACGCGATGCTCACTCCATGAAGCGTTCAGTGGTGCTATTCATAAGTACGGTGTCCGTGACCTTCTTTCAACAATTGGCGGTTAACCACCGCCCGGCTAGCTCAATCGGTAGAGCGTGAGACTCTTAAGGAGTTACTCCGTAATCTCAAGGTTGTGGGTTCGACCCCCACGTCGGGCTCAATTCCCGATGTTCGATAACATCTTCTTTTTTTCCTTCTCAGAAATGGACTTGCCTCTTTTTTCCATTTTGATATTGTCTCAAATTGGGGTGGGCGTTTCATGTTTTTTTAACGTCACTTCGTTCTCGATACCTATTTCGTTTCTTATCTCTAGGGTCATAATGACGGGGGATTTCGCGGAATTTGCGGTTACAGTAGCCCATCGGTTTAGATTATGAGTTTCCAACTGTAATTACATCTTTTTGCTTTGTTCCTAATGCTCAGACCAGCCCATTCTTGATACTCTCGCTTCCTTTTGTGAATACCTGATGCAAGGTATCCTGAGCCTCACTTTGGTTTCCCAATGGCTTCCTCTTCCAATCGCTGTTTTCGGCAGTCGATGGTGGCTGCCACTGCATATAATGGAAGATGTTAGTGATTGGCTCGCTGATAAGATAAGCTATAAGGCAGACCTCCTGTCTTACAGCCAACGAATGTCACAAGCACGACCTACCTCTACGCAACTCTCCGACTTTCGCAACCACCCCACCATCACCTGCACTTATTACAACTGAGCTGACCAACTTACTGCTTCCTTTGAACCGAGATCATCTAAATCATTCCACCTGTTGTAATCGAGCGATATTAGTGAAGAATCTGTGGTGATGCATGTCAAGCACCCACAAGCATGGATTTGTCTCCCCTAGTAAAGGTGCGTTATTGAGCTTGTCGGCATGTTCTGATTGCCCGCCATCCCATCGCTTTCCCGTGCCCTGTACACAATCGCATTTGGCTGCCCCAAGATAACCGAGATGGAACTCGAAGCTTGATGAGCTTGAATCTCGCTAATAATAGCTTTGCGGTCCAGGCCCATGACCATGCGAGAGCCGCTTCAATTGCGACACAGACCGCCGACACCACGGTCGCGATCAATCAGCATGCCCAGGCCGCCGGAGAGTTTGCGAACGCCGCAAAGAGCACCACTAGCACTGAGGCTCTGCGGACGTTGGCCCTTCTAGAGCAGCATCACAAGCGTTTGGCCGAACTGCTAAAGGTGCCCATCGAGCCGACAAGTCAGCCATCGAGTGTGGACAGTGACATCCCGGAGGAGGATGAGGAAAAGGCATCGACGAGTCAGGATGATGGGATCAAGTCGGGGAAATCGGACAGGGCTGGGCCGCCTTCGGTCGCCACGCCGCCCAGCGCAGCTAAACCACTGCCAACGCTCTCACAGCATCCCAGATATCGCCAGCGTGACCTTTCTTCGTCCATCGCCAGCAAGCTTGCGTCAGCACGAGGGATAAGGTCAAAATACCAGGGACAAAGCCAGCCTCTCAACCCAAGCGTGTCCAACGACCAGGCACCCGGAAACCTGGAAGTCCACCCTCGGAGCAGAGAGGGTTCAATTCGGGACGGAAATAAGGGACAGGAAACGTCTGATAGGTCACAAAAGCAGCAGCCGAGCTGGGTACCTCCGGGAAAAGCATCACCTACCAAGGAGGATGCGACTGCTGCTTCCTCGAAACCCCAGGCATCTGGTCCTGACTCGCCGACTCCCAGCGATGACGGGTTTACAAGATTCTACAGCACATTTGGTAGTCTGATCAACCGACTTTCCGCGCCTCTAGCTTTCGCCGGCCTCCCACTGACTACCGAAGAGTCTCCGGACGCCGTTAGCCCGGTGGCTTCCCCGGAGATTGCACCGCGCTCAGGGTCGAAACCGCCCCGGCAACCCAAGGGAACAACGGTATCTGTCTCAACCGACCCGGATCTTACCAAGATTTATTCTCGCGCCACTCTACGCACCCTAGCACGCGATGGCCACGCACCTGCCGACTCATTCTACGTCGTCCCGACTAGCGGTCACACGGCTTCCTATGCTAGCATCCTGAACCACGAACAGAAGGAGAAGCGGCGCCTTGCCGCTTCGATTCATAGTCACCGCGCTGACCACGACGACCAAGAAGATGACGAGGATGACTTCGTGGACGCTAGAGAGTCGCAGATCCAGTCGCCGCCCGTGCTTCCATCATCGTCCTCGGCAGTTGCTGGTGCTGCGAACCCATCTTCCGCCTTCCGCAAGAGGCTAGGAAGGTCCAAGACGGAAAAGGATCTGACCAACGTGATCGAGGAGCTGCACATGGAGAACCAAACCCTCAAGGACGCACTCGACAAGGTGAGCAGGCGGCTGCACACCTTTGAGGTTCACTCGCAGACATCGACCCTGGCGTTGGCGCAGAGTATTCGGTTGCAGCATCCTCCTGGGACTACTGCCGGTGGTCACGGGTCGCCTATCAATGCCAGTGGAGTGATGAGTGCTCAGAGTGGTGCTACTTATCCTTCCGAGGAGGTGGCAGCGCTCAAGAGAAAGAATAGGGAACTGGAGGAACAGATGATGAATATGACTAGGCAGATGGCGGCCATGGAGAAGGATCATGATAAGCTGCAGAAGACTGTGGAGAAATACAGAGAGAGGTGGGAGCAACTGAAGGCGGGTGCCAAAGCGAGGAGAGAGGCACAACAGAGCTTGACGCAATTGAGCGGCGGCGGCGGGCAAGGAAGTGGTGGGAATCAAGTAGAGGGTGAGGCTGCCTGAGAAGGACCAAACATGAGCGAACTCGTAGAGTATACATATACGTGAAGGGTCGTAGAGGATAAAGCGGAATATACTTTGTATAACTATCTATGGGTCCTTACCTTCAACGGCGTCTGAAATGTGCTTTGCATTTTGGCCACCAAAACGCCATGGGCGGACATATAAACTTCAGCTATTATCATAGCCACCGACGTTCAGTAACTGTAAGTCGCTTCCCCAAACCCCGACGGAAACGACAAAGCCCGTATTTGCTTCCGTTTCCGCTTCCGCTTCCGCTCAAAACCACCCCCCGGCCCCGATAGCCTCCGCCTCCACCATCACCGACCGACAGCCGAGGCGCCCCACACCTGTTCCCCGGTCTTCCCGTTTTCCGACCCTTCCCCGGCCGGCCCGGTTCCACCTCCGTTTCCACTCCGTTCACCAGGAACACCATGTATCCGAACCTCGCATAACATCCAATTATCCACATGACGCCGCTCCAGGGTCGTATGATGTCACATAGCCCCGGCGCATGAAAAGGGAAGGAAGGGGATAGATTGCGTTCTCCCTTCCGATCCGTGGCGGCGACGGCGGCGAGGAACGGATGAGTGAAATCGGTATTAGGCGTGTTGGGATGTGTGGGGAAAACCGGGAGGCAGCTGATATGGTAATGGGTGGGCAGGTATTGTATGAATATGATGATGTACGTAAATTGATGAAGCACCGTGAGTTGTCTTACAGACTAAACACTATTAACGACATGGAAAAACAAGCATATGTCTGGTATATAGTATTGATATTTTTTTTCCTCTCTCGCTGTTCTGTCCACCTACATAGATGAATGTAGACATGCTCCTGTTGATATAGATATGGTATGACTTTTGTTTGCATCTTCCGCCCGCGGCAGTTGCAGTCTCGATGAGTTGAACATCGTTTTTGCTGCCCTTTTTTCCGCAACCTTCCTTCACTTCCCTTCCACCCCAAAACTTTGATCCTTTCCATCACTCTTCTCCCCACCTTCAACCTCGATTTTCACGGCGCAGTTTACCAAGCAGTAATGTCCTCCACCTCAGCCTCTCCAAACGTGCTGCTCTTGGTAATCTGGCCAACCGAGCTCTCCACCTGCTCAGCTCCCTCAACGCCATCCTTGTTCATAATATCCGGCAACACTTCCCTCAGGAAGTTGAGGATGTACCGATTGACCTGCTCAAACTGGAGCAAGAACGCATCGTGGCCCTCGGGCGAATCAATCCTTTCGAGGCGGGCATCGGGGATGTGCTGCGCCAGTTCCTCCTGCTCGGCGAAAGTGAAGAGACCGTCGCTTTCGATGCCAAGAACGAGAGTGGGCTGCTGGATCAAGGCCAGGGCCTCGGCGATGGAAGGAGCACGCCCGCGGGAGACGTCGTGCGTGTCCAGCTTGCGTGTCATGGCGATGTAGCAGTTGCTGTCGAAGCGCTTGACAAACTTGCTGCCTTGATAGCGCAGGTAGGACTGAGCGGAGAAGTAGGTTGATTGCGGGGGCATGACGTCGCCACCGGTCAAGCTGGTCTTTTGAGGGCCGTGGAACTGGGGGTCAGATTGGGCTTCGGCGGCAGCTTCTTGATTGGCATTGCTGGCGGCTGTGGCATCAACAGGTCTGGCGATGCCGGTGCTGTCGTTGCTGTTGGACCGAGACAAGTTGGTGCGCTTCACCTTGTGGCCGTCGTTGTGGATGTGGAAGTGCGCCTCCGAGGGGGTGGACGGAGTGGGCCTCTCACGGATGATCTGCCGGCGGGACGGATCGGGAGTGTTCCGGCCAAAACGGGCCTCGAAAGAGTTCCGGCTCCGGTAGGTCAGGAGAGCGGACATGCGGGCGGCTCCGAGACCGGTCACAGGTGGGTCCTCAAAGGAGTAGTAGCCGTCGTCATACTTGGGGTCGGCGTAGATGGACTGGCGCTGAGCCTCACCCCAGCTGATGCCCCAGGCGCTGTGCCTGCTCGAGGTGGCGATGGGAACGACGCATCGCACGTAGTCCTTGCCGAAGTAGGCCCATTCGAGAACGAACATGCCGCCAAGAGAACCGCCGATGACGGCGGCTACCTGGCGAACGCCCAACTCGTCAAGCAGCAGCCTGTGCAGCCTGACGTCGTCCCGGATGGTGGTCAGGGGAAACTCGGGACCGTAACGGCCTTTGCTCGGATCACCATCCTTAGCGGTGACAGGACTGGCGGTGCCGTAGGGACTGCCCAAGCTGTTGAAACAGACGATGAAGAAGCGAGAGACGTCAAAGGCCCGACCAGGTCCGCCCAAGAGAGGACCCCACCAGTCACTCACATCGGCGCTGCCAGTCAAGGCATGGCAGATGACCATGGCATTGTCACCGTTGGCGTTGAGAGTGCCCCTGGTGGTGTAGGCCACAGGGACATTGTGAAGCGTGACACCCGACTCTAGCGTGAAGGAAGGAATCACGGCGATTTGCTGGTCTGGGATGAGAGCCGCGAACGGATTCTCGGGTTGGGATTGGATTCTTTCTTGGAAGTATTCAGCCACCGTTCTTTGACGAGATCAAGGGGAGAGAAAGGAAGGGGGTAAGCGAGTAAACTGACCATATTTGGGCCGGCTCTGGCCGTTGGTGACAGCACTGTTGTTGGAGTCGCTCATGATGAGAGAGGTAGAGGTATGAGGTATGAGGTGAGTTCTAGACTCTTGACTATAATGATAATGAGGCTCTTGAAGTGGAAGTTTGTTCTCCTGCGCGGTTGCGTCACTCGTTGGATCCCCGAAGATAGTCTAAGTGTCAGGTCTTGGCCTTGAGACTTTCGAGAAGGGAAAAGTATCAAAAGACTGCAGTTTGTTGTGTACGAGGCAGGCTATGAGCGAGTGAGAAAGATCAAAATTCGATCCCGAGCATTTAAGGAGAGACTGAGGCTAGACGACGTATGACTCCAATATCAAGACACTAATAATCGGTCTAGAAGGGAACGGGAGGGAACAACTAGGAAACAACTGGCAAAAAATGCTGCAAGCGTGGATGGCGCAATCGCTAGACTGGCACCGGCCGTGGGGGAGCTGTGTGGATGATGGATCTCCAGTACGAAAAGATGACTCTTGAATGGACAATCGGGATAAAGAAAAATGAAGAGCGGGAAGGTACAAGCTCCAGGTACCGGAGGCGTTCAGGAACTCTCAGGCGGGCAGTTGGTCGTCAGGGTCAACCAAGGGAACAGATGAATCACTTGGAGACGCCGGCAATCGGCCGTCATGGAGCGGGGACCAGGGGGTGACTGGCCCGTGCATCTCTCCGGCATCCCCCTCGTCGTAAGAAGCGGAGGAGCCCCACGCGGTCCACGATGCCACACTCCACACTCAGTGACAGACCTCTACAGTGCCCTTTCCAGCGCTGCAGGGCATTTTCTCACTGTTCCGAGTTCGCGACGACGGAATGCAGCCTCATCTGCAAGGCTGAGTCTCTTCAACTTCTCGGGCCATGCCATAGCTCTTATCGCATCCCCACTTATTTTTATCTTTTACTGTGCTGCGACTGGGAAATAGCGGACAGCGACGCAGCACAACACTAGGTAGCAAACCCGCCCAGTGCAAAGAACAGAAGTGTACAACCAACGCCAGAGAGCTTGCGATTTGTGACGCGCTACTGGCCCAGCAAACCACAACGACGCAGCAACTGCAACTTAACCGCAACTGCAGCTACGTTCTGCCTACCGACAGCATTTCTCGTGGGACGGTTTGAATCTCCTCGTTCTTCAACGGCAAAAAAAAAAAAAAAAGGTCCCAACCACCTTTACCAAACGAGGCACGGTCTCCAACGACGGACACACCACGTCGCCTTTTTTCCTTTGTCCGCCATCTTGCTCGGCACTGGGTACCCCAACCCGAACATCCATCCAACGGACTCTTTATCGTCGCTCATTCATTCAACTTAATAGTGGTAATTGCATCTTTCCATTCAATCGCGCGCGCCTCGTGGACGTTCTTTGTCTTTTGTCTCTGCATCACCTTCGAGCCAGTCAGAAGAGAGTACGCCCGCCTTACCTGGTCCCTCTTCTCAACTTTCCTTTCGCTTGTCGGTCTGGACCTTGAAAGCGCTTCACGTCACCTCTGCGATCCGTCTACTATCCTCGAGCCTATGGAACCGTTCTATTGTCGGACATTCTTCTTCTGACACCGTTTTGTTGCGTCTTAGTCTTGAACCTAAGGTGAAATCAAAGTCGACTTGAGCTCACCTGTAAAGCAAAACAACGACGACGACAGCAAGATCCGCTATTCGCATCTCGACCGATTACAAGGGCGATCAACGAACGAGTTGACTGCGGTCAAGAGCACCGCCAGCAACAATAGATGACGCAACAGTCGTCACTTTACTACCGCCAATAGAGAGAGCAGCAACATGCCTCCCAAGCGCAAGAGATCCGATCATCGAGGGCCGTCCGACAACGGCCCCTCCAGACCTGCCCCCCATCGACCCGACAATACGTCACTAGGACAGCATGACCGAGGCTATGATGGAGGACGTGGTGGTGGTCGCAATGGAAGAAACACCCGGAGACCCGATCGTCGCGACTCGAACCAGCCTTACAACAGCAACAATAACAACAGCAATCCTAACCCCCCCATACCGTCGTCCGCTTCCCGCCCTCCGAGCTCTTCTTCGGCCAACAACCTCCCTCCGATAAACACTGCACCGCCAACTCCAGCTCCGATCCAGACCGCGGCGGCACCCACGCCAGTACCACCGCCTCAACCAACATACTCGGCGCCCCCTTCGCCCATTCAGCCTGGCTACGATTATAGCATCATCACCGATGACCGCATCTCTAGGTGGTCAAAAGGCGCGCGTCAAGAAGTCATCGACCATGGCGTCCAGTCACGCGACGACGAGGACCTCACTGAGGTTGCGGCCATATTCCAGGAACTGATCCACTCCGCTGTCGACGGTCGTCTTCCCGGTACCGATGCTGGCAAGGTCATCAAGGATATACTGGGTCCCGAGCCCTCAGAGGCTGATCGTGCCGCCCTGGCTTTCGATGCCCATACCCTGTTTCTCGATACCGTGGCGACCTTCATGGACGTGGAAAATGCGCCTTTCCGTCCCCAGCTCCGTGATCTCATGTACGCCACGGAGGTGTCGACTACCCTAATGCGGCAAATCCTGGACGCTGCGGTTCTTCAGCCACTGGGCCTCGTTCGCGATACGTTCGTGCGCGTGGGCATCCGACAGTCCACGAACCTGCTCTATCGCCAGGCGAACTACAACCTCCTGCGAGAAGAGACAGAGGGTTATTCCAAGCTGGTTACCGAACTGTTCACCACTAGCAGTGCCGAACCACCATCTTCCGAGGTCGTGCAGGCTGCGTTCA
This sequence comes from Sordaria brevicollis, assembly GCA_033439795.1. Classification (NCBI taxonomy): domain Eukaryota; kingdom Fungi; phylum Ascomycota; class Sordariomycetes; order Sordariales; family Sordariaceae; genus Sordaria; species Sordaria brevicollis. The sequence continues at coordinate 414,025 of JAUTDP010000006.1, forward strand.
ACAAGGTTATGGGCCTTATTGGAACATTCGACTTGCACCCGGGCCGTGTTCTGGACGTTACGCTGGACGTCTTTGCCTCAGTGCTTATTAAACAGTTCAGGTTCTTTATTAAATTCCTGCGCGTGAGCTCTTGGTGGCCCCGTACCCAGATCAAACTTCCACCGGACACATTCGTTGGTGGCTTACCCATATGGGCCCTCCCCGATCACTCCAACTGGGTTGCAAGCGAAGAGGAGGAAAAGGCTCTCGCTGCTCAACGTCTCAAGCGCGACATTGCGTTCTGGGATAGAGCGCGGAAGATCAAGCTAGACGCGTTCTTCGAGCTCGGCGGCCGACAGATCACAGTCTTGGAAGATGAAGAGCTTCCGGATGCGGAGAGCGGACAGGAAAGCAGTATCGAAAAGGAATGGATCAAAATCACAAAAACCCTGCCACCCACCGGTAACCGCGATGCGGCCCAGATGCTCGGCTTCAAGTTACGGTTCTACACGACAGAAGCTAGGGACAGCGAGGACATGCTCCCGGCAAACCTTCTCTATCTCCTTGCGCTGCTCATTAAGGTTGGGTTTATCACACTAACAGATCTTTGGGAGCATATTTGGCCTCCAGATGACATGATGGAGGCTGTCAAGGAAGCCAGGTTCAAGGAGCTGGAAGAGAAGGAGAGGGCAAACCGACCAGGTGGCGCCGCCAACGCGTTGATGATGGCCGGGGCCCTTCCAGATGACATGGCACCTCCTCCTATGAACAGTCGCCGCGACATGGCTCACGGAAAAGCTGATGCTGACACCAAGGCCACAGCCGAGACTGTCGAAGAGAAGCCCAAGCTTCCAGAACCCGATGACCAAAAGGTCATTCTTCTCAAGTGTCTCCTCACAATCGGTGCTATCCCGGAATCCTTGTTTATCATTGGACGACATGACTGGATCCTGCAAGCACATCCCGACCTTTTACCTCTTGTACATCGTATTCTTCACCACTCTGTCGAGACTGTGTATCAACAAAGCCGCCCTCAGCCCAAATCTTCGGCCTCGGCCCACTGTCCTGGCAAGAAACTCCCGGATATGGATCAATCTGGCGTTCCCAAAGGCAGTGTTAGGCTCGCCGCTATCACTCCTAAACGCGCCTTGAGGTGGCCGTTCCCGGACGAAACCAATGAAGGTGGCGGATACCGCTTCTACTGGGACGAGTGGGCGGATAATGTTCCTGTCTGCCAAACTGTCGACGACATCTTCACCCTCTGCGATACCTTTGTGAACGTTATTGGCGTGAACATCGGCCAGGATGCTGGTCTGATTGCGAAACTTACAAGTATCGGCGCCAAGAGCATGGCCGATGACCAGTCGCCGGCCAACCGTTCCCGTTGGTTGTTGCTATTGAAGCGCCTGCTTGTACCATCCTTGAGTCTGCTGGAGACCAACTCCTCAGTTGTCGATAGTGTCTGGACTCTTCTCAAGCAGTTCCCTATCCATGTTCGATACAACGTTTACGCTGAGTGGTACGAGGGTCAGACATCCCGACTCGAACCCATGAAAAAGGCGTTTGCTCGAACCCGTCTCGAGACGCTCAGTACCATGAAGCGGTTGTCTTTGACCAATATCCCACAGATGGCTAAAACCCTTGCGAAAACTGCTTATCCATCTCCCGGCATTGTTTGCAAGGTCGCGCTGCAGCAAATCGAATCCTACAGCAACCTGATCGAGGCCTTCGTCGAGTGCGCCAAGTATTTCACTGACCTTGGGTACGATGTCCTCGTTTGGTCCGTCCTTAGCTCTCTTGGTGGGCAACAGAGAAGTCGGACGCAAGAAAGCTCGGTTCTGCTTACCAGCAAGTGGCTCCAGGCTTTGTCCAGATTCTCAGGCAAGGTTTTCCTCCGTTATTCAACCATGGATCCCACCCCCATCCTTCGTTATGTGGACAACCAGCTTTCCAAGGGGAACTCCACCGACCTTGTTATTCTCAAGGAGTTGATCTCCTCAATGGGAGGTGTTGTTTCGGATTTGGATTTCACCGATGCGCAGCTTCATGCCATGACCGGTGGTGAGCTTCTAAGACGCGAAACTCTCACGAACCTAGGCGATAAGCGTTACGTATCGACAAAGAGTGCTGATCGACTCATTCGGGCCTTAATGACTAACGGACTTGCTGGTCGCCTTCTCGCCAACATTGCTCAATACCGCCAAAGCGCCATTTCGGCGGTCGTCCAAGGCGATGCTCACATCAAGTATCTAGCAACCATGGCAGACGACACTCACCAGGTGCTACTTCAGTATCTCGATCTTCTCCGCAGTAGTCTTGATGGAGAGACCTTCAACAACCTTGTTCCCAGTGTCATTCGTCTTATGCGCGACTACGGTCTTGGGGCAGGTCTTGCGTTCTTGATCGGACGGGCCAGTATTCGCACGGCTATGAACCGAGTGCGAGGCCAGTCGGAGAGTCAGACACCAGCTGCTTCAGCTGCCCCTGACACGGACGGAGATGTCGCCATGACTACAGTAAATGGTGATGATGCTGTCAACGCGCCTGCCGCCGACGGCCAAACCACGGTTCAGGCTCAAGGTGCCAATGAACGGAAGGTGGACCCTGTTTTGGAACCTTTCCAGCCTCTTATCGACGAGATTCCCACTGTCTTGTCAGAGGACACCCTCCGGTATCTTACTCCTACCTGCTACGTCCTCTTCTGGGCCTTGCAACTGGGCGACCTTTCCTTCCCCCAGGACAATTACAGCGACGAGGTCAACAGACTCAAGAGGCTCGCCAGGGAGGTTATGAACGACAGATCGGACATGACACGAAACGGAATGAACAAAAAGACGCAGAAACAAGCTGAAATTAACGCTCGCGTTTCATCCCTTCTCAAGGAGAATAGCGAAGAACTACAACGATATTCCAAATTCCGCTTCCAGTTGAGCAGACAACTCACTACCTGGTTCCCTGCTGACATGGCAAAAGTCAAAACGACGGCTGACACCATGCTTGAGGAATGCATTCTTCCTCGGTTGCAACTTTCCGGCCTGGATGCGGAGTACAGCTTCAGATTCCTCAAGTTTCTTCACGAGTTTTCGGCACCAAATTTCCAACTCATGGCAGTCTACGATCGGCTTTTCCAGCATAACAGGATCCGCAGTATGCTCTTTACTTGCACCGTACGTGAAGCGGAGCACATCGGCCGGTTCTTGAAGTGCATCCTTAGCGAGCTCTCGAGGTGGCACGGCGACAAGAATGCTTACGAAAAGGAGGCGTTGGGTTCCAAGGAGGTGCAAAAGGAGAAGAAGGAGAAGACAAGGAATTACGTTGGTTTCGCTACCGAGTTTGACGCGGACGGGAAACCTACGAAATTCGTTGAACACGATGCGTTCCGTGACCTTGTCTTCAAGTGGCACAAGGAGCTCAACTCGGCACTTAGGGCGTGCCTCGATGACATGGAGTGGATGCATATCAGGAACGCCATCACGGTGCTCAAGGCTGTGATTGATTTCTTCCCGGCAATCAATTTCATGGCCGAAAAGTTTCTCGCTCAACTCAAGACCATCACTGAGCGAGAGGCCGCCTCCAAGAACGCCCCCGAGTCCGAGGCGGGCCATCGTGTCGATCTTTCGGTCACAGCACAGACGGCATTCTCTGAGTTGCAGAAGAGAAAGTCGAAGTGGATCATGGTTCAGGCATTCCGCCCTGGTATTGTAAGTGCATCGGCTCAGGCTCCGACGCGCACAAACGCTGACCGATCGCAGACGGGTGATTCAAAGGAGGAAGGCAAGTCTCAACAACGCAATGCTGCAGCTGCTACCAACGACAACCCACGCGGGCGGAAACACACCGCCGCCGAGGTTGAAGATGGCGAAGTCAAGGATAGCAGAAGTGGAAGATCTGGCGCAGCCTCTGGAAATCAGAGGGACTCTGCTCCGACGAGAAACCTCCCTACTAGGGAACCGCAAAAGGACGTCAACCCTCCCCAAAGGTCAATGGGAGGTAATGGACCGCCTCCGCGACCTCCAGCGCCCAACGCGACTCCGCTACCGGCCAAACTTCCTGGAAACCGCAATGATGCCAACAGATCATCAACATTAAACTCTGGCGGTCGTGGGCTGCCCAGCAATCCTGATTTGCCTAGGAGGCCAGATGTGCCAATACCAGAGGTTTTCAGCGCCAGTCACTTCAACCGAGGCCAGCACAACATTAACAACAATAGACGGGATGCCGCTCCGTCTAGGGATAGTCGTGATGCTCGAGAGCCGCGTGAGCCTCGGGATCCGCGTGAGACGCATGCTCGTGAACCAAGGGAGCCCGCCCATGGTCGGGATAACAGAGATCACCGCGCGCCGGAAACGGCACGCCCTGAACGACCACGCGACTTCCCATCTGCCGACAGGCGCCCTGCAGAGCCGTCCACAAGGGACTCATCTCGCCTGGCTGATAGGGATTGGCCGAACCGTACGGACCCGCCAGCTCGTTGGACCGAGCCTGCAGCTGCTTCTGGTCGTGATGGCCGGCAGCCACGAGACAGAACACCCCATGGTGCTAGCCGGCACGATGGAAGACTGTCCAGGGAAAATGCAGGTATGGCACCTTCAGCTGCTGCCCCAGCTCACAATGACGCCCCTGAGCCGCCTATCAATCCGGAACGGGCGCGACTTCTAGCAGAGATCGAACAGAAGCAGTCTCATCCCACCCCGCCAAGAGCTGCCGAGACGCAACATGCTCATATCAACCCTGCAAGAGCTGCCCTCATCACCGACGTTCGTGAGCCGCAAGGCCGTACCTCGTCCAGGGAACAAACTCGCGAACGGCCTCCCCGTACAGAATCTCCTAGGGCATCTGAACGGTCAGCGACAAGTCAGGCTGATACTTCTCGCGACGACCGTCAAGGTCGTCATCGGCACTCTGACTATCACAGCACCAGCCGTGAATCTCATGCTCACGGCGAATCGTCACATGGCCGCCTGGAACGCCCAGCTGAGATCGAGAGACCAGCAGTATCTCGAGATGGTTCATACAATCAACCTCCTTCCCGCGGCGCGGATCATGACCATGGCAGATCTGGCCAACAAGATCCCAATTACGGTAGGCTGAACCCTATCCAGTCAATCGTCGACAGCGGACCGGCCCCAGTACCCGTGGCAACTTCTGGGTCTGGCGGTCCACCACCTTCGGGCCCGCGAGGCCGTGGCAGGAACAACGCAAGGATGGGCCCTGCCAACGGCGTTCCAATTCGTCCTGACGGCCGCTTCCCGGGTATGGAAGCCAACCGTACGTCATCGCCCGATCGTCAACCCCCGACTGGCCCTTCCTCTTCACGACAGTCGAGGAGAGGTCAGTATGATAATACAGGCGGCAATGTCAGCACACCGTCCTCTTCTCTGCCTACTCCGGCACCCGGCGTCCATCCTGACCGGATGGGTCACATTAATCAGCAAGCACCACAGACCGGTCAATCTAGCCAGCAGCAATCACAAGTTGGACCTTCGCTACCCCCACCCCCACCACCTTCGGCTCCGGGAGTTCACCCCGATCGGTTGAACCAAATCAACCCTGAGCGGCTGAACCAGATCAATGGTCCACCTAGTCATCGGCCAACTGGTCCAAGTGCCCATAACCGACCTCCGATCAACACCCCAGACCGCCCCTCCATGTCTGCTCCTAACAACAGCGGACGGCAACAACCTTCTGGACAGCATGGCTCCAACTTTGGCACTCCGACCGGCCCATCAGCTGCTAACAACGACCGTATGAGATCTGGCGGAGGAAGCAGACAGCTTCGTGGCATCCAGAACATGCTTGATAAAGCATCCATGGACGCTCGCGGGCCCGGTTCGCGCATGCGCGGGTCTTCTAGACTTAACACCATGGTAGACTCGGATGCTCAAGTACTTGCTGGTGCATCACCTGGCAACACACCCGTCAGCGAAAGACCCGACCCTGTCAGAGACATTCGCGAGAGCGGTTCGCGCAGCCAAATGAGCACGGATCGCGGCGATCGGGAACGGGATCGTGGCAGAGACAGCAGTCATAGGGAATCCAGAGACCGCGAACCTCGTGGTGGTCTGGCGCCGATTCAAGTTGTCGGTGACAGCCGCGAGGATTCCTCCTCGGTTCCACATGGTGGTCACTCCCGTGGTGATGTGAACGGTGAAGGCTATGGTTCCAGCAGCAGAGGAGGAGCCAGCGGCGATCACGAGCGCGGAAGCAGCCGGCACCATAGCTCTCGCTCGGAGAGAAGCGATAGGCCTTCTAGGAGAAGCAGCCGCGAACGCAACCAGGGCGGTGGTGGCGGTGACGGAAAGGAGTCCAGCTCTAGAGGCGACTACTCCAGGGAAAGCAGGAGCCGTGGCGGCGGAGGCGGCAGCAGTGGCCCATCAACAGCTAATGCACCTGGTGGTCCCAGCGCCGACCTCACGACAGGAGGCTCTTCCCGTGACCGGAGATCCGGTCGCGACTCGAATGCCGGCAGTGGATCTGGTCACAGAGGAGGCGGTGGAGGAGATATGCCACCTCCGCCACCTTCAAGGGAACCCAGCCATCGCGGCCATGGCGGCCACAGAGGTGGAGGAGGTGACGGATCAAGTCATAACCAGGGCGGACAACCGCCTATGGGAGGTGGAAGGAACGATGGCCACGGTAGACAATCCAGAGAGTCACGATCCTCTAGGCCTAGCGGGCCAGGTGGTGGACATGATGACATGAGAGGAGGAGGTGGTGATGACAGGTCAAGGAAGCGGAGAGGTGATGGAGTAATTGATTCGTCTCAGGGGCTTGGAGGTCATCAGGACAAGCGGCCGCGTCGCTAGTAGCAAGACGGCGATCCGCCTCAAGCCGATGATGATGATGAGTTGACAACCGAGAGGCAAAGAATGACAAGAAGAACAGGGCGAGGCAAGAAGGAAAGCGATATGGATTGGATGGTGATGAAGCACCCAAGGGATATTATGGCTAGCTCAGCTGTTGCAACAAGCCGCAGCATTTCAAGCTCATGCCCGGAAGATTTTGAAATCACATCATCCAACACTGTTACTAGGACGAAGACTTTACAGCAGGAAATTTTCGCTCGCATTGCACATCTTCGTTGGCTGCTAGAGGTTAGAAAGGTTTAAGATACCTTCGATGAAATCACAAGTCAAAATAAGAAGTAAAGGGGAGGAAGTGAATGTTTGTCCATTGTTGTCCATAAGGGAGGACACATCAGTTAGCGCAAAAAAGTTATCAGCGAATTGTACACTACATAATTCTAGCATATCTTGCTTCACATTATTTGCATGCATGGAATTTGGTGTTCTGGTTCTGGTTCAGTTCGGTTCTTCTTCGTCTCTTAGACAGCTAAACGAATGTTATGGGCCCCTATGATAGATCAAATGGCACGTTTTTAAATGACTAGCTAGAATTGCATTCAACAATACTTGCAATATAAACAGAAAACACAAGCAAAATAACATTTACACCAAGTTTTTGTTCTCTTGGTTTGACTTCTTCAAGAGTGGGTTGACCGTTGAACAGCGATGTGGCATTTGAGTCTGAAGTCGTGATACATTTCTTCGTATAAGTGGACCTCATAAGCTCTAAGCTCTGAGCGCATAACCAATCGATTCAATCCCTCGTGGCGCAATTGGCTAGCGCGTCAGACTGTTAATCTGGAGGCTGTAAGTTCGATCCTTACCGAGGGAGGTTTGTCAAGAATCAAACTGAATCATCTTTTTTTTTTGGCCTTGGTTCTTTTTAATTATTTCAATGTTCTCTTTTTTTTTTCTTTTGAGAAAGTCGCGGGTTTGTAATGGCGATCTTGGAAAAGATGCAGTTGAAGAGTTGGGGAATCTGTGCGGACCGAGGAATAATGAGACACAGGTTTGATCGCGGAATTGAGAAGGAGGTTTTTTAATCAGACAGGACTACCCGTGCCACGCCCCCACTAAAGTGGGTGCTCACCACTCATACGGCCACACCAGTAATACGGCCACGAGGGTTAAAGGTGCGAATGCTAATAAAATATTAAGATATGAAAAACCTAATAACATATCGCAACCACCATTTGAGACGAAAAGAAAGAAAGAGCATAGTTAGAACAGCACATTCTCGCTGTTAAGCCCTTTTTTATTTACTTTTTCGGGTCGGTTTTTGGACCCTCAAAATCTGACACCAAAAAGTGCACCTCTAACCCTGACGTAGCCCTTTTACTGGTGTGGCCGTACTACTAGTGAGCACCCTCTTTAGAGGGGGCGTGGCACGGGTAGCCTGAGTTCGAATATGAGGGAAGCTTGTGTTTGACTATAACTCGAATAAGGGTTCAGTAAAGGATTGTGTAACTGTTGTGTGGAATTGACCTGTCTTTATATGATATTCATTACGCATTTATGGTATAACCCGGAAAGCAAAACATGTTAAACGAGAGCCCCAACGCCCATGGGTATGACATGACATGATAACAGACAGAAAAATGCGAAAAACAAGAAAAGCCGAGATTTCTTTTGAGGATATATAGAAACATGACGAATGATGTTGAAAAATAGCAGACCGGTGGGAGACCTCAATCCCTTTCCGAGGTTTCCCAAACACACTAATAACCCTTTCCCATACGTTTCGTTTCACCTATCCACCCCTTTCAGTCGCTCTGGTCGCTTGCTCGCTTGCTTTGCCCATCCAGAAAAACAAAATCCAGCTTGCCTTTTTCCCTTTTTATGGTCTCATATACTCCCGCCACTCATCCCGTTCTACCTCATCAACCGAGTACTCCTATAGACCAACTTGGACGTGTCTATGAAGTCTGGATCTTCTGATGGGTCGACCGCAGCAATTATCCCATCATTAGCGCCATCGGCATCCACATTCTCCAAAGCATCATCCACCTCGATTTTTGTGTCACCCTTGACACTCCCGCTCACGGTGCTGCCCTCCGACTCCGTCGCTGGTGCTGTCCTCTTGACTCCCTTTTCTACTACCGTGACAACCACGGCCTCCTTGGCCGCCTCCTTCACAGAGCTCCGCGTGCTCTTCACGCTCGTTACCCTCCTCATGCTCTGGGGTCTGTAGCTCCTCGCTCCTGGACCCATAGGGATAGCGGTCGCGCCCGAGGTTGCACTCCTGGGGACCGATCCAGCCGCACCGCCGGCACCCTGCTCACCAGAGGCATCTCCAGCAAGATCCTCGCGCCTGACACGCTCCATCTCTTTGGAAGCCAAGTCCTTGGTCTGGGCCAGACGTTGCTTGATCTTGGTGACCTCCTCGCCGCAGTCGCCGTCGCGAAGGAACTGATGGGCGGCGTGCTCGGACATGGACTGGACGAACTCAAGACCGTTATCGAGCTGATCGTAGATGTCCGACTCAGCCGCCGATTGAGCCTGGTTGCCACGGCCACGGCCTGTAGCCGCGCCCGGGCGGAGATTGGCCAATGGGTTGGCTTGAACTGCACCGCCGCGGGCCAGCATGCGGGTCTGACGGGCAGCCATCATTGCTCTGACTGTCGCTTGGGCTGGATCTTCCTCTGCGGGAGCAGCGCCTGACACATCGATATTATTGACTGCCCTGGGGTCGGGCACCAATCCTCCGTTCGCGGTGTCCCCGCTGTTGTCATCATCGTCGGTCGGCATGGTCATCTCGGCCATCTTCTTGATCTGTGCGACCTTGGCTGCCATCTTGGCCTTGCGCATCATGTTTCTGCTAGCGCTCACAAACTTGACTAGCTCCTCGAAGAAGCTCTGAACATAACTATCATAGTAAACAATGATCATGCTCCGGCTACGGTACTTTGGCGGCTTGTCGGCGTTTTCGGCGCTCATAACTGAATCAGTCCGTTGACGCTTGCGAAGGGTAGCGCGCGCTTTGGCCTGACCTGCTGCACGAACTTGTGATGTTGTTCGTTGAAGGGCCCCAGGAGAGCCTGGCGTTTGGGGGCTGGTCGGTCGCTTATCTGTAGTCTCCTCCTCCTGGTAGTTGGGATGGGCGGCCGGCTCATCTTTTGGCCTTAGGCTTTCCGTTGACCCCTTGTTTCTCAAAGACTTCCGTGACGGGGATCCTGGCTCTTTACCGGGAGATGATGGTTTGGACTCGGCAAGTTGAGCCAACTCTTGCTGACGTTGATCGATTTGGACAATGAGCTCATCTAGGCGATGCAACCAGTCGGGTATGCCAAACTGGAGGTATCTGAGGGCCTCCATAGCGGCGTCGTCCTCCTCTGACGAAGCAGGTGAAACAGCGCTACGTCTCGCTTCAATGCTTTCGACAACTTGTCCTTCCGCGGCCGCTGGCGCGGGACTTTGCTGTGGGGAAGCCGTGGTTGCGACTTTGTCCTGGAACTCCGGGTGTGTTTGCTTTGAATTGGGCGTAGTTGTAGGGGCGCCCAAGAATCTATTGGATGACTCTCAATCCGAGGGTCTCCCTTGTTGTCGAATGAACGTGGAAATGTGAGTGGTTTAGAGTGTAGGTCGGTGCGGCGGCTTCTTGATGAGACGGGATGAGATGAACAGGCGACGTCAAAGAGTCGAGGCGATTCGGGAAGTGCTTTGTATGTCGTTGGCCGTCTTGGTTTCTCTATACGAGCCTTTGGGAGATGGATGAAAGGACGGGTAGACGGCTGGGCGGATGGTTGTAGATAGGATGCTGGACGCCACGGAGAGGGGGGATTTGAACGGTTTGGTTGCACTGCAGCCGATGAACAGGAAACCGAGTCAATTCCTTCGTTTAGAGTTGGATGTCGGCAACAAAAGACGTTGTGGGAGGATGGTTTGTAATGGAATGACGTGCAACAGAAAAGAGGCAGTGTCGATGTCCGAGTACAAGTGAAAAGTGCAAAGTGGGAGAAAGGTGGACGAGAGGTCGAAAGTCGAAGGCAGCTGCAGAAATGGCAGTTGAGCGGTCCGGGGGGGTTCGCTGTTACTGCTGACGGCTCGACGGGGAGGGGAAGAGACCCGGAGAAGCTAGCAGCGGTCGGGCTGGGATAGGGGTCACTACCGGAGTCGCCCAAAGTGCGTGACCTCTGAGCGATCTCTCTCTAGCGTCGGCTGTCGGGTCGAGTCTAGGGCCTAGACGGAGTCTCTCTTTGACACCACAGGCCTAGACGGGATCCGGACTGGCAGTGAGACTGAAGTTGAGAGCCTGAGAAGGAAGGAGGAGATGGTGAGGTGACAGAGAGAGAGAGAGAGAGAGAGAAAGAGAGAGGAAGGAGAGAAGTGGGAAAAAGAGATGAGATGGGAAATGCCAACTGTCAAGTCAAGAGAGACAAGAGATGGAAGGCACGACAGAGAGACCGGATGAATCTGTTCCACTCCCGTCTTTGCACCACTGCACACTGCAGCACTGCACACATGCACTGCACTTCTTCCCTTTGGGCAGTCCAAGGTTGCGGTTGGGTAGAGGTAACCACGACGGGGCCTGCAGCTGGGGGGGTTCCTCCCTGTCCTCTGCCTGTCCTGCTGGGGACGGGAAGGTGTTTTGTTAGGTGGCGGTGTCCGCGTGGGAGATTGCCGTGCGCGCGAGAAAAGTCGAAGGGCGGGCGGAAGGTGGGATAGAGGTATGCGCCAGACTGCAGCAGAGCAGTAACGATGCAGCAGCAATGCAGCGACAATGCAGCGACAGTGCAGCAACACTGGGCAATTCTCGACAACCTCAATGCTGCATCAGGTGGCATCGAATGCCAATTGCCAGCGGGTCAAGACCCTGGCTAACGCTCTCTTTATCCTCAACAGGGCTAGCCGCCTTTCAAAACCTTTTCCTCAGCCAGGGCCGCCTGTTATGGGTCCAGGGGGGTTGCATATGGTAGGTACACCCTTCTGCTGGTTTGTTCGTTAGCACGGGACTTCACAACGCCCTCTCCGCAACTCAGCCAGATTTCTACCAATTTTCATGCAATAAACTGGTATCAACCAAATGCCTCTTTGACTGTCTCTACACGCTACTCAATTTTTAGTTTTTTTTTATGGTTGCTTCGTTGTTTTTCGGTATATTTTTGCAGACCCTTGTCGCGAGAACCGCGCTAACAAACAAACCAGCATCAAATAGTACTCCATTAAGCCCTTCGGCCCACCATTTTGTGAGCTCTTCTCACCACGCTTGGCCCATCTTGACTCTTTTTCTTCCCGTCCGTCTCCAAGAGTTTTCCGTCGTTGCCTGGTCCTTGTCAAAGTCAACGGTTTCGACAGTTTTGTCTTTTTGGAGCCTCAGCTTTCTTTTGACATTGTTTTATCAAAAAGGAAATAAGAGAGGGTTGGGTTCGGGAATCCAGGCCAAGGTTTGTTTTATGAATATGGTCTTCCGTCTTCCCCCGTATAATACCCGACTGCTTATAAAACAGCGTTCCCACCTCGGTCTCGGTTTTCTGTCCGATTTGTTTCTAGTGAGAAAATCGAAAAAAAAGAGAGGCAGGCGTGGGCAGGTACCACCATTCACACCCGCAAAGTGTCAATAGGTGCCGAGGCAACCCACCACTCATCTTGCTAATGGAAGGTGGTCTGTGATACGATACCCATTCTCGCAAGTTTCATGATACGTTTACTGTATGGGAAAGGAAAGAAAGAAAGAAACGGGGGTAAGGGTACATCCTACGGGGGCATCCGCATATGGGACATTCGAAATTACCGATCTCTCCATCAGAAAGGAAGTGGGAAGTCCGGCCCAGACCAAAACACCAACGAAGAGCAAAGCGAGTTCGCCGAAACGCGGAGGCTCTGTTCGGTTTGATCAAATTGGAAAGTGGTAATTGATTGGGATGATCACCCCGACCGGACGACCGATGTTCGATGACCGACAACATTCGGATATGTCGCCGACGGATGTGTCGCCGATACTCGAGTCCAGTCAGTCAAGTCAGCAGCGAAGGCCCTGTCAGAAGTGAGGAGTCGAATCGAATTTCCGCGTTGATCATCTTCTGTTGAAGATGTGAAGAGAGGGGCAGAAGGCCGGTGGGGGGGGGGGGGGGGGGGGGGGGGGGGGGGGGGGGCAGAGACGGGATCAGAGATGGGATGAGGAGGAGGCTTTGGCGGGTAAGGGTACAGGTGGAATGACGGATCATAACCCAGTCGAGCTTAAGCCCAGCCCTGTCCTGTCAGCAACGCTTCAATTTGAGTGCCACAATCTGTCCATTTGCAATGAATGAGCTGGCTAGCAATCTGCGAATCTTTTTTTTATTTTCTCTTCGATGCAGAACATCGGTCGGTTTGGGGGGGTGAATGAGGTGATGTGAGAGCGGAAGCGGCGCAAAAAAGGGGGGTGGGTTAGGATGGGATGAAGCCAGGGGGAAGGGGGAATAAACGGCTGCGGGCGGGCGGACGGACGGGAGTGAGGTTTTGAGGAAAAGATGGGATGATGAGGAGATGGGGGTTCAGTCGGACGAACTGGACAAAGAAACTTAACCGTTCCATACCCTGATACTGAGATGAGTTCTGGGTTTTAGGTATGAAATAGGTATGGCAATAACCGCCGGCAGCGAAACGGACACAACGAAAGGGGCAACGTCTTTTTACAATTTGCACTGCAGCTATCTTTTCGTCTTTGCTTTTTCCTTCACGTCTTGCATCCGAACAAGATCGGAGATATCCAATCGCTTCTGGCTTCTGGCCCGTGGCTCAAAAAGAGGTAGGTACACATTTTGCTCCTGGCCGGCCCGGTTAAAAAGCACAGCGACGGCCGCATGAATCCTAGGACGATCCAATGCGGTGTCTGTGGTTGTGCTTATTATGCATATTTTATGTCGTTTATCCCAGTATCGAGAGCTTAACGAAAGCTGTAATTCAGTTAACCGTCAAATAGTGACTAACACGTGAAACACAGCCTCGGATATGCAATAAACCACCACCAATCGAAAACCTCGTCCAGGCCTTGTCGATCACGACTTCGGCGGGATAAAGAAGCGGTATAGGCTGGTCATCTCCCTTCCGGCCCTCCCCCTCTCCTCGCTCCTGCTCCGAGAACTGTGTTACCGCAAATTCTCAGTCGATTGGGATACCCTCAGGAGGGCGCTAAGGGGGAAGAAGCAAAACCCAACTCCACCTAGTAGAATCTGACCAATGTTGTTACTGGATGTTATTGGGTTGCTCCCGAGGACTTGTTTGATGCACGTTGGCAAGCCTATGATCGCGGTGACATCGGCTTTGACCCGCATCAATTCACTAACAGATTGGTTAAAACCCTTGTTGGCCCCAGATATTGCCGGCACTAAGGGGTATCCCAATCGAACGAGAATTTGCGGTACCTTCCTGCAAAAATGGACATTGGGGGGCAGCATCCCATTTCTGTAAAGAACGCCGCAATTCTCCCGTCATTGTCAGTTGTTTCGGTCGCTCTTACCTCGTTTGCAAAGAGGAGTGAAAAAGTTCATGATCTTTCGGTCTTTCTCCACTTTGCATCTATGAGCTGAGGGAGATTTTTGCCGATCGTTTTGCATGTGAGCTCGCTCGTCGTTGCCCGTTTTTGCTCGTTTTGGCCGTTGGCCTTCTGGAACGAGCCGCTTAAATCCACTGTGTTCCCCTGCTTAAATCCACGGAGTACTTCGAGGCTGGTTTACTACGGGCGCTACTATAACTGAGTCTTCCAGCGATTACGCGAGGAAAGGAGGCAATGAAAAAACGCTAGGTTTGAATGTTCATAGGCGCCAAATTGGATTGGAGCTTTGAAAGACGGGTTTTTCTTAAAAACAATAGCTCGCTCAGTGTTGTTCGGTGATGTTGAAAATGCCCGTCTTCAAGAAGTGGAAGTGCCCCGATGCGGGCGGATATGAAGTACCTCAGCGATACCTGGCCCGTGCCCTCTTGGAGGTTGCTGCAAAATACCGTGGATTTAAGCAGGAGACACAGTGGATTTAAGCAGCCCGTTCTGGAACGTTGTCAGACAAAGTCGCATTTTCAACTGTCAAAATCGTATTTAATTCACTTGGCGAAGTGGAAACTTTCTTTTCTAGCTTGATGTTCCGTCTCCGTCCTTTCGAGTTCTTGTCTTTTTTTGTTCCTACATATTAGCAACTTCGTTCTTGCACTCTGTCCTTTTTTTTTTTCTTCTCTTTCCCCGTGGGCAGTTTCGAAACTCATGAACCATGACCAGTCCAAAAGTCCAAGCCAAAAGCCAAGACGGCTTTCGCTGTCCACTTTCAATGCTTGCACCATCTTTTGCGATTTTGATTGATTGGTTTTCATTTTTTTTTTCTGTGCTTGTGCTGTGCTGACGCCGCTCCTGTGCTGACGCTGACACTTGTGGGTTGACCCTCAACGGCTTCGGCCCGCTCGCACGCTCGCGCGGCGGCACGGCCACGGGCTGGTGGGGGTTTGGGGGTGTGTGGTGTGGTGGTGGCTGGGCGGATGTTTCATCCCTATACGGTAGTATCCGTCTTTAGCGGATCTCCTGTTTTTCTTTCTTGTCCTTGGTGTTCATTTCGGTCTTCTTCTCTTTCGTGATGTTCTTTGCTCCTTAACTAACTGACTTGGGTTCAAGGTTTGATAAGACATCATGGCCGATGTATGTGAAATTGTATTTCGATTTCTCCTGACAGCCCTCGATTTCAGAAACATCCCCGTGGCTGTATTGGTCCATTTGGCTGCCGCTGAGTTCAGTTTCTCAAGAAAATGCGGGCGGCTGGGGAAAATCAGCTTTCGGACGCATTCGCGCCAGACAAGAAGCCAAAAAGTTTGTGCAGCAGCGAAGAATAAAAATTGCTTGCTCCAGTGACCAATTCCCTAGACAGAAGAGAACGTCGCATTCCAGAGGAGATGAGAGTGTCAATGGGTGGTTGAACCGAACCGAACCGAACCGAACCCGCTCGCCTGCCTGCGAGGCATCTCCATTCATCTTGCGAGCGAGGAGGAGACCCTCGGATGCACAGAGAGAGAGGTTACAGTGCCAATAGGGAAAATAATAAATGACAGGAATCGGCGAACCACTCGTGGAAAGCCGAAAGTTTCAAAGCTCTCAAGGGGATAAACTAGCGGTATCCATGCCGGTCGGCGGCGTGAGCCAGGCAGGCCGTCGTGGAAGTCAAGAGGGTTCCAGTCGGTCCAGAGGATTGTCACGGTATGGCACAGTTCGCGTGTCGAGTTGATCTTGTCCTTCTTTTCTCATGTCAATTCCGTGTGAGATTCTGCTTGTCGTTTGAAAACCATACATACCCGTAACAGAGGCGATATACTCGTACGGTACGTACACGTTCAACGACCATCGTTTTTCACGTTGTCGAGTTTTCCTCCTTCCAAACAGAATGGTTGGTTCGTAAATGGACAAATGATCAAAGCCTGTTCTCCTTCAATAGTCGTAACGTCGTCCCGTGTTCCGTGTTCCGTGTCCGTGTCCGTGTCAATCCGGGGTTGGTGTTACACAGAAAGCACAAGAAGCACAAGAGCATGTGCAAGCAGTGAATGGTAGGGTGGGTTTCCTTTTTTTTCCCCCCCTCAACGACAACATGATAGCCACATGAAAAAGCCACAAGAACAAGAAGGGAGGGTGGGTGAAGCGGTCGGCACTTCTGCTTTCCCAATTTGTTGATTTTACCCAGATACTCTCCACACAATCTCTCCTGGTGAAAACATCAACATCTTCAGAATCTTCAGACGCAGATGGATTGCTCTCCAAGTTCGCACAGCCTTCAACAACACAAAACCGATCTCCTTCTGAAGTTCTGAAAGAGGCCATTATAGCAGCGACTTGGCCTCTTCCCTTCTTCTTCCCGTCGGCCAACGACATATCAGTTATACACTATTATATGCGCCATGGCGGACTTCCTTCTTTCAGAAGCATAACAGAGACACAGTATAGAATCGCCAATACTATCGCCAATACTACTCACGATGTAGGTGTATCGCCGTGTCAGGTCGCATTGCATTTTGCAGTTCTCGTGCTCCGTGCTCGTTCGGTTGTAGGTTGTAGCCATCCTTCTATACCTAATCATCCCGCTCGGCAGTGTGTAGGCAACTTTTGTTGAGGGTGTCAACGGTTTTCCTTCACTTCGATCTCAAGGTGGTCAATAGAATGATGCGAGGTTCATTCTTTCAAGTTCGCTTCTTGCCAACTCGTGTTCTTCCAAAAAGCTACCTAGCTCTGAGTACGCCCGTCGGCAGGCACATCCCAAGACAGATTCTGTTTTGATGTACGCTGGACTTCAACTGTATAACTCCGTTAAAACCCGGAGGTATTTATCTTCAGTATCAACAAACAAGGTAGAGAGAGGTATGGATCACCTCGCAAGATCTCTACCAAACTGGCAGCCTCGGATCGGAACAACATTGCGGTTTGAATGTCTCCGAACGAACCAGAAAGTGTTGCATTGATACATACCCGGACCATAGAGCCCAGGGAGTTGAAGTTTGAGTATAGCGCAAAAGCCACACGCAACTGCGAAGTTATCAAAAGTGATGAACCGGAGTGGCTGGCTTTTCGCCTTGTGACGGGCCGGGTTTAGCGATGCCATGCCTGTATTGCCCGTGAACAGCTTGTCCCGAAGTTGGAATTCGCAAGAGGTTCGGCTTGGTGTTGGTGAACGAAAACAATTTTCTGGTCTTGACAGAACGGAGAAGATACAATGCCTGCCTATACGACAACAAAGCATAGGGCAGTTATCAATTGGCAAAAGCCGCGCGCCGACAGCCCATCCTACCATTGGTACCAGGCCATCATGACTATCAAAGGACGGGAAAGAAGAGGTCAAAGCAAACCTCATTGACAATTTCTTGATGCTCACCGGTCTGCTCGGCGAGGCGGTTCGTGCTGAACGCGGGATGAAAATGTTCAGGGTCCTCCTGGACGGGCGGTTAGCTATTCTCTCTCCTGTGGCTGGCAGATTTTTACCTACAACTAATGTTTGGTTGTTTGTGCGAAGCTTGTCTTTTCATGGCCAGTAGAGCTCTCTTGCACTTGGTTGCAACAATAAAGTCCACTGATACTTGTATTTCCCACCTGAGATTGTAGGAATGAAATGATTAGGAGTTGTGTTGGAGTGGATATACTAACGATGACGATGGCACGAAGTTTTGATTAAACTTCCTTCCATTCCAATATTGTCAGCAACGGACGAACCCGCCCCGTCAGCCACAACCGCGTGCAACCGTTTTTGTTTTCGATCTCATCGCATAGCCCATTGCATATAATTCCTCATGCCCTCGTGTCAAGTGTGTGTGGTATGTAGATAGTTCCTTGCAGCTGCCATGATACCTATCACGTTACACAAACAGCCTCAAGGAACGCTTTAGATCCTCACCGAGTAGACTACCGCAGTATCTTGAGGGTATCGTAACGACCGGACCCTAGAATAGACCATCGTCTTGAAGCGATTGCCGACTACGTATCAAGCTTCGAATCTTCAAGGTAACCACGAGAGAGCAGCATTTCAAAGGAGCAATCACATGGAGTGGAAGCGTCTGGTTGAGAGGGCTCGGTTCACGCCAAGAATGAATGGCCCACACACAGACACATCGTCTCCCATTTGTATGTACAATGTAGGTACACTCTGGGCATATTGTTCTCGCAGCGGCTCCTGGTATTAAATCGGCGACCTGGATTTGACGTTGTAGCCCGAACCGGACACGGCCCGGCTCCCTTGGAGATCTCCAATAGTTTTCTGTTGAGTCACCTGACGGAAAATAATCAACATTCCGTCCATTGCAAAAGTTTGCTACGAGAGAGTGATTGACGATCCGGAGTATCGGGATAAACATGCATAGCGGTGATAGCTCCCATTTCTTTGTTTGTCCTTCGTTGTTTGTGTTGCGTCTTTACGAGTCATCTGGTATATGTGGAGTCGTCGTCGAACATGGAGGAGCTGACACATGTTCGCTTCTCAAACAAAACTGGTCTGATGGTTCGACCTTTTTCAGCAAGCCATGGGAAACGACATCCGTCGAGTTTCTCCACGCAAAGCACTTAGAAATGTTACGGGAGGTTGACGAGACCGAATGATAGATCAGCAACAGCGAGAAGGAAAAAAACTGACGGCTCGTTTCGTGCTAGACAAGAATTGTCAACAGATGCATCAAGATGCAAGTGGATGGAGCGGGCGGGAACGGGTTTCTCGACCGTGGTTGGCTGGAATCTCAAAATACCCGAGTCATCATTGGCGCGGACTTTTCTCCTTCGGGTGTCCCATGCTTACACTGCCTACATATGAGCCGGAGCGAGAAAGAGGCGGTCTAGAGTCTGCAGAGTCTAGCTGCTGCCCAACTCGAGAGCCTCAACCAGAGATTTCACAGATCCCTTATCAGCCTTGCCCCAGTCGACGCCTTTCAGCTTCTGTGCCACTGGGTCATTGTCGAGGCTGATCGAAGTCAACCCCCAGAGTTCGTCAACGACGAAGCTCCTGATACGGGGCCAGGGATGCATCATGAGGGCACCAAGCCTCTTGCGAGCGTCTGCGATGCCTTCCTGTCTTCGCTGTTCATTTGTACCAGCGTCCACAAGTGCCCGGCCAGAGCCTTGGGGCTGACGACCGAGCTCTGCGACAGCACCGTAGACCCTAATGCATGCCTCAATCTTGCGAACGTTACCCGTCTTGTAGCAAGCTTTCTGGACCTGTAAACACAGGCTCTTGTAGTTGATCTTGGCACATGTCTGAAAGACGCCGACATGGAGCAGAAAAGCGGTAATCTCCAGTGTCGGGACTAACACGCGGTCCTGGCCTTGCCTGCTCTTGAGGTTGCGGAGGAGTGCAGTGCACACAGCGTCTGTCTTCTCCTGCGACTGTTGACAGAAATCGCACAAGGCAGCTCTAGTCGCGATGACAAGTTCTTCATTGCCTGTGTCGGCGGATGATACGAGCCCCGCCAGGAGCTCCTCCATCCACGCTTCTGGGTTTGTCTTGAGTGAATCCGATATGGTGGGTTGTAGGAAGTCTTCGAATAGCAAATCGAGCAAGAAGCCGAAGTAGATTTTGGAAGAGAACGTGGATTCACGAACCCTAGCAGAGCAGCTGAAATCAGTCAGTATCTTCATGGATAACAAATGCCAGACAATTGGACTGTACTTACTTTGGCTTAAGAACCAGAGCCAGAGCGGTCTGCGCTTCAGCTCTCACTTTGTCCAGCTTCTCTGCTGCCAGACGCAGAATGCGAAGGAATAGCGCTGAAACCACTCGGAAAGGCTCATTCGTGGGCAGCTGGTCAAGTCTCTCCCAGAGGAATTTCGTTGCCTTGATAGCCTGCAAGCGGACCAAAGACCCGACGTCGCCCCGTGCATTGGTCGTGTAGTCATCCAAACCAGCGGCTATGAGCTCGAGGAAGGTGTCAATGTTTTCTCGCAGAATATCACTCTGGGTGAGACTAGACAGGATGGAAACCCGGGTCTCAATGTCGTTGTCAATCTTCCAGCGCTCGACGAAGGCGTTGCACATCAGGCTCCTGTCCTGCTCAGCGACCTTCAAAGTCGCAAGGACGGAGTACGACATGGCAAGCGCAGAGAAATATCCTGAAGCGGTAGTTGCTCGCCCAGATGGACGATGGCGGACAGCGTCAGCCCATTCGCGTACGACGTTCTCTCGCTCAGCATCTTCGCAGAATATGAGCAAAACCAGCGCAGCCTCGGAAGCTACAGTTATGATCTCCTGCTCTGGACGGATAAGCCATTTCGCCAGGTTAGCTTTGGCAAAACCTGCAATCTCTCTGACATGTTCAGGTCTTGGGGTCATCTGCGCTATAAGATCGGAAATCTCAGTGCCACTTTTTGCGAAGAGGGCTCGTCCGGGCAGCAGCGTTGTCTGTGATGTATCTGGCAGAGTATCGTTGCTGCTCAGCACAGACATCTGCAGGACAGGGAAAGAAGAGATAATCAAAGAGCTCGCTCCCTCCGCAATCAACTCTGGTTTGCGGTATGTCCTAGTGTCGGCATCTGTAAGGATTCCCGTTATTGCCCGGATAGTACTTGAAATGAAGTTGAAAACAGAACTGCTGAAGGTGATGCTCCCTACGTCTCGAGACGGGTTTGCAACATTCGGGAAGGCATCGAGTAACGATGAAAAGCTCACGAGTAGCCCGTGTCTTTCCTCAACTTGTCGTACTTGCAGTGACTTGATCCGGCCAAGGATCATGGTTAAAAAGTGCGTGAGCCTTGCAGCCGAATCAGAGACGTTCAAAGCAAGCTCCGAGGCGATGGTTCCAAAGGACGCGCCCGCTGCCCGTCTTGCCATGGCGTCGAGATCACCAATGCCTCTCCAGCCGAGGAGAGCGTGCAAAATAGCCTCGCCATATTGGCCCGATAGTCTGGTCACATTCAGGGCGACCTCTTGAAGTGCCCTGGATCTGCGAGCTACAGCATGATAGTCGACTGTCTGGACTACCCAAATTCCCTTCTCAACCGTATCAGGATGGCGACCGATCAACTCCTGCAATGCGGCAGAAGAACCACGTCTGATGTTTCCTGAAGGGTCCAGGCACGCAGCCACTACGAGTTCTGTAGCCAAAATTTGGAGCATTGAGGCTTGCTGGTTGTAAAACCTGGTTGATACCGTAGAGCTTGTGGGGACTGCGAGCAGTTCCTTTGTGCTATACCTACGCGCGAGCGCCCATATGCCGAAGCACGCCGCATCTCGAACATTGGTGCCGATGGATCCGCCAGAGGTGCCTCGCCTTTCAAATGAAAGGCCAGTCAGAAGGGCGTTGATAATGCCATCAAGATTTTCTGCGGGGGGTGAGCGTCTGTAAAGTAGGTGGGATAGAGTGAGCATCAACCCATGCCACTCGAGAGGGTCAACGGCGCTAATGTCCATTGCTGGCGGCGCGCTTGTATCCGTAGGGTCTTTTACCCATAGAACATTCTTATTCAACGAATCAATCACGGCTTCGACAACTTCTGAGGCCATGTCAGGATCAAGCTTTAAGGTGATGACACTGAGAGCTTTGCTGGCAGCGAACCGGACAGGCGTGTCATTGTCTGCCAGATTTTCGAGCAAGAAACCAATGGTAGTTTCAATGATTTCCATGCTGGACATGTCCTGACTGGACATGCGCAAGATGGAAACCGCGATAGATCGAATCACCTTGATCATAGTTTTGCGAGCCAGGGCCGATGACATGACCGAGCCGGCAGCGTTTTGAGAAGTGGCAGCCCCATGAACTTCTTGAAACAAGGTCAGCAGATACTTGTTCATGTCAGAGGTGTCGATTGACGATACGAGAATGCCGGAGAGGAAGGATAGAACGCCAATGTAATGGTATGGTGTTCTCTGAACACCTTCTTGAGGGCGAAGAGAAGAAAGGGCCCAGTTTACCAAGGCATCCAGCACGCCAAGCTGTTGCATGTCTCTGCGCATGGAAACGCGGACCAAGAGAGCTTTTGCGGCATCTCTTTCCTTGCCCGGGGAGGAAAGATACTTGATGGCCAAGGGCAGAATCCGAGTGGTTATACCGGGAAGACTTTGAGGCCATTGGAAGCCTGGGATGGGCACGAGATCATCTTGCTCGGCATCGGTTGATGAGATGGTGGCCAAGTCAAACGGGGCAAGCATGAGATGCGAAAGCCACAACAAAACGATATACCTCTCCTCCCAAGTCCACTGGGGTCCGCTACCAGCGTTGGCGGGGGTGTCATCTGCGGAGGAGGGATGTGCGTCTTGATGTCTTTCTGACTCCTCGAGAGCGGCAAGTAGCAGCTCCAGGTACTTTGTCTCGTTGTTGAGAAAGCGGACAATGACCTTTTCACCACGGATCTTGCAGAACGTGTACAAGATCTTGCAAATGGCCCTCGGCAACGGAGTCAACAGATCAGATCTGGTTGAGAGAAGCTTGTTTCGGTACCGAGACTGCTGATACTCGAGGAAGTTTTCAGCCAGGATGGGAAGCCATTTGGGCAAATAGGGGTCCAGAAGCTGCGGGAGTTCTTGGAAAGGATCAAGGAGCTGTGAAATTGGTTAGCCCTGATCTCGCCATAATCTCTGAATTTGTAGAGACACTTACTCCAGCAATGATGCGCTCCAACTCACGGGACCGCACACCCGACCTGACTACAGTGCCGCCCGAGCCATTCTGCTTCCTGAGAAAGGGGACTAGTGAGGCGTCAAAATCGCTGATGAGGTCATTGGATATTTTCTGGAGCTTGATGTCCAAGTCGTCGTCTGGCGCGTCCATATCAACGAAGTACTTCCTTCGAGGAATCAATGACCGTACTCAATAAGATGGACAATCGATGATGGCTTCAAGTGAGATGGTTGATGCCTCACTCTCCCCCATGCCCGCGGCCGAGATGCGGTCGGTGCCTGCCGGGAGATTGTGGAGGAGGCTGGAGTGACAAGGGGGGCAGATGATTGGCTGGTGGTGCCTGACCCCGCTCAACCTCCAACGTCACTGCCAAAGCAATTCAATCTTCATCTGAACAACATCAGAGGAATTGGAAGGAGCAGTCCAGCTTTGCTGCGTGGTCACATCCAGAAAGCGCAGCATGAACATGCCCTTCCTCGCAGCATGAAAATCTCTGCACCTGCCTCAACTTCTCTGATGGACAGCCAGCGGTCGAGGGTTTCCCGCCAGGGGCAGGTAGCAGCAGAGGCACATTTTTGTGGCCCACGCCATTCAGTTCTCCTTTTCTGCTTTACGGCACTTGAGCGGACACTTGCCGTCCTCTGCTATGTTTGTTTGTCGACTGTCAACTAGGTGAACCACCAACAAACACCAGTTCATCACCACGGCCATCCACATATCACGTTGGTCATAACATTAATCGACTGCGCTAGTGTCAATATTATTTGTTGCGTCTTTGTTCAGGAACCATGGTCCAATTTATCCCGATATTCGACCCGAATTCGCCAACTTGAACAAACACCATTACCAGTTGCCACGAGCCGCCCGTATTCCCATTCCACGGGCATGGTATTACATTGCACCAACAACTCCATATCGTACAACCCTCGAGCCAATAAAGAAAAACCAACAATCATCCATACGCCAAAGCCGAGACCCAGACAAAATGGAAAACAAACAATGGGAAACGCAACAAAGAAACCAAAGTGCCACTACTTCTTGCTCAGCGCCAACGCACCCACCAACACATCCATGGCCGAGCTGTGTGTTGCTGCCGTCGGCCCCTTGCCTGCCTCGGCTGGCCCTGCCCAGTTGATGCCCAGCTGGTTCTTGGAGTTGCGGTTCTTGGCCCAGATCGTGTCGGCATTCTTGAGGATGGCATCCCGGAAGTGGTCGTGCGGCGCTGCCTGATGGAGGTAGGCCAGATTGCGCACAAAGATGCCCTTGAACTGACTCCCGTCGTCGCCACAGTTGGGCTCGCACCGGTCGATTTCGCGAATGATGCCCTTGTCATCTTGAAGGGCTTTGAGCGCCGCATTGGCAATGTTGACGGCCTCGGCCAGGAAAGACTTGTCACCCGTCGCCTTGGACAACTCCACCAGGCCGCCCAAGATGACGCCCTGATTGTACGACCACGTCTGCAATCCGTTGTTGACACACCCCTTATCCGTCCGCTTCAGCCCGTCGTTGATGAGGCCCTTCTCGTTGATCATACCGCTCGCCTTGAACCAGTTCCAAACCGCGATGGTTTGGCGGATGTACGAGTCTTTTCTGTGCGCCGCTCGGTTGGCGAGGCTGGCACCGAGGGCGATGAACAGTTCGTTCGCAATGGCATTCTTATATTGCTTGTCCTTGCTCCACCATACGCCCCCTCCGCATGTTTTGTCGATGCCATTCTCCGCCATGTCGTCAAAGATGTGCTGCGCAGCGTCCAGCAGTGACACATCGTGTGTGATGTCCCATCCTCGGACCAGGGCAAGTCCCCACCAACCTTCGTCATCAAAAAAGTTGTTGAGGAACTTGGGGAACCCTTGCGCTCGTCTTTGTTTGTTCTTGTTATCGTACTTGTATGTCGCGACAATCTTTCCGACTTTGTCTACCGTCTTGGTTGCCGTCACGGTCGTCTTTTGCGCATTGTAAAAGGTGGTCGTGAAGATGTCTTTGATGTTGATGGCTTCACCGACGGCGTTGTCTGCCGTGGCCAAATCGCCCAGGACCGTGAGGCAGTTGGCGCTATTCCACCACCCGGTTGTTTTCCAGAGACCTGTTGAACGGTCATACCACCCTTGGAGTGCCTTGGCAGCATCTTGTGCGTTCTTGGGATATGCGGCGGCGTTATCAACGGCTCGGGGATGAGAGGACGCGAAGAAGAGAGTCCGGGTGGCGAGGGCGCCCCACTGAACGGCTACCATTTTGTTCGAAAGAAGAGTATGAAAGGACGGTGAAGGTCGGCGAGAATCAGATCTCCTGGAGGGCAAGTTCAGCATGGGAGGACTGGGGAGCTGTCCATGGCATACCTATATACTCGCCATGGTTATTACGACAGCCCCATATGCTGGTACTGGTGAGTGATGCATTGGACACCAGTGAAAGGCGCGTGGATTCCAAGCATGTCGTGCAGCGTGCGTCCTTCGTTCCATGTGTCGCCTTCTTTGACGCCAGGGGCCTTACAAGGCTGTCCGACCTCAACTAAGAATCCGAGACTTAGCCCGTTATCCCTAATATGCGAGCCGCACCACGGCAGAAGCGAATCATTGCCGTCCTCCGCCTGACCCATCGTCATGGACAAAGCTGGCCAGTCAAACAACGGCAGGGCAGCAGCCCGCAAGAGTCAAATGGTTCTTGACTGCAATATTTGGCGATGCTATGCTTGCCAGGAGGCGCAATGCAACCAGAGATACATATCCTCGATGATATCAGCGCGCAGGAGCTAGCTCGGTGGTCAGAGGTTGAGGCTACCATTAACCTTTTAGGTCAAGAGTTTGCTTCCATGGACGGTCGTCAAATCACCAGCGTCTTCTCGGTCATAGGCTGCCAAGTGTTTCAGATCAAAATTGGTTTCATGCCTGACCCAAGCTCCAAATAGGGTTGGCATCTCGGATAAGCGACAAAGAAAGTTTGGAACTTTGGGTTACCCCTAGCTTCGGCTTGCGGCTGGGGCTTATTGCACCGTCGCAGTCAGGGCGGTTTTGCTACAAAGCCTGAATGATCCTGAAATACAACGGCTTGTTAGTTGGCGCCGCACAACCAATAAGGGGCCTATTCACCTATTTAGGGCGCGTTCCAATTTTCAGCTTGTTGATTTGACCTATTGATCTATATACAAAGCTAAAATCTGCAGTATTTATAGGGGTGTCTTTGTACTTTTTACTATATGGTGGCGCCTGCGTGGCGCCTATAAAACTCGCTAAGCGAAGTTATATAATTGGGGTCTATAATAGATCGAGATCCTTGGCAATAGCTTCGTTTTGTAAAACTATAGAGCCGTAATTACTATAACGGGCTCGATATTGAAGCTATTTATAAGCGGAGATATTATTTCGATAATTGGGAAGCTAGCCTACGTCCTTGTATTACTACTGGTTTTTTTCTAAGTGTAGTTATTAATTTGGTTAAGCGTAGAGACTTTAGGGGTAAAAGGGGGATATTAATAAGAGTATAAATAATAATCTATTATAGTAATTATTATAAACGAGTAAATTATAGTAATTGTACTTTTAATTTATATTATTATTTAT
Source organism: Sordaria brevicollis (assembly GCA_033439795.1). Taxonomy (NCBI): domain Eukaryota; kingdom Fungi; phylum Ascomycota; class Sordariomycetes; order Sordariales; family Sordariaceae; genus Sordaria; species Sordaria brevicollis. Next base: position 440,435 of record JAUTDP010000006.1, read on the forward strand.
AATAATAAAAGAGTATATAAAATAGCTAATTGAGAATATAATCGAATATACCCAATCGAATATACTTAATTGAATATACTTAATCGAATAAATTAAATAGAGTAGAATAGAATAGAATAAAATAAAATAAAATTGGGTATAAATATAAGTATTAATTTTATACTTTTATCAATTCGAATCTTCTATTATTAATACTTTTAATACCTTTATTACCTTCTTATTTACCTTCGTTATTTACTTATATTTACTATATTTTTCCCTATTTCTAGCCTTATAAATTATATCGACGATATTAATAATAATATTTTTAATTTGGACCATTTTATTTACAATGGCCCGCATAACCCGATAGCCTTAATTAAATAAAAGGATAGCCTTATCGACGTCTTTAATTTTAGTATTATATTATTAAATTATAGTAATACCCTCGAGTATAGTATTATAATTATATAACTTTTTATTAGCTTTACGGCTATTAATTACTTAATTACCCCGCCGTTTAATCGATAGGAGTTTATTTTCCCTCCTTACGTTAACCGTATTAATTACTATATATATATTACCCGGCGACTTCCCCCCCCTTCCTCCCCCCGTCCTTTTATTGTATACGCTCTTTTATAATTAATTTAGGGTACTAATTGCGGTAAAGATAAAGGTAGGATTAACCGCGGTATAATTATTATTATAATTTATTCCCCCCTTCGGTTTAAATTCCCTCCCGGCTTTAACGAATATAAGGGGACGAGCCCTACCCCTATTATTATTATTACTATTACTACTTAAACCGCCGCTAGTAATAGTAATAATAACGAATTTTTTAATATTTCGAAATTACTATAATCGAAACCCCCCCCTAATATTTAATTACTAGCTACCCCCCTTAATATTTAACTACCGCCAACTATTTCTATTAATATTATTACTATTAAATTTCGTTAAACCGATGCGTAAAAGCGGGTATTTATTACTACCTTAGCCAATTCTATTAAAGTAAATAAATTATATAGCGAAAGGGCAAGTTAATTAAGGAGGGGGTTAAATAAAATTATTAATACCCTCTGCAAAAAATAGCCAAATATTAATTAGGGCTTTGAGAGATTACGCAATCGGTAGAATATTTATAAGGATAATTATAAATTATAGTACGAATTTTTCTAAAAAACCGGTATAATTTACAATAAGGAGACTAATATATTTAATACCGATAATAATATTTAAGCTTCGTTTTTAAAGAGTAAATTACCCGCGGTAAAGTAGTTAAAGACTACCCCCTTTAATTATTGCGACGAATACGCCGCGGTCTTTACTAAAGATTAGGCGATTAATAAATATATTATTCGATTAAATAAACGGTTAAAATAATATTTAAAATCGCGGAAGATTAAAGAGGATTATAATAACGATTTAGAATCTAAGAAAGATAAAGGGAAAGGTAAGGCTATTAAGAAGAAAGATAATTCGATTAGCGAATCGATAGATAATAATAATAATAATACGCTGCTTACCTATTAAGTTAAATTAATAATAAAGAAGTAGTTAATGGCCGCTAATAATATAATTAGATTAGCCGATTTTATATTTAACGCCTAGAAGTACCTATTATATAATATAGTCTCTTCTTCTCCTATTATTATTATTAATCTTTTTAATATTATTATCCCTATTATTATACCGGCGGCGGCAGCTTTTAAGTAGGCTTACAACTGTAACTTCGAAGTTTACTTCTTTACGTTAATAAACGATTCGCTATACCGTTGTATATTTTAAAGTAATAAAAGGGAATTTTTAAAGGGGTTAAAGAAGGATAAATTTATAGCGCGTTTTTTTACTAATATACTATCGGGTAGGGATTTCGTTACGGAGATAGTATTAGAGGATGAGCCTATATACAATTCGAAGTCGTTATCTGAAGAGGAGGAAAATAGATTTAATAATTTGGATTAATTTTTTTTAAAATTATAGGAAATATTTTATTATTTTAGTACTATTTAATAACTTTTATCGATACGATTTTAATAATTTTATTTTTATATTTATACGTATTATAGTAGGAAAGTTATATCGTAATAAACGTTTATTGTAATTCGACGCGTTATTATTATTATTAGGAAATGTAATAACTTTATTATTTTTTTGAAAATTTCTAAATTCACCCGTATAAGGTGGCCAATCTACTACCCTATAAGGTGGGCTCTAGTAACCAATTTTACTACCCTATAAGGTGGGCTCTAGTAGTTAATTTTACTACTTTATAAGGTGGGCTTTAATAGCTAATTTTATATAGTAAAAATAAATCTAATAAAATTAATAAAAAAAATCTAATAATTTAGGCATTCGAACGCCCGCCTACTAATAATTATAGGGTAAATATAAGGGTTCGGGCGCCCGATATAAAAAACGTAAACCTTAACCCTATGAATATAGTCGGTTTTATAATATTAATTACTCTTTTAATTTAATTCTAGAATTAATATAACCAATATTAATCGATTTAAAATAATTTAGCGAATAAAATAGTATAATTATATTAAAATTTGAATAAAATTTAGTAGGGTAGTTAGCGATATAGAAAAATTATCGTACGCGCCTCCTTCTTATACGTTCCAAGGTAGGGTTAGGCGTACGATTAATACGTTTCTAAACTACCTATATATAGCGCCAATTAATATATACTACCTATATTCGTTATATTAAAATACCCCTAAAATCCAATATACGGTCGTTTTATTTAATTACTCTATCTTCCTCGACTATTTCTTCCTTATTAGAATTATTAATAACTATTATCGTAATAGTTTTATTATCGGCGGAAGGCTCTAGACCGTATAAATTAATCCTTTCGACCTAATTATAAAACGTTATAACTGCGTATATAATATCCCGTTAAATTTTAATCGAATATTTTAGAACCGACGACTTTACGATTTTAAACCGCTATTTTATTTTACCGATTACAATTTTAACCTTAGTATAATATTTCGAATATTTTAAATTATATAACTCCTTTTTATTCTTTAATTGACCTCTCCTTATTCTCTATTTAAATAGGTAATATTATACCGCGGGGTATAGTATTAAAATACCGCAAATTAGATAAAACCTAGCGTCGGCGAAGTAAAATTTCCCGGGTAATATTATAAATTTAAATTCGAAGGTTAATTTTAATAATTTAATATTATATATCGAACCCTTTATTCCCGGAAGAATATATATAAATAATTTATTAAGACCGATTATAATAAATATATTCTATATTATATAATTTTTACGACCCCGCTATATATTAACTTCGTTAATTAATACCCGAATATAAATTAAAGTCTCGTCGATAGCGCTAAAATAATTTCTAAAGAATCGATTAAACGCCCGCTTCCGTAGCGCCTCTTCGTATACTGTATCGAAATTTAGAAGAATAATAATTTAATTATATAATAGAATTATAGTATGTAATATTTTATAAAATATACGGTTAATAATTATAATACTATAATTAAATCGATAGATTATATTTTAATAAGTTTTATCGTACGTATAAATATATAAGAATATTATAAATTTCTATTCGATAAATATCCCTCTTATACCGCTAATATCAATATATTAGGATAATTAATCGATTAATTATATAAATGGATATTTCTTTATACAATATATATCGAATAGTTTAAATTTTCAATTAGGGTAGAGGGTATTACAAATTATACCCTCCCTTTTAAAGCGATCCGTATAAACCGATCCGCGTATAGTATCGTAATTGCTACAAATCCGCGTTAAAGATATTATAAATAATATAGCGATTAATATCTATATAAAAAAAAGCTGTATTCGAGTATTATTTATAGCGAAAAGGATTCTTCGTTTTAGTAGTAATTCTAGTATAAAATAAAATAGATGGTTCGTAGTTAATAATAATAATAATATTTTTTATAAATAGCGCTAATACCCTTATTAATAGCCAAATTAATAGTATACGACTAGTTTCAAGCAGCTTTTTGTTATATATCGAGCGATATACTAAAATACTAATATTTGGTATTATACGATACTTATTTAGGAAGGTAATAAGGTCCTATGTAGGCGATACGTCGTTTATAAGGGGGTTATAAGGGTGTTATAGGGTACCTTAGCGAAAAAGATACCTCGAGAGCTCGAAGCCTTGTTCACTAGCGCGTTATGTAGTGTGATCAACTGTATATAAATAACAAGGGGGTCGTTTTGTATGGGAAATAAATCAACAACCCGAAAATTGGAACACGCCCTTAGGGTGAATAGGGAACTCCATCTCTTTGGGTCGCTTTACCTCTGCCCCTTGGCTTATTATTTCTCATGTGCGAAAGCGGCGTTGTTGGTCCAACATGAAGCGTCCCGAAATGGCAGCTCGCTTCCTATCCAAATGCTCCATTTCTGGTCAGAACACAGAGTGAGACAACAAGCGCCACGTGAGTGCCCTGTCGGGTGTGTCTCACGGGGTTATTCTTCGGATGCCTATTGTCCTACCACATGTCATTGTGCGTTTTGACGAATGGCATGTTCACTTTGTCTCTATTCACATCAATAATCATCGTACATCCTATGTCTAGGGCTGTTCACAAGAGGAAAACTCGCGATGTTGTTCCTACGGCCCCAAACCAAGTGGTTCGACCTGTTTATACGAGGCACGGGGTGACTTGCGGCGTAAGTCCGGCTTCCGGCAAGCGACGGGAGTTGCTAAAAGCAACTCTGAAATATTACACAACCTCGATGTACCGCTTACTCGGTGGGTGTTCGGACAACCCGGAACGGGCATCGGCGATTGGCCTAGATGGTACCGTCGAGTTCGGTATGGAGGCACAAACGGATAGTGTCTCATTCCTTCCATATCCACGACAAAGCCCCGAACAGAGTACGGAAGGTGCTACAGAGCGATGCTGTCGTGATGCGGCGATACCATGTCCGGGCAGCCCTTCATCCTCATCGTAGTATGGCGGCTGATGTCGGCCTGGCAGCCATAGTGCCCGGATTTCTAGACAGGCTCGCCAAACCGTCAGCTGCAACTCTGCCTCGCTTTCGGGCCTCAAAGAGGTCATCCGAATGGGGCACAAGTCATCCCGACGGGGCACTGGTCAAGTCCCGATCCCATATTTTGATACCTCTTCTCTCAAGACATTTCACCTACTACAATGGCTTTTGGAAAACTGCGGGAGTGGCTTCATTGTTCACTTAGTGACGACATTTTGGAGTACAGGAAGGGCGAGGCCTAATGGGAATAACGAATTCCGTCTTCGGTTTTATCACCTTCGAGTAGTACACGATACTTCCTCCACCCGAGTAAGTTTCGATGTCTCCCCTAACTTCAGGTAGCCTCTCCGGACTCATATACCAGAATGCAGACATGAGCTCTTCCGTAGACTCTTTCTGTATCTTCGAGTTGACCATCGCGCTTTCCTCTTTTACCAGACACCCTGAGACCAACGAGGCTTCGCTGAAGTCAGGACAGGGGAATTTTCGGACAGCATTGATGGCCCGGAATCGCTCCCACACGACACCAACCAGGTCATCGCTCCACAAGCGACCGTGTCCTACATGGTCCATCACGAGCCCTGAGCGACCTACCTATCCCATCGGTAACATGGCAAGGAACGACCATCGGTAGTTGCGGCGATATGTTGTTCAGGATGATCGCACCAGGTGATTTACTCGATCTTGGCGATATTTGGGTTGCACAGGAATAACAGGAAAACCTGGCAAGCCGGGATCGGGGGATCTATGGAGTAACACAAAACTTCGGTCCACGGGGACATATATATACTTTCTCACGATGCTGTCTCTTGGACTAAGTGCCATGTGGCTAAGACATTGGAAGGATTTAAGACTTCGAAGACTACCCCAGCCTTTTTGCGTTCCTCCCGTTTCTTATCCTAGCAGCGCGATTGTTGAAGCCACTGATGTCATTCAGCAAAATAAAGTGACTTTAGGGGCTGAGACAGATAGGCGGGCGTGGGGTTATGTCTGGGCTATCTTGTTCGAGGATTCCCAATGATATCTAGCACAACTTGTGTTAGAGTTGATAGCCATTCATGGCCCAAGATAGGCAGTTCAATAACTGAAGGTACATTGGGCGCAGTTCGCAGATACTGTGCCCCGACGAATATCGATAGTAGGGGAAACGAAGGAGATGTGCCTTGAAATAAATAAAAGAAGGACAAGATAAAAAGGAAAACGAAAAAAAAAATTGAGGAAGAAACCACAGAATACGAAAAAAAGACAAACTGCAAAAATACATACAACACCAGGGATTCGCTGGTCGTCACCGACCCAACTACTAGTCTGGCCCTCACTGGCTTATCTATGGGAGAGCGGACGGGATCCCGAGTTTTCCAGTGGGTATGGTCGTATGTGGTTATTTTCTGCTGAAGTCGAGCTTATATCTGCAAGCTTGCTCACACATGGTGTTCGTCTCTGTCACGATCTATACCACGACCAGAACACTATCGAGTTTCTCAACCCTTGGCTCCCTGGGCTTGGGATACTACTTAATATTCTCTATTTCCTTTCCTCCTTTTCCCATTTCAACTTTTGCTTGCATTAACGGCTCCAATGGGTGGAATCCAAGGGCCCAAGTCATGTGGTCCCTCGGGTCGGGGCAGTCGGGGAAAGAACTTCGGAACATCCGACGGCAATGTCTTCAATTTCCGCTACAGTAGCTGACTACCGTGTCGCCCAACCAGACGGGTCGGAGATTCAGAAGGACCCACATCCCGATGGCTTCCCCGACATTATTATCCACGGACAACGAGTCGACGACCTTCAGTTTCATGCTCCTCATTACATATGTACTCCTCGGCAATCTTGGTGAATGGCAGGAGTAGGTCGGTACATAGGTAACTACATGTACGGCAGAGACGGATCCCCCCAGTGTCCGCCAAAGTCCAAAGGAACGCCAGTGAAATCCCCCAACAAGGAGGCGGCTAAGGAAGAAGAAGTGCCGGTGCCGGTGAAATAATCTAGACCTGCCGAAAATGTGCTTCCGACGACTCCTCCATGTTCGTGTACATGTCCATAGCCTGACGATGAGGACATGCCGATGCCGTTGCCAACCCCGCTTACATGATCCTGCCTATGGCCCTGGCCCTGTGGCTGCGGCATAGTATTGTCAATAGATGCGGATGCAGAGGTGTTGGTTGAAGACTCACGAAAATTGTTGTTGTTCTGCACATGTGCTGAGTGTGAGTCTCGTTGCTGCTCCCCGGAAGAGGACGTAACAACCGAATCATAAGCCCTCAAAAAACCCACCAAACAATCATGACACCTCGAGATAACCAAACTTTCACTGGACCGAGAAAGCAGGTCAACCGCATCGGTGAGGGCGATGCGTACCGCTGTGAGTTCTTCCTCTTTAAGAAGGTCAGAGAAGGATTCCGAGCGTCTTCGTCTAGTGTCGGTGCCGGGGCCGCCAGCAGGGGCAGGAGCAACAACAAGAAGAAAAGTGTAAAGAGTCAAAGATGCGCCAAAGGCGTGGTAAGCCGTTAGCCACCAGGCCCCTGATAGCAAAAACCTTGTGGTTCTGCCAACGGTCTACGATGGCCTTTGCGAGGGCTATGCATTCTCTGCAGGCATGTATGCAGCGACGGAGAGAGGATACGCCGGACTCGCGCAGGAGATTTAGGGCCATTTTTATGTCGACGTTGTTTTGATTAGAACTTGTAGGGGCTTTCCCGGGTCCTGAAAGCTGATGATGTTGAAGAGCAAGGAACTGTAGAAGAACGGGACGCTCAACTAGAGAGCATAAACCCCAGTATCGAAGGCTGAGGACGGCTCGTAGGCGTTGGGCTTCGATGCTGCTTGGTGATGACGTCGACAGCGACGGGGCAGTGGCGTCGGTACTGGTACTGGTTAGATTTCTCGGGCGCAAATCTGGCGGCACAGACTGACGCCACTGTGACAACTTCCACGAGAGGTCAAAAGCCAGACGCACGATGTTGAACGTGTTCAGTCCGTTACTACCGCCCGCGTTGTCGTCGTACAGCTGAGAGACCACTTGACAAGTGAGATGGGAGAGTTCAACTCCGCACTTGAACGCGTCCACGCTCGTGGCAATGACGCTTCGGCTTGCGTACATGGAGGGGAAAATGTCGCCGATGTCTTGTGGAGGGCCCAGTTTATTCTGGAGGGAAGGGAGGATCGTCATGGGCCGGCCGAATTTGGCGGCCAAGTTGTTGTCGTTCATGACGACCTGGTACCAGGTCCGCTTGCGCATCTCGCGCTCAAGTAAGGTCAGATGTCGAGAGGCGTCAGCTGAGTGTAAACCTATTTGTAAAGCTGCCTTGACGGCTAACGAATGGAAGGTCCAGAGTTGGGCGGATTGGGAAGAGCCGTGAAGGTATTCGATCATGAGGCAGAGGAGTTGTACTGTGAATGTGAACCGATGTGTTAACGCCAGGACATCCTCTTGAACAGTTGTAGAGCCAAAAGGGGCTATTGCCGGTTTCCAAACTGGACGAGATCAAAACCTGTGGCATCGCCAGCTCTTTGGCCCATTGGAAGTAATCTTTCCGAGGTTTCGACTGAAGTTTCGGATGGAGTAGATGGAGAATCGGTACGGTACACGATGCCGATGATCATGTAGAGCAAAGCCAGCCACACGCGGCGAGCGCCCATGAAGCCTCCTTTCCGCAGGTTATGGTATGTGGTCGTGAATGTGTCCACATCGATGATGGGAAAGAAAAGGCCTATCGTGCTAAAATACTGAAGGATGAGATTGGACGCTTCTGGTTCGGGAGGAACATGACGGCTTGTTTGAGGTCTGACTCCTCTGTCATTGATCTCATCATTCGAGGGTCTCCGAAGTTGTCGATGTGACGGATATCTTGAAGAAGAAGGAAGCGTAGGCGCAGAGGTTGCCATAGCCTGTGAGCGACAGGATGGATGACTTTGAGCTCGGGTCAAAGCTAGAGAAAGCTGGCGTACCAAGGCCACGTTGGACGAAGGACCAAAGTATGTACTACAGTTTTCTCCATCATCTGTCAGTGCAACTTCGCCCATACCATCGGCGTTGAGATCCTCCTGCCGTGATCTTGAACTTGGAAGCCCGGATAGGGCAGGCAGAGCCAGCAGCCCATTTCTAGGGCTGTTGGACTCATCGCCATCATCATCCTGTATATCGACGTTGTCATCCTGGGTTAGATCTCGACTTCTCTTGGTCCCAGCAGTAGTCGGAGATGTGTCAATATTGTTAAGCCTTCTTCAAAAGCACTCAATCTGGAAAGAATGTCGGAAGGAAGAGTGTCTTCTGTGATCGACCTCGGGTGGTGATGTACTGCTGCTGGCGGCTCGTCATAGACGCATGACACGTTGAGCTCTTCACATCGGCCACAACTTGGATGTTGGCCATCACACTGTTGCCGTATTTCTGGTGTAAGTTGGACCATATGCTCTCTCGAGATCCATATCGTTCTGTTTGTGTAAAAGGACGTACCCTTGACTTGCGGTTTCGACAGTTGTGACAGGCAATGGAAACGCGGACTCGCTTCCTCGGACGGCCCTCTTCCATGAAGCTATATCCTTCCCGGCTTGGAGACTCTCACTTTAGGACGCGAGCCTTTGGTGATGGCTGTTCTGGAGGGAGATTTGCAGCTGGTGTCTCTTAAAGACGCTGACGGGATCCAATGCGTCGGGTAATATCCATATGTATATTCGCTAAGGCATGTACCGCTGCATTTGTGAATAGCTTCAGCACCCCCCAGGTACCCCGCATGCTGAAGGCCGCGCTAATGCACGCTACTTACTACGGCACCCCAGCCGGCAATGCTTCAACTGTTAAGGAGGGCCGCTTTGTAAGCGCCAAATCCTACCTGCCTACCTAATGTCACAATACTGGGTGGCTGGTCTGCAGGGATAACAGGAGTGCACGTGACCTAAATAACCGAAGTCTGGAGTCTGAGGGATTTTTACACAATAACCAAAGATCTGCACGTCTACAAAATCTTACACAATTACACACAATCAAACCTTCTTTACTCCCCTAATACTATCACTATTATAATAATTAAAAATTTTATTAATTCGCTTAAATTATAATATTAATAACGTTAATAATAACGAAATTAATAATAATAATAATATCCTCAAAGATTAATAATATTCGTCTCAATTCTCCTAAAAATTAACTTACCTAAAAAAATACTTTTATTTCTTAAGTTTAAAACCTAGGCTTATAAAAATATATGAATCCTATAAATCGCTAGCTTTAATTAATAAAATCCTTTAAACTTAATATTTTCGATTATATTAATCAAAAACCTAAAGGAAAAACCGCCGCTAAAAAGAAGGTTCGTTTTAAAGAATTATCTAATATTATAATTAAATATAACTTTTATTATAAACGCGATTATCGCGATTATATAATTAAAAAAAATAATTAGCGTATAAATTTAAAAGCAAACTTTAACCTAAAGATTAAAAAAACTTAATTAAATCTATAAATAACCAAAACCGTTAAAAATCTATACCGTGAAATTAACTTTATTAAATACTTTAACATTTATAAATAGTACAATAATTTTACTAAAGCCGTATATTTTAATAATTAAGAAGTTAAAAAATAAATTAAAACTTAATTAGTCTCTATCCTATGCCTAAACCGTATTATTGAAGATTAAATTATTTAATCGTTTTATTAAAAATAAATTATAACTTTATATAAAGCCCGCGGGGTCTTTAGATTTAATAACTTAAATATTTAATTTATAGAATTCTATTATATAATTAAAGGAAATCCTTTCTCCTTATAAAAAAATACGTATTAGTTTTAATATAATAAAGAATTAAAAAAGGATAATTATATAAAAATAGGATTCTATATTATTACTAAAGATTTTTATAAAATAATAACGGTAAATCCTACTTAGGGTAAAGGCCGGCTAACCCCTTCGTTAAAAAATATAATATTTATAATTATATTAAACGGAAAGTTTATTAAAGAGGACGTTTTTAATAACGAGGAAAACCTTAATACGGATATTAAAAAGGGGCGGGGAAAGGCTATAACTTTAATAAAGAAGAAAGGAAGTAAAAAAAATACGTTTTCTAAATTTACTAATAAAAAACGCGCCTCCTCCCCTCCTTAATAAATTTGTAAAACGAAACGTCCTATTTATAAACTCTATAATTAATTTAATTATAAAATCGAATTATATTATTATATACGCTTATAAATTACCTTCGAAAGTTAAATAATAAACGAAGATATTAAAAAACGCGCCGCTACTAATATAAAAAAGGATAAAAAGCTTAAAAAGGCCGTTCTTTAATTACGTAAATAGAGGGAAAACGAATTTAATTAAAAATAATTCTATAATCGCTTAATAAATAAAAGTAATTTTTAATACCTATAAATCACTGCGCTATATATTTATTAAAAGATTCTATAATTCTTGATTTAAATATAATAATTTATATTTTTAATAAAATTAATCGATTTAAAAACCTTTCCCTTATAAATATAAATAATTATATATAGGTTAGTAATAGCCGTATGTTATAGGGCTGATGCCCGTGGCTGAGTCTGACTAGCACTACTAATCGTGCCGCCAGGCGGACCGCCAGTCGGGTAGCGGCCCGCCCAGTCGCGGCCTTACCGCTACGGCAAGTGGAGTAGTCCGTACTCAATCCCTTAAAAGGATAGTTAGCTAATACCGCTTAGAAAGCGCTCCCCTTCCTCCTATTTCCTTCGTAGAACGTTATCGATTTATTAAAACCTAATATTTGTACTAATTATATTATACCCCTTATATTAGGTTTTATTATTTAAAAGCGGATAGAAAAAAAGTAAATTTAATAAGCGGATAGTAATTTTATAAGCGGAAGACTAGTAATTTTGAGCGTAATATTATAGCATTTTCGATATTATAGTCGGATTTAACGATATAAATATTAACGATGAAGGGGAGTTTTACGACTCTCAAAACGGTATATTAAATAATAGCGGTAATAGCGAAAACTTAATTAAAAGTTTAATTAAAGCTTTTAAAAGTAGTACGACCCTTAAAAATTATATTAAATCCTTTTTATTTAATATTATTTTTATTTTTAATATTTTTACCCCTTATTTAAATTTCGGAATAACCGAATATTTTATTCGTAAAAAGAAATCCCCTTTTAAGACTTTAATTAATAATAATTCCGATAATAATATAAATTCAATTCTCCATTATAAGAAATAATTAAAATTCTTTAAATAAAACGGTTAACCTTATACTTTCGGCTTTTTTTTTAATAAATTCGTTACGGTATATAATAGCGATATTAAATAAGGATTTTACAATAATTTAAATACTGTTTAATACAAAATTATTAATACGCTTTTTACCGAATATAATTAATAATTAAAGGGATTTTAAACCGCTATAATTATACGCGGTAAAAAAAACTTAATTAAATTCTTCGAATAAATCTATACGATTTTTAGTTCTTATTAGAATTAGGAGGCGGCTTTCGATAAATTTGCCTATTAATACCGGATGGGTATTGTGAAGCAATAAGAAAGAATCTTAATTGTTATAAACGTGTGTAAATTAATAATAGAAGAAGAAATTAAAAAGAGGGGAGCTCGCAGCGGTCGAAGACTATATGCATTGCGAGCGCGGGGCAGACCCACTTATATAGGTCAGGCGCGACTACGGTCGCGGTCGCGGTTATAATAACCGCGCACCCGATTATCGGTTATTACTAGCCGCGGGGGGCCGGTAAGTAAATTATTACGTACTAATATTTCTAATATATAATATTTACAATACTATTCCGGTATTAAATGCCGGGTTTAAAAAGAACTCCCTTATTAATTTTAATAATAATTAATTATATATATAATAATCCTATTATTCCTCTATTTTTACGTTTTCTTTACGCTCCTCTCCCTTATTTACTTCTTCCTTAACTATAAATTACGCTTGGGCAATTCGAAAACTACTTTTTTTATTATTTACTCCTTATCCTTTTTTAATAATATATTTCCCAAATAGTTTTAATACTCCCTAATTAAATCCGGAACGTTATATATTTTATCCTTTAGTAATTATTTATTATAATTATAATTATAACCCTTCTATTTCACTAAATATTTTTATTTACCCTTCTTTTTATTTTCCGCAAACTTTAAAATAATTTTTAATTCGTATTTTGCGTTTTCTTCGTCCTTTTCCTATTTTTAATCGTTTATTACGGGGTTGGGGGGTGGTGGGGTGCGATTAAAGGGGTTATTATTATAGGCGGCGCCTTTTAATTAAATAACGGATATTATTAAATAAATATTTATTATTTTAAGGGGTAAATTTAATTAATAGGTTAATTTACTAATATATTTAAAAATTATAAATAGACCGGTTCGTTATTATAAGAATTTCCGAAAGGGTTGGTTAAGTAAATAGTATTTTTTATATAATTTAAGGAAAACTTTTTGACCGATTTTAAATTTATATTATTTATGATTGCTATTATATTATTTTTTAGCTATTGTGGTAGCGAAGGCTATTATTAATTAGGCGTTTTTCCGAAAATTATTTCGAAGCGTTATATAATTCGAAGGTTATCCTTTATTCTAAATAACGATATTGAATAGTTCTAAGGGTTTAAAGCCGAAGAATTATTTATAGGGGGACGATTTAATCGGATTGGAATATATACTATTTATATTCTATTATAAATTAGGTAGTACTTTTATTTAATTAAATTTTAATTTTGCGAAATAATAATACCGGATTATAATTTCTATATTTTAATTTTAACGTTCTATTATACTATTACCCTACGGGTAATATATTGTAGTTATTAATAATTTAATATTTAATATTTATTATATACCCTTTTAAATATGCGATATAAATTTACAATCGCGGTCTAAAATAATAACCTAGGGTAATCCCTAATTATTTAAAATTAATTCTTTAATTAAAATACGTCCCTAATCCTCTACGGTATATATATAATAATTTAGAATAAATTTTATTTTTTTAAACGAATAATATAATATTAGTATAAAGTTATTAAAGAAATTAAATTTAGGGATATATTAAAGGGTTTTGGAAATTATTATTTTAGGTAAATTTATAATAAAATCGATTGCGATAATTCTTATAAATTGAATAAATTCGGGGTTAATAAATTAATAATTTCTAATAATTATTTCTCAATCTATACGATTTAATTAATATATTAGATAATATTATATATAATCCTTAATAGTTTAAATTTTTTTTATAATAATATATTCTTTAAAATCCTATATTATATGGTTTTTATTAAAATAATATTTTTTATCGTAAATAGCGTTTAAACCAAATAGTATTATAGAACATAATACATATAAACGCCTTATTTTATTTATATTAACGTTATATAATAACCCGTTTATAATTTCGAAGGGGTATTCGGCGTAAGAAATAACGCTATCGACTTCGGTGGTATTTAGGTAATTTTTAAATTCTTTTATAATTGGTATAAATTTTATATCCTTCGGGTAATTATTTATAAATCCTTCCTTTATAGCCTTACTTATTTATACTTTTATTTTAACGAAGAAAGTTAATAATACGAATTATATATCGTCGAAAATAAGGATTTCGTTACTATAATTTTTTTTATCTCCTTTAGCGGGCAATTCATTTAAAGCGTTAAGTACGAAATTAAACTTTCCAGCGATATAGTAAATTTTAAAATCGTATTATAATAAATAAATTAATATATTAATTAACCTATAGTTACTTCTATTTATAAATAATATATTAAAGATAATTTATTCGTAAATACCTTTAATAGCCGCGTAATTAATAAATATAATAACTGGGAGGTTATACGAATATAATAACGTCTTTAATCTTTTAGTAGCCTAAATTAGGTATATTATTTCTATTTCGGAAGGATTATATTATATTTTTATTTTATTTAAAACCTTATTTAAAAATATAATTAAGAGAATTTAATTAATTAGAATCAGGACGTTAAGTTTTTAAATATAATTATCTTATATATAGAATAATACTACTCTATATCCCCGTTTAAATAAAATATCGATTTATAAAAATATTTATTTTTTAAAGTTACAGGTACGAGAGGGTGAGAGTAGGTCGTACAAGGTAGGTTTATTTTGGGAGAAAGACTTTAGCCTGGCCAGATATAAGTCTCTGGCCAGGAGCTATCCTCTTTTATACTTGTGCGCTTCCCTGTGGGTCCGGAACGGTCGGCGCCCGGACTCCGAGATCCTTTCCTCCATGTTATGTCCTGCCATCCTTATCTTATCCGCTATCTTATCCGTCGTCCTGGGCTACTGTGCCCTGGTTGTGCGGGTCCCCTTAGGCCTTCCTAGCGATACCCTTATATATTTATTTAAATTTAAGTAGTACAACTTTATATCTTTATATATAGTTTTTTAAATTACTTTAAACGCTTTTAATTCTTCTTCGGTAAGTTTATAAATAGTTTTTATATAATAATTGGCTCGTTTAATTAAATTACCTAATATAATAGCGCCCGACTTCCTTCCTTCGGTTAATAACGCGACCTTACGATTTTATAAAGGCTCGGATAGTTTACCGTAGTACGGGAGAAAGTATTGAATAAATTTAAACCTTTTAATATACTTTTTTAATACCTTTAAAGTATTTAGAAATTCCAAATTCTTAAATATTTTTAACCTTTTTTTAGATATTAAAAAATTTAGGGCGTTTATTTTAAATTTAAGTAATTTAATGTTCGGGTATTGTCACGGCAAAAAGGAAAGGCTTGTAATAAGACAACAATAATCCTTAATTGATAGAAAATCGTAAAATAAAGAAAAAGGAAAACTAATCGTACAAGAATGGAAGCGCAGGCGGGAAGATATAGGCCATGCGTTCCATGGAGTGAATGCGTTTCGTGGGTGAATGGCAGTGCGGTGTTCGCTGGCATAAACCAGTGACCTGCGACAACAAGTCCCCAGTTCGCCCAGTTCCCTGGACAACCTAGTAACATATAACAAGTTAGGTGACCAACGGGTGAGCCGTGCCGTCACAGGTATATAATATAGGATTTCTTTAATAATAGGGCGATATTTTTAAACGTAAAGAGGTTGAAAACTTATTATAAGTATTTTAAATAATCTTCTACGTTATTTAAGAAAATAATAATATTATTAATAAAAGCGTAGTAAAATTCCGAAAATTCCGCTAAAAATCTATTTATAAATCGTTATACGAATATTAGTAAATTTTAATAATTTATAAACGCGACGTTAAATTATTCTAAACTTTAAGGGTTAATTAGGGTAAGTTTATTGTAATATAGTAATTAAACGCCGAATTAGTAAAAGAATATTATTACGTTAATAATAGTAATAAAACGTTTCCTTCTTAATAAAGCGATAATTTTGGATTATAATAATAATAGGTAATTATTTAATATAGTAATTTTATTTAAGGCTTTTAAATTAATAATTATTTTACCCTTTCATTATTTTTTAATAATCTTCTAAATAATAAAAACTAAGTACGCAAATAGGGTAGTTCGGTTTACTTAATTTATTTTACTTTATTAGTATAGGGCGCCGAAAATTTAGTTAAATATTTCTTAATTCTTTTAATACGGAACGTTTTATGTACATATAGCATAAAGGTTACATATAATAATAAAAGTGCATATTGAATGCCATAGCGGCCCGGCGTACCGGGCCGGCAGGGCGCGGTCGCGATCGTAACTACAAAAGTAGGTACAACGCAATCCGGTTTAAAAAAGTAGGTCTATTGCAAAAGGATATCCTTCCATTCGCATATAATCGTACAATCTTTTTAAATCTTCTTTCGATATTACGCTTTATATAGGAATAATATTATTTATTTTTATATTAATTATAAGGTTATTCTTTAAAGCGGAAATAATCCTTATTATATAATAATTACAACGATTTTAATCCAATTACCTTTACCCCTCTTTCTATTAATTAAATTTAAATAAATTGTATAAAAACCTATATATTTAGCCGATTATTATACGCTAAAGAGTATCGCGAAGTATTTAAATCGTAGTAAATTATAATACCCCCCCCAATAACCCTCCCTCTATTACGCCAAATTATAGTAAATAAAATAAATCCGCACTTCCCCGTCGAAATAATTAAATTATAATAGGCTACTAAATATTATTATCCATTTAATTAATCGAATTTAAATAAATTAAACGAATATTTATCCGACCGATCGAATTTAAATAAATTGTAATAATACCTTTCCTACTAAATTGAATTTAAATAAATTAGGTAAATATTATTAAATTGGATAATCGAATTTAAATAAATTACTAAATATCTTCCCCGCTTAACGAATTTTAAATTTTTATACGTTTTTACTATTTAAATCCGAAGCTTCTATTATTAAAACGAAATACTTTGGACGTTAAAAATTTCCCCCACTTTCGAATTTAAATAGAAAGACGGACTTCTCTCCTCTTATAATTATAATTTTTATTAAATATTAATACTCTTTTATTATAAGCGTTAATAACCTTTAAAATTAAAATATCCTAAAATAAACTTCCCGACAATTATATAAAATCCGACTATAATACTACGTATCCTTCGAAATAATTTATAACCCTACGTAACCTTCAAACTATGATAAGAAATATACGCGCTTAATTTTTTTACAAACGAAACGACTACGAATCTAAAATTATAAATCTCCTACCCAAATAATAGTATTCCTTCGACCGTAATACCATTTTTAATAATTTTATAAAACCACTTTTACCGGTTATATTTAAAAAATTCAATATTAATATAAATTCAATTAAATATATTATAATTATAACCGATTATACGAAATAGGAAAATAAATATATTGATAAGAATACCGACCGCTTAAAAACTAAAATTAACGAATATAGGCAACGAATTAAAAATATCGAAAATGTAATAAAAGATTTGAATTAAATAAACGGCTAACGGTATTAAAAATTAGAAATAAAAATTAATAATATAAAAAAAGGCTTTATAATCGCCTTCGGAATAATAATAAATAAAATAAAAGAAATTATAAATTACTAAACGCTTTAAACTAATTCTATTCGGCTATTTAATACGTATATTATACCAAATCCCTAATACCCCTTATTATTAAAAGTAATTTTAGCGGCTTTAATTCCTTACCCGAATCTACGAAATAATATAACGAATATAACTATTAATATAATATATTATATTACTTAATTAAAGGAAAATATATTACGTCTCCTATTTAACGAATCCTATCGCTTTTCTCTTTATTAATTATAATCGATTTATAAATATAATTAAAACGAATTTTTTCCTCCGGTTAAAAATTCTTAAAATATAATTATTTATCGAAATAATTATTTAACCGGCTTAATATAAGCGCATTCCGTTAGGTCGTATCCCTAATCTTTATTTATATACTTCTCCGATTTTTCCAATATACCTAAAAAGAACCTATTATTTTTAATAATTATTAACTTTCCCCTTACTATAATTAAAAAACCCATTAATTATAAATCCCTGTAAATTAATAATATTACGCCGTTTTTTATTATTAAAAAATTAAGAATTAAATTATTTCTAAACAACCTTATTATTCCTCCCTTCTATAAAATTACTATAGGAATATTCGCTATTAAATAAATAGAAAATTAACTTCCACTTATTCTTAATATAATTAAACCAATTTTATACGTAATTATTAAATTAACCATTTATAATAATTACAACTTTATAATAAATTAATTCAAAATTATAAAAGGGAATTAAAATAAAATACGCTAATAATTCTCTTATCGATTTTATAAGTCCAAACCTAATAAATAACTTTCTAACGTTAAAAGTAAAATAAAAATTAAATACCTTAATAATAATAGGAACTAACCTTAAAATTCGTCCTTCGGTATTAACCTTTTTAATTAGGGTATTAACGTTTCCCAATAAAATTATAAAGAAAATAAAATTTAAAACCTTAGGTATTATAACCGTTAATTTTCGTACCGCTAATAAAAAAATGTATAATAAACTTTATTGAATTATTTAAATTATAGAACGCAATTTTACCTTCGTAACGTTAATTCTATAAACTATTTAAAAATAAGTAAAAGACAATTCCTAATTACGTAAGTAAGATTCTTATTCCCTAGCTAAATCTATAGCGCCAATATAGCATGGGGTCCATCTCCGATTCCCCGTAGGATGAAACCGTAGGCGTTAAGCGCCCCGGATAAAAACCCCGGCTACATTTCCCGGCGCGGACCTATCCGCGCCGCTTCTTCGGCATTCCACGATCGCGGTGCACACCCACCGCCAACGCGATTGACATCCGTCTCATCCCTTCCATTCACCGTTGCGCTAGAATATTAGACTGCTCCGCCTTCCTAATCCGCCGTCCCGTCCCCTTGTTTGCCACCGCCTTCCGCCTTCCGCTCCCCCGCCCGTTTGCCTTTCCAACCGCCATTTCCTAATTACGTATTCTTAAAGAATATAAATATTTTATTTAAATTTAAATTATGAATATTAATAATATTCCCCTTTATAACCCCCTTTAAAAATTTTATCCTAATAGCGTAAATAAAACCGGTAACCCCAATAATAGTAATAATAATAATAAAAGAAATAATAATTATAATCGGAATTTAAATTAAAATTATAGCCGCGGCTTACTATTTTACCTTCCGTACTACGAATAATTATATAAAGAACTATCCCCCGAATATTAAAAAACCGTAAAATTAAAACGTAAAGATATTGGGCAATTTTATTTATATTAAAAAGATTTTAAAGATTTAAGAATTATTTAAAACGGGTATAATTTTATTTATATAAACGTATATTATTTCGCGGATCGCTTTTATTCCTTTATAAAAAATAAATATATTACTGATTTTACTAAACGTTAAATCCTATAAATAATTTAAATATTATTAGGCGGCCCTATTATATAATAATAGAATACCGAAATTTCCCTTAAAATAAGGCGTACTCTCTATAAAAGAATATTAAACGATTTTATTAATATATTCGTCGAATATTAGGCCCCCAATTCCGCTATAGTAATTAAAAAATTTATTAAGGGCGTTATTACCTTATATAATATTATTATTAACGATAACGCTTTATTTAATTTTATTGGAAAGTAAATACGGTTCGGTAAAGTAATAGGTATTCTAAGTAAGGATATAATTAATTAAAGAAGAATTATAATATAAATTTAAAATTAAATAAATATATATATTTAAGCCTATCTTTATACGCTACGCTTAATTAATATATTTTCAAACTATAATTATAAAATAAAAAAAGCTAAAACGGTTTTAATTTTGATTACAATTAAATATTACCCTTTCATTAAATATATTTCTTACTTATTTAAAAAGGAGCTTAATAAAAAGGAAAATAAAAACGAATTAAATATATTTAAATTATTTAAAAGATAATTTAATAATAACTATCCCTATTATAATAATAATTATAATTTTAATAATAATAATAATATTCGCGGCCTAAAAAAAAGAAATTAGAAACCTTTTGGGTAATAAGAGCGAATATATTACGTCGACGACGAAAACGCTAACGAGGAAATTATATTAATTACGTTATTAAAATAGAAATTTAATGACGAAATTATATATATTATTTATAATATAGCGTTTATATATTATAAATATTATAATAATTTCTTTTCTAAATTCGAAATATAAAGGTATTCCTATCGTTATAAATTAAATAAAAGGGTTTAAGAAGAGGAAATAATCGTCGTTGGATAGAAAGAGATATATATTTACTATAAATACTATATTATATTTAAAAACGCTTTATTCTAATATAAAAAATACTATTAAAAATTAAAGGATAAATATATTTATAGAACCTTAATTAATATATCGTACTTCGCTACCGAAGACGAGGATATAAAATTAAAAAATTATAACGTTGAAGAAGCCGAATTTTTAAACGAATAAAATATTAAAAATAACCTATTATCGAATTATACCTATTTATATATTAAAATTAAAATTAATTCCGCCGGTAATAATACCGAAATTTATAAAAATTTAAAAACGGGTAAATTAATAATTAATAAGGAATTCTTAAATACGTTTAATTATATAATCGAATATAAATAGCCGAAGCGTATTAAAAATATTAAAAGATTATAATTAATTGAAAAATAAATAACCTTTTATTTATATTTAATTAGAAAAAAAAATAGTAAATTTACGTTAATAAAAATAGTAAAATTAATTTGGGTTATATTAAACCTTTTAATTAAATTATTCTTCGTTAATAATTTTATAAATACGAAAAAAAGTTATATCGATTATTCTACGAAGATAATAAAATTTAAAATTATAAAGGGCTTTACCCTCCCCTTTTCGGTCGACTATAAATATATTCTATATATAAAACAAATTATAATAGTAAAAAAAGTTACTTTATTCCCTAAATAATAAATATATTTCCTAATTAATTATAAACCCCTACTAAAGGGATGGAATTTCTTATTTAATTCGAAGCACGCCTTCGCGGTTAATATAATTATTAATACCAAAACCCCTATAATCGTTTTCGTTAAAAATAATATATAAAGAATAGCGATTATTAATAAACGTTTTAATATCGGTACGATTATTAAAAACGAAGAGGGAATATTCTTTCGGGCTTCTTAAAATAGAGTTTAATATATAGTAATAATTAATTAAATAATAATAATTAAAGGACCTTTTTCTAATTTATAACGTAATATCTATTTTATAATATCGGAATTATTAACGGTACTATTAAATAGAAAATTCGAATTAAACGCTTTTATTTAATTTATAATTTAAAGAGCCGATCTTACTTCTTCGATAAATATATACTATATTAAAAATATCGAATTTTAAAATAAATTACGCCGAAAAATCGAAAAGGTAACGAAAAAGGTAAAGGAAAAGTTAGTTAAAATAACCGAAGAAATATTTAAGAAGAAACCCTACGTTCTAAAAAAATATTTAACCCTAAATATTTATATAAATAATAACGTTTTTAATATTATTTTTAATTAAAGAATTTATGTTTATAACGGATATTTTAAAGAGTAATTAAAGGAGTTAATAAAATTAATCTACGAATATAAAGATATATAAGAAGAAGGGCGTTTAATAAAAATCCCTAAAGAAAATATAATAAAAATATTATTAATCGAAGGTTAATAAAATTAAAAGATAAATATTCGTATATACCCCCTAAGTAAAAAAAACTTAACGGTAATAAATAAAATCTTTAATAAATTCTATATTTAAAGAAAAATAAAATAATATAAAGAAGTTACGCTATTCGCGTACCTAATCTTTATAATATAAAAAACCGTTAAAAATAAGGCAAAAGGCCGCCCTATTATTAATTTACGCGTTTTAAATCGTATTATAATCTTAAATAATTACCCCCTACTTTTATAATTAAAAGCTATTATATAATTACGCGGTAAAAAATTTATTATAATACTTAACGCTATATTTTTCTTCTATTAATTCGGCGTATAACCCCCGTATTATAATAAATTAATATTAATTAATTATAAAGGTTTAGAAACCCCGACGGTAATATTAATAAGCTTTTAAAATTTATTTACTTATATTTAATAATTTATAAATCGATTATTAATTCCCTATAAAAATTATTATTAAATATTTATCGATAATATTATTATCGCTTTAAATACGTTAAAAGAATATATAGAATATTTACGAATTATTTTCGGCCTATTTACCGCTAAAGGGATATTAATTTCTCCAAAAAAATCTTATTTAAAATACCCGAGCGTAAAATTATTAAATTTCAAAATCGATATTCTAAAATTAATAACCACTAATAAATATATCGCCGCATTAAAAAACTTCACTTTCTCTAATTAATTAAAAGCGCTAAAATATTATATAAATAATTTAAACTTTCTACGGTATTTAATCCTATATTACGCCTAATTTTCCGAACCTCTCTAAGCCCGTAAAGTATTATTATTAATAAAGGGCCGCGAATTTGGTAAAATAGTAATAAAAAATATTAATAAACGCAATTATTATTATACGTTAATTAAATTCAAACCTACTCCGGCCGAATTAAAATTATTTAAAGCCTTATAAAAATTATTTATAGAAATAATAACGGAAAAAAATTAAATATTTTATATTATTATAACCCGGATAGGTAATTATTTATCTAAATCGATAAATCGTTTGAATAAAGCTTTAGAATTATAATATTTTATTTAAAAGAAGGTTATAAATAGCGGTTAAATATTTAAATACTTATTAATTAAATCCTTCCCGTTATATTTTTCAATAAGTATTTTACGAAAGCCGAAATCCGCTATAGCCTATTGGAATTTAAAATCGTTTATTTAATATAAGCGGTTCGCTATTTAAAGACGATTATTCATTTTACTAATTAATTAATTATTATATTAATAAATTACTTAATAATAAAGGGTATTATAGAATAAACCAATTTAAAAATAACGTTAACGGATAAAAGAAATAGGCGGTTAATTAACGCTTTAATTTATTTATTTTAATATAATTTATAAATTTTTTATATCCCGGGTAAATTAAATTTCGTACTTAACGCCTTTAATCGCTTACGGATAATCGGCGCCCTTAACGAAAATTTAAAAGGGGAATTAACGTTAAATAATTTATAAAAGGATAAAAAAGTATATAATTTAGAAGAATAAACTTTATTTATAACGGAAGTAAAAATAAATAATATCTTTTAAAATAAATTAGTAGTTAAATATTATAAAGATAAAAAATTCGTAAAAATTTTAAAAGATTTAGAAAAAGCTACCGAAAATAATAATATATTTTATTAATTTAATTACCTATTTATTATTAATAAAAATATTCAATTTATTTATTATAATTACTTAAATGGAATTAAAGCTTTCTATATACTTTTCGATTATATTAAAGAAGTTCTAAAAATCATATATAACGAAAAATACTATTTCGGAAAATAACGAATAATATATAATTTACAAAATTTAATTATCCTATATAAAATAAACTTTATGAAAAAATATTTTAAATATTATTTTAATTATTAATTAAATTAAATAAATCGGGACCCCCTTAATAATAATTATTAAATTATCCGGTTAAAATATAATTTTCCTATAAATATTATAATTCTCGATTTTATTACTAATTTACCCGAAATATTTATGACGAATTCCCTATAGAAGATTAATAATTACGATACCTTTAATACCCTTATACTAGTAATAAATCGAATTATAAAACGTACCCTATTTATCCTTAATTATTTAATTTATATAATAGAAGAATAAAGTATATTATTAATTCGGTAATTTTTATTAAATAATTAGGGTATATTTAAAAGTATTATTTCCGACTAAAATTGTAAATTTATATTAAATTTATAAACTGGAATTTAAAAAGTATGAGGAATTAAACTTATAATAATTACTATGTATTACCCTTAAATTAATAGGTTATTAAAATAGAAAAACTAAATAATAAAAATCGTAATCCAATTCTACTATTTTATATTTTTAGATTTTAATTAGTATAATATACTTCTTCTATTCTAATAAAATTTTAATAACGTACTTACTTAACCCGCTAATATATCGTTATATAAATAATTTTACGGCTTTAAGTTTTTTAGGCCCCTTAATATACTATTTTTAGTAAAATATAGCCCTAAAGTATTAATAATTAAAGAATATTTATAATAAGACGCTATTTGAATTATAGATTTTATTATAGCCGATGCGAAAAAACGATATAACGAATATTATTAAAATATCTAATTTAAAAAAGGTAATAAAGTATTTTTACGATTTTACTACGGATATTACTATTTTAATAACTTATTACGTAAATTTTTTTAATAATAATTAAAATTATATATAATATTAAATAAAATCGGTAATTTCGTTTATCGACTCGAATTACTACCCGGTATAAAAATATATTTAATAATTTTAATAGTATACTTATTATTAACCCCCGATGGAAATAATATATTTAGCCGGCACTTATTATTTTTTAACCCCGTTGAAAATTCGCAATTCAATAACGAATACAAAGTAAAAATTATTCTAAAGTATAAAAAGGTAAAAAGTATAATAAAGTATTTAATTAAATAAAAAGGATAAGGATATTAATATAATTAATAAATAAAGGAGAAAAAATTAACGAATACCCTCGATTTAATAAAAGAATATTAAAATCGAATTAGAATACGCCCCGATTAAAAGCGCGGCCGAAATCGCCCTAAAGGATTAGGAAAAAAACGTTTATAATTATAAAATAAATAGGGAGAATAATTAAGGATAATACAATTTTCGCGTAATAAACTAAAATTTAATACAAAACGTTTTATATATATATAATATAAAAGTTATATATAATAGTAAAAATGTATATTAAATACTATAGCGGCCCGGCGTACCGGGCCGGTAGGGCGCGGTCGCGATCGTAACTACGAGGGCTGCCGCCCCCGTACCCCCGCAAAATTTGCCTGCGGCAAATTTTATACCGTACTCCAAAGGGGTAGAATTCTACTTGAAGCTTCGCCTCAATATAAGTCTAGAGATATACACTGGGTTGTAAAATTTAATCTTATTTTTTTTTTGATTTTTTTTTTCACTAAGTTAAATTATTACGAACTTATTTCTATCTTAGATTTTTTTTTTTTCAAATTTTTTTCACTAAATTAAACTATTACGAAGTTATTATTTATTTTTAATTTTTTTAAAATTTTTCCACTAAATTAAATTATAATAAAATTATTTCTATCTTAGATTTTTTTTCAGAATTTTTTTACTAAATTAAATTATCCCAAAGTTATTATTTATTTTAAATTTTTTTAATATTTTTTAACTAAATTAAATTATAATAAAAGTATTTTTATTTTAGATTTTTTTAATATTTTTTAATTAAATTAAACTATAATAAAGTTATTTCTATTTTAGTTTTTTTTTTCAGATTTTTTTTAATAAATTAAATTATTACGAAATTATTTTTATCTTAAAATTTTTTAGAAATTTTTCAAAAAAAAAGAAGAATTCAAATTTTATAATATAAGCCCCGCCCTAATATTTTATAGAAAATTATATATTTAAATTCTCTACTAATAATACCCGAAAGATAGTCCGTATTTATTTATATTTTAATTTTACACCCTATTAATATTATAGGTTATTTTTCGTAAATAATACTATATATTAATACTATAAGACTTTATAAGCAATTTTTTTTTTATATCCTCCAATCCTTCCTTTCGCGGTTTCTTATTGGGTACGGTATCTTAAATCTTATCTTATTTCGGTCGGTCGGTCGGTCGGTATCTTTTTAAATCTTATTTTATTTCAATCGGTCGGTCGGTCGGTCGGTCGGTCGGGTTATTATAATTAAATTAATAATATAGGTTTAATTTATATTAAAAATAAAGTTTTTAGTCCGGGTTTAAGGAGGCGAAGGGTCCGGGTTTAAGGGTTTAAAAATCGGGTCCAAGGGTCCGAATCGTTTAAAAATAGAAACCGATCCGGGATTAATATAATAAATAAAAATATAATCCCCCTTATTTAAATTATAGAATTATTATAATTAAATTACCCCCTATATTAATAATAAATAATTTTTAAATATATTTTATAAAAGGATATATAAATTGGAAATAATATTAAAGGTAATAAAAGTAATAAAAATAATAATATCGAAAGTAATAAAAATAGTAAAATTAATAATATTAAAGGTAATAATAGCGGTAATAGTATTAAAGTGGGTAAAAATAATAAAAGTAATAAAATTAACGATATTAAAAATAATAATAGCAATAAAAGGGGTAAAATTAATAAAATTAATAAAATTAATAATATTAAAAGTAATAATAACGGTAATAGTATTAAAAGGGGTAAAATTCGTAAAAATCGTAAAAAAAAGTAATAATAGTAATAATAGTATTAAAAATTATAATAATTAAGGTCGTATAATATTATATATATTATTAATAATAACGTTATTTATAAAGAAAAAAAAGAAAGCCGTAATATTAATAAAAAGAAAAAAAAATAATTAAAATAGGAATATTATAAATATAAATATATATTCAAATAAAATAATTATTATATTCAATTATTATCCTAATCCTCTATAAAATCCCCGAAATCGTAATTGAATTCGGTACGAAGTGCCGCTATAAATACTATTTTATTATTCTCCTTCTTCTTCTCCTTCTCCTTCTCCTTTTATTACTTCGGTGTAAAAAATACCGTAATTTTACTTTCTATTATAAATAACCGCTTAATTAAATTTTCGAACCGTTTTACTAAAATTCGATATTCGGCTATAAAAATAAAATCGGCCAAAAGGATAAAAATAGTAAAAGCAGCGGTAAAGGTAATAATAAGAATAAAAATACTTAAAAAATAAAAGGTACGGCGGCTAAAAGAGGGTTAATTAAAGGAAGAGGGTTAAACGGAAAGAAAGAAAGCAACGCCGAAAATTTCAAATTCCGGGGAACTAAAGCGAATTTTCTTTTTCTTATTACTATCGTCGGCAAAAATAAATAATTCAATACTAAATAAATATTTAAAAGACCCCCTAAAAAATATAATATTAATAAATAAATATAATATATAAAATATAATATAATATAAAATAATTAATTTAAAAATAACCTCATTCTTCTCCAAAGCCTTAAAAAGGCCGATAATATCTATAATATTATTATAATACCCGTAAGCATCGTTATCGTTACCCTTTCGTTAAAAACAGCGGTAAATATTAATAATTTTTTATCGAAGAAATTAGTATAATTATTTAACTACGATATAATAATAGTATTTAATAGCCAATTTAATACTCTCTACGCAAAAATATCTATTATATATACAATAGAAGTACAGATTCTAAAACGGTTTACCCTATAATTTAGGGGTATTATCGTTATTATTATCTTCTTTATTATCGTCCTTATAAATATAATAGTAATTAATATATACGAATAATCGAATTATTAAATATATTAATAAATTTATATACTTCCTTTTAATTATACGCAAGGGTAAAAAAATGCTAGGAAGCGGTTTAAAACGGCCGGAGGGGGTAGTAAACGTACCGGGGGTATTAGCGATAACGTTAATAATAATAGTAATAAAGCTCTTCTTAAAAAGGGTTTTAAGTAATATAAATTTAAAAAATATCGTAAAATTGTATATACGTAATTAATATATAATAATTAATAATACTACCTTTATTAATAATTTACGTAAGGATATATTACGTAATTTAGAGAAAAAAAAAAGGAAAAGAAAAACTAGAAATTTAAAAAGGTAAATAATAGAAAATATAATTCGACGGCAAATACGCGACCTCGGGCAGGTAGGTACGAAGCCGCGCAATTTAATACGAATAATAATAGGTAAATAATTATAAAAAGTATTTATTAATTAATAGATTAAATATAGTCGGTAAAATAATAATTAAAATAAAATATTAAAGTAAATAATAATAATAAATACAGAAATAAATAAAAAATAGTACTATAATTATAAAACCGATACCGCCTTTAAAAAGACGAACGTTAAAAATTTTAATAAATAAAACCAATCTACCTACCTTTATCCTTATTATTCCTAATACTGTATTCTTATTATCCTTAATATAAATATTATAAATATAAGCAATTATATCCTAATTATTACGTATAATAAAAAAGAAAATATCGACCCCGATAATAAAGAAATCGTTAACTTCGAAAACTTCGATATCGATTAGAAAAAAAACGTACCCGAAATATAGGGATAAAAAAATACTACCGAACCCGAATTCGAATTAAACATTATTTAGGAAGATAATAATAAGGAGGATAATAATAATAAAATCGATTATAAGGAAGTCGATAACGACGAATTCGATGAATTCGATATACGTATTTAAAATATACTATTAGAGGAGGAAGAATACCGCAATATAGTAATATATAAACGCTAGCGTTTAAGTAAAGGCTAAGTAGGTACTATAAATAAATATTTATTTAACCCTATAAAATATTATTTATACTTAATATATTTAACCGACGATAATAACTATATTTATAATTAATTAAATTTATACCGCTTAGGTAAGTATATAATATATTTATATCGTTATTATAAAAAAATAAATTATATATATATAAAAAACGTAAAAAATAATATTAACGGTTAATAAACGTATATATAAAATTTATCCTACGCTTAAGGAGAAGAAGAATACGAAATTATAAAAATAAATTATATAACGGAGGAAATAAAGAAATAATACGAAAAATAAATTAAAATAAAGATTAATATATAATATTATAAATTATAATAAATTAAATTAAATAAAATATAAAGGGAGGTACTATAATATTAATTAATAGGATAACGGTAATAAAATATTATTAAAATTAATAAAATTATATAATATATAATAGGATATATAAATAATTCGAAATACGTATATAATTATAATAAATTTATCCTATATATTATCTACGATTTTAAATATTATATAATATCTTCCGCTTTCTTTATTAAAATAATACTTCCTTTAAATAATTATATAATACTATTCTAAAGGTCTTTAATTTCTTTAAAACCTTAATATAACTTTATAATAAATATTATTCCCTTACTTATAAAAAATAATATAATTCGTTTAACCTAAAGCGGATTCTAATTATTAAAAATCAAAATAATATCCCCTTTAAATAATTAACGGTCCTTATTAATAATAATTAAAATTAATATTATAATTTCTATAAATTTATTTACAATTAAATGGCCCTCTTTAAGGGTTTTAACTTTATTAAAGCTTTAGTATTAACCTTAATACTAAAAAGCTTCAAAGTAATTTCATTTTTCGCTAATAATATCCGTCCGCTAATTTATTATTTAATTAAAGCGTACCGGTCGTTAAATTACCCGTTCTATAAAAATAATAAATAATTACCTTACTATATATTAGGAAATAAAACTTCGGGAAAAAGGTTTATTTATAATTAAAGGAACCTCCTATATATTAGGAGGTAAAATTAGCCGAATTAATATATTCGACCGATAATTTACGGCTCTCCCGCGGTAGTAAACCGGTAGAAAACTAATCCTTTTAACCGAATTAATATATTCGACCAATAATTTATAATTCTTTAACCGAATTAATATATTCGATTAATAATTTATAACTCTCTAACCGAATTAATATATTCGACTTATAATTTATAATTCTTCTACAATAGTAAACCTAATAGCTTTAATTTAATAATATAAAGGTTAATTAATTTCTAAAAAATAAATTCGGCAATTATATATATTATAAAATAAAGTAATTTAATTAATATTTTCTTAAATTAAATTAAAAGAGGGTATAATCGCCTTCGAAGATTTTAAGTTATTAAATTTTTAATTTAAAATTAAAATAGTATATTATTATTTAAGCGAAAGGCTATTAATTTATTAACGGCGTCGTTAATAATTTTTTCGAAATTAATTATAAAATTAATTACGTCGAGCCCGTTAATTATTAAACTACGGTTAATATTCTTTAAAATTAAATTAGGAAAGGGTATAATCGCTTTTCGTCTTTTAAATTATTTTAAATTATTTTATTTTTAATTTAGGGTTTAATAATTTAATAAATAATAGATTTTCCGGCGTTAAAAATAAGGTTTAAATAATTGCGGCGTTTTTACAATTAGTCGGCTCAATGGGTAATTAATTTAAAATTAGCCGTAATATAATAATCAATTTAATATATCGAAGTTAAGGGCGCTCGTTATAACGTCTATTATAAATAGAAATAGAAACGTTAATATATAGAACCGTATTATCGTTTAATATAAAAACGAAATAATAGAAAAGAGGTTCTATTTAATTAATATATAAAAAAAAAGAGGTTTTATCTAATTAATATACGAAAGAAAAGAGGTTCTATTTAATTAATATATATAAACGATTAATAGGGGAAGGATAAATATCCGGTAGATAAGGTTAAATAGAGTAAAAAAGAATAGATAAATATATTAATAGGGGAAGGTTAAGAATAAGGATAAAGACGGGAATTTAGGAAATGGTAGGAAAATTTTTTATATTCGTACGTACGGAGGCGGGGCCGGATACGAATAGCCGAATCCAGCTTAATATAAAAACCGATATTTTAATATTTTTCATTTATATATTATTAATTAAAATTATATTATTATATTTTCCGGGGGAAATAGTAATTTTTAAAGTTCCCTTTTATTTGTATTAACCCTACGTTTATCTTTATTATTATTATTAACCGTATATATAATATTAAAATTAAAAATATAATTAAATATAAATCTTTTAATAAATATAACCCGAAAAATAATTACGTATATTAATCCCGCGGCAAAATTATTACCCGAAACGTTTAAAATAACTTCGTCTACCGTAGCTCTTTATAATTTATATATAATAATAGCGTAAATAATAATAATAAGAAACTATTTGCGAGTATAAGGCTCATTTCCCTTTATATAATTATAGGTAAAGCGGAAAATAAATACGGTCTTCTCGTTAATACCTTTTAACAAATCGTCTTCGAATATACATAATCTACTATAATTAAGGAAATAGACTAATAATATATAAGGAGGGTTCTTTACGTTACGAAAGTTAATATTAGGAAATTTATTATTAACTTTCTATATAATATCTTAAATAATATTAATTATACCGTTAATTAAACCTTTTTTAATCTAATAATTTTTAATTAATATAACCTTAATATTTAAAATAATAAAAAGCTTTTTATAAAAATTCCCCGCTTAATTAAATAAAATAAATATTATACTTTAACCCGTATATATTATTATAATTTATATATATAGCCTATTAAAACTTAATAAATAATTTATATTATATTATTTAACTTTATCGTTTATTGGGTAGATATATAAAATATTATTAAAAACGGTTAAATCGGCATTACTTTCCTTAAATTAATATATAATCCGCGTAGAAAGGAATTCCTAATTATCGTATAACGGCTATCCAACGCGGACCCGATTAAAAACCCCTTTAAACGCTATTTATTTAGGACTACTTTACTATATAATAATAGTAAATTCGATAATTTTATCGAAGGTATAATATATAATCCAATTAAACGATTCGGTATTATTAAAAAGGTTATTTATAATTTATTTATATAGAGCCTTTTTTATAATAAATAATAATTAATAAAAGTCGCCAATTAAAAGAATATTTATACCGCTAAACGGTTTTTCCGTACAAATAGGGAAAGCCCGTCTAAATTATTAATCGATAAAATATATTATCCTTAAACCGATTATAAACTTTTTATTTATAATAAAGTACTATACGTATTGTAATCGACGTTATAATTAACCTATATTATTATTATTTATAGCCGGGAATTTATTAACCGTTTTAAAAATAAAAAGCCGTAAAAAGGAATATAAAATAAACCCATTAATATTATTAGCCGTAATACCTATAAAAATAAAATATATAATAACGGGCTCCTTACCGGTAGGCCTAATAAGGTTATTTAATAACTCTTCTAATTTAATAAATAGAAGGTTAATAATAAAAGACTTCTTAATATTACTTTTATTATCGAATTATATATAAAGAGGAAATAGGTTATTACTACGAAAAATAGCCGTATAATAATCGATAAACGTATTATAAACCAACTTCTACTTTAAATTAAATTTATTAAAAATAATATTAATAATTTTTCCAACCGTATATATACTCGGGTTTTTTTATACCTTCTATTTTTAATACTATTTTTATAGGCTAATATTATTAAAATCGGTATAGAATTTATAATATAACGTCTAATTATAATATAAATCCTTATTATAATTACCGAGAAGGTTAATATTTTTATTAATATTGAGGTTTCGGTTAGGTTTTCGTACAATATATATTATTTAATTAATTTATTCCAATTCCCAATCCCGATTTAATTCGTTTATAGGCTCGAATTATTTATTATTAGGGGGCGCTACTAACTATTCGCTATAGTAATTATAATTGTAATTATAATATAGCTTAAAATAACGATTATATATTTTAAAT
This sequence comes from Sordaria brevicollis, assembly GCA_033439795.1. Taxonomy (NCBI): domain Eukaryota; kingdom Fungi; phylum Ascomycota; class Sordariomycetes; order Sordariales; family Sordariaceae; genus Sordaria; species Sordaria brevicollis. The sequence continues at coordinate 473,545 of JAUTDP010000006.1, forward strand.
TACGTATTATACGTAATGCCGTCGACGGTTTTTAAATTATCCTCGTTAGTATAGGGGTAATAGAGTATTATTTTAACGCGGTAGAAATTCTTATATTAATCGGAGGCCGGGTTAAATTTATATTTAGGGATATATTTTAATATATATACTTTTTTATAGAATTTCTATAATTTTATACCCTAATTAATATATTTATAAAATTAAAAATAAATAAAATCGGTAAATTACTCGGCGTATTATAAATATTTATTATATTAAAGGACAAAATTGTAAATATCGTTATTAATTTCGATAATATAACGTCTTCGCTCATTTCGTAATCTATAATCTATTAACCGAACCATACATATACCTTCGTAAAGGTTAAAATTAATAAAATAATAATAGACCTCCTATATAGACTAATCCTTCTTAGTAATTAATTTATTTATTAATTTAGTAATAAAAGAAATTAATAGCCTATTAAACGATATATAAAGCAATATTAAAGCCGCAAACTCCTAATACGATTTAAATTTAACCTCGGCCTTCGAATAATATTTAATAATATAATATAGTATAATTTTATCCGTAATATATAAAAACGTATTAATATTACCCTATTAATTTAAAAATATAACCGGATTTTAAATATTTATCTATCTATTATTTCTAACCGGGTTAAAATTATTATATTAAAAATTAAAACTACAAATAATATATACCCGGTTATACATATCCTTAAAGAAGTAAAATCGATACAACTAATCGTTTTTATTAGCAAAATTATTACCCTTCTTCAAACGCTTACAATAAAGACTATATTTATATATTTAAATAACGTTAATAATACATAATAATATATTAAATATAAATTACTCATCCTCATATATACGAATAGCCAAAATATCCACCTTATTAACGAAATTTACCGTACGCCTATAAAGCTCCGGGTTTATAATAATAATATATATACCTTAAAATTTAACGAAATTATTTATACCCTATTAAATAATAAAGTTTAATTTAAGTATACTTTTATATTAATATAAATTATAATTATAAAAATTATTATAAACCTATTACTTATACTTATTTTAATAATCAATAATACGGAATTTAAACTTTAAAAAAACGTTAAAAAAAATCTAATACCTCTTCTAAAAATACTAAATAATAATCAACGGATTATTACGTAAATTATCCGCCGCTAACTTCTACTACTATAATTCCGTAGAATTAAATTATATATTATATTTAGGTATTAATATAATTAAAAACCTCTAACGGAGGTCGGTTAGCATAAAAATTAAGAAAAAGGACGGCGTACCGAATATATAAACGTACGCTTCCAAATTTTACTTCCTCCCTCCCTAATAAGGCCGTATACTATACAAAGTATTAATATATTTTATAATAAATTTTAATATCTATTCCGAACGGTCGGTACGTTTAATAAATACTTCCCTAATATCTTCCGTAGTAAATTTACTATTATTAATATTAATATAGTACCGATTCTTCTAAAGGATTTATCTTCGTATAAGGGTATTAAATATAACGAAGCGGAAACGGGAATATCGAATAAAACGGCTATTATACTATTTTATAACGTAATCGATATATTCCTTATAAGTAACCTTATATATTCACTATGTAATAAAATCCGCCTTCCTATATAAATATAATATTAGGAAGGCTAAAGAAAGTAAATAATATAAATTATTAAATTCGTTTAAGGGGGTAGGACGTAAAAAGTTAAATATATTTATATAATTACGAATATTATTATATTTATTATAATTTATATAAATTTCGGGAATAAAAAGCATTTCTTTAAAGGGTAATAATAAATAATTTAGTGAATTTATTAGGGTAATAAAAATATAGGGATTAAAAGGATAATTAGGGGGGAAATAAAGACCGTATATAAAGTCTAAATTAACGTATTTAAAATAATAATTTAAATATACTATTTCTCTCTAATATTAGCTTTAAATATTTATTTAACTAATAAATTACTCGAATTATCCTTAGGCTAGAACGGTATTAAGAATAATAACCTTATCCTTATAAATATTATCATCGTTACTAAAGAGGTCATTCTTATCGATAATATTCAATTCGTCGAGGATTTAAATATTTACCCAATTAATAATATTACCGTCTTTTAGAAATTAGGAAAGCCAATCGTAATTAATACAAATATAACGATACTTAAAATAATATATAATTAAAAATTTAAACTATTATTAAATATAACGCTAATTAATTATAAAAGTACGCCGGAATTATTATATAACGTACTTAAAAGCTTCCTTATTTATAAAAATAATATTATTTAATTTAAATACGAATATATCTAACTCCTCGGGTAAAAGAGGTAATATATTATATACTTTAACAATATCTTTCAAAAAATAAGCCGTATAATTAATATATATATATTATTAACCGCGAATTTAATATATTTATATAATTATATATATAATAGAAATAAATATTTCCCCAATAAAATTTAATTTAGGCAAATTATTAAAGATAAGGCCGAAATCTATATAATTAAAAGCCGAAAATACCAATATAGTATTTAATTATTACTTTTTATATTTATAAATATAATATTTATATTCGTCGTTACAATTAAAGTTAAAATTAAACTATTTCTTTTTTTATAGCATATACTCCTTATACTTAATATTAAATATTATATCGTTAAATTTCTTAATAAAATCCTCATCCTCGTCCGTAATAACCTTCTCCTCAAAGGGATTAAAATTTAAATTTAGAACCAAAGGGGGGTACTATAAATAGTACCGTAAATTAGGCCATAATATATATTCTAAATTAATTAAGTTTTCGGGAATTAATTAAAGAAATTCGAAATAGTTTTACTAAATATTTAAATCGGAAGTAAATAACCTAAAAGGTATAGGCTAATATCGAAAACGGCTACAAGAACGTAGAATATAATAAAAAGGCTCCGCGCCGGGACGTTTAATTATAATTAGAGGGCTTCGCGGTTAACGTAAAAAAAGAGGAAACGACGGCCGGTATTCGCTATATTCGCTTAAACGGTTTTAATTAAAAATAATCTATCCGGAAAATAATTAGTTAAAATTATATTAATTAGAATCGTATTAATAATACTAACCGGGAAACGGTATATTACGATTACCTAGGATTAATAGTAAATAAAATTATTACTTTAAACCGCTAATAAATTAATTATCCGTAATATAATATTATTAATAATATTCTTTAATATTATAAAGATTTATTATTTTGTAATAATATTATATATATAAATTATAAAAATATAATCCGTAAAATATAGGCCCTAAAAATATATTTATTACTACAAAAGGAAAATAATATAGGAAGTGAATTATATATTTTATATAATATTTATTAATAGTATATACGAATAAATATACTATTAATATTAATTATTAAACTCCTAAACTTCAATAGGGCGCCGAAGGCTATATAAACCATTATAATTAAAATATAGTAGATTATAATTAAAAGTACGTATATTAAGGGAGGCTACCCTTAATTATATTAGGGTATAAATATTAAATAAGACTACCCGTAATCGAAATAAATTAAATCGAATTAAAGTATTTTAATTTAATATATTAAAGGACGAAATTTATTTATATAAGTTTTATATAATATTAATTAATAGCGTAAAAAAAATTTATTCTCTATAATAATAATAGACCTTATAATCTTTACTAATAATATTACGCATCCGTCTAATTTCTATTAAATTTAATTAATATTAATAATAATAATTAGGAGTATTTAGACTATTAATATTAATATTCTATATTAATTATTAAAGCGGAGTATTATATATAACAAACCGTATACAACGGATAACCAATATTATAAAAAAAGGTTATATAATCGGAGCCGGAGCCGGAATAGAAGTCGAACGTATTAAAGCCGGGGCCGGGGTTCGAAGCGGAATAGGACGTATCCGAACCGGAGGTAATATATTCGGTATATTGGGGATTACTATAGGGGGCTCTATAACTAACGGAAGTCTCTACCGAATAATATATTATTTATTACAATATTCGATACAATTTTAAATTAGCTTATTAGGGTTTTTCTTACTTATAAATTCGGATAGGGGTAATTCCCGCTTATAAAAATAATATATAAACGATTAAAAATCGTTTTTATTATTATTTTCGTTATCTTTATTATTAAAAAGCGGCTACAATTAATTAAAAGAAGGCGATTATATAGAAGGAAGCGGTTAATTAGAAAGAGGGAATTAATTAGAACGTAAGATAAATATAATAATAGTAATTATTTATATAATTAAAATAAATAATTAATATTATATTAAAATAATATAATTTATATATATAAAGGATAAATAAATAAAGGATAATTATAAATAAATAATATATTTAAAAGTATAAAGCGTATAAAGCAATTAAAAGTATTATATTAGTTAAAAGAGCTAAGGATTAAGGAGGGTCGTATATACGTAAGCGACTACAATTATATAAGGATAAATACCGGGTTATTAAAAAAATTAATACTATATTGCGTTAATAAAAAGAATACGGAATTATAATAAAAAATACCCTATTTATTAAAAGAATTATAATTTTAGTAGGGTCGATTGCGCGTAATTAAATATAATTATATAAAGACAGATACTAAATTATTAATTAATTAAAAGGAAATTATATTATAGAAAATTAATTAATTAAACGAAATAATAGAAGAATATAAATTATAATTTATTATTACAATTACTACTTAATTATTAAATAGAAACGAAAAGGTATTATTCGTTTTAATTACTACAATTACTACAATTACTATAAGGATTAAAAAAAATACTATTCGTTTATAGGAAGGTAATATCGCTTACGAATAATCGATACCGAATTCGCGCAAACGGTAATTAGAAAGTAATATATATTTACTACGGTCGAGGTTTAATTTATATAAGTAATAATTAAATTTTTAAAGTAATTACAATATATTTACTTATTATTAATAAAGGTTAACGACCTATAAATTAGGATAGGGTATATTTATATTACAATTTATATTCTAATTAATCCTAACCGCTTAAAATGTAGGGAATCGCAATTCTAACCAATTCCAATACGTAAAACTTCGGGTAAATTATGTAGCATTTTCAGGGATTATTATAAGGGTACGGTCTTATTATAAAAGAAACTACGCTCAACGTTCTACTCATTCCGTATTATAATACTATTTTCTCTAGACTATATTAAAGCGAAGCTTCAAATAAAAGTGGGTACGACGCGGTCCGGTTTAGAAAAGTGGGTCCGTTGCGAAAGGATATCCTTCCGTTCGTACACGGTCGTACAATCTTTTTGAATCTTCTTTCGATATTACGCTTTATATAGGAATAATATTATTTACTTTTGTATTAATTACAGGGTTGTTCTTTGAGGCGGAAGCAGTCCTTATTACCTTTTTATTTAATAAATAAAATCGAAATTAAATACGTTAATTTTATTATCCTTCTATTAATAGGATTCGTATTATATCGTTTTCTATTATATTAATTACCTTTCCTTCTTCTTATAGGGAAGGGTAGTCGTCGATAATACGCTTAATATTATTTATTATCGTTAAATTTTTAGAATATATATAAATACCCTTATATATTTCTTCGGGAAGGTTGGTTAACGTTTTTAAACCTAATATTAAATATTTTTCTATAATATAAAATTTCGATTTATCCTCTTAATCTTTATTTTTTTAAAGAGGGCGCTTTTATTTACCTAAAATTTATATAACGTCGATTTTACCGTTCGGGAATTCTATAATCTTTTAAGCTATATTTTTATTCTTTATTAATAATTCGTCGAAGATTTATTCGTTTATTATATTTTTAATATATTTATATTTGCCGGCGGGGTCGCCTTTTTAAATAATATTATATATTATAATTTTAAGTATATCGAATTCCTTATTTAATAATATAGGGTTAGCGCTCTAATTATATACTATTATTTTATTAATTATTTACTTTATTAGCGCTAAATATCCGCTATTAGTAATTTCCGAAATTATATTAATTTTAAATTATTTAAGAATAATAATTATATTATTAATATTATTATTAACGAATATAATAATTAAGGATGTAGCGTTTATTATTGCGTTAACCGCCGTAGGGTAGTAAGAATTTAATATAAAATTCTTTCCTTTTAGTAAGGGTTTATAAGAAATAAGAATATATCCGGATTAATTTAGTAGTAAGGTAATTTTTTTAATTATAGTAATTCGACGTATATATAATTTCGAATTCGTTTATATTACGAAGTTAATAATAAAATTGTAAAAATTTTAAAATATAATAATTTCGGTCTTATAATCCGTATTAATTGTATATATATATAAAAGATTATTGTCGAATAGGATATTAAATTCTAATTTATTTATAATTTAATTACTTTTAATAAATTTTAATATTAAGGGGTTACTATTTTTATCGACGCTTTTTAAATATATTTTGAACGTAGCCTATTTTAAAATATTTACCGATTTGCCGTTTATTCCTTTTATTCTAATTCTTCTAAATTTAATTTCGTATTTTAATATTTGAAGGAAAGTTCTATTAATTAGCGTATAATTTATATTAGGGTTTATATAAATTTCGATAAAATTACTCTCGGGAATAGTTTTAATATTAATACGTATATAAATAAAATTTAATAATAGATTATTATCCGCGTCCGTTATTAATTAGCGATTAATTTTTCGAATTATAATAGGATTATTAATACGGATAGGGGCTAATATTATTCGATATACCGAAGTAAATTCTTTTCCTTTTAGGCGGTTTTCTAAAGCGAATTTATATTATTTAATATATTTAAATAATTTATTACGGGAAACGTAGCGTTTTTTATAATACCCGTAAATATATTATTCCAATATTAAGGGAGAAGGAGTACAAAATTTTTCGGCTTTAATTATTAATAGAAAGGGGTATTATTTTTTATATTTAATTTTATAATTAAATTTAATAAATTTTTAATATTTCCGATATTTTTTATTAAATTTTATAATTAAATAATTAAAGACTTCGTCTATTTCGGATTTTAATATTAAATTTTCTTTTCTAATATCAAAAATTTGTTTATATACCTTTTAATTATAATTTAAATCGTAATTACAATTTCGGTTATAATTTCGGTTGCAATTATTATCGCAATTATTATTTCGATTACAATTTTACGTATAATTAGTTAAAAATTAAATATTTTGCGTAATATAATTATTAAATTAGTAATTATTAAAGCGACGGCTATTCGAACGTTAAGAATAGTTATCCGGCCGACCGGTATATAAATTATTATTAAATATACGAATTTCTTTATTTATTACCGAAATTAAAATAGTGCGTATTTTAATAATAATACGTATATAATCCTTAAAGGTTTCTTTTTCGACGGGGGCGTAGACGTACTATTATATTCGAAGGTTTAAATTGGATTAAATTTATATTATAACGCCGTACTAATTTCTATTATTTTTAGTAAAAATATTTATAATTTTAATATATTTTATTTACTATTATATATAAATAATAAAAGAATTAAAGTTTTCTAAAATTTTACGAAGGTAAAATCGATTATAAAAAAACTTTTAAATAATAATAATAGGGTCGGGGGTAAAGCGTTTAATAAATTAATTAAATAAACGATAAATATTACCCATTTTCGATTCCATTTTTTCTTCGCTATCTACTTCGACCGTTTATTAAATTAGATTTAATCCCGTTAAATATAAAGCGAATAATCGAGAAAGTTATCGGTTTATTTTACTCTCGGTTTACTATTAAAATAGGGATTCGAAAAATAATAATATTTTTTCGCAAAATACGTATATATTAATATATATAGTATTTTTACCGTTATTAATTATTTTAACGTTTTTAAAATCCTTTCCGTTAGGGTTAAATACGCTAATTTCTTTATATTTAATTTTTTCGAAATTATCCTCGCTATTATAATTATATCCTTTATCCTCCGGTTCGTATTTAGGACTATTTCTAAATAGGGCGCTTCCTCTATTACTACCGCCATTTCCGCTTTTATTAAAATAGCGAAGTAAATTAAAGGGGGTATAAAGGTTATATAATTTTTAATACGGGGTACCGCCGCTACGTCTTTTATTACTATTATATAAATCGTTATTATTATTATCGTTATCGGGGGGTATATTACCGTTATAACCTCCTTTTCTATTATTATTATTATTATAATTAAAATCGTCGTTATTTAATATTTAATTATTAAGGATAAACTTTAGTATAATAATAAATCGACTTCGCGTACCCTTATAGAATAGGGGTAATTAATTAATAAAGGCTTAATTAAATATATAATAATTAATAACCAATTCGGGGATTTAAAATTAATATAATATTTATAAATAATTATTATAATTCGTTAATAAAATTATATTACTTTTTATAGGAGGGTTAGGGCGTAATATATTAATTAGGTTTTATAATATTAAAGGGGCGGATTAATTATAATTAAAGGTATAATTATAAAGGGTAATAATTATTTTAAATTTCTATATTTATTCGTAAAAAGGATTATTAAGGGATAAAGTAATTTAAGGTTCTTTAATTACTTTATTAATTAATTTATTTATAACCGCTTTAAGCGATCCGAAAATATCGTCTCTTAATTTAATTAATTTCTCCGCAGTATACGGGGCATTAAGTATTTTACCTTTATCTTTAGGCTAAATTTCAATAGGGTTGGGTAGGGTAAACGGGTTATTAAACAATCCTTTAAATATATCTTTACAAATTTCTTTAATAATTAGGTATATATTATATTAATTTATACTATAACGTTTTTTATAATTGTTTTCATAATAACTTTTTATTACTTTATTAAATCCTTAAAAATATCATCAATAAAAATTCTAATATTTTAGGATATTTAATCTATAATATCGTTAATTTACACTCGGGTATTTAATAATTATTTTTTTAATACGTAATTAAAATCCCAATTAATTTCGTCCTTTAATATAGTTTTAAAAGTTTCTATACTCTTTTAGGCTTTTTTAATTAAAGTATTAATTTTAAATACGTAGCTAATTAATATTTTTTCCACTTATTTGCAATCTTTTTTAAAAATATTTTAAAAAATATATATTTATAGAAAAATTTCGTTAAAGATGGTATTAATTTACTAATCGAATTTAACGTTTAAATATAATATAGATTCTTTATTAATATTTATTTTCTCGGGACGCGCGGGGAAAAGCTTATTAGGGTTATAAATAAATTAGTTTATAGTCCGCGAATTGCGATTTTAATATATTAAAAAATTTAAATTATAATATAAATATAAATCCTTCTATTAATATTAAAGGGGCGTAATTTACCGCGGCGGGGCTTAATAATTTATCATATTTAATATAAATTATTCGGATTACTTCTTCTTTTAAAGAAAGAATTCGTATTTAAATTGGTTTATTAATAGGTATTAAATTTTTTAACGGAGGTTAACGATATAGGGGTTATAATATATCGCCGGTAATCGTTTAATAATATAGGATTTAATTTCGTAAAATTTAGCTTCGTTTTTAATATAATTAAAGATATCGTTTTAAATATAAAAAGTATTTTCGAAGTATATATAATCGAGATAAACTCGTCGGCCGATAGGGGGGCTAGAATTAATTTCCGAAATAAATTAGATATTATAATTATTATTAACGAAAATATTAAAATTAATATATAATCCGGGTATAATATTAATTATATTTTATTTTTTATTTAGCCGGCTTAAAATATATTTTAATAAATATAAATTAAAATATTAATTTTATAATAATAAAACCGGTATAAAGAAGTGCGTAATTAAGAATTAAATTAATTTTAAATATTATTATATATTTAAATTCGGTAATAGGGGAAACCTTTAATTTCCAATAATTTTTTATTAAAATCCGGGTAATAATAATATAAATATTTAAATTCGCTATATTAAAAGGGGTAAAGAAAGGGAAATAGAAATCTTCGTAATTATTTAAATTCATTACGAAGAGTATAAAATTATATACTTAAATTCGGTAATTAAGGAAGAAAATAACTAAAAAGTATTAATTAAATAAATAATATACGCTTTAAAGGAGGGAAGGGGGTTTTTATAATTATAAAAATATTTAAATTCGTTTTACGTTCTTTATTCGGGATATTTCCTATTTTTACGCGGGGTAAGGAGAAGTAATTGCGTATACGATATCGATAAGGCCGCTTTAATTATAACCGTTTAATAATAATAATTTAATATAGTTTAGGTCGAAGTAATTTTAATTATAATTATTATTTAATACCGGATAGGTATTATAAAGTAATAAAAAAGAATTTTAATTATTATAAATATATATAAATTAATAATAGAAGAAGAAATTAGAAAGAGGGGAGTTCGCAACGGTCGAAGATTATATATATTACGAGCGCGGGGCAGACCCACTTATATAGGTTAGGCGCGACTACGGTCGCGGTCGCGGTCGTAATAACCGCGCACCCGACTATCGGTCGCTGCTAGCCGCGGGGGGCCGGCAGGCAGGCTGTTACGTGCTAGTATCTTTGACATGTAACATTTGCGATACCATTCCGGTATCACCTATATATATTAAAAAGATAGCGAATTACTCACTACCTTTTTAGCCGATTTTAATAATAAAATATTTAAAGTAAGCGGTTATTTATAAGAGAGTTTCGCTAAATTGGGCTATTTCCACCGCGTTTTTAATAAGAAATAATATAATAAAATATTTATAATTATTTTCTCCGACGATTATTATAAATATTTTAAATAATTTTAATATTACGTATTTAAATATAAATAAATAATAGAGTTTAAGGAAAATAACCGTCGATATTAATATAATTAAAAAAGTAAATTTAAAAATAATAGATTTTACGTCCTTAGCGCTATTTCCTCTAATTATCCTACCGTCCTTTATATTTTATATATCGCCCCTTATCTTATTCTTATAATTTTTATTTAATATTTAATTAACGCTAATAGAAATATTATTATAAATATTATACGTATAACCTATAATTGAAATAAACGAGGTTAAAGTAATTCTAATATAAGCACTTCCGCTTTTACTTCTATTAAACGCATTAAATAGGTATTGGATAAGGAGCGTTAATATCGTCGAAATAATAATTTATATATACGCTATAGCGCCTCCGGATATTATATTTTAGCCTATTCGTATTAATTAGCCATTTTCCTTTTTTCTAATAGAGTACGTATTTAAATTACTATTATTAAAGTCCTTCCGCTCTTAAAAGACGACGATAATAATGAAGTTTATAATTCCGCCTTTAAATAATAGGTAAAAGCCTAATTCCGGTATAAAGTTGGGCTTCGGAATCGGAAATAAAAATATTAAATAAAATAGAAGATTTTAAATCGGAAATAGAAGTAAAATTTATTTTAATTTTATTTATTATTAATAATTGTAATTTATTTTATATTTTCGTCGATAAGGGTTATTAATATTATATTATAATTAGTAAAAAAGTTATTAAAGAGTTTTAAATCCTAATTATTCTTATTTTATTTTATATTGTAAAAGGAGCGTTTATTACTATAAAAGGAATTTTTATTTAAAGTATAGTCCGATTTTTAATTAAAGTAAATAGTTATATTTATTTTATTTACGTTTATATTATTCTATTATTCGAATTCCTTATTATATTAAATAAATTTTAATTTAAAGTTATACGAATATATTCCATCCTTTACAAAAAGCGTTTATTTATAAGCGTTATTAATTATTAAATTCTTTACGTTAGCGGGGAATGAGTATTTAATATATTATTTATCGCCGATTTAAAATTTATTATATATATTTTAATTATTAGTTTTATAAGTTACGTTCGTAAATTGAGAAAAGAGTTTAGTAATCGAATAATTAAAAAAATTATTTTCGTAATTAATTTAAAGGACGTCGAAAAGGCGTTAAAATTAAAGAAGGTATATACCGAAGTAGAATTAAGGGCGAAAATCCTTAAGAAATATTATAATTTAATATTATTTTAAATAAAAGAGAACGTTAATAAATTGAATTTTTATTATCCTAGCGTAGATTATAAAATTGTAATTAAGAAGGATAAAGATAATAAAAAATTCCCTATTTTATTCGGACCGCTTTATAATATAACGAAGGAGGAATTTTTAATTTTTAAAAAAACGTTAAAGGATTTATTAAATAAGGGGTTTATCCGAATTAATAATTTAAAAGCGGGGGCCTTAATTTTATTTATACGTAAACCCGGAGGCGGATTCCGCTTTTATTATAATTATTATATATTTAACGCTATTACGAAAGCGGATTATTATTTATTACCGTTAATTAAGGATACGTTCCGTATTTTAAAAGGAATAAAATAATATATTAAAATAGATATTATATAAGGGGTGGTCTATCTGCACCGTAGGAAAAGTCTTAGTCGACCGTAGTTTAAAAAGAGAATAAGGTATAACTTGACCGAATTCGAGGCTAGGAGAATAAAAAGATTATAGTTGGAATTATTAATTTCTACTAAATTTCTCAGGCCTAGAACTTTTTTTCACCCACGTTACCTTCACTATTTTTTTCCCCTTTTAATATGTTTAACCTTCAAAAAGTAATCATAATAAAAAGAATAATATATATACAAGGGTCGAAGATAGTGATTGGTTTTAAATATAGAGTGGAAAATTTGAAAAATTCCTGTGTACTTTATGATTTTTTACAATTTTTTTTCGACGACTTATTTGAAATTGAACTTTTGGACTACGGTCGACTAAGACTTTTCCTACGGTGCAGATAGACCAGCCCTTATATAAACCTTTTATAAAATTTATATAATAGAAAAAAAGGAAGGGAAAATAATATTTTAAATATAATATAAATTATTCGAATAGTTAATTATATTATTTAAATTAAATAACGTATTAATTATATTTTAATAGTATATTAATTATATTTTCAACGATTATTTGGATTCGTTTTATATTACTTATATAAATGACGTATTTATTCATTCTTCCGGATTTTTAGAAGATTACGAGCGAAAAGTACGTTTAATCTTTATTAAATTATTAAAAGCCGGCTTTTATTTAAACCCGGATAAATACGAATTTAATATAAAGAAGGTTAAATATTTAAGCTTTATTATTTATATTAACGTTAGTATATAAATTAATTTTGAAAAGGTTAAAGCGATTTTGGATTAATTTCCCTCTATTTTTTAGAAGGGTGTATAGAATTTTTTAGGGTTTATTAATTATTATTATATATATATTCTTTAATTTTTAAAAGTAATTACCCCCTTATTAAAATTAATTAGTAAAAAGGTAATTTTTAAATAAATTAAAAAGTATAAAAGCGTTTTTCAATTTTTAAAGATTTTATTTACGAGAGTTCCGATTTTAATAGAATTTAATTCGGATAAAAAAATATTTTTAGAAACGGATTATAATAAATTTACTTTAAGCGAAATTATTTTTTAAAAAGTAAACGAAAATAGTAAAAATATAATTCGTAAAGTTATAGGCTTTTATTTTTAGAAATTTAATTTTATTAAATAGAATTACCCTATTTACAATAAAGAAATATTTATTATTATTAATTATTTAAAATAATAATCGGCGGAATTGTAGAATTATAAATTATTTATTATTTTAATAGATTATTAGAATTTTAAATATTTTATAAAATTGAAGAGATTTTTAAAACGGTAAACGCGGTGGGTAGAATATTTCTCCCGGTTTAATTTTTAAATCGAATATAAATTTAATAAAAACGGAATAATTTTTAACGTTTTTTTTCGACGAAATTAAAATATATTTACGGATTAAAATTATAAAGCGCAGGATATTTAAATAATACCGGACTCCGTTTTTAAGAATTATATTCCGTTTTATATTTTAACGGCCCGGGTAGTTTATTCAGGGAAGGAGGGTGTAAATATATTTAAAAATCCGGATTTATAGTAATTTTAATTATAAATAGAATTTTACGATTTTTTATATTAATAAGTGAAGGAAGCCGTCTTTTATAACGACCGCTATTTCGACCCGTCCTTAAAATTTAAAATTTGAATTATAAATTATTTTATTAATTCCTTCGGCCGCTTTTATTATTAAAATTATTTTTAGGTATTAAGAGTCCTTATATATACCGAATCCGAACTAATTATATTATTGGATATTAATTAACGCTTTAACATCTTTTATACTATTTTATTTTAAATTATTTATAATTTATATATATTAGGATATTTTAATAAAAAAGGTATTATCGTAATATTCTTTTAATATTTTTATTAGCCTTTTTTTAATTTTTACGTTCGGTAATTCCTTTATAATTATTATATTTATAATTCTATAAAAGTTTAGAGGGAATAGAAGAAAGGTTTCTTACGTTTATTATTAATTTTAGAATAATTTAATAAGAATATATAAATAAATTTTATTACCGATTTTTTAAAATTTAATAATAATATTTATTTTTAGGTTATAAAAGATAAATTTAATAGAATTATATTCCTCGAATTTATATCTTTTATAGCAATTAAATTCTACGTTAAGCGTTTCTTCTAATATTTTATTCGCTACTACGGTTTCTTAAAGTTTATTATTAATAATTATAATTTTAATTAAATTAATTACTTTTAGGCTAAATTGTACGAATTTTTAAATATTAAGCGTTTATTTAATACCGTTTATTATTTATAGACCGATAGAAGCCTAGAGTATATAAATTAAGAAATTTATAATTATTTATATATAATTATTAATTACGTTTAAAATAATTAAAATAAATAATATTTTATAGTATAATTAATTATTAATAGCCGGATTAATACTTCGATAAATATATTTCTATTCTTCGTTATTTATAGGTTTGACTTTGAATTTTCGGTTTTTATAATTAAAAACCCTTTCGATCGTTAATTTTCGCTCTTATTTTTTAAAAAATAGGTTTAGGAATTCGTTAAAAAAATTATAATAAATTATAGATTTATATTAAATTATTATAATAACCGTTATTTAAAAATAAGAAGAATTCGTTAATTGTAATTAGTAATTTATAGAACGTTTTATAATTAAGGATAAAATTTAATTCAATTTTAAAAATTATATTATTAATTGCTTAAAGAAGAAATTCGATTAATTTTACGCGAAATATACCGTTTCGAAAGTATTATTTCCCTATATAATCGAATTATCCGGGCTTCCCCGTATTATTTATAACGTTTTTTACGTCGATATCTTATATAGAGTTATTAATAATTTTTTTTTAAATAGAAATTTATTAACGAATAGCCTTTAATTATTAAAATTAAAGGAGAATTAGAATATTAAATAAAAGAGATTCTTTACGTTAATATTATTAAGAGGAGAGGAGGTTTAGTAAGAGAGGTTTTAATTAAATAGAAAGGATATTATAATTCGATATAGGAGCCTTTAGAGAATTTTAAAAATATTATCGCCTTAAACGAATTTGAAATTTAATATAGTTTAATAATAAATAACGACGATTTAATCGACCGGTATATTAAAAAATTCTTATAAAAGGTTATAAGCGGGGCGAAATATATTACGAGTAAAGTAAAGGATTTTTAAATGTGGATTAAAATAAATAATAAATTAATTGGGGCGAGGCCCTAGCGAAATTAATAATTAATTTAATTTAAATATCTTTTATTAAATTATCTTCTATTATTTTTAATATAAATTCTTCGATAATAGTCTTTTCTTCCTTCCTTTTATAATCGGATATATAAATATTAATAAAGTCGTAAATATTTAAAGGTTTATAAGCGCGGCGGTAGAAAGTAGGAAGCGTAGGATAGTAATTTTTTGGGCGTAAAGGTTTAGCAATGATAAAACAAGAAGAGAATAAAGGGCGGATATTATATTTGGGGCGGATATTTAAAGGGAGATATTATACTTTTTATTATTCAAGTCTATTGCGTTATTTTTTATTATTTCCTTCGATTTCCTTTCCTTTTCTTTTTTTCTTCGCCAATAGGGGTTATATAATAGCGGCTTCTTTAATAGCGGTAATAGCGGTAGCGGCGGTAATAGCGGTAATAATATTAACGGCGGTAGTATTAACGTCGGTAGCGATATAAATATTATAATTTTCAATTAAGCAATTAAATTTTACACGTCGGTTATTTATTTATTTTACTTTCTTTATATTAATTATTAAATTAGATAATTACTCTTTAAAATTTTCGAATTTACGGATTCGTTCTTTAAAAATTGAAATTTTTATAATATTAGCCGAACCGTCGGTAATCTTAATAAAGGAAAAAAGCTTTGCGGGAAGCGCTTTAACGGTAATTTAATTAATAGAACCGTTAAATAATATTAGTAATTTAAAGAATTATTAGGGAAAGAAGAAAGGAATAAAAAAAAAAAATATTTACGTAAGAATAAAGTTTTATTTTTTTAGGATTTAAAATCCCGATAAAATTTTAAATATAGTAAAGTAATTATTATACGAATTTTTAAATATATACCCTTTAGTATATTAAGCCTTAAAAGCGGATTAAATTTAAGTAGGAATAAGTTTATAATTTTTATAAGCGTATTAATAAAATAAATACGCGGAAGTAAAGGAGTTTTTATTAAATATAATATAATTATACCTATTAATTAAATAGCCTTTATATTAAGAATTTTAGAGTTTGGCCCCGGATAGGACATATTTGCGAATATTATTGGGAGCGGATTTATTAATTATATTAGTAGCGGTAATATTAGGCCGAATTTAATAGGGCTTTAGCGGGGTAATAGGTTTAGAAATGATAATTTTAACGGCGCCCTTACTACGATGAGAAGCGGGGGTAAGAGTAGGCGGCGGAGTAAGCGAATTAATAATAATTTCTTATAAAGTTAAGAATTTATAAAAGAATTCGAATTAAATAATAATAATAAAAGTATTTATTTTAACGGCGATTAATTAATAATTAATTAATACGCCTATAAAAGGATTAATAAGAGGGATAATAATAATAATAAAAATAATAAAGGTATTAGAAATACGTTTAATACGCGTTAATCAAAATGCGCACTATTTAATATTTACGGTTTTAGTTATTCGATAAATTGAAAGAGGAAAGAAAAGAGGGAGAAAAAAAGAAGGAAAGGCGCGGGGTATATATTAAAGGTATGCGTTAGCGGTTCGTCGTTTAATATTTAGGGTCTACGTAATTATATATTTATTTATATATAGTATATTTAATTGGGAGAAGGGGGGGGTTAATATTATAGGGTTAATTCCCGTGGTTAAGTTTAATTAGTATTATTAATCGTGCCGCTAGGCGGACTACTAGTCGGGTAGTAGTTTGCTTAATCGCGGCCTTACTATTATAATAAGCGGAGTAGTCCGTGCTCGGTCCTTTAAAAGGATAATTAGTTAGTACCGCCTAGAGGGCGCTCCCCTTCCTCCTATTTCCTTTATAGAACTTTATCGATTTATTAAGACCCAATATCTGTGCCAATTGTGCTATGCCCCTTACACCGTATCCTTATTAAAGGGTATAGTATTATAATAATTGGGGTTTAAAATAATATAAGGTTAAGGGAATTAATCCTCCCTAACGTTATTTTAATACCGAATATAATTTATAATTTTATTTCCTTAAAATAATTCGAAAATAATTATATTTTTTAAAATTATAAAAACGGGTACCTACACTCTAATTTTACGAACTCCCTAATCTATTACGTATATTCTATTAATAAAATAATTTATATTAGAATATATCCCTCTATTAAAAAATAATATTAACGAATTTTCTTTTATAATATATATTATTTTTAATTATTCTTAATAAAAACTATAGAAAGGCGTAACTCTTTATTAATATTTTCGACTTAGCTATTTAAAACTAAATACGCTCGCTAAATTAATTAAATAAATTTATAAAATTCGATTCAAAAATTTAAATTTAATATATTACAAACTATATACTATAATTAAATTAAAGCGCTAAATACGTAAAAAACCTTACGATTACTTAAAAAGTCTAAAATTATATTTTATTATTAATTTCTTTTTTTATAATAAAATTAAAATATAAAATAGGGAATATTCAAACCTAATAATAATTATAAATCGACAATTTAAATATATCTAAACGTATTATTTGAATAACCGAAAAGCCGATTTTATATTAATATATTTCTGAAACCTCTTTATAAACTTATAAACTTTATATAAAATCCTCCATCGTATTATAAAATATAATAACGAAATAAATAATAATTGAAAAATTATAATTTAGTTAATTAAACGTAGTATTATGATCGAACCCTCTATACTTTATACGTAAATGTAAAATAGCGGCGCAAAGCGTTTGAAGGGTATAATTAAGATTAAAGCGGCGTTAATATATATAAATATAAATTTACCCGAAGCATTCTAATTAAAAATTATATACGTAACCGTATATTTTTATAATTTAATACCTAAAGTAAATTACTATTAAAAAATTCCCAAAGAGAAATTTAAATCGTACTATAGCCTTAAAGACGGTAATATACTACTAATAAATCCCTCCCCTATAATCGCGCACTTAAAGGTTTATAATTATAAAACTTTTACCCTTACTACTATTATTATAAATAATAAAAAAAAGATTAAAAAATTCAAAAAATATACGTAGATCGGGTATTTAATCGGCTACTAATTAATAAATTAATATAAAATTTAGAACCCCTATATTAATTAAATTATAATAATACAAAACGTTATATTTAATAAAAACGAAATATTTCCGGGTAAAATTAAAAAAATCTATAAATCTTTATAAATTTCCCTTAAAGAATTAATTATATAATTAAAATCCTTTTATAATATAAATACCGCCGAAATAAATTAATTAAAATTATTGTAAATTCTCCCGACGTTTAGTTTTATAATTATAAACTTCCCGACCGACGCGAACGAAGCGATCGATACGATTAATACTTTAGAGGAGGGGAAATAAAAGGAGGAAACGGTTATAAAACCATTAAAGGATTAATATTAAGTATAAATAGGCTAAATCCTATTAAATTAATACTACGAATGAATAAACCAATTTTTATTATAAATATAAGGGTTAGAAATTTTAATCGAATTTCTAGAAAAATTAACTCCAATACTTTTATAATCAATTACTAATTTCTAAAATACAATTATAAATTTAAAAAATAAAGAATACTATTCTATATCCCTAACTTTAAATAAAATACTAATATCGTTCCTAATTAATAAATTTTCGAAATTTAACAAAAATTTATAGCTAATTATAAATTAATATTTTAATTAAGCCGTATTTTTCTTAATTAAACGGGGTAACCGTCCTATAAATTTCTAGGGAAATTAAATCGTCGATTAGGATTTTTTAAAAGAAATACGAAAAAGGGGTATCGAAATCGATCCTAATTATAACCCTAAATTAAAATTAATAAAGGAGAAAATCGACCGGCTATAAAAGTAAAAACTTTTAAAAACCCTCTATCGATTTAATTTCCTATTACTTTTAAAATACTATTAAACGTTTAATTTTCATCCTATAAAGGAACTATTCAAAATTATAAAAAAGGAGTATTTAATTAAATATAATAAAATAAAATCCTAAAAATAAATAAATATTAGGGATATAAATAGGAAAAAAATCCTAAAATTATAATAAATTTTGTAAGGGGCATAGCACAGTTAGTATAGATGCTAGGTTTTAACGAATCGATAAGGTTCTACGAAGAGGAAAAGGGAGGAAAGGAAGCGCCCTCTAAGTAGTACTAGCCAGCTATCCTTTTAAGGATTGGGGGCACGGGCTACTCCGTTTGCCGTAGCAGCAAGGACCGCGACTAGCGGCCCGACTAGCGGAACGACTAGCGGCACGATTAGTAGTACTAATTAAATTTAATTACGGGCATTAGCCCTATAATATTAGCCTCCCCCTTTTCCCCCAATTAGAAATATTATATATAAGTAAGTATATAATTACGTAGACCCTAAATATTAAACGATAAATAATTACCGCGTATACTTCTAATATATACCCCGCGCCTCTCCTTCTCTCTCTTTCCCTCTCCTCTTTCCTCCTTCAACCTATCAAATAACTAAAACCGTAAATATTAAATAGCGCATACTTTTACTAGCGCGTACTAAATATATCCTTATTACCTTTATTATCTTTAATATTATTATTATTACCCTTCTTATTAATCCTTTTATAAACGTATTAATTAATTATTAATTAATCGCCGTTAAAATAAATACCCCCGCTACCGCTACTTAATTCGAACTCTTTTATAAATTCCTAACCTTATAGGAAATTATTAATTCGCTTACCCCACTACCTATTCCTATTCCCGCCTCTTATTATAATAAAGGTATTATTAAAATTACTATTCCTAAATTTATTACTTTACTAAAATTCCGCTAAATTCGGCCTAATATTACTACTACCAACGTAATTAATAAATCCGCTCCCAATAATATTCGCGAATACGTCCTATCTAAGGTTAAACCCCAAAATTCTTAATATAAAAGTTATTTAATTAATAAATATAATTATATTATATTTAATAAAAGCTCCTCCGCTTCCGCGTATTTACTTTATTAGTATATTTATAAAGGTTATAAATTTATTCCTATTTAAATTTAATTTATTTTCAAAGCCTAATATACTAAAGGGTATATATTTAAAAATTCTTATAACGGTTATTTTATTACGTTTAAAATTTTATCGGAATTTTAAATCCTAAAGAAATAAAACTTTATTTTTACGTAAATTTCCTTTCTTCTTTTACCTAATAATTCCTTAAATTACTAATATAATTTAACGGCTTTATTAATCGGATTATTATTAAAACGCCTCCTACGGAACCTTTTTCCTTTATTAAAACTATTAACGGCTCGGCTAATATTACGGAAATTTAAACTCTTAAAGAACGAATTTATAAATTCGAAAATCTTAAGGAATAATTATTTAATTTAATAATTAATATAGAGAAAATAAAGTAAATAAATAACCGATACGCGGATTTTAACTATTTAATCGAAGATTATAATACTTATATTACCAACGCCGAAACCGCCGCCGCCGATATTACCGCCGCCGATATTACCATTATTATTATTACCGCTACTATTAAAAAAGCCGCTACTATATAACCCTTATCGGCGAAAAAGAAAAGAAAAGGAAAGGAAGTCGAAGGAAATAATAAAAAGTAATATAATAAATTTAAATAATAAAAAACGCAATATTTCCCTTTAAATATCCACCCCGAATATAATATCCGCTTTCTACTCTCTTTTTCTTTTATTACCACTAAGCCTTTACGCCCGGAAAATTACTATCCCGCGCCTCCTATTTTTCGCCACCGCGTTTATAAACCCTTAAACGTTTATAATTTTATTAATATTTATATATTTAATTATAAAAAAAAAGAGGAAACTATTATCGAAGAATTTATATCGGAAATAATAAAGGATAATTTAATAAAAAGTATTTAAATTAAATTAATTATTAATTTCGCCGGAATTCCGTTTTAATTAATTTATTATTTATTCTAATCCGTATTTAAAAATCCCCTACTCTATTTATAATATATTTTACCCCGTTTATAGCCTTCTATAGGAATTTTTTAATATACCGGTCGATTAAACTATCGTTATCCGTAATTAAACCGTATTAAACTTCGAATTTATTTAAAATAATAATATTTTTAAAATTCTTTAATAATTCCTATATCGGGTCTTAATATCCCTTCTATTTAATTAGAACCTCCTTTATTAAATTTCTTCTCCTCTTAATAATATTAATATAGAGAATTTCTTTTATTTAATATTCTAATTCTCCTTTAATTTTAATAACCGGAGGCTATTCGTTAATAAATTTCTATTTAAGGAGAAGGTTATTAATAATTTTACATAGGAAATCGACGTAAAAAACATTATAAATAACGCGGAAAAGCCTAGATAATTCGATTATATAGGGAAATAATACCTTCGAAATAGTATATTTCGCGTAGAATTAATCGAACTTCTTCTTTAAATTGTCGGTAATATAATTTTTAAAATTAAATTAAATTTTATCCCCGATTACGAAGCGTTCTATAAATTACCGATTATAATTAGCGAATTTCTTTTACTCTTAAATAATAACTATTATAATAATTTAATACAAATCCGTAATTTACTACAACTTTTTAACGAATTCCTAAACCCGTTTTTTAAAGGATAAGAGTAAAGGTTAACGAGGGCTGCCGCCCCCGTACCCCCGCAAAATTTGCCTTCGGCAAATTTTATACGGGTGGGCAGAAATTTACTTGAAGCGGAGCTTAACATTTACTTCCTCTATTTCATTATTATTATTATTATTATTATTATTATTATTATTATTATTATTTATTACTACCTATTTATTTATTACTATCCATTTATTTTTTACTATTTATTTATTTATTATTTTTTATTTAATATTTAAACATTTTTCAAAAGGATTTTATTTTTACTCCGGCCGGGAATCGAACCGACCGCTTAAGGGTATATATTATAACCGTACATTTGCTATGTTAGCTACGACGTTTCATTTATAAAATAATTTTTTTTTTTTTTTATTATATACCTATCCGTCGGATTTTTTTAAAGCCGTTTTTCTCGGCCGGCAGGCTAGATACGGTCACGTGAGTAGTACCAAACTACTCGCCTCAGCTTACTCATCATTTTGATACCCATTTTTTCCATCCTTATCGATAAGCTTTTTAGATTTTTTTTCTATATATCCGTCAGATTTTTTCAAAGCCGTTTTTCTCGGCCGGCAAGCTAGCTACGGTCACGTGAGTAGTACCATTGTACTCGTCTCAGCTTACTCATCATTTTGGTACCCACTTTGTCTTGATAGGACCCACTCTCAAATGCCAAGCCCTAAGCGAGCTTGGCGGATAGGGATAGGGGGTCTTATCCAACCAATTCCAACTCGAGAATTTTTTTCAACCAATTGCAGGTCGCGAAATCGCGGGTAAACCTCGTGGCTATTTACAGGGATTATTAACAGGGGGGTCACCGTATTATAGAAGAAGACTTCGCTCAACGCTTTGCTTCGTGTTTTTCAACACTTCTCAATGTTGAAGCTCCGCTTCAAATAATCGGAAGGGTCTTCGACTATAGAGACCGGGAATTCGGGGTCGAATTTATAAATAGCGAAGAATAGAAATATATTTATTAAAATATTAATCCGGCTATTAATAGCCAATTACGTTATAGGGTACTATTTACTTTGATTATTTTAGACGTAATTAACGATTATATATAGGTAGGCGTAAACTTCCTAATTTATACGCTCTAAATTTCTATTAATCTATAAATAATAAATAGTATTAAATAGATATTTAATATTTAGGAATTTATATAATTTAGCCTAAAAGCGGCTAATCCAATTAGAATTATAATCGTTAACGATAAACTTTAAGAAATTATAATAGCGAATAAAATATTAGAAGAAACATTCGGTATAGAATGCAACTTCTATAGAAGGTATAGGTTTAAAGAATACGGTTTTATTAAATTTATCCTTTATAACTTAAAGATAAATATTATTATTAAATTTTAAAAGATTAATAATAAAATTTATTTATATATTTCTATTAAATTATTTTAAAATTAGTAATAAACGTAGAAAGCCTTTCTTTTATTCCCTCTAAACCTTTATAGAACCGTAGGTATAATAATTACGGAGGAATTACCGGACGTAAAAATTAAAAAGAGGTTAATAAAAATACCGAAAAAATACTATAATAGTACCTTTTCTACTAAAATATCCTAATATATATAAATTATAAATAATTTAAATTAAAATAGTATAAAGGACGTTAAAATATTAATCGGTATTAAATAATATAATTAATTCGAATTCGGTATATACGGAAACTCTTAATACCTAAAAACGGGCCTAATAATAAAGGCGGCCGAAGGAATTAATAAAATAATTTATAATTTGAAGCTTCGCTTCAATATAGTCTAGAGAAAGTAATATTATAACACGGAATGAACAGAGCGTTGAACGTAGCTTCTTCTATAATAAGACCGTACCCCTATAATAATCCTTGAAAATGCCACATAATTTACCCGAAGTTTTACATATTAGAATTAATCAAAATCGCAATTCCCCGCATTTTGGGCGGTTAAAATTAATTAGAATACAAATCGTAATATAAATATACCCTATCTTAATTTATAAATCGTTAACCTTTATTAATAATAGGTAAATACGTCGTAATTATTTCAAAAACCTAATTACCGCTTACGTAAATTAAACCTCGATTATAGTAAGTACGTATTATTTTCTAATTACCGCTTACGCGAATTCGGCGTCGATTATTCGTAAATGATACCGCCTTCCTATAAACGAATAGTACTTTTTTTAATCCTTATAGTAATTATAATAATCGTAATAATTAAAATAAATAATACTTTTTCGTTTCCATTTAATAATTAAATAATAATCGTAATAATAAATTATAATTTATATTTTTCTATTATTTCGTTTAATTAATTAATTTTCTATAATATAATTTCCTTTTAATTAATTAATAATTTAATATTTATTTTTATATAATTATATTCGGTTACGCGTAATCGACCCTACTAAAATTATAATTCTTTTAATAAATAAAGTATTTTTTATCGTAATTCTATATTCCTTTTATTAACGTAATATAATATTAATTTTTTTAATAACCTAATATCTATCCTTACGTAACTATAATCGCCTACGTATATATAACCCTCCTCAATCCCTAACCCTTTTAATTAATATAATACTTTTAATTATTTTATACGCTTTATATTTTTAAATATATTATTTATTTATAATTATCCCTTATTTATTTATCCTTTACGTATATAAATTATATTACTTTAATATAATATTAATTATTTATTTTAATTATATAAATAATCGCTATTACTATATTTATCCTATATTCTAATTAACTCCCTCCTTCTAATTAACTACCTCCTTCTACGCAACCGCCTCCTTCTAACTAACTACAACCGCCTTCTAATAATAAAAATAACGAAAATAATAATAAAAATAATTCCCAATCGTTTATATATCGTTCTTATAAATGGGAATTACCCTTATCCAAATTTATAAATAAAAAAAACCCTAATAAATTAGTCCAAAACTATATCGAATACCGTAATAAATAACGTACTATTCGGTAAAAACTTTTATTAATTATAAAACCCCCTATAGTAATCCCCGATATACTAAATACACCGCCTCCGGTTCGGATATATCCCGCTCCGCTTCGAACCCCGGCCCCGGTTTTAATATATCCGGCTTCTATTCCAATTCTAATTCTAATTATATAACCTCCTTCTATAATACTAATTATCCGTCGTATATAATTTATTACACATAATACTCCGCCTTAATAATTAATATAGAATATTAATATTAATAATCTAAATACTTTTAATTATTATTATTAGTATTAACCGGATTTAATAAAAATTAAACGGATACGTAATATTATTAATAGAAATTATAAAATCTACTATCGTTATAGAGAATAAATATCTCTTATACTGTTAATTAATATTATATAGAACCCGTATAAATAGGTTTCGTCCCCTAATATATTAAATTAAAATATTTTAATTCGACCTAATCCGTTTCGGCTACGGGTAATCTCATTTAATACTTATACCTTAACGTAATTAAAAATAACCTCCCTTAATATACGTACCCCTAACCGTAATCTACTATATTTTAATTATAACGGTCCGTATAACTTTCAACGCCTTATTAAAGCTTAGGAATTTAATAATTAATATTAATAATATATTTATTTATATATATTATTAATAAATATTATATAGAATATATAATTCACTTCCTATATTACTTTCCTTTCGTAATAATTAACGTACTTTTAAGGTTTATATTTTACGGATTATATTCTTATAATTTACGTATATAGTACTACTACGAAATAATAGGTCCTTATAATATTAGAGAATATTATTAACGGTATTATATTACGGACGGTTAATTTATTAGCGGCCTAAAATAATAATTTTATTTATTATTAACCCTAGGTAATAATAATATACTATTTCCCGGTTAATATTATTAATACGATTCTAATTAATATAATTCTAGCCAATTATTTTCCGGATAAACTATTTCTAATTAAAACTATTTAAGCGAATATAACGAATACCGGCCGTCGTTTCCTCTTTCTTTATATTAATTGCGAAACCCTCTAATTATAATTAAACGTCCCAACGTAGAACCTCTCTATTATATTTTACGTCCCCGTAACCGTCTTCGACGTTAATTTATACTTCTTAAACTACTTATTCCCGATTTAAATATTTAATAAAATTATTTCGAACTTCGTTAATTAATTCCCGAAAACTTAATTAATTTAAAATATATACTACGGCTTAATTTATAGTACCGTTTATAATACCCCCTTTTAGTTTTAAATTTAAATTTTAATCCCTTCGAAAAAAAGGTTATTATAAACGAAAACGAAAACCTTATTAAAAAGTTTAATAATATAATATTCAATATTAAATATAAAGAATATACGTTATGTAAAAAAATAATTCGACTTTAATTTTAATTATAACGACGAATATAAATATTATATTTATAAACGTAAAAAGTAATAATTAAATAATATACCGGTATTTTCGGCTTTTAATTATATAGACTTTAGCCCTATTTTTAACGATTTACCTAAATTAAATTCTATCGGAGAAATATTTATTTCTATTATATATATAATTATATAAGTATATTAAATTCGCGGTTAGCAATATATATATACCGGTTATATAATTCATTTTTTAAAGGATATTACTAAGGTATATAATATATTACCTCTTCTACCCGAAGAATTAAATATATTTATATTTAAGCCGAATAATACTATCCCTACAAATAAAAAAACTCTTAAATACGTTATACGGCAATTCTAACGTACTTTTACAATTAACCGGCATTATATTTAATAATAGTTTAAATTTTTAATTATATATTATCCTAGGTACTACTATATTTATATTAATTACGATCGGCTTTCCCAATTTTTAAAAAACGGTAATATTATTAATCGGGTAAATATTCAAATCCTCAACGAACCGGATATTATCGATAAGAATAACCTCCTTAATAATAACGATAATATTTATAAGGATAAAATTATTATTCCCAATACCGTTCTAACTTAGGGATAATTCGAATAATTTATTAACTAAATAAATATTTAAAACTAACGTTAAAAAGAAATAATATATTTAAATTATCGTTTTAAATATATTAATTTAAACCCTATATATAATCCTTATCTCCCCCTTAATTATCCTTTTAATCCCCGTACCCTTACTACCCTAATAAATATATTAAATTATTTATTATTACCCCTTAAAAAAATGCCTTCTATTCCCGAAATCTATATAAATTATAATAAATATAATAATATTTATAATTATATAAATATACTTAACTTTTTACATCCTACCCCCCTAAATAAATTTAATAATTTATACCGTTTACTTTCTTTAACCTTCCTAACGCTATACCTATATAGGAAAGCGGATTTTATTAAATAGCGAATATATAAAATTATTTATAAAGAATATATTAATTATACTATAAAATAATATAATAACCGTTTTACTCGACATCCCCGTTTCTACTTTATTATATTTAATACCCTTATACGAAAATAAATCCTTTAAAAGAATTGGTACTACGCTAATATTAATAATAGTAAATTTATTATAAAAGATATTAAGGAAATATTTACTAAATGTACCGACTATTCGGAATAAATACTAAAATCTATTGTAAAATATATTAATATTTTATACAATATATAGCTTTATTAAAGAAGGAGGAAATAAAACCTAGAAGCGTACGTCTATATATTCAATATACCGTCCCTTTTCCTAACTTTTATACTAATTAACTTCCGTTAAAAGTTTTTAATTATATTAATACTTAAATACAATATATAATTTAATTCTATAGAATTATAACAATAGAAACTAACGGCGGATAATTTATATAATAATCCGTTAATTACTATTTAATATTTCTAAAAGAGGTATTAAATTTTCCTTAACGTTTTCCTAAAATTTAAATTCCACATTATCGACTATTAAAATAAACACGAATAGTAGGCCTACAACAATCCTTACAACTATAATCTATATTAATATAAGGGTATATTTAAACCAAACCTTACTACCTAATAGGGTATAGACAATTTCGCCGAATTTTAGGGTATATATATTATTATTATAAACCCGGAGCCTTATAGGCGTACAATAAACCTCGCTAACGAAGCGGATATTCTAACTATTCGTATATACGAGGACGAATAGCTTATATTTAATATATTATTATATATCGTTAACGCTATCCAAATATATAAATATAATCTTTATTATAAGCGTTTAAAAAAGGGTAATAATCCTATTAATAAAAATAATTAATCGTTGAGATAGGGCGAATAAACAGGTACAAGGGTACACGGCTAAACAGCAAATTTTTTCCGAATTTTTTCGAAAATTTTTCGTAGTTTTTCATTCTAGAGGAATTCTTCCAAGGATTTTCCCTAATCATAATCTAAGAAAAGAGGTATAAAATAAGGATATATTATAATAAATTAATTTGAAGGAAGTATAATAATAATACATTAAGCAAATTAAGAAAGAAAACTATAGAATAAATTTCGGACTTTCATATAGAAAGAAGGAAAGTTCTAAAGGAATAAAAGGAGAAAAGGGTAATTAGAAAGAAAAGAAGGAAAGTCAAAGAACTTTTACTAGAATAATAATTAGACTTTATTTAATCTTTAAAATAAAAATCTTCTTCAATTTGGTAAAAATTAATTTTTTAATCAAATTTTTAAAACTTCCTAACCCTATTTCTATAATAAATAAAAGAAAAAATACAATTAAATCGAAAAAAATATTCCTACTATTAAATTACTCCTTTCTCCCCTACAAATCTATTCTTCTCTCTACTCTTTTAATCTTATTAAAAGTTTTTAATATAATTCTTTTTTTAATTATTATAGTAATAATAATTATTTAGGGTTATTTTTCTTCCCTATTTCAAATAGTAATAAGGATAAAATTAAATTTTAAACTTCCAATTAAATTAGCTAAAACGGACTCAATACCTTAAAACAATAAAATTAAAAATCTTAATAATCCGTCGGTTATAAAAAAAGAATAATAAAAAATAAATATCGAAATAAAATTAAAAATATACTATCCTAAATATACCGCGGGATTCGCTATAAAAATAAAGCAATATATAGGATAAGTATAAATATAATTATAATTTTCTTAATATTAGCTATTATACGCTATAGAAACGTCCCTAGAAATTAAATTAGGAATAGATTACAAATTTAGAAGACTTATAACTTTCGATACTAAACGAACGATAACCAATTAGCCGAGGATTTAATAATAAATTCCTAACTCCGAAACCGATAATTGAAATAAATATTATTAAATTAAAAGCCTCGCCCCAATTTCAATATTAAATTAATACTTTACGTAAATCCGGTAGAAAGGTATATATAAGCGAATAATAACCGGCGCCGGGGTTTTAAGTATATAAAATATTTATTTAATAATTTTAAAAATTTTATTTTAATACATATTATCGGAATTTTTAAAATATAATATATTTATTCAACGGCTTTAAACCCTCTTACGTTAGTATATAGTAATTTATTCAATTGAATTTAATATATATTATATTATCCAATATTAATTAAAGTATAATTTATCCTTTATTAATAAAAGGCTAAATTTCGTATAAAAATATAGCGGTACTTTATATTAACGTCTATTTAATAAAAAGTTCCCTTTAAATATTTTTTATTATTTTATATCCTTTATTAATAATAAACTAATAGGATATTCGTCGATATTAATATTAAAATTAATAATTTCTACCTATAATAATTTTTAATTAATAATTGATTTACCTATTATATTTATTAATCCCTTTTTTATACTTACTTCTTCGCCTCTTTATTTATTTCCCTTTATACCTCCTATATATTCCTTACCCTTTTCCCCCCTAAATATAATAAACTTTAATCAAATTTTTAACTATTAAATTTATTCCGAAAATAAAAATAGTAGTAATTAAAATTAGTAATAGAACCCTAACCCTATTCTAAATTAAATAATTATAACGTTCCTTATATATTTTTCGAAGGATTTTAATTTTAAAAAGAAGTTTAAAAATAAGAATATTATTAAATTTTTCCTAAATTTCGAAAATAGAACGAACTTTATTAAATAATATAATAACGAAGAAAAGATTAACGTATAATACCAATAGTATAAACCCTAATCCCGAAATATTATTAAGGGTATTATCTACTCTATTAAAAAAGAGAACGAACCTATTACGTAAGTAAGGTTTTATAATGAATTCCGTACTATTTATCGTACTTACGACCCGGAATAAATAAATTCTAATATAAATAAACTCTAGGACTTCTACCGTAAACGTATTGAAAATAATAAGAAAGCCGTTAATAATACTATTTTTAAATATTATTAATTATTAATTCGGTAAAAACAAATTAATTAAGAAATTATCGAAAAATTAATAATTAAACGCTTTTATAAGAAATTACCTTACTATTACCGTATTAATCTTATTATTTACTTTAATAAAAATAAAAATGAACTTTCTAAAATAATATAAATTAACTTTTCTACGAAGCTTTTTAATTAGATTACTATTTACTATCGAAGGGAAGATAACGATTCCGACTCTAATTCTAATAGCTCTTCTAATTCTTTTAATAATAGTAATAATAATAAAGATAATAAGGTAGTAAAGAAGATTATTACTATTAAAATTAAGATTTCTAATAGTAAGAAGGATTTTAATAAAAAAAAGACTATAACCGTTAAATAGGAAACTATTAAAGAACTTATTATTATAAACGCTTTAATTAAGAGTTTTTAAAATATATAAATTACTTATATTAAGGTAGCGAACTAATAAGCTAAGAATTTTAAAAATCGTTTCCGAAATCTCCTTAGGAGTAATTATACTCCTTAGGTTAATATTATAATAATATAGTCGATTAAATAAATTTAATTAATAGAAAATATAATTTACTATTAGTATAGATAATTTAATCATATTTAATACTAATATAAGGATAAGGATTATTATATAAATAAAGGATAAATTTATTAAATTAAAGCTAATAAAAAATAAGGCCGTAGGTAGTAATTCTATTTAAGAAGTAATATTAGGTTAATATAATATATTCTAAACGATATAATCTCTATTACTTCTCGTATAAACCGTTTTAAAAATATATTTAAATCCCGTATAATTTACTATAATAAACACCTTAAATATAATAAATTTTAAGAATAAGAAACCGAAATTTATTTTAATAAGTTTACCCCTAATTTTAATCTCTTAGAGCTAGAATATTAATAAAAGTAGCGAAAGGTCTAAAATCGTCGCCGAATTAATTTTTAAAATAATATAATTTTAATCGACGAATTATTTTTTTAAATTAATTATAATTTAATTAGTCTATATTTAACGTCTCTTCTTCCTTTTACTTAAAAATCTTTCTTAATATTTTAAATCCTAAAGTAGATTATAAAAAGGGAAGCTATTACTACGTTTATTCAAATGCGGGGAAGATTAGCAATTCTTCGTAAACCCCCTTCTAATATAAATCGAAAGGAGAAGTTATAATTACCACCCGTAAGAAAACTAAATTTTAACCTTTATATAGAAGATATAATAGATTAAAAAAACGTACGAATAATAATAATTGAAATTGTATTTAAGCCGGTTCTTTAATTAGAATTAATTTTTATTACCGTTATTAAATTATTAAAACCTATAAACGAATTTCTAATTAAAATTTAAAAACTTCTAATTAATAAATCCGTTTTTAAATTTAAAGATTTTAATAACTTTAAGGATTATATAAATTATAAAATTATTCAAATTAAAGAGAATTGCCCAATTATTAATAAGATTATAAATACTAAATTGCAAATTACTTTCGAAAATATAATTATAATTACTCCCGAATCCGGTTAATTATTTAAAGAATTAATTAACTTTAAATATTATTAAAAGGCCTTTAAAGAAACCCTTTAATTAATATATAATAATAACGCTATTAAGGATAATAACTTAGAAATTAATTAATTCCGCTTATATAATCTATAAATTAATATTATTATTATAATACTTAAAGAGCTTTTATATAAGGATTAAAAGAAGAGGTTTAGCGATATCCTTACTACGTAAACGTATTAATCCTATTATTAAATTATAAATCCTAAGACGGTACTTAAAAACGAACCAATTCGAATTTATAAAGAGGATTTTTAAATTATATTCTATAACGAAAAATCATTACTTAATAAAGAGGTTATACGTATGTAAAACCTTTTTATATTAATAGTCAATATTAAGTCTAAAAATGGCGAGAAAATTATAATTCTTTTAAATAATAGTACGGAAATTAATACTATATTTATTAATTTAATCAATAAATTTAATTTTAATAATATAAATTGTATAATTATTAATATTAATTCTAATAGCGGAAGGGTATAATTTAAGGGTAAAATAATAGAGGATATTTTCTTATTCGATAAAAGTCGGAAAGTATACTTTATAATTATTTAGAATTAATTCCCTTATTATAAAATCCTATTTAATTTTTTATTTATTAAAAATATTAACGTTATAATAAATTATATTAACGTTAGAACCGCTTATACTTATTTTACTATAAGAAGAATAAAAATTAATATTTTCCTTACTACTAAGGAATAAATAAACGCCTTCGGGCAGCGGGTTTAACTCCCTTATTATAATTATTTACCCTATTATCGTAAATAATACTTAAAAATCTACTCTAATGAACAAATTGCTTTATAAATTTATTGAAATAAATTTAAAAGAAAATAATAAGAGATTTATAAAAGGTATTAAAATTAATAAGGATAATAAGAATTACTTTTCTTTAAGAAAGGAAATTACGGATATTATTATTATTTTATTATATAGTAAAAAATATAACGAAGAAATATTATCCGATTATTTTCGATTAATTGGAAAAATTAATCTAAAATATTAAAGGAAGAATATAAATAATCCTCCGGAAAATTAATTACTAGTAAAATAATAATTAAAAAGTAGAATAATATAAGACCGAATAAGGAAAAAAATCCGTAGAAGCTTTTTTCGGGAATTACGAAGATTAATAATTAAAAACGCTAAAGATTAAGGGAAGAAGGTCCCGAAATTTAAAAAAATAAAGGATATTCCGTCCTTCGTTAATTTATTTTCTTTTACGTCGTTACGAAATTTTTTTTTATTTATTTAAATTAATACTTTATATAAAAAAATCGCTTAAAAAATAAAATTAATTAATAATACGCCTTCGGATAGTTCTAAACCCGGCGGTAACCTTAATTAAAAGAAACGGAAATTCGAAGAAGTCCGGCATAAAATTTAAAAATAATTAAATAATTTTCTATTTAAATAGGATAAATATATTATTTTACAATTTATAGAATTAATTAGAAATTCCCGATTAACGTTTAAAAAACTTTAGTAAATTTTAGAAAAAAACGAATTATTTAACGAAATTAAAATCGAATTTTTTATTCATATATTCTTTAATCGTAAAAAGGCCTTTATTTAGGAATTTTCTAAATATAATCTTATTTATAAAAATGTAGTAAAAAAATAAAAGATTAAAATAATTACTTATTTAATTTAATAAACGAAAGTAATTCCTATTCTATAGGTTTTATATAAAAAAATCTATAATTTACTTAAAGAATATATTTAATACGGAATTCTAGAAAAGAATTATACTTCTTATTAGAATAATTGGTTTTTTATTTAGAAGAAGGATAGAAAATTCCGGTTAATTAATAACGCTTAGAAAATTAATAAAATAATTATCCGTAATATTAATATACCCCTAGGGTATAAACCTTTTAACGAAGATTTTATTAGGTACGAGATTCTTTCTTTATTAAATTTATTCTTAAGATATAATAAAGTTCAATTTAATAAAGAAAGTCGGGATTTAACGATATTTTTAATACCTCTTAATCTACTCCGTATAATAATATTACCCTAAGGAAGAACTAATTTAATTATTCAATTTATAAGGGTAATAATTAAAATCCTTTATAATTTAATCCCTAAAGTATACTAGCTTTATCTTAATAATATTTATATTAAAGGTCTAAAAAGCCGGTATAACGATAAATTAATTAATAATAAAGGAATTCGACGCTTTATTTATAAATATTTTATTAATATCGATAAAATATTATTAAATATTGAATTTATTAGCGGAATAATTACTATAGCTAAATTTTAATAGTATAAACGAAAAGTAATTTTAATCGGTTATATTTATAATTTTAAAGGTAAATCTCTAAATGAAGTTAAAATTAAAAAGATTCGCGAATAGATTTATTATATTATTAGAAAAATTAAACCTCGAGGAAAAGAATTTAAAGAATTTCGAACTTTTTTAAATATCGTTAATTATTACCGGATTTAAATTAAAGATTTTAGAATTATCGCTATTCTATTATACGCTATTATAAAAAAGGGAATTGAATTAATATAGATAAAAAATCAATAATTTATTATAAAATATCTTTAATACAAAGTTATTATTATTCTAATCCTTATAACCTTCGTTTACGATAATAGCGAAATAATTATTTATTTCGTTACCGATATTTATATTAAAAGATAGAAAGCGGTTATTAAATAATTTAACTTCAATAAGAAGCGATATCTTTATAAATTTAAAAACGGTATTTAATTACCGGCCGAAATTCGTTATAATATTACTAAACGAAAGCTTCGTAATTTATTCTATATTTTTAAACGATTGAAATATTAGTTTTTCAGTACGTATTTTATTATTAAAATAAATATTTAAATCCTTATTTATTAATTTAATAGCGTAGTAAGCGATATTCTTAATACCCTTTTTATATAGTAAATTATTTAAATAAAATATTTTGATTTTAATATAAAGTATATTCCTAGAATTAAAAATACCGTAATTAACGGCCTTTCCCGGAAACCCCTTAAAAAAAGTAATTTAAAAGAAAAACGCTTTAAAAAAGATATTAACGACTTTATCGACGCCTAGATTTATTATCTTTCTACTGAAAAATATATAAAAGGGGAGCGGATTTTATTCGACGAATATTTTAATTATTCGGAAAATATAATTCGCTATTTATTCTCGTTCCGCGTTCTTATATAATATAATAAAATATTTACTATATAATAAACCTTTAAAAAAAACGCCCTTAAATATTTCGTTTACTATTGAAAGCTTTAATTATAAATAATTTATAAACGTATTTACCTTCGTCTTTTAATTAACGATAAAACGCAATAGGAATTAATTATATAACGTTATTATAACGAAGCCGGCTATTAAAGAAGGGAAAGAATTTATAAATAAATTATTAAATATTATTACTAATATAGGATATATATTCAAATCGAAAATATAATCCGTAATTATACTATTTATTAAATATATATTCCTAAACGTTATAAAAATAAGTATAAATAATTATTTCCAATTCTTTAACCTTTTAATCGGTAGATTTTAGACGTTTAATATTTATTAAACGGAAAAGGAAAATAATAAGTGTTAATTAAAATTAAAAATAATTTAACGAATTATATAGAAATAAAAATTCTTTTAATATTAACGTCGAAATATATTATTATTTTCCTCCGGGAAGTATTTTTATATTAGGGATATCCTTTTAATATTTTTATCGATAATAATTCCGAATTTTAAAGAGAATTCACCGAAGTATTTAATAACCTCCAAATCCTATTAATACGAATAGTACTTTATAACTATTAAATTAATAGAATTAACGAATAAGGGTATTCGGTAATTATTATAATACTAATTAAATTAATAGAAGGAATTAATAAAGGATAGAAGGATTTATTCCTTTATATCCTTTTTATTAATCGTACTATTATTCGTAATAACTACGGATTTACTCCCTTTTAATTAGCCTATAGCTATAATCTTATTATTTCTATTAAGCTCGATTATCTATTTTAAAAATTAATCGAATAGGAAAAGTATTTGGAGAAATATATAATAAATAAATTAATTACTATTATCGTTTAAATATATTATAATATTAAATACCGCTTTTAATAGGCGGCCGAAAAGGTTACTAATATTAGGAGAAAAACTACTACGCGAAAAGATTCTATTAATTTTTATAAAATAAGACCGAAAAACGCTATTATTAACGTTAAAAATCTTATCCTTATTTATAATAATATTTAGGGAATTAATATAAATATTATTAAAAAATTAAATTATAAATGGAAAAATCCTTATAAAATCGTTAATATTATTAATAGGAATATTTATTATTACGCGTAATTAAACGGAATCCGTTTTAAAAGGTTAATTTCTTTTAAAAATATTAAAAAGTTTATTCGCCGAAACGGTATACTTTTTAATTTTAATAAAGAATACGAAGAATTCGATAATTTTAATACTATTAATAATTTATAAATCCTTAAAGAAATCTAAATTAACGAATATTTATTCTCTATATAAGAATAAGCGCGAAAATTAAAAGTAAAGTAAATTTAAACCCGCTAAAATATTAAAAAAGAACGCGAATAAAATTAAGAATTTATTATCGAGTTAGAATTTATTAAACCCGAAAGCCCTTAGTATTATTTTAATAAAGACGAAGTCGAATTAGAATCGGAGCTAAAACCCGAATTAAAAACGAAATTAATATTACGCCTAAATTTAAATTTAAATTAACCTCTGAAATTAAAATAAATATATTCTTTAATATTTATTTCGTTACTTTTTATTATTATTTATTATTATTTTATTTTTATACGAGATTAATTCGTAGGAATTTTTATTAATTTCGAAAGGAAGTATATATAATATATAAAATTTTATATTTTATATTTATCTTCTTTATTCCCTCTAATTATACTCTTAAAAACCCTATTAACCCCCTTTACTTAATTAAATTTTTTATAATTTTTTTTTCGGAAATTAGCACTTATATAAATAAAAATATAGGAAGTTTTAAAAAATTGTAAAATATAGATTTATTTTTCTATAATATAAATATTAATAATAATCTTTAATAAAACCCCTATTTATTATTAGAAAAACCCTCGAAGTTAATTAAAATTTTATACTCTTAATTAAAATCTTCCTTATTATTTTTATTATCCTCCTCTTTATTATTTTCGTTATCTTCGTTATTATCTCTGTTATTACCCTCGTTATTTTCGTTATTTTCGTTATTTTTTTCATTTTCTTCATCTTTTTTATCTTCTTTATTATTACCTTCGTTTTCGTTATTATTATCTTCGCCGGTAATAAATTCCTCGTTAGAGGAGTTTAAATCGTTATTATTAATATTAATTATTTCTTTATCCTTATCGTCAATTTCTATTACTATTAATAACCGTTTAAATATATTACGATTATTGCGGATTATAATACCTTTTCCTTTTAACCCTAAAATTTCGGATTCCTAATATATATATTCTAACTACTATTTATAATTAATAGGGACGGGTTCTTTACTAGTAACCCAACGGTAAAGAAGAATATTATCGATTAATATCGAACGGGCGTAATTAATATTATAACTCTAAATAAAATATTTAACCTAATTAGACTTTAAGATCTTAATAAGCTCGAAATTAAGACTTTCGATCGGGTACTTCTTAGCAAATTTAAAATTACCTAAAAATTTAATAAATACCGAATAATCTAAAGCCGTTTTATTATACTAAATATAATTATTATAAATCCCCCCTTTAATATCCCTATTTAAAGATTTATAGCCGACGAAAGGAACTTAAATAAGAATATACTCCTATTATTAATTAATAATATATACCGATATATATATTTTTCGGAATCGGTTAACGTAATACGAATAAATAATCCCATTCTTAAAAAAAAAAATAATAAGTAGCGGAGGGATATTAATAGAAAATAAAAGAATATTTATTCGTTATTAAATAATTAAATTATTAATTTAAAAATCTATTCTTTTTTTACTTTTATATAGGTAAAGTAATAACTTTACGGTTAAATTCTTTTTTTCTCAATAAGGATATAGCGATTAAATAGGTTATAAAACGAATTGAATATCCGTTTTAGAATTAATTAATATATAATAAATAAATTAAAAGATATAATTATAATTATTAATAATTTATTATTATTAATACGCTACTTTATATATAATTAATTAATAATAATAGGTTTATCAATTAGATAAATATTTATAATAATATTAAATAGCCGAAAGTAATTATTTTAAATAGTATTTTAAAGGGTATTAAGAAGAAATAAAGGTCGATATAGAAGGTTAATATAAATTTTAAAAAAGATTTGCTTTTTATTATTAGGACGCAAATTAATTTAATATATTATTTCCGAAATATTAAGGCTAAAATATAACCGAAGAGAATTACAATTAATAATAGTAATACGTTTTTTAATAAATAAAATAAAAGTATTAATATTTAAATTAAATTACTTAAGTATAGTAGGTTCTTTAATAAGGATTTCCCTTTAAAGGAGGCGAAGTAGAGGGTTATTCGTAAAGGGAAAGAAACCGGTATTAAAATTGGAAGAAAATATTATATTAATTTATTACGAAGAATTTTTATTTAGTAGTTTTACTTTTATTATTATTATTAATATTTTATTATATTTGAAAGGAGAAGGTTATTAAGAGGAAAAACGAGGAATAATTATAAATAGAAACGTACCTTTCTTATACCTTTTTAGTAGATAATTTTCGAAGGAAAAAGCCGATAGAAACTATCCTTTTAAAATTATTTATATTATATACCCTACAATTACGAAAAACTTTTAAACTAGATAAAAAAGATAATATCCGTTTATTTAAAGCAATTTCGCAAAATTTTAAAATTTTAATTAATTATAAAAAAAGGTTATAAACGCCGTTTTAAAGTATTTTCTTATTAAAAATAACGGGAAAAGTATTTTAATTTTAAAGTTCGACTACGGATTAAAACTTTCGATTATATTAAAAAGCCAAGAGATTATACTAAAGGAAATTAAATAAAATTTATTTATTTTACCGCTTAAAATTTTAAATATAAATAAAATAAATAGAAATTAAAAGGAATAAATTTAGAATATTATAAATAATTTACGAAAGGAGATTAAAAGAAAGGGAAGAATTTACGATTTTTCGATTTCGTAAATAATTTATAAAATAAGTATAAAAACCCTTTATTTATAGCCCTTCCTTTCTTTCTTTTTCTTCCTCTTATATATTAATAAGCCCTTTTATAAATTTACACTATTACTACCTATTAAAAACCCTTCTATATTAAACCTTCTATCCCCTAAAATTTTATTATTAATTAAAATATTAATTAATATAAATTCCTCTAATTTTAATTATAATAATTTACCCCCGATTTTTATTATAAAAGTACCGAATAATTACCTTCCCGCGGTCTTTAAAACTATTCGGCGCTAGAATTAAGAGAATAAAATTTAGCCTTAATTCGGTAATATAATTATTAGAGAAGTTTATCCCCCTCGTATTAGAGATAATTTAATCTATTATAATAAATTTTAAAATTAGAAATACCCTAAAGTTAACCGGTAATAAAATATTATCCCCGATAAAAATCCAACTTATTTAATTATTAAAGAGCTTAATAATAATAAATAAATAATTAAAATTATATTCCGTTATATAATTATTCCTCCCGTTTTAAAATAACCTAATAAATAATTAACCCCGATTATATTTTAAAATATAATAATATTAAAATTAATTAATATATAATACTTAGTAAATATTAGGAATTAATAGGAAGGAGAAATAATTTATATTAATCTATATTAAATATTATAACAATATAACGATTAGATTTATATTTTAATAAATTTAATTACTATTATTAAACGTAGTAAATTTTATATTAAAGATATTAATATTCGAAATAGTTTAAAATTAGTCCGATATTAATATTTCCCTATTATAATTAATAATTACTTCGTTTTTATAATCTTTAATTAAAGAAAAACATTTTAATTTTTCTATAATAATTTCTATAATTAATAATACAAATGGAAAATTATAAAAGCTTATAAAATATTTACAATTAAGAATTATATTTTTCTAATACCGATAAGAAATTGAATTTCTAATATTTTTAATAATTAGAAGTAGTTTAATATAGTATTCCTAATATAATAGAGAATTTAAATTTATAGCTTTTAGGTTTTAAAAGTAGCCCGAATTTTCTTTATTAAAATAAAGCGTTGAAGTAAATCTATTAATAAATTATTTTAAAGGTTTACAATAATTAAATTTTAAGAATAAAATAAATATTAATAAGAATATAATTAAATCCCTAATATAAAATAGTTTAAAAATACTATAGTTCGGTAATAAATAAGAATAATATATAACGCCCTTTTAATATAGTAAATAAAAAAGAATTTGCTTTCGAAAAATTAGAGATAATTGATTTATATAGTCGTAAAAAGGAAAAGTGGAGAAGAAGATTTTAATTCTTAACCTAAATTCTTTACGAATTTAATATATTAGAAAGGTTATTTAAACGAATATTACCCTATTAAAATAATTAGGTACTAATTAATATAAGAATTTACTAATCTCCCTTATTTTCCCTATCCTTTTAAATAAAAATTTATTATCCGATCCCTCCCTAAAATTAGAATTGCTTTACCCGATAATAATTTTATTAATAATATTTCTTTAATAACTATTAATATATAATTAAAAGAAGATTGTAATAGTATTTTAACGTTTCTTATTAAAAAGAAATAATTATTACCGCTAATTCCTAAAGTAAAGAAGAAGCGTATAAAAGAATAATAAATACTAGTAATTAATATTAATAATTATAAGGGAAGAAAAATCGTTATAATTAATAATTTCGTTTTATTTAATAAATTTAACGTAGATAATTAGCTCCCGTTTACCGATAAACTTCGAAAATTTAGTAATATAATTTTCAATACTAAATATATTCTAATATTATCCCGATATATTATATTTATAAATCATATTTAAAATATAAGATATATTATTATATTAATAATTTAAAATAAGAAGAAAATCGGTTAAAAAGAAAGTAAATAAAAAATAAAGCGTAAATTAATTTAGAGAAAAAGAAAGAAAAGGGAGAGAAAGTTTAAGAGATTAAAAAGGTAGAAAAAGAAGAAGTCGGTTAAAAAGGATTAAAATAGTTATTAATAAATTTAATTTTATAAGATTAATAAATAAATTCAAAGGGAAATTTGAAATAGGGCGAATAAATAGGTATAAAGGTATATAATTAGATAATAAATTTTTTCCGAATTTTTTCGAAAATTTTTCGTAATTTTTCATTCTAGAGGAATTTTTCTAAGGATTTTCCCTAATTATAATCTAAGAAAAGAGGTATAGGATATGGATATATTATAATAAACTAATTTAAAGGAAATATAATAGTAGTATATTAAATAAATTAAGAAAAAAAGTTGTAGAATAAATTTCGGACTTTTATATAGAAAGAAAGAAAATTCTAAAGGAATAAAAGGAAAAAAAGGTAATTAAAAAGAAAAGAAGGAAGGTTAAGGAATTTTTGCTAGAATAATAATTAAACTTTATTTAATCTTTAAAATAAAAATCTTCTTCAATTTGGTAAAAATCAATTCTTTAATTAAATTTTTGAGACTTCCTAACCCTGCTTTTGTAATGGGTAAAAGAAAAGATATAGTTAAGTCGAAAAAGATGTTCCTATTATTAGATTGCTCCTTTCTCCCCTATAGATTTATTCCTCTCTTTACTCTTTTAATCTTATTAGAAGTTTTTAATATGGCTCCTTTCCCAGTTATTGTGGTGGTAGTGGTTGTTTGGGGTTGTTTTTCTTCCCCATTTCATCGTATCGATTCTATTTCCTTAAGGATACGTATAACCGGGTATATATTACCCGTAATTTTAATCCTTAATATAATATTTTTAACCCGGTTAAAAATAATAAATAGATAAATATTTAGAATCCGGCTATATTTTTAAATTAATAGGGTAATATTAATACGTCTCTATATATTACGGATAAGGCTATATTATATTATATCGCTAAATATTATTCGAAGGCCGAAGTTAAATTTAAATCGTATTAAGAATTTGCGGTTTTAATATTACTTTATATATTATTTAATAAGCTATTAATTTCTTTTATTATTAAATTAATAAATAAATTAATTATTAAAAGGGATTAATTTATATAAAAGGTTTATTATTACTTTATTAACTTTAACCTTTACAAAAGTATACGTATAGTTCGGTTAATAAATTATAAATTATAAAATAAATAAAGACGTTATATTATCGAAATCGATAACGATATCCGTAATTTTATCCCCTAATATAATAAATACCTATAACGCGCCGAATAATTCGCCGACCTTACCTACTTCTAATTTTATAAATATACTAATTAAGGTACAAAATTATAGAAATTCTATAAAAAAGTACGTATATTAAAATATATCCCTAAATATAAATTTAACCCGGTTTCCGATTAATATAAGAACTTTTACCGCGTTAAAATAATATTCTATTACCTTTATATTAATAAAGATAATTTAAAAACCGTCGACAGTATTACGTATAATACGTAATTTAAAGTATATAATCGTTATTTTAAATTATATTATAATTATAATTATAATTACTATAGCGAATAATTAATAACGCCCTTTAATAATAAATAATTCGAACCTATAAACGAATTAAATTAGGACCGGGAATTAAAATAAATTAATTAAATAATATATACTATACAAAAACCTAACCGAAACTTTAATATTAATAAGAATATTAACCTTTTCGGTAATTATAATAAGGATTTATATTACGATTAAACGCCGTATTATAAATTCTATACCGATTTTAATAATATTAATTTATAAAAATAATATTAAAAGTAAAAGGTATAGGAAAATCCGGGTATGTATACGGTTAAAAAGGTTATTAATATTACTTTTAGTAAGTTTAACCCAAAATAGAAATTAATTTATAATACGTTTATCGATTATTATACGGCTATTCTTCGTAATAATAACCCATTTCCTCTTTATATATAATTCGACGGTAAAAGTAGTATTAAGAAATCCTTTATTATTAACCTTCTATTTATTAAATTAGAAGAGTTATTAAATAACCCCGTTAGGCCTATTAATAAAGAGCCCGTTATTATATATTTTATTCCTACGGGTATTACGGCTAATAATATTAATAAATTTACCCTATACTCCTTCTTATAATTTCCTATTTCCAAAACGGTTAATAAATTCCTAACTATAAATAATAATAATATAAATTAACTATAATATCAATTACAATACGTATAATACCTCATTATAAACGAGAAATTTATAATCGGCCTAAAGATAATATATTTTATCGATTAATAGTTTAGATAAGTTTTCCCTACTCGTATAGAGGAACCGTTTAACGGTATAAATATTCTTTTAATCGGCGACTTTTACCAATTACTACTTATTATAAAAAAGGCTCTATATAAGTAAATTATAAATAACCTCTTTAATAATACCGAATCGTTTAACTAGACTATATATTATACCTTCGATAAAACTATTAAATTTATTACTATTATATAATAAGGTAGTCCTAAATAAATAGCATTTAGAGGGGTTTTCGATTAAATCCGCGTTAAATAGCCGTTATATAATAATTGGGAATTCCTTTCTACGCGGAT
This sequence comes from Sordaria brevicollis, assembly GCA_033439795.1. Taxonomy (NCBI): domain Eukaryota; kingdom Fungi; phylum Ascomycota; class Sordariomycetes; order Sordariales; family Sordariaceae; genus Sordaria; species Sordaria brevicollis. Next base: position 517,523 of record JAUTDP010000006.1, read on the forward strand.
TATATATCGACTTAAGGAAAATAATATTAATTTAACCGTTTTTAATAATATTTTACGTATTTACCTAATAAACGATAAAGTTAAATAATATAATATAAATTATTTATTAGGTTTTAATAGGCCGTATATATAAATTGTAATAACGTATATAAATTAAAATACAATATTTATTTTATTTAATTAAACGGGGAACTTTTATAAAAAGTTTCCTATTATTTTAAGCGCTAAAGTTATATTAATTAAAAATTATTAAGTTAAAAAAGGCTTAATTAATAGTATAATTAGTATTATTTAGGATATTATATAAAAAATTAACGATAAATCTCCTAATATTAACCTTCGTAACGTAAAGAACCCTCCCTATATATTATTAATCTATTTCCCTAATTATAATAGACTATATATATTCGAAAACGACCTATTAAAAGGTATTAACGAAAAGACTATACTTATTTTCCACTCTACCCGTAATTATATAAAGGGAAATAAACCTTATATTTATAAATAGTTTTCTATTATTATTATTTATACTATTATTATATATAAATTATAAAGAATTACGGTAGACGAAGCTATTTTGGACGTTTCGGGTAATAATTTTACCGCGGGATTAATATACGTAATTATTTCTCGGGTTACGTCCATCGAAGGATTTATATTTAATTATCTTTTTAGCCTTAATACTATACGTATAGTTAATAGTAATAGTAAAAATAAGCGTAAAGTTAATACGGATAAAAGGGAGCCTTAAAAATTATTACCTCCCCCGAAAGATATAGTAATATAATTTTAATTAATAATATATAAATAAAAAATATTAAAGTATTGGTTTTTATATTAAACCGGATTCGGTTATTCGTATTCGGCCCCGCCTCCGTACGTACGAATATAAAAAATTTTCTTATTATTTCTTAAATTCCCATTTTTATCCTTATTCTTAACCTTCCTTTATTAATATATTTATTTATTCCTTTTTACTTTATTTAATTTTATTTACTAAATATTTATCCTTCCCCTATTAATCGTTTACGTATATTAATTAAATAAAACCTCTTTTCTTTCGTATATTAATTAAATAGAATTTTTTGTCTTTTATATATTAATTAAATAGAACTTCTTTTTTATTATTTTATTTCTATATTAAACGATAATATAATCCTATATATTAACGTTTCTATTTTTATTTATAATAAATATTATAATAAATATCTTTAATTTTAATATATTAAATTAATTATTATATTACGGTTAATTTTAAATTAATTACCTATTAAACCGATTAACCGTAAGAACGCCGTAATTATTTAAACTTTATTTCTAACGCCGGAAAGTCTATTATTTATTAAATTATTAAACCCTAAACCGAAAATAGAGTAATTTAAAGTAATTTAAAAGATAAAAGGCGATTATACTCTTTCCCAATTTAATTTTAAAGAATACTAACTATAGCCTAATAGCCGACGGGTTCAATATAACCAATTTTATAATTAATTTCGAAAAAGCCGTCGACGATATTATTAATAAATTAGTAACCTTTCGCCTAAGTAATAATATATTATTTTAACCCTATGTAAGGGGTATAATATAGTTGGCATAGATGCTGGGTCTTAACGAATCGATAAGGTTCTACGAAGGGGAAAGGGAGGAAGGGAAACGCCCTCTAGGCGGTATTAGCTAACTATCCTTTTAAGGATTAGGGTACAGGCTACTCCGCTTACCGTAGTAGTAAGGACCGCAATTAGCGGCCCAATTGGCGGTACGATTGGCAATGCCAATTAAATTCAATTATAGGCATTAACCCTATAATATTAACTTCCCCCTTCTCCCCTAATTAAAAATATTATATATAAATAAATATATAATTATATAAACCCTAAATATTAAACGATAGGCTATTACTACGCGTATTTCTAATATATACCCCGCGCTTCTCTCCTTTTCTTTCTCCCTTTCCTCTTCCCTCCTTTAATTTATCGAATAATTAAGACCGTAAATATTAATATAAGCGCGCGCCCTTATTAATATATACCGAACGCATTTCTAATACCTTTATTATTTTTATTATTATTATTATTATCCCTCCTATTAATCCTTTTACGAACGTATTAATTAATTATTAATTAATCGCTATTAAAATAAATACCCCCGCTATTATTATTTAATTCGAACTCTTCTATAAATTTTTAACCCTATAGGAAATTATTAACTCGCTTACCCCGCCGCCTACTCTTATTCCCGTTTTTCGCCGTAATAAGGGCGTTATTAAAGTCGCTATTTTTAAACCCGTTACCCCGCCGAAGCCCCATTAAATTCGGCCTAATATTATTTCCGCTAATATAATTAATAAATCTATTCCCGACGATATTCGCGAATACGTCCTATTTAGGGCTAAATTTTAAAATTCTTAATATAAGGGCTATTTAATTAATAAGTATAATTATATTATATTTAATAAAGGTTTTTCTACTTCTATATATTTATTTTATTAATATATTTATAAGGGTTACGAACCCGTTTTTATTTAAATTTAATCCGCTTTTAAAACTTAATATACCGAAGGGTATATATTTAGAAATTCCTATAACGGTTACTTCACCGCGTTTAAAGTTTTATTAGGATTTTAAATTTTAGAAAAGTAAAGTTTTATTTTTATATAAATTTCTTTCCTTTTTTCGCCTAATAAGTCTTTAAATTATTAATACGCTTTAACGGTTTTATTAATCGGGTTGCTATTAAAACGCTTTCCGCGGAGCTTTTTTCCTTTATTAAAATTATTAATAATTCGGTTAATATTATAAAAATTTAGGCTCTTAAAGAACGAATCCGTAAATTCGAAAATTCTAGGGAATAATTATTTAATTTAATAATTAATATAAAAAAAATAAAGTAAATAAATAACCGATATACAGATTTTAACTATTTAATTAAAGATTATAATACCCGTATTATTATTAAAACCGCTACTATTAATATTACCGCCGCTAACGCTACTACTACCGTTACTACCGCCGTTATTAAAGAGGCCGCTATTATTTAACCCCCGTTAGCGAAGAAAAGAAGAAAGGGAAAAGAGGTCGAAAGAAGTAGTAAAAAATAATATAATAAATTTAAATAATAGGAAGCGTAATATCTCCCTTTAAATATCCGCCCCGAATATAATATCCGCCCTTTACTTTCCTCTTTTTTTATTACCGTTAGGCCTTTATACCCGGAGAATTACCGTCCCGCGCCTCTTATTTTCCGCTACTATACCCGTAAACTCTTAAACGTTTACAATTTCGTTAATATTTATATATCCGATTATAAAGAAGAAGAGGAGATTATTATCGAGGAATTTATATTAAAAGTAATAGAAAACGATTTAATAAAAAATATTTAAATTAAACTAATTATTAATTTCGCCAGGGCCCCGCCTTAATTAATTTATTATTTATTTTAATCCGTATTTAAGAATTTCTTATTCCATTCGTAATATATTTCGCCCTATTTATAGCCTTATATAGGAACCTTTTAATATATTAATCGATTAAACCGTCGTTATCCGTAATTAAGCCGTATTAAGCTTTAAATTCGTTTAAAATAATAATATCTTTAAAATTTTTTAATAATTCCTATATTAAATCCCGATATCCCTTTTATTTAATTAGGACCTTTTTTATTAAATTTCTTCTCTTTTTAACGGTATTAACGTAAAGAATTTTTTTTATTTAATATTCTAATTCTCCTTTAATTTTAATAGCCAGAGGCTATTCGTTAGTAAATTTCTATTTAAAAAGAAGGTTATTAATAATTTTACGTAGGAAATCGATATAGAAAACGTTATAAATAACGCGGGGAAACTTAAATAATTTAATTATATAGGGAGATAATACTTTCGAAATAGTATATTTCGCGTAGAATTAATCGAATTTCTTTTTTAAACGATTAATAATATAATTCTTAAAATTAAATTAAATTTTATCCCTAATTGCAAAGCATTCTACAAATTACCGATTATAATTGGTAAATCTCTTTTATTCCCGAATAATAGTTATTATAATAATTTAATATAAGTCCGTAATTTACTATAATTTTTTAACGAATTCTTAAGCCCATTTCTTAAAAAATAAAGGTAAAGGTTAACGATTAGAGGGGTCTTCGATTATAAAAATTAGGAATTCGGAATCGAACTTATAAGTGGCGAAGAACGGGGATATACTTATCGAAGTATTAATCCGGTTATTAATAGCCAATTACGCTATAGGGCACTATTTACTCTAATTATTTTAAACGTAATTAATAATTATATATAAATAAGCGTAAATTTTTTAATTTATATATTCTAGGCCTCTATCGGTTTATAGGTAATAAACGGTATTAAATAAACGTTTAATGCCTAAGAATTCGTATAATTTAATTTAAAAGCGGCTAGTCCAATTAGAACTACGATCGTTAACAATAGATTTTAGGAAATTATAATAGCGAATAAAATATTGGAAGAAACGCTCGGTATAGAATTTAACTTTTATAAAGGGTATAGGTTTAAGGAATACGGTTTTACTAAATTTATCCTTTATAATTTAAAAATAAATATTATTATTAAATTCTAAAAGATTAGTAATAAAATCTATTTATATATTCTTATTAAATTATTCTAAGATTAGTAATAAATATAAAAGGCTTTTCTTTTATTCCTTTTAAATTTTCGTAGAATTGTAGGTGTAATAGTTGCGGAAGAATTATTAAATATAAAAATTAAAGAGAGGTTAATAAAAATGCTAAAAGAGTATTGTAATAGTATTTTCTCTATTAAAGTATCTTAATATATATAAATTATAAATAATTTAAATTAGAATAATATAAAGGATATTAAAACGTTAATTGGTATTAAATAGTACAATTAATTCGGACTTGGTATATATAAGGGCTTTTAATATTTAAAGACGGTTTTAATAACGAAGGCGGCTAAGGGAGTTAATAAAGTAATTTGTAATTTAAATTTTGAATTTTAAGGATAGGTCGAAGTAGCGGTCGTTATAAAGGATAATTTCCTTTATTTATTAGTATAAGGAATTATAAGGTTCTATTTATAATTAAAATTACTATAAATTTAGATTTTTAAATATATTTATATTTTCCCTTTCTAAACAGATTATCCGGGCCGCCGAAATATAGAGCGGAGTATAATTTTTAAGAATAGAGTTTAATATTATTTAAATATCCTACGTTTTATAATTTTAATTTATAGGTATATTTTAATTTCGTTAAAAAAGGGTATTAGGGATTATTCCGTCTTTATTAAGCCTATATTCGATTTAGAAATTAAATTAGGAAAAATATTCCGCTTATTATATTTACTGCTCCGAAAGTTTTTTTAATTTTATAAAATATTTAAAGTTCCGATAATCCGTTAAGATAGTAAATAATTTATAGTTCCGCAATTCCGTTAATTATTACTTTAAATAATTAATAATAATAAATATTTCCTTATTATAAATAGGGTAATTCCATTCGGTAGGGTTAAATTTCCGGGAATAGAAGTTTATAATTTTACGAATTATATTTTTACTATTTTCGTTTATTTTTTAAGAAATAACCCTATTTAAAATAAATTTATTATAATCTATTTTTAAGAATATTTTCTTATCCGGGTTAAATTCCGTTAGGATCGGAATTCGTATAAATAGGGTTTTTAAAAATTGAAAAGCGCTCTTATATTCTTTAATTTATTTAAAAGCAACCCTTTTATTAATTAATTATAATAGGGGGGCGATTATTTTTAAAAATTGGGGAATAAATATATAATAGTAATTAATAAATTTTAAGAAATTCTATACGCCCTTTTAAAAAGTAGGGGGAAGCTAATTTAAAATCGCCTTAACTTTTTCAAGGTTAGCCTATATATCGACGTTAATATAAATAATAAAGCTTAAATATTTAACCTTCTTTATATTAAATTCGTATTTATTTGGATTTAAATAGAGGCTAATTTTTAATAATTTAATAAGGACTAAACGTACCTTTTATTTATAATCTTTTAAGGAATTAAAAGAATAAATAAATACGTCGTTTATATAAGCGGTATAAAACGAATTTAAATAATCGCGGAGGATATAATTAATATATTATTAAAATATAACCGGCGCGCTATTTAACCTAAATAGTATAATTAATTATTCGAATAACCTATACCGCGTTCGAAATACTATTTTCCCTTCTTTTCCTTCTACTATACGAATTTTATAGAAGGTTTATATAATATTTATTTTAGTAAATTATTTTATTCTTTTTAAAATACGGAATATATCCTTAATAAATAATAATAAATAGCGGTCTACTTTCGTAATAGCGTTAAGTATACGGTAATTATAATAAAAGTGGAATCCGCTTCCGGGTTTATATATAAATAAAATTAGGGCCCCCGCTTTTAAATTATTAATTCGGATAAACCCTTTATTTAATAAATCCTTTAACGTTTTTTTGAAAATTAAGAACTCTTCCTTTATTATATTATAAAGCGGTCCAAATAAGATAAGGAATTCTTTACCGTCTTTATCTTTTTTAATTATAATTTTATAATTTACGCTAGGACGATAGGGGTTTAATTTATTAACGTTTTTTTTTATTTAAAATAATATTAAGTTATAATATTTCTTAAGGATTTTCGCCTTTAATTTTACTTCGGTATATACTTTCTTTAATTTTAGCGCCTTTTCGATATTTTTTAAATTAACTATAAAAATAGCCTCTTTAACTATTCGACTATTAAATTCTTTTTTTAATTTACGAACGTAATTTATAAAAGTAGTAATTAAAATATATATAATAGATTTTAAATCGGCGATAAGCGGTATATTAAATATTTATTCTCTATTAATATAAAGAACCTAATAATTAATAACGTTTATAAATAAACGCTTTTCGTAAGGGACGGAATATATTTATATAACTTTAAACTAAAGTTTATTTAATATAATAGGGAATTCGAATAATAGGATAATATAAATATAAATAGGATGAATATAATTATTTACTTCGGTTAAAAATCGGATTATACTTTAGATAAAAATTCCTTCTATAATAGTAAACGCTTTTTTTATAGTACGAAGTAGAATAGGGGTAATTGGGATTTAAAATTCTTTAATAATTTTTTTACTAATTGTAGTATAATATTAATAACCTTTATCGATAAAAATATAGAATAAATTACAATTATTAATAATAAATAGAATTAAAATAGGTTTTACTTCTATCTTTAATTTAAAATCCTCTATCTTATTTAATATTTTTATTTCTAGTTTCGAGGCCTAATTTTATATTAAAATTAGGTTTTTATTTATTATTCGGGGGCGGAATTATAGGCTTCGTCGTCGTTATCGTCCTTTAAAAGCGGGGGGATTTTAATAGCGGTAGTTTAAATACGTACTCTATTAAAGGAAGGGGGGATAATTAACCGGTATAAATAGGTTAAAATATAATATTTAAAAGCGTTATAATATATATATAGGTTATTATTTCGACGACGTTAACGCTCTTTATCCGATATTTATTTAGCGCGTTTAATAAAAACGGAGGTAAAAGCGCTTATATTAAAACCGCCTTAATTTCGTCCGCTTCGACCGTAGATTATACGTATAATACTTATAATAGTATTTCTATTTACGTTAATTAAACGTTAAATAAAAGTTATAGGAGTAGGACGGGTTATAATACGTAAGGTATAAAAAATAATAGGATAATTAATAGAAATAGCGCTAGGGATATAAAATCCGTTACTTTTAATTTTATTTTTCTAATTATATTAATATCGATAATAATCTTCCTTAAATTTTATTATTTATTCGTATTTAAATATATAGTATTAAAATTATTTAAAATATTTATAATAATTATTAAAGAAGGTAATTGTAAATATTTTATCGTACTATTTCTTATTAAAAGCGCGGCGGAAATAGCCTAATTTAGCGGGATTTTCTTATAAATAACCGCTTATTTTGAATATTTTATTATTAAAATTAGTTAAGAAAGTAGCGAATAATTCGCTATCCTTTTAACGTATACGGGCGAATTTATCGAAAGCCGCTTTTTAATTCTAATAGGAATCGAAAATTGTACAAATTTATTCGAAGAATTTAATTAAATCTTCTTTACTATATATAATTACAACGGTTTAAAATCCCTCTAATTATTAACCGTATTCGGTAAGAAGCGTATTAATAATTTTATATTAGGCGGTATTTAAATTATTACGAAATCCTTATTTAATATCGCTATTATATACCGTAATAAATTTATTAAAAAAGAAATTAAAAGTATAGGGTTAACCGTCCTATTTAAGAAATTCTAATTATTTTTTGCAACGGAGAATTGAATTCGTATTATCGTTAGAATTATTATTAATTAGGGTTTTAGAAGGGGATTTCTTTTTATAAATAGAGTATTTAATAATTCCGAAATTTAAATAAGGGGTAAGGGTATTAGAAATAAAGGTAATATTAAATAAGAAGGATTTAATATAGTTCCTAAAGGTTGCGCTACTTTTAAAAGTTTTAATTAGATTTTTAATTAGGTTTTTATTATTATTGCTATTATTTAATATACTATTTTAGGAATTGTAAAATTCCTTTATATCGTTAATATTTATATCGTTAAGTCCGATTATAGTGCCGAAAAATATTATAATACCGCGTTTAAAGTTATTGGTTTTCTACTTATAAAATTATTATCCGCTTATTAAATCCGCTTCTTCTATTCGCTTTTTAGATAGTAGAACCTAATGTAAGGGGTATAATATAATTAATATAGATATTGGGTTTTAACGAATCGATAAGGTTTTACGAAGGGGAAAGGGAGGAAGGGAAGTGCCTTTTAGGCGGTATTGGCTAACTATCCTTTTGAGGATTGGGGTACGGGCTATTCCGTTTGCCGTAGCGGTAAGGACCGTAATTGGCGGCCCGATTGGCGGTACGACTGGTAGTGCCAGTCAAATTTAGCTACGGGCATTAGCCCTATAATACCCTAAATTAAAAATTTAATAATTTAAAGTCTTCGAAGGCGATTATACCCTCTCTTAATTTAATTTAAGAAAATATTAATTAAATTATTCTATTCTATAATACGTATAACCGCCGAATTTATTTTTTAAAAACCAATTAACCTTTATATTACGAGGGCTGCCGCCCCCGTACCCCCGCAAAATTTGCCTACGGCAAATTTTACACTGGTAAGGGTAAGGGGCAAAAATCTACTTGAAGCGTAATTTTAATATAAATCTAGAGATATACTTTAGGTTGCCGAAATTCAAAGTATTTTATTTACTTTAATTTTTTTTTTTTTTTAGTTTTTTTTTTTTAACTAAATCAAATTATTACAAAGTTTTTTTTATCTATCTTAAATTTTTTTTAGAATTTTTTTCACTTCGTTAAATTATTACGAAATTATTAGATATTTTGAATTTTTTTTTAGAATTCTTTTACCAAATTAAACTATTACGAAGTTATTATATATTTTAGATTTATTTTCAGAATTTTTTCACCAAATTAAATTATTACGAAGTTATTATCTATTTTAAATTTTTTTTAAATTTTTTTTACCAAATTAAAGTATTACGAAGTTATTATCTATTTTAGATTTTTTCTAGATTTTTTTTACTAAATTAAATTATTACGAATTTATTATCTATCTTAGATTTTTTCTAGATTTTTTTTACTAAATTAAATTATTATAAAATTATTTCTATTTTAAAATCTCCTAGAAATTTTTTTTAAAAAAAAAGAGGAATTTAGGTTTTATAATACGAGCCCCGCCCTAATATTTTATAAAGAATCGTATATTTAAACTCTCCGTTAATAATATTCGAAAAATAGTTTATATTTACTTATATTTTAATTTTACGCTTTATTAATATTATAAACTACTTTTCGTAGGTAGGGTTTTTTTTATATATTTTCCAATCCTTCTTTTCGCGGTATTTTATTTTAGGTTTTATTTTATTACGGTCGGTCAGTCGATCGGTCGGTATTTTCTTAAATTTTATTTTATTTCGGTTAATTAATCGGTTAGTCAATTAATCGGGTTATTATAATTAAATTAATAATATAGGTTTAATTTACGTTAAGAATAGGGTTTTTAATCCGGGTTTAGGGAAGCGAAGGGTTTAAGTTTAAAGGTCCGAAGGTTAAGTTTAGGGGTCCGAATCGTTTAGGAATAGAAGCCGATCCGGAATTAATACGGTAAATAGAAATATAATCCCCCTTATTTAAATTACGGAATTATTATAATTAAATTACCCCTTATATTAATAATAAATAATTTTTAAATATATTTTATAAAAAGAGGTATAAATTAGGGATAGCATTAAAAGTAATAAAGGTAATAAAAGTAATAAAAGTAATAAAGGTAATAAAGGTAATAAAATTAATAAAATTAGTAATATTAAAGGTAATAATAGCGGTAATAATATTAAAGGTAATAAAGGTAATAAAATTAATAAAATTAATAATATTAAAAGTAATAATAACGGTAATAGGGGCGAAATTAATAAAGGTAGTAAAATTAATAAAATTAATAATATTAAAGGTAATAATAGTAATAATAATATTAAAGGTAATAAAGGTAATAAAATTAGTAAAATTGGTAATATTAAAGGTAATAATAGTAATAATAGGGGCGAAATTAATAAAAGTAATAAAATTAGTAAAGTTAATAATATTAAAAGTAATAATAGCAATAATAGGGGTAAAATTAATAAAAATAATAAAATTAATAATATTAATAATAATAATAATAATAATAGTATTAAAGGTAGTAAAATTCGTAAAAATTATAAAAGAAGGTAATAATAGTAATAATAATATTAAAGGTCGTAATAATTAAGGTCGTATAGTATTATATATATTATTAATAGTAACGTTATTTATAAAGAAAAAAGGAAAGCTATAATATTAATAAAAGGAAAAAAAAGTAATTAAAATAGGGGTATTATAAATATAAATATATATTTAAATAAAATAATTATTATATTTAATTATTATCTTAATCTTCTATAAAATTTCCGAAATTATAATTAAATTCGGTACGAAATACTACTATAAATACTATTTTATCGTTCTCCTTCTTCTTCTCTTTCTCCTTATTTTTATTTTTATCCTTATCTTTCTCCTTTTCCTTTTCTTTTTATTACTTCGGCGTAAAAAATACCGCAATTTTACCCTTTATTATAAATAGGCGTTTCGTTAAATTATTAAACCGTTTTTTTATAATATTAAATTCGGTTATAAATTTAATTAACGGGGTAGTAATAGCAGTAATAAGGGTAATAATAATAAAAATAATAATAATAAGGACGGGAATATTTAAAAGATAGAGGGTATAACGGCCGGAAGAGGATTAGCTAGAAAGAGGGAGGGCGCTAAAAATTTTAAACTCTAAGGAATTAAAGCGGGCCTTCTTCTTTTTATTACCGTCGTCGGTAAAAATAAATAATTCAATACTAAATAAATATTTAAAGGACCCCTTAAAAAATATAATATTAATAAATAAATATAATATATAAAATATAATATAATATAGAATAATTAATTTAAGGATAACTTCGTTCTTTTTTAAGGTTTTAAGAAGGCCGATAATATTTATAATATTATTATAATACCCGCGGGCATCGTTATTATTACCTTTTCGTTAAAAACGGCGGTAAATATCGATAATTTTTTATCGAAGAGGTTAATATAATTATTTAGCTACGATATAATAATAATATTTAATAGCCGATTTAATATTTTCTATATAAAAATATCTATTACGTATATAATAAAAGTATAGGTTCTAATACAATTTATTCTATAATTTAGGAGTATTATCGTCGTTATTATTTTCTTCGTTATTATCCTTATAAATATAATAGCGATTAATATATACGAATAATCGAATTATTAAATATATTAATATATTTATACGCTTCCTTTTAATTATACGCAAGGGTAAAAAAGTATTAGGAGGCGGTTTAAAGCGGCCGGAGGGGGTAGTAAATATACCGGGGGTGCCGGCGATAATACTAACGATAATAACGATAAGGCCCTTTTTAAAAGGGTTTTAAGAAATATAAATTTAAAAAATATTATAAAATTATATATACGTAATTAATATAAAATAATTAATAGTACTGCTTTTATTATTAATTATTTACGTAAGGATATATTATTTAATTTGAGGAAAAAAAGAAGGAAAGGAGAAATTAGAAATTTAAAAAGGTAAATAATAGAAAATACAATTCGACGGTAAATACGCGACTTCGAGTAAGTAAATACGAAATTATATAATTAAATACGAATAATAATAAGTAAATAATTATAAAAGGTATTTACTAATTAATAAATTAGGCGTAATTAATAAAATAATAATTAGGATAAAATAATAAATAATAATAGTAAATATAAAAGTAAATAATAAACGGTACTATAATTATAAACCTAAAGCCGCTTATAAAAAGACGAATATTAAAAATTTTAATATATAAAACTAATTTACCTATTTATATTCCTATTCTTAATACCGTATTCCTATTATCTTTAATACCGCTATTATATTTAATATAAATACTATAAATATAAGTAACTATATTCTAACTATTACGCGTAATAGAAAAGAAGGTATCGATTCTAATAATAAAGAAATCGTTAATTTTAAAGACTTCGATATTAATTAAAATAAAAACGAACCCGAAATATATAAATAGGAGGTTAATAACGCTAAATTCGAATTCGATATTATATAAGAGGACGATAACGACGAAGTCGACTATAAGGAGGATAATAATAAAGAAATCGAATAAAAGGAAGTCGATAACGACGAATTTAACGAATTCGATATACGTATTCAAAATATATTATTAGAAGAGGAGGAATACCGCGATATAATAATATATAAACGTTAACGTTTAAATAAAGGTTAAATTAGTACTATAAATAAATACCCGTTTAACCCTATAGAGTATTATTTATACCTAATATATTTAACCGATAATAATAATTACGTTTACGATTAATTAAATTTATATTATTTAAATAAATATATAAAATATTTATACTGCTATTATAAAAAAGCAAATTATATATATATTTATTTAGAAAATATAAAAAATAATCCTAACGGTTAATAAATATACGTATAGAATTTATTAAATACTTAAGGAAAGGAAATATACTATATTATAAATATAAATTATATAGCGGAAGAAGTAAGGAAACGATACGAAAGATAAATTAAAATAAAAATTAATAAATAATTTTATAAATTATAATAAATTAGACTAAATAAGGTATAAAGGGAGGTATTATAATATTAATTAATAGGATAACGGTAATAAAATACTACTTAAATTAACGGAATTATATACTATATAATAAAATATACGGATAATTCGAATTACGTATATAATTATAATAAACCTATCCTACGTATAATCTATAATCCCGAATATTACGTAATATCCTCCGCTTTCCTTACGCCGTAATTTCTATAAATTTATCGATAATTAAACGGCTAATCGGATAATAATTAACGGTCCTTCTTTAAGGGCTTTAATTTCTTTAAGGCCTTAATATTCACTTTATAGTAAATATTATACCCTATAGAATTAAAACGTTCGTATAATTTTTATAGCGGGTTTTAACTTCTAAAAATTAGGATAATATCTCCTTCGGATAATTAATAATTTTTATTAATAATAATTAAAATATTATAATTTTTATAAATTTATCCAATTATATAATTAAGAATTTTAATATTAAAAGGCTTCGAAATAGCTTCTCCGTCCGTTAATCCGTTATCCGAATAAACCGTATTGGTCGTTAAATTACCCACTCTATAAAAATAGTAAATAATTACCTTTTATATATTAAAAAATAGAATTTCGGGAAGAAAATTTATTTATAATTAAGGAAATATCCTATACGTTAGGAAGTAAAATTAACCGAATCGATATATTCGACCAATAATTTACGGCTTTCCTATAATAATAAACCGGTAGAAAATTAATCCTTCTAACCGAATTAATATATTCGACCGGTAATTTATAATTCTTTAATTAAATTAATATATTCGATTAATAATTTATAATTTTTCCGTAATAATAAATTAATAAAAAATTAATCCTTTTAACCGAATTAATATATTCGATTAATAATTTATAATTCTTTAGCCGAATCGATATATTCGATTAATAATTTACGGCTTTTTAACCGAATCGATATATTCGATTAATAATTTACAACTTTCTAACCGAATTAATATATTTAACCGATAATTTACAATTCTTCCGTAATAATAAACCGGTAGCCTTAATTTAATAATATAAAAGTTAATTAACTTTTAAAAAATATATTCGGCGGTTATATATATTATAGAATAATTAGGTTAATATTTTTCTAAATTAAATTAAGAGAGGGTATAATTACTTTCGAAATTATTAATTTATTAACGGCGTTATCGATAGTTTTTTCGAAGTTAATTATAAAATTAATTATATTAAGCCCGTCGGCTATTAAATTATAATTAAAGTAATTTAATTAATATTCTTTAAAATTAAATTAAGAAAGGATATAATCGCTTTTCGTCTCCTAAATTACTTTAAATTACTTTATTTTCGGTTTAAAGTTTAATAATTTAATAAGTAGTATAATTTTTTAGAATTTTAATCGGTATTTATTTTACGCTTTATAATTTTCTATAATTATATATATACTGGTATTAAAAATAGGGTTTAAATAATTATAACGTTTTTACGGCCGGTAATTAATTTAAAATTAGCCGTAACGTAATAATTAATTTAATATATCGAAATTAAAGGCGTTCGTTATAACGTTTATTATAAATAGAAATAGAAACGTTAATATATAAAATTATATTATTATTTAATATAGAAACAAAATAATAAAAAAGAGGTTCTATTTAATTAATATACGTAAACGATTAATAGGGGAAGGATAAATATCCAATAAATAAAGTCAAATAAAGTAAAAAGGAATAAATAAATATATAAATAAAGGAAAGTTGGGAATAAGGATAAAAATAGGAATTTAAGAAATAATAAGAAAATTTTTTATATTCGTACGTATAGAAACGGGGTTGGATACGAATAGCCGAATCCAATTTAATACTAATATAATATATAAAAAATTCAATATATAAAATAATAATTTAATAATTTAATATTTCTTATATATTAATACGACCCCCCTAAATAACGGATTTAAAAATCCTCTATTAAAGGAAATATTTTCTAAGGCCGCTTACGTATAGTATTTAATATATACTTATTTATACCCGTATACTTAATTATACGTATAATATTGATTTCGAAAGGATAATCGAATATAATACTTTTTAAAGAAGTAACTTTAAAAATAATTATATAAATTAAATTAATAGTAAAGTTTATTCTAAATATATTAAGAACCGCTTAATTAATTATTATATTTTATAATTTATATATTATAATAGTATACGATATAGTAATAAGGAATTACTTCCTAATATAATTAACGTTATTATATATAAATTCTCGGGTAGAACGAAATATGGGTATAATATACGTATTAATACCCTTACCCGGGTCGTTTTTAAAGATCCGGGGACCGTTATAATTAAGAAAACGGATTAATAGGGTATAAAGCGGCGTAGTACGAGGGTTAACGTTAATAAATTACGCGATATTTTAAATAATATTAATAGTACTATTAATTAACCCTTTTTCAATTTAATAATTTTCCGTTAATATAATTTTAGCGCCGATAATTAACGGGAATATATTATAAAAATTCTTTATTTAATTGGACGCTATTTAGGTAATAATAGAAGTTATAATACTACGGCCAAATGTATAAATAATTTTAGCTTATATATATAATTTATTAAAACCGAAAAAGTAATTTTAATTATATTATTTAATTTTATTATTCGTCGGGTAAATACGTAAAATATTATTAAACCGGTTAAGGTTAATATTAGCCTCCTTAAATTTATATATAATCCTTATAAATAAGAGTTCCTAATCCGCGGGAATAAATTTACTAATATATATATAATTAAGAATATCCTTAAATACTTCTTACGTAAAATTACTTTAATATACGACTATTATTAACTTTATAATTTTATTAAATAAATAATACGTAATTCGATTAATACATTCTATAATATTAAATTTATAATTAAGTATTTACTTATATAAAACCTTCTATAAAATAGGAAGAAATTAATAAAAATCCCCGATAAGTAAAATACTCCTACTACTAAAAGGTAAATTAAAATTAAGGAATATTTAATTAAGCCGCTACTCGATAAAATATATTATTTTTAAATTAATTATAAACTTTTCGTCGATTATAATATACTGTATATAATAAAGCCGTATTTATAAAATATTAATATTATTATTATTTATATTTAGTAATTAAATAACGTTAAAAATAGGAAAATAAAGGAGAAAATATAAAGTAGAGCCGTTAATATTATTAATAATAATATTAATCGGAATAAAACGTACAATAATTATAACCTTCTTCCTATTAAAATTTATTATATTATATAATAATTCTTCTAATTTAATAAATAATAAATTAATAATAAACGATTTACTAATATTACTTTTATTATTAAATTATATTCTAAGAGGAGGTAGGTTATATTTAATACGAATAATTAAATAATAATCGATAAAAGTATTGTATATTAACTTCTACTTAAGGTTAAGCCTAGTAAATACGGTATTAATTATTTCCTTAACTTTATATAAACCCGGATTTTCGGCTTTCTTCTATTTCTAATAATCTTTCTAAACATTAGAATCCCGGAAGTCCTTATAAAGTCTATAGTACGGCGTCTAATTATATATAAAATCGATATCCCTATTACTAAAGGCTATAATATCCTTATTTATATTTAAATTCTAATTAGGACAATATATAATTAATATTATTAAATTATCTTAATAAATATCCTTATTATCTTTATTACCATCAATTAACTCGAAATCGTCTTTAGGAGGTAATTTAAAACGCTCGTTATAATAATTACGCTCGTATTTATAATATTCCTTATAATAGTTATATATTTTAAATTACGTAGGATATTTAACGCTATTAATTATATAAAGAATAAACTCGTTAATAAATATATAAAGATAATAAAATATTAATTTAATATAATAGAAGTTTAAATATTAATTAAATATAATATCTATTTTATACCGAAATATATATTTAAATATACGCGTTCGCTTATAGAATTTTTATAATTTAATATTCTAATTAGTAAAAGTATAAAATTAGAAATAAGTAAAATTAGTAAATTATTCGCTACGTTATAAATATTTATTATATTATATAAAGTAATTACGAACGTCGTTATTTATATTAATAGTATAATATTAACGAAATTTATAAGGCTTATAATCTATTATTCGAACTATATAAGTACCTTTATATAGGTTAAAATTAATAAAATAATAATAAACCTCCTATATAAATTAATCCCGCTTAATAATTAATTTATTTATTAATTTAAAAGTTAAAAAAACTAATAGTAATATTTTTAAAATTTTAGGGAGTATAATAGCCGTAAATTCTTAATACGATTTAAATTTAACTTCGCCCTTTAAATAATATTTAATAATATAATATAGTACGGCTATATTAATAATATAAGGAAAAGCGTCGGTATTGCCCTATTAATTTAAAAATATAATAGGATTTTAAAGATTAATTATATTATTATTACGTATTAAATTAAATATATTATATAAGGGGTTTAATTTACGTATAATATATAGCCTATTATAAGTATCCTTAAGAAAGTAAAACCAATAAAACTAATTATCGGGATTATTACGTCTCCTCCCCTTTTTTAAATATTAATAATAATTATTATACTTATATATTTAAATAGCGTTAATAACGTATAATAGGATATCGAACGTAGGTTATTCGTATTTATATATATAAATAATTAAAATATTTACTTTATTAACGATAATCCCTATATTATTCTTATACGGCTCCGGGTTTATAATAATAATATATATACTTTAGAATTCGGTAAAGGTATTTATACCCTCTTACGTATTTAAATTAACTTTAAATATACTTTTATATTAATATAAACCGTAATTATAAAGATTATTACGAATTTACTATTCGTATTTATATTAATAATCGATAATTCGAAATTTAAGTTTAAAAATTAAATTAAAGAAATTTTCGTACCGTTTTTAAAAATATTATATACCGATAAGGGGGTTATAATATAGGTTTTCCGCCGCTATATTTTTCCGCTTACATTCGCTAACTTAATATTATTTTTAATAACCGGGTATTAATTTAATTAATAACCGCTATTAATAATTAATTAAAATAAAGGTTAGGAAAAAAAATAGCGTACCGAATATATAAATATAGGTTTCTAAATCCTATTTCCTTCCTCTTTAATAAAATTTTATATTATATAATATATCTATATATTTTATAATAAATTTAAATATATATTCAGAATATTCTATTCGGTTAGTAAACGCTTCCTTAATATCCTAAACGGTTAAATTAGCGTTGGTAATTTTAATATTAATATAATATCGATTTTTAGCCCTAATTTACCGTTGTATTAAAATATTAAAAGTAATAAAGTAGAAATAGAAATATCGTATAAAATAGCCATTATATTACTTTATATAATAATCGAAATATTCTTTATATTCTACGTCGTATATACGCTATTCGAAAAAATTAATTTTCCCCTCCGGATATAACGTAAGGAAAATTAATGAAAGTAATTTATATACCCCTTTAAATTTATTAAAGGGAATAGGGCGGATAAAATTAAATATATTTATAAAGCCCCGAATACGACCCTATTTATTACGCTCTATATAATTAGGATTTATATAATTAAGGAAGTTAAAAGTAAAAGGGAAATTGGGAATTAATCCGAAATAGTCCGGGGAATTTAGTCGGATTATATTTCGGTTAAGCGTATATAAATTAAATAAATAATTAAGAGGAAGTTTAAGACTATATATTAAATTTAAATTAATATATTAGAAACGTTAATTATTCTAATTATATTAACCGCCGGGTTAATTATATTATTGACCGCTAGGTTAATTATATTATTAATTACCGTATTAATTATTAAATTAGTTAATTAATTAATTAAATTATATTTAATTATATATAAGATTAGGAATAATTATTTCCTCCTCTTTATTAAAATTAAATTTATTATTTTTATCGATTTGAATATCCTTTTAGGTAATTTAAATATTAATACGATTAAATATATTACTATCTTTAAATAATTAAAATAAACGTTTATAATTAATTTCGATAGTATAATAGCTGGGATACTTCCTTTTTAAATTCTTAAATTATATTTAAATATAATATTAATTAATTTCGAACTTTCGGCGGAATTACCGCCTAATATATTCTAGTTATCGATTATTAATAGGAGCGGTATTACGAAATATAATAAGGAAGATATTAACTTTTTTAAGGAATAATAGTAATTTATAGTATATTAAAATAATATCTTTAAAGTAATAATTTATATAGTTACGGTAATAATATTATTAACCTCGGATTATAAAAATATTTATAATTATATATATAATAGCGATAAATATCTCCCTAATAAGATTAAATTCTAATAAATTTACCGAAATCTCCCCGAAATTTATATAATTTAGCGTAAAATAAAATAGTATATCCCTTAACCGGTTATATTTATATTTTTTATAAACGTAATATTTATACTCCTTTAAATTATTAAAATTAAAATCGAATTACTTCTTTTTATAAAATTTATAATATTCTATTTCGATATTAAATATAGCGTTATTAAACTTTTTAATAAAATTTTTATCTTTATCCGTAATCGCCTTCTTTTATAAATACGGATTACAATTTATAATTAAAGGGGGATATTATAATTTAAACCGCGGATTAAAACGTAATATATACTTTCGGTTAATTAAATTTTTAGGGGTTAATTAAAGGATAATTAATTTTACTTAATTAATATCGGAATTAAGGGTAAGCGGTTTAAAAGGAAGTTACTATATAAATCGATTATAAGGACGATTATAAGGACGTAGAAGGATAGGTTTATTATTAGGAAATTTATTTACTATTAAGGTTCTTATTATAAGCCCCTATAATTAATATAAAAAAATTGAAAACGATAGCCGGTATTCACTATATTCGCCGGAAATATTTTAAATAGAAAGGGGCTAATTAAAATTATATTAACCAAAATCGTATTAATAACGTTAACCGGGAAATAATATATTATTATTACCCAAGGTTAATAATAAATAAAATTATTACTTTAAACCGCTAATAAATTAACTATCCGTAATATAATATTATTAATAATACTCTCTAATATTATAAAGACTTATTATCTTATAATAGTACTTTATATATAAATTATAGGGATATAATTTATAAAATATAAATCCTAAAAATATATTAATAATTATAAAAGGAAAATAAAATAGGAAGTAAATTATATATTCTATATAATATTTATTAATAATATATACGGATAAATATACTATCGATATTAATTATTAAACTCCTAAATTTTAATAGGGCACCGAAGATTATACGGACTATTATAATTAAAATATAGTAAATTATAATTAAAGGTACGTATATTAGGGGAGGAGATTATATTTAGCCGTATTAAGGTATAAGAATTAAATAAAATTACCCTTAACCGGAATAAATTAAATCGAATTAAAATATCCTAAATAAATATATTAGAAGATAAATAATACCTACGGGGATTCTATATAGTATTAATTAATAATATAAAAAATATTTATTTTTTATAACGACGGTAAATTTTATAATCTCTATTAATAATATTACATAACCGTATAATTTTTATTAAATTCGGTTAATATTAGTAATAATAATTAAAAATATTTAGACCGTTAATATTAATACTTTATATTAATTATTAAAATAGAGTATTATACGCAATAAATTATATACGATAAATAACCGGTATTATAGGAAGAGGTTATATAATCGGAATTGGAGCCGGAATAGAAGCCGGACGTATTAAAGCCGGAGCCGGGGTTCGAAGCGGAGCGGGACGTATCCGAACCGGAGGCGGCGCATTCGGTATATTAGGGATTATTATAAGGGGTTCTATAACCAACGGAAATCTCTATCGAATAATATATTATTTATTATAATATTTAATATAATTCTAAATTAATTTATTAGGGTTTTTCTTATTTATAAATTTTAATAAGGGTAATTCCTATTTATAAAAACGATATATAAACGATTAAGAATTATTTTTATTATTATCTTCGTTATTTTTATTATTAGAAGGTAATTGCGGTTGGCTAGAAGGAGGCAATTGCGTAAAAGGAGGCGGCTACTTAAAAGGAGGGAGTAAATTAAAATATAGAATAAATATAATAATAACAATTATTTATATAATTAAAATAAATAATTAATACTATATTAAAATAATATAATTTATATACGTAAGGGATAAATAAATAAAGGATAATTATAAATAAATAATATATTTAAAATTATAAAGCGTATAAAATAATTAAAAGTATTATATTTATTAAAAAGGTTAAGGATTAAATAGGGTCGCCTATATATAAGCGAATGCGATTATATAAGAACGAATGCCGGGTTAGTAAAAAAAATCGAAAATAATAATAGAAAACGCTATTACGCCGGGTTAATAAAAATAATACGGATCTACCTACTTTTAGGGTTAGGAATACCTTATTTACTTCTACTTATTAAAAGAATTATAATTTTAATAGGGTTAATTACGTATAATCGAATACGGTTATATACGACCGAATACCGGGTTATCGATATTTATAAAAAAGAAAGTTAATTTCTAAACTATTAGTAAATAGAATTAAAAAAAAGGGTTATTCATTTTAATTAATATAATTATTATAATTCTTATTTAATTATTAAATAGAATTAAAAAAAGTATTATTCGTTTATAAAAAGGCGGTATCGTTTACGAATAATCGAAGTCGAATTTATATAAACGGTAATTGGAAAGTAGTATAATATATATTTATTATAATTGAAATTTAATTTGCGTAAATAGTAATTAGGTTCTTAAAGTAATTACGACGTACTTATTTATTATTAGTAAAAATTAACGACTTGCAAATTGGGATAGGGTATACCTATATTACGAGTTATAATCTAATTAATTTTAACCGCCCAAATTATAGAAAAATGCGATTTTAATTAATTTTAATACGTAAAATTGCGGGTAAACTTCGTAACTATTTATAAGGATTATTATAGGGGGGTTATTATATTATAGAAAAAGCTACGCTCAACGTTCTACTCACTCCGTATTATAATATAAAGTTCTCTAGACTATATTGAAGTTACACTTCAAATTAAACTAAAATTATTAAATTTACTACCGCAAAAGAGCTATAAATTACCGGTCGAATATATCGATTCGGCTAAAGAGCTATAAATTATTAATTGAATATATTAATTCGGTTAAAGAACCGTAAATTATCGATCGAATATATTAATTCGGTTAAAAGGATTAATTTTCTACCGGTTTATTACCGTAGGAGAGCCGTAGGTTATCGGTCGAATATATCGATTCGGCTAATTTTACTTCCTAATATATAGGAGGTTCCTTTAATTATAAATAAACTTTTTTCCCGAAATTCTATTTCTTAATATACGGCGAAATAATTATTTATTATTTTTATAGAATGGGTAATTTAACGACTAATACGCTTTAATCGGATAATAAATTAGCGGACGGATATTATTAACGAAAAATAAAATTACTTCGAAACTTTTTAATATTAAAATTAATACTAAAGCTTTAATAAAATTAAAACCCTTAGAGAGGGCCGTTTAATTATAAATAAATTTATAGAAATTATAATATTAATTCTAATTATTATTAATAAGGATTATTAATTATCCGAAGGGGATATTTTTTTAATTTTTAATAATTAAAATCCGCTTTAAATTAAACGAATTATATTATTTTTTATAAATAAGGGAATAATATTTACTATAAAATTATACCGAAGCCCTAAGGAAGCTAAAAACCCTTAAAGTAGCGTTATATAATTATTTAAAAGAGGTATTATTTTAATAAAGAAAGTAGAAAATATTATATAATATTTAGGATTATAAATAATACGTAGAATAAATTTATTATAATTATATATATATTTTGAATTATTCGTATATTCTATTATATATTATACGAGGGCTGCCGCCCCCGTACCCCCGCAAAATTTGCCTACGGTAAATTTTATACTGGTAAGGGTAAGGGGTAGAAATCTACTTAAAGCGTAGCTTTAATATAAATTTAGAGATATACCCTAAATTGCCGAAATTCAAAGTATTTTATTTACTTTAATTTTTTTTTTTTTAATTTTTTTTTTTTTAACTAAATTAAATTATTATAAAGTTTTTTTTATCTATCTTAGATTTTTTTTAGAATTTTTTTCACTTCGTTAAATTATTACGAAGTTATTAAATATTTTGAATTTTTTTTTAGAATTTTTTTACTAAATTAAACTATTACGAAATTATTATATATTTTAGATTTATTTTTAGAATTTTTTTACCAAATTAAACTATTACGAAGTTATTATCTATTTTAGATTTTTTCTAAATTTTTTTTACTAAATTAAAGTATTACGAAGTTATTATCTATTTTAGATTTTTTTTAGATTTTTTTTATTAAATTAAATTATTACGAATTTATTATCTATTTTAGATCTTTTTTAGATTTTTTTTACTAAATTAAATTATTACGAAATTATTTTTATTTTAAAATCTCTTAGAAATTTTTTAAAAAAAAAAAGAGGAATTTAGGTTTTATAATACGAACCCCGCCCTAATATTTTATAAAGAATCGTATATTTAAATTCTCCGTTAATAATACCCGAGGGATAGCCCGTACTTATTTATATTTTAATTTTACGCCTTATTAATATTATAAATTACTTTTCGTAGGTAAGGTTTTTTTTATATATTTTCTAATCCTTCCTTTCGCGGTATTTTATTTTAAGTTTTATTTTATTATAATCGGTTAATCGGTCGGTCGGTATTTTTTTGAATTTTATTTTATTTCGGTCGGTCGGTTAGTCGGTCGGTCGGTTAAATTATTATAATTAAATTAATAATATAAATTTAATTTATATTAAAAATAGGGTTTTTAATTCGGGTTTAAGGAGGCGAAGGGTCCGGGTTTAAAAGTCCGAGGGTCGGGTCCGGAAGTCCGAATTATTTAAGAATAGAAGCTAATCCGGAATTAATATAATAAGTAGAAGTATAATCCCTCCTATTTAAATTATAGAATTATTATAATTAAGTTATTTCCTATATTAATAATAAATAATTTTTAAATATATTTTATAAAAGGAGGTATAAATTAAGGATAGTATTAAAAGTAATAAAAATAATAAAGGTAATAAAGGTAATAAAAGTAATAAAAGTAGTAAAATTGGTAAAATTAATAATATTAAAAGTAATAATAGCGGTAATAATATTAAAAATAATAAAAATAATAAAATTAGTAAAATTAATAATATTAAAAGTAGTAATAGCGGTAATAAGGGTGAAATTAATAAAGGTAATAAAATTAATAAAATTAATAATATTAAAGGTAATAATAACGGTAATAGTATTAAAAGTAATAAAGGTAATAAAATTAATAAAATTAATAATATTAAAAATAATAATAGTAGTAATAAGGGCGAAATTGGTAAAAATAATAAAATTAATAAAATTAATAATATTAAAAGTAATAATAGCGGTAATAAAGGCGAAATTAATAAAGGTAATAAAATTAATAATATTAAAAGTAATAATAATAATAATAATATTAAAGGTAATAAAATTCGTAAAAATTATAAAAGAAGGTAGTAATAATAATAATAATATTAAAAATTATAATGGTTAAGGTCGTATAGTATTATATATATTATTAATAGTAACGTTATTTGTAAAAAAAAAAGGAAAATTATAATATTAATAAAAGGAAAAAAAAATAATTAAAATAGGGGTATTATAAATATAAATATATATTTAAATAAAATAATTATTATATTTAATTATTATCCTAATCCTCTATAAAATTTCCGAAATCGTAATTAAATTCGGTACGAAGTATTATTATAAGTACTATTTTATTATTCTCCTTTTTCTTTTCCTTTTTTTTATTTTTACCTTTATTTTTATCCTTCTCCTTTTCCTTCTCTTTTTATTACTTCGGTATAAAAAATACCGTAATTTTACCCTCTATTATAAATAAGCGCTTTATTAAATTATTAAACCGTTTTTTTATAACGTTAAATTCGATTATAAATTCGGTTAATAGGGTAATAATAATAATAATAAGAGTAATAGTAATAGGGGTAGCGGTAATAAAGATAAGAATACCTAAAAGATAAAGGGTATAGCGGCCGGAAGAGGGTTAGTCGGAAAGAGGGAAAACGCTAAAAATTTTAAACTCCGAGGAATTAAAGCGGGCTTTCTTTTTTTTATTACCGTTATCGGTAAAAATAAATAATTCAATACTAAATAAATATTTAAAGAACCCTTTAAAAAATATAATATTAATAAATAAATATAATATATAAAATATAATATAATATAAAATAATTAATTTAAAAATAATTTCGTTCTTCTTTAAAGCTTTAAAAGGGCCGATAATATTTATAATATTATTATAGTACTTGCGGGCATCGTTATCGTTACTTTTTTATTAAAAATAACGGTAAATATTAATAATTTTTTATTAAAGAGGTTAATATAATTATTTAGCTACGATATAATAATAATATTTAGTAGCCGATTTAATATTTTCTACGTAAAAATATTTATTACGTATATAATAGAAGTACGGGTTCTAATATAATTTACTTTATAATTTAGGGGTATTATTATCGTTATTATCTTTTTCGTTATCGTCTTTATAAATATAATAGCGATTAATATATACGAATAATCGAATTATTAAATATATTAATATATTTATATACTTCCTCTTAATTATATATAAGGGTAAAAAAATGCTAGGAAGCGGTTTAGGGCGGCCGGAGGGGGTAGTAAGCGTACCGGGGGTGCCGGCGATAACGCTAACGATAATAATAATAAAGCCCTTCTTAAAAAGGGTTTTAAAAGGTATAAATTTAGAAAATATTATAAAATTATATATACGTAATTAGTATAAAATAATTAATAATACTGCCTTTATTATTAATTACTTACGTAAGGATATATTATTTAATTTAAAGAAAAAAAGAAGGAAAAGAGAAATTAGAAATTTAAAAAAGTAAATAATAGAAAATATAATTCGACGGTAAATACGCGACTTCGGGTAAATAAATACGAAATTACGTAATTAAATATGAATAATAATAAATAAATAATTATAAAAAATATTTACTAATTAATAAATTAAGCGTAGTCGGTAGGATAATAATTAAGACGAAATAATAAACGGTAATAATAGGTATAAAAGTAAATAATAAACGGTACTATAATTATAAACCCGAAGCCGTTTATAAAGAAACGAATATTAAAAATTTTAATATATAAAATTAATTTACTTATTTATATTCCTATTTTTAATATTATATTCTTATTATCTTTAATACTATTATTATATTTAATATAAATATTATAGGTATAAATAATTATATTCTAATTATTATACGTAATAAAGGAAAAAGTATCGATTTTAATAGTAAAAAAGTTATTAATTTCGAAAACTTCGATATCGATTAAAATAAAAACGAATCCGAAATACGTAAATAGGAGGCTAATAACGCCGAATTCGAATTCGATATTATATAGGAAGATAATAACGACGAAATCGATTATAAAGAGGATAATAATAAAAAAGTCGAATAAAAGGAAATTAATAACGACGAATTTAACGAATTTAATATACGTATTTAAAATATACTATTAAAAGAGGAGGAATATTATAATATAATAGTATATAAACGTTAATGTTTAAATAAAAGTTAGGTTAATATTATAAACGAATACCTATTTAACCCTATAGAATATTATTTATATTTAATATACTTAACCGATAATAACGATTATATTTATAATTAATTAGACCTATACCGTTTAGGCAAATATATAAAGTATTTACGCCGCTATTATAAAAAAGTAAATTATATATATATTTATTTAGAAAATATAAAAGATAATTTTAATAATTAATAAATATACGTATAAAATTTATCGAATACTTAAGGAAAAGAAATATACTATATCGCAAATATAAACCGTATAGCGGAAAAAGTAAAGAAACGATACGAAAAATAAATTAAAATAAAAATTAATAAATAACTTTATAAATTATAATAAATTAAACTAAATAAAGTATAAAGGGAGGTAATACGATATTAATTAATAGGATAACGGTAATAGGATATTATTTAAATTAACGGAATTATATATTATATAATAAAATATATAGATAATTCGAATTACGTATATAATTATAATAAACCTATCCTACGTATAATTTATAATTTCGAATATTATATAATATCTTCCGCTTTCCTTACGCCGTAATTTCTATAAATTTATCGACAATTAAACGGCTAACTGGGTAATAATTAACGGTCTTTCTTTAAAGGCTCTAACTTCCTTAAAGCTTCGGTATTTACTTTATAATAAATATTATACCCCGTAGAGCTAAAACGCTCGTATAATTCTTATAATAGGTTTTAGCTTCTAAAAATTAGGATAATATTTCCTTCGGATAATTAACGGTCTTTATTAATAATAATTAAAATACTATAACTTCTATAAATTTATCCAATTATATAATTAAGAATTTTAATATTAAAAAGTTTCGAAATAACTTCTCTATCCGCTAATCCATTATCCGAATAAACCGTATCGGTCGTTAAATTACCCACTCTATAGAAATAATAAATAATTACCTTTTATATATTAGGAAATAAAATTTCGGGAAAAAGGTTTATTTATAATTAAAGAAGTATTTTATACGTTAGGAAGTAAAATTAACCGAATTAATATATTCGACCAATAATTTACAATTCTCTTATAGTAATAAACTAGTAGAAAATTAATCCTTTTAACTGAATCAATATATTCGACCGGTAATTTACAGCTCTTTAGCCGAATCGATATATTCGACCAATAATTTATAATTCTTCTACGGTAATAAATTAATAGAAAATTAATCCTTCTAACCGAATCAATATATTTAACCGGTAATTTATAACTCTCTAGCCGAATTAATATATTCGACCGGCAATTTACAGCTCTTTAATTAAATCGATATATTTAACCAGTAATTTACGGCTCTTTAACCGAATTAATATATTCGATCGATAATTTACGGCTTTTTTACAATAATAAATTAATAACTTTAATTTAATAATATAAAAGTTAATTAACTTTTAAAAAATATATTCGGCGGTTATACGTATTATAAAATAATTAAATTAGTATTCTTTTAAATTAAATTAGGAAAGGGTATAATCGCCTTCGAAGTTATTAATTTACTAATAGCGTTATCGACGGTTTTTTCAAAATTAATTATAAAATTAGCTATATTAAACCCGTTGGTTATTAAATTATAATTAGAATAATCCGGTTAATATTCTTTAAAATTAAATTAGGAAAGGATATAATTGCTTTTCGTCTTTTAAATTATTTTAAATTATTTTATCTTCGGTTTAGGGTTTAATAATTTAATAAATAATATAACTTTCCGGAATTTTAATTAGTATTTATTTTATATTTTATAGCTCTCTACGGTTATATATATACCGGTATTAGAGATAGGGTTTGGATAATTATAACGTTTTTACGGTTAATAATTAGTTTAAAATTAGCCGTAATATAATAATTAATTTAATATATTGAAATTAAGGGCGTTTATTATAACGTTTATTGTAAATAAAAATAGAAATATTAATATATAGGACCGTATTATCGTTTAATATAAAAACGAAATAATAAAAAAGAGGTTTTATTTAATTAATATACGTAAACGATTAATAGGGGAAGGATAAATATCCGGTAAATAAAGTTAAATAGAGTAAAAAAGAATAAATAAATATATAAATAGGGGAAGGTTAGGAATAAGGATAAAGACGGGAATTTAAAAAGTAATAAGAAAATTTTTTATATTCGTACGTATAGAGGTAAGGTTGGATACGAGTAGCCGAATCCGGCTTAATATTAACGTAATATATAAAAAATTTAATATATAAAATAATAATTTAATAATTTAATATTTTTTGTATATTAATACGACCTCCCTAAATAACGGATTTAAAAATTTTTTATTAGAGGAAATATTTTCTAAGGCCGCCTACGTATAGTATTTAATATACGTTTATTTATACCTATACGTTTAATTATATATATAGTATCGATTCTAAAAGGATAATCGAATATAATACCCTTTAAAGAAATAACCTTAGAAATAATTATATAAATTAAATTAATAATAAAATCTATTTTAAATATATCGAAAACCGTTTAATTAATTATTATACCCTATAATTTATATATTATAATAGTATATAATATAATAATAGGGAACTATTTCCTAATATAATTAACGTTATTATATATAAATTCCCGGGTAGAACGAAATACGGGTATAATATACGTATTAATACCCTTATCCGGGTCGTCCTTAAAAATTTAGGGACCGTTATAATTAAAAAAATAGATTAATAGGGTATAGAGCGGCGTAGTACGAAAATTAACGTTAATAAATTATATAATATTTTAAATAATATTAATAGTACCGTTAACCAACCTTTTTTTAATTTAATAATTTTCTATTAATATAATTTTAGCGCCGATAATTAACGGGAATATATTATAAAAATTCCTTATTTAATTAGACGCTACTTAAATAATAATAGAAGTCGTAATATTACGGCTAAACGTATAAGTAATTTTAACCTATATATATAATTTACCGAAATTAAGAAAGTAATTTTAATTATATTATTTAATTTTATTATTCGTTAGGTAAATATATAAAGTATTATTAAACCGGCTAAAATTAATACCGGCTTCTTTAAATTTATATATAATCCTTATAAATAAGAATTCCTAATCCGCGAAAATAAATTTACCAATATATATATAATTAAGAATATCCTTAAATACTTTTTACGTAAAATTATTTTAACGTACGACTATTATTAACTTTATAATTTTATTAAATAAATAATACGTAATTCGATTAGTATACTCTATAATATTAAGCTTATAATTAAATATTTACTTATATAAAACCTTCTATAAGATAGGAGGAAATTGGTAGAAATCCCCGATAAATAGAATATTCCTATTACCAAAAAGTAAATTAAAATTAGGGAATATTTAATTAAACCGCTATTCGATAAAATATATTATTTTCAAATTAATTATAAATTTTTTATCAATTATAATATATTGTATATAATAGAACCGTATTTATAAAGTATTAACGTTATTATTATTTATATTTAGTAGCTAAATAACGTTAAAAATAGGAAAACGAAGGAGAAAATATAAAGTAGAGCCGTTAATATTATTAGTAATAATACTAATCGGAGCAAAATGTACAATAATTACAACCTTCTTCTTATTAAAATTTATTATATTATATAATAATTCTTTTAACCTAATAGATAATAAATTAATAACAAACGATTTACTAATACTACTTTTACTATTAAATTATATTTTAAAAGGAGGTAGGTCGTATTTAATACAAACGGCTAAATAATAATCGACGAAGGTATTATATATTAACTTCTACTTAAGGTTAAGCCTAGTAAATACAATATTAATTACTTCCTTAATTTTATATAAACCCGGATTCTCGGCTTTCTTCTATTTCCAATAATTTTTCTAAATATTAGAATCCTGGAAGTCCTTATAGAATCTATAATACGGTATTTAATTATACGTAAAATCGATATCCCTATTACCGAGGGCTATAATATCCTTATTTATATTTAAATTCCGGTTAAGACGGTATATAACCAATATTATTAAATTATTTTAATAAATATCCTTATTATTTTTATTACCGTCAATTAACTCGAAATTGTCTTTAGGGGGTAATTCAAAACGCTCGTTATAATAATTATATTCGTATTCGTAATATTCCCTATAGCGGTTATATATTTTAAACTACGTAAAATATTTAATACTATTAATTATATAGAGAATAAACTCGTTAATAAACGTATAAGGATAATAAAATATTAATTTAATATAATAGAAGTCCGGATATTAATTAAATATAATATCCGTTTTATACCGAAGTATATATTTAAATATATACGTTCGCTTATAAAATTTCTATAATTTAATATTCTAATTAGTGAAAGCGTAAAATTGGAAATAAATAAAATTAGTAAATTATTCGCTACGCTATAAATACTTATTATATTATATAAAGTAATTACGAACGTCGTTATTTATATTAATAATATAATATTAATAAAGCTTATAAGGCTTATAATCTATTATTCGAACTATATAAATACCTTTATATAGGTTAAAATTAATAAAATAATAATAAACCTCCTATATAAATTAATCCCGCTCGGCAATTAATTTATTTATTAATTTAGAAGCTAGAAAAGCTAACGGTAGTATCTTTAAAATTTTAGGGAGTATAATAGCCGTAAGCTCTTAATACGATTTAAATTTAACTTCGCCCTTTAAATAATATTTAGTAATATAATATAATACGGTTATATTAATAATATAAAGAGAGGCGTCGGTATTACCTTACTAATTTAAAAATATAATAGGATTTTAAGGATTAATTATATTATTATTATATATTAAGTTAAATATATTATATAAGGGGTTTAATTTACGTATAATATATAGTTTATTATAAATATCCTTAGGAAAATAAAACCGATAAAATTAATTATTAGGATTATTACGTCTCCCCCCCTTTTTTAAATATTAATAATAATTATTATATTTATATATTTAAATAATATTAATAACGTACGATAGGATATCGAACGTAGGCTATTCGTATTTATATATATAAATAATTAGAATATTTACTTTATCGATAATAGTCCCTATACTATTCCTATACGGTTCCGGGTTTATAATAATAATATATATACCCTAGAATTCGGCGAAAATATTTATACCCTCCTATATATTTAAATTAGCCTTAAGCATACCCTTATATTAATATAAACTGTAATTATAAAGATTATTGCGAATTTATTACTCGTATTTATATTAATAATCGATAATTCGAAATTTAAATTTAAGGATTAAATTAAAGAAATTTTCGTACCGCTTTTAAAAATATTATATACCAATAAAGGGGTTATAATATAAATTTTCTACTGCTATATTTTTTTATTTATATTCGTTGGTTTAATATTATTTTCGATAGCCGGGTATTAATTTAATTAACGACCGCTACCGGTAATTAATTAAAGTAAAAGTTAAAAAGAGGAATAATATATTAAATATATAAATATAAATTTCCAAATTTTATTTCCTTCCTCTTTAATAAAGTTTTATATTACGTAACGTATCCGTATATTTTATAATAAATTTAAATATATATTCGGAATATTCCATTCGGTTAATAAACGTTTCTTTAATATCTTAAGCGGTTAAATTAACGTCGGTGGTTTTAATATTAATATAATATTAATTTTTAGCCCTAATTTACCGTCGTATTAAAATATTAAAAGTAATAAAGTAGAAATAGAAATATCGTATAAAATAATTATTATACTACTTTATATAATAATTAAAATACTCTTTATATTCTATATCGTATATATATTATTTAAAAAAATTAATTTTCCCCTCTGGATATAATATAGGGAAAATTAACGAAAGTAATTTATATACCCCTTTAAATTCGTCGAAAGGAATAGAGCGGATAAAATTAAATATATTTATAAAGCCCCGAATACAATTCTACTTATTACGCTCTATATAATTAGGATTTATATAATTAAAGAGGTTAGGGGTAAAAGGGAAATTAGGAATTAATCCGAAATAGTCCGGGGAATCCGGTCGGACCGTATTTCGGTTAGGCGTATATAAATTAAATAAATAATTAGGGGGAAGCTTAAGACCGTATATTAAATTTAAATTAATATATTAAAAACGTTAATTATTTTAATTATATTAACCGCCGGGTTAATTATATTATTAACCGCCGGGTTAATTATATTATTAATTATTATATTAATTATTAAATTAATTAATTAATTAGTTAAATTATATTTAATTATATATAAAATTAAAAATAGTTACCTCCTCTTCTTTATTAAAATTAAATTCGTCGTTTTTATCGATTTAAATATCCTCTTAAGTAATTTAGGTATTAATATAATTAAATATATTATTATTTTTAAGTAATTAAAATAAACGTTTATAATTAATTTCAATAGTATAGTAGTTAGGATATTTCTTCTTTAAATTCTTAAATTATATTTAAATATAATACCGATTAACTTCGAATTTTTGGCGGAATTACCGCCTAACGTACTCCGGTTATCGATTATTAACGGGAACGGTATTACGAAATATAATAAGGAGGATATTAACTTTTTTAGGGAATAATAGTAATTTATAGTATATTAAAATAATATTTTTAAAATAATAATTTGCGTAGCTATAGTAGTAATATTATTAGCCTCGGACTATAAAGATATTTATAATTATATATATAATAGTAATAAATATTTCCCTAATAGGATTAAATTCTAGTAAATTTACCGGAATCTCCCCGAAATTTATATAGTTTAGCGTAGAATAGAATAGTATATCCCCTAGCCGGTTATATTTACGTTTTTTATAAATATAATACTTATACTCCTTTAAATTATTAAAATTAAAATCGAATTACTTCTTTTTATAGGATTTATAATATTCTATTTCGATATTAAATATAGCGTTATTAAATTTTTTAATAAAATCTTTATTTTTATCCGTAATCGCCTTCTCCTATAAATACAGATTGCGATTTATAATTAAAGGGGGATATTATAATTTAAACCGTAGGTTAAGATATAATATATATTTTTAATTAATTAAATTTTTAAAGGTTAATTAAAGGATAATTAATTTTACTTAATTAATATTAAAATTAAAAGTAAGCGGTTTAGAAAGAAATTACTATATAAATCGATTATAAGGACGATTATAAAAACGTAGAAGGATAAGCTTATTATTAAAAAACTTATTTACTATTAAGGTTCTTATTATAAACCCCCGTAATTAATATAAAAAAATCGAAAACGACGGTTAATATTCGTTATATTCGTTAAAAATATTTTAAATAGAAAAGGGTTAATTAGAATTATATTAATTAGAATCGTATTAATAACGTTAATTAGGAGACGGTATATTATTACTACCCGGGGTTAATAGTAAGTAAAGTTATTACTTTAGGCCGTTAATAAATTAACCATTTATAATATAATATTATTAATAATACTTTTTAATATTATAAAGACCTATTATTTCGTAGTAATATTTTATACGTAAATTATAAGGATATAATTTATAAAATATAAATTTTAAAAATATATTAATAATTACGAAAGGAAAATAAAATAAGAAATAAATTATATATTCTATATAATATTTATTAATAATATATACGGATAAATATATTATCGATATTAATTATTAAGCTCCTAAACTTTAATAAAGCGCCGAAAATTATACGGATTATTATAATTAAAATATAATAGATTATAATTAGGGGTACGTATATTAAGGGAAGAGATTATATTTAGCCGTATTAGGGTATAGGAATTAAATAAAATTACCCTTAACCGGAATAAATTAAATCGAATTAAAGTATCCTAAATAAATATATTAAAAAACGAATAATATTTATAGGGATTCTATATAATATTAATTAACGGCGTAAAAAATATTTATTCTCTATAGCGACGGCGGACTTTATAATCTTTATTAATAATATTATATAATTATATAATTTTTATTAAATTCGATTAATATTAGTGGTAATAATTAAAGATATTTAGACCGTTAATATTAATACTCTATATTAATTATTAAAGTGGAATATTATACGTAATAGACTATATATAATAGATAACCGGTATTATAGGAGGAGGTTATATAATCGGAGCCGGAATTAGAGTAAAAACCGGATATATTAGAGTCGGGGCCGGGGTTCGAAGCGGAGCGGGACGTATCCGAACCGGAAGCGGCGTATTCAATATATTAAAGATTATTATAGGGGGCTCTACGGTTAACGGAAGTCTTTATTAAATAATATATTATTTATTACGGTATTCAATATAATTCTAAACTAGTTTATTAGGGTTTTTCTTATTTATAAATTCTAATAGGGGTAATTCCTATTTGTAGGAACGATATATAAGCGATTAGGAATCGTTTTTATTATTATCTTCGTTATTTTTATTATTAAAAGGCGGTTATAATTAGTTAAAAGGAAGCGGTTACGTAAAAGGAGGCGGTTACTTAGAAGGAAGGAATAGGTTAGAACGTAGGATAAATATAATAATAGCGATTACCTATATAATTAAAATAAATAATTAATATTATATTAAAGTAATATAATTTATATACGTAGGGGATAAATAAATAGGGAATAATTATAAATAAATAATATATTTAAAATTATAAAATGTATAAAGTAATTAAAAGTATTATATTTATTAAAAGGGCTAAGGATTAAATAAGGTCGCCTATATATAAGCGAATATAATTATATAAGAACGAATACCGGGTTAATAAAAAAGGTCGAAAATAATAGCGGAAAATACTATTACGCCGGGTTAATAAAAATAATATAAATTTACTTATTTTTAAAATTAGGAATACTTTATTTACTTTTATTTATTAAAAGAATTATAATTTTAATAAAATCGATTACGTACAACCGAATACGGTTATATACGATTAAATACCGGATTATTAATATCTATAGAAGAAAAAGCTAATTTCTAGACCGTTAGTAAATAAAATTGAAAAAAAGGGTTATTCGTTTTAATTAGTATAATTACTACAATTCCTATTTAATTATTAAATAGAATTAAAAAAAATATTATTCATTTATAAGAAGGCGGTATTGCTTACGAATAATTAAGGTCGAATTTATATAAATAGTAATTGGAAAACAATATAGTACGTACTTACTACAATCGAAGTCTAATTTACGTAAATAGTAATTAGGTTCTTAAAATAATTGCGATATATTTACTTATTATTAATAAAGGTTAACGACCCGCAAATTAGGATAGGGTATATTTATATTACGATTTGTAATTTAATTAATTCTAACCGTCCAAATTATAGAGAAACGCGATTTTGACCAATTCTAATACGCAAAATTGCGGGTAAACCTCGTAGCTATTTATAAGGATTATTGTAGGGGGGTTACCGTATTATAGAAGAAGTTACGTTTAACGCTTTGTTTACTCCGTGTTATGATATAAAGTTCTCTAGACTATATTGAAGCTACGCTTCAAATAATTTTATTAACTTTAATAATATCCTATTACTATTATTTTATTAACTAATATTATAATACCTCCTTTTATACCTTATTTAATCTAATTTACTATAATTTATAATATTATATATTAATCTTTATTTTAATTTATTTTTTATATCGTTTCTTTATTTCCTCCGCTATATAGTTTATTTTTGCAATTTCGTATTCCTCCTCTCCTTAAACGTAGGATAAATTCTATACGTATATTTATTAATTATTAATATTATCTTTTACGTCTTCTATATATATATAATTTACTTTCTTATAATAACGATGCAAATATATTATATATTTACCTAAGCGGTATAGGTTTAACTAATCGCAAACGTAATTGTCGTTATCGGTTAAGTATATTAAATATAAATAATATTCTATAGGGTTAAACGGGTATTTATTTATAATACTTACCTAACCTTTATTTAAACGTTAACGCTTATATATTACTATATTACAGTATTCCTCTTCCTCTAATAATATATTTTAAATATATATATCGAATTCGTCGAATTCGTCGTTATCGATTTCCTTATAATCGATTTTATTATCGTTATCCTCCTTATTATTATCCTCCCAAATAATATCCAATTCGAATTCAAGCTCGGTAATATCTTCCTATCCCTATATTTCAAGTACGTTTTTTTTCTAATCGATATCGAAATCTTCGAAATTAACAACTTCCTCGCTATTAAAATCAATACCTTCTTTTTTATTACGTATAATAATTAAAATATAATTACCTATATTTATAATATTTATATTAAAAATAATAAAAGTACGGTATGAAAAATAATAAAAATAAAAGTAAATAAATTAATTTTATTTATTAAAATTTTTAATATTCGTCCCTTTAGAAGCGGCATCGATTTTATAATTATAATACTATTTTCTATTTATTTCCGTATTTATTATTATTATTTATTTCGGTATTTCGTCCTAATTATTACTTTATTAACTATACCTAATTTACTAATTAATAAATACCTTTTATAATTATTTACTTACTATTATTCGTACTTAATTACGCGGCTTCGTATTTGCCTGCCCGAAGTCGCGTATTTATTATCGAATTATATTTTCTATTATTTACCTTTTTAAATTTCTAACTTTTCCTTTCCTTCTTTTTTTCTCTAAACCACGTAATATATCCCTACGTAAATTATTAATAAAAGCGGTACTATTAATTATTATATATTAATTACGTATATATAATTTTACAATATTTTCTAAATTTATACCGCCTAAAACCCTTTCTAAAAAGGGCCCTATCGCTACTATCGCTAATATTATTACTAATACCCCTAATACGCCTACCACCCCCTCCAGCCGCCTTAAACCGCTTCTTAATACCTTTTTACCTTCGTATATAATTAAAAGGAAGCGTATAAATTTATTAATATATTTAATAATTTAATTATTCGTATATATTAATCGCTATTATATTTATAAAAACGATAACGAAAAAGATAATAATAATAATAATACTCCTAAATTATAGGGTAAACTGTATTAGAACCTATACCTCTATTATATACGCAATAGACATTTTTGCGTAGAGAATATTAAATCGGCTACTAAATATTATTATTATATTATAGCTAAATAATTATATTAACTTCTTCGATAAAAAATTATTAATATTTACTATCGTCTTTAACAAAAAGGTAACGATAACAATATCCGCGGGTACTATAATAATATTATAAATATTATCAACCCTTTTAAAACTTTAAAAAAGAATAAAATTATCTTTAAATTAATTATTTTATATTATATTATATCCTATATATTATATTTATTTACTAATATTATATTTTTAAAAAGTCCTTTAAATATTTATTTAATACCGAATTATCCGTTTTTATTAACGACGGTAATAAAAAGAAGAAAGTTCGCTTCAATTCCCCGGAATTTAAAACCTTCGGCGCTACCCTCCCTCCTTCTACCTAACCCTTTTCCTTTAATTAACCCTCTTCCAGCCGCCGTACCCTCCATTTTTTAAATATTCCTATCCTTACTACTACTTTTACTATTACTTTTACCGCCCCTATCCCTTCAGCCGATTTTATTTTTATAATCGAATATCGAACTTTAATAAAACGGTTTAATAGCCTAATTAAACGGTTATTTATAATAAAGAATAAAATTACAATATTTTTTACGCCGAAATAATAAAAGGAAAAGGAAAAGGAGAAAAAAAAGGAGAATAATAAAATAGTATTTATAGCGGCACTTTATACCGAATTCAATTACAACTTCAAGGATTTTATAAAGGATTAAGATAATAATTAAATATAATAATTATTTTATTTAGAGAAACGCTATCTGTACGGCTATTAAACTCTATTTGTACGGTACCCCACTTTTAGTTTTCTAGCCATAAGTCTTTGGAAAGAAATTGGTCTTGTATGAAGATTGCATTATTAAGACCGTTAATTTTTTCTATATTTTTCAATACCCTTACCAGAACGCCAAGACTTTGGGAAGTGCTTCAAATAGTAGCCTTTTATTTTAAGGTATAAAAAACTAAGATATTTTAATTCGAAAAGGACTTAAGCTAGAATTAAGCCTTGGTAGTCTAAAGGGGAGTTATAGTAGTCGCTATAAAATAGAGAAA
The DNA here is from genome assembly GCA_033439795.1 of Sordaria brevicollis. Lineage (NCBI taxonomy): Eukaryota > Fungi > Ascomycota > Sordariomycetes > Sordariales > Sordariaceae > Sordaria > Sordaria brevicollis. The sequence goes on from JAUTDP010000006.1 coordinate 556,740, forward strand.
AAAATAACAAAAATTCCAATACTCTTTTCATTTCCATTACTTAGCGTTTAACCCTTAAAATCTTCGATCTTAAATTTTCATCACCGTACAGATAGCGTTTTATAGCCGTACAGATAGCGTTTCTCTTTATTTAAATATATATTTATATTTATAATACCCCTATTTTAATTCATTTTTTTTCCTTTTATTAATATTACGGCTTTCCTTTTTTTCTTTATAAATAACATTACTATTAATAATATATATAATACTATACAACTTTAACTATTACGACTTTTAATATTATTATTACTATTATTACTTTTTTTTACAATTTTTACAAATTTTACCCCTTTTAATACTATTACCGTTATTATTACTTTTAATATTATTAATTTTATTAACTTTATTAATTTCACCCCTTTTACTATTATTACTACTTTTAATATCGTTAATTTTATTACTTTTATTACCTTTACCCCCTTTAATATTATTACCGCTATTATTACTTTTAATATTATTAATTTTATTACTTTTACTACTTTCAATATTATTACTTTTATTACTTTTATTACCTTTAACGCCATTTCTAATTTATATATCCCTTTATAAAATATATTTAAAAATTATCTATTATTAATATAAAGAATAATTTAATTATAATAATTCTATAATTTAAATAAGGGGGATTATACTTCTACTTATTATATTAATTTTAAATCGGTTTTTATTCTTAAACGATTCGGACCCCCGGACCTAACCCTCGGACCCTTAAACCCAAACCCTTCGCCTCTTTAAACCCGGATTAAAAACCTTACTCTTAATATAAATTAAACCCATACTACTAATTTAATTATAATAACCCGATCGACTAACCGACCGACCGACCGACCGAAATAAAATAAAACCCAAAAAGATACCGACCGACCGACCGACCGAAATAAAATAAAACTTAAAATACTATACTTAATAAAAAACCGCGAAAAGAAGGATTAGAAGATATAAAAAAAAAATTACCTATAAAATCCTATAATATTAATATATAATATTATTTACGAAAAATAACCTATAATATTAATAGGGCGTAAGATTAAAGTATAAATAAATATAGGCTATCTTTCGAATATTATTAACGGAGAGTTTAAATATACAATTCTTTATAAAATATTAGGGCGGGGCTCGCATTATAAGACTTAAATTCCTCTTTTTTTTAAAAAAATTTCTAAAAAATTTTAAAATAGAAATAACTTCGTAATAATTTAATTTATTAAAAAAAATTTGAAAAAAAAAACTAAAATAAAAATAACTTTATTATAATTTAATTTAATTAAAAAATATTAAAAAAATTTAAAATAGAAATACCTTTATTATAATTTAATTTAGTTAAAAAATATTAAAAAAATTTAAAATAGATAATAACTTCGGGATAATTTAATTTAGTAAAAAAATTCTAAAAAAAAATCTAAAATAAAAATAACTTTATTATAATTTAATTTAGTAAAAAAATTTTAAAAAAATTAAAGATAAATAATAATTTCGTAATAGTTTAATTTAGTGAAAAAAATTTGAAAAAAAAAAATCTAAAATAGAAATAAATTCGTAATAATTTAATTTAGTAAAAAAAAAAATGAAAAAAAAAATAAAAATAAATTTTACAACCTAATATATATTTCTAAACTTATATTGAGGCGAAGTTTCAAATAGAATTCTACCCCTTTAGAGTACGGTATAAAATTTGCCGCAGGCAAATTTTGCGGGGGTACGGGGGCGGTAGCCCTCGTTTAGATTTTAAATTTTAAAAACGGGTCGAAATAACGGTCGTTATAAAGGATAACTTCCTTTATTTATTAATATAAGGAGTTATAAAGTTCCGTCTATAATTAAAACTATTATAAATCCGGATTTTTAAATATATTTATACCTTCCCTCCCCGAACGGACTACCCGGGCCGCCGAAATATAAAGTGGAATATAATTTTTTAAAAACGGAGTCCGGTATTATTTAAATATCCCGCGCTTCGCGGTCCTAATCCGTAGGTATATTTTAATTTCGTTAAAAAAAAGCGTTAAAGATTATTCTATTTTTACCGGGCTTATATTCGATTTAAAAATTAAATTAGGAAAAATATTCCGCCTACCGCGCCTATTACTCCGAAAATCTCTTCAATCTTATAAAATATTCAAAATTCTAATAATTTATTAGAATAATAAATAATTTATAATTCCGCAATTCTACCGATTATTATTCTAAATAATTAATAATAATAAATATTTCCTTATTATAAATAGGGTAATTCCACTCGGTAAAATTAAACTTCCGGGAATGAAAACTTATAACTTTATAAATTATATCTTTATTATTTTCGTTTATTTCTTAAAAAATAATTCCGCCCAAAATAAATCTACTATAATCCGTTTCTAAAAATATTCTCTTATTTAAATTAAATTCCGTTAAAATCGGAACTTTTATAAATAAAGTTTTTAAAAATTAAAAAGCGCTTTTATATTCCTTAATCCATTTAAAAATAACCCCTTTACCGGTTAATTTTAATAAGGGGGTAATTATTTTTAAAAATTAAGGAATAAATATATAATAATAATTAATAAATTTTAAAAAGCTTTGTACGCCCTTTTAAAAGGTAAAGGGAAATTAATTTAAAATCGCTTTAACCTTTTTAAAATTAACCTATACGCCAACGCCGGTATAAATAATAAAACCTAAATACTTAACCTTCTTTATATTAAACTCGTATTTATTTAAATTTAAATAGAGGCCGGCTTCCAATAATTTAATAAAAACTAAACGTACCTTTTATTCGTAATCTTCTAAAGAATTAAAGGAATAAATAAATATATCGTTTATATAAATAATATAAAACGTATTTAAATAATTACGAAGGATATAATTAATATACTATTAAAATATAATTAACGCGCTATTTAACCTAAATAATATAATTAATTATTTAAATAACCTATACCGCGTCTAAAATACTATCTTCCCCTCTTTTCCTTCTATTATATAAATTTTATAGAAAATTTATATAATATTTACTTTAATATATTATTTTATTCCTTTTAAAATACAGAACGTATCCTTAATTAACGGTAATAAATAACAGTCCGCTTTCGTAATAGCGTTAAATATATAATAATTACAATAAAAGCGGAATCCGCCTCCGGGTTTATATATAAATAAAATTAGGGCCTCTACTTTTAAATTATTAATTTAAATAAACCCCTTATTTAATAAATCCTTTAATATTTTTTTAAAAATTAAAAATTCCTCCTTTATTATACTATAAAACGGTCCGAATAGGATAGGGAATTCTTTACCGTCTTTATCCTTTTTAATTATAATTTTATAATTTACGCCGGGACGATAAAGGTTTAATTTATCGGCGTTTTCCTTTATTTAAAATAGTATTAAATTATAATATTTTTTAGGGATCTTCGCCTTTAATTTTATTTCGGTATATACCTTCTTTAATTTTAGCGCTTTTTCGACGTCCTTTAAATTAATTGCGAAAATAATTTCTTTAATTATTCGATTATTAAATTCCTTTTTTAACCTATATACGTAATCTATAAAAATAGTAATTAAAATATATATAATAAACTTTAAATCGGCGATAAATAATATATTAAATACTTACTTTTTATTAATATAAAGAACTTAATAATTAATAACGCTTATAAATAAATATTTTTCGTAAAGGACGGAATATATTCGTATAACTTTAAATTACGGTTTATTTAATATAATAGGGAATTCGAATAATAGGACGATATAAGTATAAATAAGATAAATATAATTATTTACTTTAATTAAAAATCGGATTATACTTTAAATAAAAGCTCCCTCTATAATAATAAACGCTCCTTTTACGGTACGAAGTAAAATAGGGATAATTAGGATTTAAAATTCTTCAATAATTTTCTTACTAATCGTAATATAATATTAATAATCCTTATCAATAAAAATATAGAATAAATTATAATTATTAATAATAAATAGAATTAAAATAGGTTCTACTTCTATTTTTAATTTAAAATCCTTTATTTTACTTAATACTTTTATTTCCGGCTCCGAGGCCCGATTTTATACCGGAATTAAATTTTTACTTATTATTCGGGGGCGGAATTATAAACCTCGTTATTATCGTCGTCCTTTAAAAGCGGAAGGACTTTAATAACGGTAATTTAAATACGCATTCCGCTAAAGGAGGGGAGAACGGTTAACCGATATAAATAAATTAAAACGCAATATCCGGAAACGCTATAACGTATATATAAATTATTATTTCGATAACGTTAATATTCTTTATCTAATACTTATTTAATATACTTAATAGAAGCGGAAATAAAAACGCTTACGCTAAAACCGCTTCGACTTCGTCTATTTCGATTACGGGTTATATATAGTATTTATAATAATATTTCTATTTATATCAATTAAGTATTAAATAAAAATTATAGGAATAGGACGGGGCGTAATATATAAAATATAAAAAATAGTAAAATAATTAATAAAAATAATATTAAGGACGTAAAATTTATTACTTTTAATTTTACCTTTCTAATTACGTTAATATCGATAGTAATCCTCTTTAAATTCTATTATCTATTTGTATTTAAACGTATAATATTAAAATTATTTGAAATATTCGTAATAATCGTCGGAAAAGGTAATTATAAATATTTTATCGTATTATTTCTTATTAAAAGCGCGGCGGAAGTAGCCTAATTTAGTAAGATTCTCCTATAGGTAACCGCCTATTCTAAATATTTCGTTATTAAAATCGGCCAAAAAGGTAACGAATAATTCGCTATCCTTTTAACGTATACGGGCGAATTTATCGAAGGCCGCCTCTTAATTTTAATAAGAACCGAAGATCGTACGAATTTATTCGAAGAATTTAATTAAATCTTCCTTACTACGTATAATTACGGCGGTTTAAAATCCCTTTAATTATTAACTATATTTAATAGGAAACGTATTAATAATTTCGTACTAAATAGTATTCGGGTTATTATAAAATCCTTATTTAATATTACTATTATATACCGTAATAAATTTATTAAAAAAGAAGCCGAAGGTATAAAATTGGTTATTTTATTTAAGGAGTTTTAATTATTTTTTATAATAGGGAATTAAATTCGTATTATCGTCGGAATTATTATCAATTAAAATTTTAAGAGGAGACTTCTTCTTATAAACGGAATATTCGGTAATTCCGAAGTCTAAATAGGGGGTAAAGGTATTAAAAATAAGGGTAATATTAAATAAAAGGGATTTAATATAATCCCTAAGGGTTATACTACTTTTAAGGATTTTAATTAAACCTTTAATTAAACTTTCGCTACTACCGCTATTATTTAGTATATTATTTTAGGAGTCGTAAAATTCCTCTATATCGTTAATATTTATATTATTAAATCCGATTATAATATTGAAAATGCCGTAATACTGTACTTAAAGCTATTAATCTTCTATTTATAAAATTACTATCCGCTTATTAAATTTATTTCTTCTATCCGCTTTTTAGAGGTAGAACTTAATATAAGGGGTATAGTATAGTTGGTATAGATATTGGGTCTTAACGAATCGATAAGGTTCTACGAAGAGGAAAAGGGAGGAAGGGAGGCGCCCTTTAGGCGGCATTGGCTAGCTATCCTTTTGAAGATTGGGGGTACGGGCTACTCCGCTTGCCGTAGCGGTAAGGACCGCGATTGGCGGCCCGACTAGCGGAACGACTGGCGGCACGACTGGCAGTGCCAGTTAAACTCAGCCACGGGTATCAGCCCCATAACAAATTTACGTTTATAAATTTAATTAAAATAATAAATTCTAAAAATATAAAGCTCGTTTAATAATATAAGGAAATTAATAAATTAAGAATAGGATTCGCGAAACCTATACAATTATATTAATACTTAAATCCTTCTATATTTTTATAATAATTATAACCTATTTTAATTTAAATCTAATTTAATACAACGTTAAAAATACCTTTATTAATACCTTATTAAATAAATTAATTTATATATAAATTTCTTTTAAATATTAAAAGAAGGGCTAAATAATTCGATTACTTCGAATATTATATAGGTTACGTAAATTACTACTCTTATAGTAATAGGAATTTACTAAAATCCTTATAGTTATAAATATATCCCCTATCCCTTTTAAATTTAATATTTTAATTAAAAATAACGTATTCTTCTTCTTTTATATTAATAATATTATAATCGCTTATTTAAATAGGGATAAAGAGGTAGTTATAATTAAAGGGGTAATTATTACCTTCAAAAAGAAATACTAATTAATTAACGGAAAGGAATTAAAATAATTCTTAAAAATTAAAATTATTCGTAATTATAAAAAACAATTAATTTAATTATTATAGTGTAATTATATTAATAAAATTATAAATAAGGTTAAAAGGATAAAGAGATTCTTTTAAATTCTTATAATTAAGGAAGAATTAATCCTTTATAAAAATAAGGTACTATTATACGAAATTACCGCTTATTAAATTAAAATCGGCTTTATCCTTTATATTATTATTACTATACGCCTAAATATTACTTTCCTTATTTCTAAATTAATTCGTTTCAATTCGAACCCTAATTTAATATACTATAAAACTATAAATCGCGTCCTTTTATATTTATTATTAACTTAAAATTACGTTCTCTAATTAAATAAACTTAATTATTAAAATTTTTATATAATAATTAATTCTTCCTTTATAAATAATTCCTTTAATTATAAGAATTCTTAAGCGTTTATTCTAAAATTTTTAAACGTAACTATAAATTAACGAATTAATAAATAGGATATAATAATTATTTTTTTTATAGAAGTAAAATTATTATCCTTAAATTAAAGCGTTAAAGAAATTATTTACGCCCGCTATTTATTTAACGAATTAATAATAAGATTCGATTAAGAAATTACGCTTATAAATTGTAATAATAAATAAACGATCTATTTCGTTATTAAAGAGGGTATATAATTAATAACCAAATTAAAGTATATAAATATTTATAAATATTAATTATATTAAATATAAAAAAAGAAGTTCATTGATATTACTTATATCCCTATTAAGGAATAAATCGCCGACGGCCTTATAAAGAGCCTCGGGCCTACAAATTACTACGTATTAATAGAGTAATTGGGATTCGTAGAATTCTAGTAGCTACCGATTAAATTATTAAAAGTTACGAATACGTTTATTATAGTAGGGATACTTAAAAGGGTAACAAATTTAAAGGATAAAGATTAGGAAGAATTAAAGGATAAAAAGGTTATGAATAAATTGAATAGGAGATTTTATAATCTATTTAAAAATTAACGTAATAAAAAAAAATTTTAGGGAAATACTATTATATTAAGAATAAAAATATAAAATTCTTGGAAGATTATAAAGTATTTTTAGGTAAATTTAGTATTAGTTTGTAATATAAATTTAAGGGGGTGTGTTATAATATTAGGTAGCTAATCTATAGGGATAATAAAAGTATACGTAACTTAAATAACCGAAGTTTGGAGTCTAAGGGATTTTTATACAATAGCTAGAGATCTGCACATCTGCAGAGTCTTACACAGTTACACACAATCAAGCCTTCTTTACTCCCCCAATACTGTCACTATTGTAACACCTAACACACCTCAGGGCCCAGCAATTTCCATCTCAAACACCTCCGTCCTTTCAAGACCTCCCGTCGGGTCGTCTCTCGTCGTCTCCCGTCCCGTCATCCTGTCCCGTCAACACAGCATTCGGGCCTCTCGAGCATCAAAGAGGCGCCGGGTGTCCATCAACGTCCGCCTTATCAACCCAATTACCGTGCAGACCCGGCCTCAACCGCACCGGCAGCTTGACAAGGGCCACCTCCTTTGTCAAGTCCTTGGTGTCCAACACGGCCAGCTCGCTGCACATTTCCTCATAGTTGGCCAGAAGTACCATCAGATACCCATCGCCCTCTGCCACTCCTTCACCGCGTGGGATAAAGATGCACTCGCCCGTCAGCTTGCGCGGTCCGGGAAGGTACCGCTGATATTCTCCCGTCTCGTGGTTCAGCTGAGCGATACCGCTGGACATGGGCGCCCCCGTCCCAGCACGCGGCATGACAAACTCAAAGTCGGTTACCCCGGGTTTGCGGTCGAAGATACAGAAGAAGGTGTGCTTGTGTTGTCGAGTCGCTACACGGTCATCGATGCGCGGAAACTCCATATCGTCCTTCACCAAGTATGTCGGTTCTGCCAGCTGAAGCTTGTTTGACCGGTAGTCGAGCACAAAGTTGGCAAAATGCGCTTCCACCTCTCCCGGCCTGGGCCCCTTGCCGTTCTTGTCTGGCCACCAGAAGAAGTAGTTGTCCCTGGCGTAGGCCATCTGGAGCTGGATGTTGCCCTCGTCATCCTCGAAAGCGTTGGCGACGTGGCCAGCGAATCCATGTGGCGCCTCGAACCACTTGACATCGCTGCCTTCAGCCCTTCTGCGCGCCAACACTCCGATATACATGGGAATGCTGTAGTCCCATTGCCAATGGTCGCCGCCCTGTTTCATGCGCTCGACATCGCACAAAAGTGGAATCATGGGGAAAATGACAGTTCTCGGTGACGCCAAAGTCGTGGATCATGCCGCACACAGGGCTCACCAGCCAGACGGTCTCGACGATCTTGCCATCTGCCCCGAAACTGTAGTAGCAGACATCGCGGGTGCCGTCTCCCTTGGCCTCGTATCCGAAGCACACCATCTCCCGCGTTACCGGATCGAAATTAGGGTGCGCTGTGAACGTAAGGCTTGGAAGCTGCCCGTCAAAGTCATAGACGCCCAACGTCTCGAGCGTCTCAGGATCCATGGCGTAGGGAGGCGAGTCTTCCTTGAGCGCGAGAAGTTGGCCACGCCAGTAGACAATATTGGTGTTGGCAGTTGACCGGATCTTGAACTCGACCAGGTCGGTGTATTTGTTTCTGTACTTACCTACGCGACTCGTTAACAAGACCCAGGCTGTTCAACTTGGAACACGATGCTTGGTACTCACCTAGCAGAGCTCGGCGTGCCTCTGCTTTACGCACAAACTTTTCCGTCCGAACATAATGCTGCTTGAGGTCGACATGGCCGTCCTTGAAATAGAAGCCGCTGATATTGCCATCACCATTGAACCAAGGATCGTTGGGGACAAAGGATGGGAAGTGCGGTTCCGGCATGACACGGTAGAAGGTGCCTTCTATGCTTTTCGGAATCTCGCCGATGACTTCCAGGTTGGTTATCTCTCCCTCAAACCGAACTGGCCTCATGAAGCCTGACGTGTTTTGGTCCTGAAAGGACCTTGGCGCCGGTGGAAGCTCTTCTGGTTGTTCGCCAGGGATCGCGTCCCTGACACCAATACCATGGCCATCCTTGGGCGCATCCGAGAAGACGTACTCAGCCATGATGGAAAAGAGGAATTGCAAACAGAGAGTTGAACAAGACAAAGAAGAAGGGGAAAAGCCATGTACGAGTGTATAGGTTGAGTTCCAGGTGGTATGGACTTCCCGACAGGAACCCCTCACGAGTTTATACTCGTCGAGGTCTGATGCCGGTCAGGTGCCATGAGCAACGCAATTGTCCTAAAGCAACTAGGTGGCATTACTGATCATCTGCCACGTTATCCCCTCTCGACTCCTCAAAGTTGGTACAATATTTCATTCGGCGACACGCCGGGGAGACGGGGGTTGAGGACCGGGCCGGGGATAGCTATACCCGGCTTCCGACATCACAACTTTTCATCCCCGCTGGCCTGCGGTTCTTCCCCGACGTATCCTCTTCTACCAATACGAAGCTTTTGATGCGCTTTGCTTCACTCCTAAATCTCTTCCCCGCCTGAAACTTACCCCAGACTCTTTCCCCGCTTACCTTAGCTTTGGATTTTGGGATAGGTATGGAGAGAGCGGCACTATTTTGTGTCAAGTGACACCATTACCACCGCCGATTCGGAATAAGTATATCAAAGCACTATGGCCGAGCTCTCTCTACATATGAGTATCTCTCTAGATGTGAGACGCCGAGGTCGAGTTTCATTCAATCCTTTTCGTTTCTCATCATACCGCCTGGGTCCCAGTTTTACCCAGTTCAATATCCATCATGGCGGAGCCACCCAACGACAGAGTCCTTCCTCCTTCCTTCGATGCCAAAGCCTTCGACGAGGTTATGGATGTCATGACCACCATCGTCGGCCCAGAAAATGTGTCCCGCGATAGCTTCCATGGCAACCTTGAAGGCCCAGGCGGCGAGGTGTTGTACGGAGATATATGGCCTATGGGTGATGCGAACGACCATACGCCGAGCGGTGCCATCCGGCCCAAAACAGTCAAGAAAATCCAGGAGATAGTCACAGCTGCCAGCAAGTACAAGTTGCCACTGTGGACTGTCTCGCGCGGCAAGAACCTTGGGTAAGTCAACAACTCTCCTATACCCTTTAGCAATTAGTTGAACGGTATGCCAACTCACAAATATAGATACGGGGCAAGTGGTGCAGTGGTTCGTGGTTCCGTGATCCTCGATCTTCACAGGATGAACAAGATCATCCAAGTGAGCGAAGAACATGCCTACGCCATCGTAGAGCCGGGTGACTCCTTTTTTTGATCTGTACAATTACATTCAGGAGAAAGGGTACCGTCTGTGGCCATCCTGCCCAGCGCTCGGTTGGGGTTCGGTCTTGGGAAACACACTCGAAAGGGGGTTTGGTTATACTCCTAATGGCGAACACGCAGAACAGCAGTGCGGCATGGAGGTGGTCCTTGGTACTGGTGAAGTGGTCAGGACTGGCATGGGCGCACTGCCAGGCAGCCCAATGTGGCCATTGTTTAAGGGGTTAGTTCATGACTACCACTGACCTCTGAAGCTTCTCTGTTGATAGCCTTTTATGTTCCTCAGGTTACTGACAAATGATCTAGTGGCTACGGCCCAAGCAAAGACGGTCTCTTTTACCAATCCAACCTGGGAATCGTCACTAAGCTCGGCATCCATCTCACCCCAGCGCCAGCCAGCTTCGCTCTCTGCGAACTCAGCGTTCCGTCCCAGGACCAGCTCGCCTCTATGGTCTGCACTCTCGCCCACCTCGAGCGCGAAAATGTCATCCAGAACCACACCTCCATCTCCAACCCGTTTCGCCGCGCCCTCGCCGACCTTCCGACCAACCCGGACCTCGTCCCCCGTGTCCTCGGCCCGGGACTTCACAACAGCAGCTGCGCCACCAACGCTGACATGACCGCCCTCGCCAAAGAAAAGGAATGGGGCTACTGAACAGGCGACTTCGCCCTCTACGCTGCCTCCCCGGCCATTCTCGACGCCAACTGGGCTTTGATACAAGACCGCATCGCGGCCTCCATCCCCGGCGCAACCGTCAAACTCACCTTCCGCGCCGACGCCTCTGCTCCTTCCGAAGAACGACTCGACGCGTCCAAACTAGCCGTTCCCTCTCAATACACCGCCATCCCACAATACGGCGTACCCTCAACACAAAACGCTTTTCTCATGGAAACCCGCGGGGGCAAAGGAGGCCACGTCTGCTTCTCACCTCTTTTCCCCACAGACGGGATCGAGATGCAGAGCTGATGGGACCGAGCGCAGCAGATGGCCGAAGAGGCCGGGTTTGACATTTTTGCGGATTTTCATGTTTACGGACGATACGTGATTGCCATTGCGCTGGTGGTTTACAGGCCGCGTGATGAAGGGGAGAGGGTTAAGGCACTTTTTGCGAGGTGGTTGGAGGATGCCGAGAGGAATGGGGTGTCGGAGTATAGGACGCACTTGGATTATATGGATAGGGTTAGGGGGCAGTTTCATTGGCCTTCTGGGGACGAAGAAGGAAGCAGAGATGCTCTGGGACAGGTGTTGAGAAGGTTAAAGGGGGTTCTGTATCCTGAGGGGATATTGGGGCAGGGGAAGTCGGGGATTTGGACGGTGCCTAGGCCGTAGAGTGTTCCCAGATAAGCTAGAAGGTTGAAGTAGACTGCATGGACAATCAGTGTCCAATGTTCTTTGACCTCTTGAGTCAGTCTATAACCGCGCGCATGGCATTATCTTTGCGAAGATGAACATTTGCGAACCACATCTCACATCTCGGCACTTATTAACCCGAGCTATGCCACCTTTTCCTACCCTGGCCCTTTCAAGACGGGAAGACCGGGAAGACGGGCCCTTACACACATAAGGCGCATTAGGCGACCCTATGCAAGATAGATCATCGGCCGGAACTGTACCGGCCGAACTTGTCGTTGCTTGTTTTTTATGCAATTGCACAGACTACGTACCTAGCAAACTATCCAGACTTGTCACTACGTCCTATGGTGGGAAGCAATAGGAAGGTAGGGTGTTGAGTTTATGTGATGAGATCTCCTCCTCGGGCCTAGGTCAATATCGCTTGCCTTTCTGTTTTGTTTAACGCTTGTGTAACGCTCGGTTAAAGAGGGCATCTGGTTATGCCTAGATCTATGGTACGTAGGATCGGATCATGATGAAGCCGAACAAAGTACTTTCTTTCACCTAATTATTGAGTAAGCGGAGGGATCGCAAATATGTTCCCACTCGTCCTGAAGAAACCATTCTGTATGTTTTCGTAATGGATCTAGGGTGTTTGTCTCGCTCCTGTCTAGAAAGATGAGGGAGAAAACCGCTCCGGTTCCATGTCGCTGCCTCGGCCCGAGGATGCCCCAGAGTCTACTCGTCTTATAGACGTTGTAGATAGGCTATCTGATGAACCCATGATGACGAAGGGTGAGAGACACTGAAATAAACAAGTTTCGGCAATAACTGGCTAGTATTGTAGGGTTTTCAGGATGGCGTTGTTTCAGAGGTTTCGATTGAGGTTACACCCAGTCAATGGTGCTTCCTGGATATACTTCCTTCAAAGACCTCTCCGCTTTTGGTGGGTAAAGACTCGAAAGTGAGACGATGAAGTTATGAGATGACAACATGCCACTCCGCTCTGGACTTCCGTTTACATCTCCCTGCATGCTTGTGAGTAAGAATAATAAGAAACCAGAACATGGGAAAGAGAAGAGATGAGTGTGATATCTAAAGACCCGCTGAAAAAGCAATTTGACTTGCAGTAGTTGACAGGGATACGGAGCTAACTCCGGCATGTTCTTTCTGCTCAAGTTCGTGTACACCTTCAGTTCCACCGACTTAACTCAACCTGGAGCTTCTTGCAGGTGGATCCGTGAAAGAGACGACGAGAAAGACGCTCGTATCTGATCGTGATCGGTATGTACAGGCGCCGCCCTTTCGTAGTGTAAAAAAATTCCGAATCGGGTCAAGCACACATATCAGAGAACCGTTATGGAAGTCAGCAGTGTTCGTCCCATTATGACCATCATTCATCCCATCCATGGTTCAGTCTCTTCCAAGTCTCATCCGTTACAAAGAATTGTATAAGTCAAACAAGCTTTCTACATGCACATAACGACATAGCAACGTCGTTATCTGTCACTGTCTGTCCGTCTCTCTGTCTTTGCCCGTTACCATGGTTCGGCTCCTACTTTGTCCGCAACATCGGTTATTTTAGCGAAAGTAAATGCCCACCGTACAGTCACGGGCCTTCATCCCGGCATTCCTGAATTCCGCCCTTCCATCATGTAACAGCTAAATGTACGTAGCTCCGGCCGAAGTTCCAGAAGCGCGTAAGGCTAGGAAGCAAACCTTTCCAGTATGTGACACATACCAGTTCAAGTGGAAGCTGTCCTCGATATTGATGATGGTGGATGGGTGGGGTAAAGATGAGAAATGGAAGAGCTCCCCCTCCCCTCCCCACCAAAAGGTACTGCAATCTCCAAGCTAAGCACATGTTGCATACATATAGAAGTACCATATCATGTACCGGTACATTGGCCATGCCATGCCATGCCATCGTCGTTCGGTCGCTTGTAAGAGCCGTTAGCCCGTTAGTTGCGTCGTAGTGGACGTGGTATTGTACCTGCTTGAGCGAGCTGCAGCACACCACCTCACTCGCACCACTCGTACATACGTACCACACCAACTCCCAACTCAGTAGCCGGAGTATAAGCGGCTCCTATCAGGCTTCAAGAATTCCGCTTTCGAGCTTTTGAGCTTGGAGCTTCCCTTGGAGCTTCGAAGCTTCTTTCCAATACCTTAACAGCGGACTGCAGTAAGCCGCTTTACAGTACAATCCCATTACCACAACACCACCTCACCACAACCTCGATGATAGTGCACCGGTGCAGGGATCCAAATGCAAAACAGCGGCGTGGCCTGCGGGCCTTCTAGCGCTATGCAAGCCAAAGCAGATCGGGATCTAGCGCCTAGCGTCATGCACGAGAACGCTGTAACGGAAGCTTGATGTGGGACTGGTTGGCGGCTTCATGTTTACGGCGAGCTTTTGACTTGCATTGGAACTTTTCTCTCTCTTTTGATCAGTTCTTTGCGGATATCTCTGTCCCTCAAGTCCAACGTCGGCACCATGAGCGTTGGTTATCAGAGCGGGACTTCACGTATGGCTTGATAACACACTGACTTGGCGCCTCAGACTCTACGGCGTCAAAGTTTCAGAGGCGGAACCAACAGCGCTCTTGTCTCATCAGTTCGGCGACAACTCGGTCACTGTCGCTGTCGCTCAGAGATAGGTATGCTGGGCAGGAAGTCTGGTAACATGTGGCATGGACTTTCAAACTCGGTGAGAGAACCTCGAGTTGCACGAACAGCAATTCGGTGGGCGAGGAAGGGTTTAACGAATCCGAAACGAAATGACTGTGCAAGTTCGGAGATATGCCGTATAAGGCAAGTGAATAGAGCACAAAATTTTCTCAGAGGACTCGGTGAGGTGACGGACGGAGTAATTGAAACAAGGATTCATGCTTTACCTCGGGATTAAAGTGCTTACTACATACCTAGGTGAAGGTGAACGAGATAAGCGGGAAGGTGTTATTGTTAGGGTGATCACTAACACTAACACTTAACACACCACGACGGAGTTGCCGGATTCGTTAACGTGTAGTTGAGCTAACAATGGTAGACATACGCTAACAGCTGGAAAGTACCGAGATGCCGCGGTCAACCAACAATCGAACTCGGAATGAAGATCATGGGATGGATGCGAGAGAATCACAAGTAGAGAAAAAGGGATTTGAGAAAAGAACAAGGTTCTCTTGGTGAAATTTCCCCCCCAAAGTTGATCACGTAAATATGGTATTTCACTTGGTCCTGACAGTTTGAGTCCGCTTAGTCCGTTGGTGATCCGTTAAGATGCCGGTTACCAGTATCACCCCCCCTCGCTCGGTGTTTTTTTCTTCGGGTTTTTTTTCTTCATGTTTTCTTTTCTTCAATCGATGGAGAATTATGTTGCAAAACACAAGATATTCATTCTTGTCTCTATCACTTCTATTATCTGCTTGACCAGTTCGTGAACCTCAAGGGCAAACATTCAAGCACCACATGCCCGAAGAGTTGCTATCGTTATCGGCCGTAGATAAATCGGTAGGATACATGGAGGGTTTCATCAACCCAGCACAGCGTATTCCAGAAACATGAAGATTATGAAGAAGCTATCCAAGCAATTTCATTTTCGCAGTTTAGTTCACGGATTCCCCGAGATTTCCCGGCATCTCGCCGGTACAGGTGCGCGCGCGACGAGGTCGCGGGAAAAGCGGAACTCCCATCACCGCCTTCTGCTTATCCTTCCCGACCTGCCTCTAGGATTGCAAACATCCATTCTTCCACGATACGGCTTCCATTCCTTCCATTGTCCCGTGCCCGCAGACGGGGGCGGGCGCGGTATGCAGTCTGGAAAACGCCGTGCAACGTGTCTCCCGTCCGGCGGGGGGTCTGCCCGTCTGGTACTGGGTTTCTTTCGTCCGCCTCTTCAGTCCCGTCTTCCCCATAATCCCAGTACTCTGCGCTCGCTCGCTGTCCAAGGGCAACGAAGTTCCCCACAGGATCGGGGGTCCTGGGGAAGCTGGGATGCAACTTCCGGTGTATATGGCATCGCATGGGGAGGATGTCAGGTCCCGAATCGGTGGGTTTTGGGCAGGACAATATCGGGAGCTGCATGTTGGAAATCTCAAATGAACGCTATCCAAAGAAATGCAAACATATCTTGAAGAAGGGCAGTCGGTTTCGAAGTCCTGACGTTTCCTGCCCAAAACGGTATCGGTATCAGTGGTAGTGCAGAGGAAACTGACTAGTGGCAACTTCAGACTTGCCTCTCCTGGGAGGCGGACGGAAAGTACCATGCAGATTAAAACACATGGTGTTTTCCCCATGTGATGATCTTCCTACGCGATATGGTAGACAGATGGGCGACTATTATCCAGTCTGTGTGCGGTCTAACCATTTTCTCCCATGCACATCTGATAACAAGGAAGATGTGTGGGAAACAAACGTCTAAACTTGCCCTTCCGTCCGTCTCTTGTGTTTTGCATGCCTTGCCTTTGTGTGTCATCGGTAGTTGTCGTCTTTGGCACGTGTAACAATGTGGCTTGTCTTTGTCTAATTCCACCTGTTAATTTTCGAATTGAGCCTCATCGTAGGTAGTCTCGGACATAACACTTGAGGTGAGGTGCCCGTTTCAGATGCTGCATGCAGAGCTCTGTAATGGGAAACTCTAGTCTCTGAGCACAGACCACCCCACAACGACACTCTACCCCACCCTAGGAACTGGGTGGGTCTCCGCGAACGAAGTGGTATCCCTGGGCGCTGATTGGTTATGTGGGTGTTGGAGTGGGGGTGGTGGGGCAGCGCCCGGGGGTGCCGTTTCGGAGGTAGGTAGGTCTGAGAACTGAGACTAGGGAAACTCGAGGGCTGTTCACGTTACCACTGTAAGTTAATGTTACTACCAAGAATTGTCAGTCAGCCCTAGAACTAGATCCTGTTGCGGTGTGACACCCTTGCTTCCTCTCCTTTTTGTTCAATTCTAGCCGGAATTGAATCACTTCACCTAGCACAATCAAACGAAGGAATCGCTGGAGAGCTTTATTGCTCTGCATGTGTGTGTGTGTGTGTGTGTGTGTGTGTGTGTGTGTGTGTGTGTGTGTGTGTGTGTGTGTGTGTGTGTGTGTGTGTGTGTGTGTGTGTGTGTGTGTGTGTGTGTGTGTGTGTGTGTGTGTGTGTGTGTGTGTGTATTTGTGTTCTGTGCTATATTATTAGAAAATTTACTCGTCGGTTAGGGGTATAAACTAAGGCCGTGTGGGGCCTACCTTTAGGGGCCCGCGTTCGCTAAGCCAACCTCCTTTCCTCGTCCCTTTAAGAGTCGGGATTTTTACCTATAACGCGCAAATTCTATAACGCTCCAAAATTAATAATTTACTATAACTTTATTAATTCTTTATACAACTACTTATAAATACCTTTATTTTATTCGTCTCGTCAAACTCTATTTATTATATATTTTATTATACCTATTTTCAATTTAAATATTACATCCTATACGGAGAAGGCCGCTTGCTACTTCTTAATACGCTAAATCACTACCGTAACCCGTACAATTACCTCTCGGTTAAAATCTAATATTAAAGCTAAGAATAAAGGAAAAACTATATATAAAACCGCTAACGAATTTTTTAATATTAGCGAAATTATCGTTAATATATATATAATACTTATTAAAGAAGGGAAGCTTCTTCTTATTAATATAAATACCTATAAATTTACTATTCTAATAAAAGAGGAAGATAAGGCCCTTAATATCGTAGTCTAAATCGCTAACCGTAATATATTCCTATTAAATAATATTATCCTTACGAAATTAGCGAATTAATTACGTACTTCACGATTAAACCCTCCCTTTATTAAATTATATAAGGTATAATTTTAAAACTAATGTAAATAATACCTAAAATTCGAATTTAAAGGGGTTAGTTTTAAAAACGTAAAACGTATAAATGTAGAAGGATAATTAGAAAGCCTTAAAAATTAATTCAAAGAGGTAAAAACTATATATAATAATTTTAATATTAAGGAAGAGAATATATAGAATATAAATAAGTCTCCTTTCTAAATAGGGGAAATAAAAGGGATTATAAAAGTAAGTATATTCCATTTATTATTTTTAATTATATTAGTTTACTAGGGTTTATTATATTAATTAATATATTAATAGGTATTATTTATAAAAAATCGAATAAAAATAAAGCGTATTATTTTTAACCTTAATAATAAAGAAAATTTTACTACTATTAATACTATATCCGCCGCCGCTAAAAATATACCCTCTTTTTTTATATTTAAAGTATAAATTATAGTAAATTAACGTTAAATAATATTAATCCAATATAATTAGCCTTAATTTAATTTATTATATAAATATAGGGTAATATATAAATAAACTATAAGGTTAATTTAAATATAATTATAATTAATATTGCGACTAGTTATAATAATGCTTATCGAATATTATAATAAATACGCTATTTTAATAAATATTCCTTTAAATTATCCCCCTCCTTTAACGGCTATACTATAGATTAATAATTTAATTTATCCTTAAATTATCCTCCTCCCTTCGAGAAATTTGAAAACGAAGTTATTACGGTTAATATATTAATAAAACCTAAAGTATATAAAATATTATTTATAAACGGATTTGAAATATATAAAAACTTTAATATATTATAATATTACGCCGCTTTTAATATTATTCTAATAACGTTACCTTTATATACGAATTATATCTTATAATTATTAGATATAAATGTTTATTAAATTATTAAAAAGGTTTATTAGAAGGCTTTAATGGATAAAATTATTAATAATATTATAATTATTAATCGTATTATTTTTTTAAATAATTAGAAGAAGGTTAAAGAGGTTAAATTTATACGTAATAATATTTATAAAGGATAGGAAAAAATAAGCCTTTAACTATTTAAACTTAGTACGTTCGTTATTGTTATTTATATAATAATATATTTATAATTAATATTTCTTTATTTTTAAACGTGCTATTTAATTAATTACGAAAATTTATTAAAGCCCAATAAGAATTTTTATTCTTTAACTGTTTTAAAGCTATAACCCCCTATAAAGTACTACGTATTTTCGAATCCCTTGTTATTTAAAAACGTTTCGATATCGTTAACTCCCCGCTTAAAAAGAGCGTTAATAACGCTAAAATAGCTCTTAAAATCTCTATTAATAGTTAAAAGTTATTATTTGAATAATAAGAGTTTTAATAATACCGTATCGAGGCGGAGGTATAGAAGTAGAACCCGCGGCGCTATATTACTATAAGTAATAGGGCGTATATAAAGGAGGTTTTAAATATTAAAGTAGCCGTTAAAGCTTTATTCGATATAGAAGAAGGTTTAAAGGAGATTTAGCGAATAAATATAACTTTTATAAAAAAGGTTATATTCGATAAGAATTTTAGTTTTAAATAATAATTATTACGTAAACCCTAGGGTAAGAAAAAAAAAGGTTTTATTATTAATAAGGCTCTTATTTTTAATAAAAATAGTTTTATATTTATTACGAAGGATAACTTAAAGTATAAACGAACTTTCTATATTAAAAAGGGATAGGAAAAGGCTAAAAATAATAATGCCCGTCGTACTTATTTTGCTAATTTATAAGGATAAGATTTTAATTTCTATATTCTTAAAATAAAAGTATAAAAGGTAATATAATTAAAATAAAATATAAAGGCATTCTTAGTTAATTTCGAGGATAAAGAGGATTAGCGGTTCGAAGAAATAGGAAAGATTATATTGCCTTTAATATATAAGGATTACGTACCTTTTAAAACCTATAGTAAAAAGAGGGTAAGGAAATTATATAAGGGTAATTCTTTTTCGGTAGAAATTATTTTAAGTAATAAGAGTATAGAAGAGTTCTTAATACTCTTAACTTTATTAAAATACCTTTATTTAATTATTAAGAAAGTAATAGAAATAAGACCTTCTTTTATTAAATTAATAATATTAATACCCTATCCTCTTTATAAAAAGGCGAAGTTTATACCTTTTAAGAAGGGGAAGGAGAAGGTAATTATAGACTTTGAAGATAAGGAGGCTATAGTAATTATAACGGTAGTAGGTAAGAAGTTGGAGGTACTTATTAGTTGTGTACGTATTATTATTATTATACTTATTGAGGAATTTAGTAATTCTAAGGGTATTAATGTGGATAAAGGTAGGGAATTTAAATTTGAATTGGAAATTATTATATAAGCGGTGGCGTATACGGGCTACCTATAGTTTTTTAATATTATAATAATATATTACGACTTTTTTTTCAATAAAAAAGTAGTATTACTAAATAGAGCCAGTCTTTACGAATAATTTGGTCATTTTAGTATATTTTTTGGTTGGGTTTTGGTGGAGTTGTTGTGATGTGTAGATTCTGGAGCGTTACAGAGCTTGCGCGTTACAGGTAAAAATCCCGACTCTCAGAGGGACGAGGAGAGGAGGTTGGCTGGCCCCGCCCAATATCCCAACACCTAACCGACGAGTAGAAGCGGTCTAGGTCAACCTGTCAATGACCGGAGCGCCTAGTGAGATACAGGTGATCATGGAGATAAAAGGAAACTGCTGGCGTTTTGTGATCTTACAAATGTCTATGTCAGACGAAAGATCATCAACTGCTTGGCCTGAAGTCTGCTCGGACTCTATAAGTTATGTTACACAGAAAAGGGTAAACTCGGGCTTTGATGAAAATTAGCTTGAGATGTAATTGGTGAGGGGCTAGTGCTGAGCTCAAGGAAGTTATAGACTATGGTAAGTGATAATAGTTAGCCGTGACGAGGTTATTGGTTACACAAGGTCTGATCAAGGGACTTTGCACCTACCTAAAACTGTCTAAAAGCGCAGTTATATGCTAGAGGTATCGTATACGGTACTTGAACATCTAGCCCTTTTGGGAAGTCCGATGCAGCACGCCCTCAAATACCCGAGTCACAAAAAACACTATAGCTCTATCGGACCGTTATTCAGTCATTGCTATTTCCATTCCATCTACCTTTTTCGCGTTTCTCGATCTTCCTAGCCCGTACCGGGGTATTTCCTTCATGACCACCCTGGTCTATTCCTTCTATACACACGTCGATCAACCCAAACAAATGAAAAGTAAAGAAAAATGAACCCGTAACCTTATCCCTCCTTAGGAACTTGCCCTATGAACGTCTAACCACGTCTAACCATCAAAGCCCTGAAAATTCCTTCTATCATATGAAAGTTGTTTGTCTTCTTTGGCGTGTGCCACAACGTGTAACCATAAATCGTCGCAAATGGTAAAGGAAAACAAGCCAAAAGGGGTAGCAGAAGGGGTCCAGCAATCACCCGTGGATCCGGCCGGTAACCTAGTAAAGCTCCTTCTGGAAAACTTCACAGCTTGTTCGTCCCCGCAAGAAGTATAACTGAGTGACTGGCAGCGAATGGGTGCAAGATCCAGCACTAGTTGGCATAGGTATTTCCGAGCATAGCACACTCTCCCAGCATGTATCCGCCACCCTAGGAGCGGCCGTAATGCCATGCCGGCAAGGAAAGCGTGTATGTGTACTGTATACCATCGAAATGAACGAGAGGGAAGGGGAAAATATCTTAAAGTGAACCGCGATGCTGCGCAATGATCATGGTATGACGACGGCCGTTAGGTCCTCAAGTGGTATTGTCAAGCAACGGTCGCCAAGAGAAGAAACAAAGTCATCGTGGGTGTTGTCTTGGGTCATCTTGGGGTCGTTCGTTGCCGCAGGCGGCGTTTGTCCCGGCGCCCAGAGATATTGATCTGGGGAAATGCCAACAGCCTGCCGTAAACACAAATTAGCTTCCAAACGGGAACCAGCAGAGACAGAGACACTTTTCACTTTATGATACTTACCCGCGATTGTAACAGACTAACCAGCCAAAGCCAAAAAAAATAATCCCCAAGGCACACCTATCAAAGCCGATTCCTACGCGGCACCGCAAACCTCTCAGAGGCTTGAATCTGTCGGCCCGGGGCGGAAGCAGGCTTAAGCAGCCCCGCCAATGCAAGGACGGCAGGTTCTGATCTTGCAGTATCTGCATTCGAAGATGCATTGGAGGGGTCCTGTGTGGCATAGCTGGCATGTCCATTGGATCAAGGTACTCTCCGATTTGATCAGTACAAACTCGTGCGCGCAGCCGTTTGCAAGTGCCATTGTGGTAGTCTGATATGGCTGTATCGTCACTCGAAAAAGGGAAGACAGCTCAAAAGCGAGCTAGTTGGTAGGTTGCCAAAGGGAGATTCGAAGAGCCGATGTACAGACAAAGCTTCCAGAGCCCGCGACGTGTTCCTCAGTGTATGGGGGATGGTCTTTTCCTGGACAATGATAGATCCTGACAGAAAGTTAGGAACGAAGACAAAGCCAGAAAACGCCTAGTAGAGTGTTAGGGAGTTTGGAGATGCTCGGTTACCAGAGATCCCGATATCGATCTTACCTAGTGATGTGGTACAGGGACCGATAAGCGATCTTCCTGAGGCAGCGAATAAGAAAGGCGTAGGTCGGTGAGGTTGGGTGAAGTTGAGGTGGAAAAGTTCCTGAAGGTTTGCTAGCGACTGCTGATTTTGGCTTCTGGAGGTGGACTGGAAGGGAGGACCCAGGCTAGATATATATTCACAACCGAGGCAGGTGAGGCTGGAGTGGATGACAACTTGAAGCGCCCACTGTTTGGTAAAGGGCAACGGCCGGTGTTTGTAAGACGTGGAGCTCAGGCTCATTGACGGATATGCGAACTTGCAAGTAAACGGAGATGAATGTGCCAGGCCTTTGTCTCTGTGTTTCTCGCCGTTTTGAGGGTCGAGCATGCCTCTAATAAAGCTTGCACTTTGTCACTGTGGTCCATAAAAGTTAAAGGTGGGAAACGCTTGGATGGCCCAGCGGCATGACGAAGCGTGGTTTCCGAAGCCGAGAAGAAGGGTTCCTTGGTCCGTTACCGTCCCATAGATATTACACGGGTCCGGAAACTGGGGATGAGGGAGGTAGAGAAGCCGGCCTCGAAACCCACTGGCCTCACGAGTAGCAGGCCCAAGAGAGTGCTTTTGGTCATGTCCTTGCCGGTTCCATATCTGCAGAGACGGCCAGAAGATCCTGTCAATATCCTCTGCCCACAGACCAGGTACGTATAACTGGACTGGAACCACATAAGGCCGGACCCTGGACTTCCACACGTCAGAAGCCGGAGACCGGGGCAGGCCACACGGATGAAAATCAGCAGAGTGATAATGATGAGAAGAACTCAAGTTAGGACCAGCCGGCCCCACGAGTTTCCAGTTGCTAGTAGATTGTCCGGATCCACTCCACTCGTTGCTGTCCTTAGCGTACCCCTAGCCCGTAGGGTGCATGTTAGAGGACAGGTACCTACGTACACCAGCCCTGTCAAGTACATCGGGTACCGGGTACATGCACTGTCTCCAGGTGGCTTGAGGAAAGTGGGAACAAGTTGGGGTACAACTCCAACAGGCCTGGGTGCTGGAGGCATCTCGAATCGGCGTTGCATGTGGCAGGGTCATCTCTTGGCGATTCCCATGCACCGTTACGAACGGCACTTGTGGTGCAGGGTCGGGACTCGACGCATGCCCTGGGCAATTCGTGTCCTAGCTCAGGAGTGGGGTGTTTTGCGAACGTCTTCCTATGCTTTCCCGTCACAGTGTCGTCCGTTTCTCGATCACCACATCCAGGTCCTAGTTGATCTGAAGACAACGACAATAACAACGACGGAAGGACTCATAGCAGCCAAACAGTCACCAGCCGTTGGTCTCAGCGGCTAGGTCGATACTAGCCGCATTTGAGACGACCTCGAGAAGGGCTGGCGACATATCAGCCAAGTCGGAGACAGCTGGTCAATCCCGACGGCAACAAGACCGCCAGGATACTTCAACCGGACGGAATAGAAGACTGCACTTGCTCTATTCTTTCCGACGTGGGAGCCTTGTCCTTATGCCGTCTAGAGACTTCCTCAATCGGGTCCCTTGGCAGAATCATGACCAGTTTGGGAATGTTCATGAATAGCTGGGGGTTATTTGGGGTATAACAAACCGACTTATCGAGCTGGATTAGCCGTCAACCATGGTTCCGTCCGTTGTTTCGCGCCGTGGCTCTCAACAAGCAAGTCTGGGAACAGAAACAGGATGGACGACTTGACACTTGACCTATCAACCACCAGACACCGATGCTTTCTCCAAGAGCTGGGAAGGCGCAAGATCCCGAGAGAACAATCAGCGGCGATCCAGCAGCCAGCCAGGCGGTAAAGAGGAGGGGGTTGTTGGGTTCACCCGGTTCCATTTCCAGCTGTGCAAACGGAACAGCTGTCCTGGATGGAACAACGAGAACCAGCCTTGGAAACACTCTAGCGGCAGTTTGACGACACCGCATACGACACGACATCTCTGAGGCGACGTTGTACGAGAGAATACCTTGGATGCTCTGAAGGAAATCCCAATTCCTTGTCCCGATATCTCCGGCCGGCCACTGGGGCAGACGACGCACGGATGAGGCAGTTGGCCGGCGGTGAGTTCGAGTATGTTGCATCCCATATGCCAAACTGGAACGCCGTTTTGCTTTGCTTTGACCGTTCGACAGGGGGTCGGTGCGAAGGGTGTGGACGAACTAGACGGGCGTCTTCAGCCGAGAAGTGTCAACAGCCGACATCCAACGGTACTAGATTGGCGATCAAAATGCCCCAAGGGCTACGGGTAAAGATGCCGCAAGATACACTAACCTTGTGGTCTAATATCGAAAACCACCCCATGATAGGGTCGGAGGGTGGAAGTGTTGATGGGATGTGCCCCTGGATCTGTGATGGCCAGTCGGACCTCAGCCTGGTCATGAGAGTCACTCGATGATCTTTCTCTTGCCTTTGCCACCTGATCCGCCGTGTAGAGACCATCACGGCCACGGGAGTGGTGAGGTGGTAGACTGGCGATATCGCTTGGATTCCGTCGAAGGTGGACTTGGGAATAGGAGCCGGATGAAACGACTATGACGACGTGGTGCTTGTGTGATGGACCACAATGGCTGGTTCAGCTTGCCGGCATGTCTTGGATCTTCGAGATAAACCACGGCGGTGATTCCCAAAGGGGATGTTCGGAGTCTGAAGGTGAGAAAACCTTTTTCGAGGTAGTAACATCTATCAGCGGAAGGAGAAGCTCTGCACTGACCTTTGCAGTGCAACCTGGACCTGTTCTTGCCCTCGTTTGACCGTTGATGATCTGTCTTGTACCTACCTTACTAGCGGCTTCTCACCGGCACTCCTTCCCAATTTTCACCTGGAACACTGGGTGATCACCAGAACCCAGTCTGAGCTCATCCATTATGGCAGGCGCGAACGATCATGATCCTACTTTTTCCATCTTTTCGACTGTGCAAGTCGAAGCGACGACGTAAAGGGCAGGTGCGTTCTCTCCTTTGCTCGGCCCTGTCCTAGAACTCCAGCCAAGTACCATTACCTAGACCCAACTAGGAAAGGTACCAGAATTCGGCGAGTTCCTTCCTTTCATGTTCTTTTTTCCCTGGCATTTCTTCATTTCCTCCCTCTGGGTCCACTATCTATTATCCTTGGTGCTTCAGGTTATGCACGTCTCTGTGCCTGGCTTTGATGAAATCCGCTTGTCTCGACCTGACCAAGGAAAGTTGCGCCGCAATACCTCTACTTCCTTGCACGAACTGAGAACCGCCCGTCATCGGAGTTCTGACCCTTGCGTAGGCTCTTCCTCGCAATGTCTGTCAAGACATCATATTCGAATCTCCTCATCAGCCGAACTTTGTCGCACCACGACCTCCACCCTTGAGAAATTAAGATTTTGACACTTGTTTATCCCACTCAACCCCAATCACAGCACGTGCTGCCCCTGGCTTCCAGATCACGATCTCAACGGTCAACCCCGATGATAACTGCGCCATCGGTGTCAGAATGCGACCACCCTCCAAACCTGGAACGTCACTCGAACCATCAGCAACGCCCACGCTGGATCTTCAGATGTCAGCATCGGCCCGACGCGACAAGCCCCAAGAACCAGGCTTGATACACGCTCCCTCCATATGGTGTGTGACGCCATCTTCAGGATCCATGCGACTCCTCTGAAAAGAGGACCAGGACTCGAGCTGGAGGATGCTGACCAAGGCGACTGCTCATCTTACCTAAGGCATGTGGAGGAGACACCGAGTTTGCGACTGTGCCACCACCTCAACCATGATGTGTGTACGCCTATGTCGCTTTATCTACCTGAGGTTCCATCATGGTCACCACAGCACGTTCCGACCCAGCGCTTTCAGCCTTCCGCTCGACCGTGACACATCAGATGGGCGTGGGAGGTATATATACGTGAGTGGCATAGGCAAGGGAAGCATGGGCCGGTGGTTCTCGAATACCACGGTACGCTGCTGGGCCTAGCAAGGGTAGGGTAACCGCCGAGAGCACCCCCCCTGGTGCAGCTAAAAAGAATCTTCTGAAAGGCTTCTAGCGTCTTGCGCTAACACTTGTCAGGGCAGCCATGACGTTCGCAGGGTTGATGGAACAGGCCTTTGTTCCACGAAAGCTTCCACGCAGTAGCTTTCGGTCTGTTCGCACATGGGGGGGGGGGGGGGGGTCTTTAAGGGACGTCGGGCCTCCTTTACGTATGTCGCCCCGTTCTTGCAAGGCATCGCAATACGCAAGAGATAGAGAGCCTGTCGAACCATTTCCGGACCATACTTCCCGTGCTTCGCGGTTTGAACATCGACCGAACGTTGCGCTCCGTTATAGTGGCTGTGTTCGTCACTGATTTGCTCCAAGAGTGGTACTGGAAACGGCGCTATATCTGTAGCCCACATGGTTCTCCCCGTTCGGCACCATTACTCCTTTTGGAACTCCCCAGCGTACTGCTTGTGAGAACTGACCGAACAATGTGCTCAGATGTCTCTTGAAATCGCTACAACGGCGCCGCACGTCCCTTTAGAGAAATGAAGGCCCACGGCATCATTACGGCGAGAGAGCCCGGTTGTCACCTCTTGCAACTCCATCACCTGTTAAATCAAGGGTAGCGAGTCCGAGAGCGGATATACGATTGCCTCGTTGGATCATGGACTCAGGCGCTCGGGACGGAGAAAGAGGCTACAAAAAAAGGTCTGTCTTGGCCAGTACGGCACTTTGCAGACCGGCATGCCGTTCAGTCGGCCATCAGCGGCCACCGACAGCCTGGCAATTGGTACAACAATTTCGATTTTCGGTCGCGCTGTTGTTCAGCCAATTGGCATGATTCCAGTCCGTTCCGCTGACTTCAAACTCATGCGCTTCGCCTCGATTTCGCGTGCAGTAGGTATCATTCATGCGTCCCATTTCACCTAGCGAGCTAACTACATTTCACAGCGATTGCGAGACTACCGGGTCGCATCCAGAAGCATATTATGTTGTGAATTTGCTAGCGGGTCGTTGACTGCTACGACTCGTGGACTCGGTGTTTCTACACATTAATAGACATGATACGCTAACGCCGTAAACTACCACGCTTATCAATATCGATAACACGATTAGAGCGACAGGCCCATGCTTCCTGGCTATCTGAACTGCAGCTACCGCCTGGCACCTATGTATGTACCGTCTTCAATACCCTGTTCATTAAAGGTGGTGATATAACCAGGCCTAGTTTACTGAGATCTCGCATTAGATGTTGAAAGGTACCCGATTGCACACAAGCCTACCGTATACATGTACGCCGCCCAAATAGGACATTTCCCATTAAACTGGTGAGTCTCAGTCTGCAACCTCATCACGTCGGGTACTACGCGTATAGTGTCACTAGGATGGGAACTGACAGCTCCTGTCACTTAGTATGCAACAGTCATTACCACTGAACCATTACGCCGTGACCAGAAGGTTTGTGTCTATTCAGCCGATTCCAACGTTCCCGGTATTCCAAACCTTCCAGGTATTGCTATCAGGAGAAATCTGGTCAGACCCATCATATCAAGATATTAAGCTAACTAATGCTGCGAAGATCAGGTACGTCGTCTAAGATGTCCCTTAGCCTCATATGCCGGTACCCGACGTCACCTCGAGCCTGTTGCACAGTGATGAACGCCATCTCGTAATGGTGGGGAGGTCAGCTACCTTGCAGCCAACAATGTCTCGAAAGCTTCCGCCGAGTTCCTCCTCACCTTTCTTCGATGTCCATTAACCGATTCAAGGCACCGAGCTCCCAATCTAAATACACTACGAGACCAAAGAGCCAGATAAGTGTTTGTGGTTAACAAGCTTTTTTCACAAGCACTTCGTCAAGTATTGGTAATGGAGTATGCCCTCGCAGCTTTTCCTTCTTAAGCCTGTGTAACTAAGTTGCCCATGCAGTGTCCAAGTTTTGCAATAGGCCAACATTGAGAAGGGGGCTATCTCCTGCCGTTCAGATATTGGTGAGTTTATGCGGTCTTGCTTTATGCAGCATCTGAGTGTTTTCGTGGTATCCCATAACCTGGTAGGCTAAGGGCAGTTCGGCTCGTAACCCTATGATCCGTGTGGAATGCCTTAAAGCAAATGCTTCTAATCGGTGTGCCGCTCTTTTCTTCCCTCATTTGGCGTTCAGTTGTAGCCTCCGAAGGGTTACGGTAGGCTCAACAGATCACCAACAGTCCTGTTTGTACTGAACCAATATACCGTTTCATAGGTTCACACTTTATGGTTCTTTCCTCTCTCCAGTTCCTTTGCATTACTATCCGTCCATCCGAACCGAAAAAATAATAATACACTCTCTCCTGCTCTCCTCCCTCACCCCCATAGCGGTGATTCACTGCGGCCACCCGTATCTTCCGGTGTCAAACCCCACAGGTATTCCTCTATACAGAAGGAAGGTTGCCATAAAATACTGGTCGCGTTTTTGGGGGTTCACGAGACTTGAACCACCCCCAAAATGTGGCTCGAAGGATCGTCAAACATCATGAAAACTCGCTCCCTTGACGTGGGGTACACGGTTTGCTTTCTTCGAAGCCACAGACCATACGGTATAGGATTACGCTTTCAGTGAAGGTCAATCACAGCTGCCCGTATCGTCCGCCACGGGTTCGACCGGCTTGACGGTCACAAAAACCCGCCCGCATGGATCGCAGTGCACGGGAACGCACAGGAAGGTTTCCAGATTTGTACGTCCGGTGTAGCATCATGCCTGCAAAAGGCAGTACAGGCGTTTGCTTTATCCGCTTGGTAACGAATTTCTTCCCAATATCCAGAGACTGGTAGATATATGCAAGGACACACGTCACACAGCAAAATGAGGCTGTCACATATCTTTAAATCAAGCGGTGAACAGTGTCAGTCTCTCCTCATTTTTTTTTCTTTCTCGACCTACCGCTTTCATCAAGCACTTTGAATTTGTTCCACTACGCTTTGAGCTTCGCAAGTTTTATGAGTTTCCGATTCCGGATTAAGATCCCCGCGATCACGTTTCAGTCTGTACTCTTTCCATTCCTCAGTGGCACATTCAACTGTTTTTCTTCCCTTGAAGCTACCTGCAGAAAGATGAAAGCTGTTTTTGCAAGCCCGGTCGGAGCCACTCGCCGGTCCCGGTGGGAGTTAACATGACACACACACGTTTGATGTGACTGATCATATTTGAGATCTCTACTTCCCTACATCTTCAAACAACAGTTGTAGAATACTACAGTATCACACCCACAAATACGCTTGCTTGACTGCACCACACCACCATACAATCGAAAGGACACCAATGTTTGGCGTTTGGCGTGTAGCTAGATACGCGTACCACACCCCGTTGTCCATCCAGTGGTTCAACCATGGTACGATACTGACATCTCAGCGCCCCATCCGTTGTTTCCGCCCGTTACGGCTCGCTCAACCAACCCTACGACACTAGGACAGAGTACCTAACTTGTTACGACGCAACCACGAACGATGAACGTAGACAAAACGAAGGCGTACCTATACTACCGCAGTGAGGTACGTAGTCGGCCCACATCCCATATGGTTGTCGCACATACATATCCTCATGCTGCTTCCTTCGCCCTCCCTACCTACTTGTTTTGCTTAGTCCTTCATTAGCAACGCGCTTCGAGAAAGAAACGTGATCTTATTTGACTGAGATGAAAGTTCTCTGAGCATCCTACCAAAAGAAGCTGGGTGACTTTCCTTACTCACCATTCCTGAGAGTTCCAACCTGTCGACGTTGGTTTTCACCACGCATTTCACAGTTGCCTCGAGACCTGTTTAGTTTAGTTTGGAACAAGATATTGAATCGTCAAGTAGAGAAGTTGGATCAACCGAAAGTGTTGTCAGCGTACGTAAAACGGTGAATTGGGTCACTGATGTTATAAAAAAACAAGTGTCAACAAATCTCTCTAGTTGACTTCGATGATGTAAAAAGAAATGTACCAATTCTTCATTATCGCCTTAACTTTTTTTCAAAACAATACAGTATGTCGCTTTCCTCACCAAACATTGATTTCGGGTAAGAGAATGAGTACGTGTTAGGGGCGCTAGCAATTTCCAGACCTTATACATGAAATTCTCTTTCCATTCAGATTATCTGGTGGACCTAAGCCAATATTCAGGACAGATCCTGCTCTTCGCAGCATAATCCGTTAGTTAACCAATCATGACATCCACTACACCTTTTCCTCGTCCCAAATTTCAAGTTGCTCCTGCCACTTTCTTCCCTATTTTCCTTCGCTCCTTCCCTTTTAAGTCCACACCTTCGTCCTCTTACATTTTTTCTTCCAATGAATAAATTCCTTTAGGTCCTGAGGTGGCTGATAAGTGCCCTCGGTAGGTATCTTAAAGACATCTGCGTACAGCATGAACCTCGACGATCGAGACTCGAGCCAGGAAAAGTGAGGATAGAGTCAGCAAAAGAGAATAAAAAATATCATTCAGAAATGAGAAAGCGAAGCCTACAAGAAGAAACTGAATCTGAGAAAGTCTTCAAGCTGATGCTCAAACAACAGAGGAAGAAAATCAAGGCGAACGGGAATACACGAGAAACGAGAGATTCAGAAAACAAGATAGAAAGAAATAAGGCGAAACCGACCATCAAGCACTCGAAGTATTAAATCAACCACTCAATTTACCTAGTTACCTATATTTATCGGTCGTTGGTCGTCGCCTACCTCTATCAAAAGTACCACGACTATTACCTACATTGTAGTCCCTACAGTGACTTCGACACAAACACAACAAGAGACGACCAACAAAAACTCCCAGAATGCCAGTCACTCGCAACATTCATAACCTGTTATGAGTGCTGCAATGCATCCTGAAGTCATTCTTAAAGTCATCAAGGGCTATATATCTTCCACTTCAAGCACCGGAAAGGTTCAAGCTATGTCAACCTATCTCGGTGTCTTCGTCGGCCATCGAGCCAAGCGAGAGAAGTAAACGGAAGTTCGTGTGTTGACTTGTATGTCGTGAACGTACAAATACTCGCTTGTTATGTCTTATTTGGTATCTTCGCTTTTCCTTACAAGATGTATACTCTTTTCTCCTTTTCTTTATCCCATGCTTTTGGATTAACCTCTGTCCAGACCAAAGCCAACTACTAGAACAAATGCCATCCTAAACCATAATACAAAACTTCTGACGCTATAACACTTTTCTCGTGTACCAATCATGACGACGGTCGTCGGAGATCATCATTCACATACCATCCCCATGACCTGCTTTTCATTTTTTTTTTTTTTTTTTTGGTATAAACATGGACCACCTTCGTTTGTGTCTTGCCTCATATCTTGGGTTACAATCGCCCGGCCTTGTTCCCGGGCTTGTGGGAGTCGGTTCGTGTCACCGGCGCAACGGCGCAGCGGCGCAGCACAGTAGTCGGCCCGGTCCAGGAAGATCATATCATGACGACCAGGAGGGGTGGTCGAGGCTGAAACAACCCCCGATCTAAGGCCGTGGTTGGTCTTCCAAGAACCCAAGACAGGGTTGCCGGAGATGAGATAAGATAGAACAAGACGATAATGGCGATGGATGCAAGGTATGTATGTGCATGTATGTATACATCAAGAGTACAATAAATGAATGAGTGATAGTTGCCGCTGATTGAGTGAATTCAGGCAAGCGGCAAATGCCGACAACGGACTAGACTATATCAGTCAAGCCTGAGCCTTATCTTCAGGCTCCTTTGTATCTGCTGGCGATGCAACGGCAGACAAAGGTGGTTGGGCCTCCATTTCTGGCAGCGGCGAGACACCCCCTGAAGCTTCTGCTGAGTCTGTGACCGCAACAGATTCGGTATTACCGGCGGCGGCGTCGTCAGCTTCAACGGTCTGGGCATGGTGGTGGTCCTTCGGAATCTTAATCTCCAGGACATCAGACTGCTCATCCGTCTCAACGGTCGCAGCATCGGCATTATCGACGGCGGTTTCCTCGGTGTCAGCAGGCTTTACGGCCTCCTCAGGTTGTCCCTCCTTCGTTGGCTCCGTCGCAGGCGACGCCTCGGGTTCAGGATCGGCTTCAATGGCCTCATCAGTACCCTGCGGCTTCTCTTGGAATTGGAATGCATCAGATAGGTTGACCGCCAGGAAGGTCTTGGGCAGTTTCACTCTGAATAAGAACAACGGTCGTCAGCAACAGTCCTAGCAGTATTCGTTCTCATGCACTATGTGAGTGGGCTGATGACTTACTGATGGAACTTGGCCCTCAACGTCTCAATGACCTTCATCCAGTCCGCGTGAGCCGTCAAGCTCCTGCGCGGGGCGCAACCAATGCAGTGCTTGCTATCAAGCTGGACATCCAACGGATCAAAGACGTGGCAGCCAGGGCTGATGGTGATCTTGATGCTGTAGTTAAAAACTGGATTGCCCTCCGCATCGGCTGGTGGGTCAGCTGGCATTTCGTACAGCTCGAAGGAGATCTGTGAGAGATAGTCAAGCTCAGGGATGGTGGCTCGCTTGATCTTGGTCTCAAGGCCGCCTTCCAGGATGCAGTTCAGCAGAGTATAAATGTGTGACTCCTTGGTGAAGTAGATAAAGGACTTGGCTTCATCTGAAGCCTGCATCTCCTCGAGGTCCTTAACTATCTCCTTAAGTAAGGGCAGGGAAGTCAGGAGGCCGATTTCAAGCTACAAAACGAGAAAACCGTTAGTCATGGACATAAACAAAGCAACTCCACTTTGGAGTACGGGGTGCTTCTCACCTTTTCGCTATCCGAAATACCATACTCCTGCGGGCAAATAAAGTCAAAGAGGACCTTGGCTAGCTGGTACAGCTCCCGCAAAGGTTCAAAGCGAGCATCTGTCTTAGCCTTGGTTTGGCTATTTCCCCTGTGGAGGTGGAAATACCTCTCTGGCAGCTCAGATTCTGGACCAGGTCCAGGTCTGAAGCCGTGCAAGAATGACCGCCGGCGGAAGATGCGCTTAACGGTCTTCGAGTCAATCTTTTCTGCCAATGATGTTCCGCTCTCGGAATGCTTGGGGCCTTCATTGTCATTGCTCGAAACAGGAGATGGTGACTTGACATCCTTGCCTCCATTAGTGGGAGCAAGGATACCGTAGTCCTCCTCAAGCATGGTCTTTGGTGGAGTGAACACCCATTCGAGGAATTGACGATTGTGCAGGGCATCGAACTTCATGGTATCGTAAAGCTCCGAAATCTTGCTAGGGTCAACCTTTTCGCCGTCGCAGAACTCGGCGAACAGCTTCTCCCAACGCTCCTTAAACAGCTCAGCGTCCTCACCACAGCACCATCTGGCCTGGATGCTGTTCACCGCGTTCACCTGTGATGAGCCGGTTGACGACAACGACGAGCCGGAAGTCTCACTGATCTTCTCCATACTAGGGTTGTTGATCGCATTGAGAGAGTTCACAGCACCGCTGTAAAGCTTGGCATAGTTGTGCTGCATGACCTTACGGTGGAAGTTCATGAGCTGAACCACGCGTGTCTGCACCTCGGACGGCTCAGGCATGTTTTCGGGCCAGGCAAACTGGGGCGGCCGTTCATTGCCCTTCCGCAGAAGACCCTTCAGCTTCTTCTTCACCTTGTCCATCTCGTCTTTGGCGGCGTTGGAGTCGTCCAGAAGGTCCTTGCGGATGGTGATAAAATCCGCAGGCAATTCCTTCTTCTTGCAGAAGCTAGCAGCCCAGATCTGTGCGCTAGTAACGACACGACGCTCACTGCTGCTGAAGACGTGGACCTCTTCCAGGACCTCACGGTTCATGAGACCAAGATCACTACGCATGCTCTCACCGAGTTCCTGTGCCTGGTACCGGGCGGAGTGTGTCGGCTCACCGCCCCACTTCACAATAAGCTGAAGTTTATCCAACACCAAGCTCTCCTCGGCAGCAGTGAACTTGGACATGGTAACGCCTGACAACGAATCGTGCCGTTTAGCTGGCCTCCTAGGCTTGGGCTCGCCGTCTTTGCCGACAAGGTCGCCCTCACCAGGTGCCGCATCCTCCTTCGCCTCTTCATCAACTTTCTCGCTCTCCTTGCCCTTGTCTTCCTTCTTGGGCTTGTCTTTCTTCCTGAACATTGGCTTGATCTGGACCTTGGTACCGGCCCATCCGCCCTTCTTGACAAGGACATTACGGAGTGATCTAAGCTTGACAGGGTCTTCGATGCCAGCCTTCAGGGCTACATCGACAGCATCAAGAACGCTTGCCAGCGCCGGCTCACCAATAAGAAGAACCTCCTCCTGGTGTCCCTTGAGAAGCTGAATGAAGGGGTCCGTGTGGAAGGTGAACTTGTACTTCTGCTTGGGCGTACGATCAGCGTGGCGGATGACTGACACCACACCCTTGAGCTTCCAGCTAGGCTTAGGAGGAGGCGGTGGCGGCGTCTCCTCTTGCTCCTGCTCCTGCTCCTGTTCGGCAATGGCGATAGAAGCGAGTGAAGGAGTAGTGGGTAGCGTTGATGGCGCTGTGGGCGGTGCACTTTCTCCGTATTGGCTTGTGCGGGGGCTGCTCGGCTTGGTCGACAGCTTGGAGACGATCGAGGTTTCGGACTTGACGTGAGGTGGTGCATCGTGCTGTTTGGAATCCGATCTCGGCTTGTCCAAGCTCGCCTTGCCCTGGGCTGCGGCCAGTGCGTTGAGTTCCTTCTCCTTGCTCATGAGGGCTGCACGAGCGGCAAGAGGATCCATTACCTCAGAGATGGCGGGCGAAGGGCACGGCGGAGTCATGCCGCCCCTGCGCTGCTTCTCCCGCATAAACATTTCCCTGAGAATCTTGGCGCACTGGTTGTAGTAGTCCTCGTTGTCCTTGACGAAACTCCAGCCGTTCACGTCAATGACATAGCTCTTGCCTCCAGCGCGCAAGAAGTCGAAACCGCAAACGCATTGTCCAAAAGCAGTGCTGATTTTGCTGGCAATTTCCTTTTCCTCGTCGCTCAGTGCCGTGACATAGCGGACTTCCTTTCCATGTGTATTCCTGCGCACGACGCCATCCACAACGGGTGACTTGCGAGTCTCCGCATGGCAGTATGTGGGTCCAACGGTATATGCCTTCACGTCCTCGGCATTGTCAACCTGCATGAACTTTTCATAAATGAAACTCTCATCGGGCTGAGTGATGCATCTAGGCACGTTGAGATCTTCCACATATTCACTGCTCTTGTTGCCGATCTTGCGGAAAAGTTTCCTCGCACCACCGCCCGCATATGAGGGGAAGTAGATAATGATATTATGGTCTTCACCACTCGTGGGCTTCTCGACGAACGGCTTCTTGATCAGCGTTCCGTCCACAGAGAGAACGTCGCCGTTTTCGAGGAGCTCGATCTTGCGTGGCGCAACCTTCTTGGCGTGCTCTGGGTCCAGATTGGTCGGCTCAAAAGGTACACCGCTGACGTCCTTGATGAGCTTGCAGATATCGGGAGTTAGAAGAGGTGGTCCGCCGTCCCTGTTCACTTCTATGCGCTGAGGGGTGGGGACACCAATGCGATCCAAAAGGCGAAGGCAAAGGCGACGGTCCCAGAGGATCTTTTGCATTGGGACATCGTTGACGCAGAAGGGCTTGCGCGCCTTGACGTAGGCGATGGCCTTTTCCAAGGGGAAACCATCGGAATAAAATGAAATTAGATAGTCGCACATGGGCCAGTTCTCGACCTCTGCAGTACCGCCAAGTTGTCAGTCAATGTTTCATCCGTCTATACCGAGCAATGGCTCAAGGGTGACGTACCTTCGTCAAGAATAACTTTATCGCCAAAAACACACACATCGAATTCGCCATTCTGGATCAGTCGGTTGAGAATATTTCTGCTAGGCTTGCTTCTCGCCTTGACATCCAAGGCGCACACACCAATGACTCCGTAGGGCGCAGGCTTGTGCTCTTCCTTTGGGGGCCGATGTTCATGCCCCGATACCACTCTTTCGCCATTGGGACTCTGACCTCCGCTAGCAGCGGTACTACCGCTGAATCTGCGCTTGGCTCTGCTCCTTGACCTGGGTGGGATCGCGCGCGGCGTCGGTGTTGCGGCATTAGCCACTGCAGTGTTCACTGGAGGTGGGACACCATGGCCGTGAGCCTGTGAAGTATGGTGATGGTTTCCCCTGCTTTGGCCGTTCTTGAGCAGATCGCCCATCTGTGACGAATGCGATTCCCGCGGCGAGAGCTGGTGGGTGCCCGGTGCGCCTTGGCTTCCCGTCGTAACGGTTGTTGTCGAGACGCTGGGGTCCGCGGCCGGGGCGGTACCAGCGGGTGGGATGACTCCCGATTTGGAGGGAGCGGAAGAAGACATGAAGCCTGTTGCTACTCGAACGGGCCCGGTGGCGCCGCTGTTGCTGCCGGTTTCTGAACTGGGAACACCACGGGCCGAAGCCAACGAGTACATAGACGAGATACTCTTGCGCTTGTTGCTTTCCGCCTGGCTGTACTCGGAGCCAAAGAAGGACGAATTCCGGCGGCGAGAATGGTAGGGGTATTCGCGTTGGGTCGGGGTAGCGGGATTCTGAAGAGCCGGATCGGGCAGTTGGCGTTGCTGTTGAGGAGATTCGGGAACGGAGACGTTGCCGTTCGCGTTGCCAGTTCCGGGACGTAGACGCGGAGTTTCCGAGTCTTCAATGATAGCTGTTGTTGAACCGGATTTAGTATGTATCCTTGAAAAGCGACAGTGGAGACTCCGGGGTGGTGATGACTCTGACCTTGGTTCTGGCCGTTATCGCCGGCGGCAAATGCAAAATCTCGGGGAGAAAACAAGGGTGGAACCGCGGAGGCGCTGCCAAAGCTGCCGGGAACGTGTGCTCCACCACCCAAGTCCGAGTATCCTTGACTATTGTTTGCGTCGCTCCAGGCGTCCGAGATGAAGGAACGGAACGAGTTGGACGATTCGCGGCGGCTGTGAAGCGATGTGCGCGGGCTCTTTAACGACGACGAAGCTTGCGGCAGAGCGATGGGCGGGGGCATAGACAAGTCGGCTCGATCAGCCCGGGCGTTGGTCTCGGTCGGTTCGACGTGCTTGCTCTTGCGGCTAGCGATGCTATTCGCAAAAGAAGATGCGAGACTCTGAGAGAGGGAGTGCGAGGTCCGCCTCGTTTTAGCCCCGACCCTCTGACCACCATTGCCGCTTCCATTGTTGATGGGGATGGCGCCGGGAACAGCGATGCCCGAGGAAGGAGTGCCCGCCATGTCTTCCGTCTCTTTGACAGGCGCGTCCAAGCCACCGGCTGCTTCTTCAGATGGTGTCGCGACAGGAATGCTGGGGTCTTGCCCTTGGTCTGGATGGGTGAAAGAGGAAGTTTCGGAGACGTAGGACGGCACACTGTCGGCGGACACTCTCGTATCTAGGGCAGGACGCTCCGCAGCTTTAAGGGAATCGGATTCGAGATGTGCGTCCATGGCTGCGGCGGGAAGCTGCAGGTGCAGCCTATCGACTTTTGTACAAGTCTCGTCGGCGATAGCAGGTCAGTCGTGAGGTGGCGTGGGTGGTGAGTGGTGGGATGAAGTGCGGTAATCACGACCAATGGATTCGACGTTGGGCGTGGCTTCGATTGGGATGAAAAAAACCGGGAACTGCACTTCTTATTTGGTGGATGTTTTGACCTAGACCGCTCCCTAATGAAAAAAGAAAGAAAAAGAAGTAGTTAGATTGGGGCCCAATGGGTTTTTGAGAAGGCTCAGTTTCCAAGCAATTGGCTACCTTAACTACAAAGGTTGGAGACAGGTGACAAGAGGTTGTTCAGTTAACTTACTCTTTTTGTCTTTTGTTCCATATAGATGAAAGTTTGGCTCTGATCAACCTTTTGATGATCTACGTAGCCAAAATCCTTTAAGCTGTCATCCAATGATAGCTAACAAGCACAACATGTAATCATTGGGACAACCATTGGCACAGGACAAGACAAAGGTGGATAGTGTTGTGGCAACACACGAAGAGGGACAAGCGGGAGTCAGGTAGCGGAAAGTGGACTTTGATGCCCAGGGGTTGATTGCGCAGGGCCAGCTCAGAAAAAGATTGATATAAAAAAGTAGAAAAATGGAGGGGGCACGAGGACGATTTCCGTTAACGGACCTAGCGATACTACGTACTCGGAGACTCTGACGCTATGGGCGGGGATTCGGCTGTACTTGGACATTCAAAGAACCAAGTAGTTTACCTCGGGTAGACATGTGAGGCCCAGTATACCTCTAGTACAGTATAGAGCATAGAGACTTTTTGGTGATCGACACGGACAGAAGACGTGTTACCTCTACGACGGGAACTTTCTCTCTTTCCCCAAGGCCCCAAATTGCAAGATATCCAACCTGAAAGTGAAGATGGACAAGACAACGGCTGGTAAGGGAAGCCGTGGAATGGATGCCGAGGGTGTGTGTCATTGTGAACTGGATGGGTGTGGTGGACGGGATGACGCCTGCGTGCCAGAGTTCCAAAAGCTGCAGTGACAACTTGAAGCTGACAGGGGACGGTTGTGCTTTGTTTCACAAGCCTGAGCTCTGCCCAATTGGCGGGGCAGATGGTGGGGTTTGAAGACTGCTACGCAATTGCAAGTCCAGTCTTTGAATGGACTTTTCTAATTCTCTGTTGTGTATCGGCACTGCATACAGACTAAACCTGAAGTTTTCAACTTGGGAAAGAGTCTCATAGTCAGCTTTGAAACTCTGCGCATCAAGGGAAACGT
Source organism: Sordaria brevicollis (assembly GCA_033439795.1). NCBI lineage: Eukaryota > Fungi > Ascomycota > Sordariomycetes > Sordariales > Sordariaceae > Sordaria > Sordaria brevicollis. Next base: position 595,704 of record JAUTDP010000006.1, read on the forward strand.
GTTGAAGCATCGAACACCAACTGAACTCAGCTGTAGGCGCACCCCGGATTGAGAGACAGCGCATATGCTAAGCACTGCTCGATGGCGTCTCCAAATTCAAATCTTTCTTTTCATCCCATTCCAAGATAATCATTCTGATCCCTGAAAGATACTACAAGTTCAATGCCCGATGATGGCTCATAACTCGTCTCACATGAAAATATAACAAGCATACTATCAGATGTATCCAGGATTATCATCACAAGTTCAAATATGGGATTATGGGGCAACCCCGTAAAAGCTGCAACTTGATAAAATCCGGCCGGGATCGCAGGTGGTTCGTACACAGTGCCGCATTTAAGCTTTATGGATCCTAAGCGGCCAGCTGCCCCACATGCGTCCACCTTTCATGCTACCCCATATCGCAAGGCAGACCAATCATGCACAGCGTTTGAGATGCCTGCCCCAACTGACCCCAAAGTGTGGCTGAAAATTTCTGGTCAATTGCGACAAGGCTGCTGCTATCATCGAAAACTTCGACTGCGACTTTCAAGGCTTTGCAAGGCAATCGCGAACAAGCAAGACATCGTGGTAGTTGGCAGCACATGCCACGCGACGACATCATGCCGCATTCCGATCGCGAAATCACCTCCACCAAGCGGCAGAAGGTCGACACCTCTGTCGTCAAGTCAAAGGCCCCTCAGAAGAAGAAGGGTTCTGCCATCTTTGCTCCCTTCAGAGTACGTTCCTTGACCAGTTCGAGGTCCCTCCTTTAGTACAGATGGAATATGCCAGGTTACACGAACGTCAAGAAACTAACAATAAACTCACCATTCACAGACTGTAGGCCTGGTATCCCCAACAAACGTCCCCTTTACCTCCATTCCTCTCGGCAAGACTACCTTCCAGATCACCACTTCCGTCGGCCGCTCTCTCCAAACCTACGATCTCAAGAGAGGCCTCAACCTCGTTTTCGTTACCCGTCCCCAGACTCCCGCCGATATCACCGCGACATATGCTTGGAAGGAAAAGGTATACGCCGCCTGGGGCAACCCTCAGAATGGCGAGCAGCAGGGTATCTGGGTCTTCCAACGCGGTAAGAAGGTAGCTGAGCTGGAGCTGCCCGCCGACCTCGACCAGCCCATTAAGCAGATCCTCATCTTCGGTTCCTGGATTGTCGCATGCGCCCAAACCCGCCTCGAAGTATGGAAGTCGGCCACCCTCGAACACTACACGACCATCTTCTCCGTTGCCGCCAAAAAGGGCGACAATGAGCTTACCGGTGGCGTCGTCAACATGCCTACTTTCCTCAACAAGATCTTCGTTGGTCGCAAGGATGGTTGGGTAGAGATCTGGAACGTCAGCACCGGCAAGCTTATCTACACCATCCTTCCGCCCTCTCCCGACGCCGGCTCCGTCACCTGCATGGAGCCTACCCCGGCCCTTTCGCTGCTCGCCATTGCCTACTCAAACGGCCCTCTCGTCATCCACAACGTCCTTACCGACAAGTCTTCCCTCAAACTGATGGCCGGATCCGAACACGCTCCCGTAACAAGCATTTCCTTCCGAACCGACGGTCAGGGTGCTGGTCAGGATGGTACAAAAGACGGTGTTATGGCTACTGCGACAAGCATTGGTGGAGATGTCACATTCTGGGATCTCAACAAGGGCGGCAGAGTGATGGGCGTGCTCCGGAGCGCTCACAACCCGCCATCACACACCGACAAGACCGTGCGGGGAGGTATCAGCAAGGTCGAATTCCTCCCAGGTCAGCCCGTCATCATGACCAGTGGTTTGGACAACTCGCTCAAGTCCTGGATCTTTGACGAATCGCCCTTCTCGCCCGTTCCCCGTATCCTTCATATGCGCAGCGGCCACGCTGCCCCCGTCAACTGCCTACAATTCTTGCCAACCGATTTCGATGGCGCCGAAGCTGGCAACAAGTGGCTCCTCAGTGGTGGAAAGGACAGGAGTTTGTGGGGCTGGAGTTTGCGCCGCGATGGCCAGAGCTCCGAGCTCAGTCAGGGTGCTCTTCGCAAGAAGGCCAAGAAGGCCGGTATTCTTGCCAACACTGCTCTCGGTGGCCACGGCCCGTCTACCACATTGGACGACCTCAAGGCTCCCGAAATCACATGCATTGCCTCTTCGCTCAACCGCGATGGTGGCATGGGCGCTATGCCAGGCAGGCAAATGATCTGGGATAAGGGCAACGACAAGAGCAAGCCGACCAAGTCCGAGCTTGCTGCTATGACCGGCTGGGAAAGCGTAGTAACAGCTCACAAGAACGACCCTTGGGCTCGTACCTGGTTCTGGGGCCGCAAGCGTGCCGGTAGGTGGGCTTTCAAGACCGGCGACGGCGAGAACGTATCTACCGTGGCCATCAGCCCTTGCGGCAGCTTCGCACTTGTTGGCTCCGTTGGTGGTAGCTTAGACATGTTCAACCTCCAGTCCGGCCGTCACAAGCAACGCTTCCCCTCCCGACTCACCCCCGCACAGATGCGCCAGTTGAAGATGCAGCAGCTCAAGGCGCTCGACAAGGTGAGCCAGCTCGAGAAGCGCGCTTCCTCCAAGACTTCGTTCGCCCCCGGCAGCGGCAAGCACACCAAGTCCGTAACAGGCATCGTGGTCGACCCGCTAAACCGCTTCGTCATCTCTTGCTCGCTCGACGGCACCGTCAAGTTCTGGGAATTTGTCACAGGCAACCTGGTGGACGAGATCGACTGGGCACCCATGGTGCAGATCACGGGCTGCCGCTACCACGCCGGCAACGACCTGATCGCCTTTGCGTGCGACGACAACTCGATCCGCGTCGTCGACATTGAGACCAAGCAGACCATCAGAGAGTTCTGGGGCTGCCGCGACACCATCAACGACTTCACCTTCTCCAACGACGGGCGGTGGATCGTGGCCGCCTCGCAGGACCGCGTCGTGCGCGTCTGGGACCTGCCGACGGCCCACCTCATCGACGCCTTCCGGGTCGAGAAGGCCTGCACCGCCATCGCCTTTTCCAACACGGGCGAGTACCTCGCCGGCGCCACCGAGGGTGAGCTGGGCGTGCACATCTGGACCAACAGGACGCTGTTCAAGCACGTACCCACCAGGCAAATATCAGAGAAGGACATCGGCGACGTATCTACGGGCCCTACCAGCTCCGGCGAGGGCGGCCAGGGTCTCATCGAGGCGGCGTTCGAGGAGGATAACGAGGAAGACGAGAAGGATGGTGTGTCTGCGCCGGTGATCGACCAGCTCAGCGCCGACATGGTGACGCTCAGTCTCGTACCCAAGAGCAGGTGGCAGACGCTGCTGCACATCGACCTGATCAAGCAGCGCAACAAGCCCAAGGAGCCGCCCAAGGCGCCCGAGAAGGCGCCCTTCTTTCTGCCTTCGATGCGCGACGGCACGACGAACCCGCTGTTGCTCACGGAGGGCGAGAAGAAGGATGAGGAGGAGAGCAGGATTTCGAGGTTGACGCAGCTCGAGACGACGAGGACGTATCAGGCGTTTACGGCCAAGTTGTTGGAGGGCGCTGAGACAGGTGATTGTATGTTTCCCCCCCCCCCCCTTTTTTTTTTAAGAAAAAAAAAACAAAATAAAAAAAAACCTTCCTTGAAAATATGCTAACGTACCACAGACGAACCCTTCATCAACCACCTAAAATCCCTCTCCCCCTCCACCGCCGATCTCGAGCTGCGCTCCCTATCCGCCGGCTTTGAGGGCGACGAAAACGAACTCCTCCACTTCATCCGCGCCATGACCCAACGTCTCTCCCAGCGCCGCGACTACGAGCTCACGCAAGCGTGGATGACGGTGTTCCTGAGGTTGCACTTTGACGTGATCATGGAGAGCCAGACCCTTCTCGAAGAACTCGGAAGGTGGAAGGAGCAGCAGGAGAAGGAAAAGAAGCGGTTGGATGATTTGGTCGGGTATTGTGGTGGTGTGGTTGGGTTCTTGAGGAGTCCTAGGACGTAGACCACGGGGAAGTAAACCAGGGGGGAAAGGGGGAAGGAAGAAAAAGGAAGGGAAGAGGCTTGCATAATGGATGTTCAAGATATGAAGCGGAATCTGATCTATAGTATTTACATATGGTGTTATGGGCTGGGAAAATCCGGGGATAAATAAAAAAAAGTGATATCCAACACCATAACGTCGGTCATGACCCGTTTTCACTTTCAAGTCAAAATGATGAGCCAAGTAAAACGTGTGAATCCAGGAAGCGTTTGAAGAAAGGCTATTATTTTTACGCAGAGGTCCTTTCTCCTCCATTCTTCTGCCAGCGGTGTCACCTAAGGCTTATGGTTACTAAAACACTTTGATATTAGAGGCAAAAATCTTGGGAACACACATTTTTTTTTTTACTCACTGTCAACTAGAGGGTGGTTGAAGGACACTTAATCCGACACTCCTCGGCAACGGTCTTGTTGTTTTGGAAATAGTCAGAAAATGATAAGAAAAGGGTGCAAAATGGGTATAGAGAAGTAATGGACTACTTATGATACAGGTTATAAATAAGTTATGAATAGGTCATGAAGAGGGTTATGAACAGGTTATGAAAAGGGTATAAACAAGCTATGAAAAGGTTATGGACAGGATATGAATAGGTTATAGAAATGGTATGAATGGAGTATAAATAGGACATGAAGAGGGTTTAAATAGGGTATCACGAGGGTAAAAACATGTATGCAACAAGTTGAAAAGGGAATTACGAAAAGAGTATAAAAAGTATTTGAGAAGGGTATGGCGAGGCTTCTACCTCATCTCAATTACTTTTTTCAGCGCTTTTTTGCCGTGAGTCTTTCATCTCATTCCTGTTTCAGTCTTTTTTCTTTTTTTTTCTTTGGCTCTCATTCATGTCAATTGGTTCTGTCCTCTGTCTTGGTTTCACATGGCCCATTCAACATTGGATCATTTAAAACCGTGGAAGTCTATTTGGCAACCTCGAATGTTTTATCGTCTAGAAATTCCGAAAAAGTAATACAATCACATCGAGATAAACATTGCACGAGGCGATAGGGACTAAAGATATGGTAAACAAGTTTCATAGCTGAATAGGCAAAGAAGATGGACGAATTGCTGTTACTGTAGCTACCAATGTGTCTGTGTTTTATTCTGTTTGGGTTGTGCTCTTGTTTGTATGTATGGAAAAAACTTATTATGACTTGAGTGTTAACTGTAATAAGAACTTGATACTCGCGCCACCTCACCAACTTGGCTCTTCCATCTTTAACCCATCTTCCAGCAACCAAAGCAAGACACGCAAATACTTACACGCAAAATAGAGACATACAAGAAGCAGCTGCAACTTCTCCATGCTGCCATCACCAATGGTCAGAACCCAGAACTCTCACGAAAACACCAAACACACCGCCAATTCCACTGAATCTCTCTTGCCTCCTCCTTCTCATCCCAGCCCCAAAAAGACGCCCATCAATACGATTTAGCGTCGCTGTTGTCAACACCGACCGACCGGTCATTGAGGAATCCTAATCCTAGTTCCCTCCCTCCCAGCCGACCCAGCTCCTGGGCATGACTCTCCAAATCTTGACCTCGCCACTCCTGAGATCATCAAGCTTGAAGCTCTCGACCTTGACCTTCTTGCTCTCACGTCCCTGCTCCCAGGCGCGGACCTTCTTCTTGGTACCATCCCACTCGGCCACAATACCGACGTGATCCGGCTTGCCAACCTCCATGCTATACTTGGCGTGCATGGCGCCGTGCTTGCCTTGAAACTTTGCGTTGCGGATGGAAATAATGTCGCCGGGACGTATTTCGTCGTTCTGGGTGGTGCTGGCGTTGGCCAGATTGGAGTACACCAGGGCGCCATAGGCGCGCGTGCCCACGGGATGGAGGGCGTCCTTGAAAGGCCGGAGAAGCTCGTAGATCAGCGCTTGGGGAGTGCCATCGCCGACTACGGTGTCCTTCTTGCCGGACACGGCCTCACTGATGGCGCGTCCGAAACGCTCGTAGCTCTCTTCAAGCTGGTCTTGACGCAGAGTGCGGGGAGGGTGTTCGTGGCGCTGCTCGAGCTCAACGTCGGAAGGATCATGCGGGTTGAAGCGCACAGTGATCACAGTCTGAGAGTAGTCCTGGAACAAGACGTAGATATCCCGAGTGACAATGGTCTTACCGGAGTGAGGATCAGAGGCGGTAGACTCCTCAGACTCATGAAGAATATCCTTGCGTCCATGAAGCGGTGGAGGAAGGCTGTTGGGCTGTAGCCACCATTTCGATTGGCTGCTCAGGTCGATGTCATTAGCAACGAAGCCTGATTCCATCGATGGCCGCGTCACATCTATCGACCGCCGGACATTGGAACGGGCAACATCCATGGACTGTCGGGTTGATGGGCGGGCGCTACCGGGAGGAGCCAAGGGAGGAGCTCTAGGGTTTTGAGGTCCTCCGTGGAAGGCTGTCTCTGGAGAGTATGGCTCAGACAGAGGCGAGGTAGGGAGGGGGAATGCGGGTATCGAAGATGTTCCCTGAGTTGGCGACGCGTAGTTGTAGGGGTCAAAGTCCCCTTCCTCGTACTTAGGCATCTCTTGAACCGGAGGTGGTGGAGGAGCCGCACGTGGCACGTCGACAGACTTACGGCTCTCTACTGGAGACATCAGTGGAACGGGAGGAGGGCCAGCCCTTGGTGGTGATGTCGGAGGAAGAGGAGGTGGGCGAGACATGGGTGACCGGGGTGACGCAGGCCCGTCGAAGCTCGCGTCACGTTGGTGAGACTTGACCGAATCCTTATGGGGAACAGAAGATGCGATATCCGTATCATAGTCACCTTCGTACTCGGTAACCTCAACTTCTTCCTCTTCGTTGGCCCTTCCAGGAGACAAAGGTTGGCGCTGCTGGAAAGAATCCGTAGTCGGTGTCCTTGGCGGCGCTGCCGGAGGAGGCGGGGGAGGCGCCCGGCTCACAGGGACCATACCGGGAATAGGGGGAGGCAAGCGACTTTCACGTTTGGCTGACGGTGAAGCAGGAGGCAAGGGAGGTGATCGGGGTGATGCCTCATAGTACGACTGGCGTCTGCCCTGCTGAAGTCCCGGCGAGGTTGGGGGCGACACCGGGGGAGGAGGCATCTGCGGCGTGGGCGGAGCGAGAGCCGGAAGGGGCGGCGGCGGCCTGGTCGCATGGGGCGCCTCAGGAGCGCGCGGAGTATCGGACTCATCCTGGGGTCTTTCTGAGAGCTCGTCGTCCGATGCGGAGCCTTCACTGGGCGAGAAGGTGGCCGAAGCGGCCGGAGGAGGTGGAGGTGGACGGGCTGTATGACGTCAACAAGTTACTCACAAGTATTATTGAAGGGAAAGCTTACCCTCAGTAGGAACGGGGGGCGGAGCTGGTCTTCCACCGGGCACAGGAGGAGGTACTCCGGGATCCCTTGAAGGCACTGTCATCAAGTTAGTGTCATCCGTTGGCAAAGCCAGAATGTGTCTTTAGACTTACAAGAAGGAGGAGCCTGATGCGGTGTCGGAGCTAAAGTCTCCTCGTCTTCCTCCTCCTCTTCAGACGCCGGCTGCTCCGGTTCGGCCTGCTGAGGAGGACGGGTGGGCGGCGGCGGCGCATGCAAAGGCGAACGGGGCTCTTCGACCTCTGACGAACGAACGGGTGGTTCAGGTGCCCGTCCCATACCAGGAAGAGCCATCATGGTTGGGATGGGAGGCGCACGCTGAACCGGAGAAGTGGGCTGCTCTTCGGCTTCCTCCACCTTTTCAGGTGCAGGCTTCTTCTTCTTGGGTAGCATAGGAGGCGGGCCACCGAAAAGAGAGATACCAGGCATTCCGGGCAAGCCCATGCCGCCAGACATCTTGGCCATTCTGGCGCGCAATTCCTCCCTACGACGGACCTCGGGATCAATCTCTTCCTCTTCCTCTTCTTCCTCCTCTTCTTCTGTTTCGTCCTCTTCCTGATCAAGCTTGGGATCCTCTTGCTTAGCGGCAGTAGCAACGTGCTTGTGCTCTTCCGCTTCCTCCTTTTCAGTGAGCTCCTCCTGTCCCTCCGTTGTCTCACCGGCGCCGGACATGTCGGCCTCATTTCCATCATTGGGCTCAAGACCGAAGTTGGACTTGCGCCTGGGTGCTGGCGCACGTGGTTGGTGAGCCTCATCTACCGACTTTCTCACGGTTTCCTCAGTGTCGTGTCTTTCGAGAGGCGCCGCAGCAGGTTCACCCTCCTCGGCAGCCTCGTGAGCCTCAACCTTCTTCTTGACGGGCTTCTTGGGCTTTTCCTTCTTGGCCTCATGTCGAGCAGCCGTCTCCATCTGTTGCTTCTGCAAAAGGGCCAGACGCTCCTTGAGACTCATTGGCTTTGGCTGATCTTCCTCACCTTCTCCCTCATTGGAGGTAGCGGTAGGGACAAGACCTGCCTTGGCGGCATTTTCCTGGGCCTGAGCCTCTTGTTCCTTGACCTCCGGATCCTCGTCACGGCGGTAGATCTTGGCAACAGGAGCTTGCTGCGGAGGGGGGATGTAAGCATTTCTGCTAGGAGGAGGCGCAACAAAGGGTTTCTTGATGAAGTTGGCGCCAGAGCTCAGACCGGTAGGCTTGAAGGGGGCAGGAGGAGGGGCAGCAGCTTTGTTGAAGGCGGCAATGCGATCCTTGAAGCTCGAGGGCTTCTCTGCGACAGGGGGGGCGCTCGGCTTCGATTGTTGTGGTTGCTGCTGCTGTGTAGGGGCAGGCTTGGGAGGCGGAGACGTGACTCTCGGAGCTTCGGCAGGCTGCGGAACTGGCGGCGGAGGCGCAGAGGCCTGCACGGGCGGAGCGGGTTTGGGTGCCGGGGGTTCGGCAGCTGGTACAGGCACAGGCGGAGCGGTGGAAGCAGCAGGCGTAGGCGATGGCGAGCGCACTGGTTCAGGAGCAGGAGGAGCAGGAGGAGCAGGCTCGGGCTCGGGCTCAGCTACTTGCTCGGGAGCGGCGACATGTTCGGGCTCCTTCTTGGCGGCACGAGCTGGTCTTCCTGCTGGGCGGGGCGGAGCTTGAGGTTCGTAGCGTTCGACAAAGTTGCGAGGGAAGATGCCCTCTTGCTTTACACCGTTGTCATCGACGTATTCTCCGCCATACCAATCGGCATCCTCCTCATCGGTGACGGAGATGATCTGACCGGCGGGGAAGTTGAGGTCGTCCTCGTGACCCGAGTTATACTCGAAGATGGCTTTGACCTTGAACAACGACATGATGATTCTGCAGTTGGGATATCAACCCCAAGCGGTCGGAGTGTCGTTGTGTCGAAGTGTCGGGTCGAGGTAAGATCGGGGGGTGAGTTGCGTTGCGTGGGTGCGGGGCGGGCCCTGCGCAGGAGGCAGCAGCGGGCAGTACAGGTAGAGGTAAGGTAGGTAAGCTGCAAACAGACGTCGTAGTCCTAGCGTCAGGTAGCACAGGTATTAGTTGCCGGAAATAGAATGAGTGATAGTTGGTGTTGATGTCGAATAGTCGGAACGGTGATGGTTGGCGACAGCGAAGGCCATGTGTGTTGGAGATTCGGTTGCCAAAGACCCGCCACTTTTTCGTGATGAAGCTTGAAGAGAAGTTGAGGAGAGAATGAATTGTGGTTTGTTCAGCAGTGATTCAGGCCCCGGGATGACGCGGGGGGAAGAAGCACCTCGAGCAGCGGAAGCAGCAGTGACAGCACAGGCGGCATTGATCGATGAGGCCCGGCCTTCCACTTGGGACAGGCAGCGCATTGAGCGCATCAGGCGCTACTCTAGGCGGGCACCTCTCTGGCTCATTGGCCTGGTCCGTCCCTGCTGCTGTCGCACTGTGGGGTATTGAGTCCAGTCGGTGTTTCCACTTTGACAATGTGGCTGCGCCGCCGGGTCACTGGACTTGCTCCGAACTCCGTCTTTTTTTCTTTGATGGTCGCCCAAACCCATATGCCTTTTCTCGTATCGGAGACTTTGTGAGATGCTATCATGATCCAGGTCTCTGCTTCGTGGTCTCTTGACCGAGGATGTAATACAGTGAGTTGTCTAACGTACTTACACAGGCAGTGATAGTTGGGCCGAGCTCACTAGCTCCAGCTTCGACGTCAGCACTTGTGTTCACTATGGGTCTTCTAAAAGTATACTTCGAACCCGATGCAAAATGGTATAATAGGGCCATCCAAGTTTGAATCTGTACGTTTCTATATGCGTTTGAAGTTAGACATAATTAATGTCTTTAGCCCAAGCAGGAGGTTCGAGATGGACGCATGTACAGGAGACACCCGGGATCATGGCTTACATTGACAGCAGTTGATGATGCAACCTATCAAGCTGCTGCTGATGTTTTGCCATGTCACATTCAACCCAAAGAGTGACGTGAAACAGAAGCGTCTCAAACTTCTTTTGGCTTTCATCCCGTCAATGCTAGTCTACAGTCTCTCACCAACTGATTCATCACTACATAGCTACCCCAAGCAGAAACCTTCATTCATGGAAAGAGAGCACTGCGTTCCAGTTCCCCAACAGACCCAACAATGAGGCAGTACACCATGGGCTATGAGACATGGATCACTGCTCCCTTTCCGAGCTATTCTGTGGAGGCAGCTCAAGATTGCCCGTGGGGCTCATTTACTGTTGCCTGCCGGGACCTTCTATATGCACTGTAGCCATCCTGTGCTTATCTTATCGCCTATTCCATCATCGCATGGAAGCTTCCATTCTGTACATTTCAAACTAAACCATGAACATTGCCTCACCAAGCCATCAACTTGCGACAACACCAACAAATCTCTACACGACTCTTAAATCAATAACACGGCAGACTTGAGATCATCGCGCCATTATCATAAATATCTCCAAACCAAGTTCCGCCAAAATGTCCACCTCACCACCAACCGCCAAACAACCAAAATCCATCCTCAAAAAGACCACCGCCTACCCACCAGGCTTCTCCCAACTGCCCGAAGGCCAACCTCTACCTCACTCAAAAGACCGCGTGCCGCCCGCCCTCCTCCCCGTCTCCATCCCCGACCTCACCTCTCTCCCCACCGAACAACGTCTCGCGCACGAACAAGCCCTCTTACTCCAACGGCTCTCCCAGACCGAACTCAAACCCGCCGTTCCCTTAGAAACCATCGAACTCCTTTCGTCATTTCCCACCCTCCGGTCGCCAGCAAATAAACACCCTCACAACGGCCTCCCCTTAACCGCCGCCAACCCACCCCCCACCGACGCCTCAGATTTCCTGCGGTTGGTAGCCGATTTCACTCCCACCGAATACCTGGAACTCATAGAGGAAAGGAATTGCCTGGGCAACTGCGGCTATGTCCTCTGCCCCCGACCGAAACGGAATTACGAGGGGGAGTACAAGATCATCATGCGGACGGGCAACATTGCCAAGTGCGAGGATCTAAACAAATGGTGTAGTGATGAGTGCGCGGTTAGGGCGCTGTATGTGAAGGTGCAGTTGGATAATCCGAGTTATGAGACGGATTTGGAGACGGGGAGGAGGGTAGTTAAAGTTGAGTTGAGGGAGGAGAAACAGAAGCCGGTGGTGGCGGCGAAGAAAGATGGAGAGGGAGGGGAAGAGAAGAGCAAGGTGGCGAGGAGTAAAGATGCTGAGGAGAAACTGGCTTCTGATCTTGCGAGATTGGATATCAACAGGAAGACGGATATTGCGGATAAGGCTGCGCAGATGCAGAGGGACGCTGATGCGTTGGCTGTTGAGAGAGGCCAGGGTGGTGGGAAGCTAGATAGACTGCTGGCCGGTCAGGGCGTTGAGGTTACGATTCGGGAGAAGCAGACGACAGGTCCGGCAAAGGCACCTGATCAGACCAACGCATCTTCTTCGACGTCCGGCAAGAAGCGTCAGGAGGACGCCCATCATATGGTTGAAGGCCATAAGACCAAGTTTGGAACTGGTGCTAAGAAGCAACAGGAAGCTACAAAGAAGGATGGTAGCGGGAGCGAGAGCGAGAGTGAAGATGACGATGATGATGATATCAACGACTACCTGTCTCAACGCATCCAAGTGGTGTTGTAAAGTAGTCGAGGCATAGGCGTTTACGAGGGGATGGCAAAAGCATTTGGGCAGAACCTGGGCCGACAGGGCATTTACAGATTTACGATATAGATACCCACCTAGAGTTTACTTCTGTTCTTTATAACCATCTTGACGTGATGCCAAAGCAGCTCGGCCATAGGGCATTTTAAGATTGTCCAAGTGCAGGACATAGAAAAGCTGGAAGTTAGCAGATCACCAAGACTGAGAGAGCCTTGATGGCGCTGATCGGTGACCCGGTGGTGACAGTAGCGGAAGCGAACTCCCGTCCTTCCCGTCAGCACGCCCCAAGCCACAACCAACTAGGCCCCAATCCAGTCTTGAAACACATCATCACACCACAGAGCACAATGCACCACAATCCTATCACGAGGACAGGAAAAGAATTGGCAATCAAGCGTCATCCCCGGCATTACACCAAGGGAGTCAGCGACACCTTTTGTGGGCAAACCAGATCGCATTTTGTTGAGATCTATGATGCTCTCACTACCATGTTCCAGATAGACGCCGAACACCACCAACCCAGCAGGTAGGACCTTGCGAGATCCATACCAACACGCCTCGAATTGCCGTCATTGTTTTCGTTATCGTCGTCGACCGAGCGACTGCATTTAGTCGCGGCGGGGACGGTCGCCGAAGCGGCGGCCGCGCTCGACAGGCTGGGCCTGGGTGACGGGGATGACGTTGACGGGGATGGAGTCGAACTGTTTGACAGTGAGTTAGACATGTGGGATTCTTACCATGGCTTGCAAGCCTGATTGCCGGTGTCGGTGAGGAGGAAAAACTTACGCCGAGGTGCTTGAGGAGGTCCTTGGTCTCGGTGTCGACGTCGAGCTGACCGCTCTCGGAGTTCTGGGTGAAGTCGAGAGCGGAGATCTCGGGAACGTACTGATCCTTGCGCTCACGCTCCTCCTCCTGCAGCTTGAAGGAGATACCGCGGACGGGGCCACGCTGGATACGCTTCATCAAGTGAGTGGTGTAGCCGGCAATCTGTTTGGCGAGCAGTCAGTATACCGCCCTATTCTTTCTCCCATCGCTGGTCCTTCTGCTCTGGACCGTCTTTTCTCTCCCGGATCGTGAAAACGCACCTTGTTGCGGAGACGCTTGGAGGCAATGATGGCGATCTCATCGCAAATGCGCTTGTTGGTCTCGAAGTCGAGGGTCAACTTGGGGTAGTACCGCTCAATGATGACCTTGGCGGACTTCTTGACAGTCTTGGTACGAACGCGACCCATTTTGACGGCTTTGCTGGCTGCTGAAGGAGGGGGAGTTGACGGGTTACGTTGTCAAGGACAGGAAGACGGGCACGATCTTGAAGTCGAACTTTTTTGGACTCTGCCAAAATCCGTGGAGCATCCGGCGGGAGTTGTGGGGTCCGTGCGCCCTCCACACACGGCTCAGGTTTGGCCGTTAGGGCACGCGAGTGAATTTGAGCCTCATTGTGGCTGGGTATAAAAGTTTGTGGCTGACCTTGGCATTCGGCTCGTCCACGCAGGCGGCACGTGATTCCCATTTGTTTACTTCCGAAATGTCTGCCCCTGAACACATTGGACTCTTTTCTTACATGCACGGTGACAATCCGTTCAGCCTATACAGTTACTCTCTCTTCTGTATTCGCTACACCGACGTATTCCATCATCGCATTCTTCATAAACGCTTTATATTTTACACATTTGAAATGTTACAGTGAACGCCAGCATATGGCCGGCTTGCGAGGGGATGGTACGTACTGTCTTTCAGCTATCCGTACCTACACAGTGTACAATACCCCCAATCGCCTCCTTTTTACTATCCTCGCCAGAAATTTGGTATTTTATTCTTTGTCGAGGCCATATCCAGACGAGCCCGACATGGTAGGGGCCGAGGGCGAGCTAGAGTCCATATACCTTCCCCTCAATCTCTCAGCAGTCATGGCGATCCTCTTGAAGGACTTCTGCTGCTGACGGACGGGAGCAGAACCGAAGATGGGCTCAGAGACCTCGCCAATCAACTCCTTGGCAATAAGAACGTCCGTGGCCTTGGCGTCGTTCACGGTAAGCTGTATGCGGCCGGTAGAGTCGACCGTCGCCTTGTCGACGTTGACCCAGATCTTGGCACCACCCTCGATGTTGGGATCAAACTTCTCCATAAGGGTCGCGTTCTTCAGGTTGCTGTGGGTTGAACCAAGAGGACCGTCAGCAACAAAGCCAGCAACACCGACCTTGGCATCATTTCCAAGACCTCCCCTGCGCGGCTTGAGCACTCTAGCCTCAACGGGCGGGTGGCTCTTCTGGGGTCCGTAAATCGGGTGGTTATCGAGGTAGGCCGAGGTACGGAGATATGAGATACCGGCCGAGGGGTGGGTGATGGGAGGACCGCGGGCGCCGTACGGGCTGTCGGTCGCGCGCAGGTTGATCATCAAGGAGTTCTGGACGCGGGCCTCGGCAGCCTGAGGAGGCTTAAGTGGCGCGAGATCCAAGAACTGGCCGACCAAATCGTAGAGAACCTGGTTGTCGTTGCGCAGTTGGCGGAGGTACTCGGTGACTTCTTCGTCTGAGATGGATTCGGGCTTGAAAGGCTTCTGTTTCGCCGCAACCGCGTCGCCCCTCAAGGCAGCCTGCTCTTGAAGCTCCCTGTTCGCGGCCTCCGTCTTCTGGGCCGCAAGCTTCTTCTGAATGAACTTGCGGAACTCGGCGCGCTTGGGTCTGACAGTCTTGGTGAGGTATTCCTTGAACTCGCCGGGGGTCATGCCAGCCAACCAAGGACCAGTGAATTTCCACCTCCTCTCGGCTTCTTGAATCTTCTGGTCGGGGCTGAAAGCAGTGACATCGGTGTCGGCCTCAAAAACGGATCGCTGGGCGGGGCGGAGAACCCGGGAAGGATCGTTAAGTTCGGAGGGTGTGCTGATCGGGATGTTGAGGGCCTGGAACTTCTTGAGAGTAAGGCCGTGTTGGGTGCCGGAAGCGAAGTCGGTGATTTGCTCGATCGAGTCCATCTGCTTGACCTTGACCATGGGGTATGTGGTGCCGGTTGTCGACTTGAGGGGGAGCGGGCGCTTCAGACCCCAATCACCGCGGTCGCGGGACGAGTCAAAGGTGGTGATGACCTGGTGAGTAGGATAGGCCTCGGTGACGGTGCGGCTGTTGCCGATCTCGAACTTGTTGCCAGGCGGGGAGGGAATGGCCGCCGGAAGCGAAAACATGCGCGATGTGCGGAGGAGCGCCGCTCCGGGCGACATACCACGGGTGGAAGCCATGGTGTATTCGGAGTGCCGTCGAGATGCCGGTGGCTTCGGTTGGCGGGCTTCGGGGGTCCGGCGCGGCTCGTGGGGACGTCGGTCGCCGTGATGGAGGGACTCGAGTCCGCGAAAATTCAAAGCTCGGACGTTTCTGTTGCTCAGCATCCCGCATGCGCATATTGGCGCATTGGCCAGGCGGGCCGGATTGTTGGGCCGGTACAAGCGGGGCCGCGAAACAAACGCCAAGTAACCACCATTCAGAGCCCTAACCCTGAATCTTGAACTTCAGAGACAACAGCAAGCTCAGCCAGGCTGCCAGCAGACAACCACACAAGCGGCTTTGCTTCTGGACAATCACTTGTATTACGGGCAAGTAACGGAGAAGAATTTTGGAGAGTTTGAACCAAGTTCCCAGCGGTCTTAGCTTTCAAACAGGTCAATACCTACGGTCTTGAGAGCGTTTACAGCCCACGACGGGTAGCTCTTTCTATCTGGGTATAGGTTGTTGAAAAACTCCTTGACATAGGCCGGGAACTTGTCGGCAATGATGGCATCTCTAGCACCTCCCATGAGATGCAGCTGATACCACACGTTGTGTATGGTCAGGAGATGTGCAGCCACTGTCTCCTTGGCCGAGTTGTGATGCACAAACGCCCTTGTGACGCCAATGGCTCCCTCCTGGTCGACAGGTCTGCAGCATGGGCACCCGCAACCGTCCTCGATCGGACCAAAGTCCTTGGCGTACTGTTCCTTCTTCATGTTGAGCACACCATGCTTCGTGATGGCATTGCCAAAACGCGCCGTTCGTGTGGGCCAGACGCAGTCGAACATGTCGGCTCCCAAAGCAACGCTGACGACCAAATCCTCGGGGTAGCCAATACCCATCACATAGCGAGGCTTTAAGTCGGGAAGCATCTCTGTGCACGTAGCCACGACCTTGCAGAAATCATCCTTTGCCTCACCACCACTGAGACCTCCGATGGCAATGCCGGGTGTGTCACGGGCCACCATTTCGCGGCAGCACTCCCTGCGCATCTCCAAGTCCAAGCCACCCTGAATGATACAGAACAGATTCTGGCGGTCGGGGTTCTTGTGGGCCTTGATGCAGCGATCCAGCCAGCGTACACTGCGCTCCATGGCCTCGCGCATACGGGCCTTGTCCGGATGAGTGGTGACCAAAACGTCGTCAAGCTGCATCATGATGTCGGATCCGATCGAGTTCTGAAGGCTCATTGAGTGCTCGGGTGTGAGCAGCATAGGTGATCCATCGTGAGGAGAAAGGAAGCGAACTCCTTCTTCGGTAACCTTGGCAAGTTTAAGGAGAGAGACCATTTGGAAACTGGAAGATAATGTCAGGTTAGCGTTGCTGCGCCGGCAGTCAACCAAATTCATCATGACGAGGCGCATACCCTCCACTGTCGGTCAACAGGTTGTGCTTCCAGCCCTGAAGTTTGTGAGCACCGCCAACGGCATCGAGGACCTCTTGACCAGGCTTCAATCCTAGATGGTAGGTGTTGTTGAGGCAAAGGCGACATCCCGTGCTCTCAAGCTGCTCCGGGGTGATGCCCTTCAGGGAGGCTTGAGTAGCCACGGGCATGAAGATGGGCAGGTTGACAGGGCCATGGGGGAGAGTCAGGATGGAAGCGCGAGCCCTCGTGGTCTATGTTTGATAATGTTAGTTACAGACATTCAGTGTAGTTTGACGATCGCGACATCCTTGCGATAAACTGGACCCATATCCCACTTATACGGACGAGGCCGGGGGAGTTGATATCCAGCCGTATGGAGACTTTTCCATCTCAAGCTTTAGGCGCCCGAATAACAGACAGATAAATGTCTACTTACCGAGCATTTGGCGACCAGCTCAAATGTGAGCGCAGCCGAAGAAGCCTTGTTTGAAGCCATCCTTTGGACAATCGACATTCTCCGCACAGCGAGGAGGAGGTTAAGAAAGTCAAAGGTCCCCTCACGCAGATGTGAATGCAGACAAACTGTTGGAGCCTTGCATGCACATCACAAATTGGAGAAAAAACATGGACCAATGGCTTGCGGCCCCACTCCTTGACAAAGTTCAGTTTCCACTTTCGCATGGATCGACGTTTGAAGCCCCGTCGAAGTCAGGGTCCAGGCCTGCTGTGAAAAGATGCCCCACTTTCCGATTTTGCGACGGGAAAACAGAAGTGGAAGTTGGAGCCCTTCTGCCCCTGGACTCTTTTGACTTTACGACATCAGACAACGGCCGTGTCTTGGCATTTTCAACTGTCGTATGACTTTGGAGTCTTTTGGCCATGCACATGCTGGACTTTTTTTCTCATCGTTCCAACCGCTGCACAAAGCGCTGCTACATCTCGCATTCCCGTGTGTGCGTGTGCGCTAGACTCGACACTGAAAAGGGTCTGTTCCTCTGTCACGGTCGCATTGTAGGAACAGGCACCACCACCACGGCAGGATACTATCTTCATCCCGAACCACCGAGATCAGTGAGAACTGAAAAGTACTTTGTTCTATACTTTCATCCCATCTTCCCATACGAGCCAACAGTTTGGACAGGACAAAGAGGATTGCCTAGAGACGGGAGAGTTGCCTGACAAGTCTTGGTTGGCCACCTGGCTGCCCAGCAATGGACGGCCATGATGTGTTTCGGTCGCTGATCAGTGCGGCGCGTTACCGTTTCTGTTGGTTTACACATGGACCTGAGGTCATCGATGGAACAAAGGTCACAGTCAGTGACTGTCCATTGTTGTTGGGCCGTCCAGACCGTCACAGCGTAGCCCAAGCAGTTCAAGCGAATTGGCCGTGGCATAGCCAAACGAGATGAACAATGGAACCTGTCTATATCATAGTCAAACGCCCATTGTTGTCTAGGCTCATCGGACTGCCCGTCTCATTCCTCATATCATATACTCATCTCTCAATCACTCCGGCCTCGGCTGTGTTCATGACCAACCCTGGCGATATCCATTGATCCAAGTACTAAACGGCAGCGACGCCGGGCCTTGACGAGAATACCCCGGATCCAATCCCCACAAAACCTTATTCTAGAACGCAAAGCTTTTGTTTGGATAGCCCGTGATCAAGTTTGGGTTTCGAGTCATCGCGTCTTGGGTTGACGCTGCTTCTGTTCTACTTAAGCTTTCGCTCCCTCTCCTTTCTCTCTTCGAGGTCTCATCTCTCTTTCTCACACCATCACCACAAGCCTCACCATACCACAATCCTTCAGTGGATGCAATAAGAGCTGGAAACAGGCGGACAAGCAAACCTCATCTCCAATACAAGTCACTCAAGGACCTACCATGGACGAAACCACTACCACCAGCCCTACCTCAAGGACCTTCATCCTCTTTCCCCTCCTCCCTACTGAACTCCGTCTCGCCATCTGGCAAGCCTCCTGCCACCCTCGCATCCTCGAAATCCACTACTGCCCTTCCCAAGACCGCTGCTTCACCCCCTCCAAACCACCCGTCATCCTCTCCGTCTGCCGCGAATCCCGTCACGAAGCGCTCTCTCGCATCTACGCCAAGGCCTTCGGCACCCGCACTCACCCTACGGGATCCATCTACTTCGCGCCAGACCTAGACATCCTCTACATCCCGCGGTACTACGAAGAGGAAGAGGATTTCCACCACCATCAGAAGGGCAAACGCGCAGAGGAGGCGGAAAAGGAAAGAAGGCGAAGGCTCATGTCCATGGGCTACAGCGAGACGGCACGGGATTTCGGCACTTATGTCCTCAACACCACCGATCTCATCAAAAACTTGGCTATTGATCATGTCAGACCTGAGATTAGGAGGCCGTGGGAGACGTATAGCAAGTTTTGTCTGATTAGGAGTTTCCCGAATTTGGAGAGGGCGTTTTTTATTTTGGACAACAGCACCACCTCTCCTGGAACTTCGACAGCGGCAGCGACGATAACGATGGGCGAGACAGTATGCGAGCCTGACCCAATGGACCTGGATGAGGAAGACGAGGAAGAAGAAGAAGACCAAATCGAATTCATCGACCCCACCGAGTCCAAGGAAGAAATCATGCGGCTGATGGACAGCGTAAGCGCGTCTTTTACTCACGAGGTCGGCGTGGGGGTGACTACCCGGTTTGAGGAGGAGAGTATGGGCAGGGAAAACGATCAGAGGGCCCAGGGACAGCAGCATTTTGATTGTTGCCTGGATCATGCATCGGGTCGGAGAGGGAGTGATGAGTTGGCGCTGATACCAAAGACCAAGGTTCATCACCATCACCATCACCATCACCATCATCATTCTCCGCAGAGCCATCATGCGGCTCCGTGGCAGAGTCATGGGGCGTCGTTTGTAGCTTGTGTTTGAAAATGGAAAGGGGAAGAGGGTAATAGGGAGGTGGTAGTGACGGATTATAATGGTTATGGGTAATGCGTAAAAGCGGTGTTTTAGAGGCGATCTTTTAGACTTGGCGTGTTAGGTTGATAAAAGCTGGAGTACTGGACAAGATTCTCTGGTGGTTTAATCATATGGGTTGCTCGATGAACGATTTGAACTTCGCAAGTGACTACTGAGTAGAAGCTGCTTGCATGCGAAGGAACATATCACTTTTATACATGGAGACTAGTGGTACCATCAACGTCTTGCGATGATCACCAACATGTATCATGAAGGAAACCCGATCTTTTGGGGCCGTAGGATCTTCAAATATGTGAACCTATACGATGATGAACTGCTTTCAGTTTGGTACACCAAAACCGCCAAAAAAAAAAACTCCAGATAATCCCCAAACAAAAGCACCCCCAAGAACAAAGTCCCTCTGACCATCATAACCAGTGACCACCAAGCGCTTCCCTCATCCTTTTCCAGAAACTCATTATCATTATCCAGCTCATCACTTCTCTTCCGTCCGGGCCCTGTTCCCCTTGGATCACCGTCAACCCTTAAACAACCAATAACCCAGCCACCGCAACCAACCCATTAACAACCCACCTCGCCACCCCTCCCAACGGCTGGTGCTGCACCCCCATACCAACACCCGCCGCGCTCGACCTGCTGCTCGAAACACCAGCCGGCTCATACGTCTGCTCCGCGTTTCCACCTGTCCCCTGAGTAGGTCTAGGCGGCTCGTCAACACTGCCCGCCGTGGAAGGTACAGCGAATGCAGGACGATTAGATTGCCCAGATGAGCTCTGAGTAGTAGAAGAGGTGTCATCGTCTGATGGAAGGCCGGCGGTGCAGATGGATTCGAATGCTTCCAGTGCTTTTTTGTCACAAAGTTAGTCGCTGAACATATGGAGGGGAAAGTAAGGGGGGAAGGGAAAAGGGAAAAGACAGCAAGGGAAAACATACCAGTAACATCCTCCGTCGACTCCTTCTCCGCCCAAGGAAGACAGCTGCTCGCCCAGTTTTGGATCTGGGTGTTGGTCTTCCCCGAAGTGTCGTGGCAGAGGCAAGACACGATGGCGGATTTGTCGTCCCCGGCGGACCCCTCGCACCGGCTGGCGATGGAAACTACGGAGTTGCAGGCGGCGGGGATCACGGGAGCGGAGGTGATGGTTGCCTTGGAGGTGGTGGGGGCTGTGGTAACGCTTGATGGGCTGGTGGTGGTTGATGGGGCGGCGGCGGCTCCGCATTTGTAGCCGGCGCAGACGGTGAAGACGTCGTTGTATACTGAGAAGAATGTTAGTATGGATATTAGGATTGAGGATATTAATGGTAGAACATACGTTGTGCCAAGGATGGAGCTTGAAGAGCAGTGTTGACGTAGGCAGCGCAGCTCGAGTACACGGGGTCCAACTCGTTCTGGCCATTGCAGCAGACACACGCCTTTTGGGTGGCTTCGGGGACGTTGTCGGCGATGGATCCGGCTTTCGAACAGGACATTACCACGGCGCTGACGGTAGCACAGGCTTTGTAGCCGGCATCTGTTGTGGCAATCGCCCGGGCGTTGACGACGTTGTTCGCCGCGAGGTTGTTGATACGGCCATTGAATAGGGAAGCCGAAGCACTACCGGCTAGGAGGAGAACGGGACAGAGATACTTCTTGGGTGCCATTGTGTTGTCGTTGCCGTTTGTTTATTGTTCCCTTCGGAATATAGTAGTTTGGGATATAGTATCACCGCCGTAGTGTATTAGAGATCCTAGGAAGGTATGTACACCACAACAAGCTAACGAACGACAAGAATAAGAACAGCAGAAACGAAAGACAAAGACGAAACAGACGAAAGGGTCAGAGCGGTGATAGGTATGTATATATCTTTCGACCGGTTTCGTTTTCTTCTCTAGCGCTTACACTGGATGTAACAAATGTGCTCCAGGCACCAGAAAAACCAACAACGAGATACCGTCGGGAACCAGACCTGATCGGGAGCTCCAGGACCCTGGGAGCAATGGCCAGACTATTTGATGTGGCGCTAAACTAATGCGGGAATGTGAGCCCGTTTTGGGCAGAGATCGAGAACAAATAAGACCAAGACCTGAGGCTGAGTCGATGAGTTGAGACCCTTTTTGAAGAGGTCCAGATTCGGCACTGGAGAAGACTACCAGGTGCTGAGAGACAAGAATTCGATTCTGGAACAAGATATTGACTGAGGCAAAAGGAGAAAAATGCTCTCAACATGACCGAAGCATCGTGAGTAAGCCGCGGCTCATTTGTTCCTCTGAACGTAGAAGTGTCTGTAGGTTGCCGTAAGCTCGCGAAGGTCTCTAAAAGGACAAGAACGCCCTGGGCTGACAGGTTGGCTGTCATTCATGCAATGTTGCCCGAGTGGAAGCTCGTATGTATGCACCACCACAGCGGAACTGGGGCTGGGCTGAATCAGACCGTCACACTCGTGTTGAGGAACATTCAAGGTTCGGAGCACCGGCCGACTTGGCCTAGACATGGGAATTGTCTTCTTGGGATAATAAAGAGAGGCCACTGGCATCTTGAAGAGAATCATGTAGGACCTTAGCTCTTAGCGAATCTGAAGGTATTCCGGCTGTGGTCTGTCATCGTTGATCAGCTTATGCATGCTCAGTAATGATTCAGAAAACGCAAGTCGGAACAGATGAATCGATGCTGCACGCCGCCGTGGCTCCATTGTCTTTGTTGATTGCTTGAGTTCCCGACAGGTAATGTGTCTCTTTGTTGAACGTCCCGTCCCGTTTCGGAAAGGACTGCGATGGGAATGAGAAGGGAGCAGAGTGGGTTGGACAATGAGCCATTGGCCAGATGGCTGATCTGCACAAGGTTGAAGAAAAAAAAAAAAGGACATCAATTGCCTGGAAAATGTCTGGCCGGATGAGGTCTGTTTTTGGGTTCAGAAACATGAGGGCATCCACACTTGTACGACAAGCGCGCGGCAAGCGGCATATGGAATTGTCGATGTTGTTGAACTTGGAAAAAGCAAAGAGTGCCAAGCAGGGGCAGAGCTGAGAAATGTCCACTCCAGCGGCACGGGAGCGGCACGTGCACCAACTGTCAGCTCGCTCACTGCTCAGTACCTCTTATCTTATCGCTCATCACGTGCACCGGGCAGGAACAAGCTTCTTAGCTCAGGAGCTGAGCTGCAAGCACTTTATCAATTATTTAAATTGACCCCCTTCCTCTCAGCTATGACGTCCAACGCGTGACGCGCCGCCCACTTGACTTTCAGGCTGACTTACACACCCAACTTGACGCCCAGACCAACCAGGAGACGAAGCGAGGCACATCAAGGAACCAGGAGTCCAGGACCCCCAAAGCCCCGAGATGAGATGGGAGATTACGCTCGCTCCAGTTCTAATCAAAGTGGAAGTCCATCCCCTCTGGATAACCCGATGCTCTGGACAGCGAGAGGTCCCCGTCGTCCCGATGGTCTCCATCTCTTCCGGAGACTTGTGATTTGAGTTGATATCGTTGTGTCTCCGAGTCTGAGTCTTCCCCATTGCCGCAGGTTATCATCATCGAATTACCGTCTTGTATCTTTGTCTCCTTTTCTCTGCCATTTCAGCTTCCAATATCTCTCTCACTTTGCAATAGCAACAAGTCGATATACCCCATACCCGTCTTTCATTGGAATTCTCGCTGTTTTTGTTTTAGACACTCTTACTACGGAGTCTTCTCCCTTGAAACTCCATCTTTGTGACCACCATATTTCTAATTCTTTAATCCTGTTTACCCCTCCAAAGAACTACCGATACATTGTATCAGTTGTTGTTTGCTCCTCTTTATCACGACTGAATCACAGTACCTGCACCTTACCAAAGGCAGGTGCTTGTGCATTGCAGGATCACAGGAAGCAGCTTTCATCTGAACTTTGGAACACTTTCCACCCGGGCATCAACCCCTCCCGATACCGCAGACGCAGCCAGTACCGTGACCACAGTGACAATGGCTTCGTCCTCCCCCAACACGTTCCACAACAGGCCATCGTCTTCCGCGTCCGTGGCATCCTCGCGGTCTTCCACCACGAATCCCAGGAGAGCTTCCGGTGTGCCAGCAGGTGCTGGATCAGATGCACATACAACTCCAAAGACATCGTCGACCCTGCAACAAAGACGGCTATCACGGACGACGAGCAAAGGGCAGTTAAACACCAACAATGCGGACGGAGATTTAACACAGTCCTTGAACCACCTCTCCATTAATCTTGCGTCACCGTCCTCCGTCACTTCTCAGTCTCCTTCGCCTAGGAGAAGCCCTCGCTCGGCCAACCACCCGCCACCTTCCGTCAGTCCTCTTCGCCCTCAGTTCAACTCGACTCCGACTGCCGTATCGCCCAACGGAACGCCATCCCGTCCCGGTAGCGCCATGCGGAACGTATCCTATGGCGGGGCTCCGTCCCGTTCCCAAACTCCAGCACTTCGCCGAAAAGCCTCCATGAACTCGATCCAGGTGGCCCATAACACCCATGGTCATAACCCAACACTTCAGCGTCGCTCCAGCTCGGTAAACCTTACCCCGTCCTCCGCGAGAAAATCACCCCTAAACGACATGTCTCCCGAGACGACCGAGTTCAAACCACCGCCCACCCCGCAGTCTATCGCCAGTGACCACTTCAAGGCCGAGCTCGAGATCCACCACGGCGAGGAACCAAAACTATCCGCTGAAACCGTCGTTATTGTTAACGACGCATGCTACGGACATCGCTATTCTCGACCGCGCACATCCAAAGGAAGCTTGAGCACGATTGTCGAGCGACCCGAGAGGATCAAAGCCAGTGTTTTGGGAGTGTCTGCAGCCTACGTACGTCTGGGCGAGCGACACCGAGATGGTTCATTCCCGATTCACCCGGACCAGGATCCTAAAAGGCTCCCATCCGTACCTTTTCTGATCCAAAAGACGTATCGACGAGTGCCAATCACATCACCTACAGTAACCAACGTTCATGGTACAAAATGGATGGAAGAGCTCAAGATCATGTGCGATACCGCGGAAGCGAAGCTGGCCAAGAATGGAAAGGAACTTCAACGCCCGGATATGGATCGTGGACCCAATGCGGAGGAACCTCCAAAGTTCCACGAAGGCGACCTCTATCTCTGCGCCGAATCATTGGAGGCCATGGAAGGAGCTCTTGGTGGTGTTTGTGACGCAGTCGATGCGGTGTTCAAGCCCGAGGGCCCGAAAAGGGCTTTTGTAGCCATTCGCCCGCCCGGCCACCACTGCTCTGCCTCCTATCCCTCTGGATTTTGCTGGGTCAACAATGTTCATGTCGGCATTATGCATGGAATGCTGAACCATGGCTTGACCCACGCCGCGATTATTGACTTTGACCTCCACCACGGCGATGGCTCTCAGCAAATTGCTTGGCAGCACAACTCGAGGGCCGTCAAAGCTGCAAAGAACGCGGCAGCGTGGAAGAAGACCTCGATCGGGTACTTTAGCCTTCACGACATCAACTCATACCCTTGCGAGCTCGGCGACGACGAAAAGGTTATGAACGCAAGCATATGCATTGATAACGCTCACGGACAGAATGTTTGGAATGTTCACCTACAGCCCTGGAAGACAGAGGACGAGTTTTGGGCACTATACGAATCCAAGTACGCCATCTTGCTTGAAAAGACGCGCAGCTATCTCATCACACAAACGGAGCGCCTGCGAGAAGCAGGTCAGAAGGCAAAAGCAGCTATCTTCCTCTCCGCTGGCTTTGATGCCAGCGAGTGGGAGGGTGCTGGAATGCAGAGACACAAAGTGAACGTTCCTACCGAGTTCTATGCTCGACTGACCCGAGATGTCGTACGCATAGCAGCAGAAGTGGACACGGCTGCAGAGGGCCGAGTTGTCAGCGTTCTGGAGGGAGGCTATAGTGATCGTGCGCTTTGCTCTGGTATCATGAGCCACGTTTGCGGTCTAGCTGGAGCCAGTGCAACTGAAAAGAATCAAGTTCACAATCATTACAACCCTTCATGGTGGTCTGCTAGTGAGCTTGAACGTCTGGAGACCACTTTGATGACTCCTCCGCCTGAACCACCCAAACCGCCCAAGAACGTTCCAACGCCTACTTACTGTTCGCCTACGCAAGCTTCCACCGCGCGGTCTGTTGCGCCACGGAGAAGCATGTCCGGACTCCATCAGCACGCACTCATGGCAGCTAACAGGCCGATGTCACCGATGCTGTCAAGAATACCGACAACTCCTGCTCCAGAGGTCCCGTGGGATATCGCGGCCTGCGAGTTAAGCAAGCTTCTTATTCCGCGTGACCGTCAAACAGAAAGCTGTACTCACACAGACCTCAATGCTGAGGCTACCAGGGCTCGTCGGGAGCGGCAGTTGGCTCAAGCTGGTACCCCAGCGCCCGATTCTGGCGCTGCCTGCTCATCGGATCGGCCATCTACCAGGATGGCCCTGAGGGAGCGTAAAGCCAAGCAAACATTGCCTATCAAGGAGGAGGATACCGACGAAGACCGCAAGAATACTGTGTCTACCAAAGAGACCGGTATGCACCAGGGTGGTACTCGTGGCGCACGTAGTCGACGCCTTAGTGCTGCATCGACCATTGTCCCAGACACCTTGGACTCATCACCCCCTAGTCACAGACATACGGAAGAGGATGGCAGACCGGAAACATCCATGAGCATTAGGCCTGAGTCTTCAGCGAGCGTTCGACCGCAGGGGAACAACCCTCTTGTGGTAAAGAAAACCCGGGGCCCAGCAAAGAACAAGGCTGCTCTGGAGGCGCCTAAGCCGCAGAGAAAGACTTCTACTTCGACCATCGGATCTGCAAGAAGTTCAAACGCATCGCTCGTATCTCCAACTCCTACTTCCCACCATGGCGATGCTCAGGCCTCAAATGGAACCAGCGGCGATGGCATTGATAGCTTGACAGGCGGAATGAAGAAGGTTAAGATCACTCTTATTACACAAGCCCAGAAAGAGGCTCGCGAACGGGAGCGTGTCGCAAAAGAGAAAGAAAACATGTCCAACAACACCGATGCTGGAATATCCGTCGTAACCTCAAACCTCAACGAAAACAAATCTCACCAACAGCCTACGCAAACACCCGTGGCAGCCACAGTTCACTCCCCCACCGAAAGCAACAACACGGGCTCTCCCGGTTCCTCCACCCAATTCTACACTCCCAACTCACAAGCCCGCAACTCCATATCCTCCTCCGAAGACATGGATGCCACCGAGAAATATCCCGAACTCTTCGCCCACCACCACCATGTCCAAGATCACGACGGCGACATCTCCATGATGGACGACTACGAAACACCCGCCTTGACCTCCACTCCCATCCCAGGGCGTACTTCCTTCCCCTTACCCGTGCGACCTTTCCAACATTCTACGCAAAATCACCAGCAGGAGAATTTCATTCAGTACCAACCTCCTACTACGGGTGCCGGTAAAGGAGCGCAAACACCAACAAGTCCCGGTCCTGCTATGAACAGGAAGGACGTGCCCGTGTTTACTGCCCACCGTCCAATTCCTTTTGCTTCGCCTCAAAATATGCAACAGTCCTCGCCTGCCACGCCTGCTTCGGTGCCTAGTGTGATTTTTGATGGAAAGAAGGGCGATGAGAAGGAGGGAAGGGAGGGAAATGAAAGGAATTAGTGGTGTCCTTTGCAATGAAGACTGTTGCAGCAGAGAGGCTGTACGGAAATCATGCCTCAAGTAGTGTAATGTTTAAACTTTGTGTCCATGAGCAGTTGAGGGCGGCGCGGAGGGTTATGGATCTAGGCGATTACCCGAGAGCTAGTTGCGTGTATGTGGGTGTGGAGCGAGGTTAGTTGGTGTCCTAGGATGGGATACTGAGGGTGATGTTTCTTACAAACCAACCCTCAGAGGCTTTTGCTCACTTTATCTCGCTGTTAGAGTCGCTCTGTTAGGATAGATGTAGTGTCTGGATAGATAGTTGAATGATGCAGTGTGTTGAATCTTCATACCATACCTAGTTATTTGCTGTCGAGTACTCCCGGAGTTCACATTAACTGGAGTTTTGCCTGTACTTCCTTATTTTTCTCTGGGCTCTTGGAAGAGGTCATATGATCGTAGACCGAGAAAGTGATAGTGTAGAAGTTGAGACTTGAGAGTAACTGTATCCTAATATAGACATTGATGTCAAGCTTTATGACACATGTCACTCATGAATGGACTCACTTGTGTTTATGGTGTTATTGTAGAATTGAACAACCTATGGACTGCTGAAAAGGGAATATAGATGGTATCGGAGACAGAAGTCATGGGAGTCGATGGAAACATTGAAGATACAGGAGAAAGTCAACAGATAATAAACACACCAGGGTATTACACTTTTGTAAGCCCGTTGAACCATACTTCTAACCAAATCCAAGACCCTCTATCGATCAAGTAACAAGAAAAGGTATACATGCAAAGAAATAATATTGAGACTTAGGCCTCAATAACAACCTTCAGCACCAAATTGCCCTCATCATCCATAGTCCGACTAGCCAGCTCGAACGCTCCCTTGGCGTTTTCCAGCCCCTTAAACCGGTGAGTAACCATATCATCCAAGCTCGGTAAAGTAAACCCGGCACCGGCTTTTGTCTGGTTGCATAGCATTCGGATACCGGTAGCATACGTGTTGGCGTAGCGGAAGATACCAAGGATGTCAATCTCCCTCAGATGGGCGACGGATAGCGGAAGCGTCTGGATAGGTGTGCCCATGCCGACCATGATGACTTTTCCTCCTGGCCGGGTGGCATACAGAGCCGTATGCATGCACACCTCTTTGCCGGTGCACTCGAAGGTGACGTCGACGCCAACATCCTCGTCGTCACTGTCGAGAATGGGGTTTTGAGTGAGGGCTAGCATCTCAGCGGCAAGAGACTTGGCGAATTCCAGCGAGCTGCGGAAGGGAAGGGTGCTGGATGGTGTGGCGATACCGTCTAATGGGGTAGAGGAACCAGAGCTGCTATTGCTGCTGGTGAATATTGAGGAGCTGCTGGAAGAGGTGTGTAGAGGTCGAGGCACAACGTAGCCATGGGTAGCAAAACCCTTGGAGATGGCGTAGTTGACGCGACCTTGGTCAACGTCCGTGATAGTCACCTGTGTGCAACCTGCTTGACGGGCCATTGCTGCGGTGAGTAATCCGACTGTGCCGGCTCCGAGTACCAAAGCCGTGGAGCCGGGAGCGGGACTTGCTCGGTTGACAGCATGTATCCCGACTGATAGAGGTTCGAGAAGGGCTGCTGCATCGAAAGAAATGTTATCAGGGAGCCTGCAAAGTTTGTTAGCATCACAACAGTATACATAACTTCCGAGTGGGCTTACTTGTGACACCAGATGGCCGGATGATTGATCCTCTCTTGGAGAGTGCCTTGGTAATGAGGGACCGATTTGGCACTACTCCTGAATCTCATCTTTTTGCAAAGGTTATAACGACCTTTACGGCAAATGGTGCATTGACCACAAGCCACACCAACTTCAAGGGCTACTCTGTCGCCGATGCTGAACCCCGAGACCTGTGGTCCTATTGCAACGACAACACCCGAGGACTCATGGCCGAGTGAAAGAGGCATACAGGCGCAAAGGTCGCCATTGGCAAATTTCTTGTAATATGAGACATCGGAGCCGCAAATTCCCGTCGTCTTGACGGCAATCTGAAGCTCACCGAACCCGGGTTCTTCAATGGTTCGTCTTTCCTGCATTTCAAATACCGCGTCAGAACTTTGTGTCGCATAAGAGCCGCGCAGGCGTTGTAAGGCAATGGCAACAGATACTGTGGTTACTAGGTTCCATCATTGTATAACGCTTTCAATAACACTCAAGAACAAGGGGATAAAGAAACTTACAAATCGCAGGTCGCGTGGGCCATGTAGTACAGACGCACTGATGGATGAAGCCTTGGAGAGGACGGGTAGGTGCATTGGTGCGTGCTCACATGCTGCAGAGGGAGCCATATTGGGTGAGAAAACCGCGAAAACGTGGGATAATAGTGAGATGAATAGGTGTGATTATATGGCGTGGCTCGATGGGGCTAAAAGAAGTGTATCTGTGTGTTCAATTTGTTTGGAATCCGAAGATGTAGGTGACCAACTGAACGTGAGCCTTCGATATATGAGGAGCTCGGGGAAGAGCAGAGGTGAAGTCTTGGTCGTATCCAGAGTCCTTGTTTGTGGCAACAACAGGGGAAGAATACCAAAAGGGAAACTAAAAGCTCGGAGAAGGATGGCTAGATCTTCACTGAGGCGGAGAGATGCTACCCTTGTTGATTGAGGGGGGCGAAAGGTGGAGGGACGATATCTGACAAGGTTCAAGAGTCGATGGAAGAAAATTAATGGTATTGTCTGGGAAAATGTAACAGAAGGTTGATATGGCGACTTTGGTGATGACGGAGAAAGAAGGCCAGAAGTCAGAAACAACATCTACCCATAGATATACTAATTCTTTGGATTATGGCGATATACAATGACAAGAACTCCTCCAGTGACGTGCCTCATGTAACTATTTCCATGGTTCAAGTGGAATTGACACCATCCAGGGTCCAGAAAGTAGGGACTCTCGAGAGCCACAGAGTAGGATGACATGGACAGGCTTCTGAACAACAACAACGGTTCCTTAGCAGGGGCTCGAAGAGGTTCACCAGTCAGAGACTTGACTGTTATCTCTTCATGTTGGGGAAAAGCCAAACAAGACATGCGTTCGAACGCGGTTCAAGACGCTCTAATCTCGGGAAAGACAGGAAAGGGGTCCAGGAGCTGCACAAATTTGTGTGGAAAGGTATCATGTATGCTGGTTGACGTTCAAAGACAACATTGAAGTGACAGCCCGTCCGGAACCGGAGAAGATCACGGACTTACGGACATGTGTATGCAGTAACACAAGCAATAGCCGAAACCTTGACATGCCGAGAGAAACCTTTTTGCTGGGTACAAGGCGTTCGCTATACACATGGTTGTGCAAGCATGCCTGTACGGGACGGACGGGATGGCTACCGCGGCCAAAAAGGAGGGTTTGACTACACCATGATCCATGCCCGTATATGCGCCAGGTAACAACAGGAGATGCTGTTAACAGAGAAGAAAGCACTGACAAATCTCCTCGGAATGGCAAGCAAGTGAAGCCGTTCAGCCAAGCTAGTACGGCAAGGACCGGCGGCATGTTGGAGTGTTGTTCCGCACAACCAGCTCGGCCGTATAGGAATTCGTAGGTTGCAGTAGACATGCCTGAGCGAAGCAAGTGATGCAGGGGGGCTTGTCTGGACCGTTGCGTCAACTCGGCGTGTCCTTGGACTCAGGCATGATAACTCCAGACATGGAAAGGAGATGGACGGGGAGGCGGGCGATGGAAGATGGTGTTTCTGGATACACTGTGTGTCAACGGACGTGGATAGCAAGCATACTACGACAGCGTCGACGGTGCATTGGATTCCACATGTGAGAGTATGGTGCTCGGCCAACTTGGAGAGCCACTCGGCCCATCCAGGGTAAGGTGTTGCGCTGTCAAGATAATGACGGGGACACAGGGGAATGGAATGATGTGATGGTACATATATCGCATACAGAGTGCACTGGGGACAGCAATTGGGTGGTTGATGAAAAATGATATACGAGATGCGGTAGGGTCGTGGAGTATTGATGGTGTTGCGTGGTGTTGAAGTGGTGGTGGTGGTGGCTGATCCGGAATCTATCCATGGATCCTTGATTGACGCGCGTAGAGGGGGATGGTGTGCGATTGAGGTTTGGCCATTGGACGTGAGTGGTCTTTTCATCGCGATCGAGAATCGTGGAGCATGAAGAAAGGGAACACTAGATAGAATGAAGGGCGGGATGGAAGGGTGACACAACTTCAAGTTGAACGAACAAGGGAAGCCAGAAATTGTCATGGAGTGAAGTTTGATGGAAAGAGGAAAACGAAGAGAAGGATGGACGGCTGCTTCCTGGAGAGGTTGAGAAGCTGACCAATCAGCGGGAGGTGTGGTCCAACCTGCGACCCCACAGTTGTGATAATCGGTTGGGAAGGAACCTCTTCTTTCCTCCTGCTCCAGCGACATCTCTTTCTCTCTTTCCATATTTCCTCTCAAGTAACTCGCAATTGCTCTTTCGATCTCTGAAAAGGTCACCAAAAGATTCTTCCCTTTCCATTCATTCCCCGAACGAATTGCAGTTTGACTAGGCTTCTTCTCTACATTGAGCCGTCGTGAGAACTCGCTTGTTGTCGGCGTTCTTTTCATCTCTTTGATGGACCATCATACGAAGCCAGGAGACATGTTCGCACAGACATGACAGATGACAAGATGCTACTCTCCATGGCCCTAATACGACGGGTGAGGCGCCCGAATAACGCCCCCTTTTTCGGCAACTGTTGGACGGCAGTCAGATGCAACCATACACTGTTGCGAAACGAGTCCGATTCCGCTGCCACTCAGTCTTCCTCGTGAGAGATAACGTCTTGCCCTGGAGTGAAGCAAACGCCGGCGGAACCAGCCATCGACTCCCCGAGAAGTCGTGACACCCACGGACAGCATCCTCGGACAACATCATGCTTCCGGTTATCTTGACATCCGTTAGCGGCGAGGACACAGCATTATCATTCCCGAGCTTCGACGCCCCATCACTTCACATGCTTCCAGTTCACGCATCTCCAGTTCAAAGAAGCAGTTCGTACATCTTTTTTGACCCACGTGTCAGCGACTCCGTCAATACCACAGAGGTTGATCCAAAACAGCCTTTAAAACAACATCGTGATTCGCCCGAATCGTCGAGTCCTCTCGGCTTCCATGCAGCATGGATGGTGAGCATGCTACAGTACACGGGCTCAACCCCTGTCTCCTCGAGATTAGCGTATTAATTCAAGCTGTCAGGTACCAGTGCCCTTACTTTATCCGCCAAAGTATAGGCTGTCACTCTTCTCGTCCGTTTCGACGTTCGACGGTTCTTACCAAACGACGAGACAGAGAGAGGCCTGCTCAGTCCTGAGCTAAAATAGCCGTCACGAGCGAGCACAGCATCGTCGCGTTCAGTTCAGGGTTAACCACCATCCCTTTCCAGCCCCAAAGAACCATCTATAAGTGTTGTCGTGGTTCCTATCACGTCACTTCCGCTTTCCATGGTTCTTACGATATATGGCCTGCCCTCCATTGTGCGCATTTGCCGCGGATGTCGTATAGGCCACTCAACAATAAGTTCATGTTGCGTTACCTCATTCCCGTCCCTTATCATGATGCCACTTTACTTATGAACAGACAGTGGCCGTGTCGGAAGACACCATTATTCAACCAGACTTCCTTCCCTCTGCCTATCGGATCATGACATGTTTCCAGCAACCAAGTTCGAGTCCTTGTCATTTACATGTTGTTCCAGCACAGTATCTATCCATCTTCTTGTTGGCCGAGGCCGGGAACGGGCTTTTAGTTGGAACGGGTTCCAATCCATACTACTTGTCTGTATGCAACACACAAAGATTTCGGTTCAGACTATATGGGGAACCGCGGATGGCGGTTCGCTCAACAAAACAACCGCCGTGTTAGAGTTTGGGTCCTTGCAATTTCGGTACGGACGAGACACTCACCGCCCACAGAACAAGCATTTCATCTGGAGAGTACAGGAAGGAAGCAGCATATGACTCTCGGGACCCCTACATAATTCCAAATGCCACCTTCGACGACTCGCCGGCGCCAGTTATCTCAGCCTGCACATTCTCGGAACTCGACTTGAAGGAATTTGGCCAAGATCCCCAGTGGTCTTCTACATGAT
The DNA here is from genome assembly GCA_033439795.1 of Sordaria brevicollis. Classification (NCBI taxonomy): domain Eukaryota; kingdom Fungi; phylum Ascomycota; class Sordariomycetes; order Sordariales; family Sordariaceae; genus Sordaria; species Sordaria brevicollis. Next base: position 628,949 of record JAUTDP010000006.1, read on the forward strand.
ACAAGATCGACACCCGAAGCTGTTCATCGGGCAATGTTTTAGATTTCCATATCTTTTCACGTCTATTATCAACCCGAATGACCAGCTGTCACGGAATGGTCATCTATATGTCAACCCCTATTATTCCTAGCCCAGTCGAACTGTCATGGCATCTCCTTAAGTCTACTTTTATGGCCCACAGTATGCTTCATGGCAAGCTGTCATGTAACATTGGAAGCCCGTGGCCAGCATCTAGAAACGCTTCTCGAAGATGTACGGAGATATATATGTCAGGGGGCTCTATCGAATCAGCCTGGGTACCACCTTTCGAACATTGCGCCTTGATCTCCTGAGCAACTTTGTCCAAACATGGATATGAATTTCAGGTGAGCATGTTTCCTTTGTACCACTTTTTTGTTTGACTCTTCTGTCGGCCTTAAGAGCCTCTTGTTGCTATCGAAAAGTAGTTATACGTCCCAATTAGTACGTGAGTCACTTCAACAAGTCGATGACATTCGGTTGGAGCTAGTTCGCCGCGTCTTCACTCACTGAGAAAATATGTCTTGACATATATCCCCTGAAAATTTCGAGTTAAGAAATCCCCAGGAAACTTTGTCTTCAGTTACGATCCTGACGATGCAGGACCAGACCATCATGGTCAACTTGTTAGCCAAGGTGCCGACCCCGTCTCAACGATAGAGTTACGACGATTGAAGTCCCCAGGCGTCGAACGTTGGCTTTATGACTGCGTCGCTATTTTCCCTTTTCATTACTGGCATCGGATTCCTTCGATGACACAAGCCCAGGAAGAGCCGTGGCAAAAGCATTTGCTACTCAATGTCCATCTTTGCTCCTATCAACGGGTTCCAAGGAAGTAGACAAACACTTTTGACACTGGACAAGAAATCGAGTTGCATTGTATGGCAACTGGTCTACTTTCGCTCTCAGTCTTTCTCGGTGTCGTCATTCATCATGGTTCATGACCACTTTCACGTCCTAACACGACATGCGCTTTACAGTTCTTACTCGCTTGACACGGCCGGCTATCTCGCATAATGACCTACATAATGAAAACAGATACCCGAGACAAGAGGCGAGGCGGTGAGTGTGCAGATCATCTTCGCCCGTCTACCAGTATAGTTACATGAATGGAAACCGGCAGAGGAGACTAAGTCCATTACTACCTCAGTCTCCATCACCTAACGTTGCCGCGTACCACATTTTCAGTTCCGGTATACATACATACATACATACATACATACACTGTGTGGCAGTATTGGTATTGCGTAGGATATATAGCCCGTTGGGGGTAACGACAAACGTATGCAGTTGCTCAGTTGGAAAAACATACCTTAACCGTGGGCCGTGGAAGATGACTATGGCTTTCCGTTTCACCTCGTCCCTCACATAGGATATTACTTCAAGCCCACGTACCCCCAACTGAACTAATATACACATATGTCCGTTCTTCACCCCACGGAATTCGGAAGGCTGTACCCCGAACAGACAACAGAACGGCAGGACGGCTATAGCGGCTCGTCCCTCAAACTTCTCCTTTGACACTGTAACCAGGTGAGGCAGAGCCGCATCAAGATAAACATTGGAAAGTGTGGGGGGTTCTCTAATCACGTGGTTAATAAGGAACCGTGGGGGCCATGGCAAGACGTCTGGTAGCTCGTAGCTGGCAGACTAAACGACCGTCCAGGGCCGGTCAGGGACACTAGGGCGGGCACTGAAAGACGCTCATAAAAAAAAAGAAAAAAAAAATTCTCCTTCAGCAACATGACGCGCAAATAAGGAACTGAAGACCAAAGGATGAAATCGGAGTAGAGAGGGGAGACTAAAAACAAGAGACGTCTCGAAGATATAAGGAAGGAGAGCATACCAATCACAACACAAAGGCCAAAGTATTGGAATGAAAACATCAAAAAAAACCGGAGAAGAAACAGGGGATAATTTAAGAGAGAAGAAGCGACGGAAGCAAGAAAGAATGAGAGGAACCAAAAAGAAAAAGGAAAAGCCAAGAGCCAAAAGACGGGGGAAAAAAAGAAACAAAAAAAACCAAAACATAAGGAAAAGGAAACGAGGATATTTATTCACGCAGAGAGCGATGGAAAAGGAGAATAGAGCTAGTTGGCATATAGTTGTTTTGGTGTCGTCGATAACATAAAATATTACCTTACTCAAAGGAACCATCTAACGCGTTGTCTAACCACTTCGATGTCGTGATCACTCGTACCAGCCGTTCATTGCCATCATCATCGTCATCATTCACTACATGTCCTAAAGCTGAAATATACTGTCTTTCCCAAAGCATAAACACGTCCTATCGTATCAATTACACCCATCCGCATTAAGAAATACTTTCCAACTTCCCACCCAAGCCTATCGTCTACCCTCTCCCCGACCCCAGTAGTAATCTTTGATAACCCACCGACCCAGCCCTCTTCCTCTTCTCGTCCCCTTTTCCGACCATCGCAGCAGCTCTTCCACCCTTAACGCTCCCACCCGCGCTACTCCCACTTTGACTCCTACTGTGTCCGTTCCGAGTGTTGCTGTTCTCTTGTTGTGAATATCCCATCAGCCCCCCCGCGACGTCCCTACCATTGCCGAGCCGGCTAGCAGCCCGGGGCCGCCCCGGGGTGACTGTTGCGATTCAAAAGGTGCTCGTGGCCAGCCGACTCGCCGCATTTCTGGCGTCCACTCTATCCTCATCGTCCTCCTCGGGCAGACCAACAAGACTACCCGCGGCACCCCTCGCGCCGCCACTTCCTGGTCTCTCGGGATCCTCGCTGCCAGCTTCCTCCCCTTCCACACCGCCGGGGTTTACGCCCAAGACGCTGCCGGCCATGAAACTACCGGATAAGCTCCTAGCGCCGCTGGTCGGACCGGAATCAAGTCTCGCGCGCGGGACGCCGCTCCATGCGTCGCCCTTCGGTCCTTGACTGGCGGCGAGACTGGCGCGGCGGACGGTGGGGTGCGACTCGCGGCCGAGACGAGATAGGCCGCCACTGGAGTCGATGGCGCGGATGTCGGGACGGACGCTCTCGAGCAGGGCGAGGGTACGGCGCTCAGCTTCTATTTGGCGGATCACGTACTCGCGGATGGAGAGGCGCATGTCAGCGGCGGTGCGGGCGAACCACTTGCGGCGCTCGTGCACCAGGTTCTGGGTGACGCGGGTGGTCTTGTGCTGGAGGGTCGATTCGGCTTCTTGGGCATCGCGAAGGGCAGCGATGGCTTCGTCGACGCGCTCGCGGCGCACGTTGGAAGAGGACTTGAGCCGGTCGGCGGCGTTGAGCTTGCTGCGGGTGAGTTCTTGGGCTTGGAGCAGCTCGCGCATGAGGATCTGTCGGTTGGTAAGGGTTTCCTTGACGATGAACGCGTCACTGGAGTGGTACTGGAAGGGGTCACCGATGGTGGTGGCCTCGGCGGTGGCTTGGGCAGCGTGTAGGTCACCGACGGTCTGGAGCACCTTGCCGAGTTTGCGGTAGGCGTTGGAGAGACCGGGATGGGGCTCTTGGATGTGCATGTTGGAGAGCTTGATGCCGTAATCGGCTTCGACGAGTCCGAGACCTGCAGAGGCAAGGTTAGTAGCTGCTGTAAAACTGAAGAGAACATGGAAAGGCTCATACCTCTACGAGTCTTGACCAACTTGTCGACCTTGTGTCCAGCGTCCATGGCACCTAGATAGAACAACTTGACAATAGGGCGCGCCTCCTGCAACTCGGGGGTATCATCAGGTGGAGGGGCAAACTGCTTGAGGATCTTGCGGCGCACACCAGTAGCAGGCTGCTTCTTCTTGACCATAGGGCTGTAGCCAAAGTCGCTTTCCGTGAAGAGAACCATCTCATCGTCCCTCATCAGGACTTCGTTGCTGCAGACATAGTTGAACCAGCGCTGCATCAACGCCTTCACGCGAGCCTCATCTTCGTCGGTTCCGGCACCAGCAGAGGTGAGCGCTGGCGGCACAGCGGGTACGATGGCTTCGGGGTTCGCGGATATGAGGTGCTCGGCGAGCTTGATGAACTCGGAGTGTAGGCGGCGCACATCGCGGTACTGGGTGGTACGGAAACTGGGAAGGTTTGTCTGTCACTCTTGTTAGCGCGGATCAGGCGCATTGATTAGAGAAGAGAAGCCATACGTGAACATCAAATCTCAGAATAGGATCCTTGCGGCCGGTTCGTTCGAGTCCAGTAATCTTAGCCTGTAACTTGAAATGCGGTTGCGGTCTTCGGAACTGCTGCTGTACTTGCTGGTGTGGGTTGTATGGCTGCTGCTGGGGTGGCGGTTGCTGCTGGTACTGCTGGTATTGTTGTTGCTGTTGCTGCTGCTGAGGGGAAGGATACTGGGCGTGTTGTTGTTCTTGCGATTGCTGATGCTGTCCGTACTCGGGTTGCGGCTCTTGGTGCGACTCTGTCTGAGACTGTTGCGGAAAGGCTTCGGCTTGACTGTCCTCGGCCGAGTATGAGGTCTGATTCTCTTGCTGGGGTTGGCCTGAGGGAATGTCGTCGGAGAACAAGGCGCCAGACTGAGACTCGGGCGCGTCGGTGGTATCATGCCGTTGAAACTCATTGCCTCCTGCACCAAAGCCACCCTCGTCTTCAAGGCCATTGTTCGCGGATGGGGGCACATAGTCGTCGGGGATAATGGTAGAGGCGAAGGTCGAGCGGGTTGGCCGGGGCGACGAGCTAGGGGAGTTACCCCAAGGCGAGCTGCCCGCGGCGTGCTCCGTGTCGTTTATCGATGCGCTATAGTCCATGATGTCTCGAGCTGTGATGGTGTTGTTCGATTGGGGCCGGGGTGATCACAGTCAGGAAGACAGGAATGGTCGAGGGAAAGAAGAGGCGCAGGAGTGGGATGGTCGACGGCGTGGGCGGTCGGGATGACGTTGCTTTGGTGAGGCCGCTGATACAGGCACAAAGACCGGGGCTAACTCCTTATTACTGGGATGCTACGCCAAAGCTGATAGTGGGAGGACGGATTTGTTAACAGCCTGGCTGACGAGGTCCATAAACTAGCATAAGAGTTGCAGTTGGATACTCCCAAAGCAAATACTGAAATCACTCAAGACGGACTGAGTTTCAAGAATAGACGAAAATATTCTCAACAAACCGAGATCAACAACAACCTGTTCTGGTGTTTGGCTTCAGTTCGTTGCATTCAGTTGATCACTGGCATTCCCATCGTCTCCATAGAAGGAAGTGGGGTTTTGCTGGGATCTGCATGTTCGGCCAGAAGTTCTAGCCCACAGCTGCCAGCCAGTTCTTGACAGCTCTAGCTTGAAGCTTTGACAGCTGTCCGAGAGCTCCAAGCTTGAAGCCTCAGCTCCCCACCACCAACCCTCACTCTCATGATGAGCTTCGGTTTCTCAACTTCTCGTTCAAGGCTAAATTGACAATGCCTTGATCTTCCTTTGCGATCCTCAAGTTGATTTGAGGAATGAAAAAGTTACTCTAGAGTGTGGTCTTGTGGTGAAAGCTCGGTCGAGTGGGTTCATCTGCTTTCCCTTGTCCGTGTGATGTGATGCAACCAGGATTGGTCACTTTCTCTTGATTTGTTTACACCTCCCCTTTTACACCAAATCCTCGACCAACCCACTCAGTCTGGGTTGTTAGTGTCATGCTTTTAGCAGCCCCCCTTCGCGGATGCCGTTATGGGCGCCGCGCTTTTCTTTCTTCAAGCTTACCCACCGTGGTAAAGGCAGCTACATCTTCTCCTGCCACCAGTTTCCCGCAGTTCAAGAGATTCTATGCCGACCCTGCTCATGATGCAAAGGTCGAGGCGATCCGCAACATTGGCATCATCGCCCATGTTGATGCCGTAAGTCACCATGATGTTGGCCGAACAGAACACTCATCGTTCTGACAGAAGCTCTAGGGCAAAACCACAACTACGGAGCGCATGCTCTATTACAGTGGCTTGTCCAGGCATCTGGGAAGTAAGCTAGCTCAGCCATGGTTATTCAATGAACAAGTCACTTACATGCCTCACAGATGTCCAAGATGGCAACACCATGACCGACTTCCTTCCCATGGAACGGGAGCGTGGTATCACCATTCAGTCTGCTGCCGTTACCTTCCTCTGGCCTCCACAGCAGAACCTGGCTCCCGGTCAGCATCCCAAGAGCATCAACCTGATCGATACTCCCGGCCATCAGGACTTCCGCTACGAGGTTGACCGTTGCTTGCCAATTCTGGACGGCGCCGTCTGCATTCTCGACGCTGTCAAGGGAGTCGAGACTCATACCGAGCGTGTTTGGGAGTCTGCTCAGCTGTCAAAAATCCCGAGACTCATCTTTGTCAACAAGCTTGACCGTGATGGCGCCTCTTTCAAGAGGTCGTGTCTCGAGGTGGCTTCGAGACTTCGAACCTATCCTCTCATTTGCCAGATCCCATGGTGGAACAAGGATGAGTTCGTTGGTGTCATCGATGTCATCAACCTCGTTGGCATGAAGTTTTCCAGCACTGGCCAACTGTCACTTGTGAGTGAGGAGACCATCGGCAAGGAATTCCCAGCCCTTCGTGCCGAGATGGACAAGGCCCGTCTTGCTCTCATTGAAACCCTATCTGAGCACGACGATGCCGTCATGGAGGAGTTTCTCGAGCTTGAGAAGGACGTGCCTACTGCCTCCATCAAGAGGGCCATTCGCAAGCTGATCATGGACGGAGAAGCCAAGTTCTCCCCCATCTTCGCTGGCGCTTCTCTCAAGAATATTGGTGTGCAGCCATTGCTCGACGGCGTCATCGACTACCTCCCCAGCCCTCTCGACAGACCGGAAGTCGAAGTTATCCAAGGCAAGAAGACGATGCCACTCTCACAGCTTCTTACCTTGCAAGACAAAAAGAAGAAAAACCACGGCCACCACGCGCACCCACAATCAGCCCTCACAACCGTCGGCCACGTCTTCAAAGTCGTCGACGACCCTCGCCGTGGCATGATGAGTTTCGTGCGCGTCTATCATGGCGCTCTCAACCGGAGCAACCACCTCTACAACAGCAACATGAACTCCTTCGAGAAAGCCCAAGCCCTGCTCCACGTATCCGCAAAGGACTACCAAGACCTGCAAACGCTCGGCACGGGTCAAATCGGCGCCCTGATGGGCCTCAAACAAGCTCGCACAGGTGACACCCTCCTCACCTTCCCCGGCTCTCACAACCCCAAAGCCCCCGAGCAGTTCCGCGCCGTGCACATCAAGACCCTCGACACCCCGCCCGCCGTAGCCTTCATTTCCATCGAACCCTACACCAAGACGGCCTCGGAAAAAATTGAAGAAGCCCTCTCCAAACTCTCGCGCGAGGACCCTTCCATCCGATGGTCCAAAGACGAAAAAACCGACCAGCTCATCCTCTCCGGCATGGGCCTGCTCCATCTCGAAATCGCCCAGCACCGTCTTTTGACTCACTACAAAATCGACCGCGACACCGCCATATGGGGTGACATCCAAGTTGAATACTCGGAATGTCTCCTCTCCCCCGTTTCCCCGCAGCGAGCGGTCTTTGACCGTCCCATGCGCGGCGAAAACGGTAAAGCAGCTTGCACCGCCACCCTTGTTCCTCTCGAAGAGCATCACAAACACGAGTCACTCCTGGAATCCTGCATTGAACGCGACGGAAATATAATCCACATCAACATCCCCCTTCCCTCTTCTACCGAAGACTACGACTCCTTGCCCTTCGACACAGAAGTAGTCCGCCAACAGCTTCTAAACGGCGTCATCGCCGGTCTGTCCCGCGGTCCAAGGCGTAATTGTCCGGTGCGCAAGACGCATGTGACGATCACCTTCGACCCGGAGACGGATTTCTTTGGTGCCAACTTGACGACGGGTGGTCACATCACCAATGCTGCCCTACAAGCCGTTCGCGCTTGTCTGAAAGAGGCGCACGCGGCCGGTGGGGTGGGCATCCTGGAGCCGTTTACGAATGTAACGATTCACTGTCCTGAGGAGGCGTCGCATGCTATCCAACACGACCTCGTTTCTGCGCGCGGTGGTGCTGTGCTGGAGGTTAGGAGACCGGAGGAAGATGAGGCGGCGGAAGCCGAGTTTGTTGCTGAAGGTGGAGGTATTGATTTGGGCAGGGTCTATGTCCCGCCGGATCCGTACGACAGTATCCAGAGTTTGAGAGGGGATAAGAAGGGTGGGGTGGTGCGGATGTTGGAGATCGTGGGCAAGGCGCCGCTGAAGGAGATGATGAAGTATGATAGCCAGCTGAGAAGTATGACGGGTGGTAGACATAGTTTGCAGCTGGATCCGGGCGAGTTTGAGTTGGTGACGGGGCCGAGGGAGAAGATGATTGGTTGAGTTTGTGTGGGAAGAGATGGTGTACAATATTATGTGATTTCTGTGGTATAAGACTGCTCTGAATTCTAAACATCTACTGGTGCTTGTGTGGTGGTTGCAACATCATGATAGCGACTGAGCATATGTGAGAAGGCCCTTGGTCATGTAAATACTTCCATTATCGCAGTCTCTAACTGACTGGGTGGGACTGGGCTTCTTCAGCTTCCGGTCTGCCATGGTAGCCTCTCCTCCATCTAGGATTTTGCTATCGTCATCATGCCTCATAATAATAGTTCAACCTCTATCATTTGTTCCATACCACATCTGAATGGATCAAACCCTCTCTTGTCCCCTTCAACAACCTCACTACGGTGCCGAACCTCTCCGAGGAATTGCGCCTGTTATCTCCTAGATACCATATGATGGCCTAGCTATCAAAGGCGCCATAAGAGTTAACCACCTTCCCGAGCTCTAATTTATTACTAGTAAGAAAGCATATCATCGACACTAAGAACGCCAGAGCTAGACCCCTCACCGACCGAACCTGAGTGGCTTCGCATCAATCCGCTAGGCGGCGGGATGTTGAAATTGGAGTGAAACCCTCCAGGTCCTCCCTCGTCGCGCCGCTTGAGGTTCTTTGCTGTTTCGACCACGCTGAACTTCTTGTTTGCGTCCTTCATGTCCTTGACGCTGCGCATCAGGTCGGCAACCAGCTCGACCAGCTTGACGTCGTTCGTTTCCTTGAGCAGCTCCTTTTCTAGCGGGCCGAGATCTGAATCCTTCCCTTGTTGCTGTTGTCCTGGTGATGAAGTCGAGTTGGACATGGCTAGTTGAACATTGGTCACCAGCGCTTGGATCTGGCGAAGGATTTTGTTCGAGGGAGTGGTGTACTCGGCCTGGGAGCCCTCAGTTTGCTGCTGGGTGGCATTGCTGTTAAGGTAACCGGGCGGTAGACGTTGGAGATAGGAGATGACGGTGTCGAGTCGCTTCTTCATCATCTGGACGGCGTTGTATTTGGCTTGAAGAGCTGACATATAGTCGAGTTCGGGCTTGGTGAGGTTGGCGTCTCTGTCGTTTGTGGCAGCTCCTTTGGTGGCACTACTTGTGGGTTTGTCTGAGCTCACAGCCCGTCGCTTACTACCCTTGGCTGTGTCGACCACCTTCTTCATCAGAGGCTTGCTGGAACTTTCGTCCTCGGCAGCGGTCGAAGTGACGTTTGCGCTGCCACCTTCCCGCACGAATTCCAGTGCGATCATCTCGGCTTCACCCGTCTCTGTGGTGTAAGGGAGTTCCCGGAACTTGATGGACCTTGAGGGCTCGGCTGCCACATCCTTCATCTCCTTGTCTTCCCCCTCTGGTTCGGTCTCGGTGCCATCGACAATCTCCAGGTTGCTTTCGTATATCGTCAGCGGTAGAGGGTCGCCGGCCACGGGGTTTAGGATTTCGTCGATGTGAAAGCCGAGAAGAACGGCGGACTCGTTTTGTGCGTAGAAGTAGTTGTGTATTGGGAGATGCGCGTTGGTAGGACCGCTCTTGGGCACTAGGGCATACCATCCGACCAAGTCGAGGTTACGATCCTTGTGGACGGCTCTCACTGTAGAGAGTGAATCTGTGTGTCAGTGGTACTGCCTTCCAGTTTGATGGTATAGTAGAGAAACCAACTTTGTTCCAGACGGGGCGTGAACCAGTCCTGGTCAACCTCATAATTCTGCCCATTGTGTGTCGTCTTGACTGAGAAGCTGTGCTCGATGGTGATCTGACGGCCATTCTGCTGGCCTATGAGGGCACCGACGATGGCACCCTTGTAGCCTCGCATGTAGCTGCGTGTGATGTAGTCCGAGATCTCGAGGATAGGAAGCGGATGTAGAGCTACTTGTAGGCTGTTGTCTGACTTTTGCGTCGACATCAACGGGTTGACCGTAGTGGCGGCCATGGTTTCGGTCTTTTGGTTGTGAACCCGTTGCGACTCTCGATGGTGTTTGGTGATGATGGCTGATGGTGTGGGAGGGTTGACGGTTGACGGCGGGGTAACGACGAAGAGCTCAGGTGAATTATCAAGGTTGTCGTTGACATATACAGCCGTGGAATATGGTGGACAGTCCTTGTCGATATGTTGGTTGATCTGGTATTAAGACGACGAATAGCTTCGATTGGTGATGTTGTTTCAATGGATGTAATGGTGTTGATTTGGTTGCTGGTGACAGCTTCTGTAGGACAACTTCAGTGTCGCTGTCGCGTCCCCGCCGTGGACCGTTTGGGCGGAGTGCGGCAGCCTGGAGCGTACAGTACGTTTTCATCACTCGTTGTCATTCAAGACACTGTGCCTTCTTGGAGCTTGAGGTCCGTGCATTACTTGGCATCAGACCTCTTTACAGTACCTATTCAAACCTCCAGTTGACGAGGCGGGCTAACCACAGACTCATGTTTTCCCTATACCTAGACTACTTAACCTATTTGGGTAAAAGATTCTTCGATTTTTTCACCACACAAAAAATTCCAGCGGAGGAATTAACTGCAGCCCCAATGCCCAGCACACACGACCAAAATCTCGGTAATTCAACGACCAAAGGCTTCAACGGCTAAAGGCTTCAACGGCCAAAGGTTTTAACGGCCAAAGGCTTCAACGACCAAAGGCTTCAACGACCAAAAGCTTCAACGACTAAAGGCTTCAACGATTAAAGGCTTCAACTTTTACAATATTTTAAAAGGTTATTATTTGGTACAGCCGGAATTTGGTTATAGGGATTTGACGGCTCACGCACGGCCCTTTTTTTGGACGAGTTGTCAAAAAAATTATTTGAGGCCTAACAAATCCCGGCCTTTATCTTAGGCCAAGATGTTAGCGGCCGATAAGATAGATCAAATGACGGAAACTCCTACCCAAATAGGTTAAGTAGTCTAGGTATAGGGAAAACATGAGTCTGTGGTTAGCCCGCCTCCCAGTTGACGATCTTTTTAATGTGTACACAAACACTCGTTCTCACAGCAACGACATAACTTCTACCAAACAATGTCTTTGGGTAACAGTGATACAGCATGTGATATCAGACGAAACGAAAGCCGAAACATTCCCAGACTATCGCAATGTGAATCTATGGCACCCAGATCGAAGATAAGGAAGAGGCCCATCCATTGATGGTGCCGAGTCAGTCTGGTCACTTCAGCGTCCTACCAATCCCGAGAGTCGAGACCACATTCCACCGGAGTTTACCTGGAACTGGATATGATTTTCTCGTTGTTGAAAGAGGACGCATAAATTCCCCATCTTTCAGTCAGCCTCAGATAGAATCTCGAACAGCTGAGGCTTGAGCCACAGGGTCACACAAGGCAACGGTCCGCAGTCACACAGAGCTTCATCCCACACGTTTTCCCCAACCTTCCCCAGAAAGCCTCCCAAGGCCAAGGCCACTCGAGCACTGGAACGGTCCACCAAACAAGGCCCGAAGCACTGGGTTGCCCCCGGAAACGCTCACCTTGTATGAAATGCTCATTGGACAATGACGACAAACCGTGAGAGCTTGAGCGGGCCTCTCGGAACGACACAACCTCGGATGTCCACTACACACCGGCTTGGCTTCACACATCCTACGGGCTACGGCCATTCTTCCGGGAACACTCCGATCATGGCCCCGGCCCGGGGTGGAGACAGACTCGGTAGACACATGCTGTTCGGGGACTCTTCCCCGACCCTAAGGGCGGATGGCTCCAACGTGCCGTAGAGCCCGGCCAAGGACGCAAAGCACGCAAAGACCAGGGGCTGGGGCAAAGTGTTTTTCAGTTGTAAGCTTGAACGCTGAGGTGGTGAGCTACCGCTAACAAAGAGAGCTGAGAACCTGCAATGTTGCTGCGGTATACGCCTACAACATTGCAGCTTGCAGCTACAGACAGCCACAGAAACGGCCCAGAGCAGACAAGTGACCAAACAAAGGGATCGCCGATGATGTTTTCCTTTCGTTCTCTCTCTGTGGTCATTGGAAGCATTCTCAGGGTCACATCCGTGGTCTCAATAAACTCTTCGAGCTACACTGTTCTTGGTCGCCACCAGTGGCTGGCTGCGATACGGACGACGCCGTCTTGCAGGGTCTGACTTTTAAAGCAGCCTGTTGTATGACTTGCCTGAACCCTTGCCAAGGAAGCACACTGTACATGCAATACATGACATTTTTTTTTTCTCGGGACCAACTTTCTTTCTCCAATATCTCTGATATACATTCCGGCATATAAGGCTCTCCCGCTTCCCTCCTCTTTGGAAATCCTGTAGCTTCGAGTCCACCAGCAAAACCCTTACTCGTACACAACCACCCCGAATATCAACTGCCAGAGCAGGCAACAACCACTTGCTCTGGATTTGCCCATCCTTCCATCAACACCTTCGACTCTCACTACCCCCAATGCTCTTCGTTGTTGAATTCTTCTCTCTACTTCTCAAGCAAATCTTTCCATCCACCAGGCAGGTTGACTGAGAAGACGGACACGTGAAAGGCGTGGAAGCTATCTATACACCTTTGTCTACATATTCCTGAACATCTTGCTCATTAGCAAAGATGTTCACAACCGGAGCCAATATCGAAGGGCGGCCCCCATCAACTGGCTTCAAGACAGCCGACGCTGAGAAGAACGCTGGTTCCGGCAGCGAGATTCACCATGAGGTCGCATCCTTGTCCAGCAGTGGTCATGGGGACAAGACCCATCGAACGCTCAGGTCTCGCCATATCCAGCTGATCGGTTAGTGTACCCCTACGTCATTCCATGAGCTGACTCAACTAACACGCAAATTATCAACAGGCATTGGAGGTACCATCGGTACGGCCCTCTATGTCCAGATCGGCAAGGGTCTCCTTAACGGAGGACCAGCCAGCTTGTTCCTGGCCTTCACTATCTGGTGCACCTTCATCCTCGCCGTCACCATGTGCATGGCCGAGATGGTCACCTACCTGCCCATCTCTTCGCCCTTCATCCGCTTCGCCGGCCGTTACGTCGACGAGGCCTTTGGATTCGCTGCCGGCTGGAACTTCTTCATCTTCGAAGCTGCCATGGTGCCCTTCGAAATTACCGCTTGCAATGTCATCATTCACTACTGGAGCGACGCCGTGCCCGTCGGTGGCATTATCGCCATCACGCTTGTGATTTACGGATTGGTCAACTTGCTGGCTGTAAAGTGGTATGGTGAAACCGAGTTCTGGGCGGCTCTGGGCAAGTTCTTACTCATCGTGGGCTTGCTCATTTTCACCTTCGTGGTCATGGTGGGCGGAAACCCACTAGGAGACCGGTTCGGATTCAGATACTGGAAAGAACCCGGCGCTTTTACCGAGCTGTACTACACCGGCTCACTTGGTCGCTGGCTGGGATTCCTCCAGTGCCTGATCCAGGCCAGTTTCACCATTGCCGGACCGGATTACGTCGCCATGGCCGCCGGCGAAGCAGAAAACCCCCGCGTCGTCATGCCTCGCGCCTTCAACGCCGTCTTTTACCGTTTGACCGCCTTCTTCGTCCTCGGCTCCCTCGCCGTCGGAATCCTGGTGCCATACAACGACGCTGAGATGGCCCTTGCTTTCTCCTCCGGTGCGCCCGGCGCCGCCGCTTCGCCCTATGTCGTCGCCATGAACCGTCTGAAAATTCGTGTTCTACCGGATATCGTCAACGCTATGGTCCTCACCGCCGCCTTTTCGGCCGGTAACAGCTACGTCTACTGCGCCTCGCGCTCTCTCTACGGCTTGGCCCTCGAGGGCAAAGCGCCCAAGGTTCTAACCAAGTGTTCCCGCGCCGGCGTGCCCTATTACTGCGTCTTGATCGTCCTTTGCATCGGCCTGCTCGCCTTCCTGCAAGTCAGCAACAACGCGGCCGTTGTGCTCTCATGGTTCGTCTCCCTTGTTACAGCCAGCCAGCTGATCAACTACAGCGTCACCTGCATCGCGTATCTGAGATGGTACTCGGCCCTGAAGGCACAGGGGATCAGCAGGGACTCGTTGCCCTACAAGGGCCTTCTTCAGCCGTATGTGGGCTGGTACGGTCTCTGTGGATGTTTTGTCATGACGTTTGTGGGCGGTTATACGGTTTTCCTGCCGGGAATGTGGGATGTTCCTACGTTCTTGTTCTCGTATACCATGGTTGGTGTCTGCCCTGTGCTGTTTGTGGGGTGGAAGTTGCTGAAGAAGACCAAGTTCTACAAGGCAGCGGAGATTGATCTCTATAAGAACTTGGATGAGGTGGAGGAGTATCAGGCGAATTATGTGCCAGTGCCGCCTAGGTGAGTTGAACAGCAAACTTGGCCGAGATTGAACATTGTGCTGACTTTATTCACAGGAACGGATTCGAACGTGTCTTGGACTGGATGTTTGGTTAAGCATCGTATGGCATCCATATGAGTTACAGAAACGATGCTGTTCCGAAGAATACGGTTAATGAAGACACAAGCCGCATACGAGGCCTTTAGGATTGGATACCCGTAGCATACCAAAAGCTGGGCCTCTTCTTTGGCTACAATCAATGAGTTGACATGTATCATATCGGCCCAGTGACTGCAGTTCGAGCTCACAAACTCTCCCTCCACCGTGAAGTGACACACCAAAAGCGATCAACTGACAAAAGAAACGAGTTGTTCCATTCTACTCGATGCTTCAAGGTTCTGACACGACTTCAACGAAGCCATAGCAATTTGTTTGTAGAAGCCCCGATGCAAACCTCGAAAAGGCTTACTTGGGAACCTTTTACAAACGCCAACACAACAAGGAACCTCGAGTATCTCACCGACTTATCTGCTTATGGTAGCTCCTTCACAGAACTGGTGGTGATACACATAGTCGAAGCCCAAGTCCTTGTGAACAAGCCTGAGTCCAAATTTTGAAGCGCCGCAACTCCATATAAAATTACTCTCGGCAACACCCGAAGAAAATCTTTGCTCTCCCCATCTCTTACCACCCACACTTACATACACAGACGCAATCGTCACTCAAAAACATATCTTCCGCCTTTCTACAAGCAAAAGCCCCAATAACGCAACCTCGAAAAGATGGCCTGGGAAGAAGACTACGAGGTCAAGCCTCACCCGGCAACGGTCCCAGCCGTGAAGACCAAGGCTCAAGCTGCCCCTGCCCCTGCCCCTGAGGGTTCTAGCAGTCCCGATTCCACTTCCAGCTCTGGTTCCAATTCCAAGAAAAGTCAGCAGAACAAGCCGGAAGAGAAGAAACCGAATATCTCTAACGTCACCACCGAGGGAGAAAGATCTGTAGCGAAGGACAACAAGAAGAAGGAGAAGAAGTGGGCAAGTAGAGGCGAGAATGGCGAGGAGTGGGGATCGCGCAAGATTGTGAGTGAAGAGGATGGGAAGATTACCGAGGAGTTTTATCATCGGTGGTGCTATTGAGGGTGACTTGGGACTTGAGCGCGTGGTTTAGAAAGTATGGGGAGAGAGTCGAACTGAAGGAAACCTGGAGGGATTGCTTGGGCGGATTGTTAACCTGAACGAAGTCGGGAAAGGATCATGGGAAGGAATAGAAACGCATCACTCCAGTCAGTTACGTGATCTCCGGTGTTCTTGAAAAGGTGAATTCCCTCCTTTTGCGCTTTAGGTCAAGAACAGACACAAAGTCAACCGCTCGCGAGAGTTCATTGCCTTGATGCCGCGTCGACTCTGCTCCGGTCTCGGTCTGATGCGTCCGCTTCCAAGTTCTCTGTACCTTCCTTAACACCCTTGACTGCTAGAGAACGAAATGACAAGAGCAACTGGCCTCTCTTACAATACTCCTGGAAGGTGAATCCCAACTTTGCATTCACCGACTTTCTCGGGGCCGGCAAGGAAGATTTCTCGACCAAAATTATTGCCAGTCAAACATGGCCCAATTGATTGCTCTATCTCACGGCAATTTGTTTGGGTGTTCGACCATCTGCAATCCTACATCTTTCTCTCTAGCTTGGGTCGGTCAACAACAATTCTCCTACTCTTCCTTTGCTCTTCACTTCCTTCAATCAACCCTTCACCAGCAGGCCAACACGCCCTATCTCCTGGCTCGAAGCACTGGAAATCCTCACAGTCCCGCAGCCGGCACCTTGTACAGACAACACCGGCAAAGGTTCATGCAGCATTCACCGCGCATGCAAGAAACAGCTGGACGTTTCCCCCACTTCACTGCCCGTAAGCGGAATATTTAAGTCACACGATCTGGAGCGGCCTGTGATTCCCCTCTTTCTTCCTCAGACCAGCCAATTCATCAATCCCTTCCATTGGTTGCGAAATTGATCTCTTTTTTGAGAAACACCAAGATATTGCCGGAGAATACTACGATTCTCCGGCACAAGAATCGGCGTCAAAACAGAAAGACGTCACCACTGGTCAATCTCTCTACCCAGAGATCAGCCGCCATCAGTGAGACTACCGGTAGTCCTCCGCCAGAAGTCCTCCCTCAACACAAGTTCAGGAACAATGGCTAACTTCTTCTGTCATCTCCAGTTAGCACATCAGTCCCATCCGTCCCACCGAATCCTATTCTCTCTGGAGATCTCAATTATCGACACATATCCCCAGATGGCATCATGCAACTCCAATTCGAAAGCATTGCCCTGAAGCCAGAAACCGCTATGGAAAACACTGGCAAACGATTCGTTCGCCCCGACACTCCTCCATCAACATCCAGTCAAGGCGTGCCTGTCCTTCCGAGCTCCCAACCTCCAGCCATGAAGACCAGGAGACAAGAGAGTGGCTACGACCCCGACCTCAGTTCGGCAGTAGCAGACATGCAAACAACCTACGCCGGTCTATCCCTCGACAACGAACCCGTGCTCAATATACGCCCCAGACGCTCCTCTCTGATGCTGCCACCGACCAGAATACCAAAGCCAAGAGAAGAACGAAGACGTCGTAAAAAATGGGTTTCCCCCGAGAAACAAGGCGACGGAAACAAATTGCCACCACCAACGCCATGCCCATCTCCATCCCGCCGAACGAGAAGAAGACGTTCTTTCTCATCTTCTTCCTCAGTTGACATCGAGAACGTTCCTCGAAGAAGTTCCCGGCCTTATACCAACTATGAGAAGAAAGTCCATGGGAAGAAGGTTACTCGGTCTGCGAGTGCCGGCGCCGTTACCGGTACTAGACGCACTGGTTATGACGCCGATGACGAGGAGAGTGATATCATGCAGATTGAGGGAGGATCTAACGAGGATGTAGAGATGGATGATGTACCGTCATATGGCAAGACTCGACCTGATTATATACGAGGAGATAACACTGGATATGATGGAAATGTCAAGATGGAGAATGTGCCCCCGTCTTATTCGTCGAGCGGGGCAAGGCTTGGAAGTGATGGGTTTGTGAGCGGTCGCCCTGTACTGGAACAACGAGAGGAGGAAGGTAACAGGATCAGGAAGAGAGTGCGATCGAGCGAAGATTTAGGGCAATGCGAACGAGTCCAGAAGTGGAGGAAGATTGGTTCGGGGTGGAGGACTGGTGAGTGACAGGAGCATGATCGTCCCGGGCAAGGCACTAAGAGAGGTTCAACAAGCGGATGAATCCTTGGTTAAGTATTTGGGGAACTGGATATAGGTGACATATATCACAAGAGGACAGTGCTGGAGTACCAATGTAGCGATAAATAAATGACTTGATAGAAGTTTTAAGCGTAGATATCTGGCCAGTTTAGGTTCACAGTGTGATTGTTTTGCTGAAGTATAAATAGGCAGTCAAAGAAACCGAGTTAAACGCCGCAATGCTGTCCACCATCCTAAACCCGCAACCTTACCCAGAACGCCCTTTTCCATTTCCTGATCACCAAAGCAAAAACACCATTTTCCCGAGTCCAACAGAAAAACAAATTCTTTTGTTTGGTTCGCACAAAGGACACATGCATCGTAGCTTATATCATATTCCCAAGACTCGCAACCCTCCCGGGATGTCTAGGTGGGATTGGCATCATTGGTACCTGTTCAGTCCTCGTTGCTGTCGCTGTCCTCGTCCTCGTCACACCACCTACAACTTCACTCTCGGCGCCAGCACAAGCAGGATGCAAATCCCCTGACGCAGACCTCTCCACTTTAACCCTAGCTTCCCAAGCCTTCCAATCATCCTTCAATCTGCTTCTTCCTTCCTCCTCATCGTTCGTGGCAGTCGTTCCCCTAAGCTCTGTTGGTGTCGTAGGCGTTTCCAGATCCACCTCTTCGTATGTGCCGTTGATGTTCCGCCTTCCCCTATTCCCATCCCTAGCGTTGGTGTTGGTGTTGGTGTTGGTGTTCGTGTTAGTGTTGACCCGCTCCAGTGTGTTCACCCTCTCCAACGTCGTACTCCTCTCCAGTGTACTAACTCTTTGCATCTCCAACGTGCCGACTCTTTCCAACGTATTCACCCGACTCGAACTAAGATAAGGCCCATTCGTTCTCGTTGTAGGAGACAGCGGAGAAAGCGACATCTGACTATCCAACGACAATGAATTCCATGATCTGCTGGCATACGATTTGCGGATCATGGAGGCGCGTTGGAGTTCTTGTTGTTCATACTCTGTTGTTGGTGTGGAGGATTTTCGTCTCAAAAAGCCGAATGTGGTTGTTTTTGGTGATTCTTCTGGTTGCTGTTCATTTGGTGGGATTATGAGTTGGGGGGTTGATGAGGAGGCTTGGTTTTGGAGTCGACATTGGCGGCGGTTGTAATAGATTATCAGGGCTGTGGTGGAAGTGGCGAGGATGGTGAGGCCGAGTACGATGCCAATTATGATCCAGGGGAGGGAAGGGTTAGAGGTGATTGACTTTGAGGATGATGGTTTGTTGTTGTTGGGGATGGAGGAGGGGGTGGGGGAGATAAAGTCTCGGAGGAGAAGTGGTATTGGTGACATTTTGGGATGTATTTGATGGTGAAGTCGGTTGAGACTATGGTGAATGGATGGATGTGTTATCACCAGAGGAGATTTTCTTTTCACGAAGACATCAAGAAGAGAGAGTCTGTAGGTAACAGTACGGGAAAGCAATCAGCTATCCGAGGTGAGTGATCCCTCTCCATTATGTATTTGTGTATGTGCCAAACAATCCCTACTGTTTAAACGGTTGGCGACATGATGGTAGGTAACACCGAGAAAGAGGCTGCGCAACACAGGACATGGAGACGAGACCTACCTCACACAAACCAGACTTAGACAACAATCTCCATCTGCATATCGACATATATGGGGCACTATACCCGTATCCAAGGTTGACCCCAGCCCTCAGCCCTGGGGGCCGGTCGATCGTGGAGAACCAAAAGATCTGGGGGTCCCGGTTGACGGTAACAAATGTGAAGTGACCATAAATCCCACCTCCAATGCCTCTCCTATCCACTGAGTAGCATAGATTAAACTGCGCCCCCAACCATCAAGTTGAGTGTAATGGGCCTATTATTGATTCCGCACTGCATGTTCGCCCTTGAAAGTAGCACAAAACCAAAGTGCCAAGCCCTTGGATTGTATACCGGACTCGGGCTGAACGGTGTTCCTTCATGTTGTGCATCCATTGATCGCGAGATTTTGACTAGGGGCACCTTGGGTAGGTCAGTATATGCAATGCAAGTTGCCCGTGATACTACCTTTACCCTTCAACACCCATGGATTTCTTTTCCGGTGATGGCTTATCGTTCGTTGTCGGGTTTATCGTTCTCATGGAAGAAACGTGGTGTTGGCTTTAAAGAAGAAAGCCCCAATCGGATGGAGGGCCAGGGGAGGCGCAGCTATTTCGATATTGGGCTGTGAATCCTCCACTGCTATTCGCTCACCAGTTTGCAGTGGATTTTCGGGTGATCATCGTGGGTTGCGTGGGATGTAACGGGCGCTAAAGCGTTACGTTCCCGTGGTGCATGCAGTAAACATGGTGAAGCTTCCGGCACTCGAGGCCTGGAAGGGTCCCCGTGGATGCTACCGAGTTGCTAAAAATTGCTTGTTGGTGATGGGGTTCCATGGTGGTGTAAGCATGCCGTGATGTTCATCCGGGAGGCTCATTGCGCTTAGAAGTGGGCCTCAGATGGTTAGTTCCATGGTTGTTGGTGTTGGTTGTTTCGTTTTTTTGAGCCTCCAGAATGACATTCCCAACAGTGGTTCAGGTTGGCCAACAATGGCTGGCCTTCGGTTGTTCCTTGATATTCGCGGATCTCGCTTGCTGTTTCCAGCTACTATCACCGTTACGGTTTCTCGCCACTCTGCGCTCTGGCTGTGGTGTTTTGGCTGTGATTTTCTTCGCAACGGAATTGCTCGTGTTGAAGAATTCGCAGATAAAGCTGACTCGCCCTCGCATGTTTGCTCTTGGATATCCTCCATCCGGAAATCATCTTAGTCCTCAACACGTGTCTGTCGATCGTCGGAAACGGTAACGCCTTCTCTTCGTATTCTCGAGCACAATGTGCTTGGCGTCTCGGGCCGACAGCCGACTGGATGATGAAGGTCCGCGGCTGACCTAAGACCAGAAAGTCTTCCACCCACCTGATCTTCAGGTTGTGTCTTGCATGTTGAACGTCGCCAGTGTCTGGTGTTTTTCAATTTCAGGCCTTCGTGTTAATCGGGGGACAAACGGCTGATCGTATCTTGGTATGTCGAGGACGGGACTTATCCACCGTCGGATGGGAGAATAAGCACAGCATCTGTGTGTGGTTCGCTTCGATATGCTGCAGTGACATGTCGTTCTGACCCGCGGCGGTCGCAAAGTGTTGTGTCTTCTTGAAGTTGCAAAAAGATGGCGGGGAACGCGGGGCATAGGCGAACACAGTGGAGACCAAGGCCCGTGCCGGACGGGACTGCGGGGCCGCGGCAGCATGAACTCCGGATTGCGGAGCCGGCGTTTGCAACAATTAAGTGGGTCTTATCGGAGCGGGACCCACCCATAGATTTCGAGTGGAGCCTCCGAATCAGTCACCCCTCCATAAAAAGTCGCGGATCCCAAACTTCCTTTTGCTTTCTTTTTCCCCTTTCCTCCCTCGTGAAGCTTCGTCCCCTTCAACGCTGCGTTTCTATGCTACCAACGGAGAGTGCCTCGGCAATCCTTTCATCATTGGCATATGAGAAATTCGGAGAAATCGCTTCACTTCAATCATCCCTCTGGTCGCGTCAGGTTCGGCTCACTTCAGTGGTCTGGGTTTGGCAAGATTTATGGTACTGCTTGCCGGCAACGGCCTCGCGCGATCCCCGCGTGTGTAATTGGCATCAGAAAAGCAGGGCGCAGGACTTCTCCTGGTCGTTCGCGGCCGTGGGGATAGCTCCAGTGTTTCCTCTGGGAGAGCCGTTACGAAGCTTGTGGGTAGAACCACTTGAGTGCAATACGCAGCGTGCTAGGTCTGTCTTCCTCTCGGGAGGCAGATCTGTACAATTCGATTCCGATCATTCTGTTGGGGACGAAGCTTCACCACTCCTCTTTTTTCTCAGGTAAGAAGTACACGTGTCATACCCGAAGGACAAAGGATACTGCTAACAATGACTGTCGACACCCGACACTCGTCTCGACACAAACCAAACTCCACGGAATTGCCAGGCAGAACTGAACGCTCGTTGAACATACCCATCTCCCGCCGTATAACACCGATACCAGACCGAGAGAACGTCAACTAGATGTCGGTGAATGACAATAAAGCCACGCCAAGGTGACACTGGGGGCGGCTTGCTGGCAACACCGGCACAGGCGAGAACGTGCCTGATAGAATCTCCGACCCTAACAAGGCGGCCGAAGAGAGGACAGCACCTGATCAAGGCTGTGGCCTGTGGCCTGCTCCGGTTCCAGATCATCGCAGCGGCTGAGGCTTGGAGAACTTACCATCATACTCTTTGACTCCCGTGCCACGATCAATATCCTACGCCAGTCACACGGCTGCCTTCAAAGACGATGTTGGACCGAGGCGGGTAAGCTGACAATAGGCAAAGCTCGGATCCTGTGTCACCTACATATTGCCCTGCACATCATCCAGCCGCCCCGCGATCCTACCTTCTCACTCGGGAACTATGTTTCGGTTGGCGGCTGAGTTGCAGTGCTCTGCGAACCATTATATCTTGCAAGCATGTTAGCTGCGATATTACAACTGGTGGGGTAGGTGGTTCCCATGATTGTCATCAGGCTGGTGAGACATTCACGGTGGATTTATGATGCAAAACCGAGTTTCTTTTTCTTTTTCTTTTTTTTTTTATCAAGCGGTGATATCCTTATGTTGCGAGACCATAGTCTTCATGTAGACAGAAGCATAAGTACTGCTTCAGGAAGTCCTAAACAATCAGAGAAAAATGTTGAAAGTTCAATTCCCCCCTGACTCTACTAGACATCTGGTGGCGCCCAAGCATGGTGATGGTTTTCCCGATTAGCCAGTAGAGAACCGATGAGGCTGAGACTTGAGGGAGTACACCGTTTCAATATTTCCGCCTTTGGGGAGCACAGGATGTTGATCAAGATGACTTACCATGATGAGTTGAAAGCGTTCATATTAATATCTCGCTAGAAACAGGAAGGTGGATGTCCCTCGCATGTCCTCGGTGGTTATGACCTTTCCCGGCGAAAAGACCAGCAGACCACGGTTGGTGGCGGCCGACTCAGAAGCACGACTGTGTTCAACTTTACCACGGAACTAACCCCCACAGGCACACGAGATTGAAGGAGGCAACGCAGGAAAAGGATCTGAGTCTTGGTATGCTTACAGGCACAGTAGACCCAAGAATCACCAGTCACTCTTTCTTGAGAAGAGACGTCTGCGCCTCAGTACAATATGCCAGGATCTCGGTCACCAAGCACGACGAGCGCCGGTGAGCGGGAAGATATGGTCCCCGGACAGGCCGATGAGCAGTCACCCCTTCTTGAACACGGCAGAAGGACCGTCAGCTTTGACACTATATCATCTCCTGTCCAACCCGAGCCGAGTCCACGGCAACAGCCAAGTCGAAGTCGCAGCAGTCCTGGCACCAATTCATCAAAGACATCTGCTGTGGACTTTGGTTACTCATCAAAATCAACGCCAGACCTAGCAAGACGTTGGACCGTATCAGACGAAGAGGAAATAATGTCGTCCTCACCACCATTTCCGCCCATCAAGACGAGCACTGACACGGGCTCAACCTCAGCATCCAAAGCTCAGGCCGTCACCCCGACAATGACACCAGTCCAAGCAGCAGCCGTTCGGTCCTACACCGCAGCCGAACATGCCATTCACAAAGCCGACACCAACCTATCATGGGGCGACCCAGCCGGTCTTCCCATGCGCGGGATTAACGACGAAAACCTAGTCATCTTCAGGCGGGCGATCGGTATCAATAGCGGCCTGGCCGGGGAGTCGGATCCGCGAAGTCTAGAGGAGGGCCGGAAGCGGGCGGTAGGCATGTACGCGGCAACGATGAAGGCACAGCGTGAAAAGCGAGTGAAGCACGCGCTCATCGACTTTTTGCTCTATGCCAGCCATCTGGCGCAGATCTTGATTGGAGCTACTTTGACTGCCTTGTATGTCTTACCATCTCCTGTTCCATCCAAGGATGAGAAACTTGGAAGTCATTGACTAATCTACCAAAAGTGGTCCATCAGCAGGAAAACACGCAATCCTCATTACCGTCCTCGGCGCAATCAACACCGTCATCGCCGGCGTTTTGGCTCTGATCAAAGGTCAAGGTCTACCCGAACGACTAAGACATGACCAGTCCGAGTTCCGAAAGTTGCAAGACTGGATTGAGCAGACCGAGGCTCTTTTGGCCGTGGGCGTCATTGGGCGCAACCGCAAGGAGGTTGGCTTGTTGGTCCAGGTTGCGTTCAAAAAGTATAATGCCGTAAGACAGTCGGAGGAGAATAATAGGAATGAGAATTATGTGAGGGTTAGTGCGCCGGATCCGCAGGCGAGCCGTAGTGGTAGTGGTAGTGTGTCGGCGGCGGCGGCGGATCATGGTGGTCATACGGGGCAGATGGGGAAGTTGTTGGATCATAGTCATGAGGGAGGAGGGACTGGAACTGGTGGTGGGTATCAGAGTGTGAAGAATGGAGGTATAGGGGGTGGTTCACATACAGGGCGTTAATAAATGTGGTGAGAGAAAATCTGGCGAGTACTAGGTCATGGATAGTTTATTTTGAGAATAGATGATGTTGAGGCTGCTTCTCTCATGGTTGTCAATGTTTCGTCTCTTCGAACACATCACAAGTGAAGTGAGTATTTGGGCTGGACTTTCAAGGTGCTGGTGACCGCATGTTACCTGTGAATTAGACCGTTTCTGAAGAATATATCACTAATAACTGCGTTTGAGTGGGGGGAACGGAAAAAACGAGCAAGTCTTTCTGTTGACTTAAGCTGCAGGAAGTCCGAGGTGTTGCAAAAAGACAACTTGACAAAAACGTAGGACCTCGAAAGCGCTCCCCACTTGAAACTGCCCATATAGGTCTAGCGTTCTTGACCATAGAGTAACAATAACCCAAAGTGGTTTAGTGGCGCAGTGGTACTAGCCCCGAACTGGACACCGAAAGGTCACCGGTTCGATCGCTATGGGGGAGCTGCTTGGGTGCGTCCTAGGCACTCCTCCATAGCGAAGGTGGAAGCGAGTATCATTATCATCAGCGTTGCTTTTTTTTACCCATCTTTTTTGCGTTTTTGTTTTCAAGATAATGTTTTGTTTTCTCTCTTGCCTCATCGGTCTTGATTTTTGGTAGTGCGTCACGGGTTTGGTTGTATGCAAGACTTGCATGTGGTGTTGTGATTTCGGTGACAAAGACTCAAGAGGAAGCGTTTGCTTTCAAGGGACAGTGGGGCGTTGAAGGCTAACCCAAAACTAACAAGGTTTGGTGAGTAAATCGTACAAAAGTTGCTAGTGTGAGTTAAATACCATCATCATCAGATTAACCACTCATTCCGTTCCTCTTCATTCTCTGTCTTTTCCCACTTCCAACTCACTTTTCAACAATGGACGTCGACGACAACATCATCAAACTGAACTCATACAATATGGCCCAACAGAATGAAGTAAACATTTTCCAGTATCCGATCAAGCACCAAGTGCCTCCTCCACCTCGGGATACTTCTCCAGCTTATGCCTTTCCTTGAGCGCCTCTCTCTCCTCCCACGTGTACAGCCCATCACCACTCTTCTCGCCCAAGTCGCCGCGGTCGACATACGTCTTCTTCAACCACTCCAGCGGCTTCTCCCCAGACTTTGCAATCTCCGGTCTCTGCTCGATATAATGCTCCTCTATATTCGCCACGACATCCAGTCCAACCTCATCCATCCTCTCACACGGTCCCTTCTCCGCGTGAAAGAAATCACGGAAAAGCGCATCGATCTCCGCCGGCTTTCCCACCCCCTCCTGCAGCACAGCCAGGGTCTCGCGCTTACACGCTGCCCAGATGCGATTGAACATGAACCCCTGGCTTTGCACCCCCGGAGGCACGACCATGGGGGTTAAGCCCATGTTCTTCATCTCCTGCGTCAAAAAGGGAAAGATTCCCTCGTATGTGTGGGAAGAGGACATCACCTCCACATAAACGTTGCGCGGCGGAATGTAGTAGTGCGTGTTGAGCAACCGACCAGGGTGCTGAAGATGAGACGCCATCTCCGAAGTCATCAGGCTGCTGCTGTTGGAAGCGATGATGCAGTTTTCGGACAACAAGGGTTCGATTTCGGCCAAGGCGGAGGTCTTGAGGGACAAGTTCTCGGGGAGACACTCGATTACCATCCATGGACCCTTGTTCTTCCCCGACTCGGTATGAGCATGGCTGAAATCAAGCTTCAACCCGTTGCGCTTACCGGCCGTGGTCGCCTCGCGGATGTCAGTCGTAAAGTGGACGGGGCCCGGGTGGGTGCCGTGGCTTAGGCAGTATTTGGCGAGGTTGTCGGTGATATACTCGGTACAGGAGCGGAGCGCGTCCGCGGAAATGTCGTAGACTGTCACCGGCCGGAGCGCGGATGCCCAGACCAGAGCTATCCGGCGCCCGATGTGGCCGGCGCCCATGATCAGGACGGGCTGTTCCCACATGTCTTTGTCGGTGGGCGGGTGCCATTGGGCGAGGGACCGCGCCACTCTTTCGGGTGCGTGAGAGGTGAAGAGCTGAGTCGCATGTCGAGAGAAGGGCCTGGGACCGTTGCGCGCTGATCGAAAACGTTTCTGGTGGAAAGCGCTGGAGGTGGATTGCACACGGGCATATGCGCGAAGAGAGTTGAAGCCGCCTTCCCAACTCTTCGGTAGGTTGGAAGGTCGAGATAGGAAAGGTCGAACTACCAATGATGAAAGAGACATGCTGACTTAGGCTGACATTCACGTTCTGGGTTTGGGTTCTAGGTCAACGAATGGGTTAAACTGGAACTAGAGGTTTGGTCACCTACCTTATATGGCTATCTCGACGTTGATGTTTACCGGAATCCGTTAGCACACAGGAAGAGCAAACCACAGCAGGATCGCGTTTGCGAAAACAACCAAACGACTTCGTGCATTATCGTCTAGGCGACCATCTGTGCGTCACTTGGGATGACGGTCACCGCATATTGCAGGACACTTTCTGTTGCTCAGACCTCGGGTTCCTGGCACCTGATGAACCTCGCATTGCCTGGCTTTGCATCTTACCAATCTCGTCACTATCATGTAAGGCTGGCTGTGCAGAATACATAACCCCCCAAATTGGATAATTCTATATAACGGTACGTGAGAACTCCTGCCCGATCTTGATACCTGCTCAGCTATTAGGTCGATGAAACATCAAGCCTAGGCAGCCCGCGCCTTTCCCTTCTTCTTCTTCTTCGATTTCTGTCCTTTTTCCTCCTTCTCAAGGGCTATGTACTGCCTACGCAACGACACCTCCGGCCTGACATGCGGAACCACAAAATTGATCTCGATACGCGCCCACTCTGTAAAATCCCACAACCCAGGAGTGATGAAAAGAACAACCTGTCCACCCTCATCATCATATTGAATGTCTCCCAGATCTCCCGTCGGATTTTCCCTTACCACATACTCATCCCCAAGATTTCTGGCGTGCATCTTGTCGGCTTCGAAGTGGTCGGATCTCAAATCATCATAATGATCCCGCGGGTCCCGGTATATGAGCGCCCAGTTGCCTGATGATCGCAGCATCCTCGAGTTAAAGTCGTTGGCATGGTCGATGATCTGCACGGCGAGGTCCTGCATTTCCAGCTCCCGCTCCGCCCTCTCTTCGTTGAGATATCGACCTTCCTCGAGCCCGTCGGCGTCAACATTTTCTCTCAGAAAGTCGAGTACACCACGGCAAAAGACGTGTTCGAATGCACGCACCACCCGGGTCTGACTTTCTTGCTCGTATATCGCTTTCAAGAACGTCGCCAGACGAGCCCGCAGTTCGCACAGTTCGCTCACGGATTCTGGAAATTCGTCTCCGACGCATGCTGTTACTAAAGTGTCGATAAAATTTCAAGTCAGCAAAACGGTTCAACAAAACGACCAAAAGACAAAGCAAGAGGAAAAGAAGCACTCACAAGAAGTAACCCACAACTCAGCCAGCATCTCTCTTCCATGTCCAAACGCAAAGTACTCCGACTCCTGCCTGTTGAAAAAGAACCGATGCAGCCTCCTCCAGATCAACGCCTCGAGCAACCACCGCGCAAACACCGGTCTTTCCGGCATCCAATACTTCCTCCAAAACGTCGCCAGCTGTTCAAACTCGCCCCTTATCTGGTCAGAATCCACCGTCAAATCTGCCATCTTCGCCGCGTCCAGCGGGATCATCGAGACAAGCTTTTGCACCAGATACTTCAAGTGGGCAAAGTCCCGCTTCAGATCTTCCGGAGCGGTCGGGTCACCATACGGATGGGCCATCGCACGCGTGAAGATGCCCTGCGTGTAGCGCAGGTTGTGATCCCGGGCGTGCTGGAGACGGTCGTTGTAGTTGGCGCGCAGCTGGGTGAGTCGGGTTCGGAGACGCACTAGTCCTCCCTGGTTTTGGATGTTGGGTCTTTGCTGGTAGAAGTTCTCGGAGACGTCGCTGTCGTCGGATGAGACGGAGGAGTCGTCCGAGGAGTCGGGGTCGGGGTTGGGGTCACTGCCACCGCCGGCCGCTGCTGCTCCCTCTTCTCCTCCTGCTGCTCCGGGGACTGCTGCTCCGGGATCGGCCCCTCCTGGTGCGGCTCCTCCTGGTGCTGGTGCTCTTAGTATCCCTAGTCCTTCTAGTACTTGGAGTGCTCCAGGTACTGCCAAGGCTTCTATTCCTCTTCTAAATCCTGGTCTTCCTAACTGTCTGAGAGCTCGTGCCACAGCTCCGGCAAGATCTTCGCCCAGAGCATTGAACCTCTCTCGTCGTTCCTGCCCTTGTCTTTCCTCCTCTTGTCTTTCCTCCTCTTGTCTTTCATCCTCTTGTCTTTCCTCCTCTTGCCTTTCCTCCTCTTGCCTTTCCTGCTCCCGTCTTTCTTCGTCCTCTCCACCTCCACCGACGTTGTCTTGCTGTTGCTCATCATTGTTGTTAAAATCCACCTGCCTCCTTGCCGGCTCCTCTATCCCGTTCCTGACCTCAACTTCAGAAACATATTGGCCCCGCCTCTTTTGGCGCTGCCGCCACCTCGCCTGTGCCTCTTCGCCCATCCTACGTATCTCACTTTGCTCACGGCGTGCACGGACGATAGAGCTTGTTTGAGAAGAAGGCAAGTTCGGATCCCGTTCGCCGGATGGGGGGTCCCTGTTCCTGGGCCTGGGCGGCGATGCGCTCTTTCGTGCAATTTCAAAAGCGCTTCCTTCAAGTCGTTTTCTGGGGTTGGGTTGGGCGGATTTGGCGATGGCGTTGTTGCCGAAGTGGGGAGGCTGAGGGTTTGCTTGAGGACCGGGATCGGAACCGGGGCCGGGATCGATTCTGGCTCTTTTGGCTGGGCGTTGTTGCTGGCCTTCGTTGTCCTCGTCTTCCTCGGGGTCGTCGTTGTTGTTGTTAGCTTCGTCTTCGTCATCGTCTTGTTCCATTTCGGCCGCATTTCTCTTTTTGCCTCTTGCGGGTCCTGCCTTTTGGGCTGCTGCGTTCTTCTTAGGAGCAGCCTTCTTGGGAGAAGCTCTCTTCTGGGGAGTGGCAGCAGCCTTTCCTTTCCCCTTTCCCTTGGTTGGCGTAGCAGCCGGTTGGTCGCCATCATCATCATCATCATCATCATCATCATCATCGCCGTCTTCGTCTACACCGTCATCCGCAGCGTTCTTTCCCTTCTTAGCAGCGGCAGCACCCTTCTTCCCTTTTGCAGGCGTAGCAGCAGCTTTCCCCTTCTTCCCCGTCGCGGGAGTCTTCTTCGTTGCAGCGGCTTTTCCCTTGCCTTTACCCTTGGGCGTAGCAGGTCCTTGCCCTTCGTCCTCTTCGTCGTCCGCGTCGTTCTCTGCCTCTTGCTCTGCCTTCTTAGCTGCCCTCTTAGCGGCTGCATCCGCCCTCTTGGCTGCTGCCTCTGCCTTCCTTTGGGCTTCAGCTTCCTGTTTGGCTTGTTCTTCAGCTGCTTTGATGGCTTTTGCTTCAGCGAGAGCTTGTTGCCGTGCGGTGAGTTTGGGCGGCATTTTGGCGGTTCTTGAATGGTTGATTTAAGAAGGGTAGCTCAATGACTTAAAGTGAGTTGCGACCAGAATGCGCCAGATGATGCCCGCGAGTCTCAGAAAACTACGACCTGTTGTTCTCTTTCTGATTGGAGTGGGAGTATAAAATGATGGACTTGGAAGAGTTTTCTGAGACTTCGTTTACCTTCGCGCCGTCTTTGCACTTCTATGGGGGTTTTGGTCAACATTTGCATCGACCCAGCAAACAATGTGCATCCCTTGTTTGACCGTTTGCGGTTATTCTGTGGTTGCGTTGGCTTTTCCGTTCCTAGCCTTTTCTTTGTATCCCTGGCTAGTGCCGTCTTTGAACTCCCAGAGCTAGGTATCATGACTATTCTGAGCAATGTGCCGCATCTGGGTCTGCTTGCTTTGTTGCTTGGTGCTTTTCTTTGTCTAGCTACCTAGTTGCAGCTATAACAATGAAGAGAGCAAGGGACCAGTGGCCTTTGTCAGTGCAACCCATTGCCGGCGGTCTAGTCCACAAACAATTTCACAATTAATGATCTCCCTTTGGCCCCAATTACCTCGGCATTGCCATTTAGTCGCGGGATTGTCATGAGGCTGGCGGCAGTGCCGTTGTGTGTTAACATTCGACACTCGCGATGTTCTCGAGCAGGAATATTATGGAGCCGACGGATTTCCTATGTTAGAAATGTTACATGCTTGTCGGTCTAAACGATATATGCATATTGGGCATAGAGTAGGTGTTAAAGAAGTCCTTATTTGCAGTGGGAAAACATCGGCCAACTCGTGCAATTGATGGTGCCTTCCAAAATCCCAAGAGAAGTCGAACACACTTCTTGCAACCATTGCACCACATCTTTCATCGACAAATGCTCTCGATTGACCAAAGGCAGATCTTTGCTCTTCCAGTGTTCATTTCCAACTGCTTTCCGATATTTTGCATCATAGCGTTGCCTACGCGTGGTTACACTCGGCGTGTTGTACGGATATAGTCGAAGGCGAGCGGGAAAGTCTCAGATTCGAAGATGTAAAGATGCGCGAGTCTTAATCCCGGCCAATGATGGTTCGAAACGTTTCTAGGCAACGACATTTTGTTCTTCAACATGGCAGGTGTCGTTCATAGTTGATCCTTCCTCGGACGTTCAGCCCCGCCACTACCGTCACATCCGGATGGGACACTCTGCGAACATAGATCCGAGTATGGGGGACCATCCAATATTTGGCTTCGGTTCGTAGTAATCATCTTCCTACTGACGCTTCCACCAATCAGCTTTGCTGACGGGTGTATATAAGGGGTTACTCGTCATGGCCGACCATTACTCATCTCCTCCGACGTTACATTATTCCGGACTGAAAGTAAACATACAAAAGGGGCAAGCTCACGCCTTCTTGGCTTCCTTTAAAAGCAAATGAGTAACAAGTTCACTTCAACGTTTCAACACACAGCCAAAGATGTATATCCCTGTGATCACTCTCCTCATAGCCCCAGGGCTAGTCACGGCCGCTATCCAACCCCAGGCCTATGCCTCATCAGCTGATGGCCGATACAAGCTCTCCTCCTACAGCGCTCCGGTCCGGGGCACCGGCACTCCAGGGTCCAACTCAACATGGAAGCTTACCATAGATGACACCCCTTTCGGCCGGAAGCAAACCATCAAAGGGTTCGGTGCCGCTGTCACCGATTCCACCGTCGCCGTCTTCAACGCTCTTCCCTCCTCCCAACGCACCGCCCTGCTCAACACCCTCATGACTTCTGCTGGTGCCAACTTCGCCATGGTGCGCCACACCATCGCCTCCTCCGACATGTCCGCCAACCCAGCCTACTCCTATGACGACTCCACCACCAACGGCGTCAACGACCTCTCCCTAGTAAACTTCAACCTCGGCGACCGCGGCTCTGCCATGGCCTCTCTCCTCGCCGAAATGCGCCGTCTCCAGCCCGGACTCACCATCATCGGCTCCCCGTGGAGTCCACCAGGATGGATGAAGCTCAACCGCGTGATCCAAGGAACCACAGTAAACAATAACCTCGACCATGCCTACGTCTCCCAATTCGCGCAGTACTTTGTCAAGTACCTCCAGGCTTACCAGTCCCGCGGAGCGAAGATCGACGCTATCACCATTCAGAACGAACCGCTTAATTCTAGGGCGCAGATGCCAACTATGTACATCTACGCTGACGAAGCGGGAGATCTGATCCAGAATAACATCGGTCCTGCATTGCGCAACGCAGGTTTGGATACTAAGATTTGGGCGTATGATCATAACACTGACCAACCTTCTTACCCGGCTACCGTCCTCTCGAGGGCAGGTGGTTATGTACCGGCGGTGGCATGGCACTGCTACGCTAACCCTTTGGACTGGTCCGTCTTGACGAACTTCCATAACGCCCATCCGAACGTGGAGCAGTACATGACCGAGTGCTGGACTTCGGCTAGGCAGCCTACCCCTTGGCACTGGGCAGCGAGTTTCACCATGGGACCGCTGCAGAACTGGGCGAGCGGAGTGACCGCTTGGGTACTGGGGACGGACACGAATGACGGGCCGCACTTGACGGGGAGTGATGCGTGTGATAAGTGC
Source organism: Sordaria brevicollis (assembly GCA_033439795.1). Classification (NCBI taxonomy): domain Eukaryota; kingdom Fungi; phylum Ascomycota; class Sordariomycetes; order Sordariales; family Sordariaceae; genus Sordaria; species Sordaria brevicollis. The sequence goes on from JAUTDP010000006.1 coordinate 661,208, forward strand.
ACGGGACTGGTGACGGTGGATACGGCGGCAGGGACGTATAATTTGCGAGGGGATTACTACATGATGGCGCAGTTCTCCAGGTTCATGAGGAAGGGCGCGGTGGTGATGAGTGGCACGGGCAGCTGGACGTATGGAGATGGGAGCGGGTTGGAAAGCGTGGCGGCGACAAATGCGGATGATGGGAGCAGGACGGTGGTGATTGAGAATAAGTTCGGGAACGAGATTTATGTAACTGTTGAGGCAAAGAGCGGGGAGGTCTGGAGCGGGTTGGTGTATAGGAACTCGGTGGTCACTTGGGTTTTGCCGGCTGTCGGGCAGTAAAGACGAAGATACGCACTGCACTGGAGATAAGGGAGTCACGAAGTTCTATTCTGTTGCTATCTGCAAATTCGAATTCTTTTGATCAAACCTCATATGAACTCCTAAGTTACTCATGCGCCCCTTCAGGCCACCGTTCGTATGAGCGATTCCATGTTGAAGTTGACCAATACCTAGGTAGAAGCACCATGTTCCATCAAAAGTTCCATCTCAAAGTAAAATCGAGTGCTGGTTATGCTTCGATGCCATGCCTCCTAAGCTTCATATGCTGAAAGCTTAACAATTTCCCATGGCAAAAAACCTGAGAGGAAGAGGTACATAGACATGACCCCAGCTTTCAATCATCTCTTGAAGGACGTTATAGAGCTTGCAGATGTTGCTAGTCGGTGCTGTAATCGATGCTCACGTTCTTTGAACCCTGTCTCTTTCCGTTGTGGTAGATAGCAAAGTCGACGGATTCCCCTGCGCAGGTCATATGGTATTCGTAATTAAGCTTGTGGTAAATCTTTCCCAAAGGGTTCGTGTAAAGCGGCAGCGAGGGGACAACAATCGCAGTCTCCCATTTGACGGAGCAAAGTTTCTTGACACTGGAACTCATTCTGGTCGGGGGGGGGAAACTCGGAAGTCTGGTAGATATTGGCAGGTCTCACCGTGACAGTGGTTTCGCTAGTGTCGTAATGGTGAACAACTGTCTCGATAATGGGCTCTTTGGCGGAAGTGTCATCTCCCTGTTAATCTGTTAACATCGGTCTTGCTGAATCCTGGATACCATCTTACGCACCTCTCGCAAAAGCCAAAACATTTGGTTTTTGGCTCTGTGAAGCTGAGAGATATCGTCCCACTCCTTATCACTCCACAAATGCTTGGAGGCGTCCCAGACCGGTCGCAGACAAACTCCGTAACTCGCACGCGCAATTCTTGTCCGGATTTGGACCGAGAGCTTTCCGAGACCTTGCATAGTAGCTGCGTGGATGACTGCACCCCGACAAATTGCGGTCCATCTAGATGGAAGGGAAGAGGATTTGGTTAACGACAATAGTTAAGAGTAGAAGAACGGGCAGGAAGGGGGAGTTACTTACGGGGCGGCCCCTCGTGACTGCAGGATCTCAATATCGTCGCCGAAATTATCTTTCACCATCTGGAAAAGATACCTGCAGCGACCAAATCCCCCGACCATGACCACGTACTATAAAGAGGCTTTTGTCAGCAGAAGTACTCTCGTCTTCACCGGGGCGAATTTTACAACCTTCGGGTTCGCTCCGGTCTTTTTCTTAACTGCGATGATCTGACCATCGATAAGATTTGTGATCTTCTCGATAATAGGGTCGAAAACCCCCTTCACTTCTTTGCCAGTGATCTCCAACTTCGGCGTAGAAGCGGCTGACCCGCGTCGCTCTTTCGCGGTCATGCACTCCCAGGGCATATTGATGGACCAGCCTCTGCTGGCCCGGTTCATATCAAACTGTTGCTTGATTCCGGTCTCCCATTCATCATGGAGAAGCCGGTAGCGGCTTATGGCTTCCATAGCTTCCCATTTCTTCTTGGGGAACTTCGACTTCAAAAGTTCGCTGAAGGCCTCGTCCACAAAAACCGCACCGCAAAGTCCGCCTTTAAACGATAGAGTTAGCATTATTGATAAGGCCAAATGGTATGACACGGGACATTGCTTACCGGTTCCCTTGACACACTCCTTGATAATCAAAGGGTTCGTGCTGGTACATTGGTACGAGATCAGGTCCGAGGTCCCTGTTTTTGCGTTCGATGAGTTTGTCTTCTCGGTTATTCTTTCCCACAGCCCAGGTACCGAATGGTTCAAGGCTTACCTCCGCCGCAGTCGGCCACGACAAATGTGTCTCCTGCCTGTTCAAAAACAAACGTTAGTAGCGAAATCAAGTGCCGGACAAGTGCATGTATTGTTACCTTAACGTCAAACCTATCCTCCATCTCCTCGAGTGTAGCCAGCGCGGCCGCTTCAGGTTCTGAGACAAAGGTGAGCTGAGTTTCACCGGCAATTCGTTTCCCAAGGATACCGGCTGCTCTTGCGGCTTCCCTCATCCTGTTCTGTGCGTAACTGGGCCAGATAGCTGGCAGTGTCATAACAACATGAAAGCTAGAATAGTTCATCATGTTTCTGCCAATAGTTTCAGTAATACGCTGTATGGAATGGTTCCACAAATGACGAAGGAAGACAGAGATCGCCTCCTCGGCGGTTTTATTGTGTTTCTCAAGGTAAAGTCGAGCTTCCTTGAGTTTGTTAGAATCTCTGATATCGTCAGGCAGGTCCTCGCTATCAAGGAGGAGAAGCTTGAACCATTTCAATTGCTCCTTCTCGCTCGGGATAGCATAGCCCCAAACCAACTCATTCTGGGGGCCGTATGAGATCGCCGTTGGCGCTTTCTCCTCATCGGAGTTTGAGTGTAGGTCCGAGTCCCAGCTGGTGATGATTTCCATCCTGTCGATCTTGTTGGAATAAGTGTAGGCGACTCCGGAAAATGTCGTGCCAAAGTCGATGCCGATGATGACTTGATTTGCGGAAGCGTCGCGGTCTCCCTTACCGCTGCTTGTATGCGAAGACATCTTGGAAGCGTGATTCAAGCTGACATCAGAACGTCCTCAGGGCTGTGTGCAGTGTGACTGTGAACTAGACGACAGTAAGCTAAACTCCAGGCGCATATTCGGACTGACGAGGTACTGATTGAAAACTCAGTCGTGCCGTAAGTGATGAAGAGGGGTATCGTACACAGGTAGGTAAGGTATATGGATTTGGTCGCCCGAAGTTTGACGCTAGGTACCAGAAGAAGAGGGAAGGTTGAGTTTCCTTCGCGTGGAAGAAGGACTTCGAGAATTGGGCGATGTAAAGAAGAGGAATATGGTTTAAGGAGGAGGGTGAGGGGCAAGATTGCATTTGAGATATCCCTCTGCGGAAGGCGGACGCGAAGAGGAGAGAACCCCACAGGATAATTTCAAGGTCACGGATGAGGGCTTCTAGCTTGGACGAGATTTCCAGACAAAACGTTACTCATTTGATCCCCTCGGGAAAATGTAAACAACGATCTGAGTGTAATGAGAACCTCACGACCGGACTACTGACACCAAACTGGCCAGACCAGATAGGTAGATGTGGGCCACGGCCAGGGATCAGGCAAGGAATCAGACGAACGTGACAAGAGATGGAAAGCTTGTGAACGCGATGATACCTGAAAGGAAATCGAGAGCTCACTCCGAGATAGGTCGCCCGTCATGGGGTAAAATGAAAAGTGAGAGGGGGTTTGTCTACCTCTAGAGCAGAGGGAACTTTATCGTCGTAATACGGTATTGGCAAGTTCAATACCTGTGGGACTTTCATATCATATCTTGCTATCTCAACTTATAAATTAGATATAGAGATAGCCCGTGACGTACCTTGCTTCTATTTATCCCTGAATGGTGAAGGAAAGGTGCAGGTCCATATCAATTTCAGTCGGCCAAACGGACTGGAGGTAAACAAGCAGATAGCAGCCGCATGAGACGAAAACAAGGTGAAAGTATGTAGAATCAGTCCCTCGAAACTCGGGCTTGATAAGGTACATATGCCTTGGAGTAAGTAATCCGTTATTCTGTGAGATATCACTCAGGGTAAAGAGCGGTACTCACCAATATTGATGTACCTCTGCTTGAACACATCAGATGCCAAACGCATGAAAGTTTGCGAACTTGTTTTGCAACGGTATCAGAGGACTTGCCTCAACCCCTCCACCTATACCGGTACTCACGCATCTTCTCTCCGTGCCGTGTCTACGATTTCTAAACCTACATAAAACCCACCCCCGCCCATCAATCTCTCCAAGGCACCTTACCACTCGCATCTCAGGATCATAGGATTTTGAAAAACAGTGTTACGCTGTCTCACATATCCCTTTTAGTATACATCTCTCCCAGAATTCACCTAAACGTCAGCTCTGGATCACCTTCCGGTAAGTCAAGCCATTTCGCTTTCAGTGTGCTGCCACAACTTGTACTGCCTGAGTGTGCTCAATTCCCATCATTCCGAGCACCCATTTTCCTTTGCACCAACACAAACTTGAACACGGATCTTTCACACAAAACCACACTGGTCTTTTGAAACAAAACGCTAACCATACTTTCCCAGCTGAAAACATGCCGCCGCCACTGCCTCAAGACGGTTGGGAGGCAAGCTCCGCGGGGTACGATGGATACCATAATCAGAAATCCTCCCTCGCTCAGCGCGACACATCCTCTAACAACCACGCGACGAACCAGAATGGTCACAAGAGATCAGCTTCCTCGCAAGGCTTCAATACAGCCAAGCATCAAAAGGTCCACGGCACGCGCCACAATACCCGCTTGGAACAAGACGGCCTCCAACAGGAACTCAGCAAATGCAAGGACGAGCTTGAAAGAACAAAGGGAGATCTACAATACCACCAGAAACAAAACTCAGGGTGGGAGGAGGACTATAAGAGGCTGCGAGAGAAATTCAATCGACTGGATGTCAGCAGCAAGGAACTGGAGAAGCAATATAATAAAGTGGTGGGGCAGAAAAATCAGCTTGCCGAAAAGCTTTCCCATTACCGGGCTGTGTTTGACGACAAAGGAAAAGAATCAGCAATGTTGAAGAGCAAGCTTGCTTCTATCAAGAACCAGCCCATGCAGCCGCACCAAGGTATGCTGCAGTCTGCTGCAGGCTTTCTGTTAAGGCTGGTTGCTGACAGAAACTCAGGAGGACCTCGACATGCAAACCAAAACCAGAATGTGCAGAACTATCGGAACACCATTGAGGAGTTGAAAGGCGTGAATGCGCAGCTAATTTCGAAGAACTCCGGACTCGCAAAGCAGCTCGATGAGACTCGCAACGAGCTGATGCGGGAAATCTCCGAGCTCAAATCCAAAAACAGCTTGAACGCAAAGAAGATCTCCGACACGGACATTCAGCGTAGCTGGAAACACATTGGATTCCTTGTTCGTCAGTTTGTCGACACATATGTGGCAAAGGTCATTTCTCCAGAGTACCTTCAATTGCTTGACGAGCAGGGTAACCTTGGAGGAATCTCCAGCATTTGCGCAGCTCCAAATGCTGTTCTACAATGCGGCGCGACAGCTCCGTTGGTCTTCCAGTCAATGTTATGGAACTTCCTCATACTCAATGTCTTTGACTTTGAGGCAGAACATTGGGCAGGAGACTTGGGCAAGAAGTTCACCCACATCTTTGGCAGATTGTCCAGTAAGTAGTAAAAACTTTGATGGAAACGAGTCTTTGGCCTTGCCGAGAGCTCAGATAGCAGACCATGATCAAAGCTAACCAAACATGACAGAACATGTGATCGATACCAGCGGTGAGAATAAGCACTCACTGATGGAAGCGCTTCAAGAATGGAGGTTTCGGTCTGTGGACTTATTTTGTCGCCTGGAAGTCTCTATCAACAAAGACCGGAGGATGTCAGAGCTTGCGACTGCCATGATGAGAGAAATTGCGGCCTTCATTCCTCCTTCCACCGAGCAGCAGGCGCAAACAATGAATCAAGATGCCTTCGACCTCATTGCTGCGGTTGCCCAGCTAGACATGGAGCTCAGACTGTCCAAAGCTTACTACAACGTCATCTTCTTCAACACCACTCCGCCATATTTCCCTTGCCATTTTGGGTATCCATTTGACGCCACTCATATGGAGCAGACCTCAATCGGTCCCAGAATTCCACAGCATCAGGATGCTGTCCATCCCAACCTGGACTTGGCCATCTCACCAGGTCTGATCAAAGCCGGCAACGCTGATGGAACACACTACCACTTGGACCGAGTGTTGGTGAAAATGGTAGTCTGCTGCAACATCAACTACTTCATCGGTGACTTACATGCGAATGGCAACATCGATGACGGCAACGATGATGTTCCCATTCCACCGGACGGTCCGCCGGTCAAGGCCGAACATGAAGCTCATGGCGATGTGTACTCCCTACCCAGCAGTCCCATGACAGATGTCAAGAGGGTCAAAACCACAGATAGGATAACCTACGTCATCCAGGATAGCTCGCCCATCAAGGCCGAGAGATCCCAAGAGCCTGATGAGCTGTCCGCTGCTCCTCCTTCACATGTCACTGCCGTCAAGTCCGAGCCTGGAAGCGGCAGCTACAATGTCCAGAAGGTCACAAGTCACGGACAGGAAGTGGACGAGCTCGCGAACACCTACCATGCAACCCTGCCGGATAGCCCGCGTGTCAAAATTGAGGACGATAACGGTGGAGGAGACATTGAGATGTCTGATGCGCCACTGCAGCCACAGCCTGCCTGGTCCAAGGATGCGAAGCACAAGAGGCGTTCTGCTTGATTCTAGGTACTCAGACATGATCCGGTCGTCAACTCCGTGGAATGGTTTCTTATGCATGGTTGAAGGTCGACGGAGTAGCTCAAGCATCGATTTGCTTTCATGCTTTTTCTAACATAGTGCGTCGTCTTGAGTTTGAAAGGATTTCCTACTTGATAGGTAAATTTGTTGTTTCGATCGGCCAAAGCGCACGAGAAGTCGCAAATAATATCGGGCTATAGCAGCAGAATGGAATAGACGCTGAGACTAGGCAGAATGGCTGGCATGGTCAAGGTCTCGGATAGTTAAGGAATTGCCAAATCTGATGGTTCTTGATGGAAACGGAGGATGCTCCAAACACTCAAGCGGCTGGAATATCTCCTGGACAAGTCAATGGGTATGGAAACGCTCATCATGTAGTCCATAGACTGAAGCCACTAGTAGTAGATTTGGGTTGAAGAATCAAGAAAGTTACGCCTATAGCATGTGAAACTCGTTGGAAAAATGACAACCCGCTCGGTGAATTCACACCTCTACGCAAACAGTGTAAGATACATCCCGAGGAATGTCCGGCTTCTCATCCACACCAAGAACTACCTCTACGTACTTTTACCCAATGCGAGCAGCTAGGAACTTCGTCACGAAAGCAAAAGGGCTGGGTATGCCGGCCGACGAAATAATCCTCGCTCCATTGCTCTAGGTATACAACTATTTATCAGGTAACTCCAAGGCGCTGCTAAGTTGAACTTCCGCTGGCATAATGCAAAGAAATATTCTCATGTAACCTCAAAAATCGGGGAGAGCAGCAATAACCTCCGCAACAGTATCCGCAACCTCAAACACTGCACTCAAAACAGTCAATAAGTCAGGAATATGCTGCCGAAGTTCACGCCAAAGAGACTCTCTCTCAGTGGCGAACCCTCGCCTCGTTCTTTTGGGCCTCTAAACCCTTCTTCTGTTGAAAGGTCTCCTGTGCGGGTTTGGGCGTCGCTCAGCATCTTGACCATTCTCACCGACTTCACCTTCATCTCCAGCTTGAGCTTCATCTCCAGCTGGAGCTTCACCGTCAGTTTGAGCTTTATCGTCAGCTAGAGTTTCATTTTCGGCTTGAGCTTCGCTTTCCTCTTCAACACCCATACCGAGGTGTTTGATCCGATTGACCGATCGCCGCATAAACTCCCGAGTTCTTCCTGCAGTTCTTTCCCGCCATTCCTGGAATCGGATCCGCTCTGGCTCTTGGTATTCCCGAGCGCCCTTTCCTCTTCTGTTTCGCCTTCTAGTTCTGGCTGCGGACTCGGCCGCCTTCCGGGCCTCCTCTTCAGACATTCCCATACTACGAAACATCATTTCAAAACCAGAATACAGTCCGTAATCCGTCGGCCTCCCGAGTTTGTCGTTCGATCGCGAAGCACCATGAGGAGAGACGGTATGTCGTGTTGATGCGGAAACTTTTGCTCCATCAGACATGGATTGAGATGAAACCTCACTCTGCTGGTCGACTTTCTTGATAACCTTTGCCTTTTGATCTTGCACTGGTCCATTCTGAGGATGTGGGGGGTCTCGCAAGGCCCTTGCCTTTGCGCGCAACTTGTCGAGAGGTGTCATTGATCCATTCTGAGGATAAGTGGGATCTCGTAATGCCCTCGCCTTTGCCCGCAACTTGTCGAGAGGCGTCATTGATCTATTATGTGGATGATTGGGATTTCGTAACGCCCTTGCCTTGGCGCGCAACTTGCTGAGAGGCGTCATTGATTCCTCCTGAGGATTTTTGGGACGTCGCAGGATCCTTGCCTTTCGGAGAAATTTGACGAGGGGCTTGCGAATGATTCTCTTGATCTTGGGTCTGCTCAAACGGTTGGTGGATCCCTCGGGTGACGGCTGTACCTTGTCTTTTGAACGTGGTACCTGTGCCGTGGGAGATACTGCTGCGCTATCCTCGGCCTCGCTACCTTCCGGCGTGGGCCTCTTCCCCTGCCGGGGTCTGGGTTGAGATATAGGCCTTGATGAACCGCCCCTGAGTTCGCAGATGGGCGCACCGTGCAAAGCTCCCATCCAATAGTGCCCTTCCGACATCTGCTGAGCCGAGAGCCTCTTCTAGTAGCTGTAGCCCCCTTCCTTAGCCTGTCCACCGTCTTCATCACCTTCCATCACCCCGTCTAGACTGCCGCTGACTGGGTGTCCTCCGCCCGAGAACCATCCGCCAAAGACAAGCTTGACCAACAGTCTGTCAATACCGCCGACCCGTCTAGGCACATATTCTCCGGCTTCTCTGATCTTGCTCTTGCTAGCTTCTTGCTCTGCCCTCCAGCCTCTTTTCCTCTTCTGTCCCGCTTGAACTGTATCAGGAGCATCGTCTACAAGAAGATAATCATCAGCTCCGTCGTCTTCCGCTTCCTCCCCCTCATCAAGTCCACTCGCGCGATCAGAGGCATCTGATGAAGCGAAGGGCGAGGTTTCAATCCTCTTTAGCTCCTGCACGACCTCCTTGATACCGTCCTTAACTTTGCTGGCAATTGTCTGGAGTTGCGCAGTGAGGTCGCGCTCCTCTTTCTTAAGATCAACAAAAGCATCGACGACACCCACATCTTCTTCAAGATCGGCTGCCGCCCAGACTTGCTGTAAGCGATGCATCAGGGCAACCAAGTGGTCAATATTGACGAGTAACTCGTATAAAGGCTGAGTGAAGGATTCCAGGGTAAGCAGAAGGCGTCGAAGTAAGGCTCGCAGATAAACCCGGTGGGCAGTGGCGAGGGTCTGAGGATCGCGGGGCTGACGGCTGGTCTCATAAGAGTTGGTAGGTGCAGGAGGAGGGTTAGCAGCGGTGTTGAGCCAGACATCGGATTCTTCCACTTCCTCCTCAACGTGAGACTCATCTTCAACCATGTCAACGTCGTAATCGTCATCCTCCTCATCATCATAGCCACCCATAGAGATATCGTCATCCCAGGTCCTCTTTGAGCCGAAGCTACGTTTGGATAGTCTCGATTCTCTTCCTCTCCCTCTGGTCAAGCTCCTGCCTGTAGAGGCTCGGCTTCTTAGCCCAGTGGAAGCCCTGCTTCTTCTCCCATCAGCCCCATCCTTTTTCTTTTCACCAGAGGTTCTGTCACCGGTGCCTCCGTGCAGCCAGTCCTCGAAGCCCTCGGTCAGGTCTTCAACAACTTCACCCTGAAAGTATGCTTCCGTCTCGCCTAGGAAAAAGATGGCCGCGCTGGCGGTAGCCCAAGCGGTGCGTAATGTCTTTTCACGCTTCTCAATTCGTTCTCTGAGGGCCTTGACGCGCATTCTGCTTCTGCCAATGCGTGGAGGCGCCGGATGATGCCGTCTCAGACTAGTAATCTTCCACAGATCGGTCAACCGTAAATGAGCTCTGCGTAGCGATAGAAGGTAGCTGTTGATAGCCGTGTATGTCTGGACATCTTGAGGACTGAGGAAAAGGTCCAATGGAGAGGGGATGTTCATTGTCAAGACAGCTGGAGCTGAGAACAAGAGGTTTCGGAATGGTGTCTTTGCGATCTTCAATGACCCGATTTCTTCAGCTGCCGCGGTAGCTGTGGGCGTCATAGTTGGAAGATCTCTGGAGGAGTGATCCGTGACATCTTTAGGGATGGTCAATCGGACATGGTCCCTGGCAAGTTCCAGCCCCTCATCCTCCTCAGACTGAAATTCACCCTGCAGAGCGCCCATTGCTTGCCATACGCGGGTTAGCACACCGGCTACTTCGCCCTCCTTGACAACGACGATGCCCCGACTACCACTCGAAGAAGCACCACCATCATTGCGTGATTTTTCGTAAGCAGAAATGTTCTCGGAACGGCGCCATCGGCCGCGCATCTTCTCATCAGCTTGCTGGGTGAGTGCCATGGCGAACTCGCCCCGTCGGAGAAGAAAGAAATCCCGGAGCAACTGAAGATATTTCTCCACGTCGCTGAGCGGGAGCAACTGCGCCAGAGTAGTTCTTGAAAGATATTGCCTGATCTCGGTAATCGTATTGGAAAAGGTTGCCGGATCGATCGGATGAGAAAGGGTCGAAAGCTTGGTCAGTTGCGTTGAGAGGTGATCTGTCCCCCTGAGACTTGAGTCTTCAACACTCTTGGCGCGGATTTGGCGCAGAGACCTTCCAATGAAAAGCATAGAGGCCGCCGTAGATCGAGTGACAAACTTGGGAAGAAGCTCTTGCACGCACACGAACTCTTCTTCGCCATCCGCATCCTCCTCCCTCCATACAAAGAAGTCATCAGCCCCAAAGTCTGGCAGCCGCCCATACAAAACCCATGCAGAAACTTGCTTCAACCACGCAGTCTCGGCCACCTTGACTAGGCTTTTGACCACTTCCTCAATGTCTTTGTACCCCGTCTGCATCAACTCTCTCAGCCGGTTGATCACCATAGGCCCAGAATGCACTGGAGGCTCACGTTTCCTGGTCGCCAAACTGCTTTGCCCCTTCTGAGCAGGCCGATGGGTCAAGTCACGAGGCTGACTCCCTTCCCACTCCATTTGGCCCATACTCTCCGCAGTATCCTTCATTCCCTTCATCAACAGCTCCACAAAGCTCCATAGCCATTCCATGCGTCTGTTCCACTCATCAAACTCGCCAACAACTGCCGTCAGAGGAACAATGTTATAAGCACCCACGAGGGCAGCGTCTTTCTTGAGTATTGTCTCCTCCACCTGCAGCACCTTGCGCTGAAAGGCAGCAAGATGGTCACTTCGGATGGCGGTAGCGATAGCACGGCAGATTATGGACGGGTGGGACGTGCTAATGCGAGCCGTATGAGAAAGCAGGTTGATGTGAAGTTCTGAAAGGTTGGCGAGCTTGGAAAGGAGGGCGCGTTCGGGTGGAGTGAGGGCTGACTTTAGCGGGGAGTCATTGGGACTTGTGGAGGTAGCTGCAGCTTGTTGTAAGAGAGGCGAGGGGTGTCCCGAGAGGGAGAGGAGAATTTCGTGGAGCATGGTGGCGGACTTGGTGTCGATGTTGACGTGGATGGTGGTGAGGGAGAGGAGGGTGGTGTCGAAAAGAGGGACGGCAGAGGACTGAAGCAACAGGATAGAGTTAGGTGTTAGTATGGCTGACCGCAGGAAGAGATAAAGTTGTAGAGGTACTTTTGCTACTTACGCTTTCTCTGCAAACGAGGGAGCTTCGGCGTCCTGCGACTGTGGTTGCCGTCTAACCAAGGCTTGATAGAGAAGTATAAGGGTCCCAAGGATCTCGAACCTGCAGCACATGTGTGTGTGGGACTGGGCCAACTAAAATCGGTAGTGTAGACTGCTGCATGGGTGTGCTCCAGCGGGGAGTCGACCATCCAACTGTAGCGACGACAGCGATGTTAAGACACACTATAATCCAACAAGGGACGTGAGTGGGGACAGCATGTAGTGTAGATGTAGTCAAGCGACAATGAAAACGAGTTCCAAAACCGGAAAATCAGAGTTCGAAGAGATAAACGATGGTGATGCTCAGTAGTAGTAGTGAAAGCTTGGTGGGGACATCCTGTCTCTTTCTTTGGATCAGACGGGGCGGACAGGAGGAGCTGGGTGCTTTTGTACCAGACCGGCAGATGAATGGATAGGTCGCACTTGATACTTGTCCGTCTGTAACACTTGCCCGTCAGACCTGGCGGTTTTGGAGGAAGCCTCAATCGACTTCAGTTGACAACTGAAAGCACAGCGGTTCAGGGCAAATTGCAGGGGGGTCGCGATCCAGAGTTCCAGACGCGTTGTTCGGTTGGAGAAACTGCGACAGGGATCGTCGTGGTCACATGACATCATGACCCTTGATGCGCTCGGGAATCCACTCTTCGTGGGAACCTTGAGGGCTATAGATAAGGAAATAGCGTACTGATAAGAACCACCGTGAGAGCTCTCTACGAACAAAGCCCACAGGTACTACACTTCAACACGGAATAGTCTGATGATACTACTATTTGTACTCGTCCAAGAATCTTGCATTTATAGTAAGAAGAGGTATAGAGGATATCAAAGGAAATACATAACTGAACATCAACCCCATGTCTCAGACCTTCCGTTCATCCCAGCAGGCTGCTTTCCACTTCTGATGCTCCCGGGCGAGACCCTTCCTGTCCTGTTCATCGGATCGTTGTTCATGCCGCCTTCGCCTGGATTCAACACTCCTCCATCACCTCCTCCAACCGTCACGACTCCTCCGTCTGCCGTCCGACCCACAACCATGCCCTTGGCGACACTCTTGAGAATCGCGCGTCTAGAGACACCAGTAACATCAATGTAGACGAGACCGACATTCTTTACTCCACCACCAATGCTCCTCGACATCTCGCCCGCTTCCGGGCCCCACTTGTGAGCAACCACCGTGGTCGCAGCCTCCGAAGTTGATGCAAGCAAGTGTCTCCCAGCCTGTTCCACGCCGTCCATAATTGTCGAAAACGCCATGAAGCTCTTGTTCAAAAGTCCTGGCTTGTAGTTATCCAGAGGTTCTCCGTCCGGCCCAAAACCCCTGGTGCCCGACTGTCTAGGCCCGCGACCACTAAGGCCGGCACCGATGTTTTGTGCAAACTTGCCTATCTGCCCTACAGTTTTGGCTGACAGAACAGCTGCGTTTCCGGTAAAATGACTGATACGGCGAATGTGTTCACGCGTGGCTGGCTTGAACTTCATGGGCTCAGCAGCCGGTTGTGATCTTCTAGTGTAGTTATCGGCTTGGTTCTGAAGGAGCTTGGCAAGCATGTCGGAACCAGTAATGATGAAGCGTGATGCGGCGGATGCGTTCGAAACGAGGAAAGACCTCTTGTACGCAGGATGAAGCTCGGCATCGAGCAGTTCGGGCGAGGCCGGCGCAACGTTGATCTTTCCGTTGGGTGTTGTCGGGAGCGTAATCTCAACCGGGTCTGTTAAGCATCAAGTTAGTCAGAGGTTGGCGGATGAAACAAAATATGGGACGAAAAACACCATCACCAACCTTTTGATCCAGGCTTCAACGCGCTGTCTTCGTGAACTTGGTAGTTCTCAGCCAACTCGCCAATGATGCTGCCATCATCCTCATCCACAAGCACAATCTGTCCTGGCGTAGGGTTGCTTCGGCTTCCCTGAGCATATGCTTCTCCAGGCCGATAGTCACCGGGGTTGTATGCTGGCAAGTCCTCTGTTACTCCACGCTTGGACCTTGTCGCTGTTCCTGCCGTGCCACCCTTTTCGCCGTTGCCATTGCTGCTCCTTTGGGTAATGTTCGGAGGAGGTGCGCGTTCAAGGAAAGCAGTGCATTGCGCAAGAATCGTCTCGAAGGTGTCAACATCCTCCTGGATGCCCTTCCTGCTTTCGACTGAGGGGAACTCGATCCTGGTAAAAGCACCGCTGTCGGGTCCAAGATCCCACCTAGGAATCAGGTAGCTCGTAGGAGGTTGATGGTAGATCTGGGTAGTCGCGGGAAGAGGAAGGTCGAGCTCGGGCGGGAGGTGAAGATGCAGGTAGAAATCCTGTTCTGTGTTTTCTGTGCCGAGTGCCGGATCCGCGAACGCAGAACTTGTCGGTACCATGAGCAATGAGAGCGTCTGAGGCCCGGCGGGCGTTAATGATTCCTCTTTGCCATTGGCAATGTGGTAGGCTGATACGCCGTTGATGGCGTAGAGCAGCTTGGGATCCTGTCGCGCAGTTGTCATGTCAGTTACGGTTGAACAAGTGAACAATGAACCGCGTGGTGACAATTGTTGGCGATGATGTTGCTGGGATCGAACGATCTCAAAGAGTGCTGAATGACGGTCTTACGTTGTGACTGGAGGCCATTCTATAAGGAATTTGTAGGTGGTGTGGCAATATGATTGCTTATATTCCGTAGAGCTTGGAAAGAAAGGTGACACAGGACGGTCTCGTTCGAACCGGAAAACGACGTAACCGTGTGCGTCCAAGGCTCGTTCCTTGATGACGCTCAGCAGCAGTTGGTGGGCAATGCTTTCCTGGCCGGCTGATTGGTGCAGCTGCGGGGTATCTCGCTGTAAGTGTTAGGTATTATAGCACACCCTCCTGATAACAGGTCGTGCGATTGGCGGGCGCAAGGTCGTGATGAGCCGGGAAATGTTCAAGGGAAGTGTTGAAGAGAAAGTATTAGGATGGCGAGCTGTTGGGGGATTATGAGAATTAAAGAAACAGGAAGTGTTCTTCGACAGCTTAGCTTGACACTTTTGAGTTCCTGAACAAGCGGGGTCAACTCTTTTTGGGTCGTGGAGATTCGAGTTGAAAATAGCAACCGCGATGCTCTTCTCCCACCATCTTCCCGCGGTTCCTGACCAAAAGAGCTGGGGTTTGGTTGCCTCCAGGCGCTTAGAGCTCTCTCCTGGGTGGAGCATGCAACAAGAGGCCTCTCGCGGAGACGTGACCAAGAAGCACCTGCGGCCGACGTCATTGGATCCCGCCAACGGCATTTTGCCTTTGTGCCTTTATGCCTTCTTGTCACCACCAGCAATTCCCGAAACCTGGGGCTTTGTCTTTGCCACGGTAATGGATGAAGACAAGAAACCGTCTTGTGGCTCATATGTTATCCGTTATGTTGGCTTGTTGGCTGTGTGCGACGTTGTTGAGAAGGCAATTTGGAGGCATGTTGGGGACATTGGAGCGATGTGCCTGCGTCTCCTTGGCGTGGGAAAGCTTATCGCCATTTGGGTCAGCGGATGGAGTTTGCCAAGCATCATGCCTCTACCGTTGGGGACCTCCAGTTTCCAACGTCGGCTAGAACTCAGGTCATGCTGCTCACTTGGTTGTCACAGCCTCATGTGGCGGTGGTTAATGCCAATGCCAAAAAAAAGGTTTGAGGAGTGGCAATCAATAGGGGAGATCTGGTCATATGTAGCCTTAGGAGTCGGGGTGTCGACGGGTTTCAAAGTTGAACATTCCCACGATCTGCTGACCGCCCGTTCGTAAAGGAAACGAGTCAGGGTTAGGGTATGTCTGCTGACAAGTTGCCTCCGTCCTTGATGCCCCGAGGCTGCGACGTTGAGATGTAGAAACAATGAGGAACCGAAAAGGTGGTTGTTCAATTCATCTAATCTTCTGTTTCTCATTCCATCCCTTATTAGTTAGTCCATTTCACGTGGTTTGAGCTGTGTGCGGAATGCCACGGCAAGAGACTGTAAACTTCACCATAGGTCACCCCATGTGTTGGGGCCCAAGTGCTTTCATTTAATGGTTGACATATACCGCAGATCATGTATGTTGTTTAAGGAAGAAGCACCTGGATGCATATAACGGATGGGTTCGGGGGTCTTTGATCCCATGTTTCATGTAGGGACTGATCTGACTTTTGTGTTCCAGAAGCACTTGCCTGAAAGACTACTTGTAAGGTGCCGGGTTCTTATTAGACGACGCACAGCAGCATAGAACTGCTCGACAATTTATGAGCCGAGTAACAGCGTACAAAGGAGTCTCGGAAGGCGACCGCCAAAGGGTATGAGGAGTGCCGCTACGACCGAGTGGCTGCGACAAACCCGTCCCGGCCGCCACAGAATAGCCATACTAGGCAACCTGATCGTCCACCATTTAACGGCTCAAATAAAGAGGTTGCTGCCGAGACCCGGTCTCTTCACTCGGAGACTCAATTTGTTGCAGTTCGTGATCCGGCAGCTCGAGGACCCTGATAGTCTGTGTAATAAGGGTGCTGGTATGGAGAGATGCTGAATCCGTGACGGGAGCCCCCAACCTCCGGACAGATTCGAAGGTTGTACGCCATTACCCTGCCAGGAAGCGGATAACATTAAGGGTTTCCAGCATCAGGCCGAGAAGACGGGTGGCATCAGGTGCCTCTGCAGGCGGATGAGCCTCGACACTGTCAAAGGGGCGTGGCGCTCAGTGGCAGGTCTCCTGAACAGCCGTCTTTTTCTATAGAGAAGAGATGACTGGTGATCCGTCATGTCGGGACTTGGTGTGGCATACTGTTTGGGGGCCAAGTACTGTGGATGCCCCTGTGGTATGTAGACTCGTCAACATTAGCAACATTCTTGGCGAGTTTTGACAGATAACGAAAGTGTATAGGCACTTAAATTATTCTTGACGATTTGTGCGGGAGGCTAATAGAGGAATGGCCGGACGAGATCCTATTCAACGGTTTAGCAAGCCCCTTTCTGTCAACATGGCCTTATACGACGGCCGTCACACTGCAGCATGGTTACAGTTGAAGCCGGCGGACATGACACGCGGCCAAGAGGGGAATGTGAATGTTAGTTCTGCGCAGTTGACGGCCTCGCTCGCACATGCAATCCTCTGGACGCGTCCAGACAATGCCGTTCTGGCCGGGTCCTGAGCCCTTGGTCGCCATCTCTTTGCTTTTTTTTATTCATTTTTTTGCTTTGCACAAGTCAAGCAAGGCATTTGAAGGCTATGCAAACATTGCGAATGATACCAAGCAGAAATCAGTTCTTGGGGAGTAGAATAACCCTCGGTTGAGCACGCGTGCCTGGGCAATGTGTAGGTATTCGGCGACTAAGTAAAAGATGTAGAGTAGGTAATGAGTCGTTCGAGAGGAGAGAAAATGAGGAAGGAAAGGAAAAGGTGAAGCAAGACAGGAAGCCAGCAAAAGAGTGAAACAGTTGCGTTGAATGAAACTTAAGAAAGAGAAAGGGCTGTGAAGCGCGGGATGAAAGGAGCAAGGGTAGACCTGGTTGCAAGTTGTATTTATCGGGGTATTCGGGGGAGCCGGCCGTTATCGCGCTTATCGGGTGGAGATTTAGCGGCCTAGTGGAGATATTGGCCTTATCCGATCCGGGGGTGGAGACTGGAGAGAAGAAAAGGGTCCACTTATGACAAGGGCAGCCACTCACAGGTCCAGGAACCGCCGTCCGTGCCTGCAGTGCTCTTCGCAACTCGCAGTCCCTCAGTTGCCCCGACCAACCCGACCTCATTAAGTTGTCCCGCCGTTTATTACGGTTACGGGCGCAGGCGACCCCCCTCCCCATTTTTTTTTCTAATATAACCCTAACCTGAAATTCTGGGTCATAGCGCCACGTAGTATAGGTACATTGGAGCAACATTAGAGCAACTCGCATTATTGCATATTGTTATTAATAGCTGTTGCAATTAGAAAGGTATACAACTTCGGTAGTCCTAAATGCTACAGCCGCTACCACTAAGCGTAAAGGTAATGTAATATTAAAGGGTATTAATATATCGTTTAGTATAAATATAATACAATTTTAAAGGATATTAATATATTATATAGTATAAATACAATGCGATTTTGAAGGATATTAATATATTATATAATATAAATATAATGCGATTTTAAAGGGTATTTAATATATTATTAATATTTAAGAAACCGCTTAATTATATAATATTACGAAACTAATTAATAATAATCAATATTAATTCTACGTAAAGGAGTAGCCGGTTAAGAATAATAATCTTTAATAACGAAAGAATAAAAATACTATTAATTTAAAGTATATTTCTAAAGGACGAGGAATAATAATATAAATAATATAATAATAATATATAAAAATAATAAAATAAGGAGAGATATAGAAATTGAATTATTAAATTATTTAATAATTATAATTATAATTATATAAACGGGCTTTATATATAAGTTAATTATAATATAAAATTAATAAATATAATATTTACCTTTCTTGAATTAAATACGATTATATCCAAATTCTTACGATTCGGACTATAATTTACAATTATAATATAATAATAATTTATTACTAATTTATTTTCAATATAATAGTAATACTTTGCGAATATATTATTAACGTATTATAGCGAAGGTATAAATATAATAGCGATACGAAATTAAACGTAGATTATTATAAAATCCGGGTTAATATAAAAGACCTTCTACTTAAAATTTAATTTTTATTTTAATTCTTATTTACTATTCGTTATTATTTTTCTCCCTTCTATCTTCTATAGCTATTATCGGAAGTATTATCCATCTTTATTCTTTTTATCCCCTTCTTATATTTTTAATTTTATATTAATATATCTTTTAAAAAACGACGAAATTACTATCCTGCTTAGTTTATTCGCTAAAAATTAGAATACTTATTAGGGTATAAATTAATTAAATTTTTACGGGGAAGGTAATAAGCTTATTTTCGAATTTATTTAAAAGGTCGATAAAAATACTAAATAAGTAAAAGATTTCTATAAAAAAACTTTATAATCCTTTAGTAACCTTTCGTTCGAAAGTGTGAAGTGACCGCCACGCTGACTGTGGCGGCACCTTCTACGATTAACCGCCAGTCGGGAGACTGGCTAGCACGTTGATCGTCGGAAGGTTCGTATTGCGGAATCATAGTAGTATAAAACTACTATACTTCCCGCGCTGAACGCGCGCCCTTCTTTTCCTAGACAATCAATATCACCAATTCATTTCACACATACACTACTCCTCTTACAATAGTGCCTAATAATAATTAATTAGACCGTTAATAATATAATATAATACTATTTTAGATTCTATTTTAAAATTATTTTAATTTTTATTATTATTATAGCGTTAACCGCTATACGCTACCTTTGCACTTCGCCCGGCGGGCTATATATAACCTTTATACCGAATTATTATTTAATTTATTTTAATTATTAACCTACTAATTATCGTTATTTGAAGCTCCGCTTCAACATTTTGAGAAGTGTTGAAAAAACACGGAGCAAAGCGTTGAGCGTAGCTTCTTCTATAATACGGTGACCCCCCTGTCAATAATCCCTGTAAATAGCCACGAGGTTTACCCGCCATTTCGCGACCTGCAATTGGCTGAAAAAAATTCTCGAGTTGGAATTGGCTAGATTAGCCCCCCTATCCCTGTCCGCCAAGCTCACTTAGCGTTTAGCGCTTCGCTTAAGGTTTGGCATTTGAAAGTGGGTCCGATCACAACAAAGTGGGTACCAAAATGATGAGTAAGCCGAGACGAGTACAATGGTACCACTCACGTGACCGTAGCTAGCCTGCCGGCCGAGAAAAACGGCTTTGGAAAAATCTGACAGATAGGTATATAATGAAAAAAAAAGATTTTATTTTCTAAATAAAACGTCGTAGCTAACCTAGCAAATGTACGGTTACAATATATACCCTTGAGCGTTCGGTTCGATTCCCGGCTAGAGTAAAAATAAAATCTTTTTAATAAAATTTAAATAGTAAATAAAAAAATTAATAAATAAATAAGTAGTAATAAAAAAAAATTAGTATTAAATAAATAAATAGTATTGAAAAAATAAATAGTAATAATTAAATAATAAGTAATAAATAAATGAATAGTAATAATAAATAAATAATAATAATAAATAAATAAATAAATAAATAAATAATATTAGGTAAACAAATTATAAATTGAATTAAATTAAAATAAATTAAATTGGAGTATACTTCAAGACCTTCGTTGAAGCGGAGCTTCAAGTAGAATTCTGCCCCTTTAAAGTACGGGTGTAAAATTTGCCGCAGGCAAATTTTGCGGGGGTACGGGGGCGGCAGCCCTCGTTAAATCTATCTAATCCTTTATTATTTCGTTTATTTATATTAAAATTATACCCGAAATAGATTTATCCGACCCGGTAATTATTAGGGATCTACGGTACGTATTAAATTTTATTTACTTTAACCCGAAATATTAGTAGGTAGCTTGCGTGCTTATAATTAAACGCGATACGTTTAATTAAATTATTAAATCGTTACTTATATTAAATAAAACGGTATTAATTGTAATATTTATAATAGTACGTTTAACGTGGCGTTTATAGAAAATTAACCTATCTTTCTTTTTAAATAATTGGGTATTAAATTACTATATTTTTAAATAATTCTTTAACGCGGCTATTAAAATAGTTAACGTTAATAGACTTATAGACGGTACTTATTATTTAACGTCTTAATTACCGTTTATTGTAGAAGAATTAAATTAAAATTAAAATTATCCCTAAGATTAATTTTGAAAATTAAATTAAAATTAAAATTATTTTGAAAATATATATCGCGAAATAAGTAATTATATTCCCGAAATATTAATAATTTAGCCGTTAGATTATTTTAGGTATTACGATTAAATTATTATATTATGCGATAAGATTATTTAAAGTAGTTATTAAGTTAAAAATTCGACGGATAATTTAAACGATTATCTCCTATATAGTAATAAATTGTATTCGTCCCTAATATTTTAATATATACCCGTCGAAAGCGATTAATTTAAAGATTTATTAGCTTCGTATTAAAATAGGTTGGTTGAAGACCCGACCGACGGTTAAATTATCCCCGGCAACGAAATTTCGTTCGAATTCGAAAATAGAAATTTTATCGATACGATTAATTTATTTTTATTATTAGAAATTAAATTATTTAATAAGAATTATAATTATCGCGAACGGATTACCGATTCGTTTAATAATAAATTACCCTAATTTTTAATTAATTAATAATTAATAGAGATTTATATTTTATATAAGTAATTTATCCCCTATTATAAAGTAATTACTTCGGCGCTAAATTTCGCCGACGTAGTAGGAGTTTTTCGCGGTTATACGTATATATTACTTTAATTGTAATAATACGGCTAACTTTATTCTATTTAATAAAATAAATAAAGCGTTAATTTACCCGCTTAATTAATAATATATATTTATAGCCCGGGAGTTATAAAGTAGAATATTTTAAATATATTATTTTATACGTAAAGATATAGAAGGGATTCGGATAAAGACGTAATAGCCCGATAATTAAATATTAAAATGCTTAACGTCGTTAAATATATTCCGACGGAAATTAGCTTTTAATATAATATAAATTAATAAATAAATAATAATTCTACCTAATATAATTTTAATTAGTAAATAGAGGTAGAGGATATAGTAATAAATAATATATATAGTTCGTTAATATATAGTAACCGATACGGGTTAAATATAAAACTTTAATATCTTAAAATAATAGATTGCTTAATTTCGGTAGGGATTAAATTATTATTATTTAATATAATAATATATAATACGTTACTTCTTAATGCGATTATAGTATTAATTAACCGTATAGCCGATTATTTTATTAATTTCGGATTCCCCTAAATATTTACCCTATTAGAATAAAAATATATTTAACCCGTCGATTAATTATCCTTAATTAAATAATCGTTTTAATAATAAATATAAATCCGAACGACCGTCGAATTTTCCTTTAATTTAAATTCGGCTTTTATTTTTAGCGAATTCTTTATTAAATTAGACTTAATAGATGAGTATATCCCCGACGAATTTAATAAACCGGTTAATTTAATTGGTCCTGAAAATTAACCCGAAGTAAATAGTTTAGCGAATAAATTATTCTACGGCGTTAAAAATATTTTAAATAAAGTAATTACTTTAAATAAAAACGATTTGAAGCCGCCGTTTATTCTATTTAATTTAAAAAAACTATTTAATTAATTAATATCCCCGGAATTATTTAAAAAATTATCGAAATAAATATTGGCGTAAATTCCTTTTTAATTAATTTAAAAACCGGTTATTCGTTTTTAACCGTTATTTACGGGTAGTATAAGTAGGGAAAAAAGGAAAGAACGAATTATTTAATTTAGCGGGAGGTTGAATATTAAATTAATTAAAACGTTTACCTTCGTAAATTTTTCTCTTAAATTATTAATTCTTTTATTAAAATTTCGAAAATTACCGAAAATAGTACTAATTTTATTATTAAAATTAAATAACTTAATAAAAATTAAAATCATTAATACGTTTATTTCCCTAAATATTTTAAATTTACCTTTAAAAAATTAATAAATTATAAAACTCTTATCGAATTTAACGTTTTCGAATAAATTAAAAGTATTGTAAAAGGATAAAAAGAGTTAAATATTATTTATATTATAAATAATTATTTAATAGCGACGGAAATTAATTAAAGTTATTAATTGTGAAATAAATAATTAGGATAAATTTGGTAATTATTATAATAATTATTATAGTAACGATAAAAAGAATTAAAGCGGTAATTAATACGGGTACGATAAGGAAATCGATAATAATAAAAGCGGAGTACTTATTAACGAGGAAGAATATTATATTACTTATATTGTAAAAATTAATATAACGATTAATAATATTAAATTGTAAGTATTAATTAATTAATTCGCTGCTACTTTATAGAATAGTATTAAGTTTAATGGCTAGAAAATTATATTATTAAATTACTTTTAATTAAATGCTAAAATTAACGATAGTAATAATAGCGAAGATTATTTTTAAAAGAAAAATAAAATATATATTATTTCCCCTTATTTATTTATAGAAATTATACGTAACGCCGTTATAGAAAATAATTTTCGCGCGGAACTTTTATATAAGAATCTTTATTAATTATTTCTTAGCGTGGTAAAAATTTAGTTTATAAATTAATTTAATACTTGTAAGCGAATTTCCTTTAAATAAAATTTAGAAATATAGTTAAGAACTATTTTAATAAAATTCCGTATATTTCGAATTTAGGCGTTAATTAAATTCAATATTTTAAAGTATACGTATAAAGATTATCGTAATAGTAAACCCCCTTATAATATAATAATATAAATTATTTACTTTATTAAGGAATTTAGCGAAAAAGATAAGGGGATATATATAATTTATATTTATAATTATTTATACTTTAATTTTAAGGATTCTATTATTAAACCCGCTAATAATATAACCTTCGATAAATAATTAACCTATATTAATCGTTGCGCCGAAATTTATAAATAGAAAATTATCGACGATTTAGGTAATTATAATTCTACTTTTAATAAAAGGATCCTTCGAATTTAATTTGACGGCAAACTTCTAAAAATCGAGTTAATCGAAATAATTAACTTTTTAAAATAAGAGGAGGAAAAAATTGAATCGTCGATAGAGGTTATTTTATAGAATATTTGTAACGATTGTTATAGAAGTTTTAAAAATTACTACGGCGGTAATTCATCCTTTAATTGCGGTGGATCTTTTTTTAATTGTAGTAATTCGTCGGTTAATTAAAGTAATTTATTATTATATTTGTAGGGCGGATTATTATACGGAAGAGGGAATTTCGGTCGAAGTTCGTATTCCGGTTATCGTTATTATAATAGCCCTTCTTCTAATTTTCGTAGCGGATTAATTTATAAAGGAGCCTAATAATATTAATATCGTCTTTATAAATATATTTATCGCTAATATATTCGTTTCGGCCCTCTTTGTAATAATATATATATTATTAATAATAAGCGTAAAATTTGCGTTAATGCGGATATAGAAAATTCTAAGGGTAAATGTTTTAAAGTTAATAATTATAATATAATTAAAAAATACTATAATTTTAATAAAGAAAATATTTATTTTACCCTCGATACGGCTTTAAATAATATATTTATAAATATTATTATTTCTAATTTTAATAAGAATAATAATACCGATTTTATTTATTCTTCCGTTTTTATTATATATATTATTACGTATATAAAAAATTAGTAAATTAATCGTCGGACGTATAGGAAATATAATAAAATTTTTTTAAATTGTAATAAGATATTCGTTTATATCTTTATTAATTCTTGTATTAACCCTACGCCGTTAAGTACCGGGCTATATAAATTTAAAGAAGAAAAAATCGCTACTCTACTTACCCTTTAATTAATGGATATTATAAGGTTCGTAATAAACGCTATATTTATAATTTTTATAAAAAACGAAAAATAAGTAAAAATATTTAAAATAATAAAATAGGTCGAATTAAATTTATTTATTTCCTTAAAAATACCGGTTTGGTATAATTATTTAAAAATAAACGTCCGATTAAATTTGTAAGGAAATTAATTCTTTATTTATATCGATATAAATTATTTTAATATCCTAATTAATAAATAATAAATTAAAAGTAATCCTAATATTTAATATAATAATATAGAGACGAAGGCGTTTAACGTTATAAGTAGGCGCGTAATTTTTATTTATTGGACGACTTTTAATTTATTTATCGAAGGAATTATCGATAGTTAGCCGGCTAAATAAATTTTTACTTTAATAATTTAAATAATAAAAGGTTTAATAGCCCGACTACTCTTTAAAATATAGTAGACGTAGCCTAATTAAATAATTATTAATTTAATAGTTAATATTATAAAAATCTCGACTTATAGTGGGATAATTATATCGATAAATTATAACGCAAAATTAATACGTTATAAAATAGCCGTAACGTATAATATAATTATTCTATTACAATTATAAAAATTAGTCCTAATATATTATATATTTATTATTAATATATCCCCGGCGGGAATCCTTAAGGAATATATTTTCGAAATTAAATACTTATAAACGTATAATTATTTTCTAAACGCTATTACGCTTAAATTCGTCTCCGTAATTAATTGGATAAATAAATCAATAAGGGTATATCGAATTTAATATTTAAGAATTATTAAAAACGTTAAATCCGATGGTTACCGAATAATTTTATTTAAATAGGCTATAATGTTATTTAAAGCGGTAAACGCCGAATTTAATAAGGAATTCGCTTTTATAATTAATTTCGAAAATATTACCCTTATACTTAATTAATTAAAACCCGCCCAATTTAATAAAGAAATTATTAACGTACTAGATTGCGAATTGACCGAGGAAGATTTATTAAAGTTCTTACGCGAATTATAGAAATATAACCCCTTTTTTAAAATAAATAAAAATAAAAACCTTGCTGAAATCGAATTTATTTACAATATAAAAATTTATAATTATAACCTAGAATACGTATAACGTATTAAGGCGTTAATCGATAAATACGACGTATATAACGGTTAAGGTATTATTAAAATAAACGAAGAAGAAATATTTTGCGTTAATTTTATTAAAAATTAATATAAATATAAAGTAGGCGCCCGCCCTTATTAATTAAGCGTTTAAAATAGAGAATTATTAAATATTACGTTAAGGTAAATATATAACGATAGTAAATTAAAATAAATAACGAAGGCTACCCCGTTCGGGTGCTTATATTTTATCGTTTAGCGAATAATTAACGGAATACGTAAAAGTCGAATTATTATTAATTTATAACCGTTTAATTACGTAATTATTGGAAATTCTTACTTATTATTAACGTAAGATTTAATTATTATAAAAATAAAAAATAAAAAATATATAAATTATTTTAACGGTTTAATATTTTTTTATTAAATTGGAGTTTACCCCGCCTATAGGGATAGGATAATTATTATTAGTTTACGCGGATTAAAAAAATTAAACGTAATATTTATAAATTATAAAAATTTTTTAATATATATGTAATAATTTATTAATAAAAAGCTTTATCCTTATAGGGTATTTATTGCGGGATATATCGATAATATTGTGGTTTTTAATAATATAATAAAGGAGTATCTCCGATATTTAGAAATTATTTTAAAATTATTTAAGGAAATTAATTTTAATATCGCGGTTAAAAAATTATTTATTGTATATCCCTCCGTTCGTTTATTAGGCTATTATATAAATAGTTTAAGTATAATTACTATTACCGACCGAATTATAGTAATTAAAAATATTTAATAACTTACAAATTTAGCGTCCTTTGAATACTATATCGATTTAGCGAATTTTCTAAAAAGATTTATCTTTTAATTCGCGTAGAAAATTAAGCCCTTAAAAGAATAGAAAATTAAATTTATTAAAAGTAATAAGAAAAAGCGCAAAATATTTAAGAAAAAATTATTAGCAGTAAAAAAAGTATTTATTAATATATTAAAATTCGAATTTATAAACTTAAAAAAAGAAGTATTTGAAATACTCTAAGAATAATTAATAAAGGAGATTATTATTTTTTATTACTACCTTAGGTATATTACGTTCGTAAAAATCGACGCGTTAAAGAAATAAAGTTTCGGCGTAATAGTTTTTTATATTAAAGGAGACGATTAAAATAGTAAAATTATCCCCGTTTATAAAATTTAGTTTACTTTTTTTTATAATAAGCGTTTATTAACCGCTGAGAAGAATTATTAGCCGATAGAATTAAAAACGGCGTATTTCGTTTAAATTTACTAATTATTACGGTAATTAATTTAATCCTATATTAAATTTATTATTATTTTTACCGACTATTATACGTTAATTAGTATTATTAATTAAATAAGCCTTAATATAACCGATTTTACTAAATTTAATTTTAAATTAATCGTCGCTTTTATATTCCTTTTATAATTTAATTTCGATGTACGCTATATTTTTAGTAAAGTAAATATCGTACCCGATGTATTATTATAATTATTTAGAGTAGAATGGGAGCCCTATTTTAATATTAACGAATTCGATAATATATAGAAAGAAATAGCGTATTCGATCCGAATATATATAAACGAGGAGGTTAAATTTAAATTTATTGAAAATTATAAAGTAAATAAATATTACGCTATAGTAATTCGAAAATTATTAAAATACGATTAACGTAATTCGAAATTCAAATTTAATATAAATAAACGATTCCCCTTTAGGTTTAATAATAGCTTTTTATATTATTATCTAAAGGTCGGAAAATTAAAATTATATATATTAAAGAACTATTTAAGAATAATTTTTAATTAAATATATAATTAATAATATTATTTCGGACTAATTAAAATGATAATAAAATTAGATAGTTATTACTTCCTACGGATAATGAAAGCGTTGCGCTATTATATAAAATATTACCCTTAATATATTAAATCCAAAATAAATCGGAAAATTACCCCGGGTATATTAAAGCCAATTAAGTAAATACCTATTCCCTACTATACGGTATATATTAATTTTATTATTAGCCTTCCCCGGTAATTTAGTAAATTAATAGTATAGGGTAGCGAATAATATAATGCGCTAATAATTATAATATATAATTTTAATAAAAAGATATTATTTATTCCCGGGTATATCGATTACAACGCAAAAATATAAATAAACCGACTAATTAATATACTATTAATTTATAATTAAGGATTATTCCGCATTGTAATAACCGACCGCAATTTAAAATTCCTTTTAAATTTTTAAAAAATATTATTTTCGAAACTTAACGTAATATTATTATATATAATTACGTAAAATTTAAAGGCTAATAGCCAAATCGAACGGCGTAATTAAAAAGTCGAAATAATAATTTACTATTATACGGCAGAAAATCCGGAAATCCTATAGCCGGATATTTTATTAACCCTTTAATATAATTTTAATAATAATTTATCTATACCATTAAAACGGATATTAAATAAATTAATATTAGATTTTAAATTAAATATAACGTTAAATTTTTTAAAATTAAATAATAAAGCGGTTAGGGACTTCAAAATTATCCGGGAAATATATAATCGGGAGGCGGTAAAAGCGATAAATTAAGTAGCGACGAAATATAAATTAATATTCGATAAAAATTACTACCCCCTTTATTTCGTTTTTAACGATAAAATAATAATTTAATTATATAAAGGATATATTAAACTTGGAACGAAACTTTGTAAATATATAAATTAAAAAGTAGGACTATTTAAAATCAAACGCAAAATCGACGATTTCGTATACGAATTAGAATTATTTAAAATATAGAAAATTTATCCTATTATTTTAGTAAATTATTTACGAGAATATCCTTATAGTAAGGACCCCTTTTATTATATTAACGAATTACTTAATAGAATTATTATTAAAAGAAATATAGAAAATTAGTAATTATACGAAGTCGAAAAAATTATAAATAGGAAAATAATTTAATACGGCGGTAAATTATTAATCGAATATTAAATAAAATATAAAAATTACAATATTTCCGTAAATAAATAATACCCGCGTAGTAATCGTATAAATAACTTAATAAAGAACGTATAAAATCTAATTCGGGAATATAAAGTATAATATTTTATTAATTTTAAATTATTCGAAAAAGTAAATATATTAATTATATTAAAAGAAAGGATCGAAATAAAGGAAGTACCTAAATTAAATATTATTATCGTAATTTTATCGAAACCGAAGTAATTAATAACCTTAATAATAAATATAATATTATTATTATTTTAAATAATAGCGAAATTTAAGTAAAGGATTGCGAGCGTTAAAAAAGTATTTAAAAACTACCCCCCCCCGCCTAAAACTTTTCCCTAATAATAATAATAATTTTATCGGTAAACCGAATTACCTTTTAGTATTAATTTACTTTACCGGTTAATTACTTATTAATTTATAATACCTTTATAAATATATTCGTTTAATTTATTTTATCGATTAATTAGCCGTTAATTTATAATAATTTTATAAATGTATTCGATATACGTAGAAATATTTTCAATTATAGTTTAAAATAAATAAACGTTTAACCCGGCGTTCGTCGTAGGATTTAAACCTACGGTTAATCCCCCTATTACCCTTACGGCTTATATAATAATTAACGGCTTATTTAAATTTAATATTGAATTTTTTAAAGAGGATAATAAAATTACCGACGTAGAAAAGACCGTTATTATTAACGCTTAATACGGATTTAAAATTAAATATTTTATTTAATTTAACGATTATTATACCGGTAGTAAAGATTATATATTTATTACGGATAATAATAAAATTCCTTTAATTATAGATTTTATTAGCAATAAATTTATTAAGGAGGAAAAAACCTATATTAAAACCTTCTTATTTAATTAGGGTTTCGCGGCTACTTTTTCGGCTAATTATATTTATATATCCTTAAGAACCCACTTTAACGTTATTTTTAAATAAATTATTAATACCGAAATTACTATAATCGATAATATATTAATAATAAGAAACGTTAATAAAATTATTAACCTAACTTTTATATAGGGTATTTATTATATAATAATAATCGAGAATTTTAATATAATTAAAATTAGAATAGAGTAAATTACCGCCTTCAAGATTATTAGCCTAGTTAATATAATGGAAACCGTTTAAAAGCGTATATATATATCTAATTCGGCGATCCTAACCTTCTAAGACCCGTATATATTAAAAATTATTAGGGATAAAATAATTAATATATTAAAATTAATCGTTAATTAAATTATTAAATAGTATAACGATTATTGCTTATTTCGTAAAAGAATATAAATTAATTATATTATATTGAAATTAAGGACCTATAGAACGGTAACTATAATTATAAGGAAGAAAAGTATATTAAAAAAAATTATTATAGAGATTAATATAATACGCGTTATTTAAAAAAAGTAATTAAATAAATAAATTAAAATTTAGCCTATCTTCCCGCCCGGCGGTACGAATAATAACAACAGTAAAGGTATTAGCGGTACGGGCAACGGTATAGACGGTTCTAAGGGTTTTAATTTTAGTTTTAATATAAGTAACGGCGATAGCGAAAATTTTAACAGGGTATTTATTACCGAAATAAGGAAAAAACGTTTTAATAAGGATAAAGGTAAGAATATTGAGGAAAAGCGTATTAAAACGAAGCCGACTAAATATAAATTATAAAAAATTAAAATATAATTTAGAAAAATTAATAACGTTAAATCCTTTATAATTATATTTTAATATATTTCTTAATATTCGTAAATTATATTAATTATTAAATAAATATCGCGGCCGCTATTAAATTCGCCTATATTGTAAATATCCCGTATAGCGATCCGATTTTCGAGAATAAGTAGAATTTCGCCGCCGCTTAAAATAAAATTATATTAGAGGATAATACCAATACCCTTTAGATTTTTAATACGGATAAAGCCGAATTCGCCGTTACTATACGTAATAGTAAGCGTTTCGTCGCTATTAAATTAGGCCGCTAAGAGGGCTTTAAAAAGTATATCGGCGAGGAGGGAAATAATAAATAATTTAAGGGAATTAAATAAGCCAAACGATGGGGTCGATAAATATAATAAATATAGGGTATAATAGACGTGAATATAAGTGAAATATAAATTATATATATAAATAATATTATTATAATAGCGAGCGCGGATTTAGTAGAAGGATTAATGGATAGAGGTATATTTAAATAATAATCGGGACGATTATTTTTAGGTAGGGGGTATTGTAAAGTAACCGCTACGTTAATTATAGCGGTACCTTCTACGATTAACCGCTAGTCGGGAAATTGGCTAGTATATTAATCGTCGGAAGGTTCGCATTGCGGAATTACAGTAGTATAAGACTGCTGTACTTCCCGCGCTGAACGCACGCCCTTCTTTTCCTAGATAATTAATATCACCGGTTCATTTCACACATGCACTACTCCTCTTACAGAAAGCGGCCTCTTAATATTTAAGAAATTCCCTTCTAACGAACGTATTTAATTTATTTTAGTAAAATTCTTCGAATAGAATATAATAGTTTTCTCCTCGCTTAACCCCGGTAATTAATAGTATATCTTTAAAATAGATAGGATTGTACCTTATTATAATTTCTCCATTTATTTAAAAGATATAACGCCGAATAGTATAGGAATAACCTATATTATTAATATTTATAAATTTATATTTAATAATATTAAATTATTATATTAAATAATATATTTTATTATCCTTTTACTTTCTAACTTCTATATAATTACTAATAGGTTTTTAATAAATTTAATAATTATAGGCTTCGGGAAAATTTGAGAAATAATATGGAACGGTACGTATACCGGTATTTAATATAACGTTATTTTAACGAATTTATAAAATTTATTCTAATATAAAAGTTTATTCCCGTATTGATCCTCGTATTTAATTTACTATTTTATACGGCGATTCGGCCTATGATATTCTCGCCCTTTAAAAATCTATTAAATATAAGCGTATAAGATAATATATTACGAATAATAATTTTAAGTAATAATTAATTAAATAGCTTAAATTATCCTTCGAAGTTTATGAAAATATAAAATTGAAGTAATTGAAGTACTCCCTAAAAATTACTACCGGGGATAAACCTTATCGGTTAATTTCGTTTATTATTTAAGTAAATCCCCCTTTCTTTAATATAATTTTTTATTATTTTTAAATTATATATTAATATAATCCTTTTATAAAAAGGAGAAAAAATAGCCCGGTACGCCGAATATATTATTCAATATTCCAATTATTTTAATAGGAGGAAGGACGCTTCTTAAAATAAAATTCGATATTTTTACCGTTTTAATAAGGAATTAATTTAATAATTATATTAGTATTTTATTCGACCTATTCTAAATATATATTATAATTCCGGTAAATTAATCGTCAAAAATTTTAATTTTACCGCTATAGATAGTGATTATTATATAATTATTTTTCGCTAGATTGGAAGCCGGATAAAATATAATATATTTATTAAATCGCTTCCTATTTCTTTTTATATATTACGCTTAAAATATTTATAACCTTGTATTAATAACGGATTATTAATTTATTATTATACTATCATTTAAATAAAATTTATTTATATAGAACGAAAATAGAAATAAAACCTATATACCCTATTCGTTTTAATATTCTTAATTTAATAAATTAAGAGAAAAATCCGTTTAATATATTTATTATTTACGGTAAATATTATTATAATTTTCCGGTTCCGAATAAAATCCTTGATATTATTCGGGAGGATCTCTTCGAATATATTTTATAAATTAATAATCTAAAATTTATATTAAGTGAGTAATATATATTTTTATATGTAAAATACCGCTAATATATTTATTTTAACTTTATTTATTACCTATCCTACGCTTTAAAGCTTTTTTTCTAAATAGGGCGCTTAAATATTAGGGGATTTAATTTAAGGGTTCGTTAATTATAATATTTTATTTTAAATTATTTACAAAATTACCCTTATTAAATATTCGGAAGGTCTTAACGAAATTAAATTTTAAATATAATATAGGGAGGAGTTATAAAGAGCGGATAAAATTAATTATATTATTATAACCCTTTATTAATATAATATAAATAGGTTATTAATTCGTTAATAATATATTTAGTATATATAATATTTCTATTAAGAAAGTAGCGATTTTTTAATAATTTATTTTGAGAAACGCTATTTGTACGGACTGAAAACGCTATTTGTACGGACCCCCACTTTTTTCTCCCATATATAACCCGAACCCTAGTAACCTATTATAATCGCGACTACTTTTGGGTCGTACCGCGCCCGCTAAGCTCCTAGATTTTAATCTATTATACGTTTAGACCCTTATAATCGTATTACACTAACTACCTCTAGGCGCCTAAATTAGTACCTTAGACTAGACTATATTAATTAATTTAATTTGACCGTTTTTTAGTACCTTATTAGATTCCCTATAAAACTACTATCGTACATTACTACATCGCAATTAAATCTATTAATACTACGCCGCGTATCGTTAAATATTACGAAATAAATAAAGGTTTAATATTTATTAACGGTATATAATAATTTACTATTTTTTTTTATATATTTGCTTACTAATTGCGATATAGATAATAGATACGGCGTCCTAATAGCCGTTGGTTAGTTGCGACCGTGGCGTGCCCGCTTATATCCCCGATAGCTTTATCGATCTTAATTTTTTCGATTCTATTATACCCGATATTTCGAATATTAATACTACTATTCCTAATACTTAAGTACCTTCTACTATTAAGCCTATATTAATATAATTTATTTTATTGTAATTTACCTTAATCGAATTTACTTTAACGTAGCTAATAAATATTACCCCGCCCGACAATAACAACGAGCGTTTCGACGTAGAGATATAAAACCCTCCCTTCTATAAAATCTTTACTATTTAATACGGTACTTTCGATAAAATAATTAAAGCGGTAAAAGATTAGGGCGAGGAATTTAATTAATAGCTTATTAAAATAAAATTTAATAATATTAAAGACCTAGAATTTAGTCCGACTAAAATCGATTTTGAATATAATTACAATAAAATCCGTAGAAATAAAATAATTAATCGCAAAATAATAACGTTAAAAATAAAATACCCTTAGAGGGGGATTATTAAAACGTTAATAATAAACGACATAAAATAAACTTTTAAGGTAAAGGAAGGATATAATTATTATACTTATATTCTTAGCAAAAGAGTATAAATTTAGGGAATTTTTAAACTAAAATATAGAGCCTTCGTTACCTAATATTTATATTAACCCGACGTTAGGAACCGCTAAATTCGAAATTAATTACGTTACTAATTTTTAGAACTTCGTTTTACTATTAAATAATTTAAAAACCTTCGGTATAAATTCAAGAGAGAGGCCAATTAAGGATATAATACGTTTTAATTTATAATAAAATTCTTTAAAGAAAAGGAAATCTACTATAAAGTTAATTAAAAGAACCTTAACGACGAAGAGAACAAACCGATTACCCTATTTTAGAATAATTTATAAAGAGAGGAGATATAGCGCTAATATTTTAACGTATAAATATACGATAATACGTACAAAATTAATAATAAGGGTCTAGTATTCTTTTAAATTATTAATATAATTAGTATTAAATATACTTTTAATTACAATTTTGGCTTTATTAATAATAAGAGGTAAGAAGGGTTTAATTAATTAATAGATTAAATTAACGCTCGTTATAAAATTATTAGCGCTTTTAAATTAAACGTTATAATAATAAATTACGACCTAATAATAAAGAACGCTATTTAACGAATTTATTTAAATATAGAACCCTAAATTTATATTTTCTATATTAATAAAAACGTAATATTAAATATTAAGCGTAAATAGGATAAAAAAGTAACCGAATAAATTACTTAAATCTACTCTATAATTATAATTATACAAATATAATAAAATATATTAATATTAATAAGAGTATAACCCTAGCTAACTTTATTAAATAATATTACTACCCTTAACGAATTTAACGAAGAGGACTATAGTATTATTATTTATATAAACGAATTAACTATTAATATAGCCCAATTAGGAATTCTCCTTAATATTATTAAATATTCTCGATTTAGGCTTTATAATCTTTAGAAGTACGTATATTACGTATATATTAAAAAAGTATTTAATATAGCTTAGGAGAAGTTCTATAACTTCTTTAAATAATAGATTATAATTATTATATATTTAAAGGATATATATATTATAATTAAAGAGTAGTAAGTTACTTATTATATTAATAAAAGGCGTAATTTTAGCTATCGTACTATATTCTTAATCGAATCGGTTAATCGAAATTTAAAAAATTTTATTATTAATAGTAATTATCCTCCTTTACCCAATTTCCTTAATAATATTTAATTCTATATATTATATAATAAATTAATTATCCTTTTATATATAGGTAATAATCTAATTATTGGCGCCATTATATAGAACTTTCGTCTACTTAATATAATACAGGATAGAATTAAAAAGAAGGAAGAAAAAGAAATATAATTTATATAATTAAACTATTTCTATATATAATAATTAAAAAATATATTATATTTTATTTATTAGCGCGCTTTCGAATTAATTATAAAATAATACCGTATAGTAAAGGGTATTATTATAACGGCGAAAAATCTTAACCCCGTTGAATTTGAACTATATACGGGCAAATTTATTAAATAATTTAATTTATTATATTCGTATTAATTATTTCCTAAATTCGAAACCCGGCCGTTATTATTAAAATTTAGTAAATTAAATTTCCATCCCTATTATTAATTTTCTAGAAGCTATACTAATAATAATAAATATTTTAAATATTATAATTTTAACCGTATTAATAATTTACGTAGTCGATTACATAATAAATAGCCCTTTATTCGAAATTCTAACGCTCCTTAATTTATTATACTAATTAATATTTAAATTTCTATTTAAATTCCGGTTCCCCGATCGATTACGCTAATTACTACTTAAACTCCTCCTCCTTTTATTATACTAATTGCAGTATTACGACTTCGAAGAAGGCCTCCCCTTTAACCTACTCGTAGAGGATTATAGCCTACCTAGGGCCGTAGCCTTGCCCGAAACTAAAACTTTATATCTTCGATATATATAGCGCTATTAATCTAGCGTAACGCATTTATATAAAAAAGTATTAACCTAAATACCGAAAATATTACCGATTATTCTTAACCTAGCGTTATATAATTTAAGAGGCGGGGTCGCCCGTTTAATAGTAAGAATAAATTTAAAGAAAGAGGAGAAATAAAGGGAAGTACATTAATACGGGGTAGAAATAGTAGAAGTAATAAAAGTAATAGAGGAGGAGGAGCGGTATTACCTAGTATTACGCTAACGTAAAGGAAATTATAGGAAGTATATTAATAATTAAATACGTTAATTATATAAATAAAATTAATAATATACGAATTAATATAAATTAATATATTAAATTCTATTAAATTCGATTAAGTAGCGACTTTAATTAAGCGATTTTAATTGATTGCAATATATAAAAGTGTGACCGTGGCGCTAAGTGCTTTGTAAGACCGCTATAGAACCGCCCTATAAAATTAGATTTGGGCGCTAATTTGGCTATACGTATTAGTTTGGGCTGACCAAACCTTGAAATAATATAATGCCTAGACTCTGGGTTAAAATTTATAAAAGAATATATGGGCGACTACGTCCCAATGTGACCGAACGCTAGGGTTCGGGTTATATATGGGAGAAAAAAGTGGGGGTCCGTACAAATAGCGTTTTCAATCCGTACAAATAGCGTTTCTCTTTATTTTTATTTAAAGTAGTTTATGGAAATTTAATAAATAGAATATTTTAAAATAGATATATCTTTTAAGCGTATCCGTCGGCCTTTTTTTAAAATAACCTTCGTATATAAAAATAAAATATTTCGTTCCGGTATATTTATATTTCTTTCTTATTTCTGCTTTAATTAATACCGATTAATATATATTTTCGCCCGGGTTTATACTAATTATCGTAATTGCGTATTTTATTATCGAACTTTCGTTAAATTATTCGAAATCTTCGAAATACGGTATAATATTCCTTAGCGGTAGTAATATTACAATAACCTTTATACGGTTCTTAGCTTAAACGAATTCCGTTAGAGAATAATTATTTTAGATATAGATTGGGTATAAATATATAGTATATTTATTATTTTATTTTTCAATTTCTTCCTTAATATAATTTTAATTATTTAATAGTATTTAGAGTTTATTTATTCTATATCGATTTTAATTACCGCGAATAATAATAATAATTTTAAATAATATTTATAAATTATTGAATCTATTTTAAACGTAATTTTATATATATAAATATTTCTCCCGATTTTATAATTTAATATAATACCGAAGTATTATTCAATTATAAAATATATAGGGAATATTATAATATTTTGAATAAATTACTTTATAAATCCTTTTTTACTTATTATTAAATGCGAATTAATAGGATATTAATTATAATATTATTTAATAGTTAATATTCGTTAAGACCGATATTAAATTTAGAGATTATATTTTTAATTAAGTTAAATAAAAGAAGTTTATTATTATTATTACCGGTATTAATACGAATATTTCCGGGATTATATCCGAAGATCGCTAAGGGCTTTTAGTATATATTTAAACGAATAAAGTAAATTATTTAATTATTTATTTATATGGGAAAAATTTATTATTATTTATTATTTATTTAATATAAATATTTACTTTATTTTATATTTATTTATTTTTAATATACCTTTTCCTAGTAATAAAGTAAGTAATACGGCTTTATATATATAATATTTCGTTAATAATTTTAATATTAATTATATTTAAAATCGTTAGTAATATTAATATTATAAATAGCGTTAAAACCCTATATAAATATTTAATAATAATATTAACCGTATTTTTCCTTAATTATAACGATATAAATAAGTTTTAATTCGTTTAATAGTTAAATATTAATTAAAATTTATTAGGACGTAAATATAATAAAGGAAAAGATAAGGATTCGGACGAATATAAATGCGGAATTTAATAGTTAATAGAAAATATAATTTCTACGAACGTTAGGTCTACCCTTTAAAATATAATTATAATTCTAAATACCGAATTTAATATTTCGATTCCTTTAGATTCTTATTTTTTAAATACCGATTCTTTCCCGAATATTAGTTAATTGTAATTTAATAAACGTATTATTATTACCGGCTTGAAAAAAAGTAATTTACTAAGTATTTTAAGATTATTATTAATTTCCCGATTAATTTCCTATAAACGGCGTTGGATAGTATTCTAAATAGAGGATAATATCCGCTTTTCGGATATTTATAATTCGTTTAAATACCCGATTTATAATAGGTAAATAATATATATTAAATATATTTAGAATTTATTAATAATAGGTTGCTAATTAATTATATAGAGTACTTTTCGGTTTATATAAACGAATGCCTTTACGTTTTATTCGTTATATAAATTTAAATTCCGAAGAGTTTAAGCTTCCGGTTATATTTTATAAGCGTAATAAAAAAGGGAAGGAAAAAGTTAAAGATTTTACGCCCGATTAATGTATAAAAATTAAAGAATTTAAGGTTAAAAAATAAAGATTTATTTATTAAATTAAAGAAAAAAGGTTAGAGTATTTTAAATTGGAATAATAAATTAGTTAAACCGTTTAATTTAAAATTAATTTTTTTAGTAATACCGTTAGTAATAACGAAATTAATAATAGTTATATTAATTTTTAAAATACGGAAGTTTATTTAACGTTTAAAATTAATATAATTTAATATAACGAATTCGATATTAAACGTTAAAAAGCCAATTTATCCTAATATAACGATTTTAATATCGAAAGTTAAAGAATTAACCTTTAGGGATTTAATAAAGGAGATTTTATTAATTTGATTAGAAATTCTCCGATTTATCGCTAAAGTATTATTTTACCTTTTCCTTCTTTTAATAAAATAATATTTATTTTATTTTTTATAAAGAGCGAAGAGGCTAACCCGATATTTATTACCTTATTTCTAAATAAGATAAATATAAATACTCTTTAAATATAATTCTTTTAATTTATTTAATTAAACTTAACGGTGTTATAGGATTATACCTGTGCTATACCCGGTATACGCACTGACCACCTATATAGGTGCCCAAATCCCTAGCGACCATTCCCGACTATACCACGTATATTATAACTCGATATAGTTTAAATTTGGTCACCTATAATTACGTACAGTATTACGTGGGTGCGTACGGACTAGGGTATAGGCTCGCGCCTATATATTTAATCCTCCGTATATACTTCTCCCTTCCTTTCCTTCGTATAATAATATATATTTTATTATATATTTAACGGTATTAACGCTATCCTTTAATAATTTATTACACTTTCTTTAACACTATACGCGTAATTTTCGAGGAAGATTAATCGTTAATTATATTAATTAATATTAAGATTCGTTTTTTTAGCGGTTAACGTTCTAGCGACGGTCCCGCGGTTAATTCGAATTAAGTAATTACTAAAATGAATATTATTATTACGGTCGTTCGTATTTTCTTTTCCTTTATATTTATTAAAATATATTAATTTAAGCGATTAATATCCAATTTAATCCCCGTTGTAATTATTAATACCCTTATTATAGCTATTATACTTTCCGAAATTAGAAACGTCGACCTTCGTAATATCGAATTCTAGGACTAATTTACCGACGTTATTTATACGCTTAATAACGATTCTATTATTATCTTAATTTTTATTACTTAAATTCTTAATTTAAGTAATTACTTTATATTCTTAATTACCGTTTATACGTTCGCCCGCTTTATATAATTTAATATTATTTTTATTATTATTAAATTCTAAAATATTAAAAAAGACCTTAAATAATCCGAAGACGAGAATAATTAATTGCATTAGAATTTCGATTAATTCCGTACTTTAATTTAAAATAAAAATTAAATTAATATAATTCTTAATACTAATTTCGCGATTTTTAAAATTAATCATACCCTTTAATTTTCAGACGCCGCTATTAAGTAATAAATTTAATACGACGTTTATAAATAAACTTTCGCTAATACCGCTTTTTAATATAATAATATCGTTAACGATTTTTAAATTCGTTTAATTACCCTTTAATAAAATTTATCCGACGTTTAGAAGCGTTATTCTAATTTTAAAATTAATTCCTAAAATATAATTAAGCGCGAAATAATTAAATATTAAAAAATAATTAATAATTTTCGTTAGCGTTTATCCAAATTTATTAACCTTACGTCTATATTTTTACCCGACGATAATAATAATAATAATTCTAATTTTAATAATTCCGAATCCGAATTTAATAATATAATTATTAACGACCCGGTCGGAGGTAATAATAATAATAGTTATAAGTCGGTATTACGTATTATTATTTCCCTTACTTTTAATAATATTAATAAAGTTTTTAAAAGAGTTATTAAATTTTATTAATAATACGTTAATATTTTATTCGCTTTTAAAAATAAACCCTCCGCCTTTAAAACCGAAGATATTAAATTTTCTTTAATTTCCCACTCCCTTTATAATAAATTTTAGGAGGTAATCGAGCCCGAATTTATTAAAATTCTATTTAATAAACCGGTTAAATAATTTATTACTTTTAATTTATTTAAATAAATAATTAATAAATATAATAACGTTAATATTATAATTTAAATTCGTTATAAATTTGAAGATTTAAAGATAAGTAAAATAAAATAATTTAATTTCGAAGATAAATTCGTTATTATTATTAAGCATTATTAATTTAATAATAATATAAAGATTTATTACCTCTATTAACGTTTAACCGAGTACTTCTATAATGTTATCGCCCTATAGCGCCCTTAGCCTAAAGATAATAAATTCGACGAATAATTCGAAATAATCTACAATTTCGCTAAATAATTCGAATAAAAAGATTAATATAATAAAATCGCTAACCCTTATTATAAATTTAATATTAATAACCCTATTATTAGTTTTAATTCCGTTTTTAGTAATACGAACGGTTCTATTCCCGAATTTATTATTAATAAGGGCGGTATTACTATAAATTTCGATTCTATATCCGTTTTCGACGTTTAAATTTCTTATATAATTAATAATAATATATTTTAATATTATATAAAGACTAATATTTATACCCGCTATAATTATAAAGGTTATTTCTCTATTAAATATAAGGGTTGTATTTAATTTAAAAAGGAGGTGTCCGAATATAAATTACGTAAAGAGAGAGAGAAGGAGAAGAAAGAAAAGAAGGATAAAAAGGAGAAGGAGAAAAATAATAATAATAATAATAATTAATAATAGCGCCCTATTTAAAATTAATATAAATATAATTAATATAATTATTATAACGTTAATATTATAAATATTCCCGCTTTTAATACTCCGATTCTTAATTACTTTATATTATAATAATAATTTATTTATTACCCTACCCTTATATACCTTTACGGTTTCGTAAGCCTAATTATAAATAATAAAAATAATTCTATTAACGGTTAAGGAAATATATAGCTTTTTATTTAAATTATAATTAGAGGTTAACGTTTATTAAATATAAATAAGGAAGAGGATAATTAAAGAATATTTTTATAATTAAATTTAAAATTATTAAAATTAATAAATTTTTTATAAATAGCCGTTATAAATACCCTAATTTATTAAATTTTTCTATTTATTTATTTTATAGACCGTATAAAATATATTATATTATATTCGTTAATAACGGTTATACCGCCTTAGGGTTTATTAACCGTCGTTTTATTTTACGTAATAATTTCCTAATTTTTAAATTCTAATTCCCTAAATTCCTATACTTCATTAATAATTAAACGAAGGGTAATATTACGTATTTTAATCGTTTAATTATAAATATTAACGTATATTACGAATTTATTAATTTCCTTATTTATAACTTTATAAAGGATAATTTTATTATTTTCGGATACCCGTAATTAATTTATTACGCCCTTAATATCGATTAACTTAACGATCGCTTTATTTTCGGCTCCGCTTACGAATAACGCGGTTATTTTCCCCTAAGAATATTCCACTATTTATATTATATACCGTTATTATATAAATATAATATCGATACGCCCTTAATTATTATTTTTAATAATATATTTTCCGTTATTATTTTTAAAAATTCCTTTAGGATGCGATTAATTTATTAAAAACCCTCCGTTTTAAATATTTTTAATAAAGGAGAGTTGGATACCCCCGCTTTATTATTGGAGGCCGTTTATTAAATTTTTATTTCCGCGATTATTAAACGTATTATTTGTTAATGTTTTAATAAATTTAAATAGAGGGTCGCTAATAAAATAAGCGCGGTCTTTATTAATAAGGTTATTAACGGTTAAATTCTTATATTAACGGTTATAATATATTATTACCCCCCTCCCTTATTACGTATAATCCCCGTATTATATTATTTAGTTAGAGGAATATATATTTCTTTCTTTAATTATCGAACGCCGGTCCGCCTTTATTATATTTTTAAGGGACCCTTCGATTTAACCGATATTAAAGAATTTTTAATAATTATATTTAATTAATTCGCTAAAAAATATAAATTTTAAATTATTTATATAATGAAGGTAAATATAGTAAAAAATATTTAATATATAATGGACGAGGATAAAATAATAGAAGAAAAAAGCGTCCTAACCCCGAATATAATTAATGATAATTTTACGGTTAATATAATTAAAAATATTATAAATAGTAAAGTAATTTATTATAAAAAATTCTTCGGTAATAATTATTATATTTAAATTAATATATTTTATAGTATTAGAGGTAAAGAAGTTATTAAAATAATTAAAATCTCCGCTTTAATTATATTTATAAACGATACCTCCGATTTCTAAATTTACGAAAAGATTATTAATTATTATTTTACCGCTAATAATATTAATATTAGTAAAATTATATTTAAAAATATTATTAAATTCTATAAAAAAGTAAATAAACCTTTAAAAACCGACGTTTAAATTTAATAAAAATTATTTCGGTAATATTAGTAATAAATGAATAATTTCTATTAGGAAAGCGCTAATATATTACCCCCTAATCGGTTTTATAATTTTAAATTCGAATTTAAATTTAGCGTTATATTACCCGTTTTTTATAATTATATTTTTAATTTAAAAGAATTTAACGTTATTAAAAAATAAATCGACGATAATTTAAAGAAAAAGTTTATCCGGCTATTATAATTAAAAGCCTTTATTTTTATACTTTTAATTAAGAAATTAAGAAGAGGAGTTCGCGTTTATATTAATTATTAAGGTATTAATAACGTTATTTTTAAATTTTATTATTTATTCCCGCTTATTAAAAAGATATTCAATATTATTTATTATATTAAAATTTTTATTAAATTAGATATTATTATTACCTTTAACCGGGTTTATATTAAAGAAGGTTACGAATGGTTAATTACGTTTATAATAAGGTTTAAGCT
The DNA here is from genome assembly GCA_033439795.1 of Sordaria brevicollis. Classification (NCBI taxonomy): domain Eukaryota; kingdom Fungi; phylum Ascomycota; class Sordariomycetes; order Sordariales; family Sordariaceae; genus Sordaria; species Sordaria brevicollis. The sequence continues at coordinate 704,175 of JAUTDP010000006.1, forward strand.
ATTTGAGTCCTTAATTATGCTTTTTAGCCTCTAGGGCGCCCCCGGCGCCTTTTAGAATTATATTAATAATATTTTATATAATATTTTCGACGTTTACGCGACCGCTTATTTCGATAATATTTTTATATATTTTAATAATGAGAAGGATTACGAACGATATATTAATAATATTTTCGAACGCTTAATTAAAATTAGTTTGAACGTAAATATTAATAAATATAAATTCTATACGAAACGTATAAAATACTTCGGTTTAATTATTATATTAAATAATATTAAAATAGATTTAAATAAAATTAAAACTATATTCGATTAGGCGCCCTTTTAATTTAAAAAATCGTTCTAATAGTTTTTCGGCTTCGCGAATTTTTATTAACGTTTTATTAAAGTATTTTTGACGATAGTATCCCTATTATACGAATTAATAAAGAAAGACGTATTATAATTATAATCCGACCGCTATTAATCCGCTTTTAATGTATTAAAGAAGGTCTTCGCGACCGGACCCGTATTAAAAATTTATAATTAGATTGAAAAGACCGTAATTGAGATAAATATATTTAATTAAATAATAAGGGGTATATTTTTATAATATAATAACGACGGAGTATTATATTTAATCGTTTACTTTTTAATAAAATATATAATTTAGGAATATAATTACGACGTTTATAATAAAAAATTTTTAATTATTATTAAGGCGTTGGAAGAGTAGTAACCCGAATTTAAAGGAGTATAATAATTATTCGATATTTTAACGGACTATAAAAATCTAAAGACCTTTATAATTAATAAATAATTTATATAGCGGTATATATATTAATTATAATTTTTATTATATTTTAACTTTCAAATTCAATATACCTTAAGATCGAAAAATTTACGCCCTAATACCTTTAATAAAAAGTTTAACGATATCCCTACGGGTATTAAAGACGAATACTTCGCTACCCGTTAACGTACCCTTTTTTAACCCTTATAATTCGTAAATGGTTACCTTAATAAAAAAGACTTAGCCTTTTATTATTCCCTCTCCTTAATAAATAATTATAAAAATAAATCGATTAATAATATTATTTTAAATAATTATAAAAATTCCGTATTCTTTTAGGAAGCGGTTTCCGCCCTAAACGACCTAAATAATTATAATTAATTAATTTCAATTTATAAAATCCTTTATAAAATTTTTAGCGAATATTAAATTACTTTTAACGGTATTATTAAATAGCGCGACTATATAATAATCGACTTTTATAATAAGGAATTCTAATTTTAATTAATTAATCGCTAATATAATTCACTTAGTGTAAATTACCTTAATTACGACGCTATTTACGAATTCCTATCCCGAGAATTTTATTAGGAGGGTATAGTTAACGATATACGTATATTTTATAAAATTTGCCTACTTTATATAAAAATTAAATTCCTTAAGCGTAATTTTACCGGCCTTTTTAAAACCTTACCCGTTGCGCTAATTCTTTAAATCCGTATTTTTATCGATTATATTATTCCGCTCCCCGGTAATTTTTACCTTAATTAAAAATTTAAAAATATTTATATTATCGTTAATTGGTTAATAAAAATACGGTATTTTATATTAATAATTACGCTATTAATAAAAGAATTAGCCGAACGTTTTATCGATTATATTTATTACTTTTATAGCCTTTTAAATTCTATCCTTTTGGATAAAAGTATTTAATTCGTATTATAATTCTAATTTTCTTTATATTAACGCTTAAGTATTAATTGTATTTTAACCTCCGTTTTCTACTTTTAAACGAACGCCCAAACCGAACGTATTAATACGGAAATAAAATAATACTTCCGATTATACGTTAATTAAATATAAATCGATTAGGTTAAATAGTTTCCCTTTATAAAATTCGCTAATAATAATATAATATCTTCGTTAATAAGTTTATTACTTTTCTTCGTTAATTATAATTATTACCCCCGTATAAATACCGAATTTTGTAACCCCTTACCGTTAATATTATTATTTATATAATTAAAAGAATATTATAAGGTTAACGAATTCGCCGATTACTTCTACAAAATTTAGGATTTCGTAATTTAGTAGATTAAATATAATTAAAACCGGTACGAAGAAAACGCTAATAAAAAGCGGGTTAATTTAATAAAATATAAAAAAGGGGATACCGTCCTACTTAATATATTTAATTTAATTAGTAATCGCCTATATATTAAATTCTCCTTCTATTAGGAAGGATTATTTAAAATTTTAAAAGCGGATTTATATACCGTTAAATTATAATTACCTAATAATATAAAATATTCGCTAATCTTTTACATTTTAATAATTTAACATTAAACCGGTTAAAATCTCCCCGGCTAAGTTATCGATTCTAACGTCCGTATTAACGAAGGTAGAATTATAATTCGTACCGACGATTATAAAGAATATATTAAATAAAAATTCGATAAATTATTAAATATTAAATAAAAAAGAAAAAACTATTATTAATATTATTTAATTAAATAGAAGGGCGATTATAACCCTATTTAGGAAAAGGTCGATAATATTATTAATTATAAAGTACGTTTTTAAGAATTTTATTACGATTACCCTAATAAATTAATACCGCCCTGTATTAAGGAACTTCTCGACCGCTTCGAATAAGAAGGAAAATACCTAATAACGGACCCCGTTATTCGTAATGAGTAACCTAACGTTAATACCGAATCCTACGCTTTACGCCGCCGCTCTGCCCGCTTAACGTAACGATTCGCTATTTCTAAAATAGAGTTATTACTAACCGAAAAGGAGGTAAAGGAGGGATTTATAGAAGTAATAATAAAGATTGTACAATTTTTAATAAATAAATAATTTAAAATATAGTTAGCGTTATAATTAAAAGTATTTAATAAATTAATAAAGGATTTTAAATTATAATTATACGAATATATAGATTTTTTTAATTTTACGAACTTCTTTTAAGGGGGGATAGTATTATAGGATTATATTTATACTATACCCGGTATACGTATTAATTACTTATATAGGTACTTAAATCCTTAGCGACTATTTTCGATTATAGTACGTATATTATAGCTCGATATAATTTAAATTTGGTTATTTATAATTACGTATAGTATTACGTGGGTGCGTACGGACTAGGGTATGGGCTCGCGCCTATATATCTAGTCCTCCGTATATACTTCTCCCTTCCTTTCCTTCGTATAATAATATATATCTTATTATATATTTAACGGTGTTAACGCTGTCCCTTGATAAACGGGCTAATTTCATTTTAGGATTGTATTATTAATATATTAATTTTATATTATAATCCTATTAATTCGATATTATTCTTATTTTACTTCCTTAATCAAATAAATTTATTTAATTTATTACTTTAAATTAGGAAAAGTATTATTTATATTTTACTTTTTACTTTCGGGAACTTATTTAAATTATTACCACGGGTTAATTCGATATTATTTTTATTTTACTTCTTTAATTGAACGAATTTATTTAATTTATTATTTTAAATTAAAAAAGGTATTATTTATATTTTACTTTTTATTTTCGGGAATTTATTTAAATTATTATTAGGGTTAAAAAAGGGAATAAAAAATATATAAAATTAAACTTAAAAATAATATATATATTTTTAGTAATTTATATTTATTATCGTTTAGAAATATCTTCTTTATTCCCCTTTTAATTATTAATAATTTTTATTCGTTTTTCCGTTTATTTACTTTAATTATTATTTACCTATTTTTAGAATTATTTACCCTAGAAATAAATAATATTATAATCCTTCGAAAGGTAATTTTATTTAAGCGGATAATTTTATTTATATTAATATTCGAAGCGAAAAATAATTTATTATTATTAACCTTTTCGGTAATACGCTTTATAGGGATTATACTTCCCGGAAATAGGAATATCGATTAACGTTTTTATTTTATACTAATTAATTTATTATATATTAATTTATTATAATTATTTAATTTAATTAATAATAACCTACTAAATTTCCTTTTATTAAAAGAAATAATAAAAAGGGGGTTATTGGCCGCTTATTTAATTATATTAATAACGATTAGGGTAATATATTACGCGAATATTCGCGAAATGAAGATTTTTTATTATATTAGCTAATATATTAATTATAAGAGGAGAGAGCCTTTTTACCCGGTCATTTATTAATAATTAATATATTAAGTTATAATTAATAATATATAAATTAATAATTAATAAAGGATTAATAAAATATTAATAAATTATTATTATAATATAAATTTAAAAAAGATAAACCTTTATTAATAAATTATTTATATAGGAATTTAATACCGATTGGTATTTTGTATTTTAGTTCGGACGTCCGAAAAAGCGATTAAATTTAATATTAATATTTAAATTTGGATTTTTAGGATCCAAATTTAAGTTTAAAGGTAAATCGTTCTAAATTAGTTATTGTAGTTATTATAATTACGGGGGTTATTTAGAGGATATATTTATAATTTATATGCGTTAGGTTAATAATTATTCGTATTTGTAGTTTTATAACGTTATTAGTAGAAATTGATTCCGGGGTTAACGTTATTAGCGAATTCGATATTAAACCGTTCCTCTTCTAGGAATTTAGTTTCGATATGCGCTATTTATTCGGTATATTCCCAATTATTTAATAAAGTATAGGCGAACCGGTTAAAATATCCTATTAAAATATATTAATAAAATATTAAAACGAAGCGGAGAAGGATAGTTTATTAAACGTATTTTTTTTTTATTTAAAATAATTAAAATATTTAATATATTATTATAAAACGTCGGGAATAGTTTATTTTAATTATAATATATTTAGAAGTAATAATGTAAATATCGATTAAATACGAATTATTTCGTTATATTATAAATTATAATAATCGTACCGTTAAAGGCCGGAAAACGATAAGAAATTTCGCCGTAAGGTATAATAATACGGCCGTCCTACCTACTATTAATTTAGCGTTATAATAAGTAAATAAATATATTATTTATTTATATAATTTAAATTAGGTATATTTTAGGACGTTTATTCGGTATAGTATATTATTAGTAATTAAGTTAAATAATATTAGGAAAAGAATTGAGAAAAATGATAAAGGGTTATAAAGTTTACGTAATTGGATAAACCGGTAACGGTTATAGTAATTATCGTTAATATTGTAAAAAGGTAAAAGAAGGAAATAATCCTAGCGGAGAAGGAATTTAATATTTTATAAAGTAAGAGGGTAAATAATATAGATTATAATATGGAAATATATACGACGTAACGTCGGAAGATATATAAATTATTTGCTATATATTTTATAAACGTACCCTTATTAATATAATATTAATTTATTATAAATATATTTTAAATATATTCTATATAGTATTCCGTTTATAATTAATATTTATTATAATATTTTAGCGACCTTTTATATAATTTAAATTTTTATATTTAAATTAATTTAATAGAAATTAATATTATAATTATATTAATTGTAAATATTAAATATTCAATATCATATTATAATTATTTATATATTAAATTATAATAGAAGTTATTTTTATTATAAAATTTTCATTTAAATAATAATTTTTAACATTTTTATTTATAAATAATATAAATCCTTTTTATTTAATTATAAAGTATAAATATTATATATTATATTATTTTTTAATTTTTATTATTAATTTATAATATATTTTTTTTCCTTTTATTTTTGCTAAATTAAATAAATTTAAAATAAAATTATATATTTAAATCGTTTTAATATTAAATAATAATAAGAATTATTTTTATTATAATATTTCAATTTAAATAATAATATATTAAATTTTTATTTATAAAGTATATAAATTATTTTTATTTAATTATAAAATATAAGTATTATATATTATATTATTTTTAAACCTTTTTTATTAATATTTAAAATCTCTTTTAAAATCTCTTTTTTTAAAATAATTATATATAAAATATATTTTGTAATATTCGTTATTAATAATTATTTATTAAAAATAAAAAAAGCAAAAATTTATTAAATTAATTTTTATAATAAAGAATTAAATATTTAATCTTTATTATTATGAAATTATATTAAAAAGATAATAATAAAATATTTATTACCTTATATTTAAATCGAACTTTTTTTTTTGAAAAAGAAAAAATTTTTTAAGAAAAAATAAATAAATAATATTTTACGATTTTTATTAACTTAGGGAAAAAAAAAAAAATTTTAAGGGAGGAGAAAATAAATTTAAGTAATAGAGTAATTACCTTATTAAATACTTATATTTTTATTTAACCCCTTAATAACCCCTTTTAAATTTATTATTAATTGGATAATAACCGGTTAAAAACCTATTAAAAATTAAAGTAAAATATATCGCTAAAATATTATTAAAATAAATTTATTGCATTTATAAATTATTTATTCGGCATTTCCGTCGCTATTATTATTAATAGCCTCCGGCTTAATCCGCTCGAATATAACCGTTTAGTTAGGAATATTAGAGAAATAAATATTTATCCTTTTAATAATATATTTAGCGTTAATATATATTTTAAATTCCTTTATATTACGAAGGCTATAACCATTATAAATTAATTTATTTTAAAAACCTTATTTACTATTTGTATTATACGTAGCGAAGCCGATTATATTAGCGGCCTATAAAATAGTCTTTAAAAATCTAAAGATTCGAATTATATAGTAAAAGGGATTAGAATAATTACCGCAACTCTTATTTTATTAATTAATTAATAATAAATTTTAATTATATTTATAATAGGTAAATAATACGTTCTTTATTACCTTTTTTATTATAATTAATATAATATTTATTATTAATTAATAGAGGCTTTAAATTGGAAATATTAGGGATAGTAGTAAGGAAGGCTTTATATTTTTTAACCGAATCCTAAACGAAGTAACCCTTTAGGTCTTTACGTAACGGCTACCTTTTAATTTTATACCGGTTTAAGTAAATAAGGACTTCGCGAATAAAATCGATATCCTTTTACAATTTAAAATTGGCTTTAATTTAAATTTTTTCGGCTTATTTTCTAACCTCTAAATATAGCGTTAATAATATATGATTAATTAAATATTAATTAATTAATAGCCGGTAAATAAAATTTACTTTTAGTGGCCTTTTCTTTTTTCTTAATTTCGCGCTTAATAGTATAAACGGCCGATTTAGCCTTCTTCTATTTCGTTGGAAATATAACCGGCGGGGTTTAAATCGGGGCCGATATTTTAAATTTAAAACCGGCGAATTTATTAATAGCGGCGTTAATAAGGCTTTTAGCCGATTTATAGAATTCTATTAATAATTAATTAATAATTTATTTTTAACCCGTTTTTAACTTATTAATAATATATTATTTATTAACCGCTTTCTTTATTTTTTCAAAATTGGGTTTACTTCCCTTATTAGGAATAACGCTATTATTAGCGGTTATAATATTTAAAGTAATATAATATTCGTCCTTATAATAATTATATAATTTAATATAGTCGTTAAAAATCTTCGTATTATAATAGAATTTATTATTAGGTTGTAAAAAGTAGTAAAAGCGTTTTAAAGTGTAAATTTTAATAATAGATTTAATTTTACCGCCCTAATAAACGTATTATTAATTGATTAGTAATTAATTATTAATTTATTATTAATAGGTTAATATATAATTTATTTTACCGGTAACCGAATTCTTATAAATGATAACCGGGGGTAAACCCTCGGGGCGTTAAATTAAAGTATAATATTTGGTATAGGCGGTCTATAAATTTTATTAATATAAAAGTTAAAAAAAAATTATAACCGGTTAATAATAGATTGGTAATAAGTTAATAATAGGATATTAATAGGTTATTTACGTTTAAGGCAGTTTCGTTCTTAGTAAGCTTTTTTATATTAGTAGTATTTATAGTTATTAAAAGAGGAAAGGAATTAAAAACTTTCCAATTATTGAAATTTTTTTTAAATAGTTAGCTATTTCGTTTATTTAGTAGATATCTTTTATCCTATATTTAATTTGGTATTAATTACCATCGTTTTTAAATTTCATCGTTATTAATACTTATCTTCCTTTATAATATTGCAATCCTATTGTATTGCAAATATATTTTTTCTATAGTATTTATACGTTAAATTAATATTTATTTATTTATATCCACGCGGTTATATACTAAAGCAAATATACCTAGTACTTTAACGCGGGGAAATTTTCGCATAGCGCGTGCGATTGGGGGGTCGCCTGGACTGGGACGCGCCGTTTATTACGGTCTTATCCGTTCATCGTCACTGCCGGTCCCGTTCTTTCATCTGAACTTTCCTCCGACTACACCTCCGGCTTTCGCTGTTTGTTCTGGCTCAGATTCCAGCGACTTTATTCTCTTATCCTCCACCTTGTCTTCACCGCGCCTGCTGTCGAAATTTTTCCCAATCGAATTTCCCGTCATGCTGAGGCGCATCCAAGATTGAGCTCCTTCTAGTACATCCCCCCACGTACGCGCACGGTACCCGGCGCATCATCACCTGTCACGGCAGGTTCTCGGCCAGCAAGACTTTCCCGTTGCGGAACCTTGAATTTTGTGCCCATAGAGTTAGTTACAAGCAGTCTGTCTAGAGGTATCAATTCCTTCCATCGTTCATATCAACTACAAGCTGTCAACTACTACGTACTTCTTCCGGTCGGTCTTCGTTCTGAGTGGCCACCATCAACTTGGTCGTCCTACCCCGAAGGTCCTCGACATCAACAACGGGAGTCAACACCACACCATCAGACCTCAAGACGGGAACAATGTACTGAAGCTGTGGAGCTGTAAACTTCACAGTACATAGCATACCTTACACAGGCCACACTACCGAGTACACCTGTCCCCTTTGACGGCATTCCTTTGATCCAATCGTCTTATTCGAGACGGATTGGCGCTGTCAAACATCTCTTGCATCCTGGATCACCTCGTCGACCGGCCGCACATCATTTCAGCACCACCATCACCGGCACCATCACCGGCCCCGGGCACCACTTTTGATACCACCTCAATTGATCATCGTCCCCTCGCCGTTGTTGCCTCCATTCGTCGCGTTCCACCTTCCACAACCATCGTAACAAGGGAATATCACCGCCATCAGCACCACCGGCCCCCGGCTGACACTTAGCGGCGCCGCGACCATTGGTATCTTTTTTTTTTCTTTGACATCTGACACCTAACCGCACGGAGTACACGGTACACGGTACACGTTTTCAACCATCACCCTTCGACGTTGGAAGTTCATTGTGCTTGGCTCCAATTCCAACATCTGCCTGGCATCCTCGCGCTATTAGATTGGCCCTGCAAGATACAGACATCTTTTGGTCAACTTTGTGCCAGTCCGTATTTCGCCTCGCATTTATTCCTGTTCTCGGACACATTTTATCTAGCGCTGTGCTGTTTACAATTTACGCGGCGAGACTCTGGAGCTTGACGGCTAGTTACATCCACGCTGGACGCTGTCCTACATTGCGCAAACGCCCGCCTGCTTCTGTTCCCGTTGTTGCTCCCGTACTCCGTCTGAGCCCGTGAGCTGGCCTGGCCTTTGCCCAGACACCAGTCACCACGAGCCTACGAGGACGACCACACATTTCCCCTGGGCCAGCCATCATCGCCGCAACAAGTCAACAACCATTGGCATCTTGCCAAATCGTACTCGCCTGCTGCTTATCCGAACCGTTACTACCAAGCTTTCTTCTCCTGCCGTCCCGGACGCGAGCACCAACACTATCCTGCCGTGCCCGTTGCGTACTGCCCTGTCGTGTCGTCTTGTGTCGTGTCATCGCCATACACCCTCTGCCGAGCAATTCGACCTTTGATATTTAGTCGCTCTAATCGCAACCAAGACATTGACCGTCTCGCATTCGTTCCTGCATCAGGTTGCTGCCACGCCTCGGCTGCTTTGACCGGCGTCTGCACTGTGGGCCTGGCTCCGAGGACATCGTACTTGCTTGCCGAGCTTGTCTGGCTTCTTCTCCGTGGTCTGCTCTTCGTTCACGGGCCGTCCTGTGGGTGCTTTATCCTACATCCGCTTTGAAGGGTTTCCTTGAGAGACCCAACCGCCGGCACGATAGCGTCCCAACTACGCATTCAGTCTATCCTTTCTCCCGCCGACCCGCCGAATGCCGATGAAGCTTCGGCCATCACTCCAACACCAACTGATTCAAGTCCAAAACGAAAGTTCAACGACGCCTTTGCCGGGCCGGTTTCCGGCAATCCGCCATCCATACATCACGCCGAGTCGGCTATAGCTCCCAGGCCTTATTCCCACGACCGATTACCACACGTTCGCCAGCCGCTGCCTCATAGCGCACCGGTCGCTGCCGGGGGCGGCGGTCTTCGCAGGCACGGCCAGACACCTGAGGATGCCAACAAGGTCTTGATGACCTCTGCGACCATGGGGCCCACCCCCGAGAGCCCTGCGAGCCCTGGCAAGCCTGATTTGAAAAAGGGAGCCAAGCGCACGCCTTTGCGCTCGAGCATTGCCTGTCAACGCTGCCGAAAATCCAAAATCAAGTGCAACAACACGGGCGGTGATTCGCCATGCGATACCTGTATTCGAAACGGCAAAGAATGTATCTACCCCGACGTGGCGCCCGCTCCCCCAAAGCGGGCCGAGCCACCTGCCGGTGTCAAGTCGGAGCAGGGTTCCGAGCGGAAGCGGCCGAGAAGAATTGACGATATCGCCAAGCTGGAAAGCGCAGTTCCGCCTGCGGCCTTCGCCGAGGAAGTCCTTACAGCCCCTTACTTAACCGAGAGTGTATGGTCAGAGATCTTTGATCTGTACAAACTTCACTTCGCCACTGAGTTGCCCTTCCTCCACTTGGCAACTCTGAAGGAGAAAATGGGAAACAGGTTCAGAGCCAAGCAGAATGATACATCTCCCGAGATCAATCTTGTGCTCCTAGGCGTCTTAACCCTGACAGTGCGCTTCAACCCCACCTTGGTGTCCTACGTCACGACGCTCAGGACTGCTTCTACTGTTTCGAGTGGTTCAAAGTCGCGCCAGCTTGGAGTCAGCAACGATGCGACGGCTGCCTCCGAGTTCTATGCCGATGTCCTAACAAAGGCTCTTGGTGGACTTCGAGCGAGCATGACCATGGCATCCGTCGAGAGAGTTCAGGCCTTCCTGATGCTCGGGCTGTACGAATGGGGGCAGGCGCGGCCCAAGGTTGGTGGTATGGCGGCATGGATGTATGTCGGGATGGCCATTCGCATGGCTCAAGCTCTAGGTCTAGGCGATGGTGATAAGGAAGCCAGCAAGACGTTCAGGTCCAAACCTTTGGATGCCTCCAACCTGCCAATGTCAAAATCGCAGCTCATCATTGCCAAAGAAATCAGGCGACGCACCATGTTCAGTTGTTTGATATTGGATCGCTTGTTGGGCTGTGGCAAAGGGCGGGCATCGACAATACGCTCTGAGGACCTGCGAATCCAGCTCCCCTGCTCTGAAATGTCGTTTGACCTTTCCGAAGATGTCTATACCGGTTTCCTCAACCCTACAGCTCAGGAGATAGCGAGAGGCCCTATTTCCGACAGTGCCGACAGCGTCCTGAGTCGCTTCATCCGACTGGTCGACATTTGGGGCGAGATATCTAAATGGAGCTTTGCCGGTGGTCGCTTTACAGAACAGCATGCTCCTTGGACGCCTGAGACAACTTTTTACAAGCTCCGGATGAAGCTCGAAACTTTCTATAACGAACTACCGGAGCGGTTCTGCTGGTCGAGAAGCAACTACTACAAACACGAGAACCACCATGCCAGCAGCGTTTACGTCTCCCTACACATGCTCGGCGCAGTATGCAAGATTATGGTCCATCGCGAGTACATACCGTTCATTGCCATTCGATGCAAGAAGCCAGTGGGTCCACTTGATGAGCCAACCTTTGCTGAAGGCGATGAACCACCTGGATTCTGGAACGAAAGCGCCGAAGAGATCTTCAAAGCCGCGAGGGATATTGTTGATCTTATCGACATCTCCCAACAGAAACTTCCCATGTCGACCCTCGTCTTGTTCGCAGTCTGGACAGCTGCCTTTGTTGGCATATACGCTGTTTACTTTCCGCACATCGATGTTGAACGCCACATGCTGCAGCCAGCGGAGGACGATTCAGGGATCGAATTGGAAGAGATCAAGAAGGGGCCGACTGGTCTAACGTACAAGACACTGCAGCAGATGGGCAAATGGCTCAAGATGGCGGATACATACGTACAATACTTCCACGACATGGTACGCTACTATGATACGGTAAAGAAGGACTACGAAGCCGCAGCAAAGGCAGCGGGTGGGCCAGGTGGTGAGGCCAAGATCAATGTTCGCCTTCTTGGTGGCGGCTTGGAGGAGTGGAAATACCAGGGACTCAAGGTTGTCAACAACGGCGAGATTCTGGCGGTGGACGATGACCGGCACAGCATTTCTCGGGACAGCACACTCGAACCAACATCCGGCAGACACGATGGCCATCATACGGAGCATGCCAAGACCCCGAGGTCAACATCGCTCTCCTTCACGCCAATCAACTCGGCACATCACCATCACCAACACCACCCGTCAGTAGACTCAACGGCAGACGCCGGTCGAACACCGGACGGTGACAATATTTCCTGGCATCACCCACAATACCAACGTCCAGTTACAGGCGGCATTCCGAGCACAAGCAGCCAACACCAATCGCCCTCTCAGTCATCATTCGCGGCCCCAAGTCCGCAGCTGGCGACACTCAAACAAGCATTAGGTCCGCCACCACTCCCAGGACCTGCTGTCTCTGGATCCAGCGCAGGACCTTCAGTATCGACCATGCCAAACATACCGTCGTATAACTCGTCAAACGAGGTGATGCAGTATATCCAGGAAAACCAGAGCATACCATGGAACCAGCTCCCAGGTGGCGTTGACCACTTTGCACACGGGACCGATGATTTCTGTTTTGATGGGACGGGCAACGGGTTCTGGGGGTCAATGCCTGACGTGGCAATGGGTGGTGCTAGTCCGCATGGCTATGTGCCGCAACCGATTGTCGGGGTGGCCGGCCAGCAGGGCGCTGGTTGGGGTGGGTTCATGTGAGGAAGCAGGAAGGAGAAAATGTATGAGACCGCCAAAGTGGTGTATTAGGGGATTCCGTCCCTTTTCTTATTTTTCTTGGAGTCCGGTTTGGTATGGGTTAAGTCTGCATGGCTTGTTACCATCATCATCCCCCGCGGTGTGCTATTTCGTTGTCTTTGTATTGGAGCGCTTAACGATATCCTACATATGTTGTTCGGTGATCTGGTGGTCACCTTGAACCATACATGGCATGTTTTTCTTAGTTTTGAAGCCCGTATGTATTCCTGTAGCCATGTTGGAGTTTTATGATGGTACGATGGGGCTGGTCTTTGCTGGTCCAGCTTTCAAAAGGACGAGAATATGATCTTCTTGGCACATTCTTTCGCTGTAACAAAAACCTTTCCTCCCTCCGCGTCCACTCCTGCGTGGTTGTTGCGTCTCCATGGTGTTTCCATACCAGTGCGCATATCGTCGGTACGAATGGAAGAACTCAAAAGGCAGGAGCAAAGGGCATATAACACCCCAAGGCAGGATGACAATTGGAATAGATGCATGTGCCAACCTAGCAGGCACGCCCGTTACGCTATCAGGACACACTTGCCCTTATCTCAGCTAACTCTTTCCAGATTTGACCCTTCCCCACCCAGGGGCACCCTCCAGTCGTCACTTCAATCTTGGTTATCACGGTCATACACTTCTCCCAGTGTCTTAAATCTTTCGGCGTCCCTGGGCATGAAAAAGTCACACATGCGTCAACTACACTCGTATGGGCACATATCCCACCGGTTTTTAACTTTTTTCTTTTTTTTTTGTTTTTACCTCTTATGTCAACACCGAACCACAAAAAGTAATTCCTACAATTCCTGGCGACCCTGAACCTCAATTTTGAGCGCCTTCAAATCCCTCCATTGCCCTACAAATTGCAGGGCCAAATTCGGTCCTTCAAACATCTCTTTCCCAGTCCGGCAACCTACCAATATCGTTATACTCTTACAAATCCTCCTTCTGATTATGCGCCGCGACGGTTGCAGCACAAGGATAGTTGGGGCAAACCCCTGAGAAACACTGCAGAATCCCGCCGCCGTGACAAAGACCCGAATAAAGTCCTCTGAGAGATGTTCGATCCGGGATAGATATCTTCTGACCAACGTAGACCAGGCCAGGCAGTAGAAAACGTCTTGCTCTTGGTACTCTTTCTTGCTCCTGGTACACTTTGTAGATCTTGTTGCTCCGGCGTGCTGACTTTGGCAATATATCCTCGAATAGGAACACCGTCCTCGGTAACAGCCCGCCTCATGCTCCTGCTTCTTCTCGCGTTTGCCCCTTTACAAGCTTTTGGATGTAGCCGGCTTATCTAGACTCTACTGTCCTCCTGACTGGTACCCTCCCCTCTCGACGAGGCGACCTCTACTCTCGGGACCATTAGCGCTTGTCGGGGTAGGCTGCTCCGGGGAAAGGGAAGGAGGTATTCGACGGCTCGTTGGACTTTATCCACTTACTCGCCATTGCCGCTAACCTCCTCGCCGGCCTCGTTGCCACCCGCATTCGAGAGGTTGAGCAACTCTTCCATGTTGCAAACAACCTCCATTTTAACCACCACCCACTGGTTTTTGTACATCTCGCCGTCGTCATTACCAGCCTTCATCAGACCTGGCGCGACGGCGAAGTCTACTGTGGCTGTAGCATCAGTGACCCTCGGGCCCATCTTGCTCTGCTCCATTCTAGAGGGATCAAAAGCATAGCCGGAGTACTGCGGTCGATGCAGTGGAGTATACCTGCGGAAGAAGAGAGTATACTCAGATCTTGGCTTCCTCAACATGAGATCGAGGTTGGCAGCTGAAGAAATAATCTCGTTGGCGTCCTTGGTAATCTCCTCGGTTGTCGCACTGATGGTCTGGCTGTCGCTCGGGTCTGTCGGTGTCGAGAAAAATCCCGTCAAGGAATCAACTAACTCTCCTGCCAGCTCTTGAGCATGAGACTCTTTGGTGGCGCTCACGTTGAGGAGAAAGTTTGTGGACCGTGATCTCCAGTCGTTCAAGTCTGCGAGAATCGACTGAGGTACATCGTGATTGTGGTTGGTGCGGATAAGCCCTGCAATTCCCATTTTGTCAGTTTCTCTTTGCGGGAATTGAGGCACAGAAAATTATCTGGCTTCTACCAAGGCTGAATATACTTACCAGAAACCTCCTGATACAAAACGCCAAACTTGCGCCCCACGTCGCCGCACCACATCCTTCCTCGAGGACCGAAGATCTGCGAATAGAGGAACTCCCACACAGTAGATTGGAGAAGGGACGCGCAAATCCACTTGCATCGCAGAGCTTCCTGGCGATTCGCACAAAGCTTCTTGATGACCTTGAAACCTCCAGTGTCTTGGATGGCTTCAAGCTGCGCCGGACCAAAGTCGCCGCACATATGGTCATACACAAAATCGCGAACCCGGATGCTGAGACGCTCCCAGTCCTGCTCAATGTCCATGCTAGAAACTCGGACCGGGTTGAAAGAAGTCGCTCGTAACTCGGCCATCTCATGCATGTACTCGGTTGTCTGATCCTGCAGCTTCTTTCTGAGATCAGTGGTCTCAGAGCAGAGCATATTGTTTTGAGCATTCAGATGCTGGTTCATGGCTTCCAGTTGTTGGATCTGAGTCTTGTACTCCGTCTCTTTCTCGTCGGACACACTCTGGTGTTCGGCTTGCTGGTCTTCCTCCCGCGTTGATCCAAACGTAAGTCTTCTTCTTAGGGTCGCTTGGGTCTCTTGGGGTTCGTCTTCCATCATCGCAATCTTCCGTTTCAAACTCTTCGTTTCAGCGACGCTGTCATCGAGGACGCCACGGAATTGATGGAGCGCCTTCATTAGCTTGTCCGTCTTCGCTTCCAACTTGCTATAGCGTAGTTGCAGCCCCTCAATCTGCTGTCCCGGCTCCAACTCATGTTGGGATCGTTGGCTGCGAGGTTGATGAATTTGACGACTTGTCTCGTTCGCGAATCCCCCAAAGGCACCCATCTGTGGGTAATTGCCGGGATGAGGGTTTTCATTTGTTGGCGGCATTGTGAAGTCTACTGCTTCTAACATTAGTGGGTTAGTCAATTCTTCATCTCAGTGGGGGAGGGATTGAAGCACCTACATGAACTATAGGACGGAGATGGAATTGAGGGCTAAGCTCAAGAGGGAAGCGAGAGTCTTTGAAGGCTTGGGGCCTCTGTCTCCGTGTGCGACCAAGCTTGATGAGAGATTGGTGACAGTACCGGGAGGGGCGATGAACGAGCTTGCTTCTGGAATAGCTACTCGGCTGAGCTTCCTGGAGGTTGCGTTTCCAGTATTGGCGGCGTCTCCAAAATCTTGAAATAAGAAGACAGTTGGGGATTATGGGAAGATTGAGGACGAAAGCTTGAGGGCAATTTGTAGGACTAGACGGGGTGGGAGGAGAAAACTTCTCACGGTACGCAGCAATGGGCCCAGGTCCTATCCGTGTCTGGGCAGGCTTGAGTACGTATCTACCCAATTCCCATTCACCTGCCTCCTAAATTTCCCACCTCACGACACACCATTCACTGCCGGTGAGGCAACCGTTTAAGGTAGCTCATTCACTCGTCGTGGGTTTTGGGTGGGGCTCGTAGCAGCGCAATCCCATTCACCCTCCGCCGTAGGGAGAAATTATCTCGACCGATGTGCCTATTACCCAGACTCTCTTCTTGAATTTGAAGCCTGGAAATCCTATGCCCACGGCCATGGCCCGACCAATCTTCTAGGGAAAATCTAGAGCCACACACCCCGTTGTCTATAGACACGCACCCTCCCAAGACAGAAATAATAATAATATTCCCAAAAGATCATTTTCTAAAGACGAGAAGGGTTTTATTAGAAAAAGGGCCTTCAATTTATACTAATAGAGCTTCAACGTGTTGTAAAACCTCCTTAATAGCCCTTTGCTAAGTAAATCGTATTTGCAGCGCCGGAGCTTACAACGTACTATTACAAACCTTTGCTCCACGTGTACATTTCTATTTTCATTAAGGGAGAAATTGCCGCCTCGATTATTCTTAACCTCGGGGAGTCAGATATAGTTTTTTTCGCCTTGAAAAGAATATTTATCCGTTATCGAAGCAGAGTTTGCTTGGGGGTGTGTGTCTGTAGACAACGGGGTGTGTGGCTCTAGATATTCTCATCTTCTACTCGTCCGTCTTTCCGCCTCCAACCAGACGTGATCCCGGCATCGAAGACCTATGCACAGTCAACTGGGCCATAACGATTGATGTCTCTTCGTTATTCAAGTTCATGAATCCCCTCGGAATGATCTACCACAGGTTGTGCTACGAGGCTCAGATGAACTTTTCCGGCGAGTCGCTCGACTTCTCCGTCCACTATGAGGGCAAGAAGGTCGGCAACAAGAATGTCCGCATCGACTTCGACAGTCGCTAAGCCACGATCGAGACCCTCGGATCCGGGCACCCGACGGGCTAGAAATGTCGACCAAAAGTATCACGCCCAACGCGCAGCATGGGGTTTGTATGAAAGCTGTTTCTCGGCCCCTCGAGCGTTTTATTTACTTTCCCCAGTGGCTCTTTTCCTCTTTCTTCACAGCACAGCATGGCATCGTTAGGTTTATGCTTGCACAGCGAACAGCTTTTGGGCATCATGTGTATGGTTGTAATCTTGTCCCCTTCTGTGGGATGGAAATCAGACAAGATTGTTGTCCAACGAGCTGAAGAGGGAACACACCACCGGTTGAAGGTAATTGTCAGAGCTACGGAACATTGTACTAACACATACTATGCTGGGAGTTACATATCTGCCTCGATATTTTGAAAGGGTTGGACTTCTGCGTCATGCTACTAGGCAAGATGGTCAGAATTCCTCAATTTTACTACTAAAGGGAACAAACAGTACCTAACATGTATATAGCGAGCTAGTCACCCAGTGTCTGGTCTTGTGGAGCTCTGCTCTCGCTTAAATACTTTAGATCAAGAAATTCGAAATAATTTTTCATAACAGTCTTGCACTTCCACATGGTTACGGGTAAACCGTAACTGAATTCAAGATGATAATGGCCCATTGTTATTGTATGATGCTTCCAAGATAGTTACACAATTCGATCAAATATTTGTTTTCCCCTGTGGCCATTTGTCTCCAACCCCCATCAAGTCTCTCCTACATCATGAACCAACGAATGGGAAAACACAAATCACAAGATAAGGTCAAATATGAAAGAGATGTGAGGGTAGCACTACAAACCAGAGAGTACATGGGAAGTACATTACGAAAGCAGAAAAATTCCCACAAATTTCAAACCATCCCGGCAACCTTCCACCCTACATCCCTTCTCCCAACAGTGTGCCTTATCCTCCTTACGACATCTCCTAGCGATCCTCTATTTTTCTGTCCTGGCCAGGATAATCGAGCATATCAACATCTGATCCATCTTCACTTTTGTCCGATGGACGCTTCCCCTCCACCAGAGACTTAGCTCTGGACCTGGTGCAAACAGTCGGAGTAGATGACGGGTGTTCATCCTGACGAGCTGAGGAAGTCGTCTTGTCCTGAGCCTTTTGAGCAGCAGCGAGGAACCTCTGGACGTTGCAAACTACCCCAAGCTTGACGAGGAACTGCTTCGAATGGTAGTTCTCCCCTTCGTTGTTGCCAGCTTTGAGGATGGCCGGCGAAACGACAAGATCGACAGTATGGAGATGGCTTCCGTTCCGGTCGCCAAAGCCCGCAAACTCGGATTTTTGCTCCATGCAAGCAGGGTCGAATGGAAACCCAAAGTAGGGAGGGCGGGACGGAGGAGAACCTTTGGATATGATGACAGTGTAGTCAGCCTTGGACATCCGGAAAATCTCATCCAACCTGACAGCCGCGCGTATGATTTCGAGGGCATCAGCTATCGCAGCTGGAGCTGGGGTGCCATTTTGTGTCAAGTTCAGGATGGGAGCTAAGTTGTCAACCATTTTGGCCGCCATAACTTCTCTGGGGGGTGGATTGAAGACTCCGAACTTTTGAAGATAATGTATCGAGTCAGACCTCCACTGGTGAAAAACAGGGAGCAATGAACTTGAGGCTTGGCTACTGGACTTGCTGGAAATGAGGTCTGGGCGGGATTGTTAGCTCATGGAAACCAACACAAAACAGGGCCCAAGGAATTGTGCTTACCTCCAAGACTGGTACACGCTGACATGAAGCCTCTCCCAATTTTTCCCCCCCAATAGTCCGCTTGTGGATCAAAGATGGTCTTGTAGAGGTACCACCATACACAAGTCTCAAACAGCGAGTGTGCAAAGAACGGGGATTGCAAGAGTGAGGGTGGGTTAAGGCAGAATTGCTTGAGGTCCGGAAGCCGGTTAACCACATGACCTTTCTGCAGCATCGATGGAGAGAAAGAAGACGGACAGTGTTCCTTGATGAACTGGCGGACCAAAAACGAAAGATCCTTCCAGGAACTCTTGATCTCCGTGTCGGTGGCCTTTACTTGCTGGAAAGAATTTTTCGATTTCGCTTCAGCGAGCTCTTTAGAGAAGTCCGCGCACGCAGCATCAAACCGCAGTTGCAGGTCGGCGGCTTTGCTGGCATTGTTGTGGTTCTGAGCCTCCAAGCTTGAGACCACATCTTGGTACTGTGAATTCTTTTGCCTCCATTCGGTTTCCATGTTGGCAATCTGGGTCTTCAATGTGGAAATGATGTTTTGGGATTCAGCCAGCTCGGCTGCCAAATGCTCCCTCTCATTGTCAACGTCAACAATGCGGTCTGTGTAGCAATCCTCCAATATGTTCCAATCCCTGGCCATTTCAGCATTCTGGGCTTTCAGCTCGGAAATCTCTCTTTGGAAATAAGCTTCCCTGGATGCTAGCTCAGCCGAAATTTCGTCAATTTGCCTTTGGTGTTGAGTCGAGAAAAAAACGGGCTTCAACAAAGCGCCGAGTCTTCCCAAAATGTTACCGTCGTTGGTAGGTTCTGCTGTACGTTGAGTTTCTATATGGTTGGCTTGCAGACGAGACTGGTCCCAAACTGGAGTGTCCATGGGAACGGAACGTGGGTGGTTTTGGTGGATATCATTGGTACCGGTCGTATTAGGTGTTCTTTGGGAATATGGGTTGGTGGCTGTTCTAGATGCCTTTGTATCTCCGGTAGATGATCTCTGGACCTCATCTTCGGATGGCTTCTTTCTCTTCGGACTCGCCAGTGTCATCCTTGGAATACGATGCCCAGGGGGTCGATGACTAGTAATCAGATGTCAGGAAGGAAAAAGACAACTTATTGAGGATGAGATATTATGCCTTACGTTGTACCTGGGTTGGTGTTTATTGTATTGGCTGTGATGTTGTTGGCCGGCATAGTAAAATGCCTCTCTGGGAGTTGTTGTGCAACAGCACATGGAGTGTTCTGACAACCAGACGGAAGATTGGAGCAAGATGGTGCGCGCTTTTTGTTTATTACCAAAGGCCAGATGAATAGAGGTTAGCGAAATGGAGGCAGGAGGCGCATGTTGGATGATTCCTCTTCCCCAGCGTCGAACCTTCCACCTTCCTTACGATATGCGCAGTCGTTGGCATATGCGAGTGCTTTCTGTGTCCACCCACGCCCTTTCCGCCTGAAAATGCAGCGAGGCAAATCTTGTTCGTGATTTCGGGATCCATTCTGCAGAGTGCGAACGATCTTTCCCAACAACCTGCCGCTGGCTCCCTCCTTCCAACGAGCGCTGCGCATTTCCCCCATTTCGTATAAAGTTACCTCTACCGTTTACTTTTCTTCCCTTTCACATTTCTTCTCGCTCTACCTATTTGAGCTTGGATATCTCCTTCCGCTTGAACGGGTTTTGTTAAGCTCGCCAACTATCTTACTCCTCGTGGCTCTCTACCCGCATTCATATCCAGCCCAACGCCCACCATCAACACGTTCCAGCGGGTTCACCATTACTCTTCGCCCCTACTACCGTACCCGCAATACTCTTGAACTGCTCACGGACAAATACCGCCGCCCACCCCAGGCAACCATCGTAGGTTGTTCTCGTTTCCAGGGTCAGTCACATGCCAGCCAGGGCATCGACTGTGCTTGACCCAGACACCCGATAACAAATTCATGGGTAGGTCTGTGGGCGTCTACCAGAAATCCAAGATGAGTTAGTGGTTTGTGTTGGGCTAACGTTCTCGCACGTATCTAGGACACTTTCTGTCACCGTACCAACACCTGACACTACTGACAACGATCCACCGTTGGTCCAACAGTCAATATGGTTCTAAACAAGCTCGCGAAGCTCGAACTCAACGAGCCCAGTCCTGAAAACGCTACCAACGCAGGTGGCGGAAGTGTCATCATTATCGGCATAGACTTTGGTACCACATTCTCTGGTGTTGCTTACACATGGTCAACCAAGGGGGACAAGGTACAGGTCATTACGAGCTGGGACGTCGATAACTACTCCAGCTCCAACGAGGAAAAGACCCCGACCGCCCTATCGTTCCTCGGAGGAAACAATGTCGACTGGGGTTACTCCGTTCCAAAAGAAGCTGACCAAGTCAAATGGTTCAAATTGTTATTGCTTGACGAAAAGGACCTGCCAGAGGAGGTCAAGACTTCTAGTCGCATCCTAGAAGCACGCAGCTACTTGAAAAAGCACAACAAGACACCTATTGAAGCCATCGCAGTCTACTTGCGATGCCTGTGGGACCATTGCATCCAGCGCATTGCGGAGAGTGTCAGTAAGACTCTGGTGAACTACTCGAAGTTCCATGTGGTTATGACACTCCCAGCAATCTGGCCTGATTACGCCCGGTCTCGCATGAGAGAGGCGGTCAACCTTGCCGGTATCCTGGGTCCTAGAACCGCCGGGGAGACTGAACTTACGTTTCTGTCAGAGCCCGAAGCAGGCGCCATTGCCACGTTTGCTGATATGGAGGGAAGACAGGTAAGTGATGCTGATTCAAATCAATCCAGATTCATTACTGACGTTTCATTAGGATATCAAGGTTAGTTCAAGTTGTTGGTTATTGTCGAGTGGTCCAAACTGACGACTTGTGTTTTGTAGACAGGAGATATATTCGTGGTAGTTGACTGTGGAGGCGGTACCGCTGATGTGATATCATACTCAGTAACACAGCCAGATCCAATGGTGGTGAGAGAGAGCGTCAAAGGAGAAGGTACAGGCGGCCACATTGGTATTCCCACGTTAAAGATCGCTGACCGAGATATTAGGTGGACTCTGCGGAGCTGTATTTGTGGACGAGGCCTTCATTGACATGCTGAAGCACAAAATGCAGCCCAAGAAGTGGGACATGTTATCCCCTGAGACTCGCCAACGTCTGATCCATGACGAATGGGAGCATGGCATCAAGCAAAATTTCGACACCAAGTCCAATAAGACTTGGTCCTTCAATCTTCCCTGGGAGTGCTTAGAACCTGAAGAGCGCATTACAGCCGTATCTCTTCCAAAGGTCACATTCACCCCAAAGGAGATTGCAACTGTGTTCAATCCTGTGATTGACAAGATCAACGACTTGATCCTCCGCCAGGCTGCAGCTGTCAAGAAGAAACATGCTGTCTATCCCAAGGTATGTCAAGGTCCAGAGATTTGTGGTGCAACTCAAATGCACAATATGAGATGTACTGACAGAAGGCCTTCATAGTACATAATTCTCGTTGGTGGATTTGGCCGATGCAAATACCTATTCGAGAAGGTCAAGGTCATGAAGGACCAGCTGCTCAGTGAGAAGATAGAGGTGTTGCAGGCCAGGGGTGCTGACCCGTGAGTATGACCAAAGTGTTTGTAGAGACTGTTCATATAACTAACCCCGTCCGTCTAGCTGGACCGCAATTTGCCGTGGTGCTGTTTTCCATGCTTCGGCCTTGAGAGGAACAGGCAGCTCCATCAAGGTAGAGGCCAGAATCTCACGAGCGAGTTATGGCATCGGTGTCAGTAGAGTTTGGGATCCCACCAAACACCTGGACAAGGACAGATATTGGTGTTATTTGAAGGAGAAGTGGCTTGCCAAGAACCAAATGGAGTGGTTTCTTCTAGAGGTGTGTGATCTGAGTGAACGGAACAATTCCTTTTCTTGTTTGATCCTTAACCCACGCCAACCCCTCCCGTGTTTTGTTTCTCTTTTTCTTTGTTGACTGGGAAACTGAACTGTTTAGGGCGAGGACATTTCTACCAAGAAACCACTCAAGAGATGGTTCTACCGAACTTTTTCGCCTCACGACACATCGACGGTTCTGAAGGAAGACGTCTATTTGACCACGGTTTTTCCTCCTCCAGACCGAAATGTCCCTCCCGTCCAGCTGCTCTGCTCCATCACATGGGATGCGGTCATCAACATCTCCTCACTGCCTAGACACACCAACTCATCGGGCAGGGTTTACTATCAGCTTGATTATGAGATTGAAATGGCTTGCTCTGGCTCTTCGATCGATTTTGCAGTCATCTACAAAGGCAAGCGTCAGGGATCGAAGAACGTGGCAGTTAAGTACAGCACCCGTTAGATACCCAGTCACTTCGGGATGGCTTCACGATATTGCTTGATATCCCGTCAGGATGAAGCATGTACACGATGGGGGAGTAGAGTCTAGTCCTTATGTGGTCGCAATGGAACGAGATGTACTAGGTATTTGAAGTGGATGTGAAGGATCTCGAGGGCCTGGGTACCTATGTAAAGCAGGATTATTGCCGGGCTCTGCACTATCATCTGCAGCAATACAGTTGAATATATATGGATTTGTGAAATGTACCTGTATTGTGGTGGTCTTCAAATACTTGTCTGCTCAATAGAAATTCCTTCATTTTTGCTAGGTTCATATGATCTTAACCATCTGAGTCGACCGTCAATGACCACCGTCCTGTTCCTCCCCATCTTTGCGGTTGAGGCGTTTTCTTGGCGATGCAATTTCGGGACGGGAGACAGGGATGAGCAAAGGGGAATTTCAGGGGCCCAGATGGACCCTTACAGGGGTTTAGGGGGTGTCAAGCTTTCACACCCTCTTCTGTTTTGTGGTTAAGCTTTCTGCCGCCGTCCCTGCCACGGCCACCTCCAGTGGGGTTGCATGAGCCAACAGAGGACTGGAAAGGATGGATGGACGTTTCGACACAGGCGATGACATCCATCTGGAACGGGTTTCATACCTACCTGAAGATGGGTCGGGTTTGAAGGAAAGATAAGAAGAAAGGGAATGAGGATGTTCAACAGCTCGGAACGGCGGACATGGCGCAGATATTCGACCGTGATAAGCAAACCCCACGAAGAGGGAAGTGATGAGCGTGATGCTCTCGTCTATCCCAACTTCTCTTTCAAAGAACTGAAGATGGAAAGACTTTTTCCGGACATTCTATCCCAACGGGAGGCAGTTTGGAGGATGAAAATCAACGTCGTGTGATACCGAGAGGAGGATTCGGGCTTTTTCACTGAGGCACAGTCGTCCTCATTTATAGCATGATTGGGCTGACGGGAGCCGCGGTAAGTCGTTCGCCAGCTAGGTAGGTAACAACGCTAGAATTCAGATTGCTATGAAGTCGATGGGAAAAGGCATGGGTTTGAAATGGATTCGCGTTCCACGTACAAAACTGATTCCACGGGTTCCGGGTATGACGGCCGCTAAAATATGTATTGTAGGGCGGAGGGCGGGCAGTGCAGGGGGTTCCACTGCAAGCAAATGTACCCGAAGATGAGGTGGAGTTGGAGGTTGGAGGGGGGGATGGAATGTCGAAACACTTCCAGTTTTCCCTTTTCACTTCCATCTTTCTCAACCTTGGATTCTTTCTCGTCATTTTTGTTTCGTCTTGTTCTTCATTCCTTCATTCCCTTTTCTTCACTTCTGGATTGATTGTTAAGCAGGTTCGGACTTTCGCCCGGTCATGAGCTTGCATCCGACGAACCGAAACAAACGAAATTTCAACAAGCGAACTGTACTAGAGCCCAACAGCGGAAGGAACGACACAAACCAGCACAGGGACGGGAGAAACGAAGTCCGATGAGGCGCCGTTGTTGACTTGCTCTTTCTTCTTGAACGACTCAAAAAAATTTGCCTGGCTGGTTTTTGGTAGCAGGAAGGAACGGCAACAAGCAAGATATTTCGGAGGTTCGAGGGATTCAGACCTTCGCGTGCGAGCCGATCGATATCCCTTCTGGCCCCTCCCTTTCGAACAATTCAGCTCCCGCAATTTCGGCCGCGCCATTCGGCGGTGTACTTGCGTCACCTCAACGCCTTTTGCGCAACAGTTGCACGCAAACTTTACACAAGTCTGACGGCGCGGAATGCGCGGTAGAACGATTTGTGTTTTTTCGAAACTCGATTTTATAAGGGAAAAGGTTGGGTCTTTTGTTAGAGGGAAACCGAGATTCCGCCTGCGTCGTTCAGGAGGACGTCATTACGGACATATCACATCGAGTCCGGCGATTTCGACGTGCATAAGGGATCTGGAAACATCCGATATACACGAATCGTTTTGATGGGACGAAAGCTGTGAAGGACACTTGACGAAACCTGCTGGGAGGATCTGGGTGGGATTTGCGATATCCATTTCTCTGGTCGACACATCCAACGATCTTGCGACTTGCGGGCTATCGAACAGCTCTCTTCCTAAACCACATCCTTCTGATCGACAGATACGAGAACCAGTGCTGCCGTCACCGGCAGCGCAAGCATTACTGCCCATCATGGGTGCCCCATTTTGCAACACGACGCTGGAGGAGATGCGAAGTAGGTTCTGCCCAATACCCTCGTCAAAAAGTTACTAACATCTCCCTTTCCCAGTCCACCCCGGCGATGAACGACCCATAGCCGGGCCCCTAATCTTCCACTCCCTCGCCCTCATCATCGCCGCCGCCTCGACCGTGGTAGCCATAGTTATGAGCCTCTACCTGATCATGCGCCACGCAACCAACTACACAGTACCGAACGAGCAAAAGCAGATCATCCGCATCCTGTTTATGGTGCCCATCTACGCCTGCTCCTCGTTTCTTTCCTTACGTTTCTACTGGCATGCCATCTACTTCCAAGTCCTGAGCGATTGCTACGAGGCCTTCGCCATCAGCTCCTTCTTCAGCCTGATGTGCCACTACATCGCACCCGACCTGCACTTGCAAAAGGAGTACTTTCGCGAGATGCAGCCCATTAAGGACTGGGTGTGGCCGGTGAACTGGATGGCCAAGTGCTGCGGTGGGCATAGGAAGGGGCCCTGGAGGACTCCTAGGAGCGGGCTGACGTGGTTCAACATTGTCTGGATCGGAGTTTATCACTACTGCTTTGTGCGAGTGGCCATGACGGTCGCGGCGGTGTTGTCGCAGTACCATGGGCGGTATTGCGAGAGTAGTAATTCGCCCATGTTTGGGCATATTTGGGTATGTCTGCCTGCTCATTGTTTACATTCCCCTTTCAGCATCCTTGGCATCCACATCTCACCCAACCTCCACCCCCTCTGTTGGCCGCTGACTAACCAACCCCTTACCACGGTCACAGATAGTAGCAATCCAATCCACCGCCGTCACCATAGCCATGTACGCCCTCATCCAATTCTACGTCCAACTCAAAGAGACCCTCGCCCCTCACTCCCCCTTTTTGAAGATTCTCGCAATCAAACTCGTCATCTTCCTCTCCTTCTGGCAATCCGTCGCCATCTCGGTGGGCACCTCCGAATCCATCCACGTCATCCGCCCCAACTCCGTGCTCGCCTATCCAGACATCAAAGTCGGCATCCCTTCCCTTTTGCTATGTATCGAAATGGCTTGCTTCGCCATCCTCCACCTCTGGGCCTTTCCCTACGCCCCTTACAAGCCACGCAACAGGATTTTGTCTACTTACGACGGGGCGTCGATGATGGATACCAAGAAACACGGTGGTTTCCTGGGGATATTGGCGTTGTGGGACGCTATCAACATCTGGGATGTCATCAAGGGTTTTGGCAGAGGAATAAGGTGGTTATTCGTCGGGGTGCAAAAGAGGGAGCGGGATGTTAGTTATTTGCACTTGGATAAGAATAACCAGCACCATCATCCGCTGGGTCCAATAAGGGGGAGACAGAAGAGTAGTGATTCTTCTTCGATCGAAGTCGTGGAGCATCAGCAGGAGATGGGAGTGGTTATGCATCCGGGAGATTTGGAAGCGCCGGCTCAGGCGCATCAACATCAATATGCCCATGGGGTCTATGGACATGACGGACATGGGCATATTGATACTAGTTACAGAGGTGCGGGGTACGCGCCAGGGAGGTCGGAGAGCTTTGATAGCTCGGATTTGGCAGGGTCGGGGATGCCGAGGGCAGAGTATGATCCGCGACGAGGGAGGAATGATTCTGTTGCTACCATTGATGAGCAGTATCATCGTTATGGTGGCGGGGCGACGACGCAGCCACGAGGCGCACCGCTATACAGGAACCAGACTGGTGGAAGCGGGTATTACGATCCATTGCCGGCGCCACGACCGGGGGAGGAGGAGGATAGTGTTGGACTGGTTAGTCATGCGACACATCCGTATGGAAATCAGAACGGTCATCGATAGGGGCTTGGACTGGTGTCGGTTGGGTTGGGAGCGGGAGATCATTCATAAGCATCATTCGCTGCATTTTCTGTTATATACCACTATCAGCTGGGTGTCAATTGATGTTGTAACACTTGAAATGTTTGTAAACTTGTGGTGTCATCACATGCAGTGTCGTTACAATTGGATAGAGGATGAATTTCTTTTGACATTAACCACCCACGGCTTTCCCCAAAGTACCACCATCAACCCTATCGATTCCAATGGCATCATAATCAAACAAAAAGGACAGCAGGAACCAAACTTTGTTAATGAAACGGTTCTCGTTCAGAGGTAAAAGGGCCAAAATGCCGGGTATAAAGAGTTTCGTAAAACAAACGAAACCAATTGTTCCAATCCGAGCCATCGAGGTAGGCAACTAGGGGTATTAGGTTTTCGTTGCCGGTCAACAAGAAACAATACAAACAGACGTTTTGATCAAGAGACATTTACCAAGCTTCCATGGCTTAGTAGTAGATCTTCTCCTCCCAGATAGGAGGCCTAGTCCCCTCCTGGTCCCAAACCAAGTGTCCCTTCTCATCCAACTCGCAGCCCTCATCCGTGATGGGAATGACCCGGCTCGTGTGCTCGACCTCCTGGCGAGACACGCCGGCACCGTTGGCATCGCTGGGAATCCAGAGAAGTGGCACGTCAGACGTGATGCTGGGCGGGCAGTAGGCATCTCTTTCGACCTCGGCGGCGTACGGATCAAGTTGAACACCCTTGGGCAGGAAAGCGCGCAGGGTATTGTAGTCTGAGTAGATCCAAGGCTTGAGGAATTTGGTCAGGAAGTTGGGTTTCTTGCCCGTCGCGTGGTTGGGCTGGTGTCTCTCGGCATCCAGAGCTTCCTTTGCGCCAAGGATCGGGTCTTCTGCACGGCTCGCAGCACCGTTGGTGCCGTTAGACGGAACCTTCTCCGTCATGCCAGCGCCGTTCGTCGGGCTAGCTCCACCGCGGGGACCGCCACCAAGTCCGTTCTCTGCGGCATAGCCGTCGACCGGTGTTTCGAGCAGAGGGCCCTCCTCCTCCGCGAGAAGGTTGAGAGGAAGGCTATACAACAACGGGTTGAGGGCACTGTTCATGCTGATGTGGAAAAGGACCGTAAAGACAAGGAAAATAACCATGAGGACAAGTGGACCAGGGGCGACAGAGGCACCGAAGAGGCCGATCATGCAGAGCTCAGCCAAGTAGATTCCAGTAAAGAGCTGTTTGATGGCACGAGGATAAATGAGGCCACGGGTGTCGATTTGGGTGTCCGTGACGAACAGAACGTTGTAGCGCCAGGCGAGATAGAACAAGCCCAGAGCGAGTGCAGCCCAGCCCAGCATAAGAGGAGCAATAGTCGCGTATGCAAGAGCTACAACAAATTAGTGGAGTGCAAAAAGGGGGCGAAGGGAAGTATACACTCACCAATAACTACAATGTTGGTATAGACAGGCAAGGTGCTGCCCCAGGAAATGGCACTCAGGTTCGCCCACTTGGTGTATAGAGCGCGAGGAGTATTGGCGAGGAACTTGTACAGAAGGCTGAAGATGAAAAAGCCGACCACTTGAGTCAAGACTGAAGTCGCAATGCTCAAACCCTGTACAATGAAATAGGAGATGTAGAAGTTAGACGACTTTGGCAGATTTTCGGCCAGCAGGCTCGTCGCTGACCCCGGGTTGTCGTAAATCTTCTTCGCGACCGCAGTGGCAGATGAGGCGACAGTAGCGACCAGAAACACCTGGACCACCTGGAAAGCGAAGTAAGCGTTCTGTGTGAACAGCTCGACTCGGGAGAGCGAAGGCTCGCCGGCGAGCTTGGCCATAATACGGATGACAACCGGAACCAAAGACATGAGGATGGAAAGAGCGACCGAGGGCAGCAAGCCGGTGACAACGCCCATGATGACGCTGGGGATTTTGTCGAGCCATGTCAGGAATGAGATGGTTTTGAGGGTCTCGACGTTGCTGATGATACCAACAACACCAACCGGAATGGCCCAAAAAACGATCATGGCGGTAATGAAGGCATAGACAGCGTAGCGACGAATGACGCGCTGCCACCAGGGAATTGCAAGTGAGGACCAGACAATCTCGTTGGGGCGGACACCAATGTACTTGGGAGTCATGTGGAGTCCCTGATGGTGAGCCAGGATCTGGGAAGCTCCTTCCGCATCGGCCTGGGTCTTGAACTCGATGAAAACGCCAGGCACCTTTTTGAAGGCTCCAGCACGGTACTTGTCTTGAACTGCCTCACTCTCGGGAATGAGACGCATAAGTTCCTCGCGGCACCAGTCGATCGTGTCAACCTTCTTTCCGATCAGGCCCAAAGGTCCAAGGCGATGAGTTGGGCGCTTCTTCCTAGGAACCCAGCGGGCCGCAATGCTGCCAGACTCGGCATCCAGTGGGGCCTGCTTGTCGATGTCATCGACAGCACCTTTGGTCATGGCCTTCCGACGGATCTTGTTGGCAAGCTTGATCAGCTTGACCTCGGCCTTTTCAAGACGCATGGCAACCTTGTCGCGCTCCTTGACTAGCTCGTCAACCTCCTTAGTTTCGCTTGTAATCCAAATGTTCTTGACGGAGGCGCCGAAGACTTTGCGCAGCTTTTGCTCGTCGAGGTAGGGTTCCGGGACCGAAGTAAAGAGGACGGTACGGGATGAGATGCGCTGGGAGTAGAGGGGGCTGAGCAAAAAGGCCTGGCGAAGGTTGATATAATAGATGCACTCTCGCATAATGAGGTACATGACAAAGCCAAAGAAGATCCAGCTGATGAAGACGTGAGCATAGTACCGGTTGTACTGTGTGTCGCGGTTAATGTTGCCATAAGTCAAGATGTCCAGCTGTTCGGCACCACCGCCACCGGTAGCATTGACGGGGAAGAGGACGGGCCAGGTGATGAAGCAACCGACAAGGCAAATGGTAAAGGCCATACGCAGGAAGCGAAGGTAGAGATAGGAGTCGAGCGACTGATGCTGAAGGGCGTAAACATCGGGTATCTTCCAGAAATCCTTGAACCAGCCGAATAAACTACTTGATAAGCTTGGTGATCGTTCGTTCTCCCGCAGACTGCCTAGGTAGGTTCTAGGAGCGTAGTATCTTCGGTTGCTCTTGCGTAAAACCAAGAAGATGGCGATGTAGATGGCAGATGTGACGAGGACCGGGACCAAGGTCGAGACCATGCCTGTATTATTCCATGATTAGTTTCGTTGCGCCTTTCTTCATCCTGCTTGCAGTAGACCTACCCGACAGCGAGACCGGTGTCTGCGCCTCATCCGTGCTTGCAGTGTCATTAGGTATGTCGCTCATGTTGGCGGTTGTGCAGTATTAACCCGCGGCGATATTAGGATTTAGATAATTTGTTGTCTCGTTCTGGTGGTTGATATACCAACCAGTGTTTAGATTTGGTGTGCCTTGGATGCGGTTGTGACGTGAAGCTCACCAGCAGAGGCTGCTGGGACTAGGTAGGTTGTCGTGCCACTATGGGTTGAGGGTTGTTAGAACCGGGTATCAAGATGTGAAAAGAAGGGCCCTGGGAACAAGAAGTGAGGATGAGGGGCGGGACAGAAAATACTAATAGTTTTAAAAAAAGAAAAAAAAAAAAATAAAGTGGGAGTGACGGGATCGGGATCAGACTAGGGAGGAGGAGGAGGAGAAGAAGGGAGGGCTGGGCATTTACGTCGTTAGGTTGCAGGCCACGACAGAAGAAGCAAGGAACCAGGACAGGGCAGCTTCTGGGTGGTCAAGAAGGTTGCACCGTGTACCCTCTGGTTGCCTCTGGAAATCGTACTGGTAGTATGGTACTACTACCCAGATTTCAGATTCCAGAGATCAGCTATCGAGTGTCCCTGGATGGGTCAGATGTGACCTTTTTTTTGAGGGTGCACAACAGAGAATGAAAAAACGGGGAGAGAAGAAACTGGAGACAGGAGGATGGACGGGAGGGGGGAGGCCATGTGGATAAGTTCAAAAGAAACAAAACATGCGACCCCGGCCCCTGGCGTCGAGGTGGAAATCGTTAGGGCAGATAGTGGACTGCGAAATGGGACTCACGCTATTGCTGAAACGGGGACTGCCGTGCTTGGCTTCACTTGGTAGGTTTTTGAAGTTGTCCCCGTGGTTGTTGTGTGACTAGGTTTGATGACCTCGAGGATGAGAGGAATTTGGTGATGGGGAAGCACGGATTTTGGCAGGCACAAGCGCAAAAAGTGACGGGCAGTACTCCAGGGCTTTTACCAAACCTAGGGCAAGCGGTATGTGTGCTGTGCGTTCAATGTCCGTCAGGGTCTGTAAAAGGGTCGACAAGGGCTGTCAAGATGCCCACTTTGTGAAAGTGAGGTAATGTAGAGGAAGGGAGCAGAGAACGGAGCTTGGACCCTATCTAGAGGTATCAACAAACCCCGGAAACCAAAAGTTATAACGGGAAGCAATATCGAGGCCAAGTGGAAGGGCAATTGAACCAAAGGATCAGAATCACCGCTTGTGATGAATTGATATCATAATCAGACGCCCAATGATGAGGCCAAGCATTGATATTCAAGCTTCCATCATTCCTTCCCGTTCCTTCTTTGTGCTTATCCTCTGTCATGGCATCGAGAGTTCCTGCCATGATCAAGTTTCCTTTGGAGAGGAAGTCGCAAGAGCAAAAGGGAGGGTGACATCTCCCTGATCTCCAATGACGCAACACGCTGGAAATCTGCACGTAGTGTTGCTTTCGTCCCTTCCCGACGATTTGATCAAGCTGGGTGCAGGTGGGGCACAGAGCTAGAATGACAGTTCTGATTGGCCAAAGCAGCCCCGGTACTTGGAGCTATCGCCAAGCTTGTCTCCATTATTGAGCAGGGATGGCGGGCACGGTCTAGATCACCGCAATCGTGAACCCGACCTCGAGATCCTGCCACTTGCCAGCCATTGACATTCAAAAATGCACTGCCATCCTGCCATCGCACCCCCAAAACGAGAAAACGACCCATGCCAACCTGAACCTGCCGCCCGTCTTTTTCAGCCTCTGACGGAGTAAAAAAGCACAGCAAACAACTTTGACCGCAATAACCGAAGGATAGCTGCATTCAACTACCGAATATCCTCGGATGGCGACGAATAACCCAACAACACCACATTACATGCTACACAAGAAATGATGGCGCTCGACCGACATTGAAACCGACAGGCGCTTTCCATCAAATTCAAGATTGGCTCTCCATCACCGGGATGCCGAAAAGCCGTGAGGGAGTGAGCGCTTCTCTCATCAACATTCTTATCATGGCCAGCCAATTACGTTTGGCACTGTTGTGAAAGAGCGATGTGCAACCAGCGTTTCCGAAACAGGGTGCGCCAGTGACCATGTCGACGACCATTTGTTTCAGAACCAGCCGTTTGGGCTCTGTCAATCTTTGTCAATCTGAAGGGGCAATCATCCGGGACAAGGCCAGGAGGCCAGCAATCCACCCTCACCGATATCCTAGAAATGAAGCACCTCCCGCCTTTGCCGTCGTCGCGTTGTTGTCGTTGTTGCTGGTCGTTCGCTTGTCTCCTGCCATCTACATCTGATGGAGAATCAAAACGGGAATGGTCAGTGTGAAATAGCAAAATGTGGACTCCTGATTGGATACGATCCTGTCACTCAGTTGCTGTGCGGAGAGCTCCGCTTTCGCACCCCGCGCTACTGCAGCTTTCAGCTGTGATGGACTGCGATGGTCCATTGGGAACAGTCCAAAGCCACTGGATGTCACGGTAGGAAATTGGACTTTTTTTGACTACTTTTTTTTTTTTCTTTTTCTCTTCTTCACAGCAGTCTTGTGAATGCATCCGCAACACGGCAGAATGCGCACCCGAATTTCAGACTTTGATAGACCGCGAGAATACAGCTTCCAGTCCATGGTAGCTGAAGGGGGAACATTCGACTTTTCGTTTTGGATGCGACAATTGAATTTCCGATAACTGTCACTGTCTCTCCCTTGCTCATGACGTGGCCTGCGACAAAAATGCAACAAAAAAGAACCGGTCAAGCGAGACCAAAAGGGTGCGCGAATCCCAGCTCCACTGTTTCCTGGATCCGTGGACCCTGAGTGGCAGAAATTGCCTCGTGGTTGATGGGCCCGCTTAAGTTCGGACCCTTTGGACAAATGGAGCTCTCCCCCATCGCGAACAAGACCTGCCGGCGACATATCCGCGGCACTCGGTTCGTTGCGGTTGTTGTTGTTGTTGAATGGTTGCAGCCACAGACCGCTCGTGGCTTACACGCACGTGTTCAGCGGTTCATGGTTCTTCAGCCATCATGATTCCGAGGTAGGTAGAGGTAGGTGATGCGTTCGCAGGTGTCTGGATTCTAGTCTTCACTTCATTAACCAACACATCACATTCGTTGGTCGCTTGAAGCCATCAACGCCATCAATATGGATTTCAAACGTCTTCTTCGAGCAAGACGGGTGGTTTTGACAGAGGCCTCAACAACAGGCGCTTTACAAGAACGCTGGGCTAAAGCACCATTTGGAATGTTTCACATCACCTTGCATAATGCTCGAAGATCGAGATTCGAGAAAGACAGACTATAGTGCTCAAACGTTGTGTTAGTATCGAGGGGGCCTCATGACTTGCCTTACAGTTCCGCAAAGCTCACGGCTGTAGTGACACATGAAGAGAGGCTATACGCAAAGAGTCTATTACAATTTCTGCTGGAAAGAGCGGACTTTGAAGCAGTGTCTCAAATGTCAAACAGCGTTTTGAAATTGCCGTTTAACAACAATAGCCTGAAGCTGACGGCAGTGTCTCAACTTCCAAGGGTTTGGACTGACAGCTAACACACTCTCACGGTAAGGAGAGAAAGAAAAAGAGAAAGAAAAAAGAAGTCACCTAGATCTTACAAAAGTCATAACTAGAGGGTCATGGGAATATCGCACGAGTTTTTCTGGTCAAGAATGTGGCTGTCTGGTTACGGGCTTGCGAGTTTCGTGGGATTTGAGTGTTGTATCCCTTACATTGCTCACAGATCCGGCCCTCGTCTGAACAAACAAAGGCACATGCTAGGAAGCTTCTCTGGCTGTTTCCGTCGTCCTTCTTCTTTGCAGCTTCACCTACACTTTCTTTGTTCGTAGCTGCATTTGGCATCGGATAGCTTCGTTAACAATGCCTCCGTCACACCGCAAAGGATTTGGGTCTCTTTGTTGGGCTGTCTGGCTGAAGAGACAATGAACCATTCTCATAGCAATGGGGAGAAAAAGTTCGACAACTTATGGTAAGAGGCGATTGATCGCCTTTTCTCAAGAATCTTCTTGCTGTTCAACTCCAACCATTCTCTCACCAGCCTCTGATTGTTGAGCAGCAAGGAGTCAGCATTCATCACCAAAACTAATATCACCAATCTTCTTCGACATCATGACACCACCAGGCCGCAAGATCGTGGCCGCCCACTTGGCGGACCATGAGTTCGACGAGAATCAGGGCCTCAAGGGCTACGTCAAGGCGACCGACTATACGCTTCCCTACATGTCGCAATGGTCACGAGCCAACGACGACGACGTCCAGAGCGAGCTCCTCCGCCATATGAACTGCAACTACCTCTCCACGCATGGCGTTCCGCCGACGCTCCTTGCGCTCAAGCAACACGCCCAATCGCTCTGTGCCCTCATCCAGATGCTGCAGCCAGACATCAAGGTTGCCGAGGTTGACGCCGACGGAGCTGCTTCCACTAGCAAGGCCAATGCCTCATCAGCCGATGACGCTCTCGGCCTCAAGTTCGAGCTCAACTCCGCCTTCGACTTCCTCAACGACCTCCGCACCCCTTACCACAACGACGACGTCTACCACCACAAACCTCTCGTCTCGCTGATCAACGAAGTCCGCGGGCGCAATGAGGTCTACGGCACCGACTACCACTGCCCCCTGACCGAGATCCAGCACCACTCGCCCCCGGCGCCTGGCGAAGTTACCACCACCCCGGTCCCGGGCCAGTCAGCCGCCGACCAGCCCCGCGAGCTTCGTCCCTACGCCAACCTGCAAAACCTGCTCGTCCACACCAACTCCTGCCTCGAGCGTCTCGACCACGAGTACACCGCCACCGGCGGCCTGCTCAGCGTGCTCCCCACCGACGCCGAGCACGACACGGAAGAACTCAAGCACGCGCGCACCACCCTGCTCGGTCAATGGCTTCTCTTCACGCAACACCTCGTGGCACGCATGCACGAGCTCGAGCGTAGCTATGGCAACGCGCTCGACGCTTTGGCGGGCGAAGCCGCCATCCCGCACCAGGTCCTCGGCAAGCTTGGTCCCGACGGCCGCTCCGGTAGGGTGGTGGCGTACCCCCAGGATCAGTACATCCTCGTCAATTCCGGGGATGACGTCTACGAGTATATCCACTCCTTGCTTGACAAGCGTGAAGCTGTGTTGCAAGCTAAGGAGCGCGTCTACCGCCGGAACGGCGCCGTCGGCGAGGAGCTTTGGCATAAGAACCCGCAGATTTCTGGGGAAGGTGCCGACGACGGGACTGGTGCTGGCATTGGCATTGGTGGTGGTAACTCGCTGTTTGAACAGATGGAAAAGGTAGACGCCGACCTCATCGGCGGGTATTTCTCGAGGGGTATCGTGCAAGTGGACGTTACGACGCGGTACTACCGCCTGGCCAACTCTGGCAAGTCCGTGCTGTTTGTGGTTCCCGCGCATGCGGTTCACCCCGGAGTGGAACATACGAGACTGCTGGAGACGCAGCCGACGATTATGGCTACGGTCCAGCCTAGATACCCGCCTAGGGCGTCGGAGCTGGAGAGTAAGTATAATCGCAAGCTGAGAGAGGCGAGCAAGATTCAGCAGGAGAATTTGGACTTGCAGAGCGAGGTGGGCTCGGCGAAGGATCAGATTAGGACGCTCAAGGCGGAGGTGGAAAGACTGTCGCTTGCGAGAGATGCATTGTTGAATGGTGTTGGGAAGAGTGAGGTGGAGGCGAAGAGGGAGGCGGAGGTGTTGAGACGGAGGGCCGAGAGGGCCGAGAGGGTGGTGAGGGAGTTGCAGAAGGGCAGTAGTGGTAGTGGAGGTAAGGTGTCGTCGTCGTCAATGGGGAGAACCTTGGCGGACTATGATGATGATGTCTCGGATGAGTATGGGGAGGGTATGGATTATGATTGGGATCCGTAGATGGCTTCGTTCTTCTTTGACACGTTATAGTGACGCTCTTGGACGTTTGTTGGATTGTTTTTGGAGGTGGTTATCTCTTTCGGTCACTCTCAGGTCGTTGGTATTGGCTTCTTTGTCTGGAGTTGGTTTGGATAGTAAGGGTAAAGTGTATGTCTGTATCGTCAGTTAAGCATGTAACAAGGGATTTACCTTTTACTCTGTGGTAGATCTTTGGCTGTGATTTGTGCTTCGGTCCCTGTTGCTGTTTTGTCTAGACGTAAGACGAGCTGAAATCATCTTGTCTCTTCCAACTGTCCCGGACCATCATCAGGAGGTGATGGAGGTGTTACACTTGTTAGAGCCACAGCTATGATCTTGTACGCTGCCATCATCTCCCACGGGCGAAGGACCTGTCTCATAAGGAGATGAATCGTACTTTTCGTCATGTTACTTGTACTCGGTTAAAGAACGGCCGTCAGTTCTGTCTCGTGTGTAACTGAGGTGGAGATTCGACCTTGGGTGTTGCGCAATTTTCGTTGACAGTCTCGACGTCGATACTGGCTGTCTCGATCCGATTTGGGGTGAGGGTGACGAGGATGAAAGCGGAAGATCGACAACGTCCACCATCCCGTCCGTTTCTCTCTAACCTCGATCTTGCCTTGGCCTTGGCGTTGGTCGCTGACCGCAGCGCCCCAGCATCCAACAGGAAACGTTCGTTTCTTGGCCCCACTCTCCCTCGAAGTTCCCTATTCCACACACCCCCCCTTCAGATCCAAATGTTTCCACTCACACCCCCCAGCTGCCCTGTAAAGTGTAAACAATGGTTCCTTTGTTTATTTTCCGGTTGGTGATCCCCCAACGATAAGCTCACCTTGTCCCACTGTTTGTTTCCCGGCCAACCAACTTTCTGCCTCACAACCGCCCACCCGTATGAAATGCGAAATAAACAGATCTCCACGGTGAAATGCAACCTGATTCGCACCCAGTTGCGCGCGCATCATTGAAATCTCTCTCAATTGCTCTTGCGATGCTTGCGACAAGATTCAGCATTTGCGCCCTGGAGCAGTCGTGACATCTTTTTGCGCAGCCCCTCCCTCCCTGGGCTTCTCCCGTCATGAAAAAAGAGACCAATGAGAGGGCCACATTGACCGTTGTTGATTTAGCAGGATCATGATTTCTGGGCTGGGCGGAGATAGAACCACACCCCCCTTACAGTGAGCCTCCGCGGGGCGCCGCCCAGCCCGGTTCGGTTTTACCAGCCTCCCTTCTTTCAACCGTCTAGCTCCACTGGAACCTGGGCTGGCTTCCTCCCGCCGGGTGGTGAGAGAGAGAGTCGGGAGAGAAAGTCCGTCGAGGACGGGCGGCGACCAAGGGCTAGCTTTCGAAGAAGTGTTGAAGCTGTTTCTATTTTCTTCACACCGTAACATTGTCCTTACCTTTTCCTCTCCAATTGCTGACCTCGCTGTGCGGTCTGGATCTTGGGCCATCGTCTGCAGTGCAATCGTTCGGTCGAGGCAGGACAAGGCAAGGCAAGGGTACTTCTGCTCTTCTTCCTTCGTGGTGATTCGACGACGGGTGAATGTACAATCATCGATCTTGACCTCACTTGAACTTGCAACATTCAGCCTTACGAACAACATCACCCGTTGCAAGACCTCACCTCCCCTTTTCCCGTCCCATCATCACGACACGACAGCACATCCAACGCGGCGGGAAAGCAAGCAAGCTGCCGCACATATTTCCTGCAGCTGCGGGGAAATCTTGGTACCTACATCGAGCCTGGTTTTAGTCTGTTGCTTGTCTCCAAAACTCCACGTTTTGTTCTCCATTCCAACTGCCCCCCCTTCTCTGCATTCCAGGTTTTCGGTCGCTGCCTTCGAGAAGGGGAAAAGAAGTGGGGAACTTTAGTATTCGGCGGAGCATTTCGACTTTCTCATTACTTGAGATCAGAGACAGCAATTCCGTCATAATCGGTCGAGCTGAACCGACCGGGACAAACGGCGAACTGAGTGGTCGGTGACGAGGGGAAGGAACGAAAGCAACCGAGAATCAAAATTATCTCAGCTGGAAAAAAACACGAAAAAGTGAAACCACGACCAACGAGAGAAAGGAAAGAAGGACCGGGGGAGGAAACCATGGTCAAGTCATTCTTTCCTTAACGGTTTCGAGAGCGACGTCGACAACAGAGGAAAGAGCAAACGGGAGGACTGGAGGACACATACCCCGCCAATCATCTTCTCTTTTCGGGGCACCCAAATCATGGCCCGGTCCCGGCCCCGGACCCAGCCCCGGCATCGATCCGGATCTCAACTGTTAGCGCCATCGCCGCCAAGCAGGTCCGAAACATCACCATCCCAGCAACAATCCACGACGACAACATCACATACCGGACATCGACGTCGACTCCGGAATTCATTCAACAAATCTTTCTGCCTGGCTACCCTCGCTGCAGCAGTAACAATACCCGTGGCCAATGCCATCACACTACCCTACACGCCCACCACCATTCTCCTTTCCGGATCTCAGTCTCTCGTCTCCAGTAACTCAGCCAACCATGGGCTTGCTTACATATTCACCCCTAACGAAGCCAACGACGGCGTCGACCTCATCGCCGTCAACACTTCGTCAACACTGGATGCCGGTTCTTTCAAGCCGATAACCTTAACTTCCGGGCTGCCCTTCGTCACCAAGGCCAAGACAGGTGGTTTTGCGCCAACGTTGCTCGAGAATGGCACATTGGCAGTGTTGGCAGGCGATTGTGCCGCTGGAGGCGCATCAGGATATGGAGAGAAGGACGGTGCTACTCCCGCCGTATGGAGCTACGTTCCCTCCTTTGACGATGATGGCGATGCAAAGGGCGTCTGGACAAAACACGACACCCAGCAGAACCTCAGGGGAAGCGGAGGGACAGCGTCAGGAATCCCATACATTCTTGGCTCTTCGCTTTCCTTTTCATCCCAGATCTACCCAACCATGTCCGATCCGGTCATCTATATCTACGGCGGCATGTGTCCCTTTTCCAACTCTACCGAATCAACATGGCAGGCATCGGCGCGCTACTCGAACCGCATGCTCAAGATCTCTGGTCTCTCCTCCGATTCGTCTGTAGCAACATCTTCAACAAAGCAGCCTCCCGTAGGCAACGATGAGAACAACGTGGTGGAACCGGAAGGCGCCGGCGATGGCGGAAACGACTTCACGATTTCCAACCCTCAACTGGGCGGACCTCCCATTCCCGAAGCCGGCTTCACTTTCACAGCCCTGACACCGAGTATCACGAACCGATCGGGCATCGTAACACAGCAGACATCCCATGTCCTGCTGGGCGGACACACGCAGCATGCCTTCGTCAACATGAGCACCGCAGCCATTTGGAGTCTGCCGGAAGAGACGTGGAGCTTTGTGTCGATTAACCCACCTGCCCAAGAACCAGTCGAGTCGTCAGCTGGTGGTGGTCAGGCGGACCTAGTAGTTTTGAATGTGCACCAAAAGCGACCGAAGCTGAAGCAGAAAAGAGGAGGACTAACAACTGTGGATAGCAGATCGGGACACACGACTGTCTTGAGTGAGGATGGAAGCAGCTTGGTCATTCTTGGAGGATGGGTAGGAGATGTGTCGCAACCGGCAGAGCCACAGCTTGTGGTCATCAAGATCGGGGCAACTTATGATGATTGGAGATGGGAGATTCCTGACAAAGACCACGCACAAATCTTCGGGGACGGAGAAGGCCTATATGGTCATGGTGCCGTTGTCTTGCCGGGGAACGTGATGATGGTCTATGGAGGGCGAGAGATCAAGTCGCCCAAGGCAGCATCTTCCAAGACCAAGGTCAAGAGGTTCCTCAACTCCATCCTTGGTATCGCAGATAACAGCAGCCTCGAGAAACGACAATCGACTACTGCTACGAATACTCCGAGATTTTTCAATATGACGTCCCAATCCTGGTCGACAACGTATACCAACCCACGACCAGATGCGAACGGCAATTCGACTGTCGACATCCCTCCTACTACAAGCGATCCATCTGATTCCACCAAGGTCAAACACGATCTCGGACTTACACTTGGGTTGGCACTGGGCCTAGGCGTTCCGCTCGTTGCTATTATCTTCACAGTACTGTTCTGCCTGTGGCGACGACGACAACGCCGCCGGGCCCAACGCGATCAAACCATTCGTAGCTTGTCTATGGGCATGGCTCCTAGTGTCTATGGTACGGGCTTTGGCGGTAGCCTCAGGCATAGCATCAGTGACTGGGGCGAGAATCCATCCAGTTATACCAACTACGACAATGAAATGGCCGAGCAAAGAAGCGGCGCTTTCGGCTTCCAGTTTCCCTGGAACACAAACAACGACTCGCAAGGCCAGGGCACTCGGTCTCTCAGTGGTGGTTATCAAGTTGTTGGTCAACCAGGCCACTACCAGCCATCTAGTCCGCCGGCTGCTAATAGCACCGGGGCTGGAGTTGGCAGGTTGCGAAATGCAAGGGGTCTCTACATCCCTACCAATGGTATGGACTCCGTGCCGCTGCCTGGAAGAGGGAACGTGAATCCTAATGGGATTCACCCCATCTACGAAGAGGCGGACGAGGATAATGAATACAATGAAAAAGATGGAGGGGATCTGGGTGCGTCAAAACGGCTGATTAGCCCCGAGTATGATGATGATCCATTCATCACCCCGGCCGGAAGCATCCTACGGGCAAGCGCTGTGGCCAGCACCTCATATCCGCCAACTAGCAGTGGAAGCGGAAGTGGAAGCGGGGGAAGCATGCACGAAGGAAATTCCAGCCCTGGCTTGCCACCACCAGAGGTCATCTCTTTCTCTCCAAAACAGGGAAACATTCAGGATCCAGAAGTTCAAGGTTGGAAGACAGATGTGGACGTGGCGGACGCCGTGCTTGCAGCTAAAATCAGCCGGCATGGATCCGTAACTACCACTCACCGTGCCGCCACTGCTGCTTCGCTCGAGGCTGCCACTCACCAACCTTTATCGCCTACCAGCGCAACTCGTGTAGTGTCATCACCTCCACGCCGACTATCGAACAAATCCAACAAGTCCAAGAGGGCCGTCTCCAACCCACTGAGCAAGAGCATGTTGGACATCTCCGATGACTCTCGTGCGAGCAGCGACCATCGTACGGGAAGCAACCTTTCCGACCGCAGCGCCTTTAGTTTCATTGCTGGTGGCGAGCATCAACAAGCACCCCCTCTTTCCCCAGCTCATCACCAACTCCGGGTGGCGGCAGCAGCAGGAGAGATTCCAAAACCGGGCAGTTCTGGCAGCGGAAAGTCTGGCAACAGCGGCCACTCAGGAAACAGCGGGAGCAACCACTCACTCGCACCCTCCGCCGTCTCTAGTGGCTCGCACTCCGGTTCCACGGCGTTTGCGTCCGCTAAATCCAACCTTCCCACACCTACTCCCAACTTCAACTCTCTACAGGCCGAAGGCGCTGATCTTCTGTTCCCCACTCCGGGTTCAGGAAGCAATGACCGCCCGAGTGTCGAAGAAGGCGGCGATCATCAAGAGTCTGAAGAGGACTGGGAACCAATTCCCAGCTCACCATCCAAAACCCGTCGGAATTCCCGTCTCGACTCCCGTCCGCGCAGCTGGCTGGGCAGCCTTAAGCGGATGCTCAGCGTCAGCGGAGGGTCGGGCGGATCTGGAAGCTCCGGCGGCGATAGCAGTCCGACCAAGGAGAGCTTATTGCATGGTCACGAAGCTAGTGGCTTCGATCAACCTCACATGTCTCTGATCGGCCTTAATCCCGGTGCGCTGGGGTTGGGATTGGTGAGGAGAAAGCAAGGTCGCGAGGCCTGGGATAGCAATGGAGAAGGATCCTCGACTAGACAGGCCGCTGGAGGAGAAAACAATGAGGCCTTTGGAGAAGGAGGTCAGGGAGATGAATGGGATGTGGAGAAGGCGGTCGAGCAGCGGTTGGTTCAGGTCATGTTTACCGTGCCCAAGGAGCGCCTGAGGGTGGTCAACGCGGAGATTGAGCGGGAAGAGTCCATTATTCTGTGCGATGTCAACGACGAGGGAAGTCGAACCAGTCGAAGTGGTACTCCCATGAGTGTTGGCAAGGGGAAGGGTAAAGAAAGGGCTGAGGGACAGACACCGGATACTATCGAGATCAATGCCGGCGAGAGCGTGAGGAAAATATCCGGTGGCAGCCAACAACAGCCGGAGGCTGAACCCAGGTCGGAGTCAGACTTGGCGACAACTCCAATGTTTACGCCAGCGTCGGAAGTTCCCGGCCAGGAGCATCCTCAAGTTTATCTCCATCCGACTGGGAGCCCTACGCGCAAACGGACACCCTCGCCATTACCCCTGCTGGATCTAACCCTTCCCTCTCCACTAACCCTTTCGCTCTCACGTTCTCCCTCACCGTCGCTCTCCCTCCATCTACCAGAATCATCCCAGACTCCACGACAACCATCAGGCTCATCATCCCTTCAGCCTCCATCACCAGCCAAATCTCACACCACCGCTATCCGCAATCGATCAAGCACACATGGTCTCAACCTTTCGACACCCACATCCTCACCTTCCAAGAGGACACCCTCCTCTGAGGGATCCGGCCTTAGGCCAGGCAAAGAAAACCAAATCACCCCCTCGCCTTCACCCTCTCCCGAAAAGCGCGGTCACGGCCATAGCAAATCGTATGCCCCCTCGGTTCGCTCAACATACAGCGTGCATTCCCTCCGGAGCATAGCAAGCGGCGTATCCGACGCCGGCACCGTGACGGTGCATGAGGCCGAGGCAGTCAAGATGGAACGAGTTTCGCTGGCTTCGGTGTCGGAGGTGCGCTCTTCTGTTGAGGCGCTAGGTGAGATTCAGAACCAGCCACAGGCATCGACGGCGTCACTTGATTCCGAGTTGCGTCATTCAAAGTCGCAATCTCAGACGCAATCGCCGACTCAGCCAATTCAACCACCACCTCCGCGCCCAACACCGTCCCCAGGTCCAGGTGCAGTTTCCGGACCTAGGAGGACGAGAACGAGGGTTTTGGATTTGGTGGAAAAGTTTGAGAATGTTGGGAGCCGAGACACAAGTCCAGCGCCGTCGACTGCTGCAGCGTCGGCGGTGAGTGGAAATAGTGGTGGTAGTGGGAGTGGCGCAAGACCAGGACTAACGAGGAGGCCGACTGGAAGTTAGGTAATTACCGGTCGTCCGTACTCTTGGTGTTGATGCGTGTACGAGTTTGCAACGGGGTTTTACGGGGTGTTGTA
This sequence comes from Sordaria brevicollis, assembly GCA_033439795.1. Taxonomy (NCBI): domain Eukaryota; kingdom Fungi; phylum Ascomycota; class Sordariomycetes; order Sordariales; family Sordariaceae; genus Sordaria; species Sordaria brevicollis. Next base: position 748,079 of record JAUTDP010000006.1, read on the forward strand.
TGGGATGAATCCGGTTACCGAGGCATTTTGTCGATAAGGCCATTCTCATCTAGTGTATCTGTCGGCATTTCCAAAGGCAAGGGAGTTCAGAAGGTTTTGTTTTTGCTTTTTGTTGCTGTGTAGGGATTGAGCCCACCGCGCTTTTGTCCCATCATCGGTGTCGGTGTACTGTATAAAGTTAGATGTCATATGGGCGATGTTCTGTACGTTTAATTGGACAGCGAGCGAGCGAGTGAATCCTTCGCATCTTAAACATTCCCCTTCCATGTTGTGTGGTAATTGACTCTCGCTAACAATGACAGAAAAGCGTTAGACCGGAACCGTGAGCCTGGATTCTTCTTAGATCGTGCTTCCTTCCCGTGTTGATGGGATCAGGGGTTGGGCACGTTTAAACAAGTCTCCGGTCTAGACCCGTCGAGCTGGAAATGCCGGGGAACTGCCCTGTTGCTGGCAACAAACCCATTTCGGCTCCGATCAAACATTGGCGGCTAAACCATCAAACTTCGACGCTATTGAATCTACAACGGGTCGAACTATTGGTTTTCTACGGCCAAAAGAGGGCAAGACAGTCCAGCTGAAAGTTGAAATGATGAAATTGCCGATGTATCGCATGAGCTATCATGAGTGCGGTGGCGACATAAAGAGACTCTATGTCCCTTCTTCATAGCAACCGCTTCTTCTTATTTTACTCAAGGTTGGATTTCACCTCTGTCATTCGTTTTACTCCAGTGTACAGTCACTCGTTCAAGCCATGAGGAATTTTGGTGTTGTCGCCCTTTCGGGTGCTGCCCTCTTGCAGGTGGCTTCCGCTTCTTGCTGCCGCAATAACTCGTGCTTCAAGGGTATGTTCAATGAAGATCTTCCTTCGATTCTCTTGCAATCAGACCCATGAGACTGACGATCAATGATGAACAGCCGTTGCTATGGCGGAGAACGAGGGTGTTGAGGACTGCAAGGCCAACCTCATCGTCACCGTGACCCCTTCGGCCCCAGAGGCAAGCACCGTCACCGAAACCGTTACGCTCGTGCAGAGCGCCGTCGATACCGTCCTCTTCACCGAGACGACGACCGAGATCGCCTCTACCGAGACCCGGATCCTCACCGAGACCACTACCGTCACCGGCGCTACCGAAACCAACTTTCTCACTGAAATCGTCACCGTGCCTTATACCACCACCGTGGTTTCACTCCTGCCCGAGGTCACCTCGACCGCGACCAGCTACCAGGATGACATCTTGACCATGAAGAAGGTGAAGGCTCGCGACACTTTGACCTTCATTTCGGAAGCCGACCCTCTTCCCACCTCTTCCGAGGCCAGCACCTCTGAGGTCAGCACCAGCGCCGACACCTTCCCCGCCCTCCCCACCTACGCCTCCCTCGTCTGCGCCGACTGGGCCAAGTACTCTAAAGCCTGCAAATGCGTCGGCGTAACCGCCACGACCGTCACCCTCCCCGCCGCCTCCGCGCCGCCCATTGAGACCGTGACCGTGACCGCCTCCGACGCGCTCACCACCGTCGTCTCCACCCTCTCCAGCACCGTCACCGACATCATCTCCGTCACCGAGACCGTCTCCGACACCGAAACCTCCACCATCGGCGCCACGGAGCTCATCACTGCCACCGCCACCCTCACCACCTCCGCCCCCGTCGAAACCGTCGTTTCAACCTCCACCGCCGTCTCCGTCGTCCCCTTGACCTGCAGACCCCGGAACATCCCCTTCCGCGCTAGCACACCCTTCCCCGACGGTTCCACGCGCTGGATGAACTCCGTCTCCAACACCATCGTCGCCTGGCAATCCTTCGCCTCTGGAACCACCGGCAGCGGCCTTTACTCTTCCACCTGGCAGGTCGACGCCAACGGCATGCTCGAGCAGGTTAACGTTCTTCCGGGCCAGACGCAGGTGTTGGCCATGTACGTCGACGCGACGCGCACGCTGGAGACGGCGCAGGTGCTTGTTAGGGCTAGGAGCGAGGTGGAGGCTGCTGTAGACCAGGGCAGGTGGGCGAGGGTGAAGGGGTGCGTGAACGCAGCGACGGGAGAGCTGACGATGTCGACGGTTAGGGAGAGGCGGAATATTTTGAGCTGTGGGAATGGGTTGTATATGTCGAGTGGGGACGGCAAGGATGTGAGGAGTGATTGTTTGGTTTTGAGGCCTGTTGTTGCTTAGAGGACTGGCTGGGGATGAGAGGATGAGAGGATGAGAGAGAGGGGGATGAAAGGGGGAGGGATGAAGTAATGGATGGGAGGGGATACGAAAAGATGGAGATGAAGTATAATACGGGTTGCATGTAGAGATGATGAGGTTGTTGTTGCATATAACTTTTCATGATGGAAGACTTCTTCAGATCATATTCACCTTGGCTCACGCCACCAAGCAAGTTACTTTGTTCTTTTGATAGAAAGGAAAAACATCTAGCGACGAACATATGTACCTAATTAATCATATCTTTAACAGGAATAAAAACACTTGAGGTTCTTTCTCGTGAGATTCCAAAAATGAACAAATGAGATAATGAAAATAGAAGCACCAAAAAATAATGATACTTCGCTGGGAAACCGCTTGGTGAAAACCCAGAGCACTTGCTTTAAGATGACACTGGTTGTCGCTATTGTCGCTGGTGTTGTTCGCTGGTGATAATAATGATTTTGCTGTTTTCGCTGTTGTTGTCGCTGGTCATGATGTTCGCTGTCGTTCTTCGCTGAAACGTTGCGCTGGTATGATGAGTTTGCTCACCATGGGAGAGTGCCCAGGTCTTGCCCGGACAGCTCTCCCATAGTTTTTTTGTTGTTTTCGTTTTGGGATCGAAGCTGTGAGTTGAATTGACGGCCTTTCGTCCAATGTGTGGTTTACTTTGAGGTGGGGCTGGAATCAGTCAGCTATTCTACGACTATTCTTGTTCGGTACTAGTGGGGATTCTGAACTAGCCCAAATAGGCATGGGCATATATGAGCAGGCCTAACGAACGGCCCCGTTTTCAATCTCAGATGGCAAGTCCAACATCACCACAACATAGAGGTAACACGGCGAGACGTGAAATTAGTTGAAGACTTTAGAATCGCACTTAGTTTTTTTTCTAGCTTGTTATAATTCAAAGTTGCTTTGATGTGAATAATCACTTTACATCCAGAGAAACGCTATGACCGGTAGTTCTCTTGACTCAATACATTCCAAGTGTCTACAGCATATTGGATCTTCTCGACTTCCGACCACTGCTTTGCGCTACCGGAACACATTGGCTTTCGATCATTTTCTGTAATGCATGTATCAACATAACTGTTCTGTCGGTGAGCTTCTCTGTTGTTGAAAAACGGAGATCTGTCATTCTTTCTTTTTCGGTCTATTTTCACGATTCCTTCGTCAAATACGAAAACATCGGGTGTAGAAGAGTGGCTGAATGGCTTCTCAAGAAGGATAGATAGGTGGTTGAATAACAAAGTGACAGTCTTGCTGACTGGAATGAGAAGGAAAACGGCACTGGAAGTTTCCTCACATTAGCTTGCTAGACTTCCGTTGTCCGTGTTTTGGTTCTTGTTTTATTCCACTCCCCAATTGTTTCCCGTTGTCCTTGTTTTGTCTCGTCTGGTTTCAGTCAGACCCAACCCAACGGCCGAGTGTCCGTCGGTCCTTATACTTTGTCGTTTGCTGTCATTTGCGTACTTTTCTTCTTGTGTGTTTGGTAGGAGGACTTGATGGTTAAACAGAGGGCGCTCTGGAAGCCAAAGGTAGAAGATGAAGTCGTCGTGCAAAGTCTAAGTCAGTTTGACATTGCTGTCACTGTTCTTGTTAACTGTCCAACAGTTGCCGGATATCTTTGACGGTAGCAGTTTTTGGCTCCTGTGTAGGCTCAAAACTGAGCAGCAACTACTGGTGTACTGATTCATCTTTCATCTTCATCATTAACTGGTTTTTGTTCGGTCACGGAGAGAGGCGGGACCGGGAGCCGAATCGTGCCCGTCTGGTGCTTACCTGCAAACTCTTCTGTTCCGAACTTCCGAGAGGGCGGTAAACCACTTTTTTCAAAAAGAGAATGAAGACCGGGGAGCTGACGGCTTTCATACGTCAGCCAGAGTGATACAGAAATGAAGACCCCCTTTCGGCCTTCCTTTACGTTGGCCAGGGTACGCATACCGAGTTTTCAGAAGGTTATCAATATTCTTCGTTCTCCAGAACTTCCATTATTCCTCTTCTCTTTTCAAGCAGTAATCCTCGTTCATCTACAGTTCTCTCTAAGTGCAGGCCTCGTCGCCGTGACACAACATACAACACCTGGGAGTTGCCGTGTGGCCCTTGTGGCCCATGTCCACTTCCTGCTGTGAACCCGCACAAGTCGGAACCGGAAATCGAGACAGCTTTGCGTTCTCTGTTTCATCTTCATCTACTACCGAAAAAGTTTTCGGTATTGATGTTCATTTATTTCGTTGGCTGGTCCTAACCGAGACGAAACCACAACAGGGAACACAGACACGGACAAGGTTACTAAGCCTTTTCCCTGACTAGACTTGGCTGAGTGACCGAATCTTTGCCTTGTGTACTTGAGCTTTCGGTCGTGCAAAGATGGGAAGTGGGAGGCCTCGTTGCCTCGCTATTCTTCATTTTTCTTTCCGAAGGTTGGCGACAGAAAGATGACATGTTGGTTGGACTGCTTGCGGGTATGTGTATTCTCGTCATGTTACTGTCCTCCGATCTGTGGTCAGGTCAGTATAACCCATTGTGTTGCAAGGGAAACTGCTCGACTGAAGGGATCGCCTTTGGGATAAACTCACAATGGAAAATGATCCCAGGCCCCATCAAGCTATGATTACTTACTGATTAACCACGGTTGAGAAGTGACCGAAATAGGACCGGTTAAGGCATTTCAGAATATGTCCAAGGCCGTTCTGGGGAATCACGGATTGTCGAAGGTAGAAAGCACTAAAAGGTCTCTCTATCCCGTACTCTCACGATGGACTGTGTGGGTGATATTGCGCCAGAGTCGTTCGAGAATGACCCCCGCACCTACTTTGTTCTAAGAAGTGTGCTTCGTATTACCTCAACTTGGCGTGGCACTGCTTCGTGTTCACCCAGAAGCGTCAACACTATAGACTACCTTACGAATCCTGGACTTGTGTGTTTAAATCGCCAAAAGTCGAATGGCTGGTGAACAAGAAGCATGATGAAAACTGTGTAGAAAAGCCGCTATCATGGAAGAACAGGCAAGCCAGCACTTCCTGGCTTCATATCTTCATGAAAGGCCACAAGAGTGAGACTTTCTCAGTCAGTCATATGCAGTTGTGGAAAACAAGCAGCAGACGCGTAACACTGGCTAAACTGATGTGCATCACCGACCTCCCCAGTTTCTCTGTTTTATTGTCGATCATGGACCGGTGAAGAAGCGATCGAGCGCGGGTCATGAACAAACCCCTCATTGTTGATCTGGGGATGAAACGCATAACTTCCAAGAACTTGGCAAGAAACCGAGGCTCTGGATAGCATTTTTCAACCTGAGGGGGTCGGAAAGATGGAGTTCTCTTTAAACGGCCGTCCCTATAGGGCGGTATCACGACCAGCCCATGTTGTTTAACTTTTTCTTTATAGTAAAGATCCTAGTAGTTGCAAGTGGGGCTGGCAGCCAGAATTTCTAGCAAAAGGGGGGGTTTTGCAAAAGAGGGTACGTATGCACAGACCACTCTAAGCCTTCTGGCCACTGGGTGAGGGGAACCAGGGCGAAAAAGCGGACCGCCAAGCCCCCGGTAAGCGGGTATAAGTATCCGCGCCCACCAAAATCAAACCCCTTCTTTTGCAAATCCGCCCTTAAAACCGTTATAATAGTAATTAGTAATCCTCCCCCGTAAAGGGAATACGGGCAGCCAAATTCCCTTATAAAAGGGGGGGTTTTAGCAAAAGGGGGGGCTTGTAATTGCTTCGCACCGGGCTTCCTTTCGGCCTTCTTTTTCTACAGCGGTAAAATAACGGGTATAAATATCCGCGATTAATATTAATTCCCGTCTACCGGCGTCTACCGTATAATTTATAAAAATAGGCAAATTATAACGGCAAATTTATACGTACGTTAATAGAGGCCTTATTTTTATTAATTATAATAAAGATCCTAATAATTATAAATAAAGTTAGTAATTAGAATTTTTAATAAAAGGGGGGGTTTTATAAAAGAGGGTACGTATATATAAATTATTTTAAACCTTTTAATTATTAAGTAAGGGGAATTAAGGCGAAAAAGTAAATTATTAAACCCCTAGTAAGCGGGTATAAATATCCGCGCCCACTAAAATTAAACCCTTTCTTTTATAAATTCGCCTTTAAAACTATTATAATAATAATTAATAATCCTCCCCCGTAAAAGGAATGCGGGTAGCTAAATTCCTTTATAAAAGGAGGGGTTTTAATAAAAGGGGAGGAGTAAAGATCCTAGCAATTGTAAACCCCCCCTTTTATTAAAACCCCCCCTTTTATAAGGGAATTTAGCTACCCGTATTCCCTCTACGAAGGAGGATTATTAATTGCTATTATAACGGTTTTAAGGGCGGATTTATAAAAGAAGGGGTTTAATTTTAGTAAGCGCGGATATTTATACCCGTTTACCGGGGGCTTAATAGTCCGTTTTTTCGCCCTAATTCCCCTTACTTAATAGTTAGAAGGTTTAGAGTAGTTTATATATACGTACCCTCTTTTATAAAACCCCCCCTTTTATTAGAAATTTTAGCTACTAATTTTATTTGCAATTACTAGGATCTTTATTATAATTGGCAAAAATAAGGCCTCTATTAACGTACGTATAGATTTATTATTATAATTTGCCTATCTTTATAAGCTGTACGGTAAACGCCGGTAGATGGGAATTGATATTGGTCGCGGATATTTGTACCCGTTGTCTTGCCGCCGCAGAAAAAGAAGGCCGAAAGGAAGCCCGGTGCGAAGAGGGGTGGCATCAATATGACAATATCTCGTGCTGCCGTATTGTGCAGACTTATCTAGGATCATCGCTGTCCGTCGAAGTCGATGCCGGTGATTGCAGAGATGCGCCCGTAGTAAGCCAGCCTCGAAGTACTCCGTGGATTTAAGCAGGGGAACATAGTGGATTTAAGCGGCTCGGAGATGAAGTTTCCCACGTGCTCAAAAATTGGATATGTATTGAAAAGACTCCAGCAAGAAAATTCGACTTGAATTGTTGACGCGGGAGATGTTCGAAAAGGAAATCAAGCCTTGGCTGACATCAGGCGCTATTGTTCGCTAAAAGCCGGCGTCAACAGGCCCGGGAGCCCGGGAACCCGGGAGCCCGGCCCCAAGCCGCGCCCGCAAAGACGGTGGGAGCAGCAGGGCACTACAGCACGGCAAGCGACACCCCGAAGACGGCGTTGAAACAAGGCCGCTGTAGTGAACGCCAGCAGGGGTTCACCGGGTTCATTAACGGCGCCAATGCCAAAGAGCACGTTTTCTTGCGAGAGGAGGTTGGTGCATGTTAAGTCAGTACATTCAAAAAAGGGAGAGGTTGGAGACGAGAGAGCGGTGGTGACGGGGAAAATATCCCGATCACCACCGACCGCTTAGTCAAAGATGAGAAAAAGCCAAGGCCGCGAAAGCCTCCATCTGAACAAAAAAAAAAACAGAAACGGAGATGGGAGCTCCTGGAGATGAGACGAACCGCGAGAGCTGAAAGGTGGAGCAAGTCAGTGCGAGCAAGCACTACTGTAACAGACAGACATTTCGCAAGCTCCAGCAGACATTCCACTTCTCCAGTGAGTGTATCCAGCACTGCGGCTAGAGACGCGCCAGTCGTCTTCTTTGTTTTGAAGAGTCTCAGCATCATCGACTCGTGGTGATGAAGGGATGTGCCTGGAAACCGCGGTTGGAATCTGCAAGCGGCTATCTGGAGAAAATACATCCCTTTAGCCGTGCAAATGTATTATGATATAGGGCGACCAATTAGATAACTTCGATCTACCTGTTTTTTTCTGTGGTAATATTTTGGCCCATGCAGATACCTGCTTTTTACTTGCGTTTACAGCAAAATTGATATCGTACTATATGTGGAGAAGAAACGGGCGTAGAATCCGTGAAGCCGAACCAATGAATTTCCAACCAAAATATATTAAATAAAACTATTCCTAAATTTAATTAACGTATATAGGCTTCCTAGTAGCGGTTTCTCTTATAAATTATAATATTATACGTAATATAGTACAAATAAATTAAAATACGCTTTACTCCTTTTTTCTTTTATACGCTTAAGGAGGAATTCGTATAGTAAATTAATTTATTTCTAAAATATACCGACGAAAATATTAAATAAATAGCTCTATTAATATATTTCGTTTTCTTATATTTAATTATTAATATTTCCCTAATATTTAATATTAAGGATCGAATAAGTATAATTCGGTATTAAATAACGGCTTTACTAAATATTACCCAAATCTCGTTTTTTAATTGGGTACGAAAATTTATATATATAATACGATTTTTAATAGTAAATAAAGGACCGTACGGTTTTTCCTTCTAATTTAAAAATATATTAATTATAATAATTTTAATTATATTAATAATATTAATATATATTTAAGGTTATAAATAATAATAATATACCGATATAGAAATTAGTGAAAATTATTATAAAGAGACCGCGTCGGTAGCGGTATATATACGTATTGTACGTATAAAATTGGTTACTAATATTTATACTATTTATAAAATTATTATATAATAGGATAATAAGCGGTATTTAAACCTATTTATACCTTTTATCGTTAAAGAAGTCTTTTATAGCCCCCTTGCGAATTAGCCGACGACGGTAAATATATTTACGAAATTTACTATTATCGAATTAAATAAATAAAAAGTTTATTATTTAACGATCTTTTATATAAAAATATATTATTTTACTCTTTTAATTTAAATTTAGTAAAGGTTTTTTACCCTTTTTAAATTTCAGGCCCGGAACGTTGGATATTTATTAGTAGAGAGCGCTAAACGGTATTTTCTCCTTTTTATTATCCTTATTACGAAGTTTCTTAAATTCGGGGATTATTCGGTTCGATTATATTATATTTATAATCGCGATATTCTTAGTACGAAGGTATTATATAAGAAGGATAATTATAAAGAGGTTATTAATAAAGATATAATAAATTAATTTATTTAATAGGGTAAATAAATTCGTTATTAATTTAATAATAATTATTTATATTAGTATAAAATTTTTTTAAAAAAAGGTAAAATTAATTAATAATTTAATAAGGAAATAGAAGGGAAGGCGCTAATATATAAGGCTTTAAATCGATAATACTACAATTATTATTATATTATTTTTAATTAAAAAAATAACCGCCGGCTGCGGCGATTTAATATTTAATACCTTATAATATTAATTTATTAAGGATATAGATTATTATTTTACTTTTATTAATAAATTTTATTATCTTTTCGTTAATAATAATATTTTATAGTGGGGTTCGTATCTTAATAGAAATTTTGCGAACGTAGCGATTAAAATTGTATATTTTTTCCTATAAAGTAAATTCCCTTCGAATCGGATCCTATATATAAAAATAGTATAAAAGTATTTCGAATTTGAAAAAGGGTATTTAAAAACGGATAAAGTAGGAAGGTTACCCTTCCTTCTTTTATTAATATAATAGGAGGTTCGCTTTTACGTATTAATTAATATAGAATAAAACTACGAATAAAATAAATAATTCCTTAATATAAATAGGATTTTAATATTTATTACGGGAATAAGGATCGTCGTTACTAGGTAATAAGATTTTTCGAAGGTTAGTTTATTCTATTTATTATTATATTATATAGCGGGGAAAAAAATTGAAAAATATTAATAGAATAATAATAAGAATACCGTTAAATTATACCGTAAATATATTATAATCGCTTTATATTTTATTAAACGGGAAGTACGTATTATCGAATAAGTTAACCCGAAGGTTTTACGGTTCGTAATTTACGTTAACGTAAATATCGAAGGGTATATTATTATTAAATATATTTATTAAACCTTAGGGACGATTATAGGGCGCGTCGGGTATTTAATTCCTATTGAAATTTAATTTTAGAAATTTCGGGGGACTATTATTATAATTTTCGTTATTGGTTTTATTTTTAAAATTAACGATATATTTACCCTTATTATTATTAGTATTTGGTTTTAATTAATTAGGATTAGGGAATACCCTTCTATTAAGTAGGTAATTAGCGGGGTCGCGACCATCGGGGTGGGGGTTGGTATAATAATCTTCGTTATTCTAAATCGCGTTTAGAATCTCTATTAGATTTATTCGATTTATTTTTCTAATAATAATAATAAAAATTCGTAATAATTCGATTCGAATAATTAAAAATTTGCTCGAAGCCGTATAAGTTAGTAAATCTATCCATTTCCTTTAATACTCGATATAAATTTACTAATTTTATTAGTAAATAGAATACTTTTAATATCGTTGATCGATTGTATAGATAAGCTAGCAAACGAGCTTGGCACGACCCACCCAGATTTATAGAAGTCTCGAAGTACTAGAGGTAGAAACTGGGCACGCCAAGAAATGATACATTTGCACGGCTAAAGGGATACATGTGTATAGGAGAAGTCGGGATGTCGCCTGCGGACAGCACGGGGCAGGGAGACTGGGAGAGGGGCGTCGGCGAGTTATCAATCGGGAATTCGGCCGTGTAAGTCTTGGGACCAAGATTTCGACATCCATTTTGGAAATTGCTTTTCCGTTTGATATTCGTTCGAGTCGCTCCTCCGTAATGTCTGATTTCTGCCGCCCTTGGGGATTGAAGTCGGCCTTGTGTGTGTGCGGGGAGGCTCCCTCCCTTTTCGTTGATATCTCCAAGTGTGCTGAGGTTCGACAAGACACGCCGGCAAAGGCATGGCGCCGAAGCCAAGATCAGCAGCTCCAGGGCGACATGGCCGGAGGCGACCAAAAGTTTCGTTTCGAGGCAGGCCTGGCAGAGTGTGACAGGCGAGCTCGCAGGGGGTGCAGACGCACCCGCCGCCGTCTGGTCGCGGATGCGCGTTGAAGCAGAGGGCACTTCTACTAACAGTCCAGAAAATACGCGGGAAGTCGGAGCTGGCCCAAAGTATCGGGTACCTTAGATGTGGGTTCTTCAGATAAGGTTCAGTGTTTCAAGTTTCCATCTCCAAGCGAGAATCGAGGCGGCAAATGGTGCTGTGGATCCTGGAGAGATATGCAGGCGCCAAGTCGAGGCCTTAACACGCGTGAGCCTCTCCAAGGTACCCACGACTACGGAAACAAACGAGACGAAAAGTGACGACATTGGACAGGGCCCATTTTTTCATCCTGTCAAGCCAAGACTCTTCAACTCGACGCCAAGTCAGGCCAAGCTCTGGAAATTCTCCAAAACTCCAGCATATCCACCGCCCTCGCTGTTTCCGGCCATGTTTTGATATTTTCAATGGACATTGTTTGCCGCTGCGGTACCGAACTCGAGTCGGTGATTCTTTTCAAAAATGCGTTATCGCGCTGTCAATTTCCACCGACCCGGATAAAGCGACTGTGTGCCTTTCTTAACCTCCTGTGTGGGGACTTGTTTAACCAATAGTTGGCGCCCGCCCAGCCATATTAGCGCCCGCCAAATTTGCTAATTGGCAACATCGAGTAACTTTTATGTACATTAGCACCAATAATTAAAGTAATTGAATATATCGTCGTCGCTGCCTTCGTTAACGAATAAATTTATATTATTAATAGTAAATATAATATTGAGGGAGGAGTTCGTTTAGTATCGAATAAGGTATTAATTGTACGTACGATTATATAGAAATAATTAAAATTATTAATTTAACCTCCTCCTTTATTACGCGCCCCGTTAGCCTAATTCCTTTTTTCGAATGGGTATATACGTTTAAAACTGAGCCTCGTAACAATTTTATCGATATCGACGACTTTATTATTAAGGAGGAAAAGTTATCCCCAATTTTATCGACTTTTAAGGTCCTAATTCTTAGGGTTTTTACTCCCAAACCCGTTACGCCCGCCGCGCCCGTTACGCCCTCTTTTACTTTACGCCGCCGCCGCTCCCCTTCGATTAATTCGTTTAGCGAAGAAAAAAATAAGGATAATAGAGAGAAAGAAGAGCCCGCCCTTATTACATTCTTTTTTCGAATTTAAAATAACGTCGATATTACTTTCTTCGAAATTAATAACGCGGCTAAGAGTATTAGGTTTAGCGTCGTTAAGAGGCGCCCGAATAATTATTATAAAAGTAAGCCTACGTAGTACGACGTTAAATATTTTGAAGGATTGTCCTATTTTGGAACGAAGTGGAAGGAAAATGCGCCTATCGAACGACCTATAGTAATAAATATAAAAAAAGACTATTGATAAAAAGGAAAGCTAATTTTCTTTATTAAATTTAATAGGTAGTAATTTATTATTATAAACTGTAATTATTATTACGATTTCAACCCTAATAACGTAAAGTATTTTACCGTTAACCGCCGTCTTTAACGGATAAATAAAGTTAAAATTAATATTTTAAAGTATATTAAATAATTAAAAATTTCTTCGAGCGATATTACTTCCGCTATCCGTAAAGAATTCCTTAATATATTTATTACGAATTGCGACGTATTAAATATATTAGCGACTAATAAATAGAAATTAGCCGGTACGTTTATATTTATATAATTCTTTTTAAATAATTTAAATAAAATTGAGGGTATTTTTAAGAAGGTATATTAGTATAACGATAAAGAGGATAGGTTAATCGAGCGAATCTTCTAAATTTATCCCTAATATATCGAATAATATAAGAAAAATCTAGAGGTAATAAATTTAAATTATATATATAAGGTTAATAAATTTAATATACTCCTCCTCTAAATCTACGGCGTTATAGCTATATATATAATATTTAATATTAGGTATTACCTACTCAACGGTAAAAAGGAAACCTATTTTACTTAGGTATTTAAATAAATCGATACCCTTTTAATAGAGTATACTATTATATAACCGCTAATTATCGTTATAAATTACAATAAAATATATAAGAAGGTTTGTAAGGTAATTTTCGCTATTACCCAATACCAAATTTGCCTTTAATACGTAATAAAAAATATCGCGTTCAATATTAAAAAGAAATAAATTAATACGTTCGATAATACTACGTTTAATAATCGAAATAATAATAGTAGCTACTTTAAAGAAAATTACTATATAAATATTAACCCCGCTAGCGAAGACCCCGTCTCCCGTTAAATTAGCGCTATAATATTAAACTAAAACGATTATAACTTCCACTTTGAATTAAGGATTAAAAACCCTTATAATTAACTTATCGATAAAACCGGTAAAGTTCCTAATAATTTTAATCGTAAATGGGTAGTTAACGCGGATAGTATTTTCGTAGTATAGAAAGCGGTAATTTATTTTAATACCGAAGAGGGATTTTATAAGCAATAAAAGATTTTAAAAAGCGAATTTTCAAACCAATAACGTACGTTTGCCACCACTTTTTATTATTATAAATAATATTACTAATTCCCTATTTTTTTATTTTTTATAACGATTATCGACTACTTTACCGAAACCTACCTACTATTACGCTAAAAATTCGCCCACTTTACTATATATACTTACCGTAATTTTAATATACGTATTACCTCCCGTATAGAGGGTGCTTATAATTTCCTAAAAGCGCTATTTAAAAACCATTACATCGATTTTAATTAATTATTTACTACTATCGTCGAAATCTATAAACGATTTAAAGATAAATATAATATCAAATATATAATATAAATATCGAAGAATATAGCCTAATATAATTATACTACGCTAATGCGTATAAAGTTTATTATTAACTTTATTTGCCTCGAATTATTATAATAGTAAATAAAGTTAACTAATAATATTATTATTAAAAAACGTAATTTAGTAGAGGTAAAGAAATAATACTTAAATAATTTTATAAAGTAATTTAATTTACCTTATTAGTACGACCTATTCGATATTGTACGGACTAATAATATTATACCCTAAAGTTTAATAAATAAATATTAATAATTAAAGCTAAAGAAACTTTTATTAAAAGATTAATTAGTATTACGTAGGGAGAGGGATCCCCTCTTAATAATTATAAACCGTTAAAAAATTCGTAATAATACCCAACTTATACCCGTTAACGCCCCTCCTCCTTAAATTTCTACTACTTTTATACGATATAATCCTTTTTACAATACCCCCCTAAGGGCTTTAATATAATAGCCCCCTAAAAAGAAGAGGATAATAAAGGCTATATTAACGAATTAGAAAGAAATAAAGGTACGAATAATAGTAAAGAATACGAAGTAAGAAGCGGCGAAATTATAAATTCAATTAAATAAAATAACAAAATTCCGCCAATGAGAAAAAGAACTAAAGGCACAATTACGCATAATATAACAACGAAAAGTATAAGTACGGTAAATATAAATATAGTAATATATCCCTATATCAACGGCGTTTATAATAATACTTTTATATAATAATATAATAGGCCCGCCTCCTTTCTAATAATATTAGTAACTACCGCCTCCTTCGTAATAATACTAATTACTATAATTTCGATAATTTCCCCCTCCTCCTCCTCCCTCCCCATTATAATATCCTTCCTAACGGTATTAATTATTATAATTTCGATAACCCCCCCCTCCTCCTCTTCCTCTCTTATAATATTAGTAATATATCGAAATTAAGGATAATGAATATAATAATTACTAATTACTACTATTTATTTAATAGGCGCTACGGCTACGGGTTATGAACTCTTATTAGCGGTTATATAAAGTATAATCTAAAATTCAATAATATAAGTAGTAATCGTAATTTTAATTATTTATATAATAATAAAAACTCTGCAGTTTTAGCACTCTTATACGTAAATCAGCATCTCGATTGTATCATTCCCAGTGAAATTCTGTACAAATATTATACCGATATTACTTTGGTGGGGATTTGGCGGGCGCCAATATGGTTGTGCCATTGGTCAGACAAGTCCCCACACAGGAGGTTAAGAAAGGCACACAGTCGCTTTATCCGGCTCGATTTCCACGGCTTGACGGTTGACTCTGATCTGCCCTTCCCGCTCCTCCATCCAACAATATCCAGTGGTGCCGTGTGTTCCGGACGCCGCGTCTGGCTTGTTTTGAGACTTTGGACAAGGTCCAAGGACGAATGCGACCAATAATCACCAATCTCGACGCACACTTGTGCCTTTTGTACGCCTACTGCAACCCTCCAACAGCGGGATGGGTTAAGCTTTAGATACGTGCAGCAGGAACACGAACTCACAGCAAGACTATATACGTACAGCACACACTCACGACACGATATCTTCCCACAAGGTTCCGGTAGCCATATGATGGCCTCACCCGCTTATCAGACCGTGTTGGGCGGGGTGGGCTTGTGAACTCGTATCTGGCCATCCCTGTTGACTGGAGAGAAAAGGACTCCTCTCAGTGGCATCGGCCAACTCCACCCCGATCAAAGTTCAAGGGCAAAGGGGGCTCCGCTGTTGGGCAAGTGTGTGTCTTGGACTGAAGCACTCTTTCCAGTTTCCCCAGTCCAGTGCCGGGAACTCGCCGCGTGCCTGCGTTCGTCCCTTCCTCCCTGTCCTGTCCTGTCCTGTCCTGTCCTGTCCTGCCATGGTGAATTTTTCTCTCGCGTGGCCAACATGGACAATTTGAACGATGCTTCACCAATTGTAATTCATTACATCAAGATTGGGGTTATATACATCCACTGTTAAGGAAGTACACTTCATTCAATGCTGCTGTTGTTGATGGACAGAATAAAAGGTTGAAGGTTGGCAGTGAGTGTGTGTACAAGGGGGCTACACTAGTCACCACCTACCTGCCACTTGGGCAAGCCCCCCCTCCATCCGGCCTTGTCGTCTCCATTCAGTTTCTTTCCGTCCAGTCCTTTCCCATTTGGTGCTCTGCAGACGATCGATCTGTCTCTCTGTCCCTCGTCTCGTTTCCAAGCCTTGAATGCAAACACTTTCTTCCGCCTTCTTCCCCCACTCTCATCTTTCCATCTGCATTGTCTCTCCGTCTGCCACCGCCCGACTTCCTCCTCCAACTTCCTCCTGTTCAAGCCTCAACCACCACCTTCCACCACCACCTCAACCTCCTGTAGAGGACTGTCCGACTCCCTGAATCTCTTCCTGCTTGTGGACTCCAGCTTGGGCCCGTCGCCAAATACCTATCCCAACAATCGCCTCGGACGCCCATCTCGTCTCCCGATACTGCTACGTACTCGACGACAACCAACGACGACAAGTGACTCTTTAGCTGGACGTTGCTTCGACTTGTTCTGTTCCGCCTCGCTTCTTCATCCACCACAGGAAAAAAAAAAAAAGTCTCACGCCACGTTATCGACTTGGACACGGACCATCTTCGCTACGCTACAGTACTATACCTTGCCTCGCTGGCCTGCAATGGCTTTCTAGATCGACAAACTTTCGGATTTCGTCTCTCAACTCTTGTGTGTTTGGAAAAAGAAGGAATCACGGGTTGTTGGAGGCACTTGGCGTTGTTATTGTTATCGTCGTTCGATAGGTGGCCGAGAGGGGAAAGCCAAGAAATACGAGGTATGTTCCCGTCGCGGAAGCCGAAAGTGGAGATTTCTGGCTGTGTCGACCTAAAACACCCAAAAGGGAGACCCCAGCAATATCAAACACCACCAAAAGCTGGAGAAAAATATCAAAATCTCATTCGGGGTCCGTCGCTAACAGACTGTCGCCAGATACCTCACACTCCGCACTGTTGTTGCATCACCAATGGCACGCCTTCGAGGTGCCCGCTTCTGGGCATGCCTCGCCCTAGTGGCCTCGCTCTGCGGAAACGCCATGGCGAAGCCATCTCGTGATGTTGCCTACTGCGCCTCTGTCAACACCGCTGGCCTTGACACGGACCCGGGTGAGTATCTAAGAGAGCCCATCATCATGTTCTCACATAGTGCTGTGCTAACCTCCATGTCCAGCTGAGGAGAGCGACTTCCAGTCCATGGGCCGGTGTTACACCACATGTTCTTCGGCGGATGAGCAGTACGCCTTTGCCGTGGTTTGGCAGAAGAGCTGTTGGTGCACCAATACCGTCCCAAACAAGGCCGATACCGTAGAGACCGACGAGTGCTCAAATTCTTGCCCTGGATATCCTGACGATTGGTGTGGAGGAGACTCCCTCTTTGGATATCTCAAAATCACGGGTGTCAAGCCGTCCAGCACGGCCGCGCCAGCGTCCACCAGCACCACTCAGAAAACTACCAAGACGACGACCAAGCCCACCACTACGGTATGTGTCCTCTCTCTCTCTCTTTCAAATCGTCCCATCATATACCCTACAATGCCTCGCCGTACGTCCTCTCCGGCGTGTTTTGATATCGTTTTTCATGAGCATATTTCATCCCATTTCCCTCTCGTTCACCCATGCTTAAACCTCTCTCGGTCCCCAGGCTGTGGTAATCATCAAGACTGAGACTGAGCAGACCACTGCCATCACAACTGTGCAGAGCACGGTTCGAGAAACAGTGACTGTGATTCCCTCAGTGAAGTCTTCGGTGACTTCCTCAACTGGGATTTCATCTTCCACCACCATTTCCACCGCTCTTGTCACTTCTGTATGGTTTTCACACCTTATCTCATCCGATCTCGTCACACCATGCATTCAACCGTAAACTCAATGGATGCATGTAGGGCTAACACTGCGGATAGGCGACACAGAGTACCGATGATCCCGTTACAACAGATCCGACGCAGCCAAGCACCCAAACCGTCACTGTCGGCGGAACCGTTCAAACTATCATTGTCACACCGGCACCAGCACCCACAGCCCCCAGTGGAGGTCAACTTTCCGAACCAGAAGCCAACGGAAAGAAGAAGGCAATCAGCACCGGAGCAGCTGTTGGAATCGCCATCGGCGTTGTCGCCGCTCTCGGCATTATCGGCGTATTACTATGGCTGTGGTGCATGAGGCGCAGGAAGCAAAAGGAAGAGGGCTCAGCATTCGGATCACCGCGCGGAAGCTCTTCAGGAATGACAAAGGGCGTCCAAGTCACCGAGACTCGCTTTGGGCCTGATGCGGTGGCATGGGAGGGGCCGGGATCCAACAGGAGGAGCACGTTGATGCCAGTCGACCCACGCCTGAACCCGTACGGCAACGCTCTGTACAATGGCCAGAACAAGAGTCGCGAGAGTATCGCATCATTCCAGGACAACCAGGATTATTCAAGACGGGTGGTCGGTCAACCGCGGGTGCTGAGAGCTGTAAACCCGGATCCGATTACCGAGGATTGAGGATTAAACGGACGACAATACGGTTCCAATCACTCACGACGCGACGCACACGAAATGTTTCCTTTTGCGACTACATCATTATCTCGCTCATCTCCATCATCACTCTCTGTCTTCTGCATATGCATTGAGATACCACGGCGTTTTTTGGCTTTTAATCGAATTTTCGACACTTGGCGGCAGGCGGGCTTGTTATGCTTTTTTGGGCCAGGTTGAAAGGGGCGGGGAAGGTAAACTAAAAGAGAAAGGAAAGGGAGGTGCTGCTGGTCGTTGTCTGGTTATTTTTGGTTATCTCTTTTTGGAAGGTTTTGCCAGCGCTTTCTTCGTTCATGTTAAACACATTTTTGCATGCGCACATACACAAACACAAACAGACGGCCGCAACGCTGATTACATCTACCTTGCCTAATTTTCTTGTCCTTGTTCTTTTCTTTTTGTCCACTGTAGCGTGCGTCTCTTCTGATTCCTGTATCGAGACAGCGCTTATCTCTGAAGGCGGACCACATCCGACATCAAATCAGCTACGTCGCTTTCAATCGCTCGAACGGCTTCACATTTTATCTGTTTGTCGAAAAGTCAACCACTCAGGAAGAGCAGAATCACAACACAAACACAGATTCCAAAATTTGTCGCAGCTTCTTGGACAACGTTTTGGAAGCAACAATTAGGAGCGTTACTTGGACACATGCTGATGAAGGTCGGACTGCAAATTCACACGCGCGCTTGGATCATCGGAGTCGCGGAGGCGGCTGTTTCCGCCGGAGGTTTATTGGATCGAAAATATGATGGAGGTTATAGTAAGAGTCGGGTATAGGCTGTCAGCTGTGTCAACACGACGACCCCTGAATCCTGCCTACGGTTATAGCGTAGGTAAATCGGAATATCCGGTCTATCTGAATCCAAGTTCCATGCAATTGTTTGACCAATTGTGAGAATTGTTAGAAAGGTGGCCGTAACTCTCACAAAAAAAGTTCCAGTTCGTCATTGCGGTAGTCCACGCAAGTTTTCTCGGGATCGTCAGTGAAAATCACTTCCTGTTCCTGACGAGGCTGTCCCCCTTCTCATCTCACTTTTTGCCGGTTTGTAGCTGGTAGCTGTTCCTGATCTACACATCCTCATCGCAAGCCGACAGACGCCTCGTTTTATCTTATGCAGAAAATCGAGCCAGTCAGATGGCAGAATTGGAAGTCTGAATCTGGTTGGCATCTGGTTTGGTGATCATGGTGTGCACACTTACGACAACGTACATAGGGGTGCAGCCCATTCCCAGTGGTGAACCAAGAAAACAAAAGGGGACGACACATCCATCCTCCCCATCCAACATTTACTATCGGGAGAAACGCAGTACGGCCTTCATCCGGCAACCGACCGTTATCAACGTTGTCCGCGACAGAAGGAAGGTGTGAAGGAGTCGATCCCAATTGGCACCGTGGCACCGTGGCACCTTCCCCTCGGCGTGGCGAAAAACTCAACTTGAAAACTCAAAACCTTGGTTTTGACGCAGATTTTCCATGCAGGAAGACAGGCACGCACGCATGCACGTTGGCAGGGCTCGGCAGGAACAAAATGCAGGTACGCACACAATTGGCACACACGGAAAGAGCATTGATGTAATGGTTGAAGATCGTCATTTCTTTAAAGGCTTCGCTCGCTCAGTTGGTGGGAAGAGTGGTTTGGGTTGAGTTGACAGTCAATGTTTTACAAGAAAGGGATTACAGGTGAATGAGTGAGCGCCGTTGAATGGCGTACTGTGTTAAATTTGTTTTTATGAGAGTGTAATGCTATTCTGTATTTTTCCGGATAGGACGGTTCGCGTGGGAGATCGTTGTCGTGGTTCTATGATGTAATTGAGAGTTCGGTACCGTGTGCAGAAATAGGAATATCCGACTTGCCAAGAGACATGTACATATCGAACATCTGAGAAGACAAATGTGGCACTTTGGCTTCGAAATTCAGTTGTTGGAAATAAATCGCTTGTAGGGAAACATAAGAGAAATAGAGAATGCACCTTGAGTCTTCTTTCTCATCTTGGCGGTATCCCAAGTCCGAAACAACCTTCTTGATGAGCAAAATTGTTTCAAGCTTCCCAAGATAAACCAAGCTTGTGACGGAGGCCGAATTCCGGGGTTCATTCGGGAGCCGGCATTCTCGGGACGAGGAAATGAATCCTGAACGGGCGGGAAACCACGAGGAACAGGAACGTCTTCTGCCCTGTCCTGCCAGCCCGCCTGTCAAAAGGTTGGAAGCTACCTGTAGGGGTGGGCATCGGGCAGACGCCATTGCCATTTGCTATTGCCATCTCCATCTCTATTGCGGAAAAGAAAACCGTGGAGGAAATCCTGACAGAAAAAAAGGCAACGAAGATGGTCGGAAATTGCATTCAGTTGTGATGGATGATGTTGCGCATAACATCTTTGAGTGGCAGTCTGCACCTGGAATTTGCACCATTGAGCTGAAATGATTTTACTATACTTTTCCCAAAAGCCATCTCAGTGATACGATCATTGAAAATAGATTATCAATCTTCTCGTTAGCAACAGCATTCGATCGTCTCTTTTCCTCCTTACTACAACGCTTTGCCTTTGCGTGCGGCTACATAAGGCATAAGTCTTGGCTAGTGCTTCAACATCCAATGGCGGTTAACAGCCGCCCGGCTAGCTCAATCGGTAGAGCGTGAGACTCTTAAGGAGTTACTCCGTAATCTCAAGGTTGTGGGTTCGACCCCCACGTCGGGCTCAATTCCCGATGTTCGATAACATCTTCTTTTTTGGATTTTTTGTCCCGTTCTTCGGA
This sequence comes from Sordaria brevicollis, assembly GCA_033439795.1. Lineage (NCBI taxonomy): Eukaryota > Fungi > Ascomycota > Sordariomycetes > Sordariales > Sordariaceae > Sordaria > Sordaria brevicollis. The sequence continues at coordinate 769,180 of JAUTDP010000006.1, forward strand.
ACTTAATCTTTTTGATTCGATGCTTTTTTCTTTCGTCGTTTTCCGTTTTGTTTCTTTTTTAAATTCGCTCTCCCGATTTATGGTCCTGTCGAGCTATCCCCACATCTTATCGTCTTCTGCAGTGCAAGGTCTGGCGTATGGTATACAGCTTTAACATCTGTTTTCCTTTTATCATCAAGGGAAACGGTTTCTCCAAGCGGGCAGTGGGATGTTATAATGAAGCCTTCTTGTTACATTATCTCTACATGCTTCCTCCTTTTAACCCTAACCACTTTTTTAAACTATACAATGGGAGCATCAACCACCTATTTTAGTCAACGAAGACCGTTCGCGACTCCATATAGTATCACCACACTGGGAATGCAAGCAGATAAGTCGCAATATGAGGAGTAGGTATACATCCGCCATGATGAAGGCCGGTCACGTAATCTCCCTAACTCTACCCCCCTGCATGTAACGAGTAGTCTCTAATCTGATAAATCTGAACAATAGTTCGACGTAATGGTAGCCGACAGACAAATGCACTAAATGTGTTGAAGAAATAACCCCGGCACTGTACATGAACATAAGATGAACACCGACAACCTAAACCAAGACATAAGCCATATAGGCTGCCACATTTTCCTTCCCTTCCCGATAACGCCGAGGCACCCAACGATGGCATCATTATAGTCGATCGTCAACAACTTGTAGTCAGAATGTACCCATCAGTCAAACACTCAACAAAAAGCAGCCCGCACAATACAAAAGCCGCTCACTGATCGGCGGGCTCTGGCTTCACAAGAGTCAAGTCGACGCTTGGGGCCCGCGAACTATCCTCATCTGACGACGATGCGTCGTCCTCATCATCTTCACCCTCTGTCGCAGTAGATCCCTCATCCTCATCATCGGAATCAGGATCGCGCTCAGTGCAGAAGCTGGTGAACATCTCATCTTTGTCCAGTGGCTCCCGCTTAATGTTAGAGATAGGGTCGGGACCCGCAGTAGCAGCACGCTGGGGCTGAGACACACCATCAACGATCCCAGAGGCCTCGGGGGCAGCAGTAGCGGCTCGACCACGCTCATGAGCAACACTAACGGCTTGTGCTGCCTCGGGAGTAGCCGAGCCGGCTTGAGGCGGTTGAAGCGGTTGAAGCGGCCGAGGCAGCTGAGGCGGAGCAGCAGCCGTAGAAGAGGGACCGGTAGGCAACTGAGCGGGTTCAACAAGTGGTTGAACGGGAGCGGCATGATCGTGAGTCACTGCATGCTCCGCAGGCTGGACCGCGGCGGCCGAAAACTGGTTGCCACTTAGCATAGGAGCGGGCTGGACTGGTTCAGCTTTGATGGTAGGGGTTTCAGTTGGCGCTGAGGACGGCGGAGGGGCATCAACCATGGAAGTGTCAACCACCGACGTGTCGGCAATTGAAGCGTCCATCATGGTTGCATCATGGTCCTCGGCCAAGGGGTCAGCTTCGTTGGATCCGTGGCCCGGAGCGACAAAAAGGTTCTCGCCAGCAGCGTTCTCGTCCTTCAGCTCCTCTGGCTCTTCCACCTTCTCGGGCTCTTCAGGTTCGCCCCTGACCACAGGCCCGAACTTGGGATCTGTTGTCTGTAACAAAGGGACCATCTCTGCTCTCAGAGCGCGCTCTGCCCGCGGGAGCCCCTTACGGCCCGCAACCTCGGCTCCAATCAGCGCGGCTAAGTAGTCCCGCCCGAGAATATCCTGCAGATCTTCAGTCTCATTTTGAAGTCGCTTCCTGATCTCCCGGCACATAACATCAAGCTGATTCTGCACTTCGCCGGTGGCAGCCTGGAACATCGTCATACGGTTGGCTTGAACGTGTCCAACCATTAGATCCTTCATACGCTTGTAAGATCCAGGGCCTGTGAGTAATGACAACAGTCAGTGATTGAGTCTCAAAAGTGATTGTTCAAGAATTATTCGGTTAGTCACGTACCTCGCTCCTCATAACAGCCAACATACGCCCTCTCCATTTGAGCCTGAATGGTTGGTGTGAAATTACGATTCGCATCACGCTGTAGATCTTGGATGACTTCGTTGAGCAAATCAGGCAGTTCAGAGACCTTCTGGGCATGGGATTGCAGCTGATGGGACAGCATGGCGATGCCTTGGTGGTTGTTCCCACGTTCCTGGGCCCGCATCGTTGCCTCTCTGTGGAAAGTCTCCAGCAACAACTTGGTGGACTTGGCGAAGTTCTTCAGGACAGCGGGGAGACGGCGCTGGAAGGTCCGCTCCCACGATGTACTCAATGGGGTGTAGATCGGCTCTATGAGCTCTGCATTAAAGTCTCGAGGACCCGAAGCGCCAGAGTACACGCCATTGCGACGACAGGTTGCTTTGTACGTTGCCCAAAACAACCCTCCTGCATCTCTGTGTGCGCCCCAACCTGTGGCGGTGGGTACTGCATTCTCTGCAGCCGCAGGTAGATACCTTTCGAAAATCTCGTAGATGTTCTCAGCAAGTGCCTCCTTGAGGCTGTTCATGGTCTCCTTCACCACGTCGCCAAGTTCCTGGAAGATGTTAGCCGCAGACTAGATCCGGAGGAATACGCTGGTGACTTACCTGATCCATTTGGTAGAGCCGCTTACGCAAGTGTTTCTCCTCCGCTCGTTTCTCGCTGTCCGTCAGGTTTGAACGTGTGCCGTCATTAGTCGCCCACATACTCAGCGAGTTGAGAAGCTGAGAAAGGTCAGCAAGGAAGCGCCTGCAACTAGCAGCACGACCATTTTCCGTCAACTTCTGAGCATGGGCCTGTAGTTGAGGCACCTCGGTTTCCTCGAGTGACCGGAACCCAGCGCTGTTGAACTTGTCCCTCACCAGCCTCCCACTGAGCTTCTGGAAAGCACGGCTGCTGACACAGAAAACTGGCAGGGTCTCGGCAACCTTGTCATAATCCCGCAAGTCGACATCTGGGTCGAAGTTCTCTTCGTCCTCCTCGATTGCGGTTTCTTGATCAAGTTCCTTGATACCCATTGCAAAATCCTTCTTGATCGCCGCCCGTGAGTACTCGTTCCTTCCTTGGATGCAAATAGCCTTGACCTCTGACTCCAGGTTCTTCTTTTCTGAATCAATCTCCTTGATCAGCGTCTTGGTTTCTTTCTCCTTGGCTCGGATATCCGCCAAGCCCGCACGGGTCTGCTTTCTCTCCTCTTTGATAGAGGCAATCTTGCTTTCGACCTCCTCTCTCGTTAGTGGTTTTCTCGCAGGCTTAGGGGCGGAGTTCTCTTTATCGCTCGAATCGCTCATATCGGCATCCGAGTCGTCCTCATCGCTGCCGGTGTCACTTCCACTTCCGGTGTCACTATCAGTGTGATCATTGTTGCGTCGTTTGCGGCTTCCCCGTGGTTTGTCAGCGCGCTTTCGCTTTTTGGTTTGTTGATCTTCTGACGGATCGTAGACCTCCTCTCCCTTATCGAGTTTGTCTAAAAGCGTCTCCCACTTATCCCGTTCCTCGTCAAGAACGTCTACAATCTCTGTAGCCGCACCTTCCTCATCTTTGAGCTCGCGGATCTTCTTCTTGAGCTTCTTGATCTCGTCATCCTTGCTGTCGATCTGCGCCTCGTACGCAGAGACACGCTGTTCGAGATTAAGACTCTCCACCGCCTCGGTCACAGAGATATCGTCTGTCTTTGAACAGATAAAAGTCACAGCGGAATACGCGCCATCGTACTTCAGCTGGCGCTTGAAAGTGTCGCCGAGCAAGGTCTTTGCAGTCTTGTCATCCACCGCACGGGTGATGGGGGCCACAATCCAAAGACCGGTACAGGCCTTCATGTAGTTTGCAGCAACGGCCGCTCTTGCTGCGTTTGAATCCTGGACACCAGGGAGGTCGACAAGACAGACTCCTGAGGATAGGACAGAGGCCTTGGTGTAGATACGGACAACCTTGATCAAGGGCCAGTACTCGATTGACTTGTCGGCATTTTTCTCCTTGCTGTCGACATACGACTGAAGCTGGCGGTAGAGATCGCCAGCTGTGGTAGCTCGAAGCTTTCTTGTCGTGCCCAACACAATGCGAACTCTGGGGTCGTTTACAAGTTCCACTGGGTTATGCCTGGGCATGGTCTCCTTCACGAGGCGGGGGTAGACAGCTTTGATCTTGGCATAGGCGATACCAGCCTCGCTATCTTCGTTGGAACTCTCGCGGGACACTTCTCCATTTCCGTCCAGAAGATCACTGTAGAGGTCTTGCAGCTCTTTGAGCCACTCGGCCGCTGTGATGAACTCGACTTCGGCACGGTAGAGTTCATCCGGGTCGTTGGAGTAGTTGTACGAGATCTCTGTGGGGGATGCCGTGCAGGCTCTCATGCAGTTTGTTGCTAGGAGACGCTCTTCATCAAGGACGGCACTGATAACACTCGACTTGCCGGCTCCAGTGTTGCCCACAACACCGACAATAGTGCGAGTCGGCTTTGCACGAGACTCGAGATCACTGATGGACTTGAGCCATGTGGCGGCTGAGGTGTCCTCAATGTCTTTGGCTTCTTCGAGCGGGCCTTTGAGGCCTTGTAGAGCCTTAACACCGACGCGAACGGCTCTCTCTAAGACCTCTGCTGATCGCTTTTCCCTGTCCTCGGCAAGTTGATGAAGCCACTGAAAGTCAATCCTCAGCTCGTCATTTGCGGGAGGTGCATTGAAGCCCCTGTCTCCGTGGGGTTCCGGTTTGACCGCGGTCATCATTCAAGTTGTCTGTGGCGAAGGTCTGTAGGGCTACGTTAGCCTGCGGCCAGGAACATGAGACAAGGTTGCGATCCTTTGGGTCCAATCGGTTGTCATCGGGTCTTGTTGCGGAGCTTGCGGATAATGGATGGAATGGACGAACCTTTTTAGCACCTTATTGGTTTGTCTGTGTGTCCTAGCGGTTGACTTGGAAGCGAAACAACGGTCCTTGGAGGTCCAACGTTGTATGAGTGATGCAATCCGTCGATACCGAGTAATTGATCGGAACAAACTGTTGAGGGCGAGTATGAAGTATCGGAATCGCGTAGCATGCGACGCGTCATTGGACGTTTGGATGTTGTTTCAGGCAAGTCTTTAGTCCTGACGACAGTGTTGTTGAGACGAAGGCGGGGCTGGGAGGAAAACTGAAATGATAAACACTCAAAGGTTCAAGTGGAAACCCCCAATGTATGTCGAATGTCGTAGGTGTCTCAGGAACGTCACTCGATGAAGTGGACCGAAGAAGGATCGAATGACAAAAGACCGAACCCACGAAACCTAAATGGTCGAGTTCAGTTTTCGACAAATGGAATTGTTGAAAGTGCGGGGATGTGCGTTGCTTCGAGGCCAACCGAGTCCCTCGCAAAATCACTTGCAGGCACTGCACCAACCTAAAACGAGAGGGGACAAACGCGCCTTCAGTGCCCTAAACATTCGATAACCACGCGTGTTAATGCGACTACCCCACCAAGACTTCACGTCAACCCGTGATTCAATTAGCGCGGCAGCCTTGATCAAGCCCGCACCCTGTTAGTGCTTGCCTGCCGGGGGGCATGGTGGGGGTATCGGTCAAGTGTGGATTCTTTCCTGTTAGCGTTGTTAGAGACAGCTCTGTTCCCAGAACAAAGGTACTTTTGAGGTACCTACGTCAACGGGTCTCATCAATATCAAGCAGTTGGTTCGTACCGTCATTGAGAGGACCCAGGAATGGTTTCGCAGGATGTACTTGGAAAGCAGTAGTTGAGCTTGAAATGCTTCTTGGTAAATCCTGGGCCCAGCAGGTAAAGGTTTCAATATACCTGGTTGCCAGAATCTCTTTGGCAGCATCTTCAACTTCTCAACGTGGAGCTCGCTTTGGCCGTGTACTGTTAAGTGGTACACACATAACCCGAACCCTAGCATGCCCTTTAGGAAGCACTGCCATGGATACGATTCGCGACTTGACTTTCGCGACTCTCCATCCTCCAACACCATCTTGCGCCAGCAACTTGGTTTTCAACAACGACGAACCGACGACACCCAATTGATTCAGAATCAACCTTCAGTCGACAAAGAATCATGTCGCATATGATAAATCCGCTGGCGACGCCAGAACAGCTCTACCAACGACGCTCCTTCGGCGCGCTTCCCACCGAGCTGCAAGATGCCATCTTCTTCTCAACCCAGTGCCTCACACAAGCAGCCGGTCTGCTCCTTCAGCTCCCACAGTCTGTCACAGCCCAGGCGAACGTCCTCCTTGCACGATACTGGCTAGTAGAGCCAATGATGTCCTATGAATTCAGCGTACGTCCTTTCGTCCTTTCTCCCCATGCTTCGCCTCACCAAGAAACAACCATCACTAACACATCTACCTCTCTCCCAGGATATCTCAGCCGCCTCCGTCTACCTAACCGCCAAACTCTCCCCATATCCTCGCTCCCCACGGGACGTCGCGCTCGTATACAACTACCTCCTCTCTCCATCCTCAACCTTCTTCAGCCCAGTGCCGTCCGAAGAATCACCACCACCACCACCGAGCAACATCCCATCCGACTACTACCTCCCCGAACACCTCTACAACTCCTTCCACACACGACTCCTAAAATGTGAAGCGCGCATTCTTTACTCGCTCTCGTTCGACACGCACGTCTCGCTGCCCCACCCGCTAGCGATAACCTACCTCCAAGCTCTCGACTTTTTGAATACTTCCAAATCAACAATATCGAAGCGGACGCTGGCCTACCTTAACACGGCGCTGCTCTCGCCGCAGATGCTGTACCTGACCAGCCAACCGAACGCGCTGGCCGTGGCGGCGATCTACAACGCCGCGAAGGATGTGGGCGCCAAGATGCCCGAGTGCGAGTGGTGGGAGGTGTTTGATGTCGATCGGGAGGAGCTGGGGTTTTTGGTGGTGGGGATGAGGAGTGTGGAAGGATGGGGGAGGAAGATGAGGGAGGATGTGGAGAGGATGAGAGCGGAAACGGACCGTGACAAAAGAGGGGGCATGATTACAAGGAGGGATGTAGAGGGGGAGCTAAGGAGAAGAGGATTGAGTGTTGGGAATGGTGGCCATACTGGTGAGAGGTCATCTGAGGAAGAGCCGGTGGATATGGAGGCGGAAATGGCGAGGAGGATGGATGAGAAGATGGCGGAGATTGAGGGCAGTGCGTAGTGATGTGCTCTGCCAGGAGGAAAACATCTGAAGAAGCACCATCATACAGAGGAGTCGTGCGGATGAGAGGTCATGAACGAGTCACCAGAGATACCCAATGTTTCGAATAAAAGGAAGCCAGAATTTCTTTATCCTGCACTCAGTTCAAAGCTCGGTTGCCTTGTCGATCCAAGATTACATGCTGTCACCACAGTGACCGTTCCTTGACACTCCGTGAACTTGCCGGATCGTTGTGAACATCAGGAATAGCCTACTAAAATAAAGAAGTCGTATCTTGCTTTCCATGTTCTCCTCTCCTAGTAACATATCTATAGATACGGCAGATACATGAGCAAAGTGCAAAACAACAGTAAAAAAAAGATTTGAGGGTACGTTCATAAAGCAAAAAGCGATGCTCGAACCAGGTTTCGAACCTGGGACCTTTCGCGTGTGAGGCGAACGTGATAACCACTACACTATTCGAGCGATCGATATTAGACCAATGCCGTTGTAGCGCTTAAGTAGGACACTCTACTCAGGATAGTGCAACGCAGATACAAACATCAATCACGACATCACATACTTTATTGACATTCACTTCTACTCAAGTATATTACTATTACAATCTCTTGCATTCCATTTGGTACTTAACCCTCGTACTTTAGCTCAGTAAACCCTCCTTTTGCAACTCCCTAGCAAAACCTTCTTCATCCTTCTTCCACTTACACAGCCATCTATCTCCCTACCTCTCTCTCCTCACTTTAACTTACCCATCACTCAACGTCTACTCAGTTCGAAACCATCCACCCCAAACCCCCCCTGACCATCATCCCCCTATCAAACCCCACACATGTAGCAGTCGCGTAATCCCCGTCATGGCTTATACTGATAAGCGCCACCTGGTGGTCATCTTCTTCCCCTTCCCCAGTAGTACTACCTCGAATGATAGCAACAGGCGGTCCACTCCCCAACCTTGCTCTACCCGGTGCTTCATGCGGTACTGTTGTCCTATTCCTTCTGGAGACAGTAGTAGTAGAGTCAGAGGGAGTGTCATCAGGCTTGTCGGTCTCGAGACGGTAGTCGAAGACGCGGTCTTCGGGCATGATATCGTGGGGGTCGACGGGTGTGGTGGGGCCGGAGGTTGAGCCAGTAAATGTTTTGTGGTTGCTGCCGTTTGGTTTGTCGGTCTGAAGCTTCTCATCAAATACTTGGTCCTCAGGGGTAACATCTTTGGGATTTACCGGAGTCCTAGGACAGGTCGTCGAGCCGGAGAAAACGTTATGGTTGCCGTTGGGCGTATCGGTCTGAAGCTTATGCTCGAAAACCTGATCCTCAGCCGTGATATCCTTGGGGTTGACAGGTGTCCTTGGTCCTTTCGTTGAGCCAGGGAAGGTTTTGTGGTTGCGGCCATTCGGCTTATCAGTCTCCAACTTCTGATCCATCACTTGATCCTCGGGCATCACATCCCTCTTATCCACCTTTGTAGCCGGCCCCTTTGTCGAACCCGCAAAGCTTCTATGCTTAACAGGTCTATCATATCCCTCCGGCTTGTCTGGCTTGTCCGTCTCCAGCTGATAATCAAAGACGCTATCCTCCGGCATGATATCGTTCGCATCCACCGGTGTGGTCGGGCCGGTGGTAGACCCCTCAAAGACATCATGCCGAAGCAAATCGATGGTTTCGAGTTGCTGCTCAAAGAGGCGGTCTTCGGGCATGATGTCCTTGGGATCGACTTTGGTGGTGGGACCGGTTGCTGAGCCTGTGAAGGTTTGGTGGTCGCCATCATCACCGTCTGGCTTATATGTCTGAAGCTTTTGCTCGAAGACGCGATCTTCAGGTGTAATATCTCTGGGATCAACGGGTGTGGTTGGGCCGGTTGTTGACCCCGTGAATGCTTTGTGGCTAGACTCAGTAGAAGAGGGCAGTCCTAGTAGTTCCCTCTCGATCTGATCGAGTTCTGCTGCTTTCGCGATGATGATATCGTGAAAAGTCAAGTGACGATGCGGGTGGGCTTTGATGGCGGCTTCTTTTGCTGCGAACCTGTCATTGCCCATTTTGTCAGCTACTTCGTCTTTTTTATCCAAAGCAATCTGATGATTACTACTCCAAAGGAAGAACAACAACTTACCTCCCAGCCATGAAACCAGCTACCTCACCCAAATCCACACCTTGACTCTTCCACTTGTGTTCTAGCCGTTTGTGACCATGACCGAATCCCTCAATCTCCTTGCCTTGCTTCTTAAGCGCGTCATGTTCTTGCGCAAACTTGACAACCGCACGCAAATATGGCTTCAGTTTGGAACTCGGCCTCCTCAACTCCTCTTCACATAGGACTCTCCTGATAAAGTGTCGACCGCGGCCGGTTGGGCATGATAAGATGGTTTGGATTCGCGATACCTGGCAGATATCGGTCCCAACATTCATGGGCCACGGAAAGCGTACGAGTCGAGATGCCATGGTGACATATGAATGGCAAGTTGCTCCGAGAGTTTGCAAAGTTGAGGAGAGGAAGAGTTGTTAAGAAATTGAGGTCGTGACGGCATTGTGATGGATGATGCAACGAAACCTCAAAAAAAGAGTCAAGATCTGAGGTTGTTATCATGGACCGCTGAAGCAATCATTAAAATGCCCTATAAGGGTGTGCTAAGACGCTACTAAAACATGGGAGCTACAACGGCTCTACGTCATGGATCATTAATGATAACTTATCGATAAGAGAAGCTATGCTACGATAAGCCTAATAATGGACGAACCATGTTAACATTTGAATTATTATTCTTCTTTTTCTTGAGAACAACGCGCATTCTGCCGAGATATCTTTCATTTACTTTCCTTTTTCTGGTGCTGCTGATGCACATGATTGACATTATGACAAGGACCTTTCCCAAGTTTCGATGCAAAGAGTCTCCTCCACCACGGACTACCGATGCCGCATCCTCTGATCAACGAGTGACAGTTGTTATGGGTATTTTCAACATCGTACAACTTCCGAAGGGTTTACCCTTCCAACACCAGAATGGAGCCCGTATAATTACGAGCTAGTGCCAAGCAAATCCTTTTCAGGACGATTAGTTGTCGCCGAGAAGAGGAGCGCGCTCGGCATCGGGCTGAGTCTCGCGTCTGCCCCAGCTGACCTCCTTACCGGTCCAAGCAGGTACGGCGACGACCACAGTAAAGACGAACAGCACCGCCATGATGATGAAGGCAAAGATCCACTGGAAAGCAATGACGCGGTCAAAGAACTGGGCAACTCCCAAGGAAGCAGCGAGAACGCTCAAGTTGAAGCCCATGGTGTAGTCCTGCAGGGTGTGTTAGTAACATTATCCGTGAAAGACGAGAGAGAGCAAAGGAATCATACCTTGTAGATGACAATAAAGAACATTCCGTAGACAAGGATTGACCAGATGAAGACGTTGGCAAAGATGCGAGCAACAAGGCTGTGCTGGGCAGGGACCATGATGGCACCGTTCCAGTAGAGAGCAACGAAAGTCCAGGCGAGGGGACCAGAGACAGCGGGCATGTGGATGCCTTTGGGGTAAGCATTATGGCGGAAGTACAGCGAGGTCAGGTTGATGAAGTTGATGATCAACAGGATCTCGGACCAGATGAAGTGGGAGCGAACGAAGAGCATGACCCAGCCAAAGTGAAGCAGGTTGTTGAAGATGAAGTGGCTACCGACGGAGGCGGCGGCGTTGACCTTGGCGGAATCGCTGGAGAAGAGGTGGCCGATGTAGCCTAGCTGGACGATGAACAAGACAAGCCTAGTCCCGAATGTCAGTTTTCATTTCTCGTATAACAACCATTACGGATGGTACTACTCACCAGTAGATGGAGGTGATGGTGGCATTCTGTGTGAAACCCGAACGGTGGGCATAGTTCTGGCCCCAAATCGTCCGGCGAATGAGGTGTCCATCGTTGGGGGATTCGAAGTCGTAGTAAACGGTCGTGACAACGGAGAGGATCCAAGAGAGTAGAGTCAGGACCTTGTAAGTGGTGATGGATGTCGCGCTATGCGATTCCCGCTTCGCGAAGGGGTTGACTGGTGTCGGAAGGCTAGTTAGTGCTGTGTACGAACTTTGACGGGCAAGAAGAGTATGGATAGCCGGGCACCTACGATCGCTGAAGTTCGCCATGTTGAGCAAGCAAAGGGCAGCAGATGAACCTGTGTAAGCTCAATGGGCAGACCAAAACCTTTCGTTGTTGATGATGGTGTGTTGTGTATTTGGAAGAGATTCCGACCTGACAGAGGGAATACGAAGGAACAGGAAGAAGAAGGTGACGAAGCAGTGCCTGCGGGACAGGATGTAGGGCGTTATGTAAGGGCCGGCCGTGGAGAAAACAAAAACAAGGTAGGCAAGCAAGGTCCAGATTAGGATGGATGGAGATGGGGGAAACTGGAGGAGGGTGGTGTGGAGGGTTGTTTCGGTTTGCGGGGAAAGCAAGGAGGCAGTGAACGGATGTAAGTGGACAAGCACGGAAGGTCGATGGAGATGGAGAGCTACACGACTGCGGTACCTTACCTCTCCTCTAATACAGGAATTTTCCATCCAACCCAAAGCAAGAGCAACTAGTCTTTCATGCAATACCGAACGGGGGAGGCGAAAGGCAGGAAGGTCTCGTGAGTTCTCTTTCCTTGCTCTTTACCCTCTTCCCCGCGTGGGATATGAGGCCACTTGCGAACGAGGGTTCCATTCAACATCCGTAAAAGACCGACCATGAGGATTTGAACCAAAAAGAGAACGTAAGATGAAGAAAAGGTACATCTCTTCTAGCCGCGTAACTGCGTCACTGTCTTGGCCCTTTGTTCGTTCATCCGATCCGTTCGTGCCACCAACAAGCAACACAACACACACAACAGGCCAGAAACAAGCCAGCCAGCCAGCTCTTCAATGGAAAAGCTCGGATTATCCCAGACCAGCCAGCCCGGTAGAGCGAGGAAGCAGGCAGGCAGGTAGGTATGTAACCATCATCAGTGTTCATCTTTCCCCGCGCCCGGTTTCACCACATGACTCTGGGACTCGGACAAGTAGAACAAGCTTCCTGGTAGGTAGTAGCTGAAGCCGGTATTATACCACAGTACACTAGGCGCCTGCTGATATGATTTGCGGAACCGTTTCACAACGCGTCCGTCGCGACTGGCAAGGCTCCATCTTTCGATTGATTTGCACAATACGAATCTCGCTGTTCCTCACCGTTGCCAATCTGCTTCTCTTGGGCATGAGTTGGAGAAAATGATTGGCAAGAGCGTCGAAGTGATGGGAGTCTCGAACTTGAGAACCTTGAGGAATGCTACAGAGTGGGGACGAGAAGGTGGGGCTTGGAGAGCAGATGAGGTCTTTCCATGTTTCTGATTGGTTGAATAGGAAGAACAATGTCGTCATCGTGCTTGCCCTGTTCAAACTGTCAGTCTGCCAGTTCTTTCTCCAAGCCGGCTCATACCGAATGTTCATCTTGCATCTTCTCTAAACTGGCAGTTGAAGGCGGAAATATTCAAGATGCTTCAGGTTACTCTCGGTTTTTTTCTCAGGGACCAAGATCGTTGAAAAGTTTGACCTTGAAAGCGTCTAGATAGCCAATTTGTAGAAAAGACGCTACGGACGGGCTACCACTTTGTCAAACAAACCACCACCTCTGTTTATATTTACTTTTCCCTATCTTCCATCCATGGATGCATAATGTGGAAGATCCCGATATGTCCTGACCTGATACGTGAGCTATGCCGGGAAGCCAAGCGACATTATGCTGTGCCCCCAATGCCGTCTTAAGCTCAAACACTCTCACCGGCCACTCAGCCTTCATGTGTCTATCTTCGATCGGCCCATGACACAACAGCCAATTACTGCTCTTGAATCCATTCACTCCTGCCAAAAGAGGCCCTTTTGGAGATAGGCAATGGTTGGGTCCGAACCATGGATGACAGGGAAGTCGAGCAAGTGTTTCAGTTGCTTGGTTCGAGGTCGGTGAATCTTCAAGCTCAATGAACACACCTAGTACTCATCGACAGGATCCAGAAGGAAGGAAGCAATCACTCACCATCACTCTGTGATAAGTACCATCAAAGCGAGTTCTTAGGTAGGTCTAAACATCTTTTTGATACACACAAAAACACAAGTTCTACAACTAAATGAACGATGAAAAATGGCCTTTGACGCCTAACACAATGCAAATCTTACATGTCAACCATCGACAAATTCGACCTTTTCTACCTCCACTTAAGCATTTCTCTCGTTCAAAAAACCACCATGTCAAACATCAAAAGACCTAAGCAGCCTCACTAGCCTCCGCCATAATCGCCTCCCCCTCATCCAACAAATCCGTCACCTTCTTCAAGTTCCCAATCAAACTCCTACCCAATCCCACAAGCAACAACTTCTCCGCATTGGCCGGCAGTCCCAAATACGTAGGCGGCTCGCGCTCGGGCAGCTTCTGGATCCAGCTCATGAATTCCTGGAGCGACGTGCCGCTGGGGACCACCAGATCGCCTCCTCCTTCCTTCCTCTGTTCCTCGTCGTTATCGTCGGAGTTTTCATGAGTGACTTCGACGAGCTTGTGGCCAATATCGAAAGCGGACGGGGTAAGGAAGGTGTGTACGAGCTGGTTGAGCATCTTGAAGTCTTGCTCGTCGTCAATCTTACCGCCGTAGGTCTCGACGATGAGGTAGCGGATCATTTCCCAGGGAATGTTAGAGGGAGCAATGTTGGTGCGGCCGTGGGCGGCGGTGTCGACCCAGGTGTCGATGACGTGCGCGGAGCATTCGTACTGTTTTGGTTTTGTTAGCATCATCTTCAGTCTAAGCTAAGTGAAGATAGGTAAAGAAAACTTACATCGGCATCATTAAACTCCCAGAATCCCTTCCAGCCCAGGTTAGGCGCATACCGCAACCTTTCCTGAACAACAGCGTGCAAGAACGACAGCAGCAGGTAAAGTCTTGTCCGCTCCACGGGGCTCTTGAGCGACCTGGTCGAGATGCTCGACATGGAATCCTTCATGTTGGCTCTGACACCAGCCGGCTGCTCGTACATGAGCACTCTTGACGCACGGAGCAAGTTGACGGGAATCTTGGGACTCGATTCCATGGACAAGAAGAGTCTGAACTCCGGGTTGGGGTTGAGCGTCTCCATCTTCTTCTCCACGCCTTGCAGCCAGCCGGGAGCGAGATGGACGTTCTTGATGAGAACCCATGATCCGGTCTGGGCGGCGTTGGCAATGGCCTTGTCGGCACTGCCTTCGGCTTCGGCTGAACCCATCGCGATGTTGGTGCAGCGGACGCGCATGCGCTCAACGAGACCGTCGACCTTGTAAGAGGCATCGAAGCCGGGGGTCGAGACGAGAGCGATGGGCCGGATGGCAGAGACTTGGTCAACGGTTTGCTTGAGGTCCTCGACAATGTCAAAGAGGTCTGAGCCGAAGACAAGAGTGACGAAGCGCTCAGCCGCAGGAACGAAACGATCGAGGCGGAAGAGCTTGACAAGCAGCAGTGACATAAGCGCGCGGTCGTTCGGCTCGGTTTCGTCGGTCCAGATCTTGGGAACGAAATCCTCAGCGAGCTCCTCAGTGAAGAACTTCTCCCAATCCGCCTCGGGAACAGCATCGATCTTGTCCTTAAGAGCAGGAGTCTTCTTGGCCCGCGCGAATGCCTCATCGCGGGTGGTCTGATCGATCGAGACATCCTTACCCTCGATGCGCTCATCAAGAATGATATCCAGCAGACCCTTATCCATCTTGTATGGCGAAGCCTGGGCGAGAAGCATAGCGAGAGTAATGCGATCCTTCTGCAGGAGACCCAATGCAGTGCGCTTGAAGGTGGTCACGAAAAGATCCTTGACAATGATATCCCTCCTGACATTGTGGTTTGTCTCGTTGGCCAGGTGAGGGTTTCCGTGAAGAACAGAGTGGAAAATATCAAGGAAGTACTGCAGCGAGAAGCGGTAGAAGTGATTGAGGTAGTGCAGCTGTTCGAGAACGGCGAATACGGCACTGCAAGACCTGGCAATGATGTTGTACTGCAAAGTGATCTGCTCCACCTCGGCCATGACGCCCTCGGTGTTGCTCATCTTAGCTGAAATCTCCGCAGCCTCCGTCTTGAGGGTCTCGAGCGTCTCGATAACGTGGTCGTCGTCAAGAATGTTGCCGCGCGACTCGTTGAGAGCTTGGAGCAGCTTCTTCTCAAGCTGGCGAAGATGGACCTTGAACTCGCCCTGCAGCTTGATAAGGTTGGACCGCCTCTCATCCACATCAGGTCTCTCAGACTTGAGAACCTCGTTGAGTGACTGCGTCTGCAAACTGCTCTGCGTGACTGTGAAGTTGACAAACGTCGTCCTACTGCAGATATCCGGCGCGAACGTAGCGGACGGATCTCTGGTAGACAGGTAAAGCTTGAAGGCAGGCGAGAAATCGATCTGCTGCTTGCCAAGTTGGATAAGGACACGGCCACCGGTCTTCTGGTACTCCTTGTTGAGCACATGGTTGAGCACAGGATCAAGGTGTTCGGCATCTTGGATAAGGATCGGGTTACCGAAACGAAGAGAACTCTCCAGCACCTTGGTGAACGAATCATCCAGGAAGCTTGTGACGGTAAGTTTGCGATCCTTAGACTCCCTGTTAAGGAACTCGGTAACGCGGCCCGAAGGATCGATGATGAGCGGGTACCGGTTAAATCTCTTGAGGATAATCGCATTCTCCGTGCACAAGTCATCCACGGGCAGCGTGTTCTCCTGCCAGCTAAGCCTCTCATCCGCAGTCGAGAGGTACTCAGTCATCGGGTTGTGTTGCTTGAACTGGACACCCGACAAGTGCAGCTGGTGAAGCCAGTCTTCCATCATCGACTTGCGGAACGTCTGGTCATACAAACCGCTGTAAGCCAGGAAAGCTGCCGCAACGAGGACGTCGCCGACGAGCGTGCTAATCTGCGTCTCGAACGACCTGCTACCTTCCTCCCAACGAGTTCTCTCGCTCGACAAGCTGTCGAGAAGCTTGACACTCCTGTCGACCTTGAACTGAACCCTCGACATCTCCGCCTTGATGGCTTGCGTCTCGCTGATGAGTGCCGCGTACTCAGTCTTGTAGCGCGCAATACTGTTCTCGAGAGTAGAGATGGTCTGCTCAACAGCCTTAGCCTCGGCCTTGGTCTGAAGAGCCTGCTCCTCAAGCAACATGACTTCCTCTCTGAGAGGGCCAACACGGTCGAGAATCTCAGCATAGTTAACCTGCGCCTCAACCCACTGCACGAGGGGACCGCAAGCCTTGGACGCGCGATTGACCTTCTCGAACGTGAACTCAGGGTTGGCCAAAAACTCGTTGCGCATCTTGACTCTCAAGCTCTTGGTCATCTGCTTCTCGTTGTTGAAGTTGACAATGCTGGCAATGAAGTCATCTCTGCGGACAATACCCTGGATCGTCTTCCAGTCGTTCGCCTTGTGACCAATGAGCGTGCAAACGGACTCAAGGGCAAGCTTGACACCAGAGGGAGGAGTAGGCATGGACCTGACTTCCGTGAGATGTTGTCTCTTGATGCTGCTGACGGAAGCCTTGGCTTCTTCGACAGCCGGCTCAGCCCTGGCGAGATCCTCCAACACAACCTTCTTGCGGCTCGCAACCTCAGCTTCCTGCTTCTCAAGCGCAGCCTGGATCTCGAGAGAGATGTTCTTCCTTTGCTCGGCTTCGCGTTGATCAGCCACCATGCGCTGCAGCTTCTCATTGGCTTCGGCGTCCTTTTGCTCCAACTGAGCCTTCTTCTCCGATAGAGTAACCCTAAGGTCACGGACCTTGTCGACCGTGTCACGCAACTTCTCCAAACCAACGTTAAGATGGCGCTGCTGCTCCTCCAGGTCCTCCCGCTTCTCGTTGTAGAGCTTGACGTACTGAGCAACGAAATCGAGGAAGTGACGAGGAGTAAGGAACGTGACCTTGCCCTGCTGCTTGAGCAGCTTGGCATTGAAGCGCTGCAGCGAGTAGTGGATGTAAACCATCGCGTTGACAACCGCCTCTCTGTGCGACGGCGGCAAGTTGAGACCTCTGTAGGCAACCGGGATGGTATCCGGCGCAGCCCAGTTCGGCCGATCGAGATCCACAGAATGAGTAAGCTCGTGAGCAACCTGGAACAGCGCCTGATCGGACCAGTCTCCGAACCAGTTGAGCACGCAACGGTTAAAGAGCGCAGGCGACGTGGCAGCCTTGGACGACAGGCCGTCCTCGCCGGGCGGGTTCATGGTGAACACCACGTGAAGATTCTTGACAATTTGGCCCGTGAACCACTTGTACAGCTCCTCCTGCGAATCAAGCAGCAAGCCCTGGCGCTGCGCACCTTCCTTGCAAGCCGTCATGAGCGCCGCGAGGTCGTCACCCTCGAACAGACCGGGCACCTCAGCGTTGGCGAGAAGGGTGTTCATCCTTTCGAGGAAACCGGAATCCAGCACGTTGGACTCATCCATAATGAAGCAGATCTTCTCTCCCTTGCAACCACACCTCCTCAACACCTCTCTCAAATCCTCATCAAAGTCCTCGGCCGAGTACTTGCCATGCACCTTGATCTGGAACACCTTCAAACCATTCATCCACGCCACGAATCTCGACAACGTCGTCTTGCCTGAGCCGCTCACACCAATGAGAATCAAGTGACCCTGAGGCTGTCTGAACACACGATCAATGCGCAAGACATGCTCCAGGACATCGTTAAACAGAATAAGGGGCACATCAACCTCTTCCTCGCAGAAAGTCTTGAGTCTGGCCTTGACGAAATCGCGCAGCTGCTCGCGATCAACGGGGACGTAGTTCTTGGACAGCCAGTTGGAGAAGAGGATGGGTCCGCCAAGCGCCTTCTGCTCGTCGATGGTCGGGAAGTACTCCATGGCGATTCTGCGCACCGCATCATCGGTCCACTTGCGCTCTTCCTCGTCGACCAATCTGTCCTGGAAGAGACGCAGGGCCTCGTGCGCCCAGATGCGTATGAGACCCTCAACGGACAAGGTCTCGAGCGGTCTGATGGCCTCGTACACACCACGCACCCATCTCGTTAATTCACGAGGACTGTACACGTAATGTGGTTGAATCTTGGGCGTGAACCGTTCTTGCGACTCGAGATAGAAGCGGACCATGGCTTGGGTAAGAGCCTCTGCGTATCCGCGCAGCGAGGGAATGACCTTGAGAACGGCCGCGTTGAAACTGCCGTAAATCTGCATAAGCGACAGCTCACCGGGGTAATCGACCATGATGAGAGGTGCGTGTCTGAGGAATCTGGCACCCATGGGTGTACGACCGGCATCGGTAGGAGGGTTACAAGCACCAACAAACTGGATTCTGTCAAGGGTAACCCAAGCCTTGTCGGATGTCCTCCAGAAACCGTTGTGCTCAACCAGCTGACGGAGGAAGGAGATGGCGCGCTGAGTGCCGTACTTGTCAGGGGCGGGCAAGTTAATTTCATCGCAGAAGATAACAAGCCAGCGTCCAATCTGGGTAGGTGACAGCATGACTCCGTTCAAGGTCTTCTTGTACTCGCAGTACTGCTCGAAAGTCTTGATGAGCAGGTCGGGTGTAGTAGCACTCGAGAAGTTGAGGCCGACAACCTCCATGTTGGGCAACTTCCTCAGAGCACTGAACAGCGTCATCGTCTTACCGGAACCAGGAGGACCGCAAAGGAGCAGGGGCTTATGCTCAGCCAACCACGAGTACAGCACATCCTCGTGACGGATGGTGTCGAGAGTGGGGATGACGACATCAGTCTGAGTAACCGAGTGGGTGTTAACCTCGATGGTAGGAACATGCTGCTGCCAAGTCTGCCATTCGCCCTGAGGCATCGTGACAGTAAAGTCGATCAACGAGCTCGTGCCATCAAGCGGCGGTGACCCGAAGCTCGCCAAACCAGCAACCTTGTCACCAAAGGCCTTGCGATCCCTGAGAGGGCAGTCACCCGTGAGTGCCCAAACCAAGGCAAGAAGTACCTTCTTGGCGATATAGCCTTCCACCTGCTCGGGGTCCATAGGGAAGTCAACATGGGCGGAATTGTACTCGATGATATCTCTGACAGCCTTGTTGAGGAGCGAGAACAAAGTACTGAGCACTCTAGCAACAGTGAACTCCATGATATGTTCGTAGTTCTCAGCCTCCTTGAGAACTTCAACAATAAGGTTATCTCTCGTCAAGAATTCTTGGAGCAAATCAGCAGCTTGGCTCTGGACAGCCAGCGCCTTAGCAGAAGATTGGCCGGTAGCGACCGCATCCTCATCGAGATCTTCAAAGGCAACGGTGCGCAGTGTCTCAATGTAGTTGGAAACCATCATATCGGGAGTGACGGTGTCCTCGCTGAACCAGACCATACCGCAACGAGAAACAGTGGCGAGGGTGGCGTACTTGAGGTTCTCGACCTCGAACATGATACGCACGTTGGGTGGCAGGTTAAGACGCTCACCGTTGGGCAAAGTGAGAAGCTTGTTGTCATCAAGAACAGAGTTCAAGTTCTCAACCCATTCGGGATCGACATCACCGTCAAAGACGATCCAGTGACGCTTGGCGTCCTCACCACGGAGGTTATCAACGATCTTGCGTAGAATGCTGGTAAACAGACCGTCGGTCCACTCTCTGGTGGTCGAGTCCAGGTTACCATAGAGAGCTTCCTTGGACATGACCTTGGAGTCAATGACATGGGAGACGCCCTCGACGTTCTCCACTTGCTGAAGGGCATCGAGCAACAACCTCCACGCAGCTGACTTGCCGGAGCCCGAGTTTCCGACCATCATGACACCATGGTGAATCTTCTGGATTTGGTAAAGCTGCAAGACCTTGGTCATCCAGATGTCGTTGACCACGAGCTGCCTCTCCGCAGCCAAGCGTCTGATGGCCTCCTGCAGCTTCTCGAGGCTGGCAGGTACATACTTGACGCCGGGGAAGCAAACACCTTCGATGTCCATCATGATCTCGACATCGGATTTGATCAGCTTGGGGGCAATCGTCTCCCTGATACTCTGCACGATAATCTCAGGCTCGACAAGCTCCTCGGGGCCAAGCGACTCAGCCCCGCCATTCTCCAAGAGTCTAGCGCGCTTCAAGCCGCCGGAACTAACGAGCACACTCTTCAAGGCTCTGAGACCAAAGTCATAATGCGCCTGCTTGGACAGTTTCTGAGAGCACTGGTCGAAGAAAGGCACAGTCTGCTTACTCAACTGCTTTGCCTGGTTGAAACCCTGCGAGTAAAGCATGACCTCGGCGATGAGCTCCTTGTCGGGCTTCGACATCGCCACACTCCTGAACAGCTTCTTCAAGTTATCGGGCAGGTTGGAACGGCCGGCGTAGCCAGGGTTCATGGTGATGAAGATACCGGCGTTGGCGTTGACGTGGATTTGTCTGCCGTCAAGCTCGATCTGCGCCTTCTCATCTTCGGCGCCCATCTTCAGGCCAAGCTGAATATCCTGGATCTGCTGCGAAACGGCAGAGAGAATCTTCTCTTCCAGACGGTTGAACTCGTCGAAGCAGCCCCAAGCACCAACCTGGCAGATACCGAGGAAGATACGGCCCATAGCTTGGTTGTCGAAAGTGTCGTCGCAGCAGAAAACGAGCGTGAAGCGACCGAGCTGGAGACCGAGTGCCTTGACGGACTCTGTCTTACCTGTACCAGCAGGACCATACGGCGAACCACCCAACCGCTGGCACAGAGCCTGGGTGAGAGTAAGGAAACACCTATCAGTAAGCGGGGTACGAACAAGTCTGTCCGGAACACCGAGATATTCGAAGCCATAGTTGAGCTTGGCATTGGCCATCTTGATGTGCAGACGCTGAAGGAAGTCGCCTTCGGGATTGTAAACGTAACGCATCTGCAGAAGCCACATGTAGTGCGTGTTGGAGCTGGCATTGAGCTTCTGGAGCTTCTCGATCACATCACGCTGGTGAACGCATTCAGTAATAAGCTGTTCGCACTTCTTGCGAAGCAGGACTTCAAGATCGCCCAAAACGGTGTCAGCAAGCATGCGAAGGACCTGGACCTCGCGGTCGAACAGCAGTTGGAGGTCCTTTCCGCCATCAGCGAGAGCCTGGTCTACCATGGTGGTCCAAACAACCTGAGTAGCGAGCACGACGATCTGACTGGGGTAAGTGTTCATGAACTTGATGAGTGCATCGCGATCAACCTCTTCGCTCGAGAAGATGGGGGTGAACTCTTCCACCGCCTCAGCAAGAAGTTCGGCAAGTGTAGCCTTCATGCCACTCTCCAGAAGCGCGAGCCAGTCGTTGATCCTGGGAGTCTTGACAAGGTTGATCTCCTTCTTGAGCCGGACTGTCTCTCCCTCCTTACTGGTGAAGCCGGAGATGACGCCCTCCTCGTCCATGACAAGGCCGTTCAGACCAGCGAACATCTTCTTGAAGTGCTTGGCAATACGCATGGTGTCGTTGCTGTTACCAATCATCTCAAGCAAGTCTTCGTCACCAACGAAGTAGAATCTTGGGAACGACACACGCTCCTTCTCGAGATACTCACCAAGCGCCTTCTGGATCTTGTTGAGCAGCTCAGCAAGACGCTCAAGAGACTTCTGGACATTAGGAATGTTAAGCACGTCCAAGACATTGGGTTGCTTGTAGACCTTCTTCATGACCGCCAAGAACTCGCTGTTGATATTCTGGAAACGAGAAGACTCGATGGGCAGCAGATGCTTGATGTCGGCGTTGCCGTGGAAGACACCTTCGAGATACACCCACTGGCGCTGGACGTCAATCCAAATGTCGAACAGTACGTGCACGCGGTTGAGCTTCTCTTCCCAAGAGGACGCCTCCTCTTCGAACTCCTTGTAGTAGGGCGAGTGCTTCATGGCCTGGAGCGAGTTCAGGTTCTCACTGCACTTAGCGAAGAGGTCGTCCCAGCCACGGATAAGGCGACACTTCTGCTGATACTGCACAAGCTCAAGACCGTAGCTGGTCCAGGTCTCGCGGACCTGCTTGAGGAACTCCTCGAGAGCCATTTCACCCTGAGCCTGGATGATGATATCCTTGACGATTACCTCGGTAGCGACCAGATTTAAGTCCCAGACGTCTCCGAGAGTCATAGAGACAGGAGAGTAGCGTTTGCCTGGCTTGATCTGCTTGTAGATCTTGGTCCAATGCCTATCGCGTACGGCCTCAGACTTGAGCTCGCCAAGAATAGGGTTGACCTTCATGAGCTGCCTCAGGACGTTCTGGATGTGCTCAAACGCAGCATACTGTCTCATTCTGCTAGGCATTTCCTTAGTCATCTTGATAAGATTATCAATAGACGCACGAATCTTTCTCGGCTGGACACTGTTCCAAAGAGTCTCACGAAGCTCGTTGAGATTCTTCCAGATGGTGGACAGCGACGCCCAGACAGACTTGAAGTCCTGAACCTCTTCGAGAATAACACCAAGCGAAGTGTCTGGAGTAGGAGCCAGATCGAGCGCCTCCTTGGCCTTGGCAACCATGGCCGACTCCTCCTGCAACTTGGTAATGCGCTGTTCGAAATGAGTGAGGGTGGCAGAGGCGACATCTGGTGCAATGGTGCCAGACACGGGCTTCTCTTCGTTCCATTGATGCGCGATTTCATTGATCTTGTCGTTGACCACCTTATCTTCGGCAGTGATCTTGGCGCGAAGGGCATCCGACTGGTCGGTAACAATCTTGCTCTTGCGAGCAAGCAGTTCGTTAAGCATATCCCACATGCCATCGACCTGCTCGGCATGCAGCCAGTCGTTCTGGAAATGGTATCGCTGACGGACAAGAGTCGATTCACCCTGCCTAAAGGTCTCAATCTCGGGAGCCCACAGCTTAACCTGTCTAGTGCAGCTCTGGACAATTGTGATGAAGCGGACAGCCTCAGCCGTGGAGTTGGCCGTCATGGCCTGGCCCTCAAGGTCCTTGCGCGCCTTCTCGAGCTCGGCGTACACCTCGCGCATACGGTTTCCAAGGCGGCTGGCAAACTTGATAAGAATGTCCTGCTGCCATTGGTCATATTTGGCGTTGACCTTTGTCTGGACTTGATCATAGTCGATGGTGATGTGACCGAACGAGCGGCTGACTTCAGTGGTATCGAAAGTTTGTCTGGTTTTGCGAATCTCCTGAAGGAGCTGGAGCCACCTCGAAAGCTGGTCGCCAAGAACGTCATAGACATGCTCGGATTGGAGATCCCAGAGCGACTGGAACTGCAGCCACTTGTCGACATAGGCGCCAATCTCGCGAATCTTCTTCTCCACGGAGGTCTGGACCCTGAGAAGCTCCTCGGTACAATCACCGGGAAGATCATTGAAGCGCGGCTCGTCAACCACTTCGGTGCTAAGGCTCATGGTGTATCTGGTCGCCTTAATCTTCTTCAGGTTGCAGACAACACCGATCCAGTCTTGCAACTGAGCGAACCAGCTGGCTCTTGCGTATTCAAGAGGAGGATCAAGATAAATGACCTGGTTCCGCATGGTGATCTCGTGTACCAGGTTCTTGATGACAGGCCCAACCGCCTTCGCCGCATCAGGAGCTGCGATTTCCAGAAGTCTCTTGCGCTCGCTGGGACGCTCAACATTCTCGTCTTCGAATGCCTGGATCCAAGCCTGAATAGCGACCTGCAAACGATCGTACAGGACAGCCTTGATTTGCCTGTTCATGCGCTCTACCCAGTAACCGAGGTTGACATACTGCTCCAGGTTCAGCTGATCAACTGCGTGTTGGATAGTTTCGAGGCGTGACTGGAAAGCCGATGCCTCGTAAGGGCATGTCTTGAGCTCGTTGAGGGCCTTCTGTACCGTGACGTAGATGTTGGCAAGAAGGAGGGTTTTTGACTGCAACAAAGAAACCGAAGCAGCGAACTCCCGGATAAACATGACATGCTTCGTCTCGTTGACCTTGGAACCTGTCTGGCCTAGCGGGGTGTTGGGGTTAAAGGTTGGCTTGAAGTGCACCTCGTAGGTATTGACAAACGTCTCCCAGCGAAGAGGGATACCCTTGGAAATCAGCGTGTAGACATCGTTGCGGTGGCCGCTCAGCAGAACAGCAACTTCGGACATGTCGGAAATCTGGCGGTTTGTCTGGGCAAATGTCCTGACACTCTCCATCAAGCTGACCGCAAAGGGATACACACGTTTGGCCTCTTTAGCCACGTTGTTGACCGAATGCGGGACAGGATAGTTGAGCCAAAGCAGGTTTCGGGTTTCCTTGAACAAGGCAATGACATGTTGGTCGAAGTTGACAGCTAATTCGAGAATATTACCAGCAGAGCGGACCCTGTTGATAGTAAACAGCAAGCCGGAAATGGAGATCTGTTTCCTCTGGACGTCATGAAGCCATGCCTCAAAGATGGGCCTGGTATCCAGCTTCTTCCTGAACAGGTCACTCTCATTTTGAAGCTTTTGACCCTCGGTATGAAGAGCCCAGTCCGAACCAAGAACTTGCTCAACCTTCTTCATATACTGATCAAGTTGCCGCTCGATCTGTCTGGCCCATATTATAGCACCTGACACGGGCGGCAGATCATGAAGCTGGGCCATGGCGTGGGCCTCCGAGTGGCCATATTGCTGCTTGAAACGCTCATGCAGAGAGCTGATCGCCTGCTTTACGTTGTCGATGAGCTGTGTCTGGTACTCGGCAATAGCACCACGAATCTTGGGGCGCACGAAGAGAGCGTTGAACTTGGAGAAGACGCGGAACATCTCGTTGGCGTTCTTGGCTGTGGCCAGACGATCACGAAGGCGGGCAATGATGGAATTCTCTACACGAGCAGTCCGCTCATTGTAGATGTTCTCTGCGCGTACCCATTTTTCGGTACCTTCATGAGAGCAGTCAAGCAAATCAACGTCCTTGAGAGCCTCCCAAGCCTGCTTGACCTCATCAACCGCGTCCACATCGCCGATTTCTTCGACTACGGCGACGCCATTAGCGCCGGACGCCGCGACAATGCCATTAACAGTTGCCTTGGGCCCAAGCACATTGATGATGGTCTTTTGGAGCTGCTCGTGGTTATCACGGAAGTTGTGGACGTAGATCAAGCGCGACTGCAGCTCAGCGTGACGGGGGTTAATCTTGATAGGAATGAACTTCTCGTTACGCCGGCGAGTTACTTCACGAGCAACGTTGGTGAACTCCTTGATACTTTCGTCCCAAGCGCGGAAGATGCTACCTGCCTGCTTCATGACACCTACAAACTCTTCATAGTCAAGCTTGACCAGCTCCGTTCCAGGAAGCAGTCGGTGCAGGACCTCGTCCAAGTCGCCAGAAATGGCTTCGACCAACGGCAATGCGCGGCGAATGGGATAGGGACATATCCTCAGCTTCTTGTTGAGGTGGCCAAAAATCTGCCCAATTGACTCCTGAACCTTGCCAAGGGTGGTAGCAGACAGCAGCTCATCGAGCGGGAAGTCTCTCATGAGCTGGTTGTACTTTTGAACTTTTTCCATGGCCTCCTTCAGACCCGTATCGGCTGTGAAACTGACAGTAGCCTGGAAACGCTTGGCATGCTTGAGAATATCAAGCGTGAGCATGACGCCTTCACTGCGCAGTTGGTTCTCGATTCCTTCGAGCGCCGCTTCCATGGACAGCCAGAAGTTGATTTCCTGGTTGGCCGTGCCGGTTGTCGGGTCCCTCGTCATCTTGGTAATCACCTGGATGGACTTGATCCAGTTGTTGACGGTGGCCTGCAGATTGTTCAAGAAGGTACTGTCTGATAGCACGTTGGCTGGAAGAAGTTCGATGGAGGGCTTGACATTCTTGGTAGCTGCCTCATCAAGCGTACTCTGTACAAGGGGGTGAAAGGGCAAGGAGACCTCGGGAATCTCGACATTTTGCTGGAGATGCGACAAACTCAGTTCGAGCTCTGTCCAGCGCTTCTTGGTGACAGGAATTCCAGTCTTGGCATCAACATCGGGCCGGCCTCTGGCACCGTTGAGCAACTGTTGGCTCTTTGTGCTCGCATCGAAGTATGGAGCAAGACCGTTATGGAGGTAGAGTTGAAGAATCTCGTAGGGAGAGCTGGTAGGTCCCTGTTCGCCGCCGCTTGTTGACAGGTATGCAGGACCCGGCAAGTTGAGCATCTGTATTTGGGAGGTGAGCGGGATGATGGGGTCGAGAGGCTGAGGGCGCTTCAGCAAGACGAGGAAGGCAACGGTCGTCGGGGATGAGTTTAGATCGCTCGAAATGGTATACACATGGGTAGGCTCGGCTGCCACAGGGAATCGGTTAGCTAAACTCCTGACGTGAACGATTCGGAAGAAGTAACATACGCTCTTCAGCCTCGGCTCCATTCCCTCCATCGAGAGTAGTGGTGGGAGCAAGATCTTTCTGTATGTACAGGGCAACCTGGGTATCCAGGGCAAAGCGAGAACAACGCTGGACGGTGTCCGAATAGCGAACTTTGGACAAGAGACTGCCAGGAGCTTCGAGCTCGTCTCTCTTTGCGCCGAGAGCTGCTTCGAGCAGGAGGACGAGATGGTCGACAACCTTGACGGGGTCAACAGCAGCGAAGGGCGTGGCCGCAACGCCGTTGGTGTCCGGGCTCGGCTGAGACGGGGGAGGAGAGGGTACCGTATCCATCATGATGGGCGACGGACGACACCGAGAGAGTGCGTCCGGAGGTGAGACGGTTGATACAGTAGGACAAGATGTAGGTTCGATAAGAGTCGACAGTCTATTCGATCATTTCATCGGGGTCTCTCTCTACAGTGCACGGCACAAGTTGGTAGTAGAGGTAGGTAGTAGTAGAGCTCGTCGTCGAGTCGCGTACGTGAAGATTGGGATAAGTCGTGGCTGCTCGTCGTTTGCTGTTTGGAGATGGGCACTTGTCGGGAAGCTCTATCCGACAATAATAAGGTTACTCGAGCTAGTGGCGCACAGCGGGCAAGCAAGAACAGTCGAAGGAAAAAGGACGCGAGCCTCTACTGGTTCTCGAGGTCCAGCGCAGTCGCAAAAAATGGAGCTGAAGCAAAAACCGAACGGTTGTATTGGAGTGAGTGTACTCGGGTAGGTAGAACGAAAAGAAGACGATCGTGGGGTATCTTTCTTTCTAAGTGGTGCTTGGTGCTCTGTTCTATCTCTAGGTATCGGACGGGAATGCGCGGCGGGCTCTTTGGGCGGTGTGCGCAAAAGCTCAGCTGTTTGTCCAACGAAAGACGAAGGAGTGTCGTGGGGTTGAGAAGGGTGAAAAAAGTTAAAGAGCTTTTGTTTACTTCTGCGTCAACAACCGCGAGCTGAGGATAGTTTCCCCTTTGTCCTTTGTCGGTGTTGTCGGGCGCTGAATGTTGCCCCTGTGTGTGTGACTTTTTTTGGTGTTTGGTCGTTGAAGTGTTTCGGTCAAATGCGTATTATATAGTCTCTGAGCACAGACCACCCCACAACGACACTCTACCCCACCCTAAGAATTGGGTGGGTCTCCGCGAACGAAGTAAGAGGAGGTTTGTATCGATTTTGTGCGATTTGGCCATAGGCGACAAAACTCCTATATAAATTTTCAATTAAATTAAATATAATCTTATATTTACTTTCAAATATCTTTACAATAACAATAAATATTTATAATTTAACGGCGTTAAGTATTTTATTTTCTTTTTAACTTTTCTCTTCCTTTTTTTTTTTCTTTAATACGTTTTATAATTCTTAATTAATAATTACTTAGGGGTTACTTTCGTAAATAACGAAACGTGCCTCTAAGGATTATATATTATATATTAATTAACTTTCATCTAAATATTATTAAACTATATAAGAATTATAGTATAATTTAAATCTCACTCCGGTAATATTTTATATCTTATCGAATAATTCGAATCTACCACTATATTCGCTATTTTACTATACCCTAACCGGATTTCCTAATAATATATAATTATAATTATTAAATATACTAATTTAAACGAATATTAAAAATTATAATGTTAATTTATTTATATTATTATCCGTTTTTTATTTAACCCGGTTGATTTAATAAAGCCTAGTAATATTATCCGTCGCTTCTATATAGAATAAATTGAATATATCCGTTAAATTATTTATTAATACGGCGATATTATCCTTATTATAATTATTAAGTTCGGTAAAAGTATTATTCTCTAAATTATTTCAATTATCCTACTTTATAAAATTATAATCTAAATTATCCCTTTAAATCGGCTAAGTTAAAAATAGAAGGATATTATTACCCGGTATTATAATATTAAATTACTTTTTATCGATTAAAACTTCTATAAAATATATTATACTTTTAAAAATCCCCTCTTATATTTAACTTATTTTTAATTCCTATAAAAATAATAAATTCTAAAAGCGTATAATTTTTGGATATTATATTTATATCCTCTTTAATCCCGAATAAATTTTATATTACCGTTTCTTTAAATATTTTCACTCCTTTAAATTTATTAGCCGTATAATATTTATAATTATTAACGAATTTTATACTATATATTAGTAGCGTAATTTCCGATTTAAATTCGCGGATTTTTATTAATTTCGGCGTACACTTCTACTTTCTATCCTATAATTCGGCTATACTATTATATTAATTAAAGAATCCGAAATATATATATAGACGTATACCGGTTTTTAATTATTTAATAATTTTTTAAATTCTCTTCGTATTATTTATACATTAATCGATCGGCTTAATATCGGTATTATTTTCGACTATATTCTATTTAACGAAACCCGGTATTTTGAACGCTTTAAATTCTTATATATTCCGACCGATTTGATTATATTAAAAACTATTATTTATATTAATAATAAAAATTTAATTAATAAAGCGAAGAAGTATTTTATTTTAGCGTTAATTAGGCGAAGGATTCGCTCCCTAATTACTATTCTTCTAATTATTTAAATCTATTATTTATATATTTAATTTATAGATTAAGAGCGGTTTTATTAGTAATTTATTACTCCGGATTCTTAATATCGGATTATTATATTTACTATTATATTAAATATAAGAATAAATATACCCGACGTTATTCGTATAATATAATATAGCGAAATTATATTTTAAAACGTTATTAATCTATAATAGTATTTTAGGCGTATTATATATAGCGGTAGATTAGGGATAATTTATTTCTTTATACCCTATTAATATTTCGATAAATTCGGATATTCTTCTAATTTAATTACTTTACGTTAGACGGAAGCGGATAATAATTTATTTAATTCCGATTTAGAATTTTCGTAAACGTTATTTATAATTACTAATATTTACGATATAATTTAATTTTAACCTTTTCGTTATATTAGGCCCGGTAATTCGTTTAATATAGGTTCCGAATTCGGTATTTTCGCCGATAATATTCGCCCTAAGAAATAATTTTAGGAGAATATTAATAAACGTATTACGTTAATTATTAATTACCCTAATATATATAAAATTATTAATATAAAGTATTTTCGGTCTGTTATCTTCGGGATCCTTTAAAATTAAATCGATTTTATAAATGGGAAATAGGTATATACAATTTATTATAATAATTATAATCGTTAATTTAATCGAATAAAGGCGTTCTTTAATAAAGTTAAATTATTGCCTAAAGCGTTAAAATTTATATTGTAAACTAAATTATTTTTATTTCGTTTAAATAGCTTTTTCGTAAATTACTTCGGGTTAAATTATCCTTTTAATATTAATTTCTAATTATTATATATCGTCCTTATACTACCCGAAATTTCGTAGTAGGTTATTTGTATTATAATTGTAAATAAAGTATTAAATATAATTTATAATTTATTTAATTTTATTTAATACGTTTTTCTATTACGGGAATAGGAATATTTAAATATTTACGGATAGGATTTTTTTTAAAAATATAAGAAAATTATATCCGATATTAAATTTATTTATATTAGTAGGTAAAATACGATTATTATTAAAATAATAATAAATAGGGAATATAATATATAATTTACCCTATTTATAATTTAGGAGGCTGTATTATATATTACGTACCCGTCGGCCCTACTTTTTATTCTAGAACCGTAATTAATTAAGCGCCGTATTACTAGTAATAATTATAAACGTCGCTAATAAAATTATTCTAAACTTCAATTTCGTAGCGATTTATTTACTTTAATTTAATCCTTTTATATTTTATTCCTATAAAAATTATTTACTTTTACGTAATTTATTTTTATAAAATTAAAATAATAAAAATAATAATTAAATTAATTAATTCTAATAGGAATTAACGTATATAGGATTATTTCGACTCTTATTAGAATTAATATACGCGGGTATTTTTTAACTCCTATTAAAATTAATATATATTTATTTATATTTAATTTACTAATATTTATTATTTATTATTCGAAGTATTATATTATTATTATCCGCCCGTTAATTGCTAAAAATTATAATACTCCAATTACGAAACGCTAAACTTGCTTAAATCTTAATAATCCTTAAAATAAATATAAATATAATTATATATAATTTTGTAAATCCTATTAAATAGACGATATATAATATAATATAAATATTTAGCTTATTTCCGCAAATCCTTTATAATTTATAGTTCCGTAGCCGATCCTACCTCTTATTTATATACCTTCGCAATATTTATTTAAAAGACCGTTTCGAATACGTTTATATTAAAGCCGGGAAGGAATTTATAAATATTACCGCCTATATTAGACTATCAATAATAAATCTATTTATTCGGCTTTATACCCGCTATATAATTAAAAGTTAATACGTTTTTAAAAACGGTAGGGGTAAAAAGTTATTTACAAAACCGGATATAAATATATCGCGTAATAATAAATTTAATAATTTCGACGTTAACTTCTAAGGGGAGAATAAAAATTATTTAAATTATAGCCTATATAGAAATGGTATAAGGCTAGCGGCGTAGGGAATTAAGGGCGTAATTATTAGAATAAATTAAACGATATTAAGTATATATTATTTACTTTTTAATTTTAAAAGTATATTCGTTATATAAAAATTAGAATAACCGAAAGTCTTCGTTTTTAATATACGCTATTATTATAGCGTATAGAGGTTATAAAAAGGGAAGAAGATATAAGTAATTATTAAAGAATTTAAACGAGGGAAAAATGCAATATATATTATATCCGCGTATAAGCTACGCGTTATTAATATAAAATTTAAAATAAATCCCCTATACTTTATTAACGTATAAATTAAATAATATCGAAATAATATAATAAATATAGAAAATATACTCTTAATTTTTTTAATTATTACCTTATATTATATTTAAAAGGTTAAATATCTTTTTACCCTTTTCTAAAGTCCTTACCCCCGGTTTAATATATTAATTAAAGACCGTTTTAATTTCCGCCCGTATAATAGGAATTCTTATATCTAATTTAACTTTAAAAATGTATATTACATTATAAAATACCTCTATATAATATATAAGGATACTTTTATTAATCCTTAAATATAATATTTCGAAATATATATTAATAAAATAAATAAATACCTTTATAGTATTAATCCTAACCTTTATATATTTAAATTAGCGTTTTAACCTACTTTAATTATTAATTAATATATTACGCTACGTATTCTTTAAATAATAAATCTTTTAATTAATATTATTTAATATAACTAAAATTTATATTTCGCGAGCGGATTCCAATAACGTATCCTTATAATGTATAAGTATTATATTATAAATATTAATATACGCGTAGTATTTTATTTATAAAGGAGGATTTACCTTCCCTATTGCTTAATATAAATTAGGGTAGAAGGGTAAATAGGAAATAAAATATATTTATTACTTCTATATTATTTCCTTTTCCCTTATATTAATCTAACGGATATTGTAATTCCTATAAAATTAAATTACCGGAAATAGAAATTGGGATACGCTTTTCCTAATTGAGGGGGGGGGTTCGAAATATTTATTTAAAATATAACCGTTTTTCGCCCTATATTATAATCTCTTTAGGCGGTAATTTCTCGAATAGTTTTACGGTAGGGTACTTTAAATAATTATTAAATTAGGTTATTAATTCCCTTTATTTTACTTTTTCGCTATTTATATAATTAATTTTAACTTTAAATTATATTACCCGTTTAGTAAACGAGGGTTGGGCGATAAAGGCTTCGTATAATAAAAAATTAAATATATATAATATAATATTCGGTATATAATTAATTACGTATTTTATTTAATTTTCTCGTAGAAGAATTTAAATAGCGGGGCGTAATTTAATTAACGCCGGCTATATAAATAGTATATTAACGGAAAGGAGGTTAAACGCTTTAATTTCGAAATAGGCCTATAATTATAAATAATAATCTTATAACTATTTTAATATTAAAAATAAAATTATTAAAACGGTAAATTAATAGAATTGGTTAGGGTTATACGTTTTTAATATTTAAAAATCGAAGAGCTTTAAAACTAAATAATATAGAACTTCTTTATTAGAGCCGGGTTTTACCCGTAGGAGGCGAATTTTATAAACGACCTATACGTATTTAATAGGAATCCGAATATTAAAAACCTTAAAGGGTAAATCCCTTTTTATATTATAATAAAAAGGAAAATAATTTAAATTATTAAAAGGCGGAAACGGGTCTCTCTATTTTTAAAGTATTAATATAATTACTAAAACAAACCGAATATTATTTACCTTATTAGTTTAATTATTTCCCTTTTTAAAGCGTTTTTCGTTAATAATTAATACGTTATAATTCGGAAAAGGATGTAAATTTCGAATCCTAACGTTACCCGCGGGTAATTTATTATTATATATCGTTTTTATCTTTTTCTTTTTAAATAATCGTTAAATAATAAAGTACGCCTTTAATTTATTATCCCGATTATTAGATTTAATATTTTTATAAATTAAATTCCGACTTTTATTAAATTTAATATCCTTATAGGATTAATAATTATTAAAATCGTTCGGTTATTAGAAGTATAAATTAAACGAATTTATTAAATATAAATAATAAGATATTTATATATTAAGGATAACGGTATCCGCGTTACTATCTTTAGAAGTATTTTCTATAATAACGTATTTATTATTCCGCTCTATAAGCCTATTTATAATATAAATGATAAATTAAAAGTTTAAAGGTCGTTCGTAATACGTTAAAGATATTAAAATATCCGTAACGTAATTAGCGAAAAGTTAAATAAAATATTTTAATAATTAAATAGTAATATAAAATAATAAATTAATATCTGTAGGTTATATTTAGAGGCGTAAATAATAGAAGGTAAAAAATAAAATTTACTTACGAAACGAATAATAAATTAAAGACCCAAAGGCCGTTCGTAATACGTTATAAGGATTGAAAATATCTATTAATATAATATATAAAAGGCTAAATAAAATATTTTAATAATTAAATACGAAAAAATATAATAATAATTAATAATTGTAAATCGTATTTAAAAGCGTAAAGAATAATAAGGAGTAAAGAATATAAGGAATAAATTGGAATTAGGAAGGAGGGAGGTTTTAGGAAATAAAGTCGGAGGCGAAGCAACTTCGTTTTATTTCTTAAATTTTCTATTGGACTATATTACTTATAAGCTTTATTATATATTTTAATATTATTGATTATCCTTTTAAAATGTATTTTCTATATTATTTTAATAATAAATTATATATTAGGGATTTTCTTTATTAAAATAATAATATTTATATAAAACGTTATATAGGGCGCTAAAAATAGATATTAAATAGAAGTTCTACGTAAGTACGTAGATATATTAAATTAAAATATATCCGATATTTAATTATTAGTCCGTAGTATCGGCGTTAAATTTATTAAGTAGAGTTCGTCCGCTTTACTGCTTCTCTTATTTTATAATTAGCTACTAATTAAAGTATTATATATCCTTAATAATAAACCCGTAAAGTAATTTACCCTAATCGTATATATATAATTCCTAATTTAATATTTACTCTATACCGATTAATATATTGAAAAGGGGTTTAATTATATATTATTATAAATATAACTATTAAGCGAACGAATCGATTAGGTTTTTACATTCGGTAAAATAGGGTAACCCGACCCTATATCGATTATATTATTTTATTAATATCCGTTTTAAAAGTTAAATATAAGTAAAAATATAATTCGCTACGATAATAATTATTTACCTTCACTTTCTTATTTATTATATATTATAAATTCGTTTAATTATTTTATTATTATATTCTAGCATTATTATATACCGAATACGATTATAATTATTATAAATTTATATAGAATTATTAACGTTAAGCGGGAAATTATATAATTAATTATTAAAATTTTTAAACCCTAAATATTTAATACCTTTACGGCCTTTAATAATGCCCAACCCCTATTTAACCTAATCCTATATTCTTCTAAATTATAAAAATTAATTATAAAAAGAATAATTTAAATAAAATAAAATAAATTCTTTACAATTTATAAAGTACCCCTATTAATTATCGCTAAAATTAACCCAGTAAATAATAATATAATCGCGAATATATTTAGCCGAAGCTTCGGGTATTTAAATTATCGCTTCGTCGTTATATATATTGCCGTTTAGGAATTTATAAATTACTTATATATTTACCGCCTTACCGAACCGTTAAACGAATTGATATTCATCCTTATTAAAAAAACCGTATCCATTATTATAATATATATTTCCGTAATTTAATTAAAATTCGTATTTATAAATTCTATCCGTATTATTATCGTTAAGAGGGTAAATGTAATTATAAAGAATATTAACTTCTTTTATTTTAAAAATACTTTTAAATTACTTTCTTTTAAATAATTTAAAAGGGGGGCGAAATAATTGAATTATATAATTTATAACGATTCGAATAAATTCCTCTAATTCGCAATCTTCGCTACTTATTCCCGTAGAAATTTATTATTTAAGAGGGATTACTATCCGGTTAAAACGCTTCTTTAAAATTTCGTAATAATAATTTATATCGTATAAATTATATTCCTTATCGAATATTTAATTTAATTAAAAACGTCCGGTCTTAAAAATATATATTTCTCCGATAATAATAAAATATTAATTAATATAGGGCTTTACTACGGTTAATATATATTTTAAAATTATAATATTATAACCGGTTATTTATATATATAGCGTATAAATATAATTTCTTATAAATTATTTAAATTTGCCGAGGAGTATATTTATATCGGAATCGTTTTAAATATTATACGTAATTATAATTATAAAATAAAGTATTTAAGCCCGTAATTTAAAAACTTTAGCGTATTTTTAAGCCTAAATTATAACCTTATTTAGGATTCCCTTCGAATTATTAAGAATCCGGTTATTAAATTTATTAAATAGGGGGTCTTTAACGATTATATTTATAATTTTCTCTATACGAATTAAGTATTTATTAAAGATATTTTCAATTTCGAAAACGTTAAATTAATCTTTAAATCTTTTAACGTTTACTCTTATAAGAATTAAAGTAAATTTGGTATTAATTAGGTTAAATATTTTATTATTAATTTAATTTCTAAATACTTCGGCGTTTATTCTTATAGGAATTGAAGTAGATCCGGTATCGATTAGGTTAAATATCCTATTATTAATTTAATTTCTAAATATTTCGGTATTTACTCCTATAGGAGTTGAAGTAAATCCGGTATCGATTAAGCTAAATATCCTATTATTAATTTAATTTCTAAATCCTTCGACGTTTATTCCTATAGGAATTAAAATAAATCCGGTATCGATTAAGTTAAATATCCTATTATTAATTTAATTTTTAAATCTTTCGGCGTTTACTTTTATAAGAATTAAAATAAATCTATTATCGATTAAGTTAAATATTTGAGAATTATTTTTAATGGGAATAATTTCGGGACCCTTTATTCGTTTTTTATTATATATATATATAATATTTAAATAATAATCGGAAATTAGGATTTAGGACGTTTACAACCCTATTAGGCTATTAAATTAAAATTTATATAATTATTTTTATTATTGGAATTGGAGCTTAGCGGAAATCGCTTTAACGTAGTAAAATTATCGTTCGGATTGATAAATTCCTTATTTTTAAAAGCGGGTATAATATTACGGAAGCGAATAAGGTTTATTATCGAAAGGTTAATACTTTTATTATTTTTTCCCCTAATCCTTCTATTAATCTCTTTAATATTTGGTATTTTAACTTCTTTATCCTCGACTTTTATTTTAAACGTTTAATTACTCTTTATTAAAGCGCGTATTATTATAATCCGCTATTTGGCTTTAAATTTTGTATTTTTTATAGCGGGTTTAATATACCGTTTAACGAAACGTATAATAATATCCTTTTCTATTCGTTTAAACGTTTTAAAAATCTTTTAAACCGTATTAAATAAATCTTCGGAATTAGTATAATATATACCGATAAAAGGAATAAAGGAATTGTAACGGCACGGCTCACCCGCTGGTCACCTGACTTGTTACATATCACTAAGTGAACTAGGGACTTGCTATTGTAGGTTACTTATTTATATTAGCGAACGCTGTATAACTATTCACCCGCATAACCTATTTACTCTATAGAATATAGGGCCTATATCTTTCCGCCTACGCTTCTATTTTTATACGATTAATTTTCCTTTTTTTCTCCATTTTACGATTTTCTATTAATTAAGGATTATTATTATTTTATTATAAATTCTTCCTTTTTACTATAATAATCGTAAGATTAAATTAATATTTATCGGGGACAATATAAAATATCCTATTTTAGAAAGAGATTATAATTAATTGCGCGCGATATAATAATCCTCCGTACCCTATTTAAATACCCGAATAATTATACGACTATAATTTATATAAAATAATTAAAATACCGAACGAACGATAGCGTACAATTAAGAAAAAGCGGTTAAATTAAAGGCGTAAGCCGTTAATAAAGTCGATTTCGAATTAATTAAATTAAATTAGAAAAAAACCCCTATTATAAAGACCCGTTTAAATCGTAAATCTATCGATAACCGTCGCGTCTTTACCGCTTAAGAAGTTTAAAGCGCTTTCGAAAAAACTGATAATAATAATTATAAAGCCGCTATTTTCGAATATTACAATACCTATATAATTCTTAAAATCGAGGCCTAATATTTTCCCGATACGAAAGAGTATATTAAAGAGGATTTAAAGAATAAAATTAAGGATATTACTATTCGCTATATTTTTAATAAAAAAGGACTTTACTTTCCGTTTAACCCCTTATTTTAATACGAAAATCCGTAGCCCGAAAGATATAGAAATTTAATAGGAATTAAAGATTTTATCGCCGAAATTAAAAAGAATCCCGATATTATATTTAAAGAAATAAAGGTCCGTATTATTACTATATTTACTTATAAAAAATAATCCAAAGAATTTTATATTATCGTTCACTATTTTAATAAAATTATAATAGATTTAAACGATTAAATTTAATATTTTAAAAATATATATTATAAACCCGAAAAGTAGAAAAAGAAGGTTCGTTTTTAAACTACTATCGAAAATAACGACGAAAGTACTTAGTATTACTTTAATGGCGTCGACGCGGCTACCCGTAAGGCTAATTAAATTAAATATTGCGCTTTTATTATTTAGGGTATTATTCTTAATTTTAATATCTCTAATTTTAAGACCGATTATAATAATAATAATTATTAATAAAGTAAGAAACCTATTAATTCTAATAAGGAAATAATAGAAAATTTAATAATTATTATTATAATTAAGGATAAAGAGATTTAAATTTTGAATTAAATAGTCGCTAATATTATTTATAATTCAATATATCGTAGCGCGATTTTAGGCAACGCTTTTATTATTATTATTAATAGAAAGTTTTTTAAGATTTTAAACCCTCCTATTTTCTATACTAATAAAAATAAAGATATTATTACTTTTGAAGTATAATATTATATTATAATTAATAAATTGAAGGTCAATTCGGATTATTTTATGAATAATAAAATTAAATAAATATATATCGAAAATCGCTTAATTAATTACGCCGTTAAAGATTTATAACCGTATTTACGTAATACCTACCCGAATTAAATTAATTTTTCGAAAGCCTTAATAAATTATTTTAAACGTTAATATAATAATCCTAACGTTACTTATTAAACGATCGAAGAATTCGAAAAACTCTATATATATTAGGATGATTTTTATATTTTTAAAAATAAATTTATTCATTTTATTAGCGAATATTAAATTCCGTAATCGAATTAAAAGGAAGCCTTCCATCGTCGCTTATCGATTAACTTCTAAATAGGAATAGCTTTATATATTACCCTAAATATAGTCGATTTCGACGGATATATTAAAATTATTAAATAAATTATTTATATATAAAAGGTAATTAAACGGACTATTACGTTATTTTCTTCGAATTTGAATAATTATAGTCGCGGAAATAATAATAAAAATAATAGTAATATTAATAAAAGAAGAGGCTCTTTTTCGATTAAAAGTAATTCTAATATTAATAATAATAATAGGAACCTAATTAAAAAGGAAATCGATAATATATTCTACAAGGGAATATACTTTATTTATAAAGAATAAAGATATTATATTAAAAATTACCTTAAGAAATCCGATTCTAATAATCGCCCCACTATAATAAATTACCGTACTTACTTTTAATTTATATATACTCGCTACGGTATTAAAAATAAAAAGGAGGATAAGGGTAAAGAGAAGGATAAATCGAAAAATTAATTATATTAAATAAAAAAAATTCCTATTTAAAGAAATTTATATAGTAATAATAAAGAAAAGCGTTTAATAATATAAATAAAGATTTTTTATATAATTATTTAGGAGGAGACCCTTTTATTATATCCGCCCTTATAAATAATAATAGAATTATAATTATTATTAAAGAAGTTATTATAGATTCGGAAGTTGTTATTTATATTTTAATTAATTAAATTATAACCGACCGTTTATAACGATTTTTCGGATTCGAAGTCAAAAGCGATTTCGACCCTATTAATATAGGAGGCCCTTTTATTGGAAATAATAGTAAGAAAATTACAACTATTCTGAAAATAAATATTATAATATAAAACTATACCGCTTATAACGAATAATTAATCGTCGCCGATATTTATTATAATATAATAATTAGCCGTATTTAATTCGAATACTATAACGTTATAATCGATTATTTACGAAGGAGGTTATTATTTAATAACGATTAATTAATAAACCCTAATTAAATAAAGAATATTTATATCGAAGATAGGGAAGGTTAACCTATCGATTTAAAATATTAGGAGGACGTTATCCGTAAAAAATAATTTATAGAAAGAAAGGATAAACGAAAGCGTAACGGGGCCGTAATATATCGCCGAATTCGAGAATTCGAGAATATTCTACAACTTTTACTTTCGATTAAATAAACGATATATTTAATAATTAATATTCTTTAAAGAATTACGACCGATAAAAAAATAACCGACCCTACTAAAAAAATATAAAACTCTATAGAATAGGCTTTATAAAACGAATTTTTACCGTTACCAATAGAATTAAAGAAAGCGTCAATAGAAATATTAAAGGAATAAAAGAGAGATTTTAAAGAGGATTTAAAATACTTTAAAAAATAATTATAGGGAGAAGATTTTAATAATAATATAAAAAAAAACGATTAGGGTTATTTTAAATAAAAAAGGGGAGCCGTATAGTATAAAGAACGAATGCCTAATATAATTATTATTAATTTTATAATCCTAATATAAATAATAAAAAAAGAATATTTAAGAGTAATAAATTTATACGAGATCGATCGCTTTATCGAAGAATATAGGGACTAGGAGTATTTTAACGGCTTAAATCCAGAAGAACGGGAATAGACTCTATAATAAATTTCTACTCGTTATTATAATTACGAAGATATTTTTAATAAACGACGGTTAAATACGTTATTAGAATTAGGAAATAATAATTATTATATTTAATTATAAAAGGGAATTAATTTTAAAAATTTGGGTTATAATTTATTATATAAAATAAATACGGATAAGTTAAAAGCGTATTAATTATATATTATAGAGAATTTAGATAAAAATTTTATTAAAAGTAATTCTATACTATAGGCTACCCTTATTTTTTTTATATTTAAAGTTAATAAAAAATTCCGCTTTTACGTAAATTATTAGAAATTAAATAAAATTACCCGGAAAGACCGCTACCCGTTACCTTTTATTAAAAAAACGTTAGCCCGAATAATTAAAGCGAAAATCTTTATTAAAATCGATATCCAATAAGCCTTTTATTATATCCGTATATATTTAAATAATAAAGAGTTTATAACCTTCTATATTTAATATAGGGTTTATAAATATAAAGTATTACCTTTCGGATTAATTAATAAATTATTAACGTTTTAAAAATATATTAATAATACTTTAATAGGATATTTAAACGATTTTTATAATATTTATATCGATAATATTTTAATTTATTCTAATAATAAAGAGGAATACGAAATTTATATTAAAAAAGTATTAAAGAGGTTTTATTAAGCCGGATTATAGGCTAATTTAAATAAATACGAATTTTACGTTATTAAAACGAAGTTTTTAAGGTTTATTATCGGTATTAATAGAATTTCGGTAAATCCGACGAAAATTTAAGTAATTAAAGAATAAAAAGAATTATTAACGGTTAAAGGTATATAATCGTTTTTAGGCTTTTATAATTTTTATTATAAATTTATAAAAAAATATAGGAAAATTTCGAAACCGCTAATAACGTTAATAAAAAAAGGGGAAGCGTTTAATTAAATAAGGGAGTATTAAATAACGTTTAATACTTTAAAGTAATATTTAATCGACGTATTAATATTTACTTACTTCGATTTCGAAAAGGAAATAAAATTAGAAATGGATATATTAAACGGGGTATTAATTAGCGTTTTATCCTAAAAATACGAAGATAGGTAATACTTTATCGTTTATTTCTCGGAAATAATATAAAAAATAAAATATAATTATCCGATATATAATAAAAAAATATTAACCGTAATAAGAGCGTTAATATATTAGCGTTCGGAATTTATTAGGCTCTAGCGGACCGAGCCTTTTATAATTATTATAGATTATAAAGCGTTAAAATATTTTAATATTAAACGCTTATTAAATATAAGATAAATAATATAAATATAATTATTATTATAATATAATTTCCTAATTATTTACCGACCCGGTAAAAATAACGCGGTAGTTAATATTTTATTAAAAAAATTAGAAAATATTAAAAATTAGAAGGAGCGGAAGGAATTATAACGTATAATACGCCTCTTTAAACCCGCGGGGGAAGAAGAGGATATAATTCGTATTTATACCCTAAACGCTATAAATATTCCTAAAATAATAACCAGCTATAAATTCGTTTATTAAATATTAAAGGCTAATAAAACGGATATCTCTTTAGAGGAATATCGTAAGAAAATTCGATAGAAAGAATTAGATTTTATAATATTATAAGAATAATTATTATTATTCCGTAGCCGTTTTATAATTTTAGAAGGTACTTTAAGGATTAGAACGATTTAGGATTATTATAATACTTTAGCGATAATTTACTTTAAAAGGAATAAAATACGTAAATTAATAATAACCTAATATTAATAGCCCAATTTAATTAAGGACGTTAATCGATATATAGCGAATTATATAATTTATTACGCTTTTAAATACTTATAGGGTAAAATATTAAAAATATTTTAAAATATTAAAACCCCCAAAAGAATTTAAAACCGTTTAATAATAGATTTTAAAAAAATATTATTAAATAAATATAGATACAATAATTTAATAAATATAATCGACCCCTTATTTAAAATTATATAATTATTCCTTTATAAATCGATTATTATGGGAAAAGAAGCTTATAAATTATATTATAAGGGTCCTTTCCGTATTTTCGGCCCGCTTAAAGAATTTATTAATAATAGAGGATTATAATTCTAATTAGATTTTTTATAAAAATTAACCTCTTTAATTGGTATTAATTAATCGTTAGCTTCTATTGGATATTTATAAATATTAGAATAAATTAAGAATTTCTACGAATAAATCGATTAAAAATTTCGTTTATATATTAATTATAATTAAAATAATTAATCGGAAATAATCCTAGCGTTAAATTATATTTAAAATAATTTACCCCAAAATAATATAGGCCTTTAATTTTACGAGATTTTATTCGGCTTCCCAATATTTATTTTTTTAAATTAAAAAATAAAGACGAATTTCGAAGGTATATTTTTAATAGAATATTTAAATCGATAAAATATTAAAAATACTACTAAGAAAATCTAACGGTATATAAATTACGTAAAGAAATATATCGAATTTATATAATAGAAATAAACCGTTTAAGTAAATAAAAAACGTTACGAACTAGATTTTAATATAAGAAATCGAATTTTTATCGTTAAAAAAAGTTAATCGACCGACCGTCCGAATAATAAATTGGATTTTCTATTAATAAAGTAATATTTTCCTATTATAAGTAAAAAGGGTAATACTTTTTTAATATAATTATTTTCTTCGTAGAAGATATCCAATTAATTCCCGCTAAATAAATTAAAGAAGTTTTTAAATAATTTATTATTAAGATAGGTATTAAAAAACCCGTTAGGGGAAATTATATTTAAAGACGAAAAATATAAAGTAGAGGAAATTACGGTTTTAAAGGTAGACCGAAGTAAATTATTTTATTAAATAAAGTAGACCAATTAAGATTTAAACCCGGAATAATATCCTATTAACGATTTTAAAAACGTAGTAATTAAATTAAAAGAATATTATAAGGAATATCCGGAGGTAGCCGGGCCCCTTCGAAAATTATAAAATTGGATTATAACGGCGATACGAAAAAAGGAAATATTAAAATATAAAGAGGATAATTTATTAATTTAAATAGGTAATAAGAAGTTGAGGAAGAAGAAGTAATTATATTTTCGAAAGATTCGAAGCGAGTCTTTTTAAAGGGGGGGGTAATATAATAGTATAGTTTACCCGTTAATCACCTAATTTATTACATATTACTAGGTGAATTAGGGACTTACTATTATAAGTTATTTATTTATGTTAGCGAACGCTATATAGCCATTTACCTATATAACCCATTTACTCTATAGAATGTAGGGCTTATATCTTTCCGCCTACGCTTCTATTTTTATACGATTAATTTTCCTTTTTTTCTCTATTTTACGATTTTCTATCAATTAAGGATTATTGTTATTTTATCACAAGCTCTTCCTTTTTGCCGTAACAGGAATTAAAAGCGTTTTAATCGATTTTATATCCGGTTTTTATAACCTTTATAACGATAAATAGAAGATATAAATATATTTCGCTAATAATTATCGCCTTCTTATTATAATATATAAGAATATTTTATAAGGGTTCGGTAATTTAAATATATTTATTAAAAGTATATAATATTAAATACTTCGCAATTTCGTATTTATATAGCGTTTTAAAATATAAACCGGCGGCGTCGGGAATATTTAATAGATTTAATCGGAAATTAAATATAAATTCGTAAACTTATTGGATAAGAATATTAATATATTACTCTTTTAAGCGGATTAGTAAAAATTTACTTTATAGAGGATTCGCTCTTCCGTCTAATTATAAATAATATTATATATAGTCGGAAAGAATTACTCTACCGGTTATTATTATCCAATTCGATATAAACGATTTAAATATTATAAAATAATATTTATATTCTAAATTAATCCGAAACCGATTCTAATATAATATTAATAATAAAGGTTTAAACTAGCGGCGTAAACTACGGAATTTAGGATTAAAACGTTAATATATTTAGAAGGGTTATTCTAATTCCGGACGATTTTTAAACGTTTAATTTATAATTAATTAGAAAAAATCATTTAGACTTTAAATTTAACCTTTTATAGAATAAAATAAATTATTTTACTTATTATTAATAGGGTACGTTTATTTACTCCTATAAGAATAGACTATTCTTTATTCCAATTAGAATAAATATAAAGGGGTATAAATTTATATTTATAATTATAAGGAATTAACGACTACGAAGATATATTTATAAATTATTATAACCTTTATATATTTTTCGATAATTTAAATAAATAGGGGCAATTACTTAAGAATTTAATAAAATATATTAAATCTATTGGAGGGCGGTAATATATCTCTATTTTATATTAAATACGCGAATATATATAATAAACCGCTATTAAAATCGAATTTAACGAATCGATTTATAACGTTAATACTTAATTTGGTATTAATTAATTTTATATACTTAATTAGTTCGAGGATTTCCTTCTTACTTTTACCGATTAATTATATAATATCGAATAGGGTATTTTTAATAGTATTATTATTAAATTAAACGCTTAAATCCTATAGTAATATAAAATAGCCGTATATATTTTAAGTAAAGAATTAAAATAAACGGATTAATATTATATTTAAATTTATTATTTTATTATTTTTACTGGAAATAAATTCGCCGTCTTCGGTATCGATTATAAGCGCGTTAATAATATATTATAAGAAGTTATTAATATACTCCGTAATAGCCTTTATACGGGTATTATAATTAAAATAAATAATATTAATCCGTATTAGCAAAATATTAAACGAAGGATATATTATTATACCGTTAAATAATATTAATAGGGTTATTATTCCCTTATTAATTATAAGTATTTACGTCTCTTTAATAATTAGCGTCGTAAAATCGTTAATTATTTTTCCTAAATTAATAATCGCTTTTTAAATATCGGAATAGAGGAATTACTATTAATACCCCTAATCGTAATAAATCTCCTTTAATTTATTAATTTTTATAACCGACGTCCTTCCGTTAATAACGTTATTAAAATTACCGGGTTCGAAAAAAGGAATGAAGGATTCGTCCCGGGTTAAATCGAAAATAAT
The DNA here is from genome assembly GCA_033439795.1 of Sordaria brevicollis. NCBI lineage: Eukaryota > Fungi > Ascomycota > Sordariomycetes > Sordariales > Sordariaceae > Sordaria > Sordaria brevicollis. The sequence continues at coordinate 814,120 of JAUTDP010000006.1, forward strand.
AGCCGTTTCGTCGCCGATAATAAACGTAAGTAACCTAAAAAGCTTATTAAATTTAATTTATTATACGAATATAATAAACGTTTATATATCCGTTAATTTATTTAACGTTAACGTAATTAAATATATTAAGCGTATTAAAGTTAATAATAACCGGATCGTCTTAAATATATTAATAAATATATTCCGGGTAAATTAGGCTTTATCGATTATAATAACCTAAAATTTAATATTGGGAATTATAATTATTTTTAAATAAAGTAGAATTACTTATATTTTTTTTTTAAAATTATATTAAATTAGCCTATATTTTAATTTACTCTTATAAGAGAAAATAATATTATATTAAAGGGGTAAATTTATATATTCTTTTTAATTAAATTAATTATAATAACGTTATCCTATATTAAATTATAATTTTTATTTTTAAAACTTAATTACTCGTCCGAATTATTATTATTAGCTTTAGGCGAATTAACGTTAAAATCCGAACCCTAATATTCTACCCTCTTTTTAGCTTTGGCCTTTTTATTTTAATAAGTTTAATTTCGTATACGTTAATTTATAAAAGCGTCCTTCCTTTATACGTACCCGTCTATATTAAATACCCGGCTCCCTTATAGTATTTAAATTTTCTTTATACCCTTAAAACTTTAATATTAATTAATCGTTGTAAATATAATAATAATAATAATTCGGGTAATATCCGTTTTATAATGGCCTATAATATATTTAGTTATTAATTCGTCGAACCAATTTTAATTTAAAATTTTATTATAACGAGGATTATCCTTCGGGATATTATTAAATTTAGCGTACTAATAGTAAATTTTAAAATTACCGAATATATTATATAATTCTTTAAACGTTTAAAGGATTAAAAAGGGTAGGAGGATTATAATATTAAAGTAGGTTTATATAGTTTTACCTTTCTATTTTAAATCGAAGAGCCTTTAATATTTTATAAATAAAATAGAATTATAAATTAGGGTCTTGCCAATTTTTATTTCACTAAATAGAATAGCCTTACTAAAGGGTTTACGTATTATTTTATAAATAATAAAGGCGTTTATTTAAATATTAGTTCGGGTATTATTTACTCTTATAGGAATTAGGAATTTAATTCTTATAGAAATTAATTATAAGTAAAATTTACTTATAATTTAATAAGGGAATAATATATAATTATTAATCCTATTAATCTCCTATTTAATTTAATTAAATTTCTCCGAAAATTCCTTTAATTTAAATAACGGCGGTAAATCCTATATAATAATCTTCTCTTCGTTAACTTTTCGCCCGAAGGCTCGCATACCCTTAATTATTAATTTACTATCTATTATAATATTTTTTATAAAATAATTCCGAATAATTAATACTTTAATTATAATATTTATTTTTATTTATAATTTTAATTTAGAGTGCGTATTATCTTAAGATAGCGTATCCCCGGTTATTATATATAAAAGATATTAAATTATATCCTCCGCTTAAATAATATATTAAGCGGTAATATTACCCAAATTGTAAAAAAGAAGGATGTAGGTCGTTTATTCGAATAATCTTTAAATTAAAAGCTTTTCTTATTTTTTATTATAAATTTATATAATTAGCCGGAGAGATTATATATTTATCCATTCGGCAATATTATTTAATCCGGTATTAAAATTTACAACCCTTTCGAAATTAATTTTATTAGCGTTAATTTTAACGCTTATTAAAATAATAAATTATAGAGTTTAATTAAATATTAGAACGTTACGGGTATATACCGTTTAGGTCTAGTAATTTATAATATTTTCGTTATTATTAAATTCGGGTATTTCTATACGGATTATATAAATAATTTACCGGAGCGTTATAAGGGCGTTTTATTATATATATTCGGCCTTATCTTCTTTAGGGTTTTTTATAAATCGGGTATCGACGTTTATAAAGAAGATTAATATTATTTATTTTTCGCCGTTTAATTTATAACCCTTAATAGAATTAAATATTTAAGTACCCTTTCTTTAGCTATTAAAGTAACCGAATAAAAATAAAACCCAAAATTAATTATTAATTAAATACCTATTAATACCCGCGAATTTATTTTAATATTATATAAATTTAACCGCCCCCTAATATTCAGGTCGCACCGAATATTATTATAAAATTAGGAAAAGGTTTATAAATAGAATCTCTTTCTATAAAATAGCCTGCGGGTCTATATTAGGATTAATTTAGAGCGTATTTCTAATTCTTATTACTATTATATAAGTAAGTAATTTAATAAATAGATAATTTTAAATAGCCTTTATAATATATATAATAATAAAGTTTTTAAACGTATTCGGGACGTTACGTAATATTACCCTAAAGGATAGGAAGGGTAAATTACCGTTTTAACTCTTTATATTTAATAGGGGTCCGAATTAATTAATTATTAAATTCTATTAATAATAAGTATTATATAGGTTATAAATCGTATAGGGTCTATAATTTATTCCTATTAGAATAAAGAAAATAAACGGGTATAAATTATTTAAACTAATATAATTTACTCCTATTAAAATTAATTAATTAATTTTAATTAAAATAAATTTAAAATAATAATTCCCGATTCCTATAGGAATTAATATTACGGCACCAAATTATTGGCAACGCTCCCCAGGCGTCTTGGCACCGAACCACCAACGGAACACAATCGTACCTACAATTATATCTCCACCCCACTTATATATATAGTCCGGGAGCAGAGTTTTCGCTACTTTCTCTTAATCTTCTCCCCTTCGTATAATAATACGTCTTCTCTAAACTTTTATTAAATCGGTATTATAATAATTTATTATACCTTTTCTATAATTAATAATTTAACGTTTATTAAACGTTTCGCTTTAATTAATTTATAGAAATAATATCGATTTTTTTTAATTAAATTTTATCGAGCCCTTTTCTACGAAATCCTTTATCCTTCTTATTAATTACCACTTTGACCGAGTATTACCGACCTTTCGCCAATTTTATAATTAAATATTATTAACTTTTCTCCGCCTTTACGCCCGCTTAAACCTAAATCCAATTTTAATTATAAATTTAAATAGCCCTAAAACGTTTAATATAAATACCCCGGGCCCTAACCCTAACGGCGAACGATAAACCTTCGCTACTAATTTTTTTCCTTTCCGTAATTAGTTTTATATTAATATTATTATTTATAACCTACGGGATAATTTTTTTCGCTTCGTAGGTATTATAAAAGCGGATCCCGAATTCCTTTTTTAATTCTATATTTATTTTAATATTATTAAAGCCTAATTTAATTACGCCTAAGATTATATTTACGACGTTTAAACCTAAATTATAATAAATTTCGGTATAATTTCCCGCTTTAAAACTTAATTCCGTAGTTATATTATTAAATTCGTTTAAAAAATTATTAAAATACGGAAATAAATCGATTAAACCTTCTTCTATATTTTTAAATTCGAAGCCGCCGTCCGTTTTTAAACCGTTCGGGCTAATATAATCGATTAACGAATTAACGTTACTTAATTTAAAATTAACCGACGTATTATTAAAATTACGTTTTAAATTCGCTAATATATTATTAATTAAATTAATTTCTAACCCCTATTTATTATTTTTTTCTTTTTATTCCCCTCTTTATTTAATTATACTTACGGCGCCGAACCTTTTATCTTTATTAGTATTGAACGTTCCCTTATAAAACGATAAGAGGAATATATTAATTAAAAATTTCTTATTAGTATTAAATTCGCTATTAATTACATTATCTATTTAATATTTATTAACCGGATCCTTTATATTTCTTAATACCTTTTTAACGACGTTTTTATATATATTCGTTTTAAAATCGACGTAATTACGGCTTCCCTTTAAAATTTTATTATTTAGCCCGCAAATTTTATTAATTTTTAAAATTTCTTTAAATAATTCGACCCGTATTATATTACTTTTAATATTTATATTAAAGTAATTTAGGAAATAGACTATTTATAATAGGGTACCCTTCTTTTCGCCGATTTTATTTTTACGTTTATTAAATTTGCCGACTTTTACGAATTTAATATTCGTTATTATATTAACGCCTTTAAATCGAAAATTAATAAATACTTTTAGGATATTTTTATTAATATTATTAACGTTAACCGCCCGGCCTTTAATAATTTCGAAAATTAGGTAGACTTTTTCTACGAATTTATTATTAATTTATTAAATACTAATTATTATATTAATATTTCGCCGTTTACCCCTATTTAATCCGCTAACGACCCTATAATTTTCAGTAAGGTTTCTACCCTTATAAAGAAATTTAATAGCTTTATTTTTACGGAAGAACGAGCCCGCTATAGAGCGGAAAATTTATATATATATTATGGTAGGGTTAGTTACTATATTATAATTTATATAATTAAAGCGAAATATAAAATTTAGGCCCTTATTCCCGTTTAAAATGCCTTAGTTTCGACGCCGACGTTTAAAGTAGGAAAAGTTTAACCTTTAATAAAAATCGTTATTAAAAGCGTAATAGAAAAGAATTAAAAAATTTATATTTATATTTTATAGGATTAAATATTAATTTCTCTTTTTTAAATTTTATTCGTTTTAATAACGCCCCCGAAACGTTATATTCTATAATAATCGATTCTAAATATTTATTAATAAATTTTATTAATTTTTCCTTCGTATAATATTATATTCTCCCTTTAATACCTTTTTACTACCTCCGTACCCTTTATTTAACCGACGGTCGTAAAGGAAATTCTATTTCCTATATTTATATTATATTTTATTTTATTAATTCTTTTACAAATTGTTTTATTTTTTTCGTTTAGCTTTTTAATAGCCCCGATATTATTTTCGGCCTCTTTTAATTAAAGAAGTATAACTTTATTATAAATTAGTTATAAAATATTATAAATTTCCCTAATTTTATTATTAAGGAAATACCTTTACTTTTTTTACCTTTTATTAAAAATATATTAGACCTTCCCCTATTGGTTATAGCCCCTTGAATATTATTAAAAATTAAACCCGTATTTCGAAACCCGACCCGGCCTTTTATTAAATTACGAAAATTTCGCTACTATTCCATTTCTTCCTATTATATTTCGAAGGTTTATTTTCGCCTAAATAGTTGTAATTAACTATAAAATATAATTATCCGCTTATTATTTACCCCCAATTTTATTTTAATATACGAAGAACCCGGCGTAGAAATTTTTAAATATATTCCCGATTAATTTTATTACTTTATTAAAATTATAATATTTTTCCTTAGTATTAATAATAATTTGCCGATAATTATAATTTTACTTTCCGACTTCGACCCCGAGGATTTTAATTAAACCTTTAGCGATTTCGATAATATTATATTTCGTACAATCTTTATTAATTAACTTATATTTATCCCCCTTTATTAATTTTTAATTAATTATTAAGATTAAATAACGGAATAATTATAGCTCTGGGCTATTTCGGCGGAGGATATTTAGAAATATATCGACGGAAAACTAATACCTATTTATATAAAAATTATTAAAGCTTTATTAGAATATTTTTACCGCTTTTAAAAAGTTTTCGACCCCGAAATTACGAAGATAATACCGTTTTACCGCCTTTTCGATTATAAAATCGACTTTATCCCCGGTTAAACCCCCCCGTATTATTATTTACGTTTTATATCCTAAAAAGAATTTTACGTCGTATATAAATATTTAGATAATTATTTAATTTCTAATTTTATTTATTTAAATTCGTCCCCTACGGTTATTTTTATATTCTTAGCCCGAAAATTAAAGGGTAGCGTACGAATTTATATTAATTATTATAAATTAAATAATATTATAATAAAGAATAAATATCCTATTCCCTTTATCCGCGAAATAATTAATTCCTTCCATAAAGCGAAGTAATTTAATAAATTTAATATTACTACGGTTTTTAACCGTTTATATATCGCCGAAGGCGACGAATAGAAGATTACGTTTATTATTAAATTTAATTTCTTCGAATATTTTATTATAAATTTTAATATAATAGGCGTACTAGCGTCGTTCTAATATTATATTAATTACGTTTTATTTAATATTTTAAATAAATATATTATAACCTATTTTAACGATATATTTATTTATAGCGGGATTAAGGCGGAATATAAGCGTTACTTCGAAAACGTTATAGAAAAGTTTATAAAAATAAATTTAATTATCGATATTTAAAAATACAAATTCTATAAATATAAAATAAAATATTTAGGGTTTATTATTTCTTACGACGGTTTATATATAGATTTTGAAAAGGTTAACGCTATCGTCGGTTAGGGCGTCCTAAAAATTTTAAAGGATTTTTAGCGTTTTATTAATTTTGTAAATTTTTACCGTAGGTTTATTAAAGGCTTTTTTAAAATCGTCCAACCCCTTATAATTTTTATATTTTATAATAAATAAATTAACCCTATATTTAAAATTATAATTATAATATTTAAACGTTTAAAGAATATTTTTACTTCGGCCCCTATCCTTATATACTATTACCCTAAACGTTAAATTATTATCGAAATTGATATTTTAAATTAAACGTCTAATAATATCCTCTCTTAAATTAATAAAGAAGGGAAATATTATTTTATTACCTTCTTTTCGTTTAAATATTCTCCGGCCGAATATAATTACGAAATTTATAATAAGGAATTCTTTATTATCGTTAAAGCCTTCGAAGAATAATACCCCGAATTCTAAAGAATTAAGAACGCTATTAAAATTATTATTAATTATAAAAGCCTTTAATACTTTATAACGACGAAATTCTTTAATTAATAATAAGTTCGGTAATTTAAATTCTTTAACGATTTCTACTTTAAAATTATATACCGCCCGGGCGCTTATATAATTATCTTTAATACCCTTTCCCGGTTACTTAAAAGTATTTTAACGGATAAATGTAATTTCGGCGACGATTGGGTAACGAATTATATATATATTTTATTACCGAAGGAGAATTAGATCGAAAAATTAAATTTTAATAATAATAACGGTAACGACGACGAATAATTTATAAGGCTTTTAATCTTTAATATCGAATTATTAATCGATAATTATATTAACGCTATTTACTTCGTTTTACCCAATTCCTTTATAATTATTATTTACTTTTAAAACCCTAATTATAAAAAATTCTTTAAACGTATTAGGAAATTCGTAAGGGCTATTATAACGGATTACGAAATCCTTTATAACCGGATTTTAATTAATAAATAGGTTTTTATCCCCCTTTATAATAAAATTCATTTTTAAATTCTTTAGCGTATTTATAATTTAGCGCCTAATAATTATTTAAACCGTTTTAAAATTTATAATTTTATTTAACGGATTTATATTTAACTTAATTTATTTAAAAACGTAATTACCTTCGTTTAAAATTATTATTTTTACGCCCGGGTTAAAAATTCTAAATTTACGCCCTTAAGCCTATTCGAATTTATATTAATCCTATTTCGTTAATAGTCCGACCTTTTAATAAATTTTATTAACCCCCTTCCCGAAATTAAAAACGGCGGGAGGGCGTATACTTATATTATAATAATTATTAATCGTTTAACGAAAATACAATATTATATCCCTATTTATAATTTAATTATTAAAGGAGTCGTTAATGCCTTCCTCCGCGAGATTTACTATTTATATAGCACCCCTAATTTTATTATTTCTAACCGCGGCTTTTAATTTATTACTATTTTTTGGCGGGAATTTTATCGATTCTTCGGCGTTTAATAAAAACTTTCTTTATTTATTTATTTAAAAATTAACGGCTAAATAAAAATCGTAAACGCTTATATCGAATAATATTTATACGTTTTCTATTCTTATTATTGAAATAATTAATTTATTTAATTACCCTTTACCGAATTTATAGCGAATAATTATATTTTAAAAATTATAAACCTTTCCCCGTTTTTTATTAATTATAATTAATATTCGAAGATAAATATTAAATCCCTTTAACGTTATAACGCCCTTATATCGCTAATATAATATTAAGAACTATTTAACGTTCGGGTAATTAAAGAGCGTATAGATTATATTACTACTAGGGCCCGCTTATTTATAAAGGAGGCTTAAAAGAAATAGAAGCGTTATATTAATATTTATAGGTCGGACGCCTTAAAATATATAATTGGAAATAAAATTTAAATTAATATTAAATATTAAAATTAAGGCCGCCTATCCTTTAAATTAACCGATAAATAAATAAACCTATTTATCGTTAAAAAAATATACCGCCGGGTAATCGCTTTTATTATAAATATAATATATAAAATCTTCCCTATTTTCTATATTTCCCTCGTCCGGCTTTATTAAGAGGATTTATTTAATTAAGGAATTTTTAATAAAATTTTCGATTAATAAATAAAAGGCGCTATCATTTTTAAAATAATACTTAATAAAGAAGAATAATATTTCGAATATATTTTTAATTTTATATAATCCTTAAAAGGTAAATTACTCTATAAAATTAAATAACCCCGATTTTACCCGCCGAATTAGCGCCCCGTAAAGGATTTTTAAATTAATATAAACGATATTTAGGATTTTTACGCTAAATACCCGTATAAATTAAATTTTAAATTTAATAAGACTTCGAATTTAGTATTAGCGAAAATTAAACGAAATTTTAAAGGAATATAATATAGCTAACGGCTCGCCCGAGCCTAATTTATTTCCTACGTATAAATTATAATACGCCCCCTTAATCTCCTATATATAGATTATAATACATCCTTATAATCTTTTACGTATATATTATAATATATTTTTATAATCTCTTCCTACGGTTTTAGTTTATAAATTATATAATTATATTATTTAGGCTTTAAATTTTATTTTTTTTAATATCTCTTTATAACGAAATATAATAGTAAAATTATATTTTTATTATCGTTTTCCTATCGAAATATTATATTTTTATTAATTATCTTCTATTAAAATTTATTATCTCCGAAGCGAAGTTTTAACGTTTTACCGGTTATTTAAACGAAAATTTATATAAAAAAATTACTTATAACTCACGTAATTTCCTCCTCTTAACGTTCAGGATTAATATTTTCGGTAATATTAATTATATAAATTATTTCCGTTTCGATTACATTATAAAAACGCTTTTTAATAAGAAATTAAATCGATTAATTAAGGTCGCTATAAATAAAGCGTATTAATTGGGTTTCTTTTTAATACCGATATTTTTATACAGGAATATTTATAACGGGACGCTTAAGAACCGACTATATTAGGGCCTAAATACGTTTATTAGCGATTTTTTTAACGGCGGCGCGCTATAGAATAATTAATATTATATTATATATTCGCTTACCCTTCGATAATATATTTATAATATCCTTAGTAGCTTTCTTAGGGTTTAAAAGCCTAAATTCGGCTTTAATAACCGCTTTAATAATATTAAAATATATTAGGAAATTTTTAATAGCGACTATAATACGCGTACGTAACGCCTCCTCTTAGACGAAAGTTCTATTAACGTTGCATTTCTAAAATTTAATTAATTAGCGAATTAGGGTAGTAATATCAGCTCCGTCGCTAATTATTAGGATAGCGGGTTTATTTCGTTAATAAAACGCTAATTAAAAAAAAAAAAAAAAAAAAAAAAAATTAAATTCACTTTATTATAATTCTTTTTATAATTAATATATTTATAGTATTTCTTTTTCTTACTTAGGGGGTAGAGGTATCGAAGCGTTATAGGAATATTACTATTTAAAATAATATTTTTAATAATAAATTTTAAATAAATTATATAACCTATACCTTTAGTGGGAATTGCATTAGGATTTTTACGAAGGCGATAGCGAGGAGGTATAATAACGTTAAAGAAACGCGCGAAATTTTTAAAGAATCTATTTTATTATAAACGAAGGAAGAGTATTTATTGTATAAGGAATTTAGGGAACGCTAAAATTACATTAATAAAAATTATAGAAAGGAAAGGAAGGAGAGAAAGAGAATTTAAAAATTTAAAAATTTAATTAAAGTAGGAAGGGAAGAACCGTAAACCTATATATTATTTTAATTATCCGGATTCGGCCTAGTATAATATTATTTATAACTATTGCGGTAAATAATCGCTAAATTTATTATATTTATTTTAATACGCACAATAATATAAGCTACCCGTTATTATTACGCTTATAATTTATTAATTAATTTATAAAGGTATCGGTATATTAATTTTATTAATAATTGAAGTTAATTGCGTTTTAGAACCGGGGGTATTATTATAGTATTAAATTATCGGCAACGCTCCTTAAGCGTTTTAGTACCGAATTACCAACGGAGTATAGTCGTACCTATAATTATATCTCCACCCTATTTATATATATAGTCCGGGAGTAGAATTTTCGCTACTTTCTCTCGATTTTCTCCCCTTCGTATAATAATACGTCTTTTCCAAGCCTCTGCTAGATTAGTATCGTAATAATTAATTAATAAAGTATTTATAATTATAATCGATATATTAGTAATAGTCCTTAACGGATTTATACCCCAATATACCGATAAAAAACGTTATATTAAATTCCTATATCGACGTAAAGTTATACGTAAGCGTTTAACCGGGGACCTAACTCCTATTAAATTTTTTAAAACCTTCCGAATTTTTATTAATTAATTATAATTCGGTAGGAATATATTTAAAATCGGCTATATTATTATTACAGGCCTAGCCGTAACTACACGTAATTAGCATATTGCTATTACGTACTTATACTCGTATAGTAGTCGCTTCCTAAAACGTACTACTATACTCGGGATAATCCCGCCCGTACGGGATATTACGTTATTACTTACCGCCTATACAATTAGGGTTACCTAACCGCGCGTAATTAGCGCGTTCCCGTCGCGCCCTATAAAAAGCAGGCCTCCTACGTATATTTTCTTCCTTTTCCTTTTTCTTCCTTTATATAATTATATATATTTATATTTATTATTTACCCTTATATTAATTATCCCTATAATAATTAATTATACTTTTAAAATAATGCGTTTACGCGTAATTTTATTTTATTTAAAATAAGTCGCTTATTTCCCGTTCGCTGTATACGAGCCGTCGAATTAGTATATCTCCTTTATTATTAAATCCTTTTATTTAATTGAATAAGGGAGGGTTTCTATATTTAATAAATAAAAAGATTTATAATAATTAAACGATTTTAATTATACCGCTTTCTATATTTTATAATAGCGATAATAACCTTATAATCTTTTCCTTTAATAGTACGTTGAATATTCTCCCTAACGCTCCAATTTTTAATATTAATTTTACTAATCTTAATAACGCCGTTATTTTAGAAACTTTATATAATATTACTAACAATAATAATAATTTAATTTTTAATATTAATATCGCCCGCGCTATTTTTTACGAGTTTGCTTCCGACGAAAATACTAAGGAGATTTTTATAAATTTCGGCGACGACGAAGAGCCCCGTTTCGTCCTTTACGATTATTTCGATTACGTTTTTTTAATTATTAAAAAAGCCGCCTTTACGTTTATTATTTTATTATTTAGCCGCATTTATTAACACTTTTACAACGATTATATATTTATTTACAATTAGAATAATAATTTTATTAATTAATTCGATATAATCTTTATTAACTTTAGAAACCTTTAGGCGTTATACGTTACTTTTTAAAAGGAATATTCCGATTTTAAAACTTAATATAGTAAATTTAATATTTAAACCGTTATTATATTTTCTAACCCCGGTAATTCCAACCCCGCTATTTTGGGTATTAATAATACTTATAAATAAATAGTCGCCAACCCCCCCGTTTTTATTAATTTCGAAAAGGACCCCGCTAAGTGTGTTCGTATTTTCCGCTCTTAATATATAGTTATTTAGACTTAATGGATTTACGACCCGATATTATTTTAGGACGAGCGTTAAAAGATCTTACGTATAATTATATTATTCGGCCCCGACTTTAAATTTAGTATTAACGATTTTATTGAAATTATTATAATTGAGAATAATAAAGACGTTTGGGAGTAGAAGACGGGCGCCGAATTTATATAATATTTAATTAAGCGTTTCGAAATAATTAATATTAAGTAAGATGCTTAACGTCGCCTAACCGAGTACTACTAGTTTAATAAGAACTTTACCGATTTCGAGATAGAATTAACGTCTTTAATAACTATTTGCGGCTTAATGTTAGATGGTATAAGTTTATAACGTAAAGTCCTTAATGAATTGGATGATTATAGAATACGATTATTAATTTAAGAGAGAAATCGAATCGAAGTTCGATTTCTCGGCTATTTATTTATATATAGGAGTTAATTTGGGTCGTCCCTAACCCGACTCTTATAATACTTAAAAGAAAAGGTAAATTTATAACCGATTTAATATCGAATTGTAATTCGTTTCGATTTATTCCCTTTTTCCCTTTATAATTACCCCCTACGTTAATTTACTACCGTCCTAGTAATTCGTTTAAATATATACCCTTATTACCTATTCGCTTAAGTTCCGAATTTTATATTATTTATCCTTTATAACCGATTTAATTATTTATTTCTTTAATACTATATTTAGTAATTTAAGCGACAATTTCGTTAATATTATTATATATATCGTTTTTATAAATTTTGAATTCTTAATTAATAAACGGGCCGTTAACGATATATACGAATATTTTACCATTACGATTATAAACGTTGCGGACATTCTATTTATTATTATTAATATTTTAAATTTTAAAGCGGTTATCGATTATAATTATTTTAAAGCTAACTTAAGTATAAATTAAATCGGCGTAGGAGTATTACTTAGTTAAATTATACGGTCCTCTAAGGGTATAATCCTTCGTTATATTTTAGATAATTTAGTAATATTTATTAGCCTATTTATAATTATTAAAACGTAAATAATCTATTAATATTAATTTGAACGCTTATTCTTACTTTTCGGCGCCGTCTTTAAAATAATTAATTTCCTCCTATTAGTTTTTATTTTACTCTTCGAAGTATTTAATACATTTAATTAATTTATTGAACGCTTTTTAATTATAATTCGAAATTATATTTATAATTAATTTAAATAAAAATTAAATTCTAATATGATTATAACCGAAGAGGATACGTTATAGGGTCGAAGTAGTTCGGCTAATTATAATTATATTAAATAGTTTATTTATAACCGGAGTAATATTTATATTAGAAGTTGTTTTACTATAAATAAAATAGTTATTAAAATCGATTATATTTATATTTAAATTTTAATTTAGTTTAAAATTCGGCGACGAATTTACTTCGGAAAACGAATTTATAATTAAGGAGGATTTAAATTGTTTAAAAATCTTAAAGTTAAAGTCGGAAATAGATTATCTCTTTTTAATTATATAGTCGGTAGTAAAAATTTTAATAAAATTAATCGATTTAATTAAAGTATTTTAAGTAGGGATAATAATTCGAATTAGAAGGGCGGTAAAATTTTTAAACTTAATATAATTAATAGTATTAAAAATATTAAAGATTTTAATTTTTAATATCGTTAAAGTATTTAAAAGAATAACCTTATTAATTTAAGGAATTAAGTTAAGCTTAATTATAATAATAAATTCGTTAATAATATTATTAAGCGGCGAATTACCGAAAACGACGTTATATAGAATAGCGGGCTATTTAATTAAAGTAATTTATAATTTATTATTTAAAAATAAATTTAATTTTTCGAACGCGCTAGTTTAAAGTTATTTAATAGGGGTTAATCCCTTTATAATAAACGTTAATTTAAATTCGGTATAACGTATATTGGCTTAAATTCCTTCGGGCTTGGCTTTTAAATTAGAATTAGAAATAACTTTATTGAATTCGGCCGGGGTTATATTCTTTTTTATTTAATTTTTAAATTTATTAATATTTTCCTTATAAACGTTTTATTTAATTTAGAATTTAAAGTCCTAACGGGTAAGGTATTTTTATATAATAGTAAAAGCTTTATTATTTACGTCCTTTTTAATAATAATATTAGTATTAAAATTGGCGTCGAATTAGTATATTTAAATATATTTTTTTAAAACGAAATTTAAAAGAGGTTTAACGTATTATTTATAATTTTTAAATATTTTAGCGTTTTATTCGTATTAAGTTAATTTAAAGTTCGCTTTATATTAATATACGTAAAAAAATATTTTATAAATTTTTATACCGGTTTTTTTATTTTATTTATTTTATTTACGGAAGGATTTTAATAATTTTATAATTTAATATATTACGGTTATTACGACCTAAGTAGCGATATCCGGCTTATAGGGTAAATTTCCTATAATTTTTATAAGGTAGATTCTATCTTTAATCGCGCTTAAAAATTTAGTAATTTCTTTATAGTATTTCGTTTATAAAATTTAAAAGCTATTAATTGCGTAAATAGTTAAAATTACTTCGGTTCGCTTTCTATTATCGTTATAAAAGTTGCGAAATATTTTAATCTAATTAAATTATAAATATTTAAAGACGTTCGAATTTTAATTCGATTTACCCGGAATATAATTAATTTAACCTAGGACGCATTAGCCTTTTTAATTTTATATTTCGCGGATCGCTTTTATAATATTAGAAATAAAAAAGTTAGAGATAATAGGATTATTATTATACGTATGCGTAATAAAGTGGCGTAAGCGTATTAATTTACTTTAATTTAATATAATTAAATCGTTTGCGGTAATTATTATAATAATTAATTTCGGATTATAGGTTTATTTTAATTATATAATTTAATTAAAGTATTTAAGGATAAGAAGAAATTTAGCCGAAAATTAATTTATACGCGTTAAATATTATAAGGCGGGTCGCGTTATAATTTATATATAGTAAATAATTAATACTTAATTATTTTATCAATTTAAAACGAACCGGGTTTAAAGAGGGAAAATACGTCTAATTTCCTTTTTAAGTAGTATATTATTTAGATACTATAAACTAATACGGCCAAATCCGGTTCTTCGGGTTTCTTTAATTTATTAAATTAAATAGGGAGCCGCGTTTTATATTCTTTAATTAATTGCCGATTATTTTCTATAAAGCCTTTTTTTTTAATTATATTATAAGGCTTTTAAATATTCGATTCGTAATTATAACTTTTCTATTTTATTTTATAATTAATATGTAATTTATTTTTTATTTAAACCGTTCGCCGTTTTAATAATCGTTCTATTTCGTAAAAATAGAATTAATTATCGTTTTTTTCGATAAATATATAATTTAACCTATTATTCCTTTTCCTACCGAATAAGTTTTTGCTTTTAGGGTATTTACGAAAGTATATTAAAGAAATTACTTTATAAATCTTTTACGTTTTTAATATATTAAATTTGTAAATTAAATCGTTAATTTTATATATTATTTTAAAAGGGCCGATTCTTTATTAACCGAATTTTCGTAAAGGTTCGCCTACGGGGTTATACTTTTTATAAAATCGGATTATTATTTTATTTCCGACTTTAAAGGATAAAGGCCGGTATAATTTATTATATAAGAGTTTATATTTTATAACGGCCTAATTTAGGGCGTCGTTAATTTTTTAATTATATAATTTTTATATCGTTTTAAAGTTGTAGTCTTTTAAATCTTATAGTTTAATAAAGTTTAAAATAATATTAGGCTTAAAATTGAATATTAATTCGTTCGGGATTAAATTTAATAGGGTAGATAAGGAATTATTTATATTATATTAAAACGTTAATAAAATATTAGGCTAAAATATATCGAAATTCTTAATAGTATAGTATTTAATAGCGAATTCCACTTCCTAATTTCTCCTTTCGTTTTTTCTATTAATTTAGGAATATTATATTGTAATATATATTAATTTATAACCTAATTTATTAAATATAATTTTTTAAATTTCGGATAAGAATTTTAAATTTTAATTATTAATTATTATACGGAATAAGCCCTAATTATAAAGTAGTAATATCGTTACGAATTTCTTTACTTAATTTTTCGTTAAATAAATTATCTTCTTTAAAATTAGGATAACTTTCTTATTAAAAGCGTAAACGATTATTATAAACGAATTAAAATTTTCTCTTCCCTATATCGTCGATATATAAGGCTATTTGGGTAAACCTATTATAAAATCGATATAAATTATATAATATAGAATTAATTTAAGGATTACGGGTTAAAATTAGTTAAGAATCGCTTTACGATTTATTTTTAATTTATTATATTTGGGGTAATAGGAAATATACGTCCTAAATTAATATAATAACTATATAATTGATAAATCCTCTAATTTTTTCGCTATTTAGGATGGGCCGAAATAATATTTATTATTATAAGCTATTTTAAAAATTAATTTAAAATAATTATACGGTATATATAATCGAATTGCGCTATTATACGTTTTATAATATAATAGGCCATCTTTAGAGAGTTAATACTTAAAATATCGGTTTTTAGGGAAATTATAGCGTACGTTTCTTTCGGCGTAAAGTTTTAATTTTTCTATAATTTAAAAATAGTAAACGTTTTCTATATAGCCTTTAACGAAATCCGCTTTAATTTCGTCCGTTATTTAAATATAAATTAAGTATACGGAATTTTTCTATATATTATTTAATTCGCTAATTTTTAAATTGGGGTAAAATACTTTAAATAATAGCCGGGATAGGGTATTTAAAATTATATTAATTTTATTAAAGATATACTATATATCGAAATCGAATTAAAATAGGTAAATTAAAATTATAATTAACTTCGGATTGAATTTAATTAAATTTATTATTTTTAAGGTAATTTAATAAATAATATTAGCGGTTGCTTTATAATTGGTAAAAACGATTATTAATTTATAATATAATTAAATAATTTATTTTATTATTTTATAAACCTATACGAAATAAGCGATTTCGAATTTTATAAGTTAATACCGCTTTTTAACGTTCGAAAACCGCTTACTATAAAATATAATTAATTCGATATTTATAATAAGGAAAGATTTACTATTTTAAAAATTATTTTTTAAATAAAAGATAATTAAACCGAAATTAAATTCGAATAATATATTAATTTTATAGAACGTTTAACGGCCTAAATAATAATAAAAAAGGATTTACTCTTTATAAAATTAATTTTATAAAATTTTAAAAGCTTTTTTCTCTTATTAAATAAATTTAAAAGTAACCGTTTTTGTAAATTTTTAGCGAACGGGTTAATTTTTATTCTTTAATATCCTTTTCTCCGCTTTAATTTATATTATAAACGTAATTTTACGGTCTTTAAACGGTCCTACTTTTTAAATAAATTAAGGTATGAATTTCTTAAAGAAATTATTAATACCGATATAATATTCAAAATTAATTAAATTAATAAATATTTTAATATCCTAAATTATAATAATTCGGTTTTCGATTATTATTAAACCGAATATTAATACTTTATAACTTAAAAGACGAATTAATAAATAAATTACGAATAATTTCTTCGTTATAATATTCAAATTAATTTTTTTAAATAATTTTAAAATTATTTTAATATAAATAAAATATTCTTTAGTTATATTATTAAAAACGATAATATCGTCGATATAAATTATTGCGAAAATTTAGTAAGGGTAGAATCGCTTATTTATAAATTTTTAAACGTAAAACGGTAAATTTTTATAATTTATTAAAACGATATTTAACCTTTCTAAACCTTTAGGGCTAATTAAAATTATTCTATTATAATAATAAAAATAAACGGGGAGTTAATAAAAAAAGGCTAAATTATCGAAAATATTAATAAAATATTTATTTTATATACGGGCGATAATAGAATTTTAAATTAATAGAGGGTAAGAATCGTTAATAATAACCCTATTAATAGATTGCTAATCGATAATAACCTTTATTTTACGTTTATTATTTATTATCTTCTAAATTATAAAATAAAGGTATCCGAAGGGGGTAGAACGCTTTATTTATTCTAATTTTCTATCTTCGTACATTTTATTAAGCGTTTTATTCAAAATTTTTATATCTTTTAAACTAAATTAATATAGGCGAAACGCGACCTTTTTATAATATTAACTATCGACTAAATCGACGTGTAGTATTTCGTCTTTATCGATAATAATAGTACCAATACCGTTATAAACGTTATACTTATTAATTATTACTTTAATTTTTTTAGTAAAGATTAGGTCCTTTATATAAATTATAACGCTAAAATTAAATTTAATTTCGGGGATATTCTTAATTTTATTAATTCCTAAGGACGGAATCCTAATTTAAATTTATTTTATTAAGTAGAGCGAATCGTCTTTTATTAAGGGTTTATCTTCGGGAATTAGTTTAATAATTTCCTTTACCGCCTTATTAATTTTCAAATCCGGTATAAGGGTTATTCTTTCCAATTCTTTTATATAATTAAATTCTTTTCCGATTTCTTTATTTACAACGGTTAATATAATTTAAGCTTAATCGAAAAAAATCGATTTATATTTATTAAAATCGATATTCCAAATCGTTCCGAATCGCTAATTTTTATAAAATTATATTAGGGTTAGGTTCGGGTTTACTATTAAAATAAATTTGGTTATATTTACATTAAAGATATAATTACGGATATATTTACTCTAAAATACGAATATAAAATCCTTTAATATATTAATTAATATAATAATATTAAAATAAACGTAATTTACGGATATTCGTATTTTATAATATAATGGAATTATTATATTATAATTAATTATAACCTTATAAGTAATTAACTTTATTCTATTATAGGTTTTAATAATTATACCGCGATACGAATCGACTTTTATTATATTAAATTTAAAATCGATTAAAACTGTATTCGGGACGGTTTAGGACGTACTAAATAAGAATTTAGCCGGGAATTTATTAATAATTTATATTTTAATACGGAATTTAATTTAAATTACTTTACTATTTATTATTCCTATTATAAATAAGTCGAAATTTATTTATTATTTTAAAATTATATTACTTCCTATAATATTAAAATTCTTTTCGACTAAATTATCGAATTCGACGTTAACGCTTCTTCGAAGGAAATTTCGATCGATAAGGATATTAAAGTAGTTTATATTAATATAAATTATATATTCGGGGCCGAATTTAGTAAATTAAATTATAATTTAAAAGAAAGTATATAATATTCCTTCGATTTTAAAAAGTATTAATTTAATATTAATTATAAGGAGGTTAGGGCCGATTAATTTAGGGTTTATTATTATTATAATAGCGGCGTTCGGTTAAGTAAATTATAATTTTAATTTAGGGTTATAATAATCGCTATTTAAAGCGTATTAGAGTATATAACGACGAATTTTAAATTATTAACGGCATTTCTTATACGTAGTTCGTTTTAAATTATTAAAAAGTATAAAATAAATTAAAGATTAATTATATTTATTAATTATATAATAAAATACGGATATAATATTAACGTTAATAAATATAAAGGTTTCCTCTTCGTTAGAATTAGAATAGTAATTGTATTTTTTAAAATTTTAAATATAAAATTAACGGATTTTTTCGTCGGATTCGTTACCGATATTAATAATCGTTTTGCGTTCCTTATTGGCTAAGAAAATACCGTCGGAGCGGTATACGCCGGGCTTAATTTAATAGCGGTAAAAACGCTTATATAAGCGGCGAATTTAAAATAATTTTTTATTTCCCTCTTTTTAAAGTCTATTTTTATTATAAGCCTTTTAACGGTCGGATTTATTAGCGAAATTTTACTTCTATTTACTTTAACGATTAAAACGGCGGTTTAAATCGTAGGGCGGGTAATTTAGGCCGTAATTATATATAATAATATTTATAGGGGTTAAGGCGGCCTATTAATAATTCGATTTAGCCGCGATGTAGTAA
The DNA here is from genome assembly GCA_033439795.1 of Sordaria brevicollis. Classification (NCBI taxonomy): domain Eukaryota; kingdom Fungi; phylum Ascomycota; class Sordariomycetes; order Sordariales; family Sordariaceae; genus Sordaria; species Sordaria brevicollis. Next base: position 834,030 of record JAUTDP010000006.1, read on the forward strand.
GAACCGTTAATAAATAAATATTAAATTTTAAAAGCGGGTAGAATTAAACGAATATTTTCGAATAAAATAAACTTTCTTTCTAATTCGGCCTTTATAAAACGAACGTTAAAATCGGTATTATAATTGTTAAAATTATTAATTAAATTAAATCGATAAATTTCGGCTTTTTATTCGATATATTTAATAAAATTATCGGTTATTATATTATAAGATAGTTCCTAAATTAATTAATATAAATTAAAGTAAATAGCGAATTAAATACGGGAATTAATATTAAAGGCGTTATTATTTTTAAATTCGCGGCTCTAATATAAAATTTAAAGAGCCGTAATATAAATCGGCTTATTAGTAATATAATCCTCGTACGAATATTTAATAGAATTAAATTTAATTAGGATTTAGTTTTTTATCGGTTTAAAGCAGGCGATTAAAACGGCTTTCTAAATATTTAAATCGACTTTATAAATTACTCGCTATTAGGGATTTAATTAAATTATTTATTAAATTTTAATTACTCTATAAAATAATTCGTTAAAATTGAAGCGCAAATATTTAATACGGGCCGGGATTATAACATTTAATATAACGGATTCGAAGAATAAATAGACCGATTTATAATAAATATCCCCTTTATAAATATAATATTTATAACTTTAATATTCAAATTTAAATATATTAGGGTAGAAAAAACCGGTTTATTTAATTTTCTATCCCTAAAGATTTCCGTTAAGATTATCGCGGTTAAAAGCGTTATTAAAATTAGCGGCGAATTTAATAACGATTTGGTTTAGGGTTTAGATATTATTATTAACGGTCGCTATTATTATAGTTTAAATTATAGTAATAAATTCGGCTCCGCCGAATTAATTTTACTAATTTTTATTTTAATTTTAATTAATAAATTAATTTTAAAATTAATCTTCCTTTTAATTTTAATTTTAAGCTTAACCGCGTCCTTAGGATTAGGAATTATTGCTACTTTAATTATAGGGGCTTATTTAGGACGTAAAGTTAAAAAATCCTACTCTAGGGTCGAAACCCGAATTAGGTTATCCTATATCTCGTTTAAATATAATTTAAACGGTATTAATTAAAAATCCTATAAATTTAGAAATTTAATTAATTATTTTTAATAAGGAAATTATTAAATTTAATAACGGTTTTTAAAGTATTTAAAACCGTAATTAATTCGGTTTAATTAGAACGTTTAGTAAATTTTAAATTAATTATTAATAATTATTATAAGAAATTTTTAATATTATATCCGGTAAATAATTATTAAGAGGATATATCGAATTAATTAAAGGAAGATAAAAATTTTAAAAAGGGTTATAAAATCGGGATAGAATTTTCTCCTTTTTTTTATTAATTTAATAGAATAAGGACGGGGTAAAAGTAACTTTATATTAATTCTTTATTCTTTCCTTTAAACTCTTTACTACGTTAATTCCTTCTTTACTTTTATTTTTTAATTTATTAAATTTTATTTTATAAAATTTAAATTAAGGATAAGAATTATTTTAAAGGAAGAGTAATTTTATAATAAATCGGTTTCGGTACCGAATAATATCCTCGTCGTTTATAACCGATTCTATAATTATTCGAAAATTTAAATTAATATTTTCTATCGGTTTATTTTTAAAATTACTTTCCTAATAGAATTTTTCGGCTAAATTTAAACCGAACGAACTAACGGTTTAATCCTTTTAGGATAAAAGAGAATTTAATATTCGGGGTTCTTACTATATATAATTACTAATTTAAATTAATAAAAGAAGGGAAGGGGTATCGATTTATATAGGAGACGGATTGCTTTAAATTAGCTACGGCTTATAATAAGCCTTAAAATCTTTTACGTAATTCTAAAAATCTTTTATTAATATAAAAGATTAGGTAAATACCCCCTATAAATTTAAATTAAATTATATTATAGCCGGTATACCGGGGGCGTCTAAGAGTTTTTCGTTATTTATATTAATTCGAAATAAGGTATATATTAATAATAATTATAATATATAGGAAGGTTCTTGAAATAGGTATATTAAAAATTAAATTTCCTATATTATTATATAATATATTTCATTTTAATATTTAATTCGCGATTTAATAAAACCGGGTAATTATAAATATAAAATATCCTTTAATTTGGGGGTTACGTTAAAGACAAATTTAAATTCGATATATTAATATCTTCCTACTTCGGGACGGATTTTAATATTCGAAATATTAATAACGGTAATAATTTGGCTATACTTTTCTAATTCGGATTGGGCTTTAAATTCGGGTCCGGTATTAATTTTACGATTAATTACAGTAAAATAACGTTAAATTCCCGTAGGAGACGAAATTAAATACCTTTCTAATTCGGGTTGAACGTTAATTTAAAAATTAATATCGGTAAAAGGATAACGACCTTTTATAAAAAACGAAATCTAATACCTCTCCAATTCGGTTCGGGCTTTAATTTAATAATTAATATTAGTAAAAGAATATTAAATTCTTAAAAGAAACGAAATTTAATACCTTTTTATTTAAATTTCAATTATTTATAGTAAATTAAGTATAAATTTATCGCTTAAAGCGGTATAGAAGTCGTCCTCATCGGTTTTTAAGCCGGCGTTTATTTCGCTTTTAAGGGCGGAGACGTTTATTTTCTTTAAGGAAAGTAACGGGTTATAGGGGTAATATAAACCGGAATTTAATATAAATAAATATTATAAACCTATAATAATTATATATTTTATATATAATATTTAATTTTATACGTATTTGGGCTCCGAGACGTTATAATAAAAAAAAACGGGGTAATTACTAAATTTATAATTAAATTCTATACTATCGTTATTATTTTAGGAAAATAAATTATTTTAATTATTAAATTAATTAAAAGAATTTTGAATATTGGGCGTAGGTAGAACGAATTTTTATATTTATTATAATTCGATTTAGGGAAATATAATAAGGGATTAATCGTTTTAGGTAAATTTAACGGCTTATTTAAAAAGGCTTTTAGGGATATAATAATCTAAACTTTAATAAATTAAATATAAGGGTAATACTATTAACCGTTTCGTAGTTCGAATCGATATTAATAATATTAATTCGGTATTTAAAAATTACGGTAAAGAATTAATAACCGCCTTAAATCGTCTTTTTAAACTATTTAACGCAATTTAGTATTATAATATTATTAAATTCGCGTAGACGAAGTCCGATATATACCGAAGGTCCCGTTAAATTATAAGGTCTTTAGGGTTGAATATAAATATTAATAATTAATAAAATAGGATGAAAAATAATAATAATATAAAGCGGGGCTAAGCCGAAGCGTTAAGAGACTCCTCGGGTTGGGTATTTATTACGAAATTTCTAAAAGAAAGGAAGAATATTGATAATTAAAATTATTATTGGGTATTATTTATTAAATAGTATAAATTTATAACGTAAAGTCCTTAATAAATTAGATGATTATAGAATATAATTATTAATTTAGGAGAGAGATCGAATCGAAGTTCGACTTTTCGGTTATTTATTTATATATAGGAATTAATTCGGGTCGTCCTTAACCCGACTCTTACAATACTTAAAGGAGAAGGTAAATCTACGACCGATTTGATGTTGAATCGTGGCTCGTTTCGACCTATTCCCTTCTTCCCTTTACACTTAACCAAAGCCTAGAAGGTCGAGCACCTAAGGAATAAAGTTTCTAAATACATCCGTGACGCCGGCGCTTATTGTAAGCCCCCTACTAATAACGCCTAGGATAAGTAGTTAGAGATATACTATAAAATCGCCTACGCTTAGGACGATGCCGATTATTACGCCCGTATGGCCCGTAGTATTTTTAGTAACGCCCCTAATAATAACGCTAATATTAATTCCGGTGGTAATTCCAATTCCGCTACTAGTGGCTCTAATTCCGCTTTTAACCTTAATAATTATATTATTAATTAAGGCGGTAATAAAATAGATTTTAACGCTATTAACTTTATTAGTATTATTTATTCTAATATATTGGATTAATATATACGTAATAGCCCCTATCGTTATTGTAACTAATCCGGTTATTTAATTAAAAATTACTTTCGTTTTATTAATTATAGTTTTTAAGGCCCTATTAATAAAAATAATTATTATAATAATAACCGCGGTCGTAGTAGGAATAATAATAGTAGTAATAATAATATTATTAATATTCGTAGCGCTAATACTTCCGCTATTAACCCGGCTCCCGCCCCGGTTATTAACCCGGCTCCTACCTAACCTATTAAATAAATTATTAATAGCGAATATTATAATAATTAAGGAAATACTTAACCTCTATATAGAATCGCGTATAAAGGCTTAAATTAATATTATTAAAAAAATAAATTTTAAATTATAAATTAAAAGATTTAGAGGAAATACGAATTTAATTTTTAAATAATTCCGTATTTTTAAATTTAATATTTTTATTATTTTACGTATATATTAGATCGCGTAAAGATTATTATATTATTTTAATAAATAGTAGTTATTCTATTTACGCTTTTTTAAATTCTTTATTTATAAAAAAGAATAACTTCCTACGTTTTAAATTTTTACAATTAAAAAAATTAGTCCTTATTAATAAAATCGTTAAAAGTATTATTTTTAAAGGAGTCCGTACCCAATTCTATATTAATTTTTATACAGAAATTATAACCTTCCTTATTTATAATATTTTTAAAAATTATTCCGTTATTCTCGGCTTCCTATAAATATAATATTATTAGCCTAAAATTAATTATAATAATTATACCGTTTACTTTACTTAATACTACGGCCGTTACCTCCCTTTAAATTTCTTTAATAAATAAATTATTATACTTAAAAATTTTATTAATTATATTATAATAATAATTATTCGCCTATTATTACAATTAAATACCCCGATTTCAATTTCGCCGCTACTTTTACTCTTTAAATCCTTTAGGATAATTTTACGATTAGAGTCCGCTTTTTAAATTACCCTACGAATAATACCGATTTTTAAGCTATTACCCTCTTCCTTAACCCTTAAAAATAAATTTACCCTAATTCCCTCCCTAATTCTTAAAATTAAATAATATAATAATTTTCCGCGTTATATTAATAACCCTATAAAAGTTTTAATTATTAATTGAGCTAAAATTAAGGTATAGGGAATTTTTAATACGGTTACTCTTTTCGTTAAAATTAAGAGCCTTACAATTTACGAATTATATATTCGTTTAAATAGCCGCCGTATTTTTATTAGAATAGTACGTTTAATATAATTATAATATTTTATATATATTAATAATACATTTAATACGGTCGATATTAAAGAGTTTAACGTTATTACGTTTAATTATATATACAAAAAATAGAATTTTAAGCCTTTAATTACTAATTATACCGCGTTAGAACGGTTATTTACAATTTCGGAATTAATAGACGTCGAGGAGTTAATAGAGGATATAATAAATAATATTATAAACAGTAAGGGGGAATAGTATAAATACTTTTTATTATTATTTATTTATCCGTTTATTAATACGATAATTAATAATATTAATTCTAATAAGGATAAAGAAGCCGCCGTTTTAGTAAGAGTATTAAATTTAATAGGGGATTTTAACCGGGATATTCCTATATATAAAAAGGTTTTTAAATAAATTTATATTATTAAAATTATCGAGAAGGACGTAAAAATTTTTTTAGAAAAAAGTAATAAATTTATTAAATCCGACGATAAAATTAAGGTTAAAATTTTAATTAAATATTATAAGAATATCGAAGTTTTCTTTCCCCGCTTAATAAAAAAAGTCCCGCCGTATTACATTTACAATTATAAAATCGAATTATTATTAAAATAATAGCCGTTTAATATAAGGCCCCGATATATAACGCTTATTAAAGTGGCCGTAATTAAAAAATAAATTAATATTAATTTTTAGAAAAAGTTTATTCGGCCTTCTTAATCCACTATTACGGCCTTTATCTTCTTCGTTAAGAAATTTAATAGCGGAGTTTATATTTACGTCGATTATTATAATATTAATAACGTTATTATAAAATCCCGTTATTTATTACTATTAATTAAAAAAATATTCGATATTATTTATAAAGTAAAAATCTTTATTAAATTCGACGTTATTATCGCGTTTAATTATATTCGGGTTAAGGAGGGATACGAATAATTTACGGCGTTTATTACCCGTTTCGGCCTTTTTAAATTAATAATTTACCTATTTAATTTATAGGGTATATTAGGGACGTTTTAAAATTATATTAATAATATATTTTATAATATTTTAAACGTTTATACTACTATTTATTTAGACGATATTTTAATATATTTTAATAACGAAGAAGATTACGTTTATTACGTTACGGAAATCTTAAATTATATAATTAAAGTAAATTTTTAATTCGATATCGATAAATACGAATTTTATATTACCCGTACGAAATATTTAAGTCTAATTATTATTTTCAATAATTTCGAAATAAACCCCGAAAAAGTTATTATAATTATTATTTAAGAGGTTCCGGATTTTAAACGCTCCTTTTAACGTTTCTTAAATTTTATAAACTTTTACCGATAATTTATTAAATATTTTTCTATTATCGTAGGATTATTATATAAATTTACGAAGAAGGATATAAATAAAATAATATAAATATAGATTAAATAGTATTAAAAATCGTTCGACGCCTTTAAAAAAATATTTATTACGGGTCCCGTTTTACAAATTTACAATTAATTTAAATAAATAATCGTCGAAACCAACGCTTTTAATTAAATATACAGCGGTATTTTTTCGTAATATAATAACGAAGGTATTTTACGCTTAATTATTTATTTTAATTAATAATATACGGCGGCCGAAAATAATTATAATATTTATAATAAAGAATTATTCGCTATTATTAAAGTATTAAAGGAGTAGAGGTTAAAATTTAAAAGTGCGTAATAACCTTTTAAAATATTAATAAATTATAAAATTTTAAAAATATTTACCGTTAATAAGTAATTTTCTCCTTAATATATACAATAATTTTAATTTTTATTATAATTTAATTTTACGATTAAATATCAATTAGGTTCTTTTTAAATCCGTTTTAACGCCCTTAATTATAAATTAAAGGATATTCCCTACGAAGGAAACGAATATTTATTCGCCTATAATAAAATATTTTTCAATTAAAATATATTTATTAATAGGGTTTAAATATTAAACGACGTAAAAGTGGAAATAGATTTTAAAATTAATGTAAATATATATTATCTTTATAATTTAGAAGTCTTTAACGAAAAGTTTATAAAAAATTTTATTACCGAATTTTATAAAAAATCCGTTTTTTTTATAGACTTTTTAACTTACTTTTAAAATTCCGAACGTTACGTTTAATTTAAGGAAATACGAAAATAGATAATAAAAATTACGTTTATAAAATACCGAATAGTATAAGGGCGAATTTATTATTATAGTACTATTATCGTTAATTTAGAGGATATAGAATTATAATTCTAATTAATCCGTTGTATTTACGACGCCCCCTTTATTAATTATTTAAGTCGCGAGAAAATTTTCTATTTATTATTTTATTTATACTTTTAATTAAGGATATATTAATCGGTTTATATTTATTATAAAATATACTTTTAATACGCTAAAAATAAATTATTACGCTATTCCCCTTATAAATTATTAAAATTATTAAACGTTTTTTTTACCGCTTGGAAAGAGATTTCTATTAATTATATTACCCTTTTTATTCTATATTTACGTTGTAGTTAAGAATTTAAATATATTATTATAATAGTTGACCGTTTTATTAAAATACGTTATTATATCTTTTACGAAATTTTTATTATTAAAGAATTGGCCGAACGTTTTATCGAACGGGTATATAATTTATATAACCTTTCCGATTTTATTATTTCTAATTATAATATTTAATTTATTTCGATATTTTAGCGCGTTTTATTAATATAATTAAAGGTTATATTAAAATTATCTTCCGCTTTTTATTTAATAACGAACGGTTAAACCGAATATATTAATATAAAAATAAAATAATATTTAAAAATATATATTATTTAGGTATAGGATAATTAGGTCGATTAATTATTATTTACGGAATTTGCTAATAATAACCAAATTTCCGAAATAATTAGCGTTTCCCCTTTCTTCGTTAATTATAATTTTAACCCCTATATAAATATTAAACTAGTAGTATTTTATCCCCTTAAAATTTTAGTAATATAATAAAAGGAGTATTTTAAAGCCTATAAAATCGTTAATTATTTTAAGGAAATATTCGATTATATTATAACGAATATTCGAAAAATTTAATAATATTATAAAAATAACGTTAATATTTAACGGTCGGACGTTCTAATATATAAATTAGGAGATTGGGTTTTATTCGATATTATTAATTTCGATTCCGGCCGCCCCTATATTAAATTAATACCGCTTTTCGAAAGACTTTTTATAATTATTAGTATTAATATTTATATTATTACATTTAAATTCTTTAATAATATAAAATATAGCCCTACCTTTTACGTTAATAAAGTTAAATATTAATTGGATAATAGGTTATTAAAATAATTATAATTAAATAAAAATATATAAACGAATTACGGTCGGATTTTAAAGCGTATTAATAATAGTAAGGAGTAAATTGAATAGGAATTTATTAAAATTAACGGTTATAAAAAGGAGGGCCGCTTTTAAAAATATTATATTATATAAATACTTTTTTACGCCTTTAATTAGTAATTAAAGAATAATATTTCGATATATTTGGAATATATACGCCAATTCTATAAGGAAAACCTAAATACTTTAATATTATTATAATAATTCGAGGAAAAGAAGAAGTAGAGGAAGTAAGAGGTATAGGAAGCCCGGGAGGCGGGAAGAATACAGGAGGATATAATTATAGCGCTAGAGGAGGCCCCGGAAACGGAGGCGGAGATATAATAGGAGGAGTATAATAGGAGGAGGAGGTTATTACGTTTGAAAATAGCGGTTATAGAGATTTTTTTAATAAAGATTTCGATTATTTTATATAATAATAATTAATTATATAACTTCTTTTAAAGGGAGGTAATATTATAGGCCTAGTCGTAATTATATATAATTAGTATATTATTATTACGTATTTATATTCGTATAGTAATCGCTTCTTAAAATGTATTATTATATTCGGGATAATCCTATCCGTACGGGATATTATATTATTATTTACCGTTTATACGGTTAGGGTTATTTAACCGCGCGTAATTAGCGCATTCCCGTCGCGCCTTATAAAGGGCGGGCTTCCTACGTATATTTTCTTCCTTTTCCTCTTTCTTCCTTTATACAATTATACATATCTACATCTACTACCTACCCTTATATTAACTGTCCCTGTGATAATTATCGTATTTAAAAAATTATAAAACTACGGCGGCAATTTTATTAAAGTTATAATACCCCGCGTTTATTAAGTAACCGGCTTTAATAATCGTTATATTTATATATTTATCCGATTTATTCGAATATAAATCGAAATTTTAAATGCGTAATATAAGAGTATAATATAACGGTTGGAAATTACTAACCTTTATAAGATCCTTAAGGAATAGGTATTCTTCGTTAACTTTATTTTTATAAGTTTTAAACTTTTGCCGTTTTGCCGGTATAATTATAAAGGGTATTAATTATTTATTCCTATAGGAATTATAAAATTTACTATAATAGTAGGAAGGGTATATTATAAAAGGGTAAATTATAAGAAGGAGGAAGGAGGAAAGTAAAAAAGGGTTTAAAAATTAAAAAAGGAGGTACTTTAATTACGTAATTAAAGGATCTACTTTTAAGGTAGCCGCGGTAATTAAATAACGGTAGCCGCTAAGTAATTAAATTAATTAAATTCGGCGTTGTAATATAATTAACGTAAGCTTTTAATTAATTAAATTATTATTTCTAAGTAGTATTATTCTACTTTTTTTAGCGTAATAATCCGTATTCGATTCTTAAAATTCATTTTTCAAATTTAATAAATTTACCTATAACTATAATAATCCGAATTTTAATAGTATAAAACTCCTATTACTAGCCGGATTTAAAAATAATTCTTATAAGAATAAATTCCAATACTTATATTATACGTTATAATACGAAATTTCAAATTTTGGGACTATAAAGCTAATAATTTTCGTAGGAATTAAATATAGTAGGTATATACGAAATATAAGAATTAATAATATATATATATATAAATATTTATATAATTAATATTATTAAATAGGGATAAACGCCTTTAATATTAATAATTATATAAATAGGGGGGTAAAAGTATATTAACTCGAATTAAAATTAAAATTATTACTATTTAAATTTTATATATTATTTTTATCCCCCGAATCTTTATTTTAATTATATATAATTATATTATCCTCGTCCTCGTTATCGGAAAATCTAAAATATTTATAATCCTCGCTATATTCGGGTCGGACCTCTTTATCGTTAAATTATTCTAATATATTAAATAATAATTTAAATAAATTATTATATTAGAAATCGGGCGTATCGAAATTAATAGATTTAATTTACCGTTTTAACGAATAGCGAAGCTATTCTTATAGATTATATATATATAGTTAATAATATCTACGTTAGTAAATGGTATGGTATATTTACTTCTATTAAATTTCCTAAATTCTAATTCTAAAGCTTTGCGTACGGTTATAATTAATAGACCGATAATAGATATTTCCGTAAACATCGATTTATAATCGTAAATAGAATTTTTATTATATTTAATATCGATAGTAAACGAGTGGTTAACGTATTCTATAGTTAAATTAATCTTTTTCTAATTATTACCGGCCGTAATATACCGAACGAAACCCGACTTTAAAATAATAATAGAAAGTTTTTAATTAATAACCTCTAATCGTAGGAATTATAAAAAGTATAGTATTTTAAGTCTATAATTAGTAAACTTCCCCCCGTAAAAAAAGAGGGGGAGATAATTAATTATTTAATAGAATATATTATAGTCGTTAAATTAAATTACGCGAATAAAAATAATTAAGATTCGTACGATATATAAATATCGATATATACTATAGAAGTAGATATCGATATTAAATTTATTGTAATTGGGGTATTTCTTAATTTGAACCGGTAGTATAAATATTTTATCGTAAATTTGAACGATTTAATTTATAATATAGGAGGGACTTTCGATACGGATAGTAATTTTAAATATAATTTTAATACTTTTATTATTAACGTTAATAAATTGAAGGTAGCGAATATCGATAAAATTGTATATAAAAAAGGTTATAATCCTAAAATAAAATATATTATAAAGGAGCCGTATTTTATAATAAAATTCAATTTTAATTTCTTTAATCTTTTTAAATTTACCGAATCCGTATATATTTTATTCAATTAATAGTTAAAAGTACCGAAAGATAAAGTTAATAAAATTTATTTTAATATAGAAGAAAGTAGGGACGGGAATTATTTACTATTTATAATTATAAAATTATTAAGCATCCAATTAGGCGGATATAATTTTACGTATATAAAAAGTCGTTTTTTAATTACTATAAATAAAGAAAAGCCTATCTTTAAATTAGGCCGGGTTTATACTTAAAAGGTTTAGGAATAATTTATTATATAAATGGTAAATACCGGCGAATTCTCCTTCGTTTTCGTTAATAATAAGAATTTAAAGGATATAATTCTTTTTTATTCGATATTATTCTATTTTTAGGAAACGATATTAAGAAAATATATATAGATCCTTATAAAATTTAAGAAATAGGACGTATAATTTATTAATAATTAGAAACGATATAACCGATCGGAACGTATAAAGCGTCCGAATAAAAGTAGGGATTATTTACTACTTTTAAAATAGGATAAACGGCCGAAATTACTAAGGACGAAAAGGTCTACGAATATTAAGGCTATTAATTAATAAATAAATAGTAAAATTATATATTATATTTTTCTAACCTAATTTAAAATTTTAAATAGTATTTAAGTAATTATAATTATTATAAATAATAATAAGGCTAAGATTAGAAATTATACGTTTAAAGTTAGCCTACCCTAATTAGCTTAATCCTTAAGAAGAGGGGTTGGTAATTAAATTTATAATCCCTTAATTAATTAAATCCTTAATAATTATTATAATCCGAATATAAAATATAGAAACGCCGAATATAATAAAGGTATTTTATATATATTTAATTACCTTATTACTACGTAGATATAATTTAATTATTTATACGAAGAAGTCCGAATTCCTAGGAGTAATTATATTTATAATAATAATAAAAATTATATAAATTTTAGGAGATATATATTAAGCGTAATCCGAGCGTTATATAAACGACGGTTAATATATACGAAAATATTATATTAAATTAAAAAGGAGGGAATATAACCGCGGGGTATAGAGGCGTAAATCGTTAATATACTCCTTTATAACCGATATAACCCAATTTACATTATTTAAATTAATAATATTATAAAATTTATATCTATTAATATAGGAAGCGCCGTTTTATTTAGCGAAGGATTAAAAGAAATTAATATATTTAAATAAATTAATAAATTCATTCCGGAATATAATAAATTCGTATAATTTATTTTCGTTTTCGAATTATATTATAACGCTTTAACGACGGAAAGCTTCGCGAATATCCTAATTTTATAGCGTAATAATTAATTATTTAATATAAAGGCTAAATAATTAATTATCCTTTTAAATAATATTAACCTAATTATAAAAGAAGTTTTTTAAAGTACCCGTAAAGTAAATACTAAATTAAAACTTTTAAGTAATACGAATAAAATATCTAAAATTACTATTAACCCCGTTAAAATTTAATACTTAATTCGGTAACGGAAATATATTTATAAAATACGGCGTAAGGGATAATAAGGGTAAATAAACCCTTATTTATAATAGCGGTATATTATATAGAATAAAAAGTTCGGATATAAGTTTAGGTAAATAGAAAGTAAATATTAGCCGGTCCGGTAGGATTAGTAAGAATTGCAATAAATATTAAAAGGAATTATTAACAATTTTTAAAAATAATAATATAATTAAGTAATTACGAACCGAATATTATTATAATATTAATATAGGATAAGTATTGGGATTTATTCTTATAGGAAGGAAGTATAAATTTAATAGGGTAGTAGAATTTACTTTTATAGGAGTACTTTTCTATCGCCTATAGCCAAATCGTATAAAATCGCCTTAGACTTATTACCATAGAAATAATATCCCTGGGCGCTAATTAATTATATAGGTATTAGAGTAGGGGTGGTGGGGTAGCGCCCGGGGGTGCCGTTTCGGAGGTAGGTAGGTCTGAGAATTGAGACTAGTATTATGAAGGGGAGCGCTATCGAAGTCCCAAGTTTGAGGCCCGCTAAACTTAGTTAGGTGGTACACCGCCTAACCCGAGCCACCGCACGGACGGTACCCAATATCACAAATGATATTAGGAATCCCGTGCTCCTCGCGCTTATTTACGTAAAAGCGGCGGGGAATATACGCTTATACTAGGGGATTAACGCCGCCTATAATGTTTTGCAATATTATTACCGGCCGGTATTATAGTAAGAATATTAGTATTATCGTCGGTAATGCAATATAAAGGTTATAATTTTAAAATTCTATATATAAAACTTATATAGATAGAAGAATTTTGCCTTAAAATATAGAATAAATATTTATAAAATTAAAAAACTTTTTATTAAGTATTATATTTACTATATATTATATTTATTTTATATATTTTAAATGTTATTTTATTATTATAATACTTATTAAAAAAATTATTTTTATTATCTATCTTATTTTATTATTCGTTTATTTTTAGTTATTTTAAATATATTTTTATACTTTTAAGTACTTTAATAGTGCGGGAAAGCGTTATAGTAGATAATTATATAAAAAAATAAAAGTAAATAATTATAAAAAAAAATTCTATAAAAAGAAAATTATAAAAAAAGATTATAAAAGAAGATTATAAAATATAATTATAAAATAATAGTAAATAACCCTTATAAAAGCATATCCCCGCTATTTAAAAATATTATTTAAATAATTTCAATATTAATATCCTCTTTAACCTTATTTTCCTTAATTTCTCCCTCTTCAATCTCTTCCTCCTTAACTTTTCCCTCTTCTCTTTCAACTTCCTCTTCAACTTCTTCCTCAACTTCTAAATCTTTATTATTCTCCTCAATATATTACTTTTTATTAATAAGTATAAAAGAAATAAAACGTTAGGGAAATTATTACGAAACTTTATCGTTAAATAAAAAAAAAGTAAATTCCGGATTATATTTAAAAGTAAAAGATAGTTTGGAAGTAAATTTATCCTTTTTTAAAACCTTTATAAACGCTTTCTATTATATTTATTAATATATATCCTATATAAATCCCGCGTTTTCAAAATTCCTAATTTTTTTACTTACTATAGTATCGCTTATAATAGAAAGAATTTCTTTTACGGATTTTATATTATTAATTATTTAAATAGTAATTTCCCGAACTTTTTTACTATTTTTAATTATATTTTTAAAAATTATAATTTAACGTTCTAAAAGCTCTATTTTAAATTACTTTTACTATTCTTCGGTAGGAGGTAAAAGCGTTATAGTATAGGAAGTATTATCGAACTACGGGGTAAGCGCGGGGGTAATAAGATATTAAAGTATAATAAATAAAATATTACTTACTTTTTCTTCTTTTTTCTAAGAATATTATATTTTAATAAAGTTTTTGCCAATTTAAATATAAATTATACTACGTTTATTAATTTTAATAGTACGATTTTTTTCCTACTAATTCTTTATATTTTCTTTAATATAAGGGGTAATTTATTTATTAAACGTATTAAAATAATTATAAAGTACTAAGAATATTAAATTTATAAGGTAATAAGTAATAGAATATTTATATTTAAAGTATTTTTAATAAATAAAACCAATATTATTTTAATTATAATATTTATATAAATTGGGTAATTTATTATTAATAACCCTTATTAAATAAACGCTATATAATATATTTCTTTTTACGCCCTTATTATTATCGGTCGATTTTTTAAATAGGGTTAGGATAAGAGTTTTATTTCTTCTTCTATTAATAGTATTATTCGTAGTAATTATTTATAATATATATTATATTAATATTATATAAAATACGGGAAAGCGGTAGGAAAACGAAAATAAATATTTTATACGAGACTTTTTTTTAGGGGGACGGGGATTAATTATTTCGAGGGTATTATCCACCTCCGTCTTTATATCCCTCTTTTTAATATTATACGTTTTAAGAAATATAATTTACTAATTTAAATAAATATAACGTTAATTAATATTTAAATTGCAATTAAAATAAAATATTAAAATAAGATTTGAATATTTATATTAGCGGGAATAGCGCGCAAAAGAATATACTATACTATAAATATAATATTAAAATTAAAATAAATGTATATAAATATATAGGGATAAATACGTACGAAGTGAGTATAGTAGTAAAATTATAAGAGAGAGAAAGAAAAGAAGAAAAAATTTTACGTAAAATAATAATATAAAAGGGTATAAAGGAATTATTTATTATTAAAAATTAAAGTATCTATATTAATTAAAATATATAATTAAATAATAATTAAGAAGGTACGAAAGGAAAGTACGGATAGAAAGTATAAATAATAATATTTATATTCTAAAATAAGAAGGTTTAATATTTTTATTTTATTATTTATACGGGAAATAAATACGGAATAATATTTTAATAGCACTTCTTAGTACTATTAAAAGTATTTAAAGATTATTCTATAACTATAGGGATATAAGCTATAAAAAATTAAAGAGTAATAAATTTTAAAATTAATAATAGGAATATAAATTTTTAAGAATTTTTATCAATATTTAATAAAATAGGTTACGTATATATAATTTATATTTAATAAATTGTATTAAAAATTAAAAAATATTTTTATAACGCGGGGTAAAAAGTATATTAATTATAAATTGGATATATATTAAAAATATCTCTTTCCCGCTATTTATAAGTATAAATTAGAAAAAAATCTTTAAATCCAAAAGGAAATAAATAAATATTAATTAATAATAAATAAAAATTTCTACTTTTAAAAAGAAAAAGGAAGAATTTTTAATTTTAAGAAAATAAATATTTAAATTTGAAAATTAGATAGTAATTAAATAATATAATTAAATAGCGAATAAGCAATTTTCCTATATTTTCAATTTCTTCCCCCAAAGATATTATCTTAAAAGTTTATTCGTACTTTATTTAATAATTAAATTAACTCCTCCATTTGAATAGTACGGATAACGTTAATGCTCTATATAATTATTCGATAGAGGTTATTTAATATTTAGTCTAATTAATTTAAACTACTATTATTAGCCTCTATAAAATCCTAAATTTCCTAAACTTTAATAAATAATTACTTATAAACCTCTTAAAAATTTAATTTATACCTTCGAAATATATTAATAATACTATTAAAAATACTTTCAAAAGGTATACGAATCTCTTTATATACTTTAAAACTATTCTCTACCTAAAGATTAATTAATTAAATAAAATATACAATTTATAATAAATAAAAAGAAAAATAATAATATTAAATATAAAAATAAAATAATTACTAAGTAGCGAAAAAGTGGTATTTATATTAGGGCATATTAATAAGGCGTTTATTTATACCTACCCGATTATTATTAAGGTTTTAAAGTAATAGATTAATTAATTTATAAAAATTATTTTCATTATTTAAATTAAAATTTACTTTTTAATTTTAATTTTCTTCGTTACTAAAATAAAAATTAATATAAAATTATATATAATATACGGGAAAATTACTCTTATTCGTTATTAAGCTATTCAATTATTAATAATAAAGGTACTTCTTAATTAAATATACGAATATATTTAAATTTATAAAGTTACTATCTTCGCTGCAAATTTTTTATAATATAATATTACTAGAAAATAAAAGTTTATACGCGAATTAATAGTTTTTCAAACTTAAAACCTAAAAAAGCTAATATAAACGGTCCTTAAAAAGATTTAGCGCAAAAACGCTGCATATTAATATAGTAGATATAATTATATTAACCGTTAATAATTATATATAACGTTCTAATTAAATTATATAATACTTTTATTTCTTACTTTATAACGTTAATAATTTTAATATACTTATGCTAGAATTTAATTATATTTATAATATTAATTTATAAAAATAGTAAAATAATATATTTAAATTAATATACTTAATACTTAATATAAGGTTATTAATTTTTATAAAGGTATTTTACTTACTTTAAAATAATATAAATAATAATTTTATTAATAAATTTAAAATAAATTTATTTTATTAATTAGTAATATAAAATTACAATTATAATTCGTAAAATATTATTATTATTTTATAAATTCTTATAAAGCGTAGTTTAAAAATATTTCCTATATAAAAAGTATTAAATAATACCTTCCCTGCGTTTATTAAAATTAAAAGCAAATTATATACCCTTTTATTCAACTGCAGAATTATTAATAATTATATATTTAAACGCCCAACCGTATAAATTACCGTACTATTTAATTAATACCTTTAAATATACTCTAATTATTTTACTAATTTAATTAAACGTAAAGAAAAAGGTATAAAAAAGCTAAAAATTATAATTATCCTGCACTATAATAATAAATAAAAAAAATAGGAAATATATTATATTATATATTAAATTTATAATAATAATTATATTACGTTCCTATAGGGTTTTTAAACTTTTTTCGTTCGTAAAAACCAATCCAATACTCTCTTAATCTTTCGTATTTTTTTTCCCCGAATTATCCTATAGAAGTTTAATATTTTAAATTTTTTAACCTTTAAAATTTTTAAACTTATCCAAATATTTATTAAACTTATCTAAGGGAGAATCTTTTTTATCGAAAAAATATAGTTTTTTTTCTAATTTAAAATTAAAAGACGTTATAATATTAATAAACTTTTAAATGATAAAATAACCTCTTCCGTAACTTTTTATACGCTTTTAATCCGTAAAATAATTATACCTAAAAATTATCTTTTTTATAATAATAATAAGAATATTTACTAAAAGAAAAAACGCAATAAATTCTTTAATAATTATTAATATATTAAATTAATTACAAAAGTTTATATTGTAATATATATATTCTTTAAATATAATAACTTTATATTTAATATTATAATTATTATTCCGAATAAACTATTTAAATTGTACGGGATAACGTTTTCTTAAATAACGAATACCCTTTATTATTTTCCTACTCTTACTATTCTCTTTTTTACTATCTTTATATATATAGTAACGAAATCGCAACTTTTCTATATAATCCTTAACTTTTTTTAACTTTAGAGTATTTTTTAATATATAAAAGTAAAAAACCTAACGCTAATTGTATTCCTATTTAATAACCGTTTTAATAAAACTTCTTATATTAAAATATTATTAACGAATATCCGTAATATTTATAAGAATATAGAAACTTCTATTAACTTCTCCCGGAATTATTAAAGATTATTTAATAGGTTTATAATTCTATTTTCTACAACGATTAATAAATATATTATTTATATTAGAAATTAATATTAAAAGTATTTAAAAAGGGCTAAGTAAGCGCGGGAGTACCGCTTCCTCCTCTATATATTTATATATAGGCTCAATAAATACTTCGGGAATAGGCGTTAACGTAATATTAAGAATAGTAATTACTTCTAAGAATAATTAGTTAATATAATCTTCGTTAAAATATAAAGAATCTATTACCCGGCTTCCCCGCGGGGGAATAGTATTAGGATATATATTAATAAATAAATAATAAAGAATACGATGTATATATTTACTTATAATTGTAAAATTGTAAAAAACGTCGAATAAAATAAAGTAAATACGCGTATTATAATAATAGAACGTTAATACAATACAATACTAATTATACGTAACGTATATATTATAGGGAGAGGAAGAATATAATATAGAATAATAATATTATAATCGCGGTTACGCAAAATAGCCAAGCCGCAGGAATACCGCGGGGACGGCGCTTATTAAAGTACGAAGGTATAAATATTATTAGTATACGCTTAAAGTAATATACGAAGTCTTTAGCAAAGGTTCCTTTTATAGCTCGTGCAAACCCCCTATAGGTCTAAAACCTAGGACCTCGATAGCGAGGGCGGTTATAAATCTTTACGACCGAGGGACACTGCGCCAGACCTCTCGCTGTTCACAGGCTATCACGCTGCTGCTGTACGGCCCAAGGGACTCCTGCTGTGGGTAGTGGGCGCCCGCGTCGTTCCTTCCCACAGCGACGGGACGCGGCTTGATTGCGGGCAACAGCTTTCCACTTTCTTTCCGCTCGGCCCCATCGCGACCTTGTGGCCCAATCCCAGCCCTGTCACGAAAGGCGGCGAATCCATGTGTCAGAACCCCTGGCTTTCAAGATATGCGGCTTTTGATTGGTCAGTCGCCTTTAACACCCTCCCAAATCGTGTGCCACTCCGTGGTGGTCGGGCTGCAACGGTCGAGGGTGTTGAGAGGGTGTCAATCTAGAGATTGGCGGGGTTCTCGTTATGCGATAACGCTGTCATCCAGAAACTCCCGGCTATCCGTCCCTAGAGGTGCCTTGCTTCCGGAAAAGTTGAACATCTCTCCTACTTCTCAAAACTCACGATGCCATGTTTGTGCCTTGTGCAGAATGGTCTTTGCAAACGGATAGAGACGGAAGGAGTCAAGTCACCAGCATCAAAAATCTCCAGATGAAAGAGGGTTGGGATTCCGCATCTCTCTGGGAATGATCCTCGCCATAACTCCATCCGTAGAGGTTCTCACTCATCACGCATAGAAATTTTCAAGTATGAGCAATGGGCCCTCGTGTTTGAGCAATGACAACACACTGGTGTATTTAGAAAATGTCCCACGACGCTATCTATAAGTCATCGCATGGTCCTAGACATTTCTTCTTTTAACCCCCCAAGCTCCCCATGTTCCACGAAATAATCATCAGCATAGCCCTTCGTGAATACTTCATGATATCCATCCCAAAACCATATACTCGAACATGAATTCAACAGAGAATTTATATCCTTAACGCCTCTGCTTCAAATCGAAACCCCGGTCCCTGGCATCCAGAGCCAAAACCCATAAGCAACTCCTGTCCGTAACTGGAACAAACACTTCTTTTCCGGTCCAGCTTTAACTCCCACAGTACGCTACACTCATTGTATTCCCTGTTGCCCTGATTGTTTCTTCGTTTTTCAACACTCAGGAACCTCCGTTCGTTGCCCCAGCACCCGTCGTGTTGGTATCGTTTAACCTGACGATAACCCGCTGGTTGCAAATGTCGATGAACTGTTCGAATTTTTCGATAATCTTATTCTTCTCGTTGAGGGTCGCCTTCAGTTCGTCAATCTCTTTCTTGCTGTCTGCCTTGACCTTCTCGAGCTCCTCTTTCGTCCTGGCGATTTCACGACGCAGATCCGCACGAATACGTTCTTCGGGTGACGGTTGTGGCTTGCTATAAATCGCGGGTCGGTTTTCGGCCAAGCCGGTTGCAACCTTTTGCGGGTTACGATTGATGGCAGCACGAGCATTGTATATGTCGCGCGGAAGAAGGGGAACGTGGGGATGATCTTGCTGGAGAATTTCGAGCGTCTCGCTAACAGTGACACCTGCACGTGGTCAGCTAAAGAGGATTCAACCAGGAGATGCGAACGGGGAACAACATACCATTTTCCTTCAACTGCTTCACAGCAGCAACCATCTTGCTGTCCAGCTTCCGCGCCGCAGGGTGTAACAGAGGACTTTCGCTCGGGCCGTGGTTGTGCGTAAGGTGGACGGCATCGGGGCGGTATCGGATAGTCCATTGTGTGCGTTGCTCAATGGCAAAGAAGCCGAATGGGCAGTCGCACTTGCGAGACGTCGTTTTGCGCTTCCGCATCTCAGGACTCACCCGTTTAGGCGGCTTCCCGGCACGGTCACACACAAACAGCACTTTCTTGAGACCCGGAACCGTCTTTTTCGAGCGCCCAATGACCACGGCATAGCCTACCGAGGTGCAGTACTCCAACACATGCTTGTGAATAGCGTCCAGCGTTTCAAAGCTTCCCCCCTCCGGAGGTGCTGACATCATCAAGCCACGTGGTTGTCGTTGAACAAACGGTCCTCCGTCGTTCCTGTTCCCATCGTCATCTCCAGATTCGCCCTGGTGTCCAGTGATCTCCATATCATCATCGTGACTGTTGACTTGGGCAGCATCCGCGGGCTCAGGGTGAGGTGGGGTTGGTTGTTGCTGAACGTGTTGCACATGCTGCACCTTTTGTACCTGCTGGACTTGCGGAATTTGCGGCTGAACCGGAGGCAGGGTCGGCTGTGGTGGTGGATGTGGTGTTGATTGTTGAGACAAGATGGAGTTGTCGTTCTGGACGGACTGGTTAAGCGACTGTTGGTTGAGGGACTGCTGGTTCAAGGACTGTTGTGCGAGCGATTGTTGGGCAAGAGACTGTTGCGTAAGGGCCTGGCTTAGCGGTGCTTGGCTCATGGGCGATGCCGTCAGAGACTGCTGACCGAGTGATTGCTGACCGAGCGACTGGCTCATGGGCGGCTGGCTCATGGGTTGTTGGCTTAACTGCTGGGCAGTCAATGGCTGTTGAGGTATGGGCTGCTGGTTCAGCGATTGTTGAAGATACGGCAAAGTGTTGGCGGCTTGTTGTTGCATTTGTCGAGGTGCTGGAGGTCGTGGGCGCGGCATCGCCTGCGGCATCTGGGCCTGAGACTGTCGTGCGGCATTTTGAACGGTCGATACGCTCGGGATCGGAGGAGTGGGAGTCGTGTAGAGATGGTGCGAGTATTGACTTTGCGGTGTCTGTTGAGCATGTTGGGTGTGTTGCGACGCGTAGGCCTGGGACTGGTATGGAGACGCGTGCTGCTGAGATAGCGACGGCGACGGCTTGTTAGAAGGCGCCGTGTTGACGCTGTGCGTTGGAAACTGTCGACGAAGCTGGCCGCCGAGGTTGCCAAAGGCCAGACCGGGATGCCCGCTCCCGGAGGACATGGTCAAAGGAAGAGAAAAGAAAAAGAAAAAAAGAGATAACGGCTCAAGAAGAAGAAGAGAGCCAAACGAGAGTATTGAATTGCGACGGGAGGAACGTAAAGGATCTTGAGCAGGGACCAGGAAAGCCCGGTTGAGCTCGTGCTATGGATGCTATGCCGAAGCCCACTGTAGTCCCAGGGCAGCCGCAGAGCAAGACGCAACGCAGTCGAGTGCTTCAAATGACGTTGCGACTCGACCCTTCTTTTGCGAAATCGTAAAGGGCACGCCGAGCTGGAGCTGGCCTGTCGGGAACGGGCCGGGCTGTTGAACCAGATCGGAGCCGGGGGCGGGTGTGTACCGAAAGTGGGAGGAGGTGTGTGATTGAGAGAGGACTGGAGAAAATGTATGGGATGTGCGGAGGATGTGCAATTAAGAAAAAGAACAAAAAGACTGCATGCAACGGGCTGTCAACTTGAGTTGCCCTGCTCTGCGTCTGTCAGCATGGTCTGTGCATTTTCCACATGGAGCCGTACAGTATGCGCTGAGAGAGCTTCGCCGGATTTAGAACAAATGAGCACGGTGAGAGAGACGACTTGACCAACCAACTTTCATCCTCGCGTTTGGAATTTCTGTCTTGGCCCACTTATAACTCCGCGTTCTTATGCCGGGCTGAATTCGATGTTCATGCCTCACAGCGGCAGTCCAAAAGTGGTGAACAGCAAAAGACGCCAGATTGTGAATGAAGGCCTCGAAGGAGGAAGATATACATACGATGACACCACGCTCAGAAGGAAATTCTACTATTTCAAACTTTTGGGTCATATCGATCATGATGAAAAGTTGAAAGCTCACGAGAGTGCCAAAACACCCCGCTCAACCCATGTTCAAGGACCTAAACTGACAAGCCAGCGTTGATTCTCACACTCCCTGGCGTCACTTAGATGTTAGCTTCCTACACGCCCCTCCCCGCTTCTGCTTGTCTAAACAGCTTGAGCATCGACGACTCAATTGATCGCAAGCAGTTTATGCTTGATCAATGTTTCTGACCACACCTAGAGCTTAACCGAGTTCAACCCTCCCTTGCTCATCAAAGTGATGGTGTTGAGAAGTTAGCATTCCTCGGACAATCATTAACTTGGGCTCATGGCTGGCGAGTACTATGTTATTCATGTTCCATGTTCACTCGAAACAAGTTTGGAGATCTCTTGTCTGGGCTGAGCTGGGCCAACGAATGTCTTTCACTATCAACAGCAAAGCCACGATGTTACCGCCGCATCTGATTCGCTCGGGTGTCCAGGTACACCACAGATCACCACGTATGTAGGGAGGCAGGGAGGGAAAAGTCATGCGCGTTGGCAAAAGATCTCACTTGGGACGGCCGGTCCCGAATTGGCTTTTCTCAGCCTGCATCAGAAACCTTCATCTGACACTGCATCGTGCCGAGGCCGACAGATAATCTTTCCAAAAATAAACCCGGCGCCGAATCGATAAGGACGAATGTTGAGACCGGACTGTTCGGCAGACGAATGACTCTCTCTGACTATCGACACAGATGAGGACACGAAGCATAGGGCTCGATTTGACTGACACTTGATCAGCGCCTCGTGCCTACTTGCATGAACGCCAACTTGTTTGAAGTCGAACTAGCCTTTGGAGTCAGAGATTCGAGGTCGGTTTGCAAGCTGCCGAGATGATCACAATATTTACTGTCCAGGCAAGCACAACGAACAAACCAACATCAAAACGTGTTGGCGGTCCGACTGACGTGATGCCTCTCTAAAGTCCGCGGTTCCGTATTTTCTATAACCACATCCGGCCTTGGACCGGGCCGTGCCGTTCGGCTCCCTTTGTCTTGGCACGGGCTGTTGGCTTCGGGCACGAACCGAGATCACCAACAGCCTTCACCAACAGTCTCTTTCCGCAGAACTATATCCCTTTGGATTCTCCAAAAGCGTCCATCTAGTGCTCCAACCGCAAACTCTGGCGGAATTCGGCAATCGTCACGGCCTTATCTCGCAACTTCGACTTGACATCCCCTTCCGTTCCGGGATGAGGAACCCTCTCCAGCGTCCAGAGTTCCGTGACGCCCATACTCTCCAAGTAATCCAGACCCCTCGCGTAGTTCGTGGCAACCTGTGCGATCCCATGGCTATCATCTGAGAATGTGAACTTGCCTCCCATCTTGATCCATTCCTGTTGAGTCGCTTGTTAGCACACTAACCTGTTCTCTCCCATTTAAGAAAGGGGAAATGGGTATAGAAGAAAGACTTACCTCAGCAACCTCCCTCCCCGGATACGGCTCCTTTAGTCCCTTCCTCAACGCGCTCGTATTAACCTCCAACCAACCCCCAACCTCCTTACAAACCTGCAAATTCCTCTTCATCCGTTCCCAAACCCCATCTCTCCAGCCTTTTACCCTCCTATCCGGCTCCTCCGAAAACAACCTAATCAAATCCAAGTGTCCCACCACTTTGGGTCTCGTAGCCTTCAACATTTCATACTGCTCATCGTAGTAAGCTTCCCACAACTTCTCTTCTGAACCACCACCACAGGCCTCCTGAGCCTGCAAGAACATGGCTTTATCAAAGTCAATCGGGATTCCGCCTGTGTGGTGTAGGGAGCCGATGAAGTAATCGACACATGGAGCCGAAGACAACAGGGACTTGATTAAGGGGCCGTATTCGGCGCCGCGGATCCATTCGCCTTCGAAACCGATCAGGATGTGGATCTGCGAGGCATATTTGCGCTGGAGACGCTGGGCTTCGGCGAGGTAAGAGGCGTGGCGGGGGATGAGTTGGGCGAGGGTAGTTTGGCCTTCGTCTGGATCGAGCTGTATGATTTTGTTAGTTATCTTTCGCTATGGTGAAGGTGAAACTGGAGTTGGGGGAAATGAGATACCTCTTCGGGGTAGAGGTCCGAGAGCTGGGTACGGGGCATGTGCTCCGTCAGACCGATGGTCTTGTAGCCGACGCTGATGGCATGCAGGATCACTTCTTCGAGCTGGTCTTTGGCGTGTCCGGGGCAGAACTGCCCGGAGTGGGAGTGCATCGTGAACGCCATGGTTGGGGTCTTGGGGACTTTGTGATGAGGCGTAAGTAAGGGCGGATTGAGCCGGGTTTGAAAACAGCCCAAACTGGCCTTCAGGAAGGATTTCACGGGCTTAATCACTTCGATGCAAATATCGCGGTGCACTTGCACGAGTGAAAAAAAGGAATTGGGGAGAGCTTTTGGCAAAAGGCAACGATTGTAAGTGGTAAGTCGGGGTGAAGTTCGCGTAAAGTTCAAGGAATTGAATTTCCACACTGCATTCGGAAACAGTGAGTCAACAAACCGCACTCGCTACGAACGCACGCTCATACACCAAAGAAAATAGCAATTAAAAACCTTTTCATCACCTAGAGCACATCGTAGCAATAAAATGGAAACTTAAAAAAAGGGAAAAGTCCACATGCGCTCATCACAAGATGCAAGTCATGAACGAAAAAAAGTGCAAAAAATGGACGATCCGGATGGGACTCGAACCCACAACCTCAGTCTTATCCTCCCGAATTAGGAGGACCACACGATACCATTTCGCCACCGGACCACCGCTGATTGTTGAATGAAATGCAACGGCATTGTCTTTATAAAGTCCGCGCCAAACATGTTGCCCCAACATTTACAGCCCCCGTTCTCCAACCCACACCAAAAACCAGACCACAACAACAATCAGATTGAGGTATAGAACTTTCATCCGTATTATTACTATTTTATAGTTACGCATATTAAGGGCTGAAGTAAAACCAAGAAAGACGGATAGCATGCATCTCATCCCTTTTCTTAAGGATCCGGCAAGGTCGGCGAGGGGCTTCCGTGATGTTCGTCTGGAAATATCCATTAACCTGCGTACGTTGTTTCTTTTTCCCAACACCTGGTTTTCCACACCAAAATATTGCATCGCATCCCCTCACCTCAACTCTCATACCTCAAGTCCTGAAAATTCCCATAGCAGCCTCAAACCCTTCAACCTCCTCATCAAGCCGCTGCCGCTTGCTCTTCGAAGCGCTGTCCTCGCCCGCAATCTGGTCCAGCTGGTTGTCGGTTAACTTCGCGATTAGTTCCGGGCACAAGATCTTTAGCGGGCTTTCCTCGCCGTCCAACAAGAGGCGGCTGACCACCTGCTGACAAATAGCGTCCACGAACCGCTTCCGGGCAATCTTGTAGTAGCTTTTCAGGACGTCGAAGATGTTTTCCTTCACTTGGTCTGCGTGGGTCTTGTTGGGCTCTTGGAACGGAACGCTGGTGTTAATATTGACGCTCGGCGGCATATTAGGGTCAACAGTAGCAGACTCGGCGGCACCATTGGTGGTGTTGGTGTTTGGCTGTCCATGTGCATGTGCGGCCTGTGCCTGCGCTGCTGCGATTCGACGGTTCCGTGCCCGTTGGAGGTTCTCGTTGAAGTAATGGTTGTAGGTGTACGGCCGTCCGAGAAGCTCAGAGTCAACGAGGAACTTGGCGTGGGCTAGGGCACGCTTGTAGGCATCAAGGAGTCGGTCGTGCATGGCGTTCTCCCAAAGTTGATGAGCGACTTCCTTGTCGCTGCAGCACTGCGAGAGGAGGCTGCGAAGGAAGTGATCGATGACTACGACAACGGTCTTGATGTGCATCTCGGCGTATTCCCGCCACTTTTGGGCCTGTTCTCGGAACAAAATCGTCAAGACGGATCCGCCAAACTGTGCGAAGAGTTAGCCAGAGATTCTGGTTGATAGTTTTTGCATGGAACTTCTTTGTTTACAGTGCCCAGCTCAGGTCCTTTGAAACCTGAATAATGCTCCTCGATGATGTTCTCAAGGCCATCTCTTGGCATCTCATTTTGGAAGAACTTGACCGGTATGATATTGCTGAGTGACTCGGGAGTGGTTCGGAGAACCTTGTTCATCAGATCGCTGCCCCCTAGCCAACACAGCTCAAAGCCGTGAAACCGGTACTTGTGTCCACTCCTTCGCATGAGCTCTGCGAATACTTCGTTCATATTGATAACAAGGGAGACGAGTCTCAGATTGGTGTGCTGTGCAAAATCAGGATGAACGTATTGACCTTCGAGGGCGTTGTGGGTCATCAGCTGAAAGCGCGATGCAAGCTTCACGAGGTATTCTCGCTGGCTTGTCGGGCCTGACCTTGGTGCTCCCATGGCTTCGCGCTGCTTCCGGCGATCTTCCCAGAGCTTTGCAACCTCGAGCTTTTGCTTAGGGAGCTCTTGTTTTGCGAGAGTGGTCAAGATCGACTGGAGACTGGATTTCAATGGGTCGATACCAGAGCGGCCAAGCTTGCTGATACCATTCCACTCCGGCTTTGCAAACAGTTCTTGCTCCTTGTCCTTCAAGCTGTTGAGTTCGAGGTCATCCTCGTCACCACCACGACTGCGTACAACATAGTATCCCAGCTTGAGCGGGGACTGCTTGACGTGCTTCAGGATTGACTGGAACATGGCTTGCTCCTTAACAAGGTCAGGCTTGGTGAGCACCCCGATGGTTCTCGTTCCCGAAGGATCAGCCACTTTGGCATATTCCAGGATTCTCTCCGTAGCTGGGTCGGAAAGACAGGACATAACAGCTAGAATACTGCGTAGTTGCAGGCTTAGTTAAAGAAGCATTTAAAATCGAACAGTTAGACTCACATTGTTCGTTCATTTTCGATCTGTTGCCGAACCATTCGATCAACCATGCTCTTCCTCGCTTCGGTGGCATAACCTGGGGGTGCGTTAGCAAAGCTCTTGTTGGAATCTCTGTGTGACTTACTGCCATGTCCCGTAACGTGAAATAAACCCGGGACATCAATGACCGTGATATGGGGTTTCTGGATAACCCATCAGTATCCTTCGACCTTTTGTGTCAAAGAGAGACGACTTACATCCGGCCCCGAAATCTCAAGCTTCAGAATGTGCTTGGTAAAGACTGACGCCTTCGGGTCATTGGCCTCGCTGACAGGCTTGATGCCCATGTACTTGCCAGCCTGTGAAAGGATTAGAACTAGTAAGAATAAGCACAAAAGGTGATGTTGCGCTCTTACTTCATTGATGATATCTGGCAAATCTGAAATCTGCCAGTCACCATCAACAGTGTACCGAAACCGTTTTAAGTACGACTTTCTATCCGAACTCGATGACGAAGAGGGTATGATGGTAATTGCGGTTCCAATAGAGTCGCTGCGGCGCAATGTGAACTGTGTCGCAAATCGGGTGCAGAGGTCCTGGCCACGCGGAAATGACAGACCGGTTAAGTTCTCGAGAAGTGCACTCTTGCCTGAAGACTGGCTTCCGACAACAACAATCTGGCGACTATCGTGTTAACCCAGGAACCTTTCGTTTGGCGTGTTCAGGATATCGGGCTTACGTACCCGAGATGTGTCAATACCTATCCCGATATCGCGAAGCTGATCCTGTTTCTCGAGGTATTGGTGTTCACCGAGAGGCTTATCCAGCTTTTCAACGAGAACATGATGTCCCAGTCCGTTGTTCGGTCTGTCCAAGGGATCGGGGCTACTGGGGACCTTATCCTGTTGCTCCGGTTGAACATGCCCGTTGGGAGTGGCGGGCTCATCTTGAGCGGTTCCAGCGCTGGCGACCATGATGATGAGTTGAGTGACCTAAGGGATAAATATTTCCAGTCAGCAACATGTCCCTGCGCGATATTATCATTTTTTTTTTTTTTTTTTTTTTTTTTTTGAGGTTATCGGGTCTTGGTACCTAATAGTCGTGCTCGATCTGTGGAAATGGCAAGCAATCAAGCGTCCGTCAAGGAGCACACTGGCATGGGAATGAGATGCAACCACCTTTTCTCCCGAACCAACATGAATGTTGGGTACTCTTCAACGTCAAACGTTCAAGAGGTCGCCAGTCTCCGGCCAAAGGCAATGTCGGAGAACTCTCCGAAGACCGGAGTTGTTTATGTAGGCGACATCGTTCGAGTTGATGACTGAGCAGATCTGAGCAGAAGTCTGAAGCTGGCGGGAGAAGTTCTGGCAAGCGACTTTAAGACGTCACTCTCTGAGTTGAATCAGGCCATTGCATGGATCTCCAATGGATTGTTGATGCATTTCGGGGAGAGTTGCCGGAGGCATTCCGGGACGCCGTCATCCACTTACTGGGCCGTGCTTAACATCTTCGGAGCACTAGAACCGATAATGGTCGCTGAGCGCCTGAGATACCCTACCCGACTTTATGACCGCCAACAAGCGGATGGAACAGTTCTTTTGAATGACGGGATGGGAAAGATGCCCTCGAGGGCCGTTAACTCAAGAAGTGAGGCCAACCCATCAAGGTCACCTGCCCGCAGCTTATCCTATTCAAGTCCGGGTTGTGCTTGTGCCTTACAGGAGTGCAGTGGGTCTGTGCGAGCATGCTCTTCGTCCCTTCCCTTCCTTTCCTCTTCTCCTCCCGCTTCCCCTCATCTCAACGAAATGAACCGGGAAGTCACAAGAAGATATCATCGACCATTTCTCAGGCCGGTGGCACCAATGATCCTTGCGTGGAGCAAGTACAATAATTAACACCACGGCCACAATCTACAGCATCTTCTTTTCTCACCAAAACTTGCCCACGTTATTCATCCACAAATCTATTAACCGACATGCACCACAAGCCATTGCTGGGGCCGGCTGCCCGCGATCCAGGGTTATCAGCTTCGCAATACCTCCAAAGCCTTTCGCAGGCCTTCCAGCTCTGTTTCCAGCCTTTTTCTTGCAGCTAAAGTGGAAGCATCTTCACCAGCGATGCGGCTTAGACGACTGTCGCTCAGCTTGGCCACCCAGTCCGCCGTGAACACCTTAACAGGGCTCTGATCGCCATCGAGGAGGAAATGGTTAATGGCCTGCTGGCAAATGTTGTCGACGAACCTCTTCCGGGCGACCTTATAATAGCTTTTGAGCATATCATGGATATCTTCCCTGACCTGCTCGGCATTGGACTTGTTTTCCACCGCGGTCGCCAGCAAAGTCTGCACCTTCTGGAGTTCAACCTTGGTATTCGCGCCACTCGTCTCCAACCCAATAAGAATGGATTTTTGGCGGCCCAGTCTGGCCTTCTGCAGGTTATCGTTGAAGTAGTGATTGTAAGTGACCGGACGACCGTTGAGCTCCGTGTTGATGACGAATTTTGCGTGCTCACATGCCCGCTGATAGCCAATCAGCAGATCATCTTGAAGACACGACCATAACTCCTCGCGTATTCGCTTGTCCTTTATCAGAGTCTTCAAGAGCGTGTAAAGAAACCGGTGAATAACCAAGATGGCCGTCTTAACGTGCCGTGTGGCGGCTTCGTCCCAATAAGAGGCCTGGGCTTTGAATGCCATGGTCAAGACCGATCCGCCGAACTAATATTCTATTAGTACTGCTTTATCAGTGAATATTAGGCAGAGAAAGACTTACGGATCCCAGTTCCGGTCCACGACTTGCTGAGTAGCAGTCTCCGATGAAAGTCATGATATCGCCCTTGGTGCTTTTGAAAGCGGTAATCTTCGGATGACAATACTCCGACAGTTCCGGAACCGTTGAGGCCCAGTCAAAAGCGTCGTTCATCAGCTCTATGTAGGAGGCGGTGTCGTCCTTCTCTGGCGTCTCCCCTTCGAAATTCCATGTCTGACCTTTTTTCCAGATCACGTTGGAGAATCCTTCGTTGAGGTCGATGATCCTGGTGATGAGCTTTAGTGGAGGCTCTTTCTCAAACAAGACGTCCCTGCTGTAAAGGCCCTCGAGAGCATCGTTCGCCAATCTCTCAAACCTCAGAGCCAACTTGATCAAGTGCTCACGTTGAGCTGTTGGGGTGGATCTCGGCGGCCCATATAAGATACTTCTCTTCTCACACTCAGCCAGACGCTTCAGAACTTCCGCCTTCTGTTTCGGTAACTCGCGCTTGGCAAGGCCTGTAAGTAAAGTCTGCAGCTCCGTCCTCAAGGCATCAACTCCAAGTCTTCCGGCGTTGGCAAGATCTTTCCACGCTGGATCTTCAAAAAGTTCAGCCTCTCTACGCTTGCACTCGGATATGTCAAGATCGTCTTCGTCAGCACCGCGGTTCCGTACGACGAAGTAACCAAGCTTGAGTGTTGGGCGCAGCGCTAAATCAGAAACCGATTTGAGGACCGCCTTCTCCTTTACCAAATCGGCCTTGGTAAGCACTCCAACCGTCCTCTCGCCTTTAGGATCGGCTGCTTTGGCCAACTGAAGAATTCCTTCGGTTGCTGGATCTGAAAGACAAGACAGCACAGCCAAAACACTGAAACACTCAACGTTAATAAGATATCGTGAACGTACCCACAACACTCCAGAACTCACATTGTTCTCTCGTTTTTCATATGTTTCTTCACCATCGTCTCGACCAAGAGCCTATCCTTCTCAGTAGCATAACCCACTGGAAGGTAATGTCAGATCGCAGTTTGCACGAAAGCCGACGGTTGTACACCTACGCTGGTCTGTGACCTGGAAAAGTCCAGGCACATCAATCACGGTCAAGTGGGGATTCTACAGGTTCAAACATCAGTTGGTCAATCCATATGCTCTTTGACAATTCGAGATGATAGCGGGCTGACTACTCACATCAGGACTAGAAATCTCGATTTTGAGAATATCATCACTGAACATGGGAAGACTGAGAATGTCTTTGTTGTTTCCCGATCTGATCTCCATGACCACATTTGCCTATGCCATCCTAGAGTCAGCCTTGTATTGTGGCCAAGGAGAAAGATAACCAGACCTTCTCAATAACACTCGCCACGTCCTCCGGCCGAAAATCGGTAAGTTCATGCCGGAACGCTCTCAACGTGTCTCTAAGCTTCTGGTCCGCATTGGCCCTGGGTATAATCGAGATGACGGTCTTCTTTACAGGGTGACGCCGTAATGTGATTTGCGTTGCAAACCGGGTGCAGCAGCCTTGACCTCGCGGCAGCGAAAAACCCGTCAGGCTTTCGAGAAGAGAGCTCTTGCCAGAGGATTGCCCGCCCACGACGATAATCTGGGTTCAAACAAGATAAGTCTCAGGAGCAAGACCGTGAGCTGATGAACCTTGGCAATAGTTACGTACCTGAGACGTTTGAATGTCGATCCCCAGATCGCGAAGCTTGTCCTGCTTCTCGAGATATATGTGATTCCCGAGACTGTCAAGGTTGGCATAGCTAGTGCCGTCTGGCGGCTGGCTTGATGGAAGAGTAACCAAGCTGTTCTCCATGGTGGCATAGGCAGCCTTTTCCCGTGATCAGCACCTAAACGGAACATCCAGTTTGACAATTAGGCAGTCGTGAGGCAAAGGTAGAACATCGAAGCAGGAAGCTGGAACATACCCGTGGCTGTCTGTGAGAGTACCGCGAAGGAGATGACCACAAGGAGCAACGGCTTCTTGAGAATAGCAATATCGGGGTGGCAACGACTGTTCGGAGTCGCGGCAGCATTGGTTCCGCGACTGATTACACGAAGACCGAAAATGCGTTGGGTTGATATCCCGTCGTTGCGAAAGCGTCAGTCGCTCTGGTTATTACTGGAGTGGGACAAGAAGCTCTGACGGAACCAATATTGAATTAGGTCACAGCAACCTGAATACGTCGGGGCTCTTGTCTTATACAAGTTCAAGGACCCATATAGGAGACTGCCTTCACGGTAACACGGATGTACCGGTCGACTTCTGCTTCGTATCTTTGAACCATTGAAGAACCGGCTAGTCCAAACAAAATCATACCCGTTGAGGATAGAGGCATATATGCGTGCAAAGGTCCGACATGTGTTGTTTCTCTGACTCTTAGCGGCAGTACTCGTTCATTTTGGCATGACACCAAACGCGCAAGACTGGGTCTTCTGCCAGGCAGATATAGAAACGACATGTGCTTAACACTGAGAAATGTCATTAACAGAGGAGCAAATGGTCCGCCTTCCCTGGTCGAATGAACTTCCCCAACCTTTCCTTTTTAGCTCCCCTCCTAATGACTACAAAAACTGGGGCGTCTTTGCTGCACTCTAACAAGTCTTCGTAGACAAGGAAGGTAGAGAAGGGTCTTCTTTTCGCAAATGACCCCGAAGATGTGAGGTGTACAACCAAAAGCCGAGCGCAACTGGATGGTAGTGAATGAACTGAAAGCAAAGGGCAGTTGGCAGCAAACGGGAGTGCGGACGGGGACGACAAACGGGAGCTGCCACTGTTCCCATCGCTCCCGTTCATAGTACTTCAAACACAGATATAGTGACCAGCTGTATAAGATTCAATCGAATCTTGCAGTCAGACTCTAAGCCCCTGGCCCGCTTCTTTTGGGAAATCTAACGCGGGAGAGCGCGCGTGGTAGGCCTCGCGCTTGAATGTCACCAAGTGCGCATGGGATGTGAAGCCAATGGACGTCTGTCACGATGGCTACGGTGTTTTGAACCAAAAATGAGCGGCTGGAAGTGCCGCCACTACAAACGGGGTGTAAAGAGTCAATTGCTCGTTGCTGGGCTGTCTGTCTATCCGGGTTCATTGCAGTAGTCTGGCTGTCCATCCTCCATCAACTTTCCACCCAACAACCCTGGGTAACCGAAGCAATAACACCAATCTTTTACGGAATTCGCCCATAGTATGTGGTTAAACAAAGTATCCGTCTTTCCATTTCGTTCTTTCTGAGATCACTTTGTGAAATATGGCGCTTCCTCACCCCACCGAAAGTCGACATACACGAACCCATCCTGACAACCTTCATCCCTCCGTCCACTCTCTTTCCAATTGACGAAGAACCTTCAGCACCTCCTTATGATACTTCGTCTTTGCAATATGACTGAGTCTTGCCGCCGTCGTAGTCTCATCCTCGCCCGCAACCCTCTCCAACTGCTCGTCGCCCAGCTTCTCGATGAACTCCACTGAGAGCAACTTGACCGGACCGTCCTCCGCTTCCAGCAGGAAATACGTGACCGCCTGCCTGCAGATATTGTCGATGAGCCTTTCGGTGGCGATGGTGTAGTAGGCGCACAAAAGGTCGTGGATATCTTCCACCACTTCCTCTATTCCGGCTCCTGCAGAATTAGACGCAGCAGCAGCTTCCACAACAGCGGCGTTAAACGCCCCGTCAGGACCGAGCGCGAACTTCTTCCTGTCAAAGTTTTGGATCAGTGTGGTTCGAAAGTTCTGTCGACCAATTCTGGTGATTGCAGCTTCGAACTGGGGGCTGTTGTATGTTTGAAGAGAATGGCACTCGAGCTCCATCTTGACCAAGAAATCCTTTTGGGCCCACGCTCGCTTGTACGCCCTGAGAACCTTTGGGATGATGAGGTCTTGGACCTTGGTGCAGACCTCCTCCTGTGCGTTATTAGGGAAGACGTGCAAAAGGAGTTGACTGATGAAGCGGTGGATTGTGATGATGGTTGACTTCATTAGGTAGTTGGCGTGGAGAGACCATTTTTTGGCTTGGTAGTGGAAGATTTTGGTGAAGAGTGATTCTTGCGTCTATAGAAGGATTAGCCATTGTTTTTCCCCGGGTAGCTTCTTTGGTTTTAAACTCACCTCCAACTGCTTTCTCTGTTTGGGAAGCTCTGAAATGGCCGTGGCAAGGTATTTCATCATCCCCTCCTCTGGTTTCGCCAAAGCGCCCACTTCTTCTTTTTCTTCTCCGTTTCCGAGTAGTTTTAAAATCTCGCTAAGTTCCTCACAAGAAGCAGCCCACTCTCTCAATCGCTGCCCATTTGATATAATTTTTCCAGCAGTCGCATCAAACAATCCATCGTCGCTCTCGTTCTTGAAGTAATAGGTATGCCCTCTTTTTCGCACACCGCTTCGAAAGTGTTCGGTGAGATTGGTGATTTGGGAAATGAGCCTGTACTCGGGTCTTGCGATGAAAAGTCGATTGGCGCCGTACCGTCCTTCTACCGCGGCAGAGGCCAGCCGCTGGAATCCTATAACTCGCTTCATCAAATATCTGCGCTGCTTCTCCGGTGTGTTTCTTGGTTTGCCCATCGCCTGACGTTCTTTCTTGCAGGCAGCCAGACACTCTTTGACTTTTGTTATCTGTCCTTGAAGGGTTTCCTGGGAATTGATGCTTGGGAGAGCCGCCCCAAGGTCGGCGAGGGTCGTACTTTCCATTGTTTCAGGGTTTGGACGGTCTGTCTTGAAGATTTAAGAAGCTACGACGTGTTAGGGTCCTTCCTGAAACGAATCAAATGGGAAGAGCAAGATTCCCTGGACCGTGGACGTACCTTCTATGGCGGATTTTCTTGCTTCTATGAGATGGCGAGCAAAGGACGGGAAGAAGATTGTCGGACTTGGGGGAAAAAATCCGAGTGGATGGGCTGCTGGAAGAAGGTTTTATGTGGAAGTTGCCATGCGAGGCGCACCATTTTCTCTTCACTGCACTTTTATTTATTTATTTTTTATTTTATGCCCATGTGAAGCACGCATCATGAACCTGGAGTGCGGCAGCTGCAGGTCAAGCAGCTATAGGTGAATGCGATCACGACCTTCCAGTTTGGTTCGCTCCATCATTCAATAAATGAAGCAGCGTGGTGCCACACTTACCTGTCGATGCATGCGCCTCGAGACATCGCAGAATCTCATACGGGAATGAGGGATCGAAGGATTTTGGAAATAACTTCCTTGGGGAGAGACAAACTATGGATGACATGTGATAGATGAAGTACAAGCCTTAATAAAGCATTCGAATTGTTTTATGATCTCCGTGGTTAACAAACATGCAAAGGCGCACCATGATTGTAGGCGCATCGTGACCCAAACAATAACACTTCAGCAAAAATACGAATAGAACAGCAATTCGTATAACCTGCGAGGAAGGACCATAAGAAAAGAAGAATAACATAAAGATCACCAAAAAGCCGATGTGTGTGAAGAAAAGTATAAAAAAAATCGAAAAAGAAATGCGCCAGCCGCGAATCGAACGCGGGGCCCATCGATGGCAACGATGGATTTTACCACTAAACCACTGGCGCTTTTTAGTGATTCATACTAAACTAAAGTTAAATCCCTACATATACGGCTACCCATAACTCATACTTGAGGCATCTTTATCAAGGACACTCAATGGTTGCTAGAGTTCCTTACCTCACTCCATCATTGAAATGGGCACTATATTGCGTCATTTTCTTTAGGGTCTTGAAATAGAAAGTTAGTTTGACCATGATCGGTGAATGAATACTCGAAGCAGGCACAAAACAAGCTCTAGGGTCAACGCAACTACGATAGTCTTTCTCGATGTTGATGAGTCCAGATTGGACCGCCTACCACGTCCTTCTTCCAACAAAAGTGAAGCAAGTCCCGGGACAACGTCCAACATCCAAAAAAAACCTCACCAAAAACTCAGGAAAACGGCATGCGGACGTCAATGTCCGAATTAGGGTATGCTCGGAGCTCGGAAGTTTCCAGTCTTTGAACCTTTGGACGACGTGACAGTCGGTGATACACCCTTGATATTAGGGTTTGACAAAAACGGGGCCGAACCGTAACCGTTGTTTGGCGGCGGATTGTGGGGGAGCAGGGGTGCTGGTGGGTAAGTGCCGGTGCGTACTTTAAGCACAACAACATTGCATAACTGTAAAGGTTTATGTACCGCATCTTGTTTTTGAGAGGAGGGTGAAAGATCTCGCTTGGGTTTTCTTCTTGTGTGATAAGCATTTGACGCAAGGTGGTAGAGGGACTGGATCTTTAGTAGGATGCTGGAGTTGAGTAGGAGGCAACCGCAGAGCAAAACCCGCAGCACAAAACCAACAGGGGACTGGTTGTTTCCTCGTAGATTTTCTCGAGTTGAACGGGAGGACTAGTACTGCACTTTGATGAATACTGGATACCTATGTAGAGAGGAGTTAGATCGAAGAAATGATCCCCTTTCTCAGTGAACAGTCAAAAGAAGACCTTTTCTAGATGTCATCCTCTTGTGGCATTATTAGAGAGAAGGGAACCGACAGATCTATCACCACAACATCAGAGGCAATATAGATCGTCATGACCAACAGCGTGATATCCCATACCGTAGCGTCATGTGAATTAAACCAGCAACCTAACCGACCGCTTATCTTTCCCTCATCTTTACACTACCATCAGATACCTCGTTTATTGGATCGCCTGTCGTTCAGAGTTAGTTCTGCACCTATAGCTGGAGAAAGTAAGGATGATCGCGTAGAGTGTATTATGTTTTGTTGTTGGCCGCAAATCAAGCTTTGGTCTGTCACCCACTCCTAGGCTTTTTCTTCTTCTTCCTGTTGTAGTCTGCCGATCATGCTATGCTTGTCTTCTTCTCTGTTCTCTTCCTCCCCAGAGAAGTAATAACAAAGGCTTAGTTGGTAGATCCAACTTTGATCTTCCACCGGTTCTGTTTATGTTATGTCGTGTAGTGTCGTGTCATCGCTTCCTTCCTTCTGCCTCCGCGATACCAAAGCGGGTATAGAAGCGTAAGGTAAGGAAGAGGAGAAAACCCCGAGAAGGGAAAATGTGAGGAAAATGGTATGTAAAGTTGCATACTTTGATGCTTCCCAAAGTCAATCCCGCTCAACCATTGCGATATTTTGCCGGCACGTGGGCTTCTGACATGTTAGAGTTGCAGACCGGTAGCTTTCCATTTTTGCCGATTGGACGTCAGTGCCGAAAGGGTTTCTGAGGCTTGCTTAGTTCAGGAACAGTTTGTAAAACTTTCAACGGTTGATATCATGTGAGTTCCATTCTTGCCGTTCACTAGACTTGAGTACCGGGGAACCTCATGTTGGAGATAGATGATGAGTTGCCAGAATGCTGGTGTGGTATATGGCATAACTTGGATTTGATGTTTCTTACCGGGTTTCCTGGCCTCCACCGGGCCTAGGAGGCAGACACAATTGTTCCGAAAGCTTCGAGTTACGATGAGTGTAGGCTTTGCAGGACAATAATTAGTCCGTGGAAAAGAAGCATAAGACGGAGCCACAACGGACATTCTGGTGGACACCGGCGGCTCCTCCGAAGCCGACTAAGCTTCGACCCTGATGATCTGCAGAGTGCGCGGTCTTCAAAGGGTCTTCGGTACCGATGTCGTGTCCGGGCCAAGTACGATCTTCCGGATGCAAGTGGAGGAGAAGAAGCAAAGCGTTTGTCACCATGAGGCATGTGGTCTGGAGAGCCCCATGATGCTGTCAAACCACTGCCGATATGTCAAGTCTGGGGTGCATCTGTGCGGGCCGCCTTGCTTCATCTCAAAGAGGAAGGTCAATGACTTTTCAATCCATCGGACTTGATATATCTCTCCAGTCCTTTGGAAGCGAGTGCTGACCGGGACTTTGGTGGCACGAGTGGTGACTGCTTCAGGATACGCGCTTGTTGTCGTGATGGAAAAGCGGTCCCTTTTCCGGGGACAAATGGCGGGGTGCATAAGACAATTTATCGCTGCCGGGGTTGATGCACCACGTTGACCTTATGTGTTGACCATTATGCTGTCTTGCACACACAGAGAATCTCAATGTGGTTTAATGATGTCTGGGACTTCTGGTTGTCAAGGTTACTTGGCCAAACCATAAGGAGAGAGCTCATCGTCAGCTTAGTTGCAGACTCGGCCTGGACCAAACGAATGGACGAATTTAAACCGCCATCAAGGTTGTTTCCCGTCGCGAAACTCCATGGCTGTTACCCAGAGCATGCGTAGATGGGAACTTATTTTCGGCAGTTACCGAGAAAGCTCGAGGCTATCTTGACGCATTCTCAGCCGTGTATACTGAGGACCCTGAAGGCGACCTATGTTTCTTTTGCTTGAGTCTGGTTCCTCTGACTAATAATGTCAGTTGGAATTAGGAGAACAGGCAAACAAAGTTGTAACATTAGTTTGCCTTGGCGAGACGCTGCTGCTGAGCATGGTTTCAAATGCCTTGAGCTTTGATATGTGAATGCTTGGGAAGGACGCAGCATCAACAGAAGGAAATGCCGATGTTGAACCATATGCGAACAAAACTCCGTACGGTCAATGAGGTGCGTTCCACGTACTCACTACGGCCCAAAGGAAGCGCTAGGTCTCTTTGAATGTAGCGTCGTGATGAAATGCTCAGATTGAGTGAAGTTGAGGAAACACTGACCGCGCGCTTGCGCTGTTCATGCCCAACAAAGCGTTCACACCGGATTTCTGTGTGTTTGAGGTCACGGTTACTTTTCAGCGTAAAAGAGAATCACTTACACGATCATACAGCAGGTAGGGTGAGATGTTGTTTCCCAATACGGGCGATAGAGCGGTCGAAGGTCCGAGAGAAGACGTTCTTGGACGTCCAAGGATCGGGGTTGCGGCAACACTTGAGCGATGTGGCGTTGGAGGGAGGTGCCTATTGGCTACCCAAATACAAGTATGGCAGGCCGCATACAGGGGTATCAAGATGGTCAGCAAATCAGGGTTGACGGTGTGACCGGCAAGAGTCTCAAGGTCGTGGTCGCGATCTGGCTTGCATGTGGAGTATCGGTCCGCCGGCCGGCCGGCCAGGGATCGCGCCACGGTGACAAGGGTCCATTCCCCCATGATCTTCGTCGTCATGTTCCAAATGGCAGTCACGGTGGTGTTGAAACGAAGAGCAGACGATAAGGCTTCCGTGGAGTCTTCCCCAGATTTGAGTTGAACGGGGCGTGGGGAAGGGGGAGACAGAGAGGTCGATGAATCCACATATTATACTTTTTGCCTGAAGACAGGCTTCGCTAGCTGTTCGGATCTCGGGGCTAACGACGTCAGGGTGCTCTGGTATCGGGTCAAAATACCAGGAAAAGAAGGTTCAAGGAATCAAGAGGGTCCAGTTTGCGTTGACAGATGGAGCTGTCACGCTACTGTGGAGGTTGCATGTGCAAGGCGGATTTGCGGGTAGGGTAGCGTCCCAATGCCAGAGCTGTAGCCTGTAGCCTTGTGCTTCCTGCCATTTCAGGGTTGAAGAGGTACGGTTGGCGGCAGTGTCAAAGGACGGTCCGCTCAAGTGAGTCCCGAAGCTGTCGTCGACTAGAGGATGGAGGCCAGCTTCATGTCCGAAAGGTGGACGGATGCCCCCAAGGAGGGCCGCACTCCTTTCTGACCTCGAGTATGTACAGCATAAGAGTGTGGTCAATCTGACTGTCAGGCACGTCTCGAGAGTTTGGTAGATGGGCGGGCCAGACGCCACCAGCCAGATGCAACCTCACAAGATGGGCATTCTGTGACGTTGTTGCCGATGGGTGCTGCATACCTACCTCTAGGTAGCGGCTGCAACTCGGCGGCGCCCACCATGGGCAGTGGCCGTGAAACATGTATGTACATGTAGGTACGGCTGCACTGTTGGATTCTTCTTGCATGTCATCCAACTCGGCTGCTTTGGAGATGTTGGTTTCAAAAATTCCAAAGTTCACAGCTCCACGAGACGACTTTGCTTTCTCCGGCCACGTCTTTTCTCGTCTTATAAGCGACGCGGAGAGCTTGGCGAATTGGGAAGTGATATGCAACACCATTGTTCGAAGAAAACATCCGCGTGATGACGAGCGTTGTAAATAGCACGCTGATCAGTTGTCTTTAAGACGTCCAGGCCTTTTAGCGCTAGTTAGCGCCTTTTGGTTCCGAGTGTGAGCCTGCGGAGAAGAGTGCACCACCAGGACCATCCAAATGTTGAACGACTGCCGGATGGGAATGTTACCCTGTTGGTGACTGAATGGGCTTGCAGCACAGGATTCGACCACGGAAACCTCAAGCCATCTCGCCGCTATGTCGGCCGATCTGTAGGTGGAAAGGAACAACAAAATTGATCATGGGTGTCTGATATTGACTGAATGGATACTGTATGCTTGACCTTGACCAGGACAATAAGCCCAGACAGATCCGTGATTTCAGGTTCCAAGGACAGATGGACGTTGGCGCGCGTATACACGACTCAGTCAGCCAGAGATTTAATCTCCAGACTCCAGTGTGTAGTCATTGTTCAATGATGGGGATCCTCGTCAATGAACCAGAGGTGAAGACAGACACTCAAGAGAGAGCAGCTGTAAGTCGAAATTGAGAGGTGGCGCTGTCCGGCGATGTTTGATGCAAGACGATATTAAAGAACAGAGATGGGCTTCTGCTTTTGTCCAGCACCTCGCCATCCCATAGATTGAGGTGGTGTTGTCTTGATTTCGAAGGAAGATACGTCGTGACCTCAGCTGTCCAGAACTTCAGTACAGTATAGAGGTATCCAGCGGATGGAAAGACAGGCACGGCCTGTTCTGGGCCCTTGGTGTAGAAGTGGAATGCTAGAGCCTTCAATGTGGAGATCATGCCTCTACCATGACCTCTAAAAAGCGAAACCGAACATCAGGAGACGAACAGGAAAATAATGAGCCAGAGTGACTGTGGCCAGACTTTGTTCAGTATAAGCATTGATGTCGTGGATACCTCTGGACCGAGTTACATATGATGACTCGAAAGGTGATGTTTCGATGGAGGAGTTGGTGAGGCCGTGGTGGTTTCTTTTGATGTTGCT
Organism: Sordaria brevicollis; assembly: GCA_033439795.1. Taxonomy (NCBI): domain Eukaryota; kingdom Fungi; phylum Ascomycota; class Sordariomycetes; order Sordariales; family Sordariaceae; genus Sordaria; species Sordaria brevicollis. Next base: position 875,574 of record JAUTDP010000006.1, read on the forward strand.
GAATTCGACACGAGACATGTTTCCTGCCCCAGGAGAGAGTGCCGAACAGCCAGCTGAAACCTGAAGAATTGGCTGGCCCCGTTTCCACCACCTTGCTGTTGTCTTCGGCCGCTAGCAAGGTCGCGCACCATCGTCATCGCGAAGTAAGAAGGCAGGGGAAGGAGCGCTCCATGTTGGAAGTTGCTGTCGTTGACTCGTTGTCACCACTCGGAAAGACATGACCTACAAAAATTTTGAGGTGGCTCCCGCCAAGTTGTCCCGGGTGGATACTTGTGGATACCCCGCGATACTTAACCGGATCGCCTTCCATTGGCTGGGTGCTCCAGCCTTTTCTTCACCCACAGTTTTCCCCGAGCCTTCCCCCAATGTTCTCCTCGATTTGCCCGCAGTTCCCCATCCCACGATTTCCGTGACCCCAGAAAACTCCAGAAAACCCGAAAAACGCGCCATGGAGACTTTTCCACCGAAAACGTCTTTTTGCTCCACCGCCCATCACGAGGAGATGAGGACATTGTCTAATTGACAACGTCCAACTCGACACCACCAAAAAAAATATCACCTCTCAACTGTCAGGTTTGGTTCCCGCGAGTGCGGGTGTGCATCATCACCAAACTCTCCCTCTGACTGCTACCCTCCATCACAAAAAAACAAGGACAATTGACATTCTGACCCTAGCATCGCACTGTACCGCATTGCCGCAACCAATGCATCCAGCGACTTGCCTAGTCGGGAGCTGGGCGAGACGAGAGCTGGCCCAGTTCCCACCCATCCGGGTCATGTTCTATGGCTTGTCCGCTCTCGCGCTCGGGGCACCGTCTCTTTAGCACGCCTGCACGCCAGCAAGTCCGGGGTCAGAGAAGCTTCCACTTCCAACAATCCAACCACACAGCGGGCGCCCCAGCACAATGGTGGATATCGTCAAAAGACACCACTGCCGGTCATATTGGAAGAACGACTTCTGTGTGGACACTGGCAGCCCGAACGCCTCCATTCTTCTCCACTAAACCCACATGTTGTCCCGGAGTGGCCCGACTGAAAAACATGGAGTAAGCGACAGGCTACAAGCGGGCTACAAGCGGGCTACAGGTACCGTACCTCGACACCTCCGCTTTTCCCTTCCCCTCCCCAGAGTCGGAATGGGCGATCGCAATGGCCAGAGTCTGGCTGCTCTTCACCACCATAACAGCAGACACATATACCTACAAGCAGTGTACGGCGACTGCGGACAGCCCCTACAAAGTGAACAATGCATAGAGAGGCCCGTGACAAGGTACCCTAGAGGTACGCTTGGAGGTTGCAGGGCAGGAGGGCGGAATCGATCTGAATGGTCAACTCCATCTCCTTATGTTCGCAAGACCACCAATTCCGCGCTCGCAACCAAACCCCCTACAAGTTGGTGCCGAGCCAGAAAGTGGAAGGGGAGCACTGCTGGAGAGGGGCCGGTAGCGCTTGAGCGGCAGGGGGTTACAGTGCCCATTGTACCATTCCGCAGTAACGCCATCGATTTGGCCGCCAGCTGACGGTCTTTTTTGTTCTCGATTTCTCCTCGCTTCTGGGTGCCTAGTCAAGTGATTGGGAAGCGAGTTCTCTTGCTGGGACTTTTGTGAAGAGACGAGTGTTCATCATGGTCAAGACAATGAATGCCCTGAGGAGAAGAATGCGGAGAAGAGAGAACGAGAGGCAATGGTGAGGAAATTACCAATCAGTAGGCCCTGTCGTCCCCAAATCCTGCCATCCTTCAGTGCCATGACATCCGCAGTACCAATAGTGACCGGCCAGCCACCGAGTCGCTGTTGTTTCAACCTTACCACCACTTCTCCAATCCTCCCATTTCGTCCAATATTCAGACCAGACCATCCTCGAGGTTCATCCCAAGTCTTTGACATGCTATACTCCAGGATGGCACAGTCCAGTGGGTGTTGATGTGATAGTGTCCGCAGAGATCAAAGATCAAAGAGAGAGTCAGACAGTGTCAGACATGTCATCCAGTGTGCTTTCCTATGGCGAGCATCACCGGCACTTCGATTCCTCAACACCGTAGGTTGTTCGCCCCTTATACTGGCAGTTGAATCACCAATCCGTTGCATTTTCCTTCTTGTTAGTGGCTTGGGTTGGGCAATGGTTTGCTGTAGATACACCGATCTTTGTGGTTCTTCTGGGGGCGGCCACCCATCACTACCACCATGTTGCAGACTCGCAAGACTCTTCTTCTCCACACGAAACCGCTACCCCAGGATCCCTGCCAATAGGCCAACCCCGTTCTGGGAGTGCTCCGCTGTCTTGAGGGAAGCAGGTCCATATATCACCAAGTGAACCCTGAACCACCGGCTTCCACTTTCCTAGAAGGAATTGCGCCAGAAATCCGCCGTCATTTTTTTTTTCGCTCTTCCAGTCTTTCCAACCAACTTACCTAGCCAGCGCTACATCCTCTCCTGCGCTTGATACAGACTCACCACTCTCCAGCCGTTGCTCACGTCCACCCCAGGCTTCTCCCGTCCCGCCGCTCTGTATATTGCCCTCGCAATATAATCTCGTTACCTTCGTATATTGTCTCTGGCCCAGAAAGGAGGCGCGCTCGCCAATTGGATCTGGTCTGGTCAGTGGTTGTTGACCTCGCCATCGACCTCATGTTGTATATGCACGCCAAGCATACATAGACTCTCGCCCAAAGTGCAACCAAGAAGCAGGAACCGCTCCAAAGAAAAATTACCGACGTGTTGCCCTGTTCAAATCCGGTCTCCTTTAGCCCTTTTGGCATCCTCTGCTTCCTCCGGCCCCTCTCTACCACTATACGGCATATAGTTGGAGGCTGAAGATTCAGACAGTCACCCGGTCCCGAACACAACCACGAGGGACGACATCTGCAAGACTGTCGACGACCATCACAACCAAACCTTCACTCCTAACTGACGGGCTCGGGAGAGCAAGAACACCACTCCCCAGCCCAGGAATCTTCCGGCCGTCCTGTCTCGAACCACGTTCTGCGCCATGTACGTTCACACACCCTCTTCTCTGCGTACCACCTCCATCATCATCACGACCACGTTCTCAACGGGGGCCCGTTTTGATCCCGTCTGCTTACCCCTGCTTCGGGCCCGCCACCTGGTCAACTTCTCTTATACCTAAACCCCGCGAGGTCGTACTGGCTCTGCTTCCTTCGTGCAGATAGACTGTACCGACCTTGTTCACACCCGTGTTGATCTCTCCGCATCGTGGTGCCCCCTTCTGCTACCTAACTCGCGCTCCTATCCCGTCCCTGGGCCTCCCCACATTGAAATCTAGTCCCCCCCTGTGAGACTACTGCTGACCAGTCCGGTTCCCGCCCGGCAGACTCATCAAGCTTTTGCGCCAAGGGCTAGAATATAGATAGCGCTCACCTCCCCATCCTCGCCGACGACACTCTTGCTTGTCACCTCTGGATACGCCTGGTACAATACGGAACTTCAACCAACTGCTTGCTCTCGCTCGAAGCATCCGTCTCTACTCCAACGGCTCAAAGGCCGCACGCCATTTATACCCCTATTTCCATACCCAACATCGACGCTACACACTCGGTCAAGATGTTGTCTAATCCCCTTCACCGGTTCGCCCCTTATCATGCTATGCCATCTCCTACCATGCTATCTGGTGGACATGTCTCAGCTAGCCATCTCCATGCCGCTGGCCTCGACACCATGGGTCCTGGCTCTCATTATGCTCTTCAGCAGCTTCAGCAGCACGTGAGTGTCCACAACCACCACCTCGCAAGGGCAGGTCCTCAACCGAAACACCGACAACATCCCTATGGACCGGCAACAAGAGCAACAGGCGCGTCCGGGCCCATTCGTAGACGGATTAGCAGAGCGTGTGATCAGTGTAACCAGCTGCGGACAAAGTGCGATGGCCAGCATCCATGTGCCCATTGCATTGGTAAGTCAAGTGTGAGTTTTGCGTCAAAACAACACATAGTCTGACGGTATTTAGAATTCGGACTCGGCTGCGAGTATATCCGGGAACGTAAGAAGCGTGGAAAGGCATCAAGGAAGGATCTAGCAGCACAAGCAGCAGCAGCCGCCGCTGCCCAGCAGAATGGCCAAAAATCACCGAGCCAAGCTGGCGAGAACGATCAGTCCTCCGAGACACGAGCCGAAAGCACCACGACAACCAAGCGAGCTTCTTCCTTACCCATCGAGCACCAATCAACATCAAACGACAAGACAATGAGCGACATAACCGAAGATTCAATGAGGAGCCAAAGGACCGGGAGTATGGATAGTTTGGATTTGGGCGGACATCAGACACATATCGCAAGTCACCCTGGAGCCATGGACCGAGACCAGTTGGAAAGTCCCACTATCGACCTCAGCTATGGAAATGTACACCAAGAATATCATCGCCAAGGGATGGGTGCTCATCTAATGAACGGTTCATCGCATCATGCCCCATACGGCTCGAATCAGTCTGCCATGTCCAACTATCCGGATCTACCCTATGGGCTGCAAACTCAAAGCCCGACCGGCTATTCAGCAAACGCATCAAATGGTTTCCGCATTGGGACCAGCCCGATGAGCGCTTATCCCATGGCTGGAGAGCCAACTTCGCCTGGCTGGATGAATATTGCATCACCACCGCCACAGTTTGCTCACCCGCAGCTCCCACAGCCCACGTATAATCATTCACAACTGCGATATCCAGTACTGGAGCCGCTTCTGCCACATCTGGGTACACTGATGCCGGTATCGTTGGCATGCGACCTCATCGATCTTTACTTTGCCAGCTCTTCCTCGGCTCAGATGCACCCCATGTCACCGTATGTTCTGGGGTTCGTATTCCGGAAGAGGTCCTTCCTACACCCAACAAAACCTCGCCAGTGTCAACCCGCCCTTCTAGCAAGCATGCTGTGGGTTGCGGCCCAAACTAGCGATGCCCCCTTCTTGACGAGTGTTCCGTCGGCGCGCGGCAAGATCTGCCAAAAGCTTTTGGAGCTCACCGTGAGCCTTCTCAAGCCTCTGATCCACACCCCATCCGAGGAGTCGTCACCTGTTTCGAGCCCTATTGTTGATGGCGTGGCACTGGGTGGACTCGGAGTGGCCCTTCCAGGCTCGATCAGCATGGATGCGCTGACTGGCGAGACTGGCGCATTTGGTGCTGCCGGATGTTTGGATGATGTGGTCACTTATATCCATCTTGCCACCGTGGTTTCCGCGAGCGAGTACAAGGGTGCCAGCTTGCGTTGGTGGAACGCCGCATGGTCACTGGCTCGTGAGCTCAAGCTCGGACGAGAATTGCCACAGAATGCACCCACAATGCAGAACAGCGGAAACGATGTTGACGGAGAAATGACAAACATTCCCGGCATGATCACGGAAGAGGAACGAGAAGAGAGACGGCGTATTTGGTGGCTGGTCTACATCGTCGACCGCCATCTCGCGCTATGTTACAACCGGCCTCTGTTCCTGCTCGACATCGAGTGCGATGGTCTTTTGCAGCCCATGGATGATACGGACTATCAGAACGGGAACTTCCATGCTTATACCGATCCGAATGTCCTGGCGTCCGACCCTAACGCTTCGGCTGCCCGCCATCGCGGACCATCCTTTGTCTGCACCGGCCATAGCATCTTCGGCTACTTCCTGCCATTGATGACAATCCTTGGTGAAATCGTGGATTTGCATCACGCACGAAACCACCCACGCTTTGGCGTTGGTTTCCGTTCATCTCGTGAATGGGATGATCAGACTGCTGAGATTACCCGCCACCTTGAGATCTACGAGGAGAGCATTAAGAAATTCGAGTATCGCAACCTCAGTCTTAGTGCACAAGCCCACGCTGCTGACGAGAAGGCAGCTGAGGCAGCTGGCGTTCCAACCGCCAACGATGTCCCCCATGATGCCGGTACACCATCAGTTCAAAGTGTCCACAGCGTACATACTAGTTCCAGCCGATTGACGGAAAGCGATATTCAAACTCGCATCGTCATGGCTTATGGAACACACGTCATGCATGTATTGCATATCCTTCTTACTGGAAAGTGGGATCCCATCAACCTCCTAGACGATAACGACCTCTGGATCAGCAGCCAGGGCTTTATTACGGCTACTGGGCACGCCGTGTCTGCTGCCGAAGCCATCAGCAACATCCTTGAGTACGATCCCGGCCTGGAGTTCATGCCTTTCTTCTTCGGCATCTATCTCCTCCAAGGCTCCTTCCTCCTTCTGCTTATTGCAGATAAGCTTCAGCTTGAGGCGTCGCCCAGCGTCGTCAAGGCTTGCGAGACCATCATCCGTGCGCACGAGGCTTGCGTGGTTACCCTGAACACGGAGTACCAGGTATGTTAACTCCTCCATTACAACAGACCTTTGAAACCACTTTACTGACTCCTCTTTTGCAGCGTAACTTCAGCAGGGTGATGCGCAGTGCCCTTGCGCAGGTCCGCGGCCGCGTGCCCGAGGATCTTGGCGAACAACATCAGCGCCGCAGAGAACTGTTGGCCCTATACAGATGGACCGGCGACGGAACTGGCCTGGCCCTCTGAATCCATCCATTTCTTATGTCAACCTCTCTGTAACAATCATTATACCAATTCTGGCTCATTATACACGATGCTCGCTAGAGCCCAGGATATCTGCTTTTGCTTTCTTCTTTTTATCATTTACAGCGGTTGGCTGGCGTTGCTGTTTTTGGCAGATACCACTGCTCATGGTTGGCTTTTGTACTGGAGTTTTTACGACGGGAGAGAACCAAAACCAAAAGCGTTTCATACGCGGCACATGGCGGACGACGGACAGACGGATGGTGGCAACCGGACGGGAACTTTGGTTATAGGTTGGGAGGACTTGACGTCCGGTTCGGGTTCGGGTCGGTCGGTCGGTCGGTCGGTCGGTCGGTCGGTCGCGTCCCTTATTGATGATGATACAAACGGCAAAGGATAAAACAGTTGTCTGATTTGCTTGGTATAATGGATTGTATTTTAGTGAGCTCAAGGTTGAAATAAATATCATGGATCACTACAAGGGAAATAACTCAACGTCTTGGGATGCAGCAACACGTGAAGAATTTGTGCGCTGCGTCGCAACATCTCCAATCTCCATGTCCACTGCATATGATGCACTCGATACCCGACAACATCATTACGCCTTCTTATTGCAGTATTACTCCTAGAAGTTTAATGAACATTTTAAGAATATAGGGTTCGTTAAGAACTATTATCCCACTATTACAGTATCGTATATCGATTGCAGTTACATCTCAGCCAAGTGAGCGCGAGTTGGCTCGAGAGCACATAATTACATGCATTCTCATTTATAAACTCAGAATCCGAAGCACCTACCAACAACCAACTACGACAGCTGATCAACAGCTGTAACATCTTCCGTAGTATAGTGGTCAGTATGTGAGCTTGTCAAGCTTGAACATCTCAGTTCGATTCGCTCGAGACCCGGGTTCAATTCCCGGCGGGAGAGACCAATCTTTTGACTTTTTATTTTTCTCGAATATCTTCAATTTCTATCATCACGATCCTGTTGCTTTATTTTCTTGTTTTGCTTTTTGTCCTTTTGATCCAAAGCGGCACTTCTTTTCCCCTTGGTGAGAACTATTGCGTACGCTATTTGATGAAAGTGCTGGGTAAGAGAGTACGTAGGCGGCGACCGGTGGCGAGTGTCGTGCGCCTCACGATATCTCAGGATCTTGCTTCCTAAGCAAGGATCGCACCTGCCTCTATGGGAAAGGGAAAAGAAATAACTAGAGGTAGTAGAATAAGCTTTATGTCCCCCCAAGTAACTGCTTAATACTGCTAATATCGGCAGTGATCTAGGAAGGTGCACCTGGCGGCGCTGTCGTTCGTTCCTTTTCGTGCGAAGTATACCCGTGTCACTCCGAAGTCACCACCGCGCAATATCCGATGATGTCTCTGGTGTCAGGACAGTGATTCTGCGCAAGTCCCATGCTCCTGCAACTAGATAATCATCATTACATGGATAATTTGGTCAACAAGCGTGGTTGTACAAATATCTGTAATCGCCAACTGCTATGTCCACCAGCGCCCAAACAACCCCGATCTCACTAGATATCCGTCTCGTCCGAGTGTATTGTTTTCAAACAACAGTCACAACACTCTCCCTACTTGAAAGTCTAAGCAGCTCCTCCAACTTACTTTCTTCAACCTCACCAATAGCCAATCCCACTCTTTCGAACTTTCCCTGGTGGTTGTCGTCCGTCGACAACCCCAGAACAAGAAAGTAAACCGCCAGCCTTTGCTCTTTGCGGTGGCGGACAGCTTTTTCCCCCAGCACAGTGTACACGCCGGACTGATCTTTCCACCTGTTTCTGGATCTGTCTCGTACCGACACTGGCGGCGTCGCCCTGGGGCTGGTGGACTGATAATGGTACGTCAACCTCCTCTAGCAACTGATCAGGATACACCTTCAACCTTTCCTCTCCCCCCCAGCCATCCGGTAGCGTGTAATATAAATCACCCTTTCCACTATAGGGGTCGATCAATGTCGACTTTAGCAAATGGCCGCGGAGTGTAACGAAGCCGCTCTTCACTCGACCAAGCGGGTTCGCATCGGTGACCACTTCGCACCCGGCATCCAGGACTACGCACCGAGGTTTCCATCCGGGTTGGCTGAGGCGGCAGCAGACGGGGTTGGTGATGGATGCCCAGGAGAAGGTCGGGGCTATGTACGCTGTTCCAGCTCCAGAGGAAGGGCAAGTGCAAGTAGCGCCGCTGTTAGGAGTGGAAGTGGTGGGTTGAGAGGGAGGAGCAACGAACCTGGCTCGCCATGCTAGGTCCATTGTTAGGTTTCCTTGCCATAACCCAGCCAGATACCTGGTTTTCTTCTTCTTTCCCATCGCTGGCGCGGCGGGACCGTTGCTCAAGGCTTCTAACCTTTCACTCACAACCTTCGCCAACCCAGCCACAGCCGGTAACCGATCCGTCTGATACGTCAACGACCTATTCGTATACTCCTCCACGACATCATGCCAGGTCTCATACACTTCCTCTTTTGTCTCTGGCAGTGGAAAAATAGATCTGGCTAACGGATCCCCTGCCTCTCTTTCTTGTTGTTGCTGGTGGTGTTGTTGAAGATAAGTACACTCACAGACATTAGCTACCGAACAAATCCACCTCAGCTCATACCCCGTAAACAGCAGCATGCGCTTAGACAGCAGCTGCTCTTGAAAAGTCCACGCCCTCGTTGCCCACGGGTTGGGGATTCGTTGTAACTTGTCGCGCGTGCGGGAGTGGGAGTGTTCGAGGTCTGTGAAAGCCAATCGAGCAGCTAGAATCGTACCTTTATTTCCCTCTGGTTTCTTCATCCCTTGCCCCGTGGGTTGTGGCCAAGTAACCCTATACGGCATCTTCCAATTCTCACCAGCCGATAGATGAGCCTGCCCAAGAAAACCCTCATCACTGCCCCCCGCCGTAGCAGCCACAACCGTCAACCACGCGTTCCGATAAACACTCGCCATGCGCGACGCCTCGACTTCCCAGTCTGACGCAGAATCCTGGATGATACAAAGCGCGTCGATCCAGACATATCGCTGCCCGATTTTACGGGTCACAACCACAGCGTCTTGCAAAGTCTGTGGCAGGGTGGACGACAAAAAGCCGGCGGTGAGGGAGGAATAATTGGTGGTGAGGGTGGTGAGCGTTTTGCCGGTGCCCCAGCAGTAGGAGAGGGCTATGCAGGGAAACTCTTTGGGAGATAGAGATGGGGGCGAGTGAGTTTCGATGAGACGGACGTATGACGAGTCTAGACCGTCTGGACAAACGTCTATTAACCTCGTTGGCGGCTGGCTTGATGCAGTGCTGCAATTGCTGTGGTGCTCGTTGCAGGTTTGAAGACAAGACCGGATGAACTTCATCGCTTCGGGAGAGTCTGGAGATGGGCTGAGTTCGGCGCTGTGGGTGATGCCTGGCCAGGCTGGTTCGTGATCTATTTATTTCTCAGTCAGTTCTTCTTTCTTAAACCCCATTCCTCCCTCCCCATCCTTCCCCTTACATATCTCCCACCCACTCCAGAACGGAAACGTGCCTAAGGGCGTATAAACCTGAAACCCCACCGCCCCCTTTTGCGTATAATCCACTCGCAAGTTACATCCTCCCGCGGGACTCACGAAGCTGGTGACATTAACGGGGAACTCGACGGGATCAAAGTATCGAATGGCCTCGAGGACAAATCGGCAATATGCACATCCACCTTTGGCGGAAGTTATGAGTTCAGATGGTGTATGGGTCCAGTGAGTTGTTGAATAAGGCTTGCCGTCGTAGTACATGTGGTAGGGAGGGCGGAGGTTGCAGCATATGTTGCATGAGTTGGGGGTTGACATTGTTGGTAGAGGTGACTCTTTATGGATGAGTGTCGGCAGAAGGACCTGGCTGAGGTGTTGGCAAATGTGGTGAGGTTTGAGTCTGAGAAGATGTTCGGGAAAGATCTGGCCTGTAGGGCTGGAATTCGATATCCGATGTCGTCCATATACGGTAAAGTAAGTCTGACTGACTAGATAAGCATATTAGCCTCGATACAACACCACGGTTGCTTATGACTTACAGGCAAGAAGGCTAAAGGGTGTCGACAGCTGATGCTTGGCGGTTGCTGTCGTCTGGATTTACCCCTGAATCTTTGTTATTGTTACGTCTGGCCGGCAGGGGTGGTCTAGTCGCACCGGCTGTAGGCTGCGCAACGACGGTGACTTGTTAGTGACCTGTATATCGTATGTAATGAACGGCGTGGTGGTTTAGCTATATACTCACTTCACGTTGTATGCTTGATCTAAGCTGATGCGCTGTCTCGCTCAACACCCTCCTCGCTATACATAGATAACACGTTTGAGCCTTCATCACGAGTCCACGATCCCGCTAAATTACTCACTCAACAATTGCCTTTGCCCGACCCAGGCGCCCTGAGCAAGTGCTGCCCCCCCTGACAGAAATCCAAATACAACAAAAGTGTTGCCATCCAAAACAAGTACTGCCATTTTATTTTTTGCTATACCCATGCACCGTGGAGGAAGACAAGAAAAAAAAAAAGCGAAAACGAGATAAGACAATCCTCCATGTCTCTGTGTTCAAATGTCAAAACTGACGAGGTATACCAACAACACCCAACCCATCCATCTCTTTTTTTGTACGTAAGAAATCAACCCCTTTCTACCCTGGATGCAAAAAGAAAATCCCCTACTGCCAAATATGCTATGTTGTTATTCAAGCCTCAGCCAGGTTAGGCTTTATGTTATGATGCTTGTTGTGAGATATGGAACACCGTGTGTATAGTTACACAGGGGCGTGGTTGAAGAGGTAAGACACGGACTCGCCGTTGTGTGTACGGCGAATGGCCTCGGCGATGGTGGGGGAGATGTCGATGACGCGGATCTTGGGGCACTGTTTTCAAGAGCTGGTCAGTTATCTTGCCAAACACGTAATCTGGAACGAATCGAATGCAACAACTTACCCTTTCAAGCTTGTCGCCGAGAGGGACAGTGTTGGTGCAGATGAGAGCCTCAAGGACGCTGTTGTTAAGGTTCTCAATGGCGTTGCCGGAGAGAATACCGTGGGTAACGAGGGCAAGAACAGCCTTGGCGCCGTTCTCCTTGAGGACGGAAGCGGCCTTGCAGAGAGTGCCGCAAGTGTCGGCCATGTCATCGACAAGGATGGCGATCTTGTCCTCGACGTTACCGACCAGAACCTGTTGTCACTCTGTCAACTTCCCATCCTTCAACCTAACCAATTCCGGGTCTTCTTACCATGCGACCGACGACGTTAGGACGAGGGCGCTCCTTGTGAATAAGAGCGAAGCCGGTGTTGAGGTGGTCTGCAATAGAGGTAGCACTAAGATGATGGGTCAGCGTGAGCTGTTGTTGTATCTTTCTGAGACTTTAGAGTACGAACCGCTTGGCGCCACCAGCATCGGGGGAAACGATCACGCAGTCCTCAGCCTTGTAGTTCTCGCGGATGTAGCGGAGGAAAGAAGGCTCCGCATAGAGGTTGTCGACGGGAACGCTGAAGAAGCCTTGGATCTGTAAAAAGGAATTGTTAGCGCATGGCTCTGCCAACGATTTGCGCACAAAGAACCGGGCATACCTGAGAAGCATGGAGATCAACGGTGACAATGTCTAATGTCACATGTTAGCGGCCAAACACAGCTTCTTACTTGGAAACTGGCAAATTGCTTACGGTTGGCACCGGCGGTCTGCAACATGTTGGCGACAAGTCTGGCGCTGATGGGGGCGCGGGACTTGTCCTTCTTGTCCTGGCGAGCGTAGGGGAAGTTGGGACTTGGGAAATGGTCAGTTCAGTCCCGTCCGTCCGGTTCAAGGGCAAGAAAAGCATTCTGGCACATCGCACATCCTTTGCGCCAACACACTTCCAGGGCTGTTGAAGGCCCCAATGGCTGGCTGGCTGGCGCAAAAAAAGGGAATGCGCGCGCGAATGGTATCCATGCCTCATGTGTTGGAACAGATCCTTACATGACTGCCGTTATCCTCCGAGCACTGGCGGTTCTACACGCCGAGATGGCAATGAGGAGCTCCATCAAACCCTCGTTGACGTCGCCGGTGGCGGTAGACTGGATAATGAAGACATCTTCGTCGCGGACCGACTCGCCGACGGTGAAGGAGGTTTCTTGGTTCGAGTAGTTGAGGGAGATGGTCCTAGCGACCTCGATTCCGAGACTGTAACGACAGAATTGTCAGGAATTGTTGTTGTTGTGTAGTTTGGACGTACGGCGCAAAGCCAAACAATGCGATGCGCGATATCGGATAATATTCGAGAGGAATATAAGTGTAGGCAATGCATACCGCTTCGCAACCTTCTCGCTGAGCTCAGGATGGCTTCTGCCGCTGATGAGCTTGATCTCGTTTGCCATTTCGCCGGACATGTTGTCGAGAAGTCAGAAGGGACCCGTCAAGTAGACGACAGGGCCAGGCTATGGGGTTGACAAAAAGATTTCGAAAATGCGAGGGTCCTCGGGTGTTACAAGCCACGGGCAGGTTACTTCCTTGCTTCTCTTCTGCAGCTGCGTGTACCTGTTAGCGGGGCTGCCGGGACAACGTGGGGCTCATGACACGAGAAACATGATCTTTGGACGGTCTCTCGGTGTAATTCGCTGTTGTAGGGGAGGGAGGGATTATGGCCGGGGTGGGAAGTCTCGAAGTGAAGGGTGGTGGTGTCAAGGTTCGTATGGTGGTGGTGGTGGTGGTGGTTGTGAATGGCAGTCAGTGTGGTGGGATTGATGTTATACCGGTAACGCAAATACACTCAATGCTGAAGGGCGGGAGGGAAGAAGACAGTAGGGGTTCTCACTGACAAGGAAATAACAATGGATATGATTCTCGGGTCACCGTTGCAGTAAAAATTGAAAGTTGTGTCTTTGGATTTCTTGGGAAGAGGAAGATCAACCGCAAAGGTTCACTCAACGAAAGTCAAAATAACAGAAAGAGAGTTCTCAATTGGCGTCCGAGAACTGGCTGGTGCAGGCACAAGCAGCGCGTCGACGGGGCCCCGGCCAGGGATCACTGGCCATTGGGCCAATACCCCATGACGGGCGAAAAAAAAAGGTGAAAGAAAAAAATTCTGTGGAGACCCCTGACAAGCCACCGCCGGGCACTGGCTGCGTGACTGACTGACTTGACACTCCCGGGCCGCTTCGTTCTTGCCCTGCCGTGCGCTGTTTGGGGCTCCTCCGATGAAGGCCGCAAAAGGTGAGGACGGAGAGAGCAAGAGGCCCTTTCACAGGCGAAAAAAGAGTCTCGGTTGGGGAAGTATACGATACATCTTACCTCACCCACTCTTGGTGCCCATGTCCGTCGCCGGTACCTACGACCCTCTGCCCCGCATGCCGAACGTTACCTATCGATAAGGCGATAAGCCTACGGAATCGGCTAAGCGTGGAGTCAATGACCCGGCGGTTGAGCGGAGTCACACGTGTAAGCCGAGAAGCATAGGGGACTCGACGGGAACTCGATATTTGGACAAGACACCATTGGATGTTTCACAACCGAAAACTTGACTCAGTCATATGTGCGTACATTGTATTCTCGAATCTGTCAGTTGACTTGTGGTTCTTTGGTGTTGAGATCGAGATAATCCGGAAAGACGTCCAAGTCACAGCAGTCGCCATGAAGCCATCGTCATCGACAGCTTTGTCAAACACTCGGCGCCAAGGTGTGAGGTCACCTAACCCATTATGGTAATTAGCCTTAGTCGAGATCGAAAATAAGGGTCCGGGAAGAGACGACGAGATGGGATGGGAACGACTGTTTGTTCAGCTGCCCGAGTGGTTCAGAACCGAAAGACTAAGTGGCTCTTCAAACGTAAATCAATTTATAGTAAACCTACCAAACGTCTATACCATTAAAGCAAAGACTAGGCCTTCGGCGTAGCAGCTTCATCCAACTCCCCCCCCTTCGGATCACTCGTCTTGACCCCAACCAACGACTCATCATCGTTGCCCTTCCCCTCACCACCACCATTATCCTTCGTGATATCAAGATCCTGCAAACTGCTAGCCTTGCTCACACTAGCACTCTCCGTCGTCTCCGCCCTAAGACCGAGCTCCTTCTCCCTTGGAAGGTGTTCGGCATCAACGCCCTTCCAATCAGCAGGCTTCATCTGAGGCACAGGACTCTCGTCTCCGGGCTGGGTGATGACCGTTTCAGGTACAGGAGCAGCAGGAGCAGCAGCGGTAGCCCCAGAAGTAGTGGCATCACCAGTCCCAGCAACCCTCCAAACAACCGAAAGTCGATCAAGTGCCCTGGTCCCCTTCCTGCTCGACCCCTTGATACCATCGAGCTTATCCCACTCAATCTCAAACACGCCGCTCTCGTCCGCCTTGCCATCCTGCTCGGGTCCGTTGCCCTCGAAGAAGGCGTTGAACCAGACGTGCCCAACCGAGGTAACCATGGTGAGACCCATGCTGGCCGAGGCACGGCTGCGTCTTTCAATGTCGATGTTGATGTCGCTGTTGGGCACAATGATGGGTTTCTTGGGCTTGAAAATGACGGCTTGGCCGCCTGGCTCTGAGTCGTCTGCCAGAACCGGCTTTTGTTGTTGTTCGGAGCTGGTTTTTGAGCGTGTGGGTGTGAGGGTGGAAGTTGACTCGCTGATGACGGCGTTCTGTTCGGTCGACGGAAGTTGCGTAACTTGTGATGCCTCTGGCATCGCAATCGTCTTTGCCTTTCCGTCCTTTGCTTGGCTTGCGGCCTTGGTGTTGTTGGCGGTCGTCTCTCCAAGCTTGGGAATGCTCCCTTGACTTGATGTTTCTGATGATCCGCCACCGCTCAACGCGCTCTTCTTCTGCTCCAAATCCTTTTCCCTGGAATCCCTACTCTTGCTCCTCCGCACCGAAATCTTTCTCATCAAGCTGCTCGCCCTACTCCCCATCTTCCCCGTCTTTTCCTTACTCCTACTCCTCCTCACGCTGCCACCCACCACATCATCAACATCACTCTTCGTCCCATCCAATCCCGACTCTTGTCTTGCCGGCACCTCATCGTCCTCCTCTGAATCACTACTCCCCTTGCTACCAGCACCATACCCAGCCATATCATAAAACATATCCATCAACCCCCCTCCACCAGGCGCATCCCCCTGCACCACAATCCTCTCCCCCTTGCCAAACGTGTGCAAAGTCTCGATCCTCTTCCCCTCATCCGCGAAACCTTCCACCGCCAACTTGACCCCGTGCCTCAATCCCCAGACATGTATCTCAACAATCTCAATCGGCCTATCCACATACACCTTCTTTTTTGTTTTGCCAGCGTTGGCCCACCGGTCGACGTACCCTACATATCGCAGCTGGCTTGGGATTGAGACTCCCTTGCCAAAGTTGGGCCGCATGCGTCTCTCTGTAAACCGTGCCAGGGCGTCCGACATGGTCCAGCCGCACTCGGAGATTAGGTAGCTGCAGATGGAAGTGCCGGAGCGGCCCTTGCCGGCTTTGCAGTGGACTACTACGACGCGCTCTCCCTTTTTGCGGGGGCTGTCGAGGTCGAGTTTGTTGTTCTTGTCGCCTTTTGTATCATTCTTCTTCCCTAAGTTGGTGGTGTCTTTTGCGCCAGTACTGCCAGCCGCTACCTCCTCTGGGCCTGCTGTCTTCGTTGTACCCGTCGTCTCTGTTTTCGCCACTACCGCCCCCGTCGTGGTTGCCGTCGTGGTTGCCGTCGTCTGTGCCGTCGTTTCTTTTTCAACATGACCCCCAGAAGGATCATCATCCTTCCCATCCAACCAATTCCGCATACTAGCCGTGATCATCGGCACCAGCCTGAAGGGTGGCGGGTGGTGGTCCGGCCAAGGGTAGTGTCTGATTCGATTATAGACCGCTTCGTCCGGGTATCCGGTACCCTCGGCGCGGAACTCCCAGATGGACCAGCCATCGCCGTGCTTCTCGTCGAGGAAGGTGACCAGGCGGTCGAGCGGGTTGCGATAGGCTCGTTGGGGGTAGGTTTGTGATGGTCCGGAGCTGTTATTTGCTTGCTATTAGCTACTCGATCTCCGGACTGAGGTACCTGAGCGGGAGCACACACGTTGCGATAATATTCGAAGTAACATAACATAGATCCAGCCCCGTATCCTCGTGTTTTAAGCGCGGGCCGGCGACGATTGAACGCAGAAGGGAGGCCATGGTCGGTATTCGTTTTGGTCGAAACAGGTTGCCGGTCAAAGAATCCGCAATAACGAAAGGGAAATATCAACAGAAGAAAAAGACGGGACACCGGGTTTAAGACTCCTTCTTCAGAAAGCGGTTCAGAATAGGAAAGGGGGTATCGTTCGTTCAATGGGTACAAGAAAAGTGGCAAGACAAGGAGGTAACGAAGAAAAAGAACAGCTCCGTCAAGGAGGCGCAGCACATCCGGGGTCCAGGACAACACTTATTATACGCTAGAATCTCGAAACCCGGTGAGATCTAATCGATCATCCAAGCTGTTTCCACATGATCCGATGAGGAGCGGGTTCAATTTCTTGTCTACCAGCTGGGTGGTAGAGGTACACGGCTGTAACGGGAAAGGGAGGCCTGAGAACCCGCTCGGTTCAGGTGTTGTCGAGCGGAAGCGACGTCATCGCTGGGCGCCCTCAGCGGGACGCTGGAGTGGCTCGGGAGGGGTCCCCGATAGGGGTATCAAGGTGGGGCAGCTACCTCTACTGGTCGAGGATAAGCAGACTGGGATTTGGGGGATCGAAGTTATTATTTACATACACAAGATCAACACGACCAGAACAGCTGGCTTGATGACAATGTATGCCTTTAGTTGATGATTACAGAGATAGGAATATTGACTGACGAAAACGCAAGTGAGGTATACACACGCCTTGGTGCTATGGGCAACTAGGAAATTCCCATACTAAGGTCTTCAACCACCTAATCTGCGCAACCGCAAGGGTAACTAACACTGCAACAAACTGTCAATGAAAGCCTAGCAATAAACTGATTTTTAACGATTCCCGAGCTTCACGCCGAAGCCATTACGCACTCTGATTCTTTTCCATGGAATATTGTCCTCCAACCAAAAAGGTCTTCCGATACACTACCCCTACAGGGTCCTGTCCTTCCACTTCCCTTCAACTCTCCCGGAAACTCGTCCTGACCACAAGATTATGGCCAATCCTCTGCTTCTGAGCCAGAGATTACCTAGTCAAAAGGAGGCACCGTAGGCCGCCAATATCAAGTGTTGTCTTGCTAGGTCGCACATGCATGTGCGAAGCAATCTTGTCATCATTGATTGAACATCTCAAGCTTTGGCTATAGCCGACAACTTAAGAGGTCTTCTTGGGAGCGGCGGCACCGTTGATGTACTTGTTGACATCAGTAGCCTGGTGGAACTGACGGGCGAGGCCCTTGACGGTCTCCCAAGCCTGACGAGCAGCCGGAGGAGTGCCCTGAGCGCCAATGAGGTTGTCGATGCGGGCCTCAAAGTTGCTGAAAGAGTTCTGGACGTGGCTGCTCTGAGCGAAGCGGGTACGAAGGAAGACGGTGTAAATGGCGATCAGGATCCAGGAGCGGCGAGCGAAGAAGATGACGTTGAGGAAGATGCGGATCCAGAGGAGGAGCTCAATGTTGGCAACGACCGACATAGACGAATCGTAGTACTGCTTAACAAAATTGCCAATCGCGTCGGACATGGGGTGCTGCTGGTACTGGGGCTTAGCGCTGGGCGAAGCACCGGCGGCAGGAGCCACCTTGGTAGGGGGCATGAGAGTCGGGATCAAGTTCGCGCGGGTATAGGTGGCGACGTGGAAGACCGAGTAGATGGCGAAGGGAAGCATGGCAATAGGGTACTGGGGCATGAAGAGCCAGACGAGGGCCAAGACTGAGGTTTGGAGTTAGCATCCGTTTGGAAGGTCACCACTCGCTGGGGAAGAGCAAACATACGGAGATACTGAACGTTCTCGTCGGTGAGGTAGCTGATAGGGGTGGCCGGCTTAGCACCAGTCTTCTGGCGAGCGCGCCATGTCTTGTAAACCACGATGCCGTATGTGAGAGCAGCGGAGAGGAAGGTGGTGCGGTAGCAGAACTTGGCCATGCCGCCATAGTAGTTCATGCGCAGCCACGAGAGGGCGTAGCGGAAGACGCAGAGAAGAAGGGTAGCATGTCTGTTAAAGTTGATATCGCGTCAGCATAGGTTCGAGGTAATCAAGATACGCTCTGGCGCGAGAATCGGCTGTTCCGACACTCCGCTCCTGTGTTATACCGCCTTGCTGCCCCTTTGTGAACTTTGCTTCGTGATGATCGGAGAGTTGAGCGGCACGGGAGGGGAGGGGACAGCAAGATAATCGGGGATCATGACGTACCCAGCGAACCAAGCGACTAAAAAGGCGACGATAGTTAGCAAACTGAACTCCTGATGGATCTTGAGAGTCGCTATCACACTGATGAATGCTCAAACGGAGAGGGGTGCACACGTACACTGCAGGGTCTGTGCCAGCTTCTGAACTCTCTGCGCAAGAGGCAGGTCGGCGGGCGGCGGGGGAGCCATTGTGATGGAAATGCTGTGTTGAAAGTAGGCTGCTTAAAATGTGTTGCGGTGGGTGTCGGGCGCGCAGTTGTTTTGGTATCGCTCGGTTGGTTGGCGATGTTGTTGGAAGAGTTGAAGTCGAAACAACTTCTGGTTTGGAAAGCAGTGAGCTAGGCGGGAGAGAAGCGTGGCTGAGGACGGGAGTGGTGAGCGGTGCGTGTGGTGGAGTTCCCTGTTGGAAAAAGACAGTCGCTCGTGTGCTTGGGTACTTCAGCTCCTGTCCACGTCCTTCTTTCGAACAAGGTCGGGGAATTTCTGCTGAAGGTTCGATAGTGTGGTCGGTGCGTCTTGCTGCTGTTTTCTACGGCTAGGTCAGGTATTGCACTAACGCAGCCAGGATAGTTCTTGGTAGGACGTTACTGTACCCTGAAACTCGTTGGGCTAGCTAGACTCACATTCAAGATGATAGCGCAAACAACTCCTGTAGGGCTGGCTGCGACTGCGGTTCCTCTGTTGTACGATTCCTCTGTTTAACCAGTGGCTTTTAAAAAGGGAAGTTGGAATGGGTATCACTGTTTGAGAGCGGTAAAAAGAGACGGCAGGAAACGAAGAACGAAATACAACGTGAAAGATTAGAAAACATAAAAGTCCGGAAGGTCTTTCCACGATTCTCACTGGGGGTTTTATTTTGAAACTCCAACCCAAGAGCTGCTCTATCAGCATGGCGTCGGTCTCAGCGGAAGAGCTTGGGCGGTTTTGTCGTCATCGCGCTTACAGCTCCTCCTCCGTCCCAGTCCCAGAACCCGCCAGAATCTGGTCAGATCTGGGCCGGTTTCACATGCAAGACGTCAACCACCATTACGCCCAAGTCTGTTTTCTGGGAGGCTGTCGTAGCGCTCATAGGTTAGCAACGAGTAAACAATTGTTGTGCTACTTGCTTCTTATCAATGAAGATCGTATCGAGTCCTTTCAATTTTCTGTCGTGTTGAGACATTCTTTGGTTTTGATTGATCCCGTCGAGGTGGTTGCATCCCGCAGTGTGACCACTGGCGGGCAGCTTCCCCCAAAGCTTCAGTGCTGTTTCGGTTGCCGCCTGCGTCATTCTTGGAGAGCTCAGAGAGAGAGAAAGCTTGGGCCAACTGCCCACCCTCACATCAGCCACGTCATTGCAGTGGCTCAAACCTGCTTGTATGTGTTCTAACAAAACCCTAACCCTTCTCAATGCGACTGCTTCGTTCCATTTGACGACGACGACACCATCATCACTTTCCGAGGTTCTCTACCAATAACTTTCACATTCAACATTTCGGCTTCTATGTGCGCCAGCAGTGAAGATGGTTAGACCCGAAAAATTCCCAAGAACACCAAAGCGCCAACATCCCAATCCCATTTCGATATATCATAAGAAGCCATTCTTCGGCAAAGGCCAATTCGAATCCCTCCTCCCATCTCTTCCCTCCTCCTCTTCCTCCTCCTGCGGCGGCAGCAATTGTTGCTGGTCTTGCTGCTGTTGTTGCCCCATTCCCATACCCACACCCATCGTTGACCTTACACTCCCCGTACTAGCAGCCCTCCTTCTTCCCCTAACCGAAAGGTTCGAAGCACTCGACGGCCCCCTCGCATGCCCCCTACTCCTCGCAGACGCACCACTCCCCATCCTTCCAACCATAATATTATTACCACTCCCCGCAACAGTCGACGACACAGTCCTCGCATGTCCAAGCGGATATCCTCCTGCGGCGCTCGTAGCACCGCTCATGACCGACGTGTTGGTTAGGGGACGAGCTAGAATGTCTCCGTAGACACTATCCTGTCTTCCTTCGGACGGAGCGTATCGGATGGAGATGTTTCGTCTAATATCTTTGGTTGCTGGTGGTGTGGGAAGCGGTATGGTGGGCGGTGGACCGGGTGAGGGAAGGAGGGTTCCCGCGGAACCAGGAACAGAAGGAATAGGGCTGTAGTCTTTGCTGAGGGCTTGACCGATCTTGCGCGGGGAGATATCGTCAGATAATGCGCCGAATTGAGGTGTTTGAGGTGTTTGTTGTTGTGCAGCCGGACGATAAGCTTGCGAGGGTCGTCGGACGGGCGGTGGGCGTGGTGCCTGGATTCCTATTGCTCCTCCTCCTGAGATTGGTGGTGGTGTTTCTGCTTCTTGGATCGTTTCCAAGTGGATTGGAGGCTCTGGCTGCCCTGATGTCGGACTGGACGGTTCCCCTCCTCCGTCTTTGTTGGACGTTATCGTTGTTGGGCTGGCCTGGTCCTTGACGATGTAATTGACGATGGCGCGATCGAGGGCATCGCTGACGTTTTGCTCTTCTTCTTTTTGCTTTTGTTTCCTCTTTCGGTATCTCACGAAGAGGTAGAAGCCCGCGAGGGAAAGCACGGAGGAACCGATGATGGCGACGACGACGGCTATGGCGGCGCGGTTGACTGATAGCGCAGCTCCCTGCACAGCTTCAATATCGGAATCGTTTGAGGCCTGGGGATCGTTTGGAGCCTGGCACATGTTAACCAACAAGACAGTGAAATGGATTCCGGTATAGGGGGGAGCACCCACCATTGTCGAACTTGGATCAACAGTAATGGTCGAGCCTACAAGGTCTGTGGTAACCGAGACGACGGTTGCTGTAACCGTGACGGTAACCAACTCGCCTTGATCCAACATTTCGCTCATACTGCTAACACTGCTCGAGGCCGAACGTTCTGCAGATACGACGGCATCGGAAGCTGACTTCTCGGCCGACGCTATCGCGCTTGAGGCCGAAGCTTGAACCGATGCTAATGCGCTGGAAGCCGACGAGGTAAGAGAGTCAATCGACTCATGAAGCCCTATGATGGATGTAGCCAAAAGGCTTGAGATGTATATGGCTCTCGACTCGGCTTCTTGGAAAGCACTGCTGAGAGAGCTTATGGTTTGGAAAATAGGGTTGTTGTTGTTGAGCAGATTTGACCCTATAGTCATGGGTGCCGCTGTCGGAAAAGGTGAAGGGGTGGCCTCTGCTGCCACTGCGGCGGCACTGATCGTCGAGCTCACGGTCGTCAACACGGGCTGCGAGCCATGATCTTCTTGGCCGCTGACCGCACGCTTTGCATCGACGTGTGGGTGTGATTGTTGGAGGTGTGGCCATGACTTGATAGGATCGTTCCCAGTCGTCTCGGTCGACTGTACACTCGCCACATTGTCAAGGGCGGTCAATGCTGCCGAGCAGCAGCAAACAATGATTCCTAGAATCAGGCCGTATTTGAAATGATCCCGCTTTCTCATTGTTCATCTTGACAGACTAAGCGAGCTGAGAAGCAGGACGGTGAACTCATTGTTCTGTTGTCTCTGCAGGTGGTTACAGAGCAACTAGAGATGAACACTGGGACAGAAAACGGCGGGACTTGCAATCCCGGGCAAGAAGCGGAGGACACGAGATATCCTCGAGTCGCTCCCATGGTCGATTATCTGAGAGGTCATGGTCCATGTGGGCGCAAGCACCAAGGGTCAAGCAGCCGGAAAAGGTACGGATGCCAGATGACTCTCATGGGCAATCCGAAAATCTGATTCGGCAGAGGTGTTGATCTAGAAACAAGGTGGAAACAGCTAAGGCCAGGTCAGCCGTGAAGATGCGACACCGGGGTCTATTGTCTACTGCCACTCGGCAGCTGCGGGTTTGTCGTGAGCTTTGCCTCCTCAACGTTTCGTCCAAGCTCTTGGAGGTGAGTTCTCGGGGTTCTGGATATCGGGGAAGGAGATCACTCTGGATCCTGGCTTGCCATGGCAAGGATGGACTCGACAACCTCCGCGGAAGAAGGGCCTTTGGCATGAGAAGATCCCCCATTGGCGTTGCCTCAACTTTGACTTCTGAAAGGATGAACCCGTGTCAGTGAACCAGAATGACTCGAGAATTGGACGGCATGACTTGACTCGAAACAGCCGACTTTGATTGATGGTGGCGATCTCGCATGTGATCTTCAACTCTTGAGAATTGGTTTTACGTAGAGGAAACCCATCAAGCAATGAAGTCGCAAGTATATCGTATTACGGCGTGAAAGCAATTCATGACATGGAGGATCGAGGTTGGTTGAGGTGCAAATAAGGTTGAGAGTTCAAGATCGCCGCCAAGGATTCCCCATTGTGTTGAAAGGCGGCCACGGCGGCCTTTGACATGTGCCTGAAACCTCCCTAACAGCTGCTAACAGCTGCCTGTATTGCGTGCTAAGTCGCAAGAGGGTCCAGACCGTTCCACACGGTACCAGCTCACTGTAAGATGTCCGCGATCTAGAACGTCACGACCACTGGGACCTTGACGAGTGAGACTTCTTGATAGGCATTGATAGCGGCCTAAGAAGCAATATTTCGAAAGTGACAGGAAGGAACATTCAATATTTCTTCCTTTGGACAGGGCATAAAGCGATATTTCTTCTCCAACAAGGAACACTTGCATAATCTCTTTTATCTCTTCGACTTCTCCATCCAGTTGTCCTCCCCCTCAAGCCAAGAAGCATCCGCGCCAGCACTCTGCCAGACAAGATGACCACTATCGGATCTCTCAAGCGGCTCTCCGCCACGTCCCTGTCGAAGCTTATCCTGGCCGAACAGGAAGCGGCGACAGCAGCAGCGGACGCCGGCACGGCCAACCCCACTCTGGCTGTCATTGACGTGCGGGATGACGGTGCGTTACTATTAGCTCCCGGTCTTGTCTTATCCTCCTCCACAACTCCCTCTCATCCAGTCTCCTCCTCTCCTCTACCTTATCTTCCGTGTTTCCCTGTTTTCGAGTCCTCGAGATAAGCATCTATCTTCAACATGGAAATGATGATCCCAATCCCATAGCAGTCTAACGCCTACATACCTCTACCATATCTCACCCCGCCCGCCTGCTGCTTACCCCTCCCTGCTCCCTGCCCCTTTCCCATACTCACTCTACTCTACTTCAAACAGATTACATAGGCGGCCACATCAAAGGCGCCCAAAACTTCCCCTCTTCCAAACTCGACGCCATGCTTCCCACTCTCGTCCGCCAGCTTCAAGACAAAGAAACTGTGGTGTTCCATTGCGCGCTCTCGCAGCAGCGCGGACCTAGCGCCGCTTTGCGGTATATTCGTGAGCGGGAGCGGTTGCTTCCTAAGGATGTTCTGGTGGAGACGAAGCTTGAGAGTGTTGAGGATGGGAAGGCTGTTGATGAGGCGGTGGAGGAGTTTGTGAAGGGGGATGGGGAGGAGAAAAAGGAGGAGGATAAGAAAGAGGGAAAGAAGGAACCGGTTAATCAGAAGGTGTTTGTCTTGGATCGGGGGTTTGTGGGTTGGCAAGAGGCTTTTGGACTTGATGAGAGGTTGACGGAAGGGTATAGCAAGGAGTTGTGGAGGGATGGGTATTGGATGTGAGCTGATGAGACTCGAGCTGTGTGGGCTGTATGCCGGATTGATTCAGTGTCTCCTGTTATAGCTGGGAGTGTGGAGGATGCGAGAAGAGGAGACCGAAGCGTTATTCAGTACCTAGACCTAGCGAAGCGGGAGTTTAAGTCAGCCTTGAAGGCTTTCTATTGAGAGTAACAACAACATAACAGTTTCGTGACAACGTTAGAGTTTCCTGAATGACAATTTGTTTGCCTGATTCCAGACTGCACGTGAAGGTTTTGCTGATAGTTGATGAAGAGTCGCTAAGGAGGCACGACGTTATTGGACGGATATGTTGTGTAACACTCGAGAAGGAGGCTCTTCTTAGTACAGTGGGAGAAAAAAAGAAAAAAAAGTCTGGGAAGGAGAACTGGCATCATGGCGAAAGAGACATGTTGACAATTGGCGGTAATAGGTAACCCAGCAACACTTTAAAGGACTTGCTCGGCCCCTGGTGTGACACCTAGACACAAGCTATTCCACCTTATGGCAAGAGGCAGGGAAGCATTGCTTCTTGCTTCTTCCAAATTCCATCCCGTTTGTCTTGATCACTAAGATAGAGTTTCTTCTTCTCTACAACTCTTTCATCATTTCAAGTCCAATGGCTCCTCGTTTCCACCTGGTCCAACTCTAAAAGCACGTATGTGTGGTCATTCCAGACTTACTCAGCCTTCCACTGCGACCACCTTCACAAAACCCGAGATTCTCATTGACAATGTTCCCCGAATCGGCACCGAAGAATCCCAACGAATATCTAGCCAGGGCAGGTAGACCGCTCACCATTTCCAATGGAACTTAACACTATCCACATTATAGAACCGTGGGGCACCGCCGGACGAATTCTTCCACGACGTGTCCTTGGACAGCTACCCAAAGAAACAGAAAGCAACCCACAATGGATATGCTCAATACTTTTGTCTCACCGGTAGTATATGAAATTGCAACCAAAAGGGACCGCGCATTGCCACGCATGTCTGTCCCTTGGCTGTCCATTTCGGGAAGGACACAGTGAAAGATGTTGTGAAGTTGCAGTCGTCGGTAGCATTGTATGTAGCATTAGTCCCCGAGAGTTCTGTTGCTACCACCCCTTTGTCCCTTTGCTTCCTCCGGGCTTCATTGCGGTCAAACAAAGGTACAGTGCATACATAGGGACGTGGGATGGATGTGGGATATGTAGATGCGGGATGTGGGATGTGGCGGTGGTGATGGTTTCCTTCGTGCGAGTAAATGCCGGGCAAAAGTCCGACGGAAGGAACTTTTGTTTGTCTCTTGGTAAACGCTACGGTGTGCATGTTTTGGGTCGGGTTTCTTGGGATCCCTTGGCAGCCACCTCATCCCCGTTGAGGGTCTATCCAGATTTGAGATGGCGTTCAAGTAAGGTACCGGCGAACGACTGCCGAGTGGCGTGTGTACGGACCTTTTGGAAGAGTTTCTGGAAGGTTTTGGCTGTTGTGTAGCATAGTCGTGCCAGCCACATAGATCATTGGTGGCACTCTTGAGTTGGCGGTCAACTCTGGGCCATTGTTGGTATCCTCTCCTCCCACCAAGCGGCCGTTTGTGATCATTGTGTAGGTACAGATGTATTTCAGACTTAATTTCCGTCACATCTATGAAGGGCTTTGGCAGTGTATATGGCAAGGCAGAAAGAGCCGTTGCAGATGAGGGATTGTGTAGGGAAGGTGCCTCCGACGATCTGAACTCCAATCTGACTTCTCCCACGTGGTTAACCTCAAAGGCTCGCAGTAACGAGGTCAAGATTGCAACAAGCAGGGAAGCCTTGGCGCAACGGGACATTTGAGACCCTTGATACAGCAGATGTGCGCAAGAAGGGAAACATCTGGGTAGCATCAAAGACACATCTTTTCCCTATTCAATCACCGATGTTCACAGAGGGCTTCAACTACCATAGAAAAGCCAATGGGTCACGGTATGATGATAGACATACATGACTGAGTGAGAAGAGGGCAAACTGACCCATGAACATTAACGGCAGAATGGTAATGAAGATTTGAGATTCAAAAGTCCGAGATATCGCAATTCGAGAATATGATTGAGTATGCACTGCAGTTGCTTTATGTCCTCCATGTCTGGTTGTGACGAAAATCGCGAGCATGTAACCCTACGATACAGATAAATGGTTAGGCAACTTCCTGTTAGGGCAACTCAGTATGCGGTTGAGAGGAGCCCAACAGATCTCCAGACGCTCATCGACGTTTTGGTGTATGTGATACTGCTTGATTGGATAGGTTACCACAGGAAGTGAATCACGCAGAAGCGGGAGAAATCAACGAAGGTTCTTTTCAGTTGTAAGTAAAGAGTTGCACCGAAGATAACCGGGGACCCAAAATCCCACTTGGGACAGAAAGTTTGCGTTTTGTGAAGATCATGTCCGTGTCTCTTGTCAATAGCTTTCCACCCATTAACACCCGTATTAAAGACAGAAAAATGTAACATTTTGAAGACTTGCGGGTACTCCAGCCTCTTCAACCATCAGTCACGTCACTCGCGTGCTTAATCGGGTGCTGGTTCGAAGCAAGACTTGCACTCGTCTCAAGTCCAAAATCCAGGCGTTGTCCACTTGGTATCTCGACCTGGTTTAATGTACCTGCTAGTCCACTCAAAGATTGCACATTCTCGTCCTGTCTGGTCTAGTTCTCATGTGAAGGCTTCCATCCACGATAGTTGACACGCAGCTGTGCAATCTCGCGAGAGTTTATCGCATGGTGTATCACAAGAAACCGAGGCGGTCAACTTATCAACTCTTTGATGTTGAAAGAACCGATGCATGAACAGTCTTGGCTGGTTCGACCGTAGGCTACCTCTACATATTGGGCGGTCGAAACGGGAAACAGTTGTGCTAGCAGTCCAAGTGTCACCTCGACACGCGAGAAAAGGGCGACTCTCTGAATCTTGTCCGCGGTTTGTGGTTGGAACCACTACCTTGATTACCTGCCTTGACGGGGTAAAGCTGCCATGGCAGACAGCAGATTAGTATGTTAGACTGACACGCCGTCCGCACTCGCTTGTACGTGTAATGCTACCCTCGCCATATCAAGGACCAATCTTGACACTGACATTGGTTTCTCAGTGGACTGGCCTCAAAACGCGCGAGGACTAAGCGGGCCGACGGAACAAGGAATGGGCCAGTTGAGTGAGATTGTGAAGCGTATGTACCTGGCTGGCCATGGAAGACAGCGAAGCGCTGTGTGGGGAAAAGCCTCAAGATACTACAGCTCTTTGGGATTAGAGTCAACGAAGGGTGAGAAGGGAATCGTGATTGCGGTACTAGCGAGTGCCGAGACAGGCCTCCTGCCCTCGCAGGGCCTGGTTTGGTCAGGCCAAAGTGGTGGAAGTGGTGGAGCAAAGCCATGTCAAAGACGACAGGAAACGGGAATGAATTCCTCTCCTTCTATAGCGTGCGGAGCTTTCCGAGCAGAACGGTGGAGAGGTTTTGAGGAAAAAAGACCATCAAGGTGCCATTCGCGCAGGACGCCGGCAAGATGACGAGCTGTGATGGCTTCGGGAGAGTGGATATGGGATGGCAAACTGTGGATTGTTACTAGGGTGAAGACAGCCTCGTCATCTGCAGGGGAAAACGAACAAGACTGAGTCTTGTCAAGATGCCATCCATAGCGGAGGATGCCTGGGAGAGAAGGGGGATGGCCATAGGAAACTCGGATGGTGTGCAGAAAGGGAAATGG
The DNA here is from genome assembly GCA_033439795.1 of Sordaria brevicollis. Classification (NCBI taxonomy): domain Eukaryota; kingdom Fungi; phylum Ascomycota; class Sordariomycetes; order Sordariales; family Sordariaceae; genus Sordaria; species Sordaria brevicollis. Next base: position 903,593 of record JAUTDP010000006.1, read on the forward strand.
GGGCGTACGGTAGGTACAGACAACAGCCGTCCATGGACCGTACCATGACAAATTCTGGGATCAAGGGTCCAGAGTTCAAAGGACCTCTTCGGGTGTCGAGTCCGCTCTGGTTTCCAAAGAGAGTTAGTTATGTATGAGAGACAGAGGGTGTGGTGTGGTGTGGTGTGGTGTGGTGTGGTGTGGTGTGCGGAGCGGGAGTCGGAATGTGAACTGAAAGGGTGGACGAGAGAGGAGAAGCTAGAAAGTGATGACTGACGGCGAGATCGATCGCAAGGGTCAAGTTTTAACGGCGACAAGGGCAGAAAGTGGCTGTCCGAAAGAGACGGGAAGGAAGAGGAAGCCACTGCATCGTCTGGAAGAGGAAAAGACTCAAAAGAGGACCTAGTGCGCAACTTGAAGCTATCGAGAGGGAGGAACGACGACGGGTGTGAGAGAAGTAAGAGCCAAGAATTGATCGGAGTGATTGGCAGAGCTGAACGTATTAGGCTTGGCAGGTGCTTGGCTTTGGCGGTTTGGCCTGCGTTGACTTATCGCAGATCCGCGATAGCGCACGGTGTCCCCCACTTGCCGCTTTCGGCTGTTGCCGGATGGCCCACTGTAGCCCTAAGCGTTTATTGAAACAGTCTTTCGTTACATGGACTCCTGGAGGTGTTCTTGAAATCCTCTTATTGTACACACTATTACAACACCAACAACCCCCAGCATATCTCCATTATCGTAACAAATGGAAATCAGGGTTAGGTTCGCTTTCTTTCTGCCTTGGGATATTTCCGTAATGGCCATGTTCCGGCTAAGACTGATTTGCTGTATCTGCTTAGTGAGGGCTGAGAGCACGGGATGGATGGAAACGGCCACTAAAAGAACAGCGCAAACATCTAGGAAGATAAGAAGAAAGAAGGAACAGCCCTACACCTCTAAGCCAGATTGACCAATGAGAGGCCGTATTCCATTCCTAAGAGGGCAATTTGGGGGAAAGGTGCACGAGCCACCATGGTACAGTCTCAAGGTGCTTGAGGAAACGAAACCCCTCTTTGCCATTTTCTTCCCTTTTCATCATCTTTACACTTTCAGTTGTACTCTCGGAAGCCCACCCACGACCTCGCCCATACCTACCTAGCATCCGCTGCACAGTCAGGAAGAGGAGCATCCAATCTCCAGGTCGTGATGAGGCTACCAAACATAAGGCCTTCACAGCTGCCTTTCCAGGTCTCAAGCATGTCCACTCCAGCCTCAAAATCCCACTTGGCCTCCGTTTCTGCATCGGCCTTCATTCTTCAAGCATTCAGTACCCGCCTCTGCCCACCATCAAATACCTAGGCTTCAGCCAGCATTGTCACCTGCATAGAAACACGCTGTCGAAGGCTGATGGAGCATGGAACAACAACCCGATACTACTTTCATCCGCAAAGAAGCCTTTCATTGGAAGCTGATGGTCGGCGCCATTACACATACATAATGAACAGCCAAGTGGTGGACACCAGAGGAAGCAATGTCCGGGACAATACCCTCTTCTTGGTCTTATCAAGGGCCGGGCAAACTCGAGATACTCAGACCCAGGCTCACTGACCAGAACGCCCCCTATCTCCAAATTCATACCATGCAAGATTGGGTATAGAGATTCAACGCAGTCCTGTGAATATGCCGGAGATCAAGATTCAAACATGCTCCTCGGCTGCACAACTTGGCGATGAAGCTTGGTTCTTGTTTGGGCAAGGCTTGAATGAAGCCAAGAGACGAGTCTAGAGTTGCTTGGTCAAGTCGGCTTCACCCCTTCCTGTCTCTCCCGATATGCCCCATGAGCTTTCTGTCTTTCTATCCAGTCGTCCACTTTCACTACCACCACATTTGCAACCCCCATCCTGCAACCCCATCAACACCCCCCCCCCCTCTGGTCACCAGTCCTCCTTGAGGCTCATTAGGGTTCTCTCTCGCCTACCCAAGCCTGCGAGTTAACCCCATTTGACTCGGGCGTGATTGGTTTCACCGATCCTGGCCGAGATTGCGCGATGGGTCTCAGACTCTCAGCACCATCTAGTGCCTCTTGCCGAGGAGGGAAGCCGAGGCCGTCACAAAATCCAAGGCCAACTTGGCTTTGAACGTTTGGTCTAGGGCCTTCCCGTCCACTATCTACCGTAGTGAGTGACGTGGTGGCTGGAAGCTGGAGCCGTTTGTTACCTTGCCCAAATGAAGTGTTCTTCCTTGAAGCCAACCTACCACAGTGTGTTGTCCCACCGCCCCCTGGTTATCATGTACCTTCCATACAGGGTCAGAACTTAGACTACAGTCAGATACATAGTACTTGACCGAACCTGCATGGGCCAAAATATCTAGACTTCGTCTACGTATTGCTGCTCTATACCCAGAACTACCTTCAAAGCCACGCGAATGCCACCTAAGCCCGTGGTTGACGTCGCATCACGCCGGCCTTCTGTGGACTCTCTGGTATCAACCCCGTCAATGTTTATCACGGACTCGCTGATCACCCCCTTGGATATGTATGAGGATGCGGGGAACTTGAGTTTTACCATCCATCCTGGCCCATGAGCCCTGGTCCAACTATGTACTCCCTGTCGTTGCAGTCCTAGTCCCCGGTTACTAACTAGTCTGATCGTCCTAGTTCTTTGAGTGTGTAGTTCTCCTACCCAGGCGCCCTCAGGCCGAGTGGATAAAGTAAGCACATCACTCACGGTGGTCTACCCGTGGGGGTCTGGTCAGAATTATATCAACTCAAGAGTATCCTCCCAAGTGGTCCTCTCTCGTCAAGGCATTCAAAGCTCTTTTCACGATCCAACCCCCAACCTTAACCCTCTTCACTTCCAACGTTACTTTTACAACCGTCAAACAAATTTCACCCCAAAGAAGCAACAGAATGCAAGACGACAAGAAGATGACGGCAGAGACGGGCCCCATGGCCGAAAAGACACCGTCTCCAAAGCCCGCGGTGAATGACAGAAGAAAACTCCAGAACCGCATCGCCCAGCGCAGATTTCGGCGTATGTACTCGCTATTTTACTCCATAGCGGCAGGAAAGCATGAAAGCTAACGAATTGCAACAGAAAAGAAGGCAATGGAGGCTCGTGCTGCCAGCATACAAGCAGAGGGCATCTGGCATGAATACTTCAACCTCCACCCTCAGTGCGCCGGAGACTACGATCTATCATATCTGGGACCTTCTGCGCCCACCAGCCCGACCGATGTTCCACAGCGAGGATGGCACCCAACGATCGAATATCAAATCGGCGCTTGGGATAACCAGTTCTTCGGCAGCGACAACTTGTACCTAAGCATGCCTTCAGCCGATATCGTCACCCCCATGTCTCCTCCCAACAGCTCAGCATCATCCGTCTCACCAGACGGCTCGGTTCATGGCGGGGAAGCGCCCATCAAAACGCCTTGCTTTCCACTCCACGATCAAGAGGGCTATCCCATGCCCGTTCAGCAAACTTACATGTTTCAGGACGGCATGTTTCCCAGCGTTCCCTTGGACATCAACGGCGCGGTTCCCAGCGCTCCACGTCACAGCTTCTCTACTGAAGCTCCTCATGGAGACAAAACAGACGCCTCCGCACTCGATTACACTGAAAACGGACGCGTTCAGTCTCGAGATCAGGCCGCGACAGAATGGAAGATGCACAAGCCAGCCCAGTCTATTGACTCGGCCACATGGACCTCCAAGGACGGTGAACAATTCGAGCCATTGCTACACACAGCCGCCAAGAATGGCAACTGTGGCATCATTCAAATGCTTCTTGACCACAACACCGATGTCAACGAGCGCAACAGCAGCGGAATGACGGCACTTCATGTCGCCATTGAGAATTCCCAGGAAGATGTCATCATGCTGCTGCTTCAGAGGGGTATCGACGTGAACGCGGAGGATAACAGTCACCGGACGGCCCTCTCCATGGCTGTCAGCAGCAATAGCGAGTCTGGAGTCCGGCTGTTCTTGATGCATGGGGCTGATCCAAAACTAGCCAAAGTTCCCGCTTTTGGCAGCAACATGGGAAATTATGCCGGTGGATGTACGATGGAAACATGATAAACAGGAGCAGTTTGCATAGATTTCTCAATAATAAGAAACTCATTCCTCCGTTACTCCGAACTTGTCAAGACGTGCTGTTAAGGATGTAGTTGGTAATGCAAGAGCCTCACATGTAGGTGGCGTTTTAAGGTCCTGATTGGCGCTCCTTTAGCAAAGCCAAACATTGGGTGAGACCACTTCTGCACTGTACGGTCCCTTTGTTAAGCTTGACTTTGACCAAAAGATGCCGACACTATTCAGTTTCAACGTAGCTTGTCAACAACGACTATCTCGATCTTTCAAGAAGGATCTTCCTCAGCGCAAAAATTCTACTTGGGCAATGTCTCCGTAATCGCTTAGAGACCATTTTGCGAGTACGGTGTCTGCCCATTAAGGAACTAGGAGATGCTATTCCGTAACCCCCCAAAAAGTCAACAAACTCGCTCAACATCCTCGCAACTCCGACGGAGACAACGAACGGGAACCAAGAAAAATCCAAGACAACTCCAGAAAGCTTCGCGCCCACGATTCCCCCACATACCCCGGTGTGATAACAAAGAGACCTCACATCAAGGATATCCGAGATAGCGCAAGGCGCTAAATACCACCTCAAAGGGTTACATTGCCGCACCGTAACGCAGCGATGCCGTCCCTCCCACTGTTTGACTTTCCCTTTCTTGTAACTACGATACTACCCTACACGCCCTTTTCCCGTTTCGAACCTTCTCTTGAGCTTCTTTCTGTTCGTCTTTGTACACTTCGTGCACACTGTTCCAGCTGGCCTTTCACTGACACCCAACACTTTTGTTTCTTCCCTGCTCGCTCTGCTCCAGAAGCTCCGCCACTGGGCGGCTACTGTATGGCCTGCGAGGAGGGCGGGTGGTTGACAGGGTCTCTCTTCCAGTAGGTTTGATCAGGAACGGAAATGGTGCAGTATGCATCGCTGACAGAATGGAGTGGATACACTTGCGCTTCGGTTCTTTTTTGAGAACACTCCCAAACGTCCCTTTTGTCCGACAACCGCGGAGAAGAGATTCAGAGGTTCGGTTGGTGTGGTGAGGTAAGTGGCTGTTTGGTGATCAAATATCTCGCGGTGATAATGAGTTATCAGTTGACAAACCAATGTTCACATGACAGATGAATGGCAAGACCAACTATCTAGAAGACGGAATGAGGGAATAGCACCCAAACACTAGTACCATAACCAAGCTGTGAGCACTCGTCTTTCACGAGTCTTCAGAAAGGCTACAGAGTGGACACTCACAAACACCCGAGATCGTGAGATCACCTCGAAAATATTTTCTAGGTGCGTAGCTTCAACTTCGGCAAGATCTCAATCTACTTACTAGCTCAACATTGGCACCGCTCAGAATCGTAAGTTCAACCTTCACCCCATCCAAATCCCTCCGTCACCAATACAACACCCCGATTTAGCAATACGTACCGCAAAACCCCACATACCATGATCGCCAAAACATCGCCAAGCAAATAGATTGAATGACATCTCAATGCAGATTTGACCACAGTGGGTACTAGGCTCGCTATTTGGACCAAAGACGGAAGTGGTCGAGACAAATACATACATAGCAAGCTTCCGTCGGGCGTTGAAACGTTATCCAGTCGGGGAAATATCCTAGAAGGTTTTGAAGGTTCGATAAAACATACCGTGCTTATAAGCCAACCGCACCTTATCTCCGAAGCCGCAAGCTAATGTCTCTTCAAGCTTTGATCATCATATCATATCATGGCAATGATACTACCTCTACACGTAGGGACTAGTACCCCGTTACGTCCAACACGACGACAGGACAAACGACCTTTCAACGGCAACGTCAGACTCGCCGCCGCCGCAACAAAAGTGAGGTACATATGATAGACATAATACCGTAGTGTATCGGAATATCACTATTGGATTTTTGGTGACTGTTACACTGCAGCCCGTCAGTCATGATCAACGAGGAGTGTTGGACAGTACTGCCCGTCCACGAGTTGACACTGTCTTTGTTTCCTGCGTTTCGAAGATACGAAAAACAGTGAGAAGACTGCCCGACTTCCAGATCTTCGTGGGGAGCGTGGGGGTCTAGAGCACGACTACATTGCGTATCGAAGAATCTCAGAAGGACGGTTGAAGACTGGAATAGGAATTGAGAAGTGTTGATCAGGGTCCAAAGGGTCCAACATTACCTGTTGCAGATCAAATAGCTGGAACAGCACGTATACCAGCAAACCATGTATGTAGATACCAAAGGTCTTCTCGGAGTAAGTAACTGCCCAAAGCTGAAACTTCAGATGTCAGGCAGGATGCAAGATCAACCACACTGGACTCTTCTCCACAAATCCAAACTTGTAAAAGTACTTCACTTTAAACGCCCGCCACTGCAGCCCCAGGTGCACCACGGACTCAAAAGGCCGGGCAGTTGGTTGTTATGCCGGCGGCGGCGGCGGGGGGCGGATAAGCAAGGTACCTTCGTTCGTTTGAGGCGTGTGTGGCGGAAGGAAGTGGTTAGGTACGTACTTTTCTAGTTTAGTGTCTTGTGTCTTGTGACGCCGAAAACGGATATGGAAAGAGTCGAAATTTTACTGAAGGTTGTTGGAAGGGAGGAAGGAGCAAGTGATACTTCGGATGTTCAAGGCTCCTTCCTGAGGAGTACGCTGAACACTCTCCAACAGGGAAAAGCTTTTACATCGTCATGTGACGTTAAAAGGGCTGGAAGGAACATATTACTATGGAAGACACTCTTTCTGAGTCACGATGATTTCAGAACACTTCATGTGGAATCGATGTTGAGAAATGAATGGAAGTTTGTTCTAGTACTCAAGCAAAACAAAACTCAGACACATCCGCCGCCCCCAAAACAACAAGATGGAAATCAAAATGCCGCTCAACAAGCTAGAGACCAAAGACCGGAAGCCAAAATGCCCCCGGAGAACATCGAGTGTAGGTAAAACAAACTGAATCAACAAAAAGCCATCCCAAGCGGGCAGAACAAAACTCAGACATCCTCCCCCAGAACAAGACAATGAAACTACCGACCACCAAGCTGAAAAAGAATACCTCCCCTACCACCTCAACCCTTTCAACTCACTCACTCAAGCACAACTAGCCCTCTTAAAATCCACCCTCAGTTCAGGCGGACTCATCTCAATATCCCACTTCGTTCCCACCTCCCTCCTCCACTCCTCCTGCTCCCACTCATACACCTCCCTCCCCACCTTCTCCAACCCTTCATCATCAGCCTTCCACGCCTTCTCATCATTCCTCAACCACAATCTCAACATATGCCTCTTCTTTCCCTCCCTCGGTTCATCCACAAAGCTGCTTCTAGCATGCAACATGGCAAAGTTGTTAAAAATCTGCATATCCCCCTTCTTCAACTCAATAGTCAGGGCATGTTCCTTGGCAAGGAAATAAACCATATCCAGCGCTTCAGCTTGCACCTCGCTCATGGCTGGCACGAGGGGATGGTGAGGCGAGAAGTGAGCACCCGTCAAAGGGCGACGGGAGAATTGGAACCCCGGGCCGTGCTCCACCTTGCCGTCAGAAGACGAAAAGTTGTAAAGCAACGGCCGAGTATGATACTGATTCTTATAAAACTCATCAAACGGCCAGTCATCTTTTGCCAGCACGTGAATGACATCAGGTCGGAGTCTCGCAATCTCATTGTAGATTTTCGCTGACGAGGCGAGGAAGGATTCACCGCCGTAGGCGGCTACGCCAAGGGCGTAGAGAGACAGGACGTCGCATAGATCGGTGTGGAAAGGTTGGGCCCGGTTGACGTAGGGCGAGTTGGGCATGCTACCGTGCTGCGTCACGTCGGACTCGCGGCGCACGGCTTGGATGTGCAGGATCATGCGCCCGTCAAAATCTTGCATCCCCCGGGTCTCGGCGATGTAGCTGGTGACGCCGAGGTAGAGGAGGATGTTGTCCATGGAAGAGTACTTGTCGGGTTCCAGGCCGCGGAGGACGACGAAGCCCCGGCCGTGGTGGATGATGTTGGAGATGGAGAGGAGTTTGGGGCCGAGGGTGGGGAGGGGGAAGGTGGATTTGGTTACGTCGTCGGGGGTTAGGTTGAGGGCTGCGATCGGTGGTGTTAGCTTGGAGTTTGGAGGAGAGGTGGTGGATGATGGTGGGCTGGTGGCTTACTCTTGAAGTACTCCAAAGCACTTTCGATCTCGGCGATGTCTTTTGGAGTGAGCTTGACAACGTAGTCGTCTTCTGACTTGAAGTCAGATCCGGACCAGACACGCTCAGAAGTGATCTCCGAGGGCCATCCAGCCGGTAAGGTGGTAGGACGGTTGAGGTTCATCTGTGCCAGACGTTGGACTCGCTCCTTAAAGACCTTGTAGGAGGGAATCCAGTCAATGTCTGGACGGACGATGGGGCTTGTGCCGGCGACATTCTTCTGGGGAAGTGCCATATTGCAGGTCTGAGTGCGTGTGGACCGAAGGGGACAGGCCATTTTGTTTGTGTTTGTGTAATCTGAAGGTGTCGAAGAATATTAATGGGCTCTTGGGTTTGGGAAGAGGAAGCAATGAGTTGTTATAGTATTCAAGAACTCTGAATGTTCAAAGACAATGTAAAGATGATGATGCTGTATGATGCTCTCTGTCTTCTTCCACTCGATAAACTCGTACGACACTCCCCCTTTTATATCCCAAACAAACCTCAAGGCTTCAACGCACCTCCGTTTTCTCTCTGAGGCTCATCCCAAGGTGCACTTTGGTTACCTAGAAGCAACCTGCGCAACTGCAAAAACTCGAAGAGGGCCGAGTTCTACCGCTACTTTCCGCAGAGCCTCAAGTCCTCCATGTCTTTGCCTAGATGTTGCATGCGTGAACATTTCTTAGTATTTCCCTCGTACTTTCAACCGTTAGAGGTACTTACCAGCACAGAGCCTCAAGTCCTTTCACGTCTCTGACACCGAAAAACACCGAAGCCGCATAGCCCCGGCATGATGATGATGATGGAAAGTCAGGGTCGTGAGTCAAACATGCGTTCAAGGATCTCCGGTGTGCTGGTGCATAATCGTTCAGAATCGGAGCACTCCGATTTCCCAGATGCCTCTAGGCTCACAAGAGCCGCATCGATAAGGAGGTTGAAAATACGTGATTGGTTCATAAAGTAGCGGGTTCAAACACCGAGAACTGGACTTCGGTCTGAGCCTCATATTGTCCTGGCTCGAACTAGATCCACATAGTTCCATGGAAATGTAGTCATAGGGCAGACCAATGAGATGGTTTTAACAGAGCCTCAAAGCAAGGGTTCTTTCTGGTCCGATGCGGATAAGCAGGGTTCTTGGAGGGTAGAAAAGTCCTACGTTGTGCAAATAGGGCTGATGGAACGGTGGAAGATGCAGATGAAAGGGCGCACTTGCGGTGCGGCTCATTGTGTACCTAGAGGTATGTACCCCGTTGGTTGCGTAATTTGGTGATTGAACTGATTGAAGTAACCAATGATGGGGGATGCGATTTCCTAGGTAAATATCATGAATGGTTGATCTCTGGTTTTGTTTGTTCGTTGCCTCCCCAGGCTGCCATCTCTGACTCTTAGGCTGCCATGCCGGCTGATTGGAGAGTTTTGGCGGTCACCGAAATCACCGAAATGAACTACGGTGTTAATGGGTACGCGTCCATCGAGTGGGGGTATCATTTTTCTAATTCCTTTCGTCATGATCTACATGAAACTTTCATCACGAGTTGGCAGCGTTAGAGCCAACCTGAGTGAAATTTTCAGGATTTCCCTCCGTCTAGCCAGTTTCCGGCACTGGTGTTGGCAAGGGTCTCTTTTTGTTGCCTTCACAAAAAGATAAAACTCTCTTTCCGTAGCCTGAACTTCCCTGAATCAACCACTCATTCATACGGATCTTTTACATTCACAGGGGACGTATCCCAGTCTTCGATAAACAGCTGATGATACCAGTGGCCGTGAGTTTCGTACGCATGTTGTGAAGAGAGGGCACGGAACTCGTGTTCTGTAGAGGGCAATGTTAGTGAACATTGAATCTTGGATATCAATCGAGCAGGGTTTTTTGATCGTACCTCTCTGTTTGAACGCCTTTTGTATTCTCTGCATGAACTCGACTTCTTCTGGACCGATCTTGGCCATTGAAGAGACACCAGAACCTTTCCAGTTAAGCCGAAGCGGCACAGACCCGTTACAAGCGTAGTGGAAACGTGACAGAATGATCTTGGCAGTACCGAATGTCATCTCCAGGAACTTGGTGTTGGAGTATTTGGTCTGCTTCAACGTCAGCATTAAATAATAAAGGCCGAACTATCAGTACTGACCGGCATTGTGTGGGTTTCGGCATGCCGAACTGAGTGTGCTGCCAACCGTTCGATGTGCGTAAGCATGATAAACGAGGCCAGAAAGGTCTCGAACCAAGTCTCAGGCTTTGCTGGAGAAATGTTCTTCTCGAACAGGCCTATAAGCTTGCCTCGGAGATGATTCAGAACGAACTGGATTATGACTTGGTCCAACTGAGTGTCCATCATTGGAGGAACTGGGATTTTGCCATGGAACTTGGTTCCAGGCAGATTCACGCGGGAAACACCGAGCTCGTTTCCCTCGAGTAACTCCCATGGATCTTCAATCATCCTGCAGATTACCCAGAGATCTAGCGCTGTATCGACCAGTGAACCCTGAACTAGTTAGCAGATGGACGCGTGTGCCTGGGAAGAGGCATTACGGTACCTTTTTTGTTTCGGCGTATTTCATGGCCATTGACACAATTTCCCAAGTGAGACCGCCTTGGTCCTTGAGGGTGTGTAAGTAGGCCGTCTTTGAGAGATTGATATACTCCAAGATATTCCCGTGGACTTTGTCGTAATGAGTTAAGCAGTAATGAGGCATCCGTATTTCGTGCCTTTTCCCCGTCCTTCGGTCTGTTGGCGTGTAGGACAGCTTGTCTCCCGGCATTGGCTCGAATTGGGATACGTACACAACCAAATGATGGTCCCCAATCTTCTGGGTGAGTTTCAATTTAATAATGCCAAAGTCGGGTTTCGAGAAGTTTGCGAGCAAATCAACCGTTTTCCGTTTGATGAAAAGAGGCTCATTGGCAGCCGGACCTTTGACGAGTCTCGCATGTTAGTCATTGTTCTACTCCTTCGAAAAGTTTTCCCGAATTCACAAACCTGCACGAAAAAAGAGCATATCTGCTAGTGTCGATGTGAAGCAAGGCATTCGCAGAACGCCTTTGTATGTCTTTTTGGTCGCACATTCGTGACACGACTCATAAGGACCTTTCATGTGGAGATCGCACTACGTTCACATTAGTACCGGTCACCAAACGATAGAGTGACAGAGCAGCAGGTTACCTTTCTCTTCTTGTCTTTGCACCAATGGCATACGCCATTCTTCCTAGCCAACGCACTTGTACGCTTTTCCTCTTCGGTTCGTCGGACCTTCTTTGTGTTTTTCTCACGATGATGGAAGACGATCTGGAAGCCCTTGACGGCCCCTTCTTGATCTCTCCAGACATCTTTTGCAACGATGTTGACCGAGCCATTTTGATCGTCATCGTTAGACGTCAGTCGTTTTTTGGAGGTCCTATCACCTGTGTCACGCCCAGCAGTGTACTGAACGAACTGATAAGTCGCTTGCTGGGTCTTCCGTACACTACTTGGCACGGATGGCTCCGGCGTGGGTGGACCAGAATCACCGGTAGACTCAGGAGTGGTGACATTTGTTGACAAAGGTGGTGTTTGTGGGTAATTGCTCGACTCCGACGTGAGTGACGTTGAGTGAGGTATTAGGCTTCTACACTCATCAAAAGGAATCTGGACCCCCACGGAGTGATCGAGCCCGGTTGACTCACGATCCACGTTATGGTCATTGTATCCTTCCTCAATTGGTGTCGCCAAATCGCAAAGAGCCTCTTGAGGACTGAACCATTGGCTCTCTGTTTCTGGTGGCTCGCCAACATTCCCTTGAATGAGAATGCTTCCATCTCCATGATCCGCCCAATCTCCATGTTCTGAAGCTCCGACCGGCTCCCATGACTGAGACGATGATTGAATATTCGGCAGTTCCGTTGTATGGTTAATGTCTGGGGAAGAGTGACCGAGTTCTGCATGAAAGAAGCCGTATAAACCTTGTTGCTGAGGTGGAATCGCACTGTTCAGACTCGCTTTGGGTTGCTTTGGTACGGAACTCCAGTCCGGAATCTTGCGATAACTGCCTGAACTAGGCTGTCGATGGCCTGGAGGTACTGCCTGGACACCGTTCTCTTGTCCACTCCCGGAAAGTCTCTGAGCCAGGCCGGAATAAGCATCGACGCCAATCACCCCAGGTAGGCCAATGGTTTCACATGGTGTTGGTGCCACTCCTGCATTGGGGAATGCATGGTAGTCGGGAGCCTGATCAGATATGATGCCATGAGCACTCGTGTAAGCTTGCGAGGAGGGGTGAGAGAGCTTCAGTGCTGGTGCCGGAGCAGAGACCGGGATTGGAGCTGTCGAGGGAGCTGCCTGAAAAGTCGGTCCAAGAATGCAAGAGGAGGAAGGGTAAGCAGTGTAGAGTGAGTGGTTGAAGTCGATCGTCTCCCAAGAGAAATTGGGTAAGAAACCAAAGGGGTCGAGAAAAGGAATGCCAAGGAGATCTGGGTCTGAGTCGTCATAAGGCTCTGCTGACCCTAGGTGCGGATTATCCAGGGACGACGAATGGAAAAAGGGAGCCGAAGGGTCGGTGGGGGGTTGAAATGCCATCTTGTCCAACTTTGGGCAGGTGGCCGTCCTAGCTACATGATGGTTATTGCCTTAAGAGTGGATGATATGGGATAAGGCTGCGGAACGTCAGGGTGGTGGTCAGCCGATGAGGAGGACGTTGGGGAGTGCAATTGCTGTGGTAACGGAAGTCAACAAACAGGTCGTTGTAAAGTTGCACCGTGGAACATGTCAACCGACATACCTGGACCACTTCAGTTTTTTATGATGACGAGGGTCTTTGGTCCCCGTTGAATAAGTAGGAAAAAGACGAGTTGGCAGAGGGCGCTTGAGTGATGGAGGCTCGGAGGCTCGAGGTGTTACCTAGACTCGTTCTCGGACTTCCTTCAGGACCTGACCTGAGAATGCCCAGTTTGCCGGGGGGGGGGGGGGGGGGGGCACAGAGCGAGGGCACGGAGCGAGGGCACCGGGAGGGCGGTGTAAAGGCGAGATGTCGAGGGTTGTGGCTCATCTCGTCATTCTTCTTCTCTCTTCTCACCCACCCTGTCACCTCTGTCACCCCAGGCCAGGCTCGGTGCCCATCATCGTGGTGCATTCAGCACAAACCATTTTGGGAAATTCATGCTCGCCGCAGTTCCTTTCCTGGTATGGTCTCATGCAAGACCCGCCGTGCGGTCTCAATGGGAGCTGGGGGCCAAAGGCGGCTTCATTCTGTCCACTGAGAAGTCCATGTTCGCTCACTCCTCGAGAGATGTCGGCGGCAGTGTTGTTGTGCTCGGGTTGGAGGGGTTGAGCTGCTCGGATTGGTTGAGAGGTTAGTGTTGGGGCTGAATTGGGGTAACAGCCGTCAGCGGTTGATAGCGGCTGCCTCTGGTATTCTTGTACAAGAAATACTTGCTTCGTCACCACAGAGAGGTTGAGGAGAAGTTGTTTCTTGTAAAACACGAACTGGCGCTTGGTTACCGGCCAACACCAACTTCAAGCACCCGAGCCATCCAATCTTTCCGTCGGGTTTTCAACCTCCAACCATTTCATTGTTGGCAGCTGAAGCTTATCTCACCATTACCAAGAACCACAACATGAAATAATCCATGTGGTCCGACCCTTGAGGTTCGCTACAGTGAGCTATATCATCTTTCCTTCACACGCAATTATGTTTGCGACTCTCTTCACCCATTGCCTCGGCCTCTTCACCGAGTCACCAAAGTGCTTCTTAGAGCTGGATTGAAACCCGTCTTGATATGGGATGGAAAACCACTACCATGGCATTGGCTGCTGGACCGAGTTACACACAGCCCAGACAACCCACGCAGTCTGGGCTGTTCCACACACTTGCATAAGAAAAAGGTGCGACGGCAAACGAGCCTCAACAGAGCTCAACAAACTACGGTAAGGTGAAATGCCTTAGCTGAGCCCGTTGTCACGAGCAGCCATCAGGCTGTCAGCCAACATGTCAGCTGGTGGAAGATAGAGGGAGGTAATAAGGCTCGCTTGCTATCTCTTACTCTTCGAGTTTCAGAGGGAGCCGCAACCAGTATTCAGCAAGAACACATCCTTACGGAAATAGCCATGATCAGACCCGGACTCCCGTCAGACGCCGACGCGATCACCAATGTCATCATCAAGACAATGCCCCTCGACCCGCAATGGGACTACCGCTTTCCTTTGCGGAAGCAGTTTCCTGAGGATCACTACAAGTACACGCGCATGTTGTTCGAGTACTTCTTGGATCCTTCGTTTGATGACTGGACCGTCATGGTGGTAGAAGATGTCGATCCCGCCAGCAGCGAGAAGCTTAGGATAGCTTCCATTAGCGTCTGGGATATCTCGTATCTGAACAAGCGCAAATACGGTGCAGACTATACTCCCCAAGATCGCAAGTATTTTCTGGACATCAACCTGACTGTGAAGCCTCGTTGCTAACATGTCGAAACTAGCGAATCGTGAGGTAGACAAACGCGGAGGGAGAACTCGTAGAGATGTCAACCAGGAACATTTCGACGCCTTCGGAAATGGCCAAGCCAAGGCGTACAAGAAGTTCTTTGGAAGCATTGGGCCGGATCAGCTGCATCTTCAGATTCTGGCTACATTGCCGGAATTTCATAGACGCGGCCATGCAACGACGCTTTGCAGATGGGGCATGGATGTCATTCGAAGAGAGTCTCTGAAGGACATCTCGGTCATGGCAAGTCCCATGGGATACAACCTTTATGCGCATCTGGGCTTTAGCCACGTTGCTACCGTCATCATTCAGGTTCCTGGGGAAGAGGAGAAACTAACTCTCCAGGCGATGAAGTATGATTCTGTCATGGATGGAAAATTGGCGAACCTTTAGCGGTTCTTACAGCGATGGCAGCTCAGCTATAAGTCATGGGCTATGAGCCGCTTTGCTAGATGCTCTCTGCGAACGCATGGCTTCTTCTCACGTGTTAGTTGTTCCTTGGTTGATGTTCCTTGTTCATAGGCCTACTAGGCACTCACTCTGTTAGCGATGACTTTTTTGCTTTTCTTGCCACATACAGTCGTATTGACTTACACTACGAAAAACAAAAATTACCTCTAAACCCAAATCAACTGAAGGGAGTGACGTGGGGCTTTCCAAGGTAGATAAATGACTTGGCCGCGTCTTTGAGATCTTATGGAAGTTGCTACAGGGAAGTGACGGGATAACAATGGAAGGAGTTCCCTGCCCCTGTATTCTTTCCGTGGCGGGAATGAAGCTTGTGTCTGTGAGATGATCTCCTAATCTTGGATCGTGACTTCTTTGTCTATGTTCACTTTGCTAGCTAGACATAGGGGCGACATCGATGCTTCAGTTCGTCAAGGTCCAGACAAGTTTTACTTCACCACCTCTTCAGCTTGTATCCTCACTTCACCATAAGGTGTGTCTTACGAAGGGCCTTGTCAACACTTCCTATAGAAACCTACCTCATATTCATTCTCATAGGCACAAAACCTACAGACATATTCACCGACCAACATTATCAAAACCTTCACCACTACCTACAACAATTCAAAACCGTCTCCATGGATGTACTAGCACCAGGATTGAACTACATCTGGAGCCTTATCCCCGAAGGATTCTCATTCATCATCTTCTCCCTCGCCCTCATTAACTCACCCAATGTCCACAGCGACAATATCCGCGGCCAACTCGCCAAACGTCTGGTTGAAAATGCCGCCTTCGGAGCCTACAGCGATCCGACGCCCCCCTTTACCTTGACCTTAACCACCCAACAACGCCAACAACATGAAGTTACCGCAACCGTAACAGCCGCCACCATAACGACTACCATCTCCACCTCCACACTCAGCACCGGAAATCACACCCTGCAGAAACCTACCGGAGGAGCCAACTTCATCACCGCCCTCCCCACCGACATCACCACAACTCCTCCAACAATAACCCCAACCCTAACTCCCATTGCCCCAACATCGTCATCCTCCTCAATCTTCCTCCCCTTCGAAACCTGCCTCCTCGCCATCTTCTCCCTCGCAGTCGAAATCCCCACCCCCTCCCCCGCCCTCTCAACAGCGCTCTCTAACGCCGAGTACTCCCTCCCGCCCTCAGCGGTGGCCGCTCCCTCCTGCACCATCACGCTCCCCGCCAGCTTGTCAAGCGTGTATGACGTGTACACGTCTAGCTTGGACAGATGGGTGAGTCAGCATAGCAAGGAGTTGGAGAAGTTGGATAGTGTTTGTGGGGAGACGTATACTGAAACGGGGACGGGGAGTATGAAGACGGAAGTGACGACGAAGGGGACGGGGGTGGTGGGGTGTACGGCGCCGGTGGCGGTTTTTACTAGTACGGTTTCGTCTGGTGGTAGTGGGAGTGGAAGTGGAAGTAGCACGGTGATAGGTACGACGACGTTGTTTAAGGCGAGCACGGGGACTGGAGTGGTGACGTCGACTACGTCGAAGAAGACGGGGACAACGACAACAGGGTCGGTGGAGGTGACGACGACGACTTCTACTGTTACCAGTTCGGTGACTACCACGAGCTCGATCACGGGTTCGGCGACGACGGTGGCGGTGGTGACCAGCTCGCAACCTCCGACGGAGCCGCAAGGGGGCGGTGCGGTGAGGGTGACGGGTGTGATAACTGCGATGATGGTGATGGCTGGATTTTGGGCGGTTCTTCTTGCGCTATAACGTCAAGTCCTAAGACTAATGTAGTGGTGCCCATGGAATTTGGGAAGAGAGACATGGTTGGATAGTTATTAACTATTTAGGTACTTGGTTTATAAATAGACAGTATCTACAACCACGGCGTCGGCTTCGGAAGTGTCGCCATAGCAGTTGAGCACTTGTCCTTCAGGGCGGCTGTCGCCTCGGGGCTAGTCGACTTGACACAAGGAATACCAAGGTCACCACTGATTCCATCGCAAATAACAACTGGCTCACCACCGCAGGGGCTTGTGACGTTAAAGTTCTTGAACTTGATGTTCTCGCAGACAGCGTTGGGACTGCAAGTCAGGCGGGCAACAGCGCGTCCATACTTGCCCGAGGTGTAGCCCGAGAAGTTCTCAAAGTTGACGTTGCTGATGTTGACCTGGGACGGGTGTTGCGAGCAGGTAGTGGCGTTGATCTGAAGAGTGCATCGTGTTAGCCCTTACGTCCTCGACTGAAAAGATACAAACACAGAGAGAGAGCAGGTGCTCACATTAAAGTAGCAAGAGTCCAAAAAGGCAGTGTACTCATTGTTGGCGTTCCAAAAGTTACGGAACGTAACGTTGTCAATGAATCCATAGCCAACATTTGGACCGGCCCAGGACTTCAAACGAGCGCCGTGCTGGCCGTTCAACATCCACAAGTTCTCGATAACCACATCCTTGATGAAGCTCTTCTCGCCGGCATACTGGCCAATGGAACCCATCGACTGCCCGTGGGTCCCGTTGCAGTACATGGTGTTCACGTACAAGTCCGTAGCGTTGGACTTGGGCGAGAAGCAGTCATCGCCCACATTAACCCAGGCACGCTCGACGCTGACGTGCTCGACGTTGAGCGAGTCGAAAAAGTCCGAGTTCTTGGGCAGGGCAGTGGCGTTGTTAGACTCGGCCGTGCAGGCGATGTCCTTGAAGGAGATGTGCTTGGAGGTGACGAAGAAGGTGGTCCAGCACGGCGAGTCCTTGAAGTGGATGCCCTCAAACTCGAGACCGGTGGCGTTCTCGGCGTAGAACAGGATCGGCCGGAGGTAGGTGTTGCTGGGGTCGAGGATTTCGAGACCCGAGAACTCGTTCCACCACCGCTGACCGTTGCCGTTGAGCACGCCGTTGCCGTAGATCTTGATGTCCTTGCCGCCCCATTTCCAGAACATGAGACTGTTTTGAAAAGGATGGGCAAAGGCGTTCTTCTGCCAGTAGGCCGTGTCGTTGGTGAACTTGATCTCGCCCTCGAGGTGGACTTGGACGTCGTTCAGGAAGGTCAGGTCGAGCGGCTTGCCGATGACAAAGGTCTTGCCCTTGGGCAGGTAGAGGGTGCCGCCGTTGTTGGCCTTCTTGAGGCCGTTGAGGAAGTCGTCGGCAACGTCATCGGTGTCGGTCTTGGAGGCCCGGATGGTGATGGTCTTTCGGCATTTACCATTGCTGCGCTTGGCTGTATAAGGGTGCTTCTCCTTGAACTCGGAGAGGGATCGGGGGATGCCGGCGGGAAGCTCGGGGGCAGGAACGGCCGAAACGACGGCGGCCGCAAGGGCAGCGAAGGCGAGGAACTTCATGTTGTTGATTCCAGATAAGAAGTTGAAGGCTGGATGTCGCGATACCTCTCCAGATCTCGAGTAACGTCGGGACCGTCGGCTTCTTATATGGTTGTCTCCTCTCTTCGTCCATGGTTGTTCCCCATCATATCGTTCCCTGCGATTCTCGCCAGACACCGCGGCGATGGAAGGTTGGGTGACTATCGATCCCACCTATCCCGTTGTCTCGGTAGTATAGACATGGCGGGCAAAGTGACGTTTGCATGGTTAACGGCACCGGTATCCAACTCGTCGAGGTTGTAGTCGAGGAGCAGCATTGTAACCGTCGTGTGCGGCCTTGACCGACGCCGTTGGGGTAGGAAGATGTCTTGTCATTGATGGAAAATGAGAAAGCCGTCCAACGGAAAAATCCAACCCCAATGATTCTTCAAGGCCTGAGCCCAGCAGATACTTCCCCGCATTGCGCTAGTGCTACCCGGACTGTAGCCCCAAGCTACCCCACACACCATCGATATTTTCGTGCGGAGTAAGAACTGGCGATGATCCGGGGAAGTGGAGGAGGAAGACATTTCCGGGACTCGGAGATATCCCGAGGCAAGGAAAGGTCAGAATTAGTATAGTGAGCCCGTAAGCCATCTCATGTCATCACTGGATCTCGGGTTCAGGTAAGGTCACTGCAGACAACAGCCCAGCGCATACCTCTTTGAAAAGGGACAGTAGACGTAGGTAGACGATCAAATCAAATGAAACTGCTGTCCTGAAGCCCGACAACGACATACAGAGTTGATGATGTCTACCACAATACCTATGCCTCTCTAGACAACTCACAGCTTACTATCCTTCCAAACCGGCTTCCTCTTCTCCACAAAGCTCGCCACGCCCTCCTTCATATTCACCCCCTTCTCCAGCTTCCTATACATGCCCATCTCCAACACCGCCGTCGCCTTCTCGGGCCCCATCCCCTCCCAGCCCAATCTTAATCCTTCCTTGCTAGTAAGCACCGCATCAGGCGAGTTACCCGCAATCTCCTCCGCCAACTTAACGGCCTCTTCAACCAGGGCCTGCTCACCACTAACCACAAAGTTAACCACCCCCCACCTCTCCATCTGCTCAGCCGAGTACCTGTTCCTCCCCAGCAGCGCCATCTCCGCCGCCCGCTGCTTACCCACCGTGCGCACCAAGCGAGGCAGGGCGCCCGCCACGGCGATCACACCGACTTTGACCTCGGGCAAGCCAAACCGCGCGTTGGACGACGCGATGACAATGTCGCAGTTAATCACCATCTCCATGCCACCGCCGAGGCAAAGTCCGTTAACAGCCGCAATAATCGGTTTCTTGCCCGCGCGGTTAGACAGTCCGCCAAACCCGGCGTTGAGACCCAAGCTCCCGACGCGGCGATCACTTGCAGCAAGCCGTGCGGCGGCCGCGGCTTTGCGAGAGGCGACGGTGCCGTACCCGCCGCCGATGCCGGTGGTGATTTTGGCTTCGTCTACGTCGCTGAGCTTGTCGCCTCCCTTTCCAGCTTCTTGAGTAACGTGGGCGGCGTTGTCGACTGCCTTTCGCCTGTTATCAACAGTCCCGTACCCGCCTCCGATACCAGTCGTCAAACGACCCTCATCCGTAGTCTTGCCAGCTCTTGCCCTCCCCGCCTGTGCAATCTTCTCCGCTGCAGCATCAGGTTCCTGACCGCTCTTCACCCCCTCGGCGTTTCTCAGCGCTTGCTTCCTGTTTGACACAGTACCATAACCACCTCCGATACCAGTAACCAACCCATCACTCTTCCCTCCTGCACCACCTCCTACCCCAGCACCACCCTTCTTCCCCTCAGCCCTGACAGCACCAGCATCCCTCAAAGCCCCCCTCGTCTTCTGGATCAATCCATACTGCCCCCCATGCTCCACCCCATCCACCACCCCCTTCTCCAGAGCATCTTGCGACTGGAACTTGCTATGCAGCTCATTCCACTCCTTCAGATCGGCGCCGGCGCAAAAGGCGCGACCGGAGCCCGTGATGATGGCGCATCGCAGGGACGGCTCGGCGTCGAACCAGTCCCATAGCGAGGCGAGCTTCTTGTGCTGCGAGGTTGGGATGGCGTTGAGCTGGTCGGGCCGGTTGAGGGTGACGAGGAGGACGTGAGGGGCCGGGAAGGAGAGGAGGGTGTTGGGGACGGAGGGAGGAGGGGTTTTGAAGTTGGGGGTGGCCATTGTTAAGATTGGTTTTGTGAAACGATTGGGATCGTGAAATAAGTTGATGGTGTGGTGGTGGCTCGTTGATGTGTGTATGAACCGCGGTATAGTTGATGACGTAATCGATTGTCTTTCGAAAGACTTGTCTCTTAGGAGGTTGGTGTTTACTTCGAAGAATCGAAGTCGAAATATCGTGATGACAGTCAAGTTAGGAAGACAGTAAGAAGGTGAAAAAGAGCAAAGCAAAGTAAAAGTAAACAAGTCAGTATTGAACAGTTCCCAACGGACCTATTTGTTGACGCAGGACAACGCCCAAATGCCGGCTATACCAAGCCTTATTGGATCATTGATTCCTAAAGCGGCTGCGACTCAACCCAGGATAAGTGCGGGCAAGTGGCGCAACCATTGGGTTTCCCCTCGCTGTCA
The DNA here is from genome assembly GCA_033439795.1 of Sordaria brevicollis. NCBI lineage: Eukaryota > Fungi > Ascomycota > Sordariomycetes > Sordariales > Sordariaceae > Sordaria > Sordaria brevicollis. The sequence goes on from JAUTDP010000006.1 coordinate 924,588, forward strand.
AGTAGATCTGTGGACTTTTGCCGAGGCACGTTCGGATCAACGAACCCAATACCAGGAACCTGACGTTCTTGTTTCACTTTGCTGGAAAAAAGTCGATTAGCGTTCCCTAACGCTGGATGCTTGGCTATGATATCCTACAAGCAATTTGTTTTCTCTACAACGTACATACCGTATAACCCCAGGCCCCGGTCCTTCATGAATTGTTTGTTTGTTTTGTTCGATCAAAGCAGACTTTACAAAGACCGAGAATAGTACATACCAGCTTCTTTTTAAGCGGGCAGACCACGCTTCTCGCTCTCCGTAAAGAAGATCACCATCCTCCACAACTTCTTCACCAAATCCTCCGCATCCTCGTCCAGAGCTTCGCCCAGTGTCTCTACCAGCTCAGCGGGCTTCTGGTGCTTGCGAAGATGCTCCTCCACCACGTCAACAAGGAATTGTTCCTGCACACCAAGATACTCGACGACCTTCTTCTCCACAAAAGGCCGGAGCTTCTCGCTGATGATGGACTCTTCGAGGTAATCCCACTTGACGTCCCACGCCCAAAGGCCATCCTTGTCCGCAGGAATCTCCTGTGCCAAAGCGCGCACTGCCTTTTGTAGATCCTCCTCCGACATGGCCTTGGTGTCGGTAATGGGCTCGAACTTGATGGGAACAAGCTGGCGCTTCGTCGTCTGCTCCTGTTCCTCGTCGTCCAGGAGACCTTCGACTTCCGCAACTGTTCTACGAGCACCAGCAGAACGCTGAGCTGCCTTTTGGGCCGCTGCGCCGAAGGAAATGGTAAACCTCTGGGGCGCAGCCGGTGCCGCAGCGGGCCGCCTCTCCATCTCCTCAGCTTGCCGCTCAAGGAAGGAGTCGGCCATGCCCCTCGCATGCTCCATCTCTGCCTCGGCCCTGCGCCTCTCGTCCTCCTCGGCACGCCTATCCATCTCATCCCGTGCCTGTTCGTCGTTGCGTTCCTGGAGTCGTTTCCTGACCCAGTGCGGGTGGTCGCGGTAGTACATGTGGTGCTTACGGCTGGCCTCACGTTCGTCGTCCCAGCTCTTTTCCCTCTCGAGTTGCTCCTCCCTTCTCCTGGCGAACCCTTCGCTTTCCGCCTTCTCACGCTCCTTTTCGCGTTCGAGAGCAGCGGCGCGCTGGCGTTCACGGTTGACCCATTTCCTCTCGGCTTCCAAGTAGAGCTTCTCCTCCTCTGCCTTCTGCTTGTTGACCTCGCGCTGGTAGAGTTCGTCGTCGTCCGCATCGGTATCGTCCTCTTCCTTGAAGTTATAACCATTTGATGTACCGCCACCCACAAACTCAACACCTCTGCCTTGTTGGCCACGAGGTCCTGATGGCGCATTAGGCACACCACGCGGACCAAGCGGAACGTGATTTGAGTTGGCCGTATCCGTAGGCGGGGGTGAATCCAGGCGTGAAATGCGAGGCGCTCCGTTCCTCTGACGCTCCCTTTCCTCAAACTCCTCTTCCCTCCGCAGACGTTCAAGGTCGCGCTTGTTGCTGCGATCTCTGAAAGCTGCGATTTCGGCGGCAACTGTTTCGCGCATCTCGGCTGGAATATCCGCCAGCTCGTCCTCCTGAGCGAGGGGAATGTTGACAACCTCGACGTTCTCTCCGGTCGCATTTGCTCCGTCGGTCATGGTAGTATCTCCGTCTGCGTCCTGTCCGGTGCGAAGACGCGGGTAAAAGAGGTCTCGAACAAACTGCTTGAGGGCAACCTTGGCCTCACCTAGTTTTGCCTCAAAGGCCGCATCCTCCCCTCTCTCCTCCTTGCGAGACTCGAGGTACTTGGTTGTGTTGGCGTCAACCTCAACCTTGAGCTTGACCTTGTCGATATCGGCGGCGAAAGCCTCGTCGTCGTCTTTGGGGGGCTCATTCTCGGTCGGTGTTTGCTTCTTCACGGGGACCTCGAGATCTTTGAGTAACTCCACAGCAATAGCTAGCGAATCGGGGTCCTCGTACTGTGCAAAACCAAACAATGCCCCCTTGAAATCTGTCAAGTGCGAGTGGCCTGAATCCCACCTGCGGAGCCTGCCGACCGTGTTGAGCAGCTTCTGGACGCCCTCCTCGCCGGCGAGGCCATCGGGAATCTTATGCAGGAATATCGTTCGTAGCCTCTCCTCAGGTGTCGGCGGGACCAGGTTCTGGATGCTCTCGCGCAGCTGAGCACGGGACTGTTCGACGCGATCGGAGCCGAGACCGGGGCGGTTCGCACTAGTCGGTGTATGCGAATCCTTTCGGTCGTTGCCCTGGGGCATGCCGGGTTTGTTGGGAAGCGAAGATGCGCCCAGGCGAATGACCGGGGCATTAAAGTTGATGTTCAAGTTCGGGGGTGGTTGGAACGAGGCAGGTAGGCCGCTTGGTCGATTAGCTTGAGTAGCAGGAGGAGGCTGCTGGACACCAGGAGGTGGTGCCAATCCGGGGGCAGAGGACATGCCTGGTGGAGGGCCTGGAGACATATCAAGTCAGATACAATAGCCAAGTAAACAAGTCATAATTATTTCGGCGCTGGGAGCTTACCTAGACCGGGCGGCGGAACCATGCCCGGGGCCATGGGCACACCTGGGTAGGCGGCAAAGGTCGGCGGAGGGCCGTAGGGCGGCGCTACAAACGAGAAGGTCACTGTTAGTACATGCTTGGCGCAAATGCGACAAGTACCGCAAGCGAAGGAGAGTATAAGATCAAACGCGACGTCGACAATGGGACATACCTCCATAAGGATTGTACGCCATGGTGATGTTGGGTAGAGTGCTTGTGATGAGAGTTGAGGGGTCGTTTCTGGATAGTCGAAAACTCGGGGTGGTGTAAAGTCGGAGCGAATCGGTTCAATAACGTCTATGTTTTGTCGTCGACGGTCGAAACGATTGTTCGGCTGTTGATTGTTGGTGGTGCTGGATGGTGGCAGCAGTTTCCAGTTCAAAAGGTTGAATGGGAATTGTTTGAATGCCTGGTTCAAGTTCGCCAAAACTTCAACCGCCCCGGTCGCTGACTGCGTGGACGCGCACGGCAACTGCAGCGTCGGTGGATCGCTCCCGGCCAGGAAGTTTAAAGTTCTGGAGTGCCACCCTTGTCAATTGGATGGCATCGTTGCAACCGCGACCAGCTGCGACGCTGCTCAACTGTGGCGCAAATGAGCCTGATTTTGTGCTTCAGCCACACTAGCAGGTCCTGCCCGTCAGCTGGCGAGGATCACAAGCCACAATCAATCCCGCCGGTAACTGGGCCGGTGTGAGTGGACGCGCTAGCAGCAGACGCCGGGGCCCCGAACCGTGCCCAGCCCGTCGCTTGGTGGGATGGAGGCTTTGAGATTCTGAAAATCGACCGCACGATAAGCCGCTGCCCTCTTGTTGCGACCGGACGGAGCAAGTTCGTGACCAATTGAGTGAGTAGCAATCCGACCCTTTTTTCATCATATACTCGGTCGCCTTACCCCGGTGTTCACCATGTTTTCCATCAAGTGACTGACCTGTAGCTTCTTCACCATGTTAAAACAGACACTCTCAGAACCATGGAGCTCCGTTCAGCACTCCAGTCCGTCTACCGCACGACGGTAGCGGCCGCCTCCGCCGTCGGTCGCCAGCAAGCCTCCTCCTCCTTCTCTACCAGCGCCCGCGTGCAGTCCTTCCAGCGCCCGAGCAGCCCCTACGTCAAGCCGAGCATCCAGGCCCTCCGCGCATCTCTCTCGAACCGCAAGGCCGCTGCCGCCGGCGCCGACGCCAACGCCAGCTCCCCCTCCTCCTCCTCCTCCTCCGCCGCCGCCGGTCTCCCTCCCCGTCCTCCCACGACCTTCAAGGACGACCCTTGGTCGATCGTCGACGCCATCAACAAGGACAGCGACGCTTCCTCCTCTTCCTCTCCTTCCACCCTTGGCGGTGCCCTTTACTCCTCCAACCCCAGGAAGACCTCCTCGTCGTTGTCGTCTTCGGGGTCGTCGACCATGCAGACGTGGAACGAGACCGACTTTGAGCTGCGCCACATGGCTCCCCAGCAGGAGCTCAACATCCGCCTCCGCCCGTCTACGGGCAGGACCTTTTACGTGTCCGGACAGACCGATTTCGCGACCGCGCTGAGGAATCTGAGCAGGGCCTGTGCGCAGAACAACGTGAAGCGCGACGTGCGGATGCAGAAGTTCCACGAGCGCCCGGGTCTCAAGAGGAAGAGGCTCAGGAGCGAGAGGTGGAGGGCTCGTTTCAAGATCGGCTTCAAGGCGGCCGTCAACAGGACGTTCGAGTTGAAGAACCAGGGGTGGTAAGAACGATGAGGAAAGATGAAAGACAGGGAGAGAGGGATTTCGCGCGATCCAAGTGGGAGAGGAAACAATTAGTGATCGGACGACTACCAAGACGATGGCGATGACGATGACCGAAACAAATCTAGACTGGGTTGGGAGGACAGAGCTTTAGAGTCAGTCGCATCGATGTATCACCACCCCGAAAAAAACTCCGCGAAGATCAAAAACTTGTACAATATCCGGTCGCGGGTTGTTGCGATTAATGAATGAAAGCCTTGAAACACGAGTCCCCAGGCGATGCCGTGGATAATGGGAAAACACAGCGAGGAAGGAGAAGACAGATATCCCAGGCGTCCTCGCTGACACTCGAAATATGATCATTGACTGAGGTTGAGATGTTTTCCGAGCATAACTGACATACGGTTCCAGAGCGAAGTACATGTTCATACATAGGCCAATTTCCATGCTCTTTATCGCCCTATCCAGTTACTCCCACCCCCCAAACCCTCCAAACTTCTCATCCCCCTTCTCAGGCGTCGGACTCATCGCAATCTTGGGCCTACTCCTAAACACAGCATCATAATCCACATCCTGTCCCGCACTGAGCAGCTCCTCAGCCAGCAACAGCGCCGAGTTTTCTTCTTCCTCATGTTCTTCGCCCAGGGTAGCAGGGAAGTGTGGAACAGACTGGACCTTTCGCCTGCGCTCCGATCTCTTTCTCTCCAATTGAGCCTTCTTTTGGGCGGATTCGAAGTTGGCCATGGACCGCCGGGTGCGGGTCTCGAGGTCTTCGTAGGTTGATGATGAGCTTACTCCTCCATTATCCGATGGTGTGGCCCCTGGTGTGCTTGCTTTGGATATGCCGTGTCCAGGGCTGGAGATGGTGTGTGAGCGTTTGTGAGTCGCTGAGCGGCGGGCAGGTGTGAAGTATGTATCCTCTTCCTCGCCTACTACGTTGGAGTCATCAGCCTGGGGAAGCCGTCGAGCAAGGGTTAGACGGGTTCGTTCGGCCAGTGACAGGGTGTGTCGTGGTTTGTTTAGCGGCGAAGGTGAGGCCGCATCGACGGATGCCAGGATTTGGTCAGCTAGTTGTTGTGGTTCAGGAGACGGGTGGAAGCTGTAAGGCTGGCGAGTCTCCTCAGTTGCTGACGAGGGTGGGCGGTTGCTCGAAGATGTACTGCTCGGTAGGTTTTCTGGTCGTTTCTCTTTTCGGGAGAGCAAAGATGGCCGGCGTGGGAGCGAGGCTGAAGACTGAGACGCTGTTGAGTCAGTGGCCTCTATTTCTCTTTGCTGGTTTCCTGTTAGGCGAGGAAAGCGTTCCACTGTATCTGGACCGTCATATTGCGAAGGAAAAGTAGCTGATTGTCCTGACTGTGTTGAAGAGCTCGCAGCGAACCCATCTGAGCGAGCCTGTGCTTCTCCCTGTTCGTAGACACTCTTCAGCTTCTCCAGTATAGGTTGGTATGGCACATCTTCGGCTGTTGTGAGCTCCCGTCGAACGGTTCTCGAAGGAACTGCGGCAAGGTTCCGTTCGTGATCACTGATATCAGAGATGACCTCCGCATCAGAGACCTGCCGTGGCGGCTCTCTCGGCTTTTGTAACCAAGATGGAATACTAGATGGCTTGGGGCCGACAACCGACAGCTTCGACTTGAAATCGTCGAGCAAGTCCTTGTAATCACCCTGTAGCTCATGAGGCGTTGCAGGTTTCAGGAGAGTAAGCCTTCTCGCCGTCCGGCCGCGGTGTATAGCTTCATGTCCCCTAAGCCGAAGATCAATCCCCGTCGATTTGGGTTCTGGGATCGACTGCTTAATGGTGGCCTCTTTACTGGTTTTTCCGAACATCTGCTGCCGGAACGTCTGCCATTTCTGGAGTCTTTCCTTTTGACTGTTCACTCGGTCATTAAGCTCGTCCAGCAGCCAATCTGACTTCTCCTCAAGCTCTGAAGCGCGACCAGTTTGAACGCGGCGCCAGACCTTGTCAAAAGGCACAGACGCGACACCACCCTTTTGGGAATCCTTATCGCCATGTAAAAGTGTCTCCAGCCACCGCTCGTTACCAGACCAGTTGTTTCGCACAGTCCTCCATACATCAAGCTTGACGTCATGAGATATTACTTTTCCATCGTTTTGGCGCCTCCTTTGAGCAGCTTGAGCTCGCCGCCGTCGGTCAGCAATAGCTTGTTCTTTGACCTTCAGCAAGTCTGAAAATTCCCTGTATCTTTCCCTTGTAGCCTTCTTTTCGTTCAAAGTACGGCAGAGGGAGGCTCTGTGGGCGAGAATGAGAGCTGTGAGTTCTGATCGGTCGCCCGAGTACCCACGGTTTTCGAGAGCCAGCGCTTGAGCTAGGGCAGGATGCCTTTTTCGTGGATCATGCTTCTGTTGCTCTGCTACCACTTTTTTGAGCACTGCCGCCGAGAAGACAGCCAGAATTTCCTCCAGCCTCTCACCCTTGCACTCATCGAGCATTGTCTTGCGCACTATCGCATCCCGGCCAAGCACGCCATTCTTCTTTGCCTGTTCCAGACTCCGGACGAGGGCGGCACGCAGGTTGAGGGATTGGACATTTTCGAGAGGTGGAAAGAAAGGCTTGAGCTTGTTCCGGGTTTCTTCGGGGTCCCAAATGTTGAAGAGTTGATAGAGGGCCCATTCAACGCAGTGGATGCGTTTCTTCTGACCTTGGGCTGCATCTTTTACGCTGAAGGTGGCCTGGTTGATGTCGGGCCAATCCGGGAGCAAGTCCAGATCAAGCAATCGAAGGTTGGTGAGAAATAAGGAGATGTTGGAAACATGGGAGACATGAGATCCGTTCGAAGTTGAGCTGGTTGATGACGGCGGGGCAGTTGTGCTATTGATGGAGCTGGTGTAAGTGGTGTGACTGGCATGACTGGTAGCTGAAGCGGTGCTCCGGGAGAATCCTATAGGTTTGCTAAAGCTGCTGCTGCTCGTCCCAGTTGATCGGACAGGTTTGGTGCGAGCGACGTTGGAAGATACTTGGTGACTGGCCATGGTGACATTCTACTTGGGTCCGTTGTATGACACCAAGCGTGTCTTGGTTATTGCTCAAGAAGAGGAGGCTGGAAGAAGGACAACTTGGAAGTTTAAAAGGAAGGCAGATGGAGCAGGGAGCTAGACCGCATCAGACCCGGAAGGTTGGGAACACGAAGTATTGGCAACGGCAGCTTTCGAGGTGATGGTGACAGTAGTTGCGACAGACGAAAAGAAAGACGGTCGCAGTGTCCGAGACCTTTTCCTCAGCTCCTGGAGCACATGCGTTACTGTAGTACTCGTATAATGTCCGCCGTTGAGAATAAAGAAAGAAAGAATCCAGATGGCTGGGATTACGGTTAAAATTCAACCATAGACGTGTAGAAGAATGTGGTTGCCAACTCAGACGTGTTACCGCTGCAGTGAGCTACAGGTAATGACAACTGAATGCCTTCCACTCTTTCGTTCGCGGTCGCCAGCAACAGCGAGTGAGATGACTTGGTGGTTGTTCCTGCTCAGCAAATTCCAGGTCATTCATCGAACACGGCAGCAATTCTTTCCGCTATAGTGAGAAATGGAATGGAACCTGACTAAGACGTTGGAAAAATAACAAAAGAAAGAAGTCGCGATGAAGGGAAGAAGTAGAGGTAAGAACGGAAGGTGGGATGGAATCCGATGATGGAAGATGGAATGCGCGAGCTCGGAATGGGTACCGATAAGCGCTGTGCAAGCTGCTTATCGCTATATAACCTGTAGGGTTAGGGTTATGCGTCGCCGATGGTGAACAGTTGCGCACATTCTCCCTTCCAACCCGTCTCAATTTCCTCACGCTTTCACCACAATCCAAATCACGTACGCACTTTGCTCAAGCGGCCGCAAAATAACCATCTTCTGCCTCAAACTCAAACCGACCATTTACTTTTCTTTCTAGAGGTTGTCCATCTTAATTACTTGTCGCAATAAGCTGCTCGACGCCTCTAACACCACTGTCATGGACATTCTATCCATTCCATGTCTTTGACGTCTTCCCCAATAGCCCGGCAGGGAGCGCCCGCCTCCAGTGAGCTTTTACAAATTCGCGATCTCTTCAACCAGGGGGCACCCGCGCTCGACCTTCCATGATCATATCTCGTCGTTCAAATCTTTCTCCTAGATTTCTTCTCCCAGCCAACACGGATTTACAGCCCATTCTGCCTGACCTTTGTTGATGGCGTGGTGTCTCGCCAACCTCTACTCAAAGCCTTCGCAAGAGGTTGTCTCTACCCAGCATATCGAACTCTCGTCTGCCTTCTGTCCCAAATCAATCCCTTTCGACCCTTGGTGTGGCATGCGCGCTCTCACTCAACGACTCGTTACTCTCAACAACCCGCTTCTCATGGATGGTATTTGTCGTGGTAGCCGTATACGGCCTCATCTCCATAGTCTGCTGCATAGCCGGCTGTATGTTCTGGACGCTGCTGCCGCCGCCGATTTGAACGATCCGCCTTGACTCCTCCTTCCTGGTCTTTTCCAGCTCATACACCTCGTCGCTGATGCAAGGCTCGCACGAGATGCAGCTGCACCCACACAATCGAGGTCCAGCGTGGGGCTGTCTTCCTCCAAACCAGTACGAACCGCAACAGGTCGTTGCTTTGACGATAGTGGGAGATCGGGCGCAGAGGTTCCAGAAGGCGATGAAGGGCCAGAAGATGAAGGCGGCGATGAACAGTAGGACGGTGATCAGTGTTGAGAGGAAGCCGCTGTTTTGGAGGGTTGGCGAGCGCCGACGGGCTTCGAGTGGGAGCAGGCGGTGGTAGTAGACTGCCATGCCCAGGGACGTGAGTCCCCACATGATGCAGGCCACGACGATGACGAATACTTCGGAGAAGAGCATTGTGAGGGATGTTCTCTTTCTCTTGGCTGGTGTTTGTGCTTGGCACCCGGTGCTGGGGCTGGGGTTGCTGCTGAAGCTGAAGCTGGTTCAGAATTTGATGATGAAGCTGATGACGGTGATGCTGAAATCCTGGGATTTAAGAATAGGAGAGCGATGGAGATGAGATCTTGCTAGTAAAAGCTCCCTCGATTTGAGAGAAGCGGCAAAGCGCTCAGGATATATAACAGCTCCATCTGGACAGTCAAGAAGGCCCGAACCGCTGCCGAAGCTTTTGGTTTTTTTCTCCTTCGCACGGATATTGTGATATTTCGCAACGGCCGAGGCAAGATAGGTCTCGGAACGGGAGGGTCTGAGACACTGCGTGGCACGCAACCTGTGGTGAGCTTTTGGCCCTCTACACCACGTTTCTGACACTTGCGACTCAACGGCGTGCTTGGAAAGAAGCAATGGTTTCCGAGACAGTTTGATCGAATTGTATACTCCCTTACATGTTGCTTACTGACGGTACTGTCGTCTAGTAAGACTAATGCGAGACTTTTGCTAATTCGGTCGATCACTTAGAGAATCTTTCCTAGGTTTGGAACCCAGAGCAGCTTCTAGCTTTGTAACGCGCTGAGAAAGCAACGGTATCGTGCATACCGGGCAAATTACACAATGGTGTTGTGCTTGGGCAATCGCAACATTGGGCATCACTAAAATTCAAACTCTACGGCATACATACTCAGCTGACTGTGGGTAGGGCTGACTGTATATGCGCAAAAGTCCCATCTGTCTGGGGTTGATTACTCGCACATGAAATTTGCGCCGTTGACATGTCTACCCGCGTTGACGGCGACATGCGGCCTCGCGGAGAGACCAGAAACAACATATGCATTGCAGCAAACATATTCTGGGGCCCCTTTTCATCATGGCGCCCGACGCCGTATCCGTGCAACCTGAGGTGACCTCTGACCCAGGATGGAGGTTTTACCAAACAAAAATGCGAGTTAGACAAAACTGCATCTTTCCTCTTTCCCAGTTCTACCATGTGGAACATCAAGTCGTTGACCCCCATTCACGGTAGCTTGGATCAAGGAGTGATTCGAGGAGCACCGAGCGTCCAGCCCCAGTCTCCCATCTCTTTGGTTTCAGCAATCCCAAGTGGAATCGCGCAGCTGGAGCGAAGTCGTTGAAAGCACAATGAGACTTCAGGCCGATCATTATATCCTTTCCTGCGGGCTGTATAGAGAGCGACACTCGTGCGTGTTTGGAGACGATGGAGCAGCATTCCGTCGAATCATAGAGACCACTCACCTCTAGGTATATCCTCCATTCATCCAATGCATGGAGTCTGGACCTTGCGGCAGGGTATATCAATCAACCCCGACGCCATCTCAAGGTCGCTCGCCAAACCTTAATCTGGCGTCTTCCCCGACATCTTATATCCGACTCGCCTCTAGGCACTAATCAGGGGCAACATGCTGTCGGGTACTTTACACCACATTCCATTGCCTTCCTCCCTTGGCCCTTCATCCCCTGATTACCTACATTACGACCTTCTCTATAGGAGGAGCTCAAAAGGGTTAGGGTTAGGTATATGCAGAGAGAAAGGGGACCAGCAAATGAAATGAGTTGTGCGGTCCAGATCGGGCGATGGAGGGTGGCGATCCATTTCGGCAGCTAACCGGGTGGACCCACTCGCTGGAGATTAGCACTGCACCTGTCACAGCCTGTCACAGCGCCGGACCACTGCAACGTGCGCTCCGGTTTTGCCAAGATGGTTGCAGCCAAAGCCCGAAGCAGCAAGGCCGCCAGGGGTAAAATTCAGTTTAATTTTCGGCTCCGTTGTTTGAGCTTCTTCTCGTCTTTTCCCAAGACTGCCTGCCAGGTGGGGTTGGACTCCTCGGTTTGGGACTCGAGCGGGCGACTCCATCATCACGAACTAAAGTTCGAAGGGAGAGCGGACCCTTCGTACTCGAACGGCGAGAGATTTCATCAAAGGGAAGTGGAATGGTGGATGAGAATCCGAGAAACTGGAGAAAGTTCAAAGTGGAGTGAAGACGGCCTGGAAAAGGTTAGCCACTCATTGTTCATCTCCGGCCTCCCGTTCGTCTGTTCGTCTTTTGATGATGCCTCCGATTGCCTGCCCCAAAAAGGTCGAGGATTGCTTGGTTCATTTTGCGCTTGTCCGTGTTTCACCTTTCGACGACAAAGCTTGCCAAAGCCCTGCCAAAACACGACTCGATTGGATGCCGACTTGGAAGATCTGAAGCGGCATTCCCATCATACGGTATTTATGGAATCTCTGATTCTTGGTTGTTGGGACGAAACTCTTTGTTCAAGATTCCGTCCCCAAGTCTCCAATATGTAATCCACATCCGCATGTCCGTGGGGGAAATGGGATGGATTGATGGACAGGATGAACGGTGCGCCGAGATCCAATCTGATACAGTTCCCTGCTCTTGGTAACTTTGTAGGTATACCTACATACAGTGAGAGAAGCCATTGTCTTGGGTTGATGGGGTTTGATCAACCGCGAAATGAGTTCATGGCGGTATCAAATCTTTTTGCATCTTGGTATTATATACCTTGGCGGACGTAACTGTGCGTCGCCCATTCTCCCCCATTTACAAGAACATCTTGTCTTAACAACAGTCTAAAGACTAGCGCTTTCTATCTCTAGCGATGAGGTGCACCAAGCCCACAATCATCATGCACAACAACAGCTGGCAGTGAAAGACTGGAGAGAGACGAAGCCATCACAGTGTGGTGTGCCTGACAGGAACCTGGTTGACCTGGACAGAGTGGAAACCAAGAATGGAGCAGACGGAGCCCAGATGGAGGCCAGTCGCGGGAATTGGGGAGGACGGGATTGCCATGATACGCCGACGACCAACACGGGTTTGCCAGGGAATCGCTGAATAAGATAGGGCCAAGCTGTGTCGGCGACAGCCCATTGGTCCCGACGGGCATTCCAAGAGCCTTCCAAGGAATCCCAAGATTCTTGTCACCAAATGGCTGGCATTGGCTGGCGTCGGACCTCGTCTTGGACAGTGGCTATGCACCGCCAACCAACATTGGTCCCGAACCGGTTTTAACCTCCCTTTTTCTCCCTGGGGAAACACGAGAAATACTCTACTCTCTTCCTTCTCTTTTCTTAAAACATCTTCACCAGTCTGTCGCTAAACCCCCCCTTCTTTCTGCAACAACGATTATTCTTTGTTGCACCTTCTTCATCCCTCACTGCCATAGCGCTCGTTTGTATGGCATTTTAAAATCGCGTTATTTTTTATTCTATAATCAACACCGTTCACGCCCTTCTTCCGCCCGTTTGACAGTAACAACGATTATTTATCTGGACAACCACAACTACAACCATCAAAATGCGTTCCACCATCATCATTACCGCCCTCGCGGCGGCTGGTTCCGTCAACGCCGGTGTTGCCGGCACTAAGAACACTAAGCGTGCTACCGTTACTCCCATCACCACCAAGGGTAACGCCTTCTTCAAGGGTGAAGAGAGATTCTACGTTCGCGGTATCGCTTACCAGCCCGGTGGCTCTTCCGCTAACCTTGTATGGACTCCCTCAACATCAACTTCAATCGGAGTTATGAGATGATTAACACAATCTGTTTAGGATCCCCTTGCCGACCCCAAGATCTGCCTTGAGGATATCAAGCGCTTCGCCGATCTTGGCATCAACGTTGTCCGTGTCTACTCTACCGACAACACCAAGGACCACAAGGAGTGCATGGAGGCCCTCGCTGATGCCGGTATCTACGTCGCCCTCGACGTCAACAACCCCAAGTACTCCATCAACCGCGAGCACCCCCACCCCTCCTACAACGCCGTCTACCTCCAGAGCGTCTTCGCCACCATCGACGAGTTCGCCAAGTACGACAACACCTTCGCCTTCTTCTCCGGAAACGAGGTCATCCACGATGAGGCCGAGTCCACTCTCGCCGCTCCTTACGTCAAGGCCACCGACCGCGACATGAGGGCCTACATCAAGGCGCGCAAGTACCGCCCCATCCCCGTCGGCTACTCGGCCGCCGACGTGTCCAAGAACCGCATGCAGACGGCCAAGTACTTCAACTGCGGCACCGACGAGGAGCGCTCCGACTTCTTCGCCTTCAACGACTACTCGTGGTGCAAGTCCAGCTTCAAGACCTCCGGCTGGGACGTCAAGGTCAAGAACTTCACCGACTACGGCCTGCCCATCTTCCTGTCCGAGTACGGCTGCACCATCAACGGCCGCGACTTCCACGAGGTCGAGGCGCTGATGAGCGACAAGATGACCGGTGTCTACTCGGGCGGTCTCATGTACGAGTACACCATGGAGGAGAACGGATACGGAATCGTCAACATCACCAAGGGCAAGTCCATCACCGACCAGACCGGCAAGCGCATCGAGCTGCCCGAGTTCAAGGCCTACAAGGAGGCCCTCGAGGAGTTCCCCGCCCCCAAGGGCGATGGCGGCTACGTCAAGACCACCAAGGCTCAGGAGTGCCCTCCCGCCGATGACGACTGGCTCGTCGAGAACTCTGATCTTCCCGAGTTCCCTGCTGAGGCCAAGAAGGTAAGCTTCATTTTTCCACACATGCATCAATAACAGAAGCCCGAAACTAACTCTCTGATGATAGTACCTTGAGAACGGCGCTGGCAAGGGTCCCGGTCTTGATGGTGACGGCTCCCAGTGGGCCGGCGAGGCTCCCCCCGAGTCCGGCACCATCGGCACCGGCTCCGGCGGTTCTGGCTCTGGCACCGGCACCGGTTCCGGCTCCGGCGCCTCCTCCTCTCCCACCGACAACGCCGCTGGCTTCGCCGTCGCTGGCCCCATCAACAAGGCTCCCTTCGTCGTCACCGGCCTTGCTGTCCTCTTCACCCTCGTCGGTGCTGTTGCTCTCTAAATTTAGGGTTGCGACAGACTGTATTTGAGTGTAGAGTAATGGAGATGCGTTGTTTCAACTTTATGTGCATAGTAGTATTATACCATTACCTAGTTGTACGAAGATACATATAGACCCATGGGAGATGGAAGCACGGATTGGATGAGTTTTTTTTTTTTTTTTTTTTTTTGCTGGATTTCGAGCCCGCTTTCTTGTTGTTGATCGGTTAGATACTCTCTCACGCGGGTTGTTTTCACGGCGTCCTGCTTTTGTTGTTCGCTTCTAATAAATGGTTAATAAGAACCGGTTAATCAAGTTTCGCGCGGTTCATTCCAATGTTTGTTGTTGCTATTGTTATTGTTGTGGTTGCTGTTGTTGTCTGTCGGTGTGTAGGTGCTGGGTTTGATGTGTCGTCGTCGTCCACTTTGACGATCCCTGGCACATCACTTGCCTTCTTTGTGTCTGAAGCATACGTTGTCGCACATCAGGGTTGATCCGGGTTGGGTATGCGGCGAAACTTTCCATGATGTTCAGCGATTGTCGGATTTACCGTACATCATTTCACGACTCGGGTATCCTGTTTCTCTCAACCTCACTGGTTGTTGAACGGACTGAGATCGACCGACCTGGTGAGATCATGATAATCGATGCCGACTCAATTCTGACTTCACATCATCATGGCCTTCTCAACTTGAGGCGCATAAAATCCGAACAGGTGAAGTAACGAAGGAGCACAAATGTCAACACCTGCCTGGTGTATCTTCGAAAATCAATCAGTCGGCTGCAACTCCCTTCTTCCAACTTTCTTGCGAAGTGGTCGGCGATGAATCCCATCATCTCGGTGCCGAACGGAAGACGAACATACATAAACCTAGCTGGCAGCCACGCACCATGTCGTTCGTCATAAGGACCTGGCTTTCGAATCATAACTTCCCTGTCAGTTTTGGAGTTGAGGTGCTTGAGGAGGAAATGGGAAAGCGCACAGTTTGACGGGAGTGAGGCGTTCAGATGGCAAGTGCCATTGCTGAGGGAAAGAGCATCACGACGAAGCTTGCCCGAAATAATGTGCGGAGATGGATGGGGTCAGCGGTTTATCCTCTTCACCTTTCACCTTTCTCCATCTTCTTGTTGTGCTTCATTCTCTTCGCTCATCCCAAAGTGGCATTCTTGCTGGCAAGCTGCTTTTGCTCGATGACACGCCTTTTCGAGCTCATACGAATACCATCTTCATCATCATTAGCTGATGTTCACCACCGCGGGTGAACGCGCACTCGTTCAAATGGCTATCCTTTCTTTGGCAAAGCTTGCCGCCCTCGTGGGTATCTGTACGTCCGGCCTCTGTACATTGTCTTTGCAGTCTCCTATGTATATCACCTTGGACACGTTATGCTAATGAATCCCGTCTCTAGTTTGCTTCATGTTCGGCGTTCAGGGTCGTTCTACTGTGAATCACCGATTTGGCTCTCCCGATCGCAGTCAAGATCTACATTTTGCCCAGAGAGAGAAATATGATGACCCACCGTTGACGATGGATCAGAAGCACTACCTACACATCCACGGGTTAATCGCTTCCATCGCCTTCATTCTTTTCCCTCTCGGCTCTACCTTGATTCGCTTGCTACCTGGACGCATGGCCCTTTTCGCCCATGCTTTCTGGCAGCTTTTTTCGCTACTCGTCTTCCTAGCCGCCGTCGCAGTTGGCATTCACGTCATCTCAGACAGGCTGGAGATGGTAAGTATCTGCTTCTCACTCCCCCAACATTCACTTGTGTTTTGGTGTTTCTTTATCCCGTCCAAATAAGAAAGACTGACGCTTTACTACTATGAAGATGAGGAAAGGGAAGTTCAACCTCCATCCGATCATCGGCATGTTTGTTCTCGCCCTCCTGTTCATTCAACCCCTAGTTGGCTTTTTCCATCACAAGGAACACAAGAGAGATCACCGCCGCGGATTTTGGTCAGCCCTTCACCTTGTCATTGGAAGGACAGCCATCACAATTGGATTGATCAATGGCTACCTGGGCCTGATGGCAGCAAGCAATATGGACGACGATGTAGGGCAGAGGTTCAAAACAGCCTATGTCGCCATCGCGCTGACGCTTTGGCTACTATGGACTGCCCTGTCAATGTGGTGGGAGTGGAAAAGGCACAGAACACATAGAGCGGAGAAGGAGTTGAAGCGTGCCCTGGCCGAAGATGGAACAGGCGTTGGTGCCGACCGCGAAATGAATGGGATAGATGATAGGAGACCGATCGGAGATCGTACCGGCCCAAGGGCAACCAGGAAGGGCAAGAGATCAAGGTCAAAAGATTGAGGCCCATGAGGTTTAATGTCGGAGTTGATCGGGTGACGAGTTGGTGTGTCATGGTGATGGTTGAAGTCTTGCCCTCTTAATGACCTCGAAGGAGTCTTGGATGTTTTTTTCGGTCCACAACCTGTTAAGAAGCAGTCGATGAAAATAGCTTTAAACAATAATTGATATCCACCGCGCAAGAAAATGTCTCACCGGATCATTCCGTCAATACCACAGCTTTCACTGCTGTGTTGTATGATCTCCAGCCCGCCACATTTCGCCTAGTTAAATGACTTCATTCGCTTCATCACACCACCCGACTTGCTCTTCTCCCTCTGCGGATCCAATACCATGGGCCCATGCTCCATCACCATATACAAACATGAGCTGCGCCCCAATGACAAAACCATGAACCCTGAGAAACATCATCAATTCATCACGATCACTGCCGTACACTGCCAAAAGAGCCGCAGCACAGCAAATCCGGTACCTATGATCACGAACCGCCAACCGAATAAACCATCAAAAGAGAAATCCTCCGAGTCCGAACCGGACTAAACTAAACCGAGACGGGTCCGGGAAACCAGACGGACGGGGATTGTGAACAACCACGGCTCGCTCATACAGTGAAGAGTCGTGGGCACAGCCTCACACTCCCACAATTCATATCAACATCAAGATGCTCATCGGCAAAATGCTCAAACTGAGCCAGCAACTCAACAAGCTCTCCAAACCCATCCTCGTCTACCTCGCCGCCTTGCAAGACGTACCGGGGAACCCGCTCAACTTTGCCACTACACTTGCGACAGCGGCAACGACGACGACTACCACGGGAAGTGGAAGTTTGTACTATGTGACGAGCACGTGTGCGTGTGCGTGTGTGGAGAGTCCGACGGCTGTTTGTCAGATGGGGGTTCCGGGGATTCCCTCAGGGCAGTTTGATCAGAAGCAAGCGGGCCCTACGCCGTTTCCTTTCGTATATGGGTATTTATCGACGTCATCGTCTGGGTCGGGTTCGGTCTCAGGGCTGGCGGTTTGGTTGAGTGGTGGAAGTGGTGGAAGTGGGATGGGAATGGAGCAGAGTTGGGAAGAGAGTGTGTTGTGGGGGTTGGTCGTTAGGGGGTTAGAAGGCCTCTGGGCCTAGAAAACCCCCCTCTCCTCTGCTTTGCTGTCTCGAAATGAGGCTTCTCAGGGCGGAGTGGGATAAGCGAGCGTGAAGAGGACCTTCTCCAGGTTGGAAATCACCTGCTGGCTGAGACCGTGCTTGATCCGCTCGGGCTCCATGACGGAGGCGAATGCATCGCGGCAGGTTGAGCGGAGAAAGAACTCGAGGGTGTCAATTCCAGGGTATTTGAGGAGGTTGATCTGGGCTTGGCGGATGGCCATGTCGGCGGCGATGACCGTGGCCCGGATAATGTCCGACCTCGCTAGGTCTTCGACTTGTTGAATTCCTGTGTTTTTGTCAGCAAAGAGCTTGCTATGGTCTAGAATTTCAGGGCGTTACGGGATGTCATGAGCGGTTGTTTTGTTTTGGGTTTGCATTGCTTGGGTATCTTGGGAACGGATATGGATGGCGAATTGGGCTGTTTTTTTCAAGAATTGGGTTTGCATGGAAAATAGATGGAGCGGCTTATGGAAACCGGGATACAGGCGCTCAGGTGGAATATACATACCGCAATTTGCGATAGATCCGGCAACTGTTGACAATTGAGACGTCTTGTTAGCAAAGAAACACTCAATAAAATCTTTTCTCCATGGTTGCGTGAATGGCTACGTACGTTGGAAAAACGGGATGAAATCCGTCCAGTCTTGTATCGGCGTCTGCTGACGAAACTTCGTGTCCATCTTGAAAACTACATACATTAGTCGGTTCAGCCTCTCAGGCTTAATCAGGTCTTTGGCTGTAGGATCGTTAGCAATTGTGGAGATTGGAACAGTGTCAGAGATTCCATGACTTACCATGAATCATGACACTTTCAGGCTTCACGGGCCAGTCCTTTTGGGGACTGAGCAAGTCAATGCCTTCATGGTCCATGATCATATTGCGCTCGGTCTGCAGGTATAACCACAATCTTGAACTGGGCAAGCGCAAGTATTCTTCGAGGAGCAAGTCCCGATTCCGTTGGCGGATGCCCTCATCAATTCCTTGTGACCATGAGTCGATCTTGATTCTCAACGTCATCATCCTTGCGACTTGGTCGATGTCCTTTTCTAAAGTAAGGCATGAACCGCCTTCGATAGCAGGTTAATCAGCAGTGCTTTGAAGTTCTTGCAGCTTGTTGTCGTACCTAGTAGTTCATAATCGTCCATGAAGGAGACAGCACCTTCCGATAAGCCTTGCATGAGTGCATGTTCCTCCCTGATTGACTTCAAGAAAGCTTCGGGATCGGGTTTCCTTTCGTCATTCTTCAAGGCCTCTTTGAATTCGCGATGCTTTTGCACGCGCCGTAGCCGTATCTTTTCGTGGTCATCAAGTGTCGGTGGTAGGGTAGGCATCATCCATACAGCAGTCTTGTCCGAGCCCAGAGACCGTGACACTGCTTCCAACTTCTGAAGTGTTTTGAGGCGATCCTCCTTGTCCTCCCCTATCAAGATTTTGCCAATCTCACCAGGAGGAGTAGTTAGGTACCACTCCAGTGTCTCTGCGAATGCCTTCTTGGAGTTGAAGACAAGACTCGTGCAGTTCGCACAATTGTCAAGGAAGATCGAGTTGATGATGTTCGTGTGTCGGGTTTCGATCGGGAAGAAGGGAAAGCGGAACTTGTGATCCTTCCTTGGCCGTCCATCATAGCCCTCCAGGGGAACCAGGCGGCCATCCACAACCTTGCTGTAACTGTTTTTTGCCTTGCGTACGGGTAGGTCGGCCAACATGCCATCGCCGAAGCCATAAGGATCCATAACCAAAGATCGAAAGTTATCCCTCTGGTTTTTGGCCCGGGGATCTTGATCCTCAAGTGGTTGAGGCAAAAGCCCAGAACGGAGAACAGCCATGATCTTTGGAGATACTGGCGCAAAGAGATGGAGTTCCAAGTAGGCAAGATTTTTTTCTTTGTCTGACTTCTTGTCCCGGGCACAGTTTGACGGACCTTCATACACCGAATAGCTATTGTCGGCAAGAATGAACTCGTTCTCCGCTTCAGATGGCACACACAAAGCCATGTAATAGCATTGCACATGCGTGAAAAACCACATGGCATCACTCGGGTACATCTTCTTGGGCAGCTCACCAACCCATTTGGATTCCGGGTCCATGTCGAGCTCGATAATGGTTCTGATGTTATGCAACCAGACCTGCATAGGGGTCTTGAATTCCGGATGTTCGGTCATGTACTCGCGGAGGCTTTCCCGGTCGTTCTCGGAGTATGCCTCTGGCCTTTCATGGAAGAAGCGCTTATGGAACCCGCGGTTGCGGTATTTCATGAGGAAGAAAAACTTGCGGATCAAGTTTCGCTCGTCCCGGGAGAGAATAACTCCATCCTCTTTCGCTTCATGCGCCTTTTTGATCTTGGTGAAGATGACTGCTGCCTGATCCTCCAAGCGGGAGAGCAGCTTCTCAACCTCTCTCTGTGCCCCGTCGGGTTTCGTGAAGTCGTCGTACATGTTGATCTGCCCCAGAATCCTGGAAACAGGCTTCTTGGTGAAGACAGCAGTTTCCTGAGTGAGGTCGAGGCTGCTGACTGCCAGGTCACCTGGGTACATTCCCTTCTGGTACTTGGGCTTCGGAGTTCCTTTGGGTGCTTTGGGCGCCTTGGGAACCTTAGTGGCGAAGTTCTTCAGAAGGAACTGAGGGACGAAGTGCTGGTACTGGCCTTTGGGTGCGGTGGGCTCCATGTTGTTTGGCTTGGAATGTGATATGGTTCGATGAGAGATGAAGGCGTTCTTGGAGATGATGTCGAGATAGGGGCAATTGCGAAGTGGGAAGAGGAAGTATGGTGGTGATGTGCAACTATCTGTGCCCTCTCAAAAGTCAGGTCGTCCATGGACACATATAGCTCGAACTCGGCCGCAGCATTCCCAAAGGGAAGCGTGGGTGGCATCCTCCAACACCAGTGACCCGTTGGTGAGACCGTGAGGCAGTGAGGCCTACAGCGGCGGGGTTGGCTGTGTAGGCCCCCTTCTTGTTGGCCACGTCTTGCAGGGTTGCAAAGGACGAAAGACCACGATACTGGCGGTTTCAATCCCTACCCGTCTATTCGTTTGCATTATACAGACCGGAAAAGGTTCGGGCTCATCCCGCTTGGGTTGGGTATTTGTATGCCTCCATTGCGGGCAATCAAGCACCAACGACATGATGGGATCATCTTCTGATTGCAGGAGTCGTCACTTGACAAATCGCGGGCGGGGGCGACATTGTAAACCTCCAAAAGGGCGGGTCGGGACATGACATGTGGTATTGCGTATCATCCTCATCAAACTGCGCGAGTTCTCGCGGCTAGTTAATGGTTGAGAGGAAGAGGTTGTGTTGACAATTTGTGATGCAGAAAGGTGGGAAACGAGGGGAAATATCGGGGACATCTCTGTGCTACAGCGGTTATCGTAACGAGCCGCCATTATAGTGGCTGATTTCCACCGAATCCTCACAACAACAAATCATCGGGCGTGTGGCTCAGTTGGTAGAGCGTTCGCTTAGCATGTTTCCGAGCATGCGAAAGGTCCTGGGTTCGATTCCCAGCTCGTCCAAATTCTTTTAACATTTTCCCCCTTGACTCCTTTTTGAACTTGCTTCTCTTTTTCTTTTTGTTCTTGTTGTATCGCGCTCAGCCTGTACTACGAGTAACCGGCGTGGAACTCTTTTGTACCTAAGCGCGAGGTTTCCAATCTCACATGTCTTTTCATGTCCCAGATGCGACAGCTTCACCGGACGCAAACCGAGGGACTATGATGGTGCTGCATAATAAAAAAAAAAGAGAAAGAGGAACAATAGAGACCGCCAAGGTAGTATTACCGATAATGAAAGAAAAGCTATTAGATGCTCCCCAACCCAACGTCCTCCCTCAACCAGCCCCTAATCCGTTTTGCACCACCAGTCCCAGCTGTACTACTATTCCACGTTGACCCTGAACCATATCCAGAAGAAGAAGAAGACGAAGACGAGTTCCCAAACCCTTCATACTCCCCCAAGCTCGGAGGCAAATCCTCCACTTTCGTCCCCCACTCACTCTCCTTCTCACCCAGCGTCAACACCAGCTCCTTCCCCTCCGTAAAAAATCTATGATCAATCCAGTTTTTGGTAAACCTAACCCCATCAAGCGTCGCATTCTGAATGTAAATGTTTTTGTACGTCGGATCAAAATTAACGTTCCTGATCCTCGCAACTTTGCTCGGGTCCAACGGGTTGGTGATATTCACCGACTCAAAAAAAGGGGGAGTAATCAGGTATACGTTCTGGCCCGGGTTGGGGAAGAGGCCCATCATGGAGAATGCCACAAAAGACCCCATGGCGCCGCTGTCGTCGTTGCCGGGAAGACCGTCGGGCGTGGTACGGAAGAATTCGGGGATGTAATAGTGGGCGCGTTTGGCGGATAAGGCTGGTCGGCCGGCGTAGTGGTATTGGAAGACGGTGAGGAAGGAGGGTTCGTTGCCGATGTAGGTGATGTTTTGGTCGTGAAGGTAGTTCAGGCGGTCGACAAAGCGGTCCGGACCGCCGTACAGGGTGATCAGCGTCGCTTGATCGTGAGGCACGTAGAAGCCGTATTCCCAAATGGAGGACTCGAAAGTCTCAGGACCGTTGTTTTGCAGGGAACAGACGCTGAAGTTATCGTGGTTGGAGCAGTTGAGCGGGTTTTGGTAGCCCCAGGTGCCATTCAGATAACGAGGCTCGAAGAAACCGGTGAAGCCGGTGTCGGTGCCATTCCACCAGAATGAGGTCTGGTTTTCCTTGTAGAGGTTGCGCCAGTTGCCGCTGGATAGAGTGTACTTCTCTGCGTCGGTTGTTCTGCCAGAGGCCTTGGCCATTTCGGCGATGCAGAAATCATTGTAGGCGTATTCGAGCGTGCGGGAGATGGATCGTGTTAGTGTGCCGAAACCTTTCCAGTCAAAATCTTGCACGGGGATGTAGCCGACAGTATGCCAGCTGTCGAGGCCGCCACGTCCCTGACAGCACCAGTCGAATGGCTCGACTTCGGCATCTTTGACAACAGCGGCATAGCCATCCTCCCACTTCAACGGGTTAGCATAGACGAAGAGTAATTCGGGTAGGACGAGACTTACGTTGATGTCCCCTTCCAGGCCCTTGATATATGCATCTGCGAGTACAACATCCGCATTTGAGCCACCCTATGAGTTATACTGTCAGAAGCGTTCTCCATTCTGGAGAAAGTGGAAATACCTGTGTGTAGCCTTTATTGAGGCTCATCCTACAGTCCGGAAGCCATCCCACATGCCGATATGTGTCTATCAACGAGCGGATCATTTGGGCAACCGTGTTCGGATCATTGATAATAAGAAAAGGAATTTGAGATCGGAAGAGATCCCATATGCTGCGACCGCGAGTTAGAAAAGCGAGAGTAACCTTTCCAGATCCGACCAGACGTACCAGTAAAACGAATCAAAATAGGGCTCGCCGCTGGACCAGAGCGGATTTTCCCCCGTGTAGTTTTGCGGGTTGATATAAGTGCGGTAGATGCCGCTGTAAAAGTTAGTGACCAACGATTCATCCACGCCCTTTGTCGATACCTTGATCCCGCTCATCTTGGCCCGCCATTGATCTGTTGCTGCTTGTGAGATTCGATCAAAGTCAAAATCCGGAATCTCTGACTCTGCGTGTCTGCACGCTTGCTCGACACTGATGAAACTCGTAGCGGTTCTTGCCACAATCGGCTTGGCTCCGGATTTGAACCTCACAAATGCGCCGCCCGGAAGAGGATAGCCATTTATTGATCTGGATATGGTCATATTCTTGACCGAAGTGCTGGCCCTGCTGTCCGCAAAAATACCGTTGTCGAAGATTTCGGCGCCGGAGAAATCGGTACAGAAGTAGAGAACGTAGTTCCCTTGGCCGAAGCTGGGAAGGAAACGAGCGCTTCCCGTAATACGGCCTGTATTTTCATCAATCGATACTGTTCCATTGTCCTGCCTCGAGTTGGAGAGATCAGTCAAGTCTTGTAAGATAAGCGGCTGTGCGGCTTCACCTATTGTGCTGGTTTCGGGAAACGTGAATCTGAAGAGAGCGCTATGTTGAGCAACCGTCATCTGTGCCCGGATGCCAGTTTTCAGTGTGATCCCGAACGTCCCAGGTTTGGCGGAGACGCTGGTGTTGTCAAAAGCGCCAAAGTTGGCTCGTGTCTTCTTGGGGAAAGCGCATCGGTTAATGTCTCCTCCTGGACAACTGGTATAGGGGAACAAAGCGAAGTTGCCCAAAGATGGACTGCCGCCGGTACCACTGTCATGCATCATGCTAAAGCCAGTGACGGGGGAACCATCCAGAGTAAAGCCGCCTTGATTCGAAGTGCTGTTGGTGTCGGCCACGGCTTTGGCCATGCCGTATGGAAGTGAGGCTCCGGGAAAGACATTGCCGCCGTTGCTTGCACCGATCAAAGGGTCGACATATTGCAAGATATCAGATGGATCTTGAGCAAGTGATGAGCCTGTGAAAATAAGCAACGGAAGGGCAAAACGAATTGCCATCACGAGCATGGCTATAAGACGATGGACAAAGTATACAAGGTGGATGTGGTTAGCAAAAGGGAAGACGGGAGTAACGGAACGGCCCCCGGTTTATGTAGGTAAAGAGAGTGGTCGAGATCCGGGCTGATGAATATAGTTCATCCCATGTCTGCAATATAATATTAAAGTTGGTTGCCCTGATTGAACCCCTGACCGTGCAGGTCTCTGATCACACAACACCAGGTCAACCGGCAGGAGCCATACTCACTGCTATCACAGTAGCAACAGAAGTAACCTTTGCGGTAATTTTGGAGAGGGGAAGTGACGAGCAGCTGTTGATCTACGCCTTCAAACTCTCAGATAATTTCTGATTCCACATTTTCTTGTCAAAGGCGTTCATCGTGGAATCGTCTTATGATGATGACTGAAGGCTTCTCTCGGCAGAGTTGTAGCACCGGATATTGAGCCCTTGGTTATAATTCACGGTCAGTATCACAGCCTCTGTATCACGCCGTTTGAAGGACTCTGCGGTTGTGCTCTGCATCACCAAGTTGATCGTCTCGTGGCCGAGTGTCACAGAGAGGGTCTGTGGGATGGGAATATCAGTGCGAGGTCAGTCAAGGCACCTCCCGCCATGTCATGTTGTGCGCGCAAGGAGTCGAGGAGTAACGCATGCTGTACAGATTCTTAAGTTCGTAGCCTAGCATTTGGATATAGAAGTGGCACAGAATTCATGAATACGATAAAGAGCGGGAGGTAGACAGTGGTGCTTGATCAGGTTCAACTTAAAATGAATTTGCTCCGTGATTTGAAGAGGTCGAGATTGAGTCGAAAAGAGGGAAAGAGCAAGAAATGAAACATGGGACCTTACTGGATTGTACCCCCTTGTGGAAAACTGTTGCATAACGGCTGAGAAACAATAGGGTGATTTTACTGGCTGGGCCTTTCAACTAAATATATTTAATTAACAATTGTTAACAGCTGATGTATAGAGCCAATCAAATTTGTAGCGGTTTAAACTCATAGCGGCTCTACTTTTTCAACCATTATATATACTAATTATTAAAAGAAAATATCGATATAATATATTAATAAATATTTCGTACAATAGGATATAAGAAGAATTATTAACAAAGTTAATTATAATTTAAAGTAATTAGAAGACTTTAGTCTATTGCTTTAATGGTTGATTTTAGCAATTAGATATAGTAGGTTATAGGATCCAGTCGGTACTCTTATTAATAAAAATATATATAACTAATTCAAAGTATTACTTATATACATTTTAAACAGCCGGAAAATCAACCAACTAAATATTTCTATAATTGAATTTAGTAGTAATTCTTTATATAAGAGGTTAATAACTATTAATTATTTATTATAGCAACTATTTATTATAATAATTATTCGCTATAATAACCGCTTTTTAAAACTTTAATCGGTTGAAATATTTATTAATAAAAGTAATTATTAATTTAAATAACTATTTATTTATATAAAGGTTTAAACAAGGTAATAGCTATTTAAAATAATTATTAAGTAAAATAAGGGTTAGGTATAATAGCGGTTGGGTATTTTTAATTATAAATTCAAATTAATTATAAGATTGTCTATGCGCGTTTTTGTTACGTGTAGTCCAAATTACGTATATTCCAACTCCTCCCTCTAAATCCTCCCTCTTAGTTTTCCGCTCTAAATCCTCCGCTCCCGGTTTTCCCTCTAAATCCTCCCTCTAACTCCTCCCTCCAACTCTTCCGTTGCTTCCTATTTCGTATTTTGTATACGCTATGCCGGTAATTATAACGGTTGCGGCGCGTTATTTTATATAATTTTATAATGTATTATAGGGTATATAATATAAATAATTAATATTATTTAATATTAAAACAAATAAAGATAAATATACTTATATATTACGAAAATTATTTTATTGAATAATAAAAGGATTTATAAATTAGAATATAAATTTAATATATTATCGTTTATTAGGGTATTTATCGATTTTATTTATTTAAATAAATTATATACGCTAATTAATAAATAGTAGACGGCTTTCGTCGTTAAGCTCCGTAAGTTCGTTTATTTATATTTCGCGGCGGCCGTTAGGTAATTCGGTATATAGGATTATATATAGGGTATTACAATTAAGAGCTAGTAGGTTAATAATTTCCTAGGCGGATTCCGCTAGGATATCGGTCCGGTTGGTATTAATATTAGGCTTAATAGTACGTATAATTGGGAAGCCCGTTAATAATTCTAATATATTAGTAGAATTTATTAGTTTAATAATAAGGAATATAAAGATTAATTTACCAGACCTTATATTATTTTTACCGTATACGTTTAAAACCGTTATATATAATTTATAGGGATATTAATATTATTCTTATAATACGGTCAATAATAGATTTAAAATAGTAAAAAAAAATATTATACGTATTAATATTAAAATTATAAGTAAAGATATATTTTAAGCGCGTATACTTTATATACTCTTTTTTATCGATTATTCATTAATATATAATATAATAACCTTTATAAAAGATACGTTTACGACCGAATATATTATCGCTATAGAAATTAATATTAATTATTATCTTTATAATTATATATTATTATAATATAACATTTATACGTTATTATTAAATATTATTTTCTTTTACTATTTAATAGCGCGATTATTAATTATTATAATTATTCGGTTATATTATTTACGGTATATACGGCGTATTAACGATATAAACGCCCTCGATATTTCTTTTTCTTTAACGGGAAGGCCCTAACGAATATATATTTTAGCTTTTAATTATACGAATACTTTTGTATTAAAATATATATTATCGGATATAATTATATTTAATTAGAAAAGTATATTAAAATCGTTAATATTTTCCGGAGGGAAATTCGCATCTTCTATTAAATAATAAAATTTAATAAAGAGTATTAGCAATAATGCATATAATTTATTAATACGTTTTATTATTTCGGGTTCGTCGATTTTAAAACTGTTAGGAATAAATATTCGAATATTCTATAAAAAATTTTCATATATTAAATAATCTTTTTCTAATTCGCGGTAATTCTAGCGCGTAATAAGGGTTTTTTACAATTTATAAATATATATTAAAATGTATATTAGCGATTATTCATCGTTCGTATTTAATAAAAATCTAAGAGAGTATAGGTTATAAATATCCGCCCCTAATACGAATTAATTAATAAATTATATAATATAATTAAATTAATATTTTTAATTAGTATTAATACGATATTAATACGACGTTTTATTATATTCGCTATTTATACTTAATCGCTAAATATAGTTTTTAAATTAGAGAGAAAATTTATCTTCGTAATATCGTATTATAATTCTAATTTAATAAAGAATAAAGGTTTTCGTAGTCGTTAATAAGTTAAATTTAAATACTAATAATTAATAACGATTTATTTATATTTAAACTTATTAATAAATATTATTAATAACGATATTAGGCTATACCGACGAAATATTTCGAAATAATAAAGTCTAATATAAATATTAGGCCGGATTGCTTAGAAATAGATATTATAAACCTTTTAAGAGCTAATTACTTTATTAACGTTAATATCGTTAATAATAATATTTATAGCTTTATCGAATTTTATATCTTCGTTTACTATCGTTCCGGTCGGTTTTTTTATATTATATCCCTCTATTCCTAATATATTTATTATCCTACCCGGTATCTTTAAACGAAATAAAGTAAAAGAATTTATAAATAAATTAATATATAAATTAACCGCGTTTATATTTAATTAACCGAAGCTAATTCGACGACGTTTAATAGCCTTCGTAATAATATTATTAAATATAACCGGTTTAATTAAACGAATAATTACTTTATATAGTAGTTAATAAAAGCGTTTATTTATACGATTAATCGTATAAAAATATTCGTAAGTATATTCGTATAATTTAAATTCGGGGGCGGATAATAATATATTAAATTTTATAATTTCTATAAAAATAATCGTTAAAATATCGATAATAAACCGATAAAATTCGATATAAAATACGATACGTTAATCGAGGGGGGTATTCCGTCGAAGTATTTTAATATCGAATACGGCTTTTATTATATCGCCGAAATATACTTTTAAATTAATCTCTTTAAATTAAAATAATGATATAATCGTTATAAGGATTAATTATTTAATATATTCTTATAGGGTATACGATTTAAAGTATATAAGTAATTAAATTCGTTTTTAATTTAAGTTAAATAATATTTACCGGAATATTCGAATATATCGTAATACGGTATTTAATTATAAGATCGAGTCTAATAATATTTTATATACGTTTTTAGTAATATTTTAGAATTCTAAATAGGTAAAATCGCTAGGCCGGCCGCGAATTAAATTTAACGTTAATATAATTAATATAACGGTAAATATTTCGAAGGTTATATTGTAATTAGTATTAATTTTTTTTTTATCGCCCTTATACCGCTTATTAATTAATAATTGACGAAGATAAATTATTTCGAAATAATTTCGAAATTCTTTTACGAAAAAAGGTCTTACGTTACCCCGGTTATTTTTAGGAACTTTATATTTATAATAATTAAAATTTACTATTATACGTATAATATTATTATTATTATTCTATTAAAATATATCCCTAATAAATATAATAATAAATATATATAATAATATTTAATTTAATATATAATTAATATAAATCCTATATATCGATAATAATATAATATAATTAACCTTTTTATTATTAATTATAATTACGAATCCCTTATTTAATACGGTTAATAATTTAAATACTTTTATAATTTTATAAAAGTTTAACCTATAAAGACCGAATATAATAGCTAAAATATTAACCTATTTAATATATTTATACCGGGGTAATACCGCTATTTAAATATAATAACCTATTAATAATTTATATATCGACCGGTAAAGCTTAAAACCGTCGTTATAATCGAATATAGGTACCGAATAAACTTTATTATATTTCTATCGAACGAAGGTATTAATAAAAGCCTAGCGGCTAAAATATTATACTTCGAATTAATTAAATATAAACGATATTTTATAAATAAGTAATAAGATTTTATCGAAATCGAATAACGTACGGCGGATATATATATTAAAAGAATAAACGGGATTATTAAAAAAATTAATATAATTCCCGAAAATATAATCGAACGCTATTTTAATTCGCGTACGAATATCCTTAAATTCGATATATTCTATAGGATTTAAAGTAAATATAAATTCTCCTAATATAATATCCGCTTTTATTATCGGATTAATTTCGATTTTAAAAGAATTTACTACTATATTAACGCTAATAATTTAAAAGATAAATAATATAATATTACCTTCTTCGATTATTTTAACGGTAAATATTATTAGTATATAATAATTATCCTTCTCGGACGCGCCTAAGAATTAAAATAATTTTCGTATATTGTAGTAAATTCTTCGAATTTGGCCTAAATAAGAACGTTAATTAATATAATAAAATTAATATCGAAGAAAAGAATATTCGAATTCGACGATATTATTAAGGAAAATTAATTTTAGTAAATTATTAATCGTCGTAATTTACGGATAAAATACGAAATTACCGTTAATTATATAAATCGAACCCATCTATTAATTATTATATTAAATTTCAGTAGGGTTATCGACCAAATTAATAAATCTATAATATATTTTATCCTTAAATTTTAATTAAATAATATAAAATATTATATTAATAGGGTTAAGGATATAAAAATCCTATATAAATATTTCGTTTTATAATTTTACCGTCTATTATTATAATAACGATAATTTTTCGGGTTATAAAATAATATCCTTTACTATACGTATTTTAATATAGAGTATAATTTTTCGGACGTAACGCTTCAATATATCTAAATTAATTAGTAGGGTATTATTTATATTATTAATTAGGAGGGCGAATAATTCGCGCTCGGTTGCGTACTATTTTCGGGAAATGCTAAACGCTATATATTTTAACCCCTATCCGAATTGAAAGTCGGTTAGGGCTTAGGCCTTCTACGGAAGGAATTATATAAACTCTAAACGAACGAAAAGATTATCTATATATAATAATTCTATTAATATATTAAATTCATTTAATATAATAAATTCGAGTTATTTTAATTCGGGTTACTCGGGCTCTGGTTATTTATTTTCGATTCCTTCGGTTTCGTCTTTATAATTTTCGGTTTAATTAAAATAATTGAATATTATTAATAAATCGTCGTCGCCGTTATTAAAATTATTTATAATATCGTTTATATTATTAATAATATTAATAACCTATAATAATCGCTATATTAGCGCTTCGTTTACTATTT
This sequence comes from Sordaria brevicollis, assembly GCA_033439795.1. NCBI lineage: Eukaryota > Fungi > Ascomycota > Sordariomycetes > Sordariales > Sordariaceae > Sordaria > Sordaria brevicollis. Next base: position 954,819 of record JAUTDP010000006.1, read on the forward strand.
CTTTATTTATTTTATTATCCGCAATATTATTATGAATATCGGCGGATATTTAAATAAATATTTTAATATAAGGATTAACGGGAAACGTAAAAGGTAATATAATAAAAGGTTTAATTTAATAAGTCGGTAATAATAACGTAGCGCGTTATTTAAAATACGGGGTTAAAATTTATTACAAAAAGATTAAACGTTTATTTATATATATATTTAATTTTTTTTTTTATTTATTATTTTCGTTAAGTTAATTACTATTAACGACCGGAGACGATATTTCGCCGGCTTTAAGGGGAGGAAAATTATTATTAAAACGAAGTTTTTAATAAAGTACGCTATTCGAACCCGATTCGGAATCTTTTTAACGCTATTTTTTATATTTATTTTAGAGGGTAATATACTTTACCCGGGTAATTATACCTTTATTCTTAATAAATCGTTGTATAATAATTATTAGAATAAAGAAAAAGGGAATATATTAGTAAATTGGATTAAAAGATAATAATTCGTTAAATATTATTAAATATAAATATAATAATCGTAGGATTAAATAATAAAAGTTCGATAATTTAATATTAGAATTATTTTACGTTAATTAATATTTAAATTAATATATAATTTTTTTATTCCGTAGGGTTACTTAATTAGCCCGGACGATAATAATTAACGTACTTAATACTTTATTAAAGTTTAGGGAGTTTATTATACGGGCCGCTAAAATTAATAAATATAAAAAGTATAATACCGGCCTTTCTAAAAATTTTAGCGGTTACGTTATAGTTTTATTCGGTATAAATTAACTATATTATTAACTTTACCCGCCCGATTACGTATACCGGTTATAATTAATTTATATTAATAACGAACCGTTACGATAATTACGTTTAAATATTATACGAATTAGTATTATATTTATAAATTCCTAAATTTAACGAACCTATTATAAATTATATAATATAATTATTAATACTTATACCCTATTTCTCCGAAATAATACGGTTTAAAATCAATATAATTATTCTAAATAGTATATTAATATATATCCTATTTATTATATTACGAAGAAAATTAATTAGAATTTAGTTAGGTATTTATCGACTATATAAATATTTATTTATTACTTCTATATTATATATTAGATTATTATATAGTAATTTTATTATATATTGTGGAGAATGATGTTATTAAAAAGATAGAAGAAGAGAAAAAAAAAAAAAAATAAAGGAAAGATAAAGGAAAAGATAAAAGAAAAGATAAAAGAAAAGATAAAGGAAAAGATAAAGGAAAAGATAAAGGAAAAAATAAAGGAAAAGATAAAGGAAATAATAAAGGAAATGATAAAGGAAATTTTAAAAAAAAAAAAAAAAAAAATAAAGGAAATAGTAAAAAAAAATAAAGGAAATAGTAAAAGAATATAAAAATAATATAATAAATATAAAATACGAAATACGCCCGATACGCCCGATATATCATATTATTAAATAGATTTTAAGTCCGATTTAATAAATAATTTATCGCTAACGATTTCGGCGGACGTAGTAGAAATACTAAGGACGGTAGGGGTAACGGTACCGGCGGACGAAGAAAATACGGATATATCGGGGGGAGGGGGGAAACGGCGGATTTTAGCGTAAATTTAAAAACGTTAATATTATTGATATTATAAATTATACGTAGAAATATATAAATAAATTTAAAATTATTTTATTATAATTCGTATTAATTTCCTCTTGAATCTTCTTTTTAATAGTTAATAAATATCGATTAAATTATTCGTCTAAAGTCCGGAAATAATATAAATCGATATATTTAAATTCTATATATAATTATTATTAAATTAATAACCTAAATAATTATTCAATTTAATTAATTATTTACTTTCTTTATTAAATAAATTATCCTAATAATTTAATATATTTAGTTAACGGGCAAATCCGGCCGCCTTTTTATTCCCTTTATATTTGGGTAATATATACGCCCATTCGTATAAAAAATCGACGATTTCGAGGGTAATAATATTAAATATTTTTAAAAACGTAAATTAATATATATTATAATATAACTAATATTATCTATCTTTAAATAAAACGAAATAAGAAAGTAACGCCGGATAAAATAAAATACGATAAAATAAAATAAAATACGATATAAAATAAAAGAAGAAAACGACGCCGGATAAAATAAAAAAATAAGAAAATAATATAATATATTTCGATAATAGAATTAATTAAAGGGATAGGACCGAATATAATTCAAGCGGCCAATTATTTACGTTTAGACTTTAAAAAAGTTTTCGGGGGATTAAAAATTATTAATTATATTTATAGTTTTTTTTTCCGATAACGAAATATTGGGATTGAAGAATTCTTCGAATTCGGGGTCGTCGGTATAGCGTTCTATTAACGTCTAAATAATAATAAGTATTATAATTTCTAATTTTAATATAAATCTATATATATTATTATATTGGTTAAAGTCGCCCGTTTATAATTTTTTTAATAATTTATTAAAACGTTACGGGCTATAAAAAAATTGGTACTATACGGGTTAAATTTCCCGTAAATAGATTAAATAATTTAATAATATATTAATTTTAATATTTATTATTATAATTATTATTATTATCGTTATTAAAGATTAGATTTATAGTCTTTTCGTTCTTAAGGAGGGCGTGGTAGTAGAGAAAGATTTATTAAGCCGCCTTATCCTTCAATTTCTTCAATTTTATTTATTCTACGGCTATTTCTTTTTTAATTTTAAATTTATCCTATTCCGGACTAAAATCTTCTTTAATTAGTATTAATTTATTCTTCGGATATTTTATCTTTTTTATTCGATATAATTACTATTATATAATAATTATATTTTCGAAATTTTATTTTCTTTAAATTTAAATAATTAAAGGTTAATATAATCCAACCGAAATTTAAAATTATTATAAGTTATAAATTAATTAATAAAGATAATAAATTATAAAGAAGAAATCGTTATACCGATAATTATTAAATATTTAAAATTTATAATTTTAAAAATAATAAGTAGAAATAATATTATAATAGAAATAGGATAATTATAATGAAAATAAATAATAAAGGATTTAAATTAAATTAACCTTTTAGTAAGCGGAAAATTTATTTATACGGCCTATTAATTCGGCGAAATTCTCGTCGGCTTTAGCGTTAACTTCTTTAATAATTTTAACTTTAATTTTACTTATTACGAGCGACGTGGTCACGAGAGACAAGCTTAACACGTTGAATCCAGGTCTATTGTAGAATTATAAAATGAAGAAGAAAAGAAGAAAACGAATAAAGGGCGCGCCCCGCGCCAGGGTTTATACCTGGGCGCGGGCGACCTACGAAGGTAATACGCAATTACGTACGCTAATACAATTAACCTCTATTAGGGTAATTATTTAAATAATAACCGGTCCACTAGATAGGGCCCTAGTAAGGACCCTATCCGCTAGCGCCGTAATATTACCCCCCCTTCGAGAAAAAATTCGCCCCGAATTTTCGAAATACTAAAATTATTATTATATATAAAATAAATCCCTTACTTCCTAGTGCCCACCGCCCTCTTTAATTTCTTCGTACCCTTCTTTAAAAGGACGTTATCTTCTAAATAATCCTTATCGAATTCTTTTGCCTTAATCTTCTATAATTACTCCTTTAAATATATAAGTAGCCCTAAATATTTAAGGTATATTTTATAATATACTTTTAAAAATTTAAATAAATTTTTAAAATTCTTAACGTCGTAGAACTTCGGGTTCGGGTCGTATCCTTTCTAATTTACTCGGTGTTAAAATTTATTAAAATATATTCAAGAAATTAAAATTTCCTTTACTTCCTATTCGATATCGTTTTTTATATACTTTTTTATTAATTTTTTTAATTTATAATTAAATAATAAATTATTAGGATATTTCCGAAATTTATTAGTATAAAAAATATCCGTTCCTCTCTAACCCTTTAATATTTTTAACTTAAATAAATAATTATACTTTTCTTTAATTTTAAAATATTAATTCGTTAAAAGAAAATCGAATTTATAATTTAATTAATTTATAAATTTATTCTATTTAATAATAAATATTTTATTATTAAGTCCGAAATCCGGGACGTATCGATATTTATTTAATTATTTAATTATCCGCTCCTAAATTTTAGTAATAAATTCTTTCATTTTATTTACGTATTTTCGGATCCAATTTATTAAACCTTACGCGTTTTTCCGGCTAAATTTCTTTTTAATTATTAATTATACGCTATTAAAGTTAATTCGAACTTCCTAATTTAAAATTTTAAATATTAAAAATCTTTTTAATACTTTGTATAATTATATTTTATTTAAATTATTATACGGTATTTTTATTTATATTATATTTATTATTAAAATCGCTTTTAATTAATTATTTTAAAAATAATTAACGAAAGGACGAAAACGCTAATCGAAGTATTCGTTTATAATTTCGGTTTACCCTATAATTTAATTATATTTTAAGGAGGCTAATTTCTATTTAATATTTAAAATTTTAATTAATTCATTTATAAAATTTAATATAAATTAGGGGCTTCTATCCGAAATAATTTCGCTTAATAATCCGTAAATATAGTAAAGGCCCTTATAATATATATAAATTATATTTCGGGCTATTATTATTATAAAATAAAGGATAATTTATAATATTTTATTTAATCGGTCTATTATTATAAATACGTTATCGAATCTTTATTTATCCTTAAATATAATTTTAAAATTTACGATTAAATTTTATTAAATATATTAAACCGTTGGGATAAATTCCAATTTACCGGGGGTTTTATCCTAGAGAACCTTTAAAATATAATATATTACGCAATTAGCGATAAAGCGATTAATATTACCGGTTATTCCTAATTACTAATATTATATAAATATTAAACGTTTTATTTTATTTCGGTTTAAATAAACGGTAATAATTTTTATATATAGTTCGTAAATAATTTAAATTTTTAAAGTACCGGGTAATATAATAAATTTATCGAAACGGGTAAAAATTTTATTGGTAATAAATTAATACCCGTTCTCCCCCCTTTTAATTATATTTCGATAAATTTCTAAATCCGGGTATATTTTATTTTCGAGAATAAAGCGATTTATAAATAAATAACCTTTTAATCGTTCCTCCTAAATTCCCTTTACGATTTTAAAATTAATTTCTATAATAACTATACCTAGAAATATAATCGACGCGTAAATTATATTAATATTATTAATTATATTATTAAATTATATTATTTAATTATTATCGAAATTCTTAAAAATTTAAAAAGTCCTTTATACCTCCTACTTCGCCTTTTAACTCTTTAAATCCTCTACCTTCCTTAATAATACGTCCATTATACCGTTTTCCTTTCTTAACTAGTAAAAAATAATAAAATAATATTAAAATAAAAATTCAGTTTACCCGGCTTATTATAGGTTTAAAAGTCTTTTAATACTAAATTATTTAAAAGTTTCGTTATTTATTAGGATTAAAAAGGGCTCGTATAAATTAATAAATTCGGCTCTCTAATATTATAAAATTTTAATAATAATTATTAATTCCTTATTATAAATAGAATAATTATACTTTACGCCATATATCGTTTTTAAATAAAAAGTAATTAATCGCTATTTATTATTAATCAATTATAATAATATATTAATTACTATTCTATCGGACGCGTCTATTTCTATACGTATTAAATATTCGTATTAAAAATAGGCTAAAATAAGCGTTAATAGTAAACGATTCTTAAATTCTTTAAACGTAATTTAATAATCTTTATTCTAATTAAAAACTTCTCCCTTCTTAATTATAATTATTAAAGGCTTTACTATCTAATTATAATCCTTAACAAAGCGCTTATAGAAGTTATAAAAACTTAAGAAAAATTATATCCTTTATATATTCGTTAGGACCTACTAATCCTTTATAATTATAATCTTTTAAAAGTCTATTAATACGCTATTAATTCTAATAATAAAATTTAGGAATTTAATCTTTTTAATATAAAATTCGTATTTATTTAAATCCGCCTATAAACCGGCCGCCTCTAACCTTACTAATACCTTCTTAATATAGATTTTATATTCTTCTAAACTATTCGAAAAAATGAAAATATTATTAATATACGCGTTATAAAAATCGTCGAAATATCCTATTAAAATTTCGTTAATATATTGCTAAAAAATAAACGGACCGTTAATTAACCCGAAGGGTAGGACTTTATACTTATAAACGCTATATCTTATTCGGAATATTATTAACTCTTTATCGTCCGGGTATATACGTATCTAATAGAATACTTATCGGATATTTATTTTTAAAAAGATTTTTACCTAATTAATTCGGGCAATAATTTCGTCGATAAAAGGCAACGGGTATTTATCTTTTCGAATAATAATATTAAATTTCTAATAATTTATATAGAATTTTAACCCACTATTGGCCTTAAATATAAAAAGGATAAGTACCGTTTATAAGGCCGAATTACTTTCAATAAACCTTTTAATTAATATTTTATTAATATATTTCTAATAAACTTTTAATTCGTCTACCGATATTTTATATAACGGATTATAATTAAAATCTTTAAATTTCACTCCGCTTATTAAATTAATTTTATAATCGTTAATATAATAATCTAATAAAATATTAAATTCCTTTTTATTAAATATATTTAAATATTTATAAACGTATTTAAGGATTTCTTTTTTAATTCGCTTATATAATTCTACCTTATCCTCGGCGAAAATTTATCTTTTTCAATCGTTAATAAATCGATCGAATTCGTAAAGGCTAATAACTCTTATATATTCTCGTTTAATAAATATAAAGAAAATATTAACCCCAACGACGGCGAAATTATTATAATATTTATACTATTCTACGCCGTCGCGTTTTAATCGGTATCGGCTATATATATTTTCTCCTTAATAAGGATTATTCTTTTATTTAATATTAAATATTTCGATATATTTACGTCGTATAAATATCGTATTATCGTCTTCCTATTATAAAGCGCGTTAATTTATTAATTCGTATTTTATTTTTATTAAATTCTCGTCTTCTCCCAGTCGAACGGGTCTTTCTTTAGGCTCCTCGAAAAATTCGGTCGGTCGGCCGTATTTTATTAAAAGCGATAATAAAGGAATCGTATTAACGAAGGCTTCGAATTCGGAAATCCGTTTATTAAATACTAAAAAAGTAGTAATTACTTTATCGAAAATTAATTTAATATTAATAATATTTATTAGGATTTTATATTTCTTTAATTAATATTTATTTAAAATAATATTATAACCCGAATTAAGAATAATTATTACCTTTTTATCGAATTTCTAATTTTATATTTTAATTAATCCTTTTAAATATTAATTAATCGTTTTATTATATTATCCGGTATAGCCTCTTATAACGTACGGTTAAAACCCGTATAATCTTTCTACTCCTTATTTTATTATATTACTTATAAAATCCTTATTTATAAAAATATTACCGTTTATTCCCGAATTAATAAACATATTATTCGTAAATAAAATTTTTCTATTATTACCTACTATAATATAGGATATAACTAAGGTTAACCTACTTAAATAATCTTTTAAAAATCCTTTATTTACCTTTATTTTCTTTAATAGTATTTTTTTTAAATTCTTTTTAAAATAAATATTTATTAACTTAATCCCTAAAAGGGAATTTAATATTCTTAAAGTAATTAATTTTCCGCTTTATTATCGGCCGGCTTATTATCCTCTTTGTTTTTACGACTATAATAATCAACGAATTTATTAATATAATTAGGGTTATTACTACAATAATTAAAATAATTATAAAAACGGTATTTAATTTCTTTATATACAAAATATTTATTTTCTTCGAATAATTTACGGGCCTCTTTACGAATTATATTAAGGGCGTAATAGGAACTACTTCGGTTACCGCTACTAATATTAATACTATTATTAATAATATTATTAAAATTCTTATTAAAATCGTTAAAACCCCTAACCTTACTAAATAAATTCGAAGAAGAGGAGGTATTTTTATCCTTATTTTTATTATCCTTTTTAACCTTATTATTATAAAAAATATATTAATTAATTTCGATTGCCTTTTTAATTATTAAAGCGTATTAATTAAAAGTTATATCCTCCTATCTATATCCTTAAAAAAATATATTTTAAATATTATTAAGGAATTTCTAATTAAATTCTTATTTTTATAAATTAAGCGGGCGATTATATTCTCCGGCTAAACGAACGAATTTATTATAGAATTCCTAAAAATCACTACTTATTTCGAATTTTAAATCGTTAAATTTATAAATAACTTTCTTTTTATAATTATAATTATAATATTCAGTACGTAAATAGATTAATAACTTATTAAAAGTTTTAATATTATAAAGGTTATTAGCGAAATAAGGTTCGAGGTTTTAAATAGCTTTATTAACGGTATAATTCTTAATATATATTTTCTTAATTTCGTTATTAAAGAAATAGTTGGCGTTTAATTTAAATTTATTAAAAATATAATAATATTAAATATCGAAAGTAATAATATCTTTATCCTTTTTATTATAGAAATAAAGTAAATCCTTCTCTTTAATTAATAAACGTTTACGGTTAACTATAGAAAAATCGGTAATAAGGGTCTCCTTATAATAACCTCCTTTATTACTATTTTCGTTATAATTAATATAATCGGTATAATCGTAACGTTTAAAATTCTTAGGAATTAAGAAAATAATTTTCTTTTTACGGAAATTAATATTTTCTTTATAGAAATCGATATTCTTTTTAAATAAAGTAGCGACTACGGTATATAAATTAGTTACGTCGCTGTCCTAAACTGCTATTATTCTTTTTAATTCCTCGGTTTAAACTTTTATAATTATTAGATTATTTTTAATTTTAGCGAATTCCTTCTCTTTTTCGATTAAATTATAACGGGTCTTATTTTATTTAATAAAGAAGTAAAGATAGGAAAGGTAGCCCTTAATTAAAGAATTATCTTTTTATTTATAAAGGGTACTTTATTTATCGGTATAACTGTCGTTAAACGGGGTATTTATTACGGCACTAAATTATCGGTAACGCTCCCTAAGCGTCTTAGCACCGAACTACCAGCGGAGTATAATCGTACCTATAATTATATTTCCACCTTATTTATATATATAAGTCCGAAAGTAAAATTTTCGCTACTTTCTCTTAATCTTCTCCTCTTTATATAATAATACATTTTCTCCAAGCCTCTATTAAATCGGTATTATAATAATTTATTATACCTTTTTATAATTAATAACTTAACGTTTATTAAGTATTTTACTTTAATTAATTCGTAAAAACGGTACCGATCTTTTTTAATTAAATTTTATCGAACCCCTTTTTACGAAATCCTTTATCCTCTTTATTAATTACTATTTCGACCGAATATTACCGACCCTTCGCTAGCCTTATAATTAAATATTATTAATTTTTCTCCGCTTTTACGCCCGCTTAAATTTAAATTCAATTTTAATTATAAACCTAAATAGCCCCGAAACGTTTAATACAAATACCCCAAACTTTAATTCTAATAACGAATAATAAACTTTCGTTACTAATTTCTTTCTTTCCTATAATTAATTTTATATTAATATTATTATTTACAATTTATAAAACGATTTTTTTCGCTTTATAAGCGTTATAAAAATAAATCCCGAACTTTTCTTCTAATTCCGTACTTATTTCGACGTTATTAAAACCTAATTTAACCGCGCTTAAAACCGCGTTTACGACGCTTAAATTTAAATTATAATAAATTTCGATATAATTTCCTATTTTAAAATCCAATTTCGCGGCTATATCGCCGAATTCGTTTAGGAAATTATTAAAATACGGAGGTAAACCGATTAAACCCTCTTCTACGTTTCCGAATTCGAAACCGCCGTCCGTTTTTAAATTATTCGGACCGATATAATTAATTAGCGAATTAACGCTACTTAATTTAAAATTAACCGACGTATTACCGAAATTACGTCCTAAATTCGCTAATACATTACTGATTAAATTAATTTTTAGCCCTTATTTATTATTTTTTTTTTTTCTATCTTCCTTTTTATTTAATTATATTTATAGCGTTAAACCCCTTATTTTTATTAACGTTAAACGTTCCTTTGCGAAACGATAGGAGGAATATATTAATTAAAAATTTTTTATTAATATTAAATTCGCTATTAATTATATTATTTACCTAATATTTACCGATTAAATCCTTTATATTTTTTAACGCTTTTCTAATAACGTTTTTATATATATTCGTTCTAAAGTCGATATAATTACAACCTTTTTTTAAAATTCTATTATTTAACCTACGGGTTTTATTAATTTTTAGGATTTTTTTAAATAATTCGACCCGTACTATATTACTTTCGATATTTATATTAAAGTAGTCCGGGAAATAGATTATTTATAATAAAGTACCCTTTTTTTTACCGATTTTATTTTTACGTTTATTAAATTTATTGATTTTTATAAATTTAATATTCGTTATTATATTAACGCTTTTAAATCGAAAATTAATAAACGCTTTTAGGATATTTTCGTTAACGTTATTAATATTAACCGCCCGGCCTCCGACGATTTTGAAAATTGGGTAAATTTCCTTTGCGAATTTATTATTAATTTATTAAACGTTAATTATCGTACCGGTATTTCGTTATTTACCCCCGCTTAATCTGCCGGCGATTTTATAATTTTTAATAAAATTTTTACCCCTACGGGGAAATTTAATAGCCCTATTTCTATAGAGGAATAAATTTACTATAAAATAAAAGGTTTATATATATATTATAGTGGGGCCGGCTATTATATTATAATTTATATAATTAAGGCGAAATATAAGGCCTAAACCCCTATTCCCGTTTAAAACGCCCCGGCTTTAATATTAACGTTTAAGGCGGGAAAAATTTAATTTCTAATAAAAATCGCCGCTAAAAGCGTAATACGGAGGAATTAAAAAATTTATATTTATATTTTATAAGATTAAATATTAATTTCTCTTTTTTAAATTCTATTCGCTTTAATAACGCCCCTGAAATATTATATTCTATAATAATCGATTTTAAGTATTTACTAATAAGTTTTATTAATTCTTCTTTTATATAACGTTATATTTTCCTTTTAATACTTTTTTATTACCCCCGTACTTTCCGCTTAATTAACGGTCGCAAAGGAGGTTTTATTTTTTATATTTATATTATATTTTATTTTATCGGTTTTTTTACGGATCGTTTTATTCTCTTTATTTAATTTTTTAATAGCCCCGATATTATTTTTAGCCTCCTTTAATTAAAAAAGTATAATTTTATTATAAATTAATTATAAGGTATTATAAATTTCTTTAATTTTATTATTAGGGAAACGCTTTTATTTCCCTCGCCCTTTATTGAAAATATATTAGACTTTCCTTTACCGGTTATAACCCCTCGGATATTACTAAAGATTAGGCCCGTACTCCGAGACCTAACCCGACTTTCCGCTAAATTATAAAAATTTCGCCGCCGTTCCGCTTCTTCCCGTTATATTTTAAAGGCCCGCTCCCGCCCGAATAGTTATAATTAGCCGTAGGATGCAATTATCCGCTTATTATTTACCCCTAATTTTATTTTAGCGTATAAGGAACCCGGCGTAGAGGTCTTTAAATATACTCCCGATTAATTTTACTGTTTTACCGAGATTATAATACTTTTCCCCGGTTCCGACGGTAGTTCGCCGATAATTATAGTCCCGCTCCCCGACCCCGACCCCGAGGACTTCAACCAGACCCTTAGTAACTTCGACGATATTATACTTCGCGCGGTCCTCGCCGGCCAGCCTACACCTATCCCCTTTTACCGGTCTTTAATTAGTTACCGGGATTAGGTAGCGGAGTAGTTATAGCTCCGGGCCGTTTCGGCGGAGGACATCCAGAAGTATATCGACGGAAAACCAGCACCCACCCACGCAGAGATCATCGAGGCTTTACCGGAACACCTTCACCGCCTTTGGAAATAAGTCCGAGAGCAGAGTTTTCGCTGCTCTCTCTCGATCTTCTCCTCTTCGTGCAATAATACGTCTTCTCCAAGCCTCTGCTAGATCGGTATCGTGACAGTATTATTTTAAATTTCTCTATTATTAAACGGATCGTTATTTTAACCGTCGTTAAACGGGGTATTATTTTAAATTCCTTTATTAAAATAATTAATAATTTAATATAATATAATAAATTAGGTTTAAAATTTATAATTCTTTTCGTATAATACGGCGTTTTTATAACGTAAAGTCTTATAATCGTTTAATTCAAAGTCGGGATCCTTATTCCCGCGGGCCTCTAATAATTAATATATTAGAAATATATTTTTACTTTATTCCTTACGCAAATCCTTATAAAAACGTTTATTATTTATTTCAACGCTTTTCTAATATTTTAATAAATTAACGGCGTATTCGTATATTTATCCTAAATTAATATTTAAATTAATAACGATAATTTAATATCCCCGTTATTAAAAAAGAATAGCCTTAATTAAAATAATTCGCAATTTAATTTCTTCGAAAATAATATATACGCCTTTAAAATCTTTAATAATAGATTTAAAAATATCGAAATCTATTAATAAAATATTACTATTATTCTATTCCTAATAATTTTAACCTATAATTATTAAAATTTTAAAGGTAAAGGCTAAATAACTTTTATTATATTAGGCTTAATATTTCGCAATTGTATTAATCTTCGTATATAAAAAGCCGAATAAATCCTCCGTACTAAACGTATAACGAACGTTAGCGAATTTATTAATAATTTCCTAATTGAAAAATGTAATAACTTTATTTATATCCTCTAGAATATTATAATCCTTTAAATTAAATTTATCGATATTATATAATTAAGTATCCTATTTCTCTTTAAAAGTACTAATTATAATATTATTAAGCGAATAACGCTTAAAAATATCGTTTTATTAAATAATTATATTAAAAATAATAAATATATCCGTAATATTAAATTTAATTTATTCGATTACGAATTTATTAAATATATTCTTCTTTTAAATTTCGTTTATTTAAACGCTCTTAATAATAAAAATTTAATAGTCTTAACCGCGGTAGCCTTTTCGTCGGGGGTATATACTATCGTAATTAATTACAAGGGTATATATTATAATTGCTTTAATCGGTAAATAAATTTAGGATATTTAGATATTTCCTTAATATATTAAAAATAATTTTATAATTATTACGAGCGACGTAGTTACGAGAGATAAGTTTAATACATTAAATTTAGGTCTATTATAGAATTATAAAATAAAGAAGAAAAGAAAAAAACGAGTAAAGGGCACGCCCCGCGCCAGGGTTTATACTTAGGCGCGGGCGACCCACGAAGGTGGCACGCAGTTACGTGCGCTAATGCGGTCAACCTCTATTAGGGTGACCGCCCAAGCGATAACCGGTCCGCCAGATAGGGCCCTGGCAGGGACCCTGTCCGCCAGCGCCGTAACATTACCCTTATTTTTATCCTTAATTTTATCCTTAATTTTATTAACGGCTTTTTTAATTTCGGCCCTTTTAAGCTTAGGGTTTTCGGGTTCGGAATTTTTAATAATAATACGAATTATTCGCTTCCTAATATTTTCGGCCAATTTAACGCTTTTAGCCTTTTAATCTTCGTTTCTTTTTTTTTATAAGCTTTAATGGCGGTTAATTAAATATTATAAAAATTTTTATACTCCTACGTTTAATTTTCGGTATTTTTAATAACTTTATAAACTATTTTTTCGAATTCTTTTATATCGGCGGTTTTAAATTTAACGGCGGCGCGGTCGAATTATTAGCGGGCTTTATACGCCTTTTAAAAGGCTTTAATAGCCTTTTCGGCGGCCTATGTAATATTAGCGGCTAAGGAACGATATTAGACCGTTATAACTTTATATTCTTTAATTATCTCTTCGTTCTTTTATTATATAAAATTTTTCTTCGCTAAATCGATTTAATTCTTAGTACGAATTCTTTTTCGGCTAACTTCTATATTAATAACCTTTATCTATTCGGCGAACGTTTTAATTTCGGCGGCCGAAGGGAAGTCTTTATTATTACTAATATATTAATTCTAACTCTATTAAGTAGTACGCTAATTACGTTAGGGGTTAGTACCCTAATTAGGCCGGGGTATATTATTAATATTATTAATACTAATAATACTACAGTCTTTATCGAATATTATAATTATTTATATATTAATACTATATTATTAGGTCTATATTTATATTATATTATATTATATTAATAAATAAGAATATTAATATTAATAAGAGACGAGATAAGGATAAGAGGTTGGAATATAGGAATTATTCTAAATAAAATAATTATTATATTAATTGTGAAAGCGTGATCCTACAAGAGATAAAGACTATAAGACTAGAAGCTACAAATTAAAGTATTATTAAATATAAAGAAGGAAAAGGAAGGTAATAAATAAAGGCGTTGTAAACCAGGCATATATATTAAGTTCTACTATCCTATATCGCCTTCCCAATCCGGATTTATTTTATCAATAAGAGGTTGAACTTTATTCTATCCGATGTATTATAATCCCTATACCCTATCCCTAGGACTTATCCTACTATACTATAATATTACCCCCCCTTCGGAAAGAAAGTTTAGCCCTAAAACCGAAAGAATAATATAATAGACGATTAATATTATTTTTATAAAATGCGCGTCCGATTTTAAGAATATCGGACGGAAGAGTAAAACGAACGTTAAAATCCCTTTACCTTCCTATCGCTTCCTCCTCGCTCTTCTCTTACCTTCGCTTTATTACCGCTCTTTATTTATTTTCTATCGAATTCCCCTTTCTTATATTTTTATAAATACTCTCTTCAACCTATATTATTATTAACCCCGAAAAGGGTATTATAAAAACGCCCGTAGTATAACGGTTTATTATTAACGAATAATAACCGCTATTAATATTATAGATTATAAAGACCCGCGTTCGATTCTTATTTATATTAATATAATTACGCTTTTTTCCCTTTTACGATTATTTTTACTAATTATAAATTTAAAAAATATTATATAAATTATAGGCTTAAGGGTAATAAATAATAAACGAAGGTATAAAAGGACGTACGCTATTATAAATAATATATTATCCTTCGTTTCTTATTAACGTTTCGCTGCAAAGTTTAAAGTATAAGGGATTTAAATAAGGCGTATAATTAAAATAGGGGAACCTCCTTTTTACCGTTTTTACTACGTCCTTTTCGCTTTTATTATTTATTAACTTTTTGCCGC
This sequence comes from Sordaria brevicollis, assembly GCA_033439795.1. Lineage (NCBI taxonomy): Eukaryota > Fungi > Ascomycota > Sordariomycetes > Sordariales > Sordariaceae > Sordaria > Sordaria brevicollis. The sequence continues at coordinate 970,167 of JAUTDP010000006.1, forward strand.
TTATTAATTCTCTAATTCTTACCCGCCTTATTTTTATAATTAGTAAATCCGGGACTGGGTAATTATTTTCCGTATACTTTTTTGCGAATTTTCTTTATTTCGCGGCCTTTAATTATATCCTTAACCTCTTTAATAGTTTTAATTTTTTTAGGTTTTTATTATAAAATTCCTTTAACTTTTCGCCCGTATTTTTAAAATATTTTATTAAATACTATATAGGATCCGGGTCCTATCCCTTTTAAGCGACCTAATATTTGAAATTATTATTCGTTATTTTATTAATTAAAATCTCTTCGACCTTTTATTCTTCTATTTCCCCGTTTTTTCCTCGTATTATAATACCGTTTAAATTTTCATTTATTTATCCCAGAAATAGGTTATTTAAATCCTTACGTAAGCGGTTAGCGTAATATATTTTATTACCCCGTTAATTCCCCAGTAGGTTTAATTCGTATAAAAACCCCTTTATCTTTATAATTTTATATAAAATTCTCGTTAATAAATAATCTAATTTATCGTTCGGTCTATTAATAATTTAACCTTTTTTAATAATAAATACCTTATTTCCTATTCTAAAATTAAATAATCTCTTATATTTATTTACTTAAACTATTTATCGGTCCTATACTTTAAAGATAATACTCTTAACCTAATTATAATAATTTTTTAATATTTTAAATAATTCCTAAACCTTTTTCTATTAAAATAATAATTTTAATTCTGCTCCTTACCTCTTCTAATCGAATAGTAAATTTATTAGGAATCCGAATAATATTTCGTATAAATTTAAATCCCCTAAATTATTATAAAGTAATATTATTTATACTATATTTAATATTAATATAGCCTCTACCTAATTATCCTAATTATAATTAACGAAGGGACGTAATTTTTAATCGATATATTAATTTATAATCTCCATTTAGCCCGCTATTTAAGAATATTCCGCTAAATTGAGGCGCTATTTAATATTTAATATTTTCGATATTTCTTTTATAAATTTAAATACGAATTATAGGCCCTTATCGTTAATAATCTCCCTAAATAAACTATATACTTTATAAGGCCTATTATAATATAGCCTAACAGCCTCTCTAACCGTAATTATATTAAAATATAAAATATATTAAAACGCTTTAAATAATTTATCTATTATAATTATTAAATTATTATATCCCTCTTTCCTATTTTTAAATATTAATTTAAAATTTATAATTAATAATTACTATATCCTATATTCCTCGAATATTAATTAGGGGTATAATAATCCTAATATTTTATCCCGTATCATTTTAAAGGCTTAATACGTTTAATAATTATTTATATATCGATTTACGTTTCTTACTATATTTATTTACTAATATTATTTAATTAATAACTTTCGCGTTTTATTCCTCCTTAAATAGGCTATAATTAATAAATTATAAATAATTCTAATAATCCTTATACGTAAACCCCCGCGTTCTAATATTATTAATTTTCCTTCTTTTAAAATTAATCTTCTTTAAAGCGAGAATCCTCCTTCTTTTATTTCTACCTTCGCTCTATATATTAATAAATTTTCTTCCTCCCTATTCGCCCTTAAAAACTTATCCATTAATATTAAGCCTTCCGTCGGAGGCTCCGCCGGGTGGGATTCTCCTTATTTATCTTTAATTTCCCTAATTTCCTTCTTCTTAAATATTCTCTTTAAAATATTATTTAATTCTACTATTAATATTTCTTATTTATCTCCTACGTAAATAAAATATTTATTTATTAATTTTAATAATTATAACGTTTTTTAATCATTACGCTTTTATAAAATTATTTTTAATATTTCCGATTTCTTTAATAAAATATCCGCCGTTACGTTATTTTTTTTTAACCGGTATATTATTTTAAAATTATATTCTAATAAAAGCTCTATCTATACTACTTATTTCGAATTTAATAACCGCTTCGTTAAAAAGTATTTTAACGTTTAATAATTTATAATAATTTCGAACGTCGACGGCGTCCCTTTTAATTCTAATTTCTAAATCCTTATTACTTTAATAACCGTTAATAATTCTTTATTATAAATAGGGTAATTTATCTCCGTAGGACTTATACTATTTGAAAAAAATACGATTAAATACTATTTACCGTCTTTTAATTTTTAAAATATAATTCTTATATATACTCTATTAAAAGCGTTTATTTTTATTCGGGTTTCCTTCCCAAATTAATAATAAATTAAAACCGGTATTATAAATAATACTTTTTTTAAATTATTAAATACTTTCTAATACTCTTCCATCTAATTAAATGTTTTATTCTTTTTTATTAGAATATTTAATAGCTTTACTATCCTCCTAAATTCTTTAACGAATTTCCAATAAAAATTATAGAATTTTAAGAATATTTATATACCCTTTAAGTTTTTTGGCCGTAACTATTCCTATACCGCTATTAACTTCTTAGGATTAATTTTTATACCGTCTATACTAATAATAAACCTTAAGAATTTAATCCAAATTATATAAAATTCGCATTTTTAAATATCCGCCTATAACCCTACCTCTTTTAATCTTTCTAATACCTTCTTAATATAAATTTCGTACTCCGCTAGCGAATTAAAGAAAATAAGGATATTATCGATATAAGCGTTATAAAAATTTTAATAATTTATTAATTCGTTATTAATAAATTTTTAAAAAGATAACAATCCTCCGTATAATCCGAATAATAAAATTTTATAACAATAGGCTCCGAAATTCGTTCTAAATATTATTAAATTTTCTTAGCCCTCCGCTATTCGGATTCGATAGAATACTTACTTAATATTAATTTTAATAAAAATTTTAATTTAAACTATCCTTATTAACGTTTCGTTAATTAAAGGCAATAAATATCTATCCTTTTAAGAAATTGCGTTGAATTTCCTATAATTAATATAGAATTATAGTCTTCCCCCGTTAACTTTAAGTACGAATAGTATTAGGGCTACCTAAAGGGTTACATTTATTTTAATAAATCCCTTCTATAAACTTTTAGTAATATATTTTCCATATTCTTTTAATTCTTTTAATATTATTCGGTATAACGGATTAATATTTAATTCTTTTAGTCAATATTTATTTAATAGCGTAATTTTATAATCGATACCGGTTCGGTATCGGGGTAGGGTATTTAAATTTACTTTATTAAAAATTTATAATTATTCGTAATAAATATTTAAAACCTTCCTTATCGCTTCCTCTTATAATTCTAAATCATCTCCTTTTAATAATCTTATTTTTAATACTTCGATTATACTATTAATTTTATATAGGCTCGTTACCTTTAATTTTACCTTCTTTTCTTAAACGTAATATTAAAATACTATACTATTTATTACTACTAGGTCCACCGGTTTTTACTTTACTTATCCCTATTCCTTCTTTAAGCGGTATAATTTTCTTTTATCCTTTAAAGGATAAAATTTTATTAAGGTAACGGGTTTTAATTTTAGTAATAATTTACAACGTATATTATATATTTTTATTATTCCTTTTAACTCTCTTTCCATTTTCTTAATTCCCTTTTACGTTTTATCTTCTTCTTCCCTTATATCCGGGAATACATTTAGAAAATTATTTTAATAATTAGCAGTAGAAATCCTTTCGTTTTTTATTTCCTTTTCGACTATTTTTAATTTTTGGATTTTTACTAATATCTTCCGCAAATTTTTTTTAATTTCCGCTAATCTATTAATTTCCTTTTATTAATTTTCCTTAATTATTAATTCCTCCCTCCTTCGGATATCTTTATCGAAATTAGGGTTTTAAATAAATTTAGGGCTTCTTTTTACTTTAATATCCCCTTCTAAGCTAATAATAAACTCTAATAGGAATAATAATAAATTTTTTCGATAATCGGGTAAAATATTATTATATATTAATTATATTTTATTTAAGATTATTTCTTTATTAAATATAAATAATATTAAAATTTATTACTTTTTAAAAACGATATCGTTAATCCTTAAACTCCCTTTTAATATTTCGCTAATTTTATTAGGCTTAGCCTTTTTGTATAGGGTTACTAATTTAAATTCGAAGTTTTTATATTTTTTAAACCCTAATCGCTTTTTTAATTTATTTACGAACGATTAATTTACAAAAATATAAATATTTACTTTAATATTTATTAATATACGTTTTATTAAAATTTTCAATTTATTATTTACTATAGAATAATTAATTAAAAATTATTTTCCTCCCCTTAAATATTCCTTTAAATTAAAATTAAGGTAGGTTTTATTACGTTAATTATTATTATTAATATTATTTATTCTAATAAATACTTCCTTTAAATTAGAGATTTCTCCCGGGGTATTTAATTTTTTAAATCGGTTATAGAATTTATATTTATATCGGACTCTACTTCCGTAAAGTCTTCTACTTCCGACCTAAACGATTAATCCGCCCCCGACTTTTCTAATACCTCTAGACCCTAAATTTAATCGGCAATAATATTTAATTCCGTCTTTAAAACGGATATTTTAATTCGGTTAAAGTATTTTAAAAATCGGTATCCGACTTTTCTATACGCGAAACATCTATTCTCGGCTATTAATTTTTTTATTTCTTCTAATATTAACCGTTAGAATTTAAAAATTATAAATATCTTTACTAATCTTATCTTTCCTATATATCCTTAACAATCCGTTTTAGGCTTCTATTTTTTACGTTTAATATTAGGGTCTAATAATTATAATAAAAGGTAATAATTTTCGAAGGTTTTATATAGTTTTAAATAAATTACTTCGGCTAGGATAACTAATTCTTTTAAAACTTTACGCCTTATCTCCCTCTTCTATAAAGTCTTAGGAAATTCGTATTACCCGGCTAATTTTATAAACGTAGTCTTAAAATTTTAAAATCTTTTAATAAATTTTATTTTAAATTTTTTATATTCGTAATAAACCTTATCCTTAAAAATATAATCGTAATAATTATTCTATAAATATCCTAAAAGGTCGTTTATTATTATAATAGCTTTTAAATACTCCTTATTAAAATAAGGTAATATACCTTCCGCTATAAAACTTTCTAATTTAAATAATACTTCGCCTATTTTAACGTTATCGTCTATAAAATAATCGGCGTTAATTTTCAATTTATACTTTATTTATAGTATTTAAATATCGAAGGAGATTTTATCCGTATTAAGATCGTTATTAAATATATAAAGGTCAATTACCTTAATAAAGCGTTTAAAACGCGGAATTACGTATAGAAATCCTATAAATATATAACTACGAATTAACTAATCCTTAAAGGGGTTTCTACCGTTTAAAGGTTAATTTCCGTCGTTAAATAAACTCCCGTTAAAAAAGTCGTCTAAGGGGTTACTATTTAAATCGGCCTCCCGTTTAATATTCCTATATAATACGGGATCTTACCTCCTTCTTTTACTACTCTTAAATTCGAATTTAATTATCCGTTTATTTAATAACGGTATTTAGAATAGTATTTTTTCTATTAAGGGTAGCGGGTATACTATTAAGGATATAATTATAACTGTAAAAAGTTTATTCTATTATTTTAATATATAATATTATCTTTCGAATTCTTCGAATATATTACCTAGGCCTAACTTTTTTAATCGAATAATCTCCTAATTTATTAATTAATTTTCGTACTCGAATTTATTAATTTTTTAATATAATTAGTAAACTTAATTAATAAAATAGAAAATTTAAATATTTAAATAAATAATATCCTAGTTCGCCCGTTCTAATAATCGAAGGATATTTTTAAAAATATTATAATAAATTTAATTTATAATAAATAAACTTCGAAATTCGTTCTATATAGCTTCCGGGTCCTTTTTATAAGCTTTAGCGAAAGTAAATTCGTTTATAAAATAATTAATAATATCGTCCAATTTACTATTCTTTAACGTAATTTCGGAAATAAGTTAAAAGAAAATAGCGCTTAATTATACTTTATCCTATCCGTTATATATAGTAACTATTCGTCTCTTAACCTCTTCTTCCAAATTAGCGGCTAATAAATTCTAATAAGGAAATTTCGCGTAAAAGTAATATTTCTATAAATATTTACTCTAATAATCGGAAACCATAACTTTTTCTATTATTATTACCTAAGAATCTTTTTTATTAAGAACGTTAAAGGTTATTAAAAATTATTCTAACCTAATATTAAATATATTATACAATTAATCGTACAATTCTTCGAAAATACCCGTATCTTTAATTAATTTTTTAACGAATCTTCTTATCGAATTTTTTAATAAATTAACTACTTCTTTAATATAGCCTAATCGGTTAAAAGGGTTATTTAAACCCTTAGGGCTAATTATTTCTTTACCCTTCCCTTTAAAATTCTTCCGAACGTTCCGAAGAATATTTACCGGGTTTGAAGTAGAATTATTTAATCGGATTAAACTTACTTTAAAAAGGCTACGAATATATTAAAAAGAATTATTATCCTCTACGAATAGAATTCAGTAATTCGTAGAAAGTAAATTTTATTATAAGGTTACCGGATTATTATACTAAACATTTTATTCTATTTCTAATATAAATACTACGTCGGGTAATGAAATTGCGAATAGGGAATTATCGTTATATAAAGGGCTTATTTAACTTAAAGGGTTAAATAAATTAATTACCGGTTTATTTTAATTATCGGAATACTAAAATAATACTTCTTCTTCTTCGAAGTTAGGGTTGGATACAATATTACTATTATTACGATCGCTATTATAAAGGTTTATTTTAATTTCGACTCCGGCGTTAAATATAATAATTTAAAAGGCGGAAATAAGGGGGTAGGGGTATTCAATCCGTTATTTTAGCGACGAACGTTCTAATCGAAATTTAATAATCCTTCTATATAAGCGATTACATTAACCGTAGTCAATTACTAATTACTCAACAAATTGGTTAAAGGTTTAAATATTATAATTCTATCCCTAATTAAAGAATAAGGATAATATTTAATAATATATAAAAGCGTAATCTTATAAGAAATAAAGACTATAAGACTAGAAGCTACAAATTAAAATATTATTAAGTATAAAGAAGGAAAAGGAAGGTAATAAACGAAAGCGTTGTAAACTAGGCATATATATTAGGTTCTACCATTCTATATCGCCTTCCCAATCCGGATCTATCTTATCGATAAGAGGTTGAGCCTCATTCCATCCGATGTATCATAGTCCCTGTGCCCTATCCCTGGGACCCATCCTACCATGCCATAACATTAATTATCTTCTACGCTTATATCTATTTAATATTAATAATTATATTATCGGCACTTATAAATACGAAAAAAACGGCGGGAGAACGAAAGCTTTAATAGTAATCTACAATAATATTATTAATTAACCCGTTAATAAATTAATCATTATTATTATTTTAATCTTCTTTATTATTATAATATAAAAATGCTTACCGGAACGGGCGTATAAATAATAGGAGATAGCGGTAGGACGTTAATTACTATACGGCTATAGAAATAAAATAAGATTAAAATTAAAATTAAGTATATTAGGATATTTAATTCAAATTGGTAGTAAATTTCTCGAATTAATAATTATAACCTAGGGGTAATTACGACCGACTTCGTTTAATTAAATATAAAGAAAGTAATCCCCGAGTTAATTACTCCGTATTAATTTAATTCGAATTGAACCTTCCTAATTAATTTAAATTATTAACGTATAGACGAAATAGCGGTTAATTCTAAATTAATAGTTAAAATGCTATTAAATTATTATTATTATAAATTCGTAATATAAAAACTTAATTAAAGATAAAATTATTTAGAAGCTAAAAGTTTTTAAATATTAATTGAATTATCTACCCGGTAGTGTACGAAGCTATTATAATATATAAATAATATACTTATTAATAACGATAGGTTGGTAATTACCAATTATATAAAATATTAATTGCGAAAAACGTTAATTAGTAGCCTTAATAACTCTATATTCCTTATTGATAGCCGGTAATATAAAGTAACTATTATTCGAATTTACGTTTAGTTGAAATAGTTATATATATAAATAATTCCGAATGAATAGTTATATATTAATTGATACTTTAAATTATTAATATTATTAAATAATTGATTATAATATATATTATTAAATTGAATTAATAATGGCATTAATTCTTTAGATTGTTATTAATTGAATTGAATAAACGTGCATTAGATAATTGAAATTCGGTTGATAAAATTAGCTATTAAGAAAGTTATTGGCTACTTTAAGCAACCTTTGAAGTAGTATACCGTTAAATAATGGGAACCAGATAGTAAAAACTGTCAACTGTTGTTGAATTGAACCGTTGATAATGTGATCCGCTGGAGGCCAATTTACCGAGTGTGCACGGTTGATTTCAAATCAGCCAATCAGCAACAATTTCCCACCCTCCCATAAAAACCGGTAAGACGGAATTGAACATTCCAGGGTATATATAGGCCCCCCTCACGGTGCTCCTGCCTCTGAAGAGCTCCAGCCGCAGAAGGTGCATAGGGCGGGGTTATAGCGCGGCTCTTTCCTTGTTGGGTGGCCGGGCAGCCACGGGCATGGGGCCGAGCTCCGTCAACGCTCCTGCCCTGCCAGCAAGCAAATCAAATCTCCCAAACACCTCATCGGTTGAACTGAGTCCATCACCTGGCAAATTTCTCCCTTCTCCTCTTATTTTCCCATTTCAAGCAGCTGCGAACACCAAGCATACCACATTCGTAATCAAACAATCCATGAAGAGACGACCGGAAAACAAGGAAACGTGCTGCTGGTTTCAACCGGCCTCCACCACCAACCTCCCCCTCCATGGACAAGTCAAGTGCCTATCCGGTGTTCATGATCCACGGCTTCTTTGACACTCCAGTGGTCGCAAACGAGAGAGTATGAACATGAAGGATGGCTCTTCTTGCGATGATTTTCAACCTGCTTCATCTCAGAGACAGAGACAGAGCGGCTCTGTGCGGTCGTCGAAGTCTTGAAGAAGGCTCCTCGAACACAAGAAACTGCCAACTCCCATCACGATAGCCTCATACCGGCCACTCGAAAAAATGGGTCCTGGCTTGAAAAGCTCGTGCCGACACTCGTGGCATGGAATGTTCTCATGGAACCCATACCCGAATGGTGCTCTGCAACGACCCGGTTGAAACATGACATGCAAGAGGTCTTCATCCTCGATGCAAACGCATGAGATGAGTTGATGTCCCCTTTCCGACAAGACGGACTATTCACGGAATTTGGAACATTGACGGTCAAGGAAGCCTAGATGTACCTTGGGTTAGGTGGTCTGAACTGCCATCCGTCATTCGCAATGAGTGAACAGTGAAAAGTCACCTTGGACCCCTATGGCTGAGATGGACGCCGTTCCTTTTTCGACTTGGAGCCAGGGATTGCCCGTTTGCACTCGACTCTTCTCAATGAGCCGTACCGCCGGATGTCATCTCATCCACGGATCACCACGGCTTTTCGCAGAGCAGTGTCCTCAACACGGAATGATCATCGGGATGCCCGTCTTCATGGAGAAGGATCACTGCCTCTTCTCTATTTTCTCTTGTTTCGCCATGATGTCTGGCTCGTCAACAGTGGGAGCCTCGGCGATGAAGGCGAGGGGTAACCCGAGGCCAGCGGAAAGCACTATACGCACAGTTACCGGATGATGATTGACTCTACAAAAGGGCTTTTGGTCCCAAAATTGTTGATGAGTGTTATTTAATCGTTGTGGTCGACGCCAAACCCTTCTCATTTCAAAGGAAAGACTAAACAAAGATTACAATCAGATCGAAGTTTCCAGTCGCCTCAGTCTGATACAGCCATGCTTCGCTCCAGGAGAGGCACACTTGACTCCATTCCCTGCTCACCACATGGGACTGACACGGACTTCGAGAGGCGCGGCAGCGATCAGTCCAGCACTTCAATGGTTCTTCCTTACAGATCCAGCACCAAGGCTACCTGGACACTACCAACAGCATTATCACCAGCACCTGCACCAGCAAGCCCAAAACTGAAGCCTGAGAGAACTCATGTGCGACTTCGAAGCGACTCGGCCCTCTCGATGCATACAAGCAAGTCATCGTTCCGTCACTACCCAGACAGCAGGTCAGAAAGCCCAATGAACTCACCTTGGTACTGGAAGAAGGGAAATGATATCGATGCCGCTAGCACCATCGATACCATCTCCTTGGGTGGCACTACGAGTGTGGCCTCAAGTGACCATGCCCATTATGCTGGCTCGATCCCTAGCCTCTTTGATCGTGCGGTGATCAAGATGGTTTTATTAGACCCGGAAGTAGGGAGCAAGTTGCGCGCCTTTGCGGATGCCAGGGGTTATTCGGTCGACGTGGACCTTCTTGTAAAGGTATGTTCATCATGCTATTTCCAACATTGACCCGATATCGAGCATGTTATTAACAACATAATCCCAGGCGGACCAGTACACCGGCGCCATCGACATTTTGAGAGGCCTAACAGAGCATGTCTCAACCTACTTGGAAGTTCCGGCAACATCCACCATGGACACTCCTTACACATATCCACTTGCTTTCAAGACAAACACGAAGCAGTGTGCTCGAAATGCGCTGCCGTCACTGGAAAGGCTGTACCGTGAAGCCAAGTTTGCAGCTGAAGAGCGACTTGTCAATGACCTCTACCCCGAGTTTGTCAAGTCTCAGCTTGCGGACCGTCTGAAGGCTTCTCTATCCGTCACTCAATCCTCCTCGACCAACTCATTCAAGCCAACTTACCCTGGCCTCGGCAGCGCCTTCTGTCTGACCGACTCTTGGAAGCCTGATAACCCTTTGGTCTTTGCGTCCGAAGGATTTATGAGCATGTATGGCTATGAGAGACATGAGGTATTCAACAACAACTGCAGATTCATGCAAGGCCACTTGACCAGCGGTGACGCCGTCCGTCAAATACGGAACGCAGTCTTTACGGGGCAAGAACACACTGAGCTGGTCGTCAACTATCACAAAGATGGAACTCCGTTTTGGAACTTCTTGTTTATCTGCCCACTGGTGGAAGATGGTATTGTGCGTTACTGTCTCGGTGGTCAGGTCGACATATCCAAAGGTATGGGCACAGGACATCGGGACATCTTGGATCTTCTTAATTTCGAGACCAGTGAGGTGAAAAGTGTACCAAGGACGCCCGAGGAGATACCCGAATGTTCAGCTCAGCAGCCCATCATACACATCGAGGAACCCCATCTCACGGATGAGAAGACTGCAGCCATACCTCGACGATCTCACCGACAGCGTCTATTCGATCGCTTTCTTCCGAAGAAGCATGTACCTGACAACAGCCACGGAGAGTCTCGACCGAAGTATTCGACCATGTCCATGAATAGTAGAATGTCACCATCGCCCACCCCTATGGATGGTTACGTCAAGGAATGGGGCATCTCAAACCCTTTCCATGATCGCCATCAAGTTGAACCCGAACTTCTTCGGCCTCCACCAAGCACACCAACGCCTTACTCGTGCTTCTTCGTGATGCGCTACGTTCCTTCACCTTCGACGTCCTTTCACATCTTCCCTCATCAGACCAACGACAAGCGTCACTCCCGGCTTCCGCACCTCCCTGTCGCCTTCTGCTCTGCCGAAGCACTCGACTTCCTCGGTCTGAAGGGTCATGACCCGTCCATCGTCCATTCTCGATCCATCTTCTCGCTCCTTGTGTGTGCCACAAGCTCGACCGACCTGGTCGAAAAGACGTTCCGGTCTAGCGTCTTGGAAAGCATGGCGGCAGGCGAATCCATCTCGCTTGAGATATCCACATTGGATGGCCCAATCTCATCCACCACTAGCACTACTCCCAGTCCTAGTCCCAGTCCAACTCCTTCAAGCAAACTTTCCCTCTTCTCCCACACTCGTGCGCGCAGCCGTAGTAACGTGGGTTTGGGCGGTCGTGATTCGCCAACAGCATGTGGAAGGGACGGGGCCTTGTCAGCAGCCGGTTCTGAATATCATCGGCCATCTACCTCTAGGTTGTTTAGTGATAAGCTGAAGGAGCACGGCGCCGAAAAATTTGGGAACATCTTCAGGCTCGCAGGGCATGAGAAAACCCAAGGGGCGGGTGGACAGAAACAGCAACTTAAGGGCAGGAAGTTGAGCAGTCACTGGACGGCGTTAAAGGATGCCGAGGGAAAGGTGGCTTGGGTGGTGATGATTTTGACATCTGTTGCTGTTGCTTGAGCAATTCATGGCGATTATAGGGCCTTTTCGTCCACACCAGACAGCAAGTGTCACACCAGCGGTCAGCGGGATCGGCTGGTCCCGAATGGAATTGGTCGAGGTCCAGATCAGGGCAGATGTATGTAGATGTATGTACGATGTGGGCAGTTCGGATCAACTTGGGCTTCAAGTTAGTGAAGTTGCATTCGGAAAGTCTCCCGTGAGAACACTCACCAGCTTCTCCAAAACCATTGGAGAATTGGAGGATGGCTGGAGTCGGGATGAACTGACGGCTCGACGGATGAACGAAAGATCGCCATCAATGGTGGTTAGCCTTAAACGCCTAGGAAATTCCCATACAACACATAACAGGATGATAATAACACTGCCCGATCTTGTGTACAGTTCCACTGAGACAAAGATCGCTTTTTCGATCCAATCGTGAAAATCAACTGTGTTGGCATTTGTCGAGGTCAAAGCTTTCGGAGTTGTTCAGTTAAGAGAGGGTAGCTCCAAAACCCATGACGTCACCAACCGTCCCCCTGCTTCCCAAAACGGCAAAAAGCAAATAAAGCACCACATATTGCAGTCGGTCTATGATGACGATTGCCCGCGGATTGAGGAGAATGAGACGGAAAGAACGGTCTGCGCTGGAACAAATGTTCGGATCCTTACATCATGTACTGTGTAGGCAGAAGGCGGGTGCGAGTGCAATTGGATGAAAGGGAGGAAGAAGGCGGGGAAGTTCAAACACTCGCGTCTCTTATATAGCAGACAGACCTCTCCTTCCCACCCCTCGAATACAATCATGAGAACCATTTTCACCAGAGCACTTTGTGCAGCAAGTAAACCATCAACAATACCAGCAACAACAACAACAAGAACCATCTTCCAAGCACTTCCCTCACTGCAACACAGCAGCATCATATCACAAAGACCCTATACCACTACCAACTCCAGAAAACAACAAGTCAAAATGTCCGGCAACAACGGTGGTTTCTCCAACGCCGACACCGGCAGCAAGCCGGCCGACCCCTACAAGAAGGCCAACCTCGACACCGAGGTTCCCCTCGAGCAAAAGATCAAGGACCTCACTGGCTTCATGACGGGCAACAAGTTCAGCATGATGACCACTCGCGACGCCAAGACTGGATATCTCTTGTCTCGCTGCATGGCGCTGGCCGCTACTGTATGTTTTACCACTTAACCGTCTTCCCCAGCTCCTCACCTTGGAATCAAATGTCACTCACACCATGTGTGCCGCAACGAATAGGAAAACGGCGGCATCGACCTCCTCTTCCATACCAACACCGAAAGTGGCAAGACGGATGATTTGAGCAGCGACCAACACATCAACATCTCGTTCCTCAACAGCACGACGGGCGACTGGGCCTCAGTCAGCGGCACGGCCAGCATCGTGACAGACCGCGGCCTGGTCAAGCAGCACTACAGCCCCCAGCTCAAGGCGTGGCTTGGTGATCTCGGCGACGGCGTCCACGACGGCGGCCCGGAGGACCCTCGCATTGGCATCATCCGCGTGAAGATGGTGACGGCTCACTACGCCATCTCGACCAAGAACATTGTCGGCAAGGTGGCGGATGTGGCGCAGGGCGCCATCACGGGGAAGCCAGCGTCGGTGAACAAGTTGCGCGAGATTAGCGAGCAGGAGGTGCAGTCTTGGAGGTCGTCGGCTCACTAAAGTGTTTTGAGCTGGGCGTGGGGATGGAATCGATGATTAATGAGATCAAATGATGAATAATGAACGACGCCTAGTAGCCAATTTCTTAGTTAGCAAGTCCGAGTTAACAATGACGTGCTGGAAACGCGCTGTCTGATCGACTCGTTCACGACTATACCTGGAACCAGGCGCTAGCAATATTAGCACAAGAAGTTAAATTAATCGGATATCTTGAGAAACAAGGGAAAACTTTTTTAACCGTCTACTGCTTTCCGCAGTACTCAGCCTTCCATATCCTGTCCCAGTTCTCCTTGTTAACCGCAAACTCCCTCACAAAGTCATGCTCGAGCTCGTGCGTCCTCCTTCCGAGAAGGATCAAGCTGTGCAGCGGGGGACCCAGCAGATCATCAGCATCGCAGAGCTCCTTGAGCGTGCCCGACACAAACTTCTCCGTCTTGCCACCGACGCGGGCGCAACCAATGGCCAAAGACTCGGGGCCATACACGCCCTCCTGCTTCTCCTCCTCAATCTCCAGCATCTGCTGCGCGCAGGTGCCAACCGTCATGTACCTAGGCGGCTCGTAGATCTTGCGGCCGCGCGCCATGTTCTCTAGGCTCTGCTCCTTGACCTTGATATCCAGCAGCACGAGCGTGTGCAGTCCAATGGAGCGGTTCTCCTTGATGCGATCGTAGAAGCTAGCGGGCCTCCAGTTGTCGAGGAAAAACACCATGGAGACCGTCTGACCGAAATTGTACAGCTGCAGGCCCGCGGCGCCGATGCCGCTCATGATGGAGGCGTTGGGCACGGTGCGCACCTGGATGCCCAGCTCGCGGGCGCGCAGGACCAGGTCGGTGTGCGTGGTGGCGCCAAAGGGATCGCCGACAACGCAGAAGGCTACGTCGACTTTGTCGGCGTCGCGAAGGATCTCGTCGCTGTTGGACTCGACCATCTCGCGGTCGGCGACGACGATGGGGCGGCCATAGTAGGATTCCTACTGAGGAGAAGGGTGGTGGTTAGTATGGGCATTGGCTAATGGGGGTTGAGGTAAGGTGAAGGGGAAGCTTCAGAGGGGGCGGCGGGAAGCTGAGAAGGTGGGAAAATATGAAGATGGCGACGACGGCGACGGCACAATGGAACGTACAAGAGTAGCCTGGTCCACAAGGAGGATGCTGGTGTAAGCCTCGAGGTAGACACGCTCGGCCTTCTTGACAACCTCGAGACCCTTGACGGTAATATCCGTCTCGTCGGAGAGACCGAGACCAACGAGGTAC
This sequence comes from Sordaria brevicollis, assembly GCA_033439795.1. Lineage (NCBI taxonomy): Eukaryota > Fungi > Ascomycota > Sordariomycetes > Sordariales > Sordariaceae > Sordaria > Sordaria brevicollis. The sequence continues at coordinate 985,292 of JAUTDP010000006.1, forward strand.
AACATCTTGACTGCGGATTGGGATTTGGCGATCTAGGATGGAGGAAGGGTACCTTGATGTCCGGGACGAAAGCTGTTCCCTCGTGGTGGGGGAGAAATTGGAATTTGAGGGTGGGTCCGAAGCTGCCGATAAGAAAAAACGCGGGGAGATAAGGCGGATCGAGACAGGGGTCAAGGTACCTTTTTAGCGTTGTGCCCCGCTAATGGCGGTTTGCCCCACTTGAACTTGACCCCTTGTCGTTGAGTTGCCCGGCAGGCAGCGCGTTCTGGCGCGCTATCGTTTAATTGATTTCCATCTGTGAAGGACGGGAACATTCCCTGGCCAACTTAGGTTTCTCCATCATATCCATCACGGTTCTCAAATCCGTCATCCTCGAGTCCAAAGCATCTATCTAGCTTTGCTGAATCAACGAAACTACACTCGTTTTAGTCTTGATCTCATACCAACAACCCTTCTCGACCCAATTGCGCAACACAAATAGCAAATTAAAACTCCTTCAAAATCCGCCACCATGTCCAAAAACTCGTCCGCCTACGGCCAAGCTGCTGGCGACACCGACTTCCGCAAAAAGTACGATCTCGACGAATATGCCGCCAAGGCGCGCGACCGCGAGGAGGCCGAGAAGGAGGAGCGCAAGGCGCGGTGGGAAGCCAAGATGGCCGGCAAGAAATACTACAAGCCCCTCGAGGGTCATGAAACTTTAACGACCGCTCGATCGGGCCACCAAGATTTCAGCAAGCTGGTCGGCACAACGATGCTGGTGCCCGCGGGCGCTGGTGTGGGAAAGCGCGGTCGAGGTGCCGGTATCTACTGCGAGGCTTGCGACCTGACCTTCAAGGATAACTTGCAGTGGATCGAGCATACGAATAGTATGCAGCATCAGCGGAATACGGGACATACGGGCGAGGTGCGGAAGGCTACGGCGGCGGAGGTCCACGAAAGGATCGAGCAGCTGTGGGAGAAGATGCAGGAGAGGAAGAGGGAGCAGGTTGTCAGTCTTCAGGAGAGGTTGGAGGTGAGGAAGATTGAAGATGAGAAGGAGAGGGAGGAGAAGAGAAGGAAGAGGAAAGAGGCGGAGGAAAGGAAGAGGTTGGCGCTAGAGGAGGCGGAGAAGGCCAAGACGAATTATGGTGAGGATGTGAGGATTGAGGGCGAGCATGATGAGGATGATATGATGGCTGCTATGGGGTTTACGGGGTTCGGAGCTCCGAAAAAGTAGGCTGGCTTGCACTTTGCGGAGGCGGGATCTTGGGAAAGCTATCGGCTGTACCCGTACGGACCAAGCTTTCTCTCTTGGTCTTTGCCTGCAACATCATTTTCTGAAAGTCCCTGGTTGTTTGGGCAAGATATCAAACATGGCATTGGGCGGCGTTCTGGAGCTGGGGTTTTCTTTGGGTGTTTGATAGTTTAGACGGCATTCTGGCTTGGAGATTGTTGGGGATACCAACGCTCTTGATTTGGTACTTGAAATCAACTAGTTCCGTTTGACATGAACGGTTCTACTTTCAGGAGATTTTCTTGCAAAATGCCATGGTGTTCCACTCGGTCAGATTGATGCCATTCCTCTTGCCCATGATGACAACGGCCCCACTATCCGTTGCGGAGGGATCGAGAGTGCCGGTGGGGCCGAGAGCACGGTGCCGGACCGCAGGAGCGATCCCCGCCCCGCCCCTCCAACTGGATCTACGTCGACCGAGTGTCGTGGGCTTGATCCGATTTCCCAACATTGACACTTCACCAGAGACCAGCGCCACTCTGCAGTCCAGCGAGAAATTTTCACAGCATCGATAAGGGTCATCATTATTCAGCTGCCTAAGCTTTGTCAAGCGTAACCAAAACATCCTTTCCCTCTTCTTTCCAACCAGCATCACCGTACTGCTCTTCCGCCTGCAGAAACGTCGACGTTTGCATTGCATCTGACAGCAACCTCCGTCCCTGGAAAAGCATCCGTCCTTCTTGCTCTTACCGGCTGTCAAGGAAGACACCCCAAAGTACAACACGAGCAGATATCGACAGTGTCAAGACTCAGCAAATCACAATGGCTCAATCATCAGCTGCGGCGACGCAACTGCGGAAGGAGTTTAAGCAGATGCAGAAGGACACCGACATCCCTGGGATATCATGCGGTCTGGTGAACGACAACAACATCTTTGAGTGGGAGGTGATGCTGATGATTCCTGATGAGGTCAAATACTATGGAGGTTCGTTTCCGTCTCCCCATCCCACTCCTCTCCCTCTCCCTTTTCCGTTCTGGCGGGCTCTTTGTCCCTTTATGCCCCCTCCAACAACACAGCACTCCTTGCTTCCTATCCACAGATCCTTCGGTCAAGCTGTCAGCCAGCATGCCAGAAGCACGCTATGCACTGAATTATCATCATCATTCCATTCCCATTCGCCTCGCCGTACTCTGCAGCACCTAAATTTACCTCTACATCTACTTACACCGACCGCTAACATCTCGCAAACAAAACAGGAGGCAACTTCCGCGCCCACCTCGTCTTCCCACCCAACTACCCGCTCATGCCGCCAACCTTCACCTTCCAGTCGCCAATCCCTTTCCATCCCAACATCTACCCCACTGGCGAGCTCTGCATCAGCATCCTGCACCCGCCCGAGGAGGACCGGTACGGGTACGAGGACGCGTCGGAGCGGTGGACGCCGGCGCGCTCGCCCGAGAAGGTGCTCCTGAGCATTATCTCCCTCTTTAGCGACCCGAACCCGGATAGCCCGGCCAATGTCGAGGCGGCAAGACTCCTGAGGGAGGAGAAGGAGGGGAAACACAAGGAGTTCAGGAAGAGGTGTAGGGCTTGTGTGAGGGAGAGTTTGGGGGAGGAGTGAAGTGATTCAGGGCGTCTGTGGGAAGGTTTGGCTTGGGGAGATTGTGCCAGGTGGAATGTGATGGACTGGAAGAAGATACGGGATGCGATGTGAAGAAGCGATTTTGTGTTTGGGTTTCCAAGGGATATATTTTAGCGAAATGATATGAAGTTCCACCAGAGATGTGCCATGGAGGGGAACGTGAAGTCAAGAGGACAGTTGGTTTATGCTTGTGAGTAGCTACGCCGGGAAGCTGACTTTGCGAGCAAGCAACAGGCCAAGAGATCGACATATGGACCTCAGACACTATCGAGGACAACATGATGAGCACAGGTTGATTTTAAGCATCGTATTCATACTAAGATAGACTTTTGGTGACATAGCAAAAAGGCCCGTTTATACCTTCTCTAACCAAGAACATATCTAAAAGGAAAATGCAAGACCAAACTCCCAGGCACCGCTGCCGCCCATACTATATAACATCGCCAACATCAACAACATAATCTCTGTCCTCAAGCCCAGACGACAGGCTCAGACATGGCTCAACCAACAAAGGGTATATATACCAGAAATAGTAACACATCCTGCTCTTCCCGAAATGCCTTTCTCATCCCATCTCATCCCCACTCCTTCAGACTTCAGGCTTAGTTGAAAGCCTTGTTCATAGCCTGATGCGCCAACTCGACACCCAAGAAGGTAGCAGCATTAGCAGGCACCGCTCTGGCCAGCGCCGGCGCAAAGCCAGGGAAGAACGCCTTGTAACCACCCGCCCGGTAAAGCTGCTTGACAACGCCGCCAATCGTCACGTTACCCTCCGCAGTCTGCAGCCTGCTCTTGACGGTATCGATCGGGAACACAGGGATCCACATAGCCACACCAGCGCCCGCACCAGCGACCGTGATAGCGCCCAGGCTGAGCTTGCCGCTCGCCTCGCCCGTGACGGGGTCCTTGGGCGTCAGCGCCTTCTTGATGTACTCGTACGCGGCGAAGTAAGCGGCGGAACCGGGACCATCGCGGGCAAGAGTGGCGACGGAACCGCGGAAGACGGAGCGGACGCCGCCTTCCTTGTAGAGCTGACGGACTACGTCCATGCCGCCAGAGTACTTTGGCTTTTCGCCGGGGGCGAGCTTCTGCTGGCCTTGCACCTGGAGGATGACCTTGACGCGCTCGAAGGGGGCGGTGATGGCGGTCATGGGGATGGCGGAGAAGAAGCCGGCGGCGGAGACCTGGGCGATGGAGAGGTTGCCGTCGGCGGGGACGGTGGAGGTGGCGCGGACGATTTGCTTGCCGAGGTCGTAGCCCCAGAAGGAAACGGCGACTAGTTACATGCCCGTTAGTAAAAAAGGATAGAAAAAGGAGGGGAAGAGGGAGGGGAAGGGAGACAAAAAAAAAAAAAAAGGACATACACATGGGAGTAACGCCCACAAGCGGCGCAGAAACACCGGCGTAGAGACCCCTCCTCAGACCATCCTTGGCAATGGACTTCTTGACCACGTCAATGGCACCGGTGTAGACGCCCTTCTCGGCCGTTTGGAGGCGGACCTTGGCCAGATCAAAGGGGTGGCCGACGACGACGGCGCAGACACCACCGAAACCACCAGCCACAAACGACCTAAGCTGGGAAGCGCCAGCAGAGGCGGCGGCCTTGGCCTCGGCCTTGATCTCGGCCTTGAGCTCCTCCTTGGTCTCGGGGATGTGAGGGAGCTTGTCGGCGACGACCTGCTGGATCTTCTCGGTTGGCGAGGAGGTGGTTGAAGACATTTTGGCTGTGTTTGTTGTATGAAGGTGGTGTGAAAAGGGGATGAGAAAGGTCGGGCGCAAGAGAGAGAGATTCTGGGGTGATTCTCAAGTCAAGCGCAATTAGTGACGTCTGGTGTCGTCGTTGTTCGATCGGAGCTAAAGCAACGGCCTGTCGGTTCTGTACAGTAGTTTTTCGCAAAATGTGCGTCTTCTTTCGTTTCCGTTTCGTCAATATCAGAACGGGCAACCGGAAACAAAGATAAGGCTTGACTGGAGTCCTTTCGGTGGGTTTCGGCGTTCGGAGAATGTGTTTTGAGTTTAAAAGTAAGCTGTGTAAGCCGAGATGTTCCTGGGGTGGTTTGACTCGCGTGAAGAGCAGTCAAAGTCAAGGTGGGTGAGATGAGATTAGAGGAAGAGAGAAGGGATGGAAAGAAGAGGAAGAGGAAGAGCAGTTCGTCTGATGTGAGAAAAAAAGGGAGATCGGATCGAAGGGGAGTGTGAGTGTGAGATCAAGGCGCGCGCCAGGCTTTTGAGAAAAAAAAGACCAAGAGTCCAGTCCGTCAATGCGACAGACAGCCAGACCAGACACACACAACACAAGTCCCGACGGACGGCTTGAATCGCATCCCGCCGGCCGTTCTCTCAATTAATCATGGGGTGGTGGTCCCCATTGGGAGGGCCATGAGACGTCACTTGTCCTCTCTCTTGCGCGCTCCTCACAAACCTCGGCAAAAAGGAAGCGCACAAAGCATGTTCCCCCCCACCTTTCTCTCCAGTTTTGGGTGGGTTCAATCCCGCAATCCGGACTCTTGTATCCACCGAATGTCTCCCTCGTTAGCGCCCCTCGTCCGGCGCGGTCGCGACGAGAGTCTGGAGGAAGCCTCAGATATGTCCGAGGAGACATCTATAACCTGTTGTGTATGTAATGGCGTTGACATGACTGACGATGCAGAGTTAGCTCGTTGAGACCGCGCGGGAATTTTTGACATCTCCAAATTTCTCCAACTCCCACGATCATCATCAAACCAATTTTTTAGGCTTCGCTGCTGTCTTTGGCGCGCCGTGGCCCTGGACTTGCCCCTGTCTCTGAATGGCATTGGCGGGCGGCGGACCCCACCGCACCGTCGGCAGCCAGCAAGGTACCTTTACGGCGGTATCCATTCATAAAAGGTACATACCCTCTCACCGTCAGTGGGCGTGGGCGTCGCGGAGCAGTGTCACATTCCTCGGCACCTCTCTTTTGAAGAAAGACTGGGGAGCTCACCAGGACAGCAGGGCCAGGGTCCGGGGTGTCATCTGAACTGAATGTCCGCGGCGGCTTTCTCTAGGTATCGGTCTCAGGAGCTGAGATGATTCAGCGACGTAGTGCGTTCTGTTCCCGTGATTCTGAATGCTCCTCAAGTTATGGGGATGGGAATCCATTTCACGACTCGTCAACAAACATCGATGATGATAACGAAAGGATATCTCGCGGCGACGCGGTTTCGGCACAAAGGGGGACTGTTATGGAGAAGTGGAGGAAATTATGCATCATCCCTGGGCCTGGGGACTTTACGCGGGGACCCTGATGGGGAAACCGAGTGAAAGGTCCCAAAAGCCAAAAACCTGGAGCAATAAATGAGTTTTGGAGCTTGGGTGTAAGGGTGATGAGGATATGCAGGCTGCAATGTGTGTGGATTCATGATGAACTGGTCTAAGTCTATGATTAATTAGCTGGCTAGAGTCGTAAGTAATCTACCAGTGCCCAATATACTGGGTACTCCTTCCTCGTAGATGACTTACGGGCGTTAAAGTTTATATACGGGCCAATGCCCTAACAATTTCCCCGCCGCTAAAAGCGATACGTTTTCGCAAGCCCGTTAATAATAAGTATTATATATATAATTAAGTTTAGACCTAATTCGTTTTCCTCTATAATTATATTTTTAAAACCCCCGAATTTATTTATTTCGCCGTTAATTATATATTAAATTCCCTTTTTACTCCGTTATATTCTATTAGGTATTTCGTTCCCGTTTTTTCCTTTTTTTTTATTTTAATCTTCGATAGGGCGTTTACATTACGGATAGGAATAAAAGAAATTAATTATTAGCTATAAATATTTTTCTTAGTAAGTTCGAAATAATTAAAATTTATTACTGGGTAAATTTTCTAGTAGTTAGGGAAGTTAAATTTATATATTAATTTCCCGACCTATTCGGTTACTTTAAATAATTTTGCGTACTTTTAACCTAATTTGCCGAATTAAATTAAATTAGGGATTAAATAACCTTTATAAAATTATAGGTAAATTTTATCCCCGATATTAAAGTTTTTAATAATATAGTTTCTATCGAATTAATATTTAGCCGTTATTATTACGATTATTAAGGCGTTATACGCTTTAATCCTTAACGTTAGGAGGTCGAATTTATTTAGAAATACTCTTATAATAAGTAAGATTCTTATTCCCTAGCTAAATCTATAGCGCCAATATAGCATGGGGTCCATCTCCGATTCCCCGTAGGATGAAACCGTAGGCGTTAAGCGCCCCGGATAAAAACCCCGGCTACATTTCTACTCTTATAATAATATTTACGATATCCGTTAATTTAAATTTACGGACGATTTCGTTTAGGGATAATCGAATTATCGTTATTCTTATATTATTATATTTAAATTCGATTTTTAAGATTACCTCCGGTTATTTATTTTATTCGTTTATTCCCTATAAATAATAATATATAATTAATTTAATTATTTAAATTAGGCGTTTTAATTAATTATTAATTAACGGTTTATATATAGTATTGTAAATTAATTTTATCCCGAAGTATTATTATATTCTGGTTTATATTGCGGATAGGAATTTGGGGTCTTTATCCGTTAAAATTTACCGAGGTAATCCTTAATTTCGAGATAATAAATATATAATTAGTGCTTTTCCGTATTATTGAGCCGTTTATATTAATTTGGCGGGAATAATAATAATTTCTTTATTAAATTTATATATAATTATAAAGTAAATATTTAATCCTTCCTTTAATGTAAATAACCCTAATATAAAATCTATTATAATAAAAAAGTATAAATATAGTAATCCGGTTAGTAGTTATAGGTTGCCGTATAATTTATACCGTTATATATTGTTAATTTAGTATTTAGGGTAAGTTTAGAGGAATTCTTTTAATCGTTTTAACGTTTTATCGATATAGAAATTAAATAATTGCGGTATAATCTTTTCGTAGTTTTAATAATTTTACCCGTATAGAAATTTAAAAATTTCTTTTAAATTATTCTATAGTATTATTAATCGAAATAAATCGTTTTGGACTTTCTATAGAAATTAGTCTTTAATTTTAAATGGTAATTCGGCTTCTTCGTTTTTTAGGGTTTAGTTTCGATATATTATTTTATATATTATTTTTTAGTAGGGGTTTTCCCTATAGCTTTTTGATAATTGGTTTTTAAATCCGTTTTCGATAGCGAATATTACTGTACTTATTAATAGGGTAGACGATTTAAGTGGGAAGTCTAGGTTTTTAATAATTTCGTTAAGTATTTTAATTATTAGTAATTTCGTAAGGGCGTCGATTTTATTATAAAACGTTAAATATTCTTTTATATTATTAGGTAGTAAATTTAATCCTTTTAGCGTTTAGGGTTCTATATTATTATTTTTTAATTCGAATTTAAATAGGGCGTTAAGGACGATATAATATATACCTAATTTATATAGGATTTGGATATTAAATATATTAATAAATTCTATTACTTTAACGAATTTTTTATTTAAAGTTAAAACCGTAGTAAAATTAACGATATTGATTTATTTTATTATATTAAGGACGGCGGAATAATTTATAAAGTAGTAAATCCCTACTTTAGTAATATTAATTTAGTATTTAATTTTCGAAATTATTTAAACGAAATTTAGAACTTCTATTTCTATAATTTAATATTTTTTTTCGGCGTTAAATAAAATCCGAAATAAAAATATTATAGGTTGAACTGTAGTTTTAGGTAGGTATTTAATAATTTTACTATTTTATATAATCTTCGTTAGTACCGATTCTTCGATATAGTAGATTTTAACGCCTATTCCCTTTATTAATATATTATAATCGAAGTATAAAAATCGATTGGGGTTAAAATATTAAAATTTAATTAGGTTAGTTAATACGGTTTTAATAGCGTTAAAAGCGGCGATTTCTTTTCTAATTAATAGGCTAAATTATATTACTGCGGATTATATTTTCCGTGCGTATTTTCCTTTAGGGGGCGGCTTTAATAGGAATGGTTTGTTTGGATTTGGTTTATTTACGTTTAATTTATTTTTTCCCGGTTAATACGACTTAGTTTTAATTAGTAATTCGGTCGGTTTTTATTTATAGACTTTTAGAAATTCGGTTTTTTTTCATTATAGGAAGTCGATAATAATATTATAATTAAATATATAATGCCTTTAATAACCGGTTTAGCCGATGAAAATTTCGAAATCCCTTAGAATTTTTAAGAAAACGAATTTGGCGATAGTATTAAATTTCTCTTTTGCCGTTATTAAACCAAAAAAGTCAATTATACGACTTAGGATAATTATTAAAAGGAAGGTATAAAATAATTTTAATAGGCCGATTAAGATATTACGTTATTTAAATCGTTTTAAATTTTTTTTTAAATATATTTTATACTCTTTTAAAGTTTTTAATATAATAATTATATTATTATAATAACTTACGCCCGTTATATTATTAAGGAGTAAATCTATTTAACGTTATATATACGTATTTAAATTTTTAAACTTTATAATAATAATATTATATATATATTAACCTTCGGGGGTTATAATAGTAAAGGTTTAGCGGTTTTATAAGTGGATTTATTATTAATAATAGAAAATTATAACGTTAAGGATAGTAATAAAAATTGCGTTTTCGACCGTCGTTAAAATTTCTTCTTATAATTTTATAAGGTACGAATTTAGTAAAACGTTTCGATTAAAGCCTTATATATCGATTATTATTTTGCCTTTTCTTTTATTCTTTATTTATTATTAAATAATAAATATTAGGAAAGAGAAGGGTATTTAATACTTTATCCTTATTATTTTGCTTATTTTTTGTATTTTTTATATTATTTCCCTAATTATTTCCTTATTATTAAATTTTATAAAAAAAATTCGGTAGTATTTTAGGATATTAGATTACTATCCGGGCTTTAGGGCAATTTTTATTTATTCCTCTTCTAGTAGGTTTATAAAGCCTTTATTTTCGAAGATATTTTTAAAATCGTTAAAAATTTGCCCGATTTTAATTATTATAATTTAGTCGTAATTATAAATATTAATTCCGGTAGGGTATTTAATAATTGGATCGATTCGTTTTAATTTAATAGGTAGAATTAGTAGGGCGGTACCGTTTACAGCGAATTGGATAATTTCGTCGATTTTATCGGTTTCGATTTAATATACGTATAAATTTAATATTATTAATAATAAGTAATCTATCTTTATATTACGGTTAATATAGATAAGTTCGAACGTATCGTTTTTTATTAAAATGTATTAATAAATCGAATTTATTATTTAAATAAAGGTTATTAATTTCTTTTAATAATTTAATATAAATAATAAGTTTTATATATTATTTAAGCTCGTATTATAATTAATTGTAATTTAAGCCGTCGAATATAATTAAATTACGACGTAGTAAATTGATATAATTTTAATATAGATTTTTTTACTTTATTTTTTTATATTAATCGGTATTTTAATATTTTAATACAAATTAATAGCGGTATAACCTTTATTAATTCGAATATCGAATTTTTCTAAGATTAAGTAATTTATACTTAAAAATATATTTACCTTTAAATTATTAACTATTATCGCCTTTTTTAAGAATATTATTAACTTTCTTCGTTTATTGAAATAGCTTCGAAAAAATATAGGTAAAATAATATAATTTAAAGTAGTATAATTACTTTATTTAATACCTTTAACGGTTATTAGAGTAGTTTATTTACGGACTTCGATATTAGGGTAAAATTTAATTAGGATATTCTAATTTATTAATATTAATCTATATTTTATATTTCCGTATATTTTTATTTCTTTTTTTAAATTTTCGGGGTTGGGCGTAAATTAAAATTGTATATAAAAGTAAAATTGGAAATTAAAACCAGTACCGATTAACGATTAATTATTTACGTTAAATTTAATAATTAGAATAAATTATTTTATTTTTTAAGTAAAAAGGTTAGGGGTTTTAATATTTAGTCGTTATTTATTATAATTTAATCTTAAATCCTCTACTAATTTAATATTATCGGGCCTTTATTTTTTAAATTTAAAATATCGGAGATTCTTATACTATAGAAAGCCTTTATAATCGAATTAATCTTTATATTAATTTTCTTATTACGCTTTCTACCGGACTATAAAAGTTTTAAGTAGATTGCGTATACGTATTCTATTAATTTATTATAATTTATAAAGGTTCCGGGGTATTTATTATATTATTCGATTTAATTTATTTCGATAAATTTAACGAAGGCTTTATTCTAATTATTTTATTAATAATTAGTTATAAATTCGAAATAAGTCGGGTCGATTAGGTATTTTAAATCGGGGAAGGGTCCGGAATAGTTATACCCTTTAATTAATACGTAAGTTACGAATTCGGGTTCGGACGTATCTTTTACGGACGGGGATTAATATACGGGGTCCTTTAAATTATTATTATAATAGATAGATTATTATTTTATAATTTTTAATATAATTAGCGGCGTTATAAGTTTATAATTTTTAAAGATAAGGTTTATTTAGGTAGGAATCGTTTTATTTAATTAATTTATAATTTAACTTTATCTTTATTAGAATAACCGATTTTAATTTTAATAAGTAGGCTAACTTTAATATAGAATTTATATTTAATTTTAATAGGGAATTTAAATTTAATTTTAATTTTTAGATCCTTAGTTTTAATTCTAATATTTATAATTTTAATTAAATCCGCGGTTTTGTTAATTTTAATAACCAATTTAACGTTAATTTTGACGGGAGATTTGGTTATTTTAATTCTTAAATATAAATTTAATACGGGCTTAGCTTTGAATAATACTCTCTTTATTAGTAATTTCCTATATAAATTAGTCGACGGTAATTCTATTATTCGGTTTAATTAAATTTAATTAAATTTCCGGTTCGAATATTTTAAAAATAATAATTAATTAATTTTAAACGTTGAAATTATAGCCTTTAGTATTGCGAATAATTATTTATATAAAAGCTAAGGGGTTTTTACTATTATAGGCGTCCTAGAGGGTAAATTATATTCGTTTAATTTCGAATAGGGAAGTAAAATAATTTAGTTTAAATTTATCCTTTAATTTTTTATTAATTACGTTAATATTAGCGGTTTCGAATAGTAATTTTTTTATTTCCAATAGGATATAATTATATTAAATTAAAGTTAGTCCGAATAAATATTGAATTTAGATTTTACGGATTTAAATTTTATTATCCGTTCCGAAGTTTTTAATTTAATATTTTAGGCGATTAATAAATACGTAAACGTTTATATACTTATTGATTTTTTTATTAAAAATAACGCTATCGGCCGAAATTAAAGAGGGATTAAAATATTTAATATTCTTTAATTTAAGGTTATTTTTAATCGATACGGATATTAGGGGTAGTATTAGTAGGGGTATTTCGGTTGCGATTTTCGTTATAATTTCGGCGATTATTTTAGCGATTAAGGCTATAATTTCTTATAGCATTATACTTCTAACTATTTTAATATTTCTATTTTTATCGATTTTTTAATTTTAAAGTTTATAAAGTTCTACTTCTCAACGTTAATATTAACGTTGGGCTTTTTAGAATATTTTATAGCGACGTTCTTCTTTTAATTCTATTTAACGGTCGGTTTTAAATCGAATTTCGGTATTAAATTTAATTTAATATTTAATTTCAAAGTATTTTTATATTAATTAAATAGCGTATTAAATAATTTCGTTTTATTATTATTTATATTATTTATTACGAAAATTGTTATAATTATTTAATAATTCTTATAGAATATATTAATTATTTAAATCGTTTTTAAATTTATTTAATATTAAAGGGAGTTCTTTATTAACGTACGGTAATAGTTTTAATTAATTTGGTAGAGAAGGTATATATTTATAGCCGATTTAATTTTAATAAAATTAAAATCGATAGAAATTAAGTAGATTAAATAGATTATAGGGTTAATAAATAAATTTTTTAATAAATTTATTAAAGTTATTAATATTAAAGTTTGGCTTTTAAAGTACGCCCTCTTTCTTTTAGCGCTTTTAATAAATTAAGAATCCGGTTAATAAAATTTTATTATTTAATTAAATTAGGGGATATTTTTCTTCTTCCCGTTAATTTTCCAATTCGAACGTCGGTTTAAGAAGACGAATAAAATCTAAATCTTCTTTTATAATACGTATTACGTAAGTATAATTTTTAGCGTAAAAGCGGAATAGTTAATAAATTTTAAGGAATTTATCGGTTATTAGGAAATCGATACCATCGATTTATTATTTAACCGATTTAATTTAATATATTATAAGTAATACGCGGTTTAATTTAACGTTCTTAAATAATAATTTATTAATTTTAATAAAGTGGGGTAAATTAGCGTTGGGTCCGAAATTTAAAGGTAAAATCGGTATTAAAATCCGCTAATATTTAGTATAAAATATAATTAAATAATATACTTTTTAATACACTAAATATTAAGTAATAGAATTTTAGTTTTAATAATAGAAATTTAATAATTGAATTCGATTAATACCGTCGTTACTAAATCGATAAGTTAGTCGGAAGTTCGCCATTAAGCAATCGAAATAAAATAAATTTTAATTAAATCTTTCTTTATAACGTTAATTTCGATAATTTACGCGTTTAATTCACAATAGCGTACTATTTTGTAAGGGTAATGAGGATATGCAGGCTATAATGTGTGTGGATTTATGATGAACTGGTCTAAGTCTATGATTGACTGGTTGGCTGGAGTCGTAGGTAGTCTACCAGTACCTAGTATATTGGGTACTCCTTCCTCGTAGATGACCTACGGGCGTTAAGGTCTGTGCACGGGCCAGTGCCCTGACATTGGGGATACAGAAACTCCATCCGCGCGAGTGAAATTGTCCAATGGAACGCGGGGCGTTTCTGTCTTCCAGCTTCCTTCTCCTCGACATGGCATCATCGTGGGTTTTGGTAGAGATGATCATCATCCTTTCCCCAGATTTGCTCCAGATTTGCGCGCCTTGTAATTGAACATGCGGGCAATTGCCGGTTCGTGCGGTTCTTACCCCCTTCCCTTTTGAGCCGTGTTTCTCTTCGGACGTACGGCAAGTTGGTCACGTTCAATTGTCAGAGATGGTGAGATGGCCGGCCAATTGGTGGAAGGTGAAAGGGCAAAAAGGGATCATTTCGTGAAATGTTGATGCCAAGACGTTGTACCACCAGCTCCCACAAAGTGCACCAAAAATATTTGGGGTGTGACAACATTCAGACATGTGAAAGTTCGGGATACAAATGTACAACCCGTCTCTACCTACGCACGACGCGGCACGCGCCATGGTGTAAAATGCGTCAGCTAGCGAAACAATGCGTTCGCATCGTCACTCCATGTTCATACACAGAGACGTTGAAAAAAATGCCATCACGCTGGTTCAATGGTCTCGCTGCCGGTCGCAGTTCAACAACTCCAAGTTCCCGTTGATTGTTACAGTCAAGATCGCGTGCCTGCTCTTCGTTAAGCAGAAACGGTGTCAGCAAAAAAAGTACAGAGTTAGGGCTTATGTACAGTAACGCTTTCCAAAAACAAGCGAGAGGCTCCCGGCCCCAAGCCAACAATGATATGCACGCGGCCAACCTTATTACAAGTCGTCATCTCCTCTGCCTCCCGTTCATCCTCATGGAAACATCATTAACCGGCATCTTCTAGTCATCCCGCATTGCTACCCAAACCTCAAGCCGTTTTGATCGACCATGATGCACCTCTAGAACATGTTGGTGCTCTGGGACTGCGACAGAGGACTCCGGCCCGCTCCGCACCAACAGCCAGACTCTCCCTCACGCTCAACTTGTAGCGTGATATCGATATGGTGTCCCAACAGATAGTTGCGCACCCGATCACGAACGTCCTCCATGTCCGCACCCCGAACCGCCTGAACGTGCATCACCCCCAACAACATGTTCGCCGAGCTCTCCTCTCCCGAATTGCGATCGTCGATCCAGAACTTGGGCACCGAGTAGCCCGCCACGCCTCGAAGACCCGAGATACCCGATAGCGTCTCCCGGAGGTTGTATTCCGTCTCCGAGGGGATGGTAAGCAGCAGTCTTCGTGCCGAGGACATGACAAGCGGCAAGGACGAGAGAAGAATAAGAACGGCGATGAGGAAGCTGGCAAGCGGATCCCACCCAGACCACGGGACAAAGTGCGTCAAGATGGTCGAGACAATAACAGCAGCACTGCCGAGCGTATCCGCCAGGACGTGCAAGTAGATGCCGTGCATGTTCTCGTTGTCGTGCGAGTGCGAATGCCCACCGTGGGAATGGCCATGGGAGTGACCATGATCGTGCTTGTGGTCGTGACTGTGGCTATGCTTATGACCGTGGGCATCCGAATCACTATGAGAGTGCGAGTGCGAATGGGAGTGCGAATGTCCGCCGCCGCCGCATGACGATCCATGAGAATGTCCGTGGCCGTGATCATGGCCATGGTGATGATGCCCAAAAGCGGCCATGCCAACCAGGTTCACCAACAAGCCCATGGTACTGACCACGAACAGCTCTCCCAACCTCTTGGTCTCTCTGCCCTCCATCATTCTCTCGATCGCCTCGAACATGATCTCCACGCTGATGAGCACCAGAAACACACCGTTGGCGAAGCCGCTCAATGTCTCAATCTTGCCGAAGCCGTACGGGAATCGCTCGCTCGGGGGCCATTTGCTAGCAACGGCTGCGACCAGACCGACTGCCAAGGCGACACAGTCGAAGAACATGTGGATACTGTCGCTCAGAAGACCGAGAGAATCGGTGACATAACCATAGAATGCTTGTACCGCCATGAAAGATAGGTTTATTCTGTGCAAATAAGGTCAGTTAAGTTGTCCGCAGTGCTGGCCGTAGTCCACAAGAGCTCACTTACGACATAAAGTAGAAGATGCGCCGAGAGTCCTTTTCCGTCATGACCGCGTGGAGCAATGGGTACTTGGAGGTATATGGGAGCAGAAAGGCAGTAAACTTTGACCACTCAGCAGAATGGTCATGGTGCGAGTGGGAATGCTCATGTAAGGTGGCCGTAGCCGGCGCCTCAAACCCGTGCCCCTTTTCAAAGCCAGCCGTTGTGGGCGTGATGATGGGCCTTCCGCCAGCGGTTGAGCCCGTCCGAAAGTGCTTGATAGCCCCTAACGGCGGAACATTGGGGCGTATCTTGGTCGGCCCTGGCCCAGGGGAGTGACTATGGTTATAATCGTGGTCGTGGTCATGACTATGGTCGTGGCTGTGGCTGTGGTCATGGCCATTGTCATGATCGTGATCGTGACTGTGGTCGTGAGAATGGTTGTGGTTATGGCCGTTGCTTTGCATCTTGCTGTGCGTATAAGCCCCTGTTGCGCGAGAGTCCCTACGACTGCGCGAAGATCCTAGAGAGCTCAAGGAAGGTAACGACGGCGGTGTATGGGAGTGCATATGCCCATGTGAATGGTCGTGAGAGTGCGAGTGTGAATGTGAATGTGAATGCGAGTGATCGTGATGGTCGTGTCCGTGGCCATGGGAATGTAAGTGGTCTGAAGCCAGATGGTGATGTTGCGGGTATGTAGACGTCGGCAAGGCGTAGGTAGCCATTGTGAGTTTGTAACAATATCAGACAAAAAAAGGCTTGCTGGGATATTCTCGCGTGCGGTTTCCAGAAGAGCTTCGATGCCCTTCCCCTATTATCGACCTGAACCGCTGGGCATGAGGTTGTCGAGTTGAGATTCTATAACGAGAGATGGTCGGCGCAAGCTTGCGTTTGTTGCTTGTCGCTTTGCGATAACGAGGGACTGTCTATATCAACACGGACAATGGCATCAGCTACAAGCCCTATCAGGAAGAAGACACCACACAATTGGACTGCCAATGCAATATAAAATCAATCAAAAAATTGCCTACCGCCACTCTTTATCCCTGGAGTCGTCGGCGTGTGTACCCTTATGGCTCCGAAAATCGCGATGATCGGGTCTCGTTCACTGGTGAGACATGCGGTTACGAGAGTTTCGGTCAGGGGAAAGCAATCAGCCGCGGCCGATACCGTATAGTGTAGAGGTAGTGTACTGCTCCGGTCCGGTAAGGTAGGTGTCACAGAGAGGCTGCTTTTTGTGCCGCGATTCGGACGGGTACGTGAGGAGAAAGGCAAAACCGACGACAAACAGAGGACAGCAACGGCGACGATGATGGTGAGTTGAGGTTGAAGAGTTGTGTGGTTATAGTTCGTCCAGCTAGAGCAATCGGTCCCTCGTCCGGTGTCTTGCCTTCCATGCCCTGGGTCGCTAGAGTCCCCTGGAGCGCCGCCTCCGCCTCTGGGGACTGGGGGGGCTGTCCCGTCTTTCCCACTCGCCATCGCGAGTCTCGCCGGCCGCCTTCCTTTTCTGTGCCCCTTGAAAGAAAGTCCATCCCATGTCTGTGTGGGGAAGACAATCAGACCCCACCGTGATGAGAACAATCATTGGCTGTGTTTCAACGACCTTACATTAACCCCTGCGCCGGTAGTGGCCATTGCAGGAACCGGGGGGTTTCTTTCTGGGGAGATAATCTGTGGTAGCCATCACATAGAGTCCCCGTATAAGCGTTAACAGAGCCGATCAGATCATGAACGAGAAGATATCTAACAATTGCTTCACTTGTAGCAGTAGAAATCCCCCAAAATAATGGTGACAATGTCAATGAGAATTGTTTAACTATCGAGCACAACGATCTCACAAACTTCTTGGTCGTTTTGTGTCGCGGCGTCATATCACACACACTCCAAGTTTGCAACCCCGCCCCAAACCCAGCAATCCACCGATCTCCTGCGCATGAGACGGTGCAGGTGACAGCCTGTCCCGTACTGTCCGCTCTTGCCGCTGTCCACTGTAGCCCACTCAAACCTCGCCCCTGACATCCACCATTTCGTTAACAACCCCAAAACACCATGTACAGAGGTACCTGCACACAACCACACCTTTCGTGATGGCTTCACTTCCTGCTGCCCTTGTAGGGCCCTTGGTCCTCACAGTTCTGGCCATCCTCGTTACATACCTAGTCCTAGGTCCCAACAAATATGGCGGTCCTTCTTCAGGCAAAGGGGTGGTCGTCCACGTCCTCGTTCTCGGTGACATTGGCCGAAGCCCACGCATGACATACCATGCCCTGAGCATAGCCAAACATGGCGGAAAAGTTCACCTCATCGGTTATCAAGGTGAGTCTTTACCAACCCTATCATTCTAATCAAATAACTGACCAAATGACCAGATGCCACTCCTCACCCCTCCCTCCTCTCCTCCCCATCCATCACCCTCCACCCCCTCCCCCCTCCCCTTCTCCGGCCCCAACGCATCCCCTTCCTCCTCTTCGCCCCCTTCAAAGTCCTCCACCAACTTTTCCACCTCTTCACTCTCCTCGCCTACACCCTCCCCCCTTCCCAATGGCTTCTCGTCCAAAACCCGCCCTCCATCCCAACCTTATTCATCGCCAGCCTCATCTGCCGACTCCGCCGCACCAAGCTCTTGATAGACTGGCACAACTACGGCTGGACCATTCTCTCGTCCACCCGCGGCCCGCGCCATCCCTTCGTCTACGTCGCCAAACTCTACGAATGCCTCTTTGGTAGACTAGGTGATCACAATCTGACCGTCACCTCCGCCATGGCGCGGCAACTCCGCCTTCCCCCCTATTCCATCCGGGGGCCGATGACGACCGTCCACGACAGACCGGCAGAAATCTTCAAGCCGATGTGGTGGGGTACTGCCCGTCAACAAGTTCTCGAACGGGTCCTCCCTTCTTCTCAGCGGGAGTTAGTACCGAGCATAATGGACGGAACAACAAAGCTAATCATCAGTTCCACTTCTTGGACTCCCGACGAGGACTTTGGGATTCTGTTAGATGCGCTGGTCGCGTATGCTGCAGATCCAGATACGGTGCCGCTGTTGGCGGTGATAACGGGTAAAGGTCCCCAGAAGGAGCTTTACTTGAAACAAATTGAGGAACTGGAAAAGAAGGGGGAGTTGCCAAATGTGAGGATCGTTACTGCGTTCTTACCGTTTGAGGATTACGCAAAGCTGTTGGCGTGCGCGGATTTGGGCGTGTGTTTGCATATGAGCAGCTCGGGCGTGGATTTGCCGATGAAGGTGGTGGATATGTTTGGGGCTGGATTGCCGGTGGCGGCGTATTGTGGGTATGAGAGCTTTGGGGAGTTGGTAAAGGAGGGGGTCAATGGACGGGGGTTTGAGACGTATGGGGAGTTGTCGATCATACTCAGGACGCTGTTGAGTTCGGAGGGAGCGGGGGAGTTGGAAGTGTTGAGGAAGGGGGCGGTTAGGGAGGGGAGTAGGAGGTGGGATGAGGAGTGGGATGAGAAGGTTGCGAAGATTATGGGATTCGCTTCTTGAGAGTGTCTCACAGTAGTTGTTTCTGGAGCTGGGATCAACAACCCTTCAGTTGGTATTGGTTTCGTGTATGAACTTATCCTAATACTCATAATAATCTTTCTTTCACCCTTCATTTCACCGCTCAGTACCGCCAAAGCGAGAGACATTCCTAAACTTGTCGATGACCACACAGCTCTCTCTCTATGATACTAAAACTGCTCAGTTCTATCAATAACTGGTGCAGGACATGAACCTGACGAAATTGACATATTCCTATATTTAACAAAACTTTGTTTGCATCCCCCGACTTATACACACTCCGTCTCGACCCGAAAGGTGTTGGCATTTTTCATACCCTACTTAGTTCAGGAACTTCCCGCCACACCCACCACAAATCCCATCACCCAACATGGCGATAATCTCTCCTCTGATCCTCTTCTCAGCCGCCTTCCTCTTGATATCCAGCTGCTCTTCTGCTGTCAGCTGGCGCTCCTCGTCTCCCTTTTCCGCTTCACCGTCACCTTTCCCTCCGTCTTCCCCATCCGCCATCTCGACATCGCCATCTTTGTCCTTATCCTGTTTCTTCTTTTGTTGCTTCCCCTTCTCCTTCTGCTTTTCCTGAGTCTTGTCCTCCTCCTCATCATTGGCAAACTTCGGATTAGGAGGCATACATTTCCTCGCGAGGATCTCCGCCCGCATCGTTCTCGACCCACAAGCACCGCAGTTCCTCGTTATGCCTGGCATCTGGATCGCTAGTCCGCTTGTCGTGCACACGCTGAAGAAGTGCCCGTTTTCGCAGCCACTCAGGTCGCTATTGCGTTTGTCATGCTGTTGCTGGTGTTGCGGGTTTTGTGGCCTCTTATTGACAGGCGGCAATATCCTGGCGCCACACAGGTCGCACTGCTGGCGCGCAATGGCGTACGCAAACAGCGTGTTAAGCTTCTGCGGGAACTGGTGTTCGGGCGCGTTGAGGTTGATTAGGTTAGAAGGGTGGTTGACGGTTACGCCGGGAACTTCGTCGCCGCCGCCGTATAGCCATTCGAACAGACGGGCTTCTGTTGTCAGGCGCGATTGGGACTGCTGAGGTGGCTCTGCTGGTTTGGAAACAGGCTTCCGTGGGGGTGGTGTCTTGGGTCTTTGAGGTTCAGGTCCGCGGAGTGCTGGGTCAATAGCCTCTTCGGGGTTCACCTCCTTCTCCTTCTCTTTCTCTTTGGCGGCCTTTTGTGCTTGATCGGCCAGATCCTGAGGAAGTGTTGTTTGGCCTCTCTTGCGCGGCTTGGTCCCAAAAAACACCGTTGAGCGTACCGTATGCCATCCACCGCGCTCTGGATGCTGCGTGCTGTGCAAGCTGGCAATCATCGCAGTGACATTCCCACCAGGTGATAGGGTGAGACCGTGCAGCCTGTACCGATGTGGGTGAATCTCAGGGACCTCTGGTGCCACCGCCATAGCATCTTTTCCGTTATTACCGACGTCGATGGTATTATCATCGTCATTTCCGTAAAAGTCATCGTCGTCCAGATCTTCGTCATCCTCCTCGGATTCTTCATCGGACGCTACCGATGCATCATCATCTCCGTAACGCTTGAAATGCATGTCGGCAGGAACACTGACGGCCAGCTTTTGCATGACCTGCGTTACCCATTGCGGCTCGTGAGTTTTGCCAGGCGAGTTTACGAGGTCACTATCCTCGTTGATCGACGTGGCAACTTCACCAGGAAGGGCTGGCACATTTGTCTCGTACCAGTCGAGATTGGTAGCGGTCGCAGACATGCGGATAAGTGTGAACAGCGGAAGGGGTGTCTGATTCTTGAGGTCCGGACGGTGAATGACAAGGTCTACTTAAATGTTAGTATGGATGTAAAGATGTCAAACCCGACAAATGGAAGCATACGCACCGATGATGGGGTTCGTGGATGGCGGGTCCTCAGTCTCGTCCCTGTACGTTGTCTCACAATCATCTGAACTATGAGGTTCGCAATGATATTCCGCGCCGCCAACGATAGCTACCTCGAATGGCTTGTAGCTAAACCCGGTGACGATGAGTCCACGGAAGTAACTGACTCTGCCTGCAGTCCAAACCTGTGCATAGCCGTCAGTCAAGGCTATTGGCCGAGTATTCATTAGCGGTATGACTTACAGCGTCTTCAAACTCCACAAAGGAGTCTGTCGCGAGATGGAGGCATCGACCGTATGTGTCCGTCTCCTCAAATTTGACTTGTGGCAGCTCTCCTCTCTTCCAGTCAGAAGCAAGCGTAATCTTACGGAAACCGACGTAATTCTTGTCGACATAAGAAAGAAGGCAGCTACGTCCATCACCTTCTTCTACCCATGGGCTGAAGTTGATTCCAAACGATGTGCCAAAGGGTACATAGTCTGGATCCAGTATCTTCCATACTGCGTTAGCTTTAAGCCCCCTCCGCTTGCAGTTCTACCTTGGTAAATAGTACTCACATCACCCTTCGGATGAGGCCCTGAACACTGAAACCTCGCCACCTCGTTCACATACCACACCAAGCTTTCCTTGGACTCGACCAACAAGGAGATGGTGCTTTTACTCTTTGTCTCGTCAATCTTGAGCATGCTTTGTACACTGATGATGGCAACTTCTCGCTGATCATTAATCGTAGCGAGAAGTGCCTGTCCCGGCGCAATCTCTTTTGCCCACGCAAACCCATGGATGTTCTCTGTCAACGCGAGTTGTTGGCCTGGCACCATCAGCCTTTCGCCAACACCCCAAAGTACGCTCCATGAGATCAGTTCGCGGCGCTGCAGCATTCCCTCGTTTGCCCTCGGTAGGATGTTGGCAACAGCACTGTCGTCTCCGTACATGGCTAGCGTTCCAGAGCCCGTCAAGATGGCGAGTATAGGCCGTCGGTTCAACCCCAAGCCGGAAGGCGACCAGGCTATCCTGACAACATGGTTCATACTGCTGCCAACCCCAGTGATGGGTCCATAACCAGCACCAAATGGTTGGTTAGCCCGTATATGGGCTCCGATGCCGTCGTCATCTGAATCCTCAGCAGAGCTCAGCGCATCTGAGACGTCATCGTCACTATCAGAGTCGCCATCGTCGTTTCCCGTAGCAGCTGGTTGCTGGTCGTATGGGAACGGAATGTTTTGCGTCTGGAAAAGCTCCCGGTTGATGCGTGGGTCTAGTGGTGGATAGGACACAGGCATGTGTTTGCTGCCTTCAGAGAATTGTGCCCTTGGGTTGTTTCGCCGGCTTTTGCTCTGGCCTTCCTCATCATCGGACCAGGACGTTGACGGCGTATCGACAATGGGTTGTTCCTGGGAGTGCACGCCAGGGACGAAGATTTGGTGGTGCTGGACCTGTTGTGCTAGCTGCTCCTTCTCCTGCCGTCGCTTGGTAAGGTCCGGAAACTCTGGGACGTAAACATGGACAGAATCGTCAGCGGCTACGGCGAGCTCGCCATCACATGAGAAGGCAATAGCCCGCTTCACTAGCGGTCGTGAGTTGAGGCTGAGTTCTCTCAAAGGAAGAAACTAACATGTATGTTAGCAAGAGGCTACAATATGAGACATATAGGGTGTGTCTGATTGGTTGATAATGCTTTTATATCTATGGTAGTCTAGTACCTGACAATCTGCACACGAGGTGGCTCATCCATCCTCGTGTAAACCGTCAAGTTAGGTTGTGGGTATTGGTACGAACGAAAGGGGGAAAAAATATTCAGGCAGATATTTTCATGATTCGAAGTTGGAACTCCCTAGTGAAGAATACGTGGCGCAATGAAAGTGAAGTGACGACAATGCTGTTAGCAGCGTACCTTTTGTTGGGGCTTGGGCTCGTCGCTCATGGTGCTGGTTGCCTCCTGCCGTGGCTGCAAGACGTGAAACCAGACTCGGTTAGAGGTTGTTTTTCGGAAAGAACCACCTCAAAGCAATTTGGAAGGTGCGGCTGTATCGACAGGACGAGTTCAAGGAAGTTAAGGTTGACGCGCTTGCAGGACGGATGTAAGTGAGTGAATGGTGAAACTTTCCACTTTGGACGACGAGACGACCAAAGCATGAACTTTGCCTGCCCCACCAAGTCCGGTCACAACCCTAACCCTTTGACAAAGGTCGGCAGGATATCAGGGGCATTCATGCTGCTGCTTTGAGCTCCGATAACTCAACCATTGGGTTCAGCATTGGTGCCGGATTTTAGATTCAGTTGTCCAAAAGTAAACAAGCACTAAGATTATTTTAGATGTATGTCGTTTCACATCTCCCGCTGCTTCATTTCTGCGCAGGATCGAGCCACGACCCCATTTGCCATAACACTGCGCATCCAACAACAGCCCCTAGCGCAGAAAGCTTCTTCATCAACCAGTTGTCATCTGTAAGAGGTTTGGCGAACTGACTCTTGTGCGTCACAAGGGTCTCGTTCTTCATATCTGTCTCGGGCTCGGGGGCGTTCGACTTCTCCTTTCCAACCGAGATGGCTTCTTCTTCGTCTGCCTTCTTCCTCAGTGCTGCGATAGTCTTGCTCAGCGCAAGCATATCCTCTTCCAGAGTCGTGTTTTTGGATCCATCTACCTCCACATTTTGCACGTTGCCGAAGAAGTCTGTCACAAGGCGACTGCGTGCTGCCTCCGCACCTCCCGGGAACAAATCGTAGCGCACTCCCGCGTTGGAGTGAATCTTTTCGTATGTGTAGCTGTCAAAGAGATCACCAACTGTCTTCTTGCTGCTGGTGTCTCTGACTTCGTTTTCGAGGAACTCGAGGTTGTAGTAAGTGTACCGGTCAATGACGGCGACTCCGATATCGTTATCGGCGTGGTGAGAATAGGATGACTGGTCGAGTTCGGAGGATCCGGTCGCGATGATGTTGGGGGAGTATAGCTTGCTGTACATGGTGTTTGCTTGGCAGGTGTCGATCATGAAGAGGATCTCGTGGTACCTGGGCGCAAAAAAAGGTTAGCATCAAATCATTTTCGCAAACCGTTTGTACAGAGCAACATACCTCTTCTTCTCCCACATTTGCTCAAAAGCATCCGCCAAGTCAAATGCGCCAATCTCCTCGGCATCCTGGAACTTGAGGAACTCGTTGCCTCCGTGTCCCGTCATGTACACCAAGATGTTACTCCGATCGTCTGTAAGCAGCCTCTTGCTTCGAGGCATCTCTTCGCCGACGCGATCGGTCAACAGACGGATAAAGTTCTCTACCGTAACTTCATATCCCCTATAGTCCACCTCGATGTTGTCGCCATAGAGATCGACGGCGCGGTCGGCATTGGAGTACACAGTTCCCGGGAAGGCATTGCGAGGATTGCATGCCATGTCATCCGGAAGCATGAGAATGATTTGCGAGTCGGGTATCCCGAGACGCTTCACGGTGCGGTAGATGGACAGCACATTGGCAAGATGGCGGTAGTTGAACCAGAAGCGTGATGTGCAGACGAGGACGGCCCAGTTGCTCGTGTGCTCAGCCTCGACAACGGCAGCGGTGCTGAGCAACATCGCGCCCAGAAGGGCCGGCAACCGGATAATATTGCTTAGCTTCATAGTGTTCAATATCGGTCCGGATCCGAGATGTCGGGATCGGTGGCGGTACCTCGGCCGAGTGTCGCCGGGTGTTCGAAGAGGAGGAGAAGGAGGAGGAACTGCAGGTGCCGTCGGGTGGAGAGGGGTCAAGTGTCGCGTGGCCTTGAGTTCGGATGAACCTGGAAATTCTGATTTCAAAGCGTTTCCGTATCCGTCGTCCCTTCGTGATCCATGATCAAGGCAAGTCGGCCGCTCGGTTCTTGTGTTGTCGGGTTGTGTGTTTGCGGAAGGAATCGTGCGTGTCGAGAATGGTCCTCGCCCGCGGTGTAACACCCACTGCAGTGAGCGCAGACTATTCGGGCCAATCCCGACTGCGTTTGCGGTGCCTGCAAGCTGTCATGGATGCGTTCGTTTAGGCGGCTGTAGGCCTGGCAAGTGCTGGTTACATAATGCTTGGCGTAATGAAGGGTTTCAGGGGTATCCTCGCAGCATCTTGCCTCCCTCTCCGTCGACGCCAATTGAGGGGTGCCGCTCTCCCCTGGACGGCGAGCTAGGCTTGGCTGGGACAAGAGCTCGAAAAGCTTCAAAGATCATCTGACACAGCGCAGTCAGAGCCTACAGATCTTCTACAGAGTTATACAAGTTCTCTTTTGTCTGATGCTGTCATTCGGCAAGAAGGAAAATATCCCGAGGCTCAAGCTTCACATTCTCGGTCCAGCTGAATGCCGTAGCCATTTTCACTACCGGAACACCGGTACGAAGATCGATTCCCTTGTGCCCTGTCAGTTCTGCCTGTGGCTGTCCAAGCGCATTGCGAGATTCGGAGTTGTCAATACAGGTAATTACAACCCAGACAGTTGTCGCTCTTGTCTTTAACGTGTACACATCCACCATCTGCCACTCATCATGATTCCACTACCCATTAAAGTCACACGTCCAATCAGTACGAGTTAAACGACCACATGTGATTTGAAGTGACGAAAGGGTGCGTCTGTTAATATCCCCAAGGCTTCCAAAGTTTACGTATAAGGTGGATGAGAAGGAGGGGGATCGTGTGGATGTGGATGTATGGATCCAGCTGGTTGGAAGCTCCATCTCTATTACTAACACGCAGTAACAGTGCCTCCGTCTCTACTCACATTATATGCTGTATACCTCTACTCCCTTTGTCTATTCTTCTCCTTTGGTTATACAGTAATCTTAAAGGAGAGCCAACAGCTCAACCCTGGAAAGCAAACATTCCCTCTTGCAATATCAAACTGCTACTCCAGCACAATACTTCATCATCCGTCCTCAGTTCGTCGTCCCTGGTGCCTGGTCAGTTCCGTTGCTGTTTATCCGCAACCGGACGGGACTGTAAATCAGAATCAGGCCAGAGCTTTGCCTCTCGCGAGCGTGGCACGTCCTTTGCGTCCGAGCTCCAGGTGAAAGTCAGATTGTCAGACCAATCCGAAGAAAGACACCACGCCAAGGACAAGCTAAACGAGCAATCACCCGGCTGCTTATTGAAAGGTTGGTTCGCCAGCCAGACTCTGGATCTGTCAGGGTTCTCATTCTTTCCCTTCTCCCAGCAGTGCGCTTTGTCTGATGTCCAGGCGTGCCAGGGCAAGAACGACCTCAAGAGTGAGTTCTGACTCCCAGTGGAACTTCGGCAGCTTCCATCCTTCCTTCCTTTGATGCTGCATGTTTCCTCCACCATTGTACGCTAATCCCCACTCCGGGAGCCGCTACGCTGCCCTTGGCTGCGACCTTAAACTGGCTGCAGCCCCGCTTGTGTATGCGTCAACTCTATTAACATTAAGAAATAGGCACATGAACCTTGCAACACCCGGCCATTACAATACTTACGAGACCAGGTTGTTTGGTTTTTTTTTTCTTTCTCTCTCTTTCTCAGATATTTTCAAATCCGACGCCGGTTCTCGCATCACGATCCCCAAGACCCAGGTGACTAATTCTACTTCATCTGCTTTGCGTTTGTCCGGGACCTACAAGTACATACATAGCCCTTCCTTCCCCTTCACACCAGTTCCCAACGCGTCTCCAACTTTGACTACGTATACATAAGCTCCTGTCCAACTGTACGGCCTCTTCGCCCACTCCAGTCTTCTCTTCTCAGTTTTCGACTCTCGGTCCAACCCAGCCAGCTGTCGACTTATCGATCGGTCCAGGTTTTACACGGCCACAACAGCGTCAACCCTGGCCTCGTGTTCCAGTTTGCACAGACACTTCGCGACGGCCCGTTCTGGTTCCAGAGGCCTCGGCTTCGGCCCTGACAGACCACCTACTCCGCAGCCGTTCGTCATCGTGGACCGGCCCTTCACACGTCAAAGGGACGACCTTCCCACCCCCCAGAGCCTGGATCCCAGCTTTACTCCATCCTCCGAGTTCCACCTATTACACACAAACCCCCGCGCGAAATCGGACCCTGAATCCCGAGTCCTGAAACTACCTTCAGCCATATATCATTCCTTTGTCCGGATTGAGAGTCCTTGGGCCCATATATAGCACCAGCTGCCCTTTCGACGTCTCAACACCTCGCCCTTTTTGTCTTGGCCATCAACATACCAAGATCCTCATAGTACCACCATGGGCAAACCCCCAGCATACCTTTTCGTTGTGAGGTAAGCTGAACTTCTTGTGTACCTTGATGGCCATGGCGTTCTCTTCAGCTCGGCCTTTTGTGACTATTGTGTCTTTCACCTTGTCAGAACGATGTAGCTGACCACGCCATCAAACAGGCACGGATTGCGCCTCGATGTAGCCGACAAGAACTGGCATCTGTCATCACCTACACCTTACGATCCTCCCCTCACCTACAGCGGCTGGAACCAAGCCAAAAACCTCGGGGCCCGGATAGCGAACATCATTCGAGACAGAGTCAAGGAAGACGAATCAACTGCCAAGATCGCAGCGCAAAACGACCCTTCTGCAAAACCGAAGCGCAAACGTTACGAAGTCGTCATTCATAGCTCTCCGTTTTTGCGATGCATCCAAACCTCCGTTGCCATCAGTGCTGGCTTGGCACAAGATTCGACCCCATTCGGACCCTCTACGGGCGGCGACAACAAGGAGACTTCGGGGAGCTTTGCCCACGGCCACCGAGCAAGGCCGTCAACCGCGTCCGATTCCGCTTCTGGTCCAGCACCGTTAAAGATAGTCCAAGGATCGCCCATCCGCAAATCCGTGCTCCGGTTAGATGCCTTCCTGGGAGAGTGGCTATCTCCAGGCTACTACGAACTCATTAGCCCACCTCCCGAGTCTGTCATGATGCTTGCAAGTGCCAAGGCAGATCTCCTCAGACGCGAAGATTACAGCAGCTACCCTAATTTCAACGCCTATAACCACTCAAACCTCCAAGGGCAGCTTTGGAGCCCAACCGCGCAGCGCACGCACAGTCCTCTTTCTCCGACCATCAGCTCAGTGGATCCCTTGGAAAAGGATGACCTGTCTAGTATAGCAAGTTCTCTGCCCAGGAGTGAGAGTGCCAGTAGCCAGAGCACCTGCCAGTCCCAACCTGATTCCACCGTGCAGTCGGCCACCCAACCCTTCCCAGCCATGGGTTACGTTCCTCCAGTTCCCCATTACGCAGTCAATAACAATAACACTATTCCTCCGGGCTATGTCGCACATGCTCGGGATGCTTGCTGTGATATTGACTACCAATGGGATTCCATGCGGCCTCCTTTGAACTGGGGTGACGGTGGATCTTTCCCCGAGGAATGGACTTCAATGCATAAAAGGTTTGGCACAGGTATCCAACAGCTAGTTGACTGGTACTCTATGGCGGACCATCCCACCAAAATGGTTACTAAGACAGTCTCACGATTCGGCCGGAGAGATTCGGCCCAGGCCCAGGAACCCGAAGATAGTGACGACGTCGAGACAGAGGCCGTAGTCATCCTGGTATCACATGGTGCTGGCTGCAATGCATTGATTGGTGCCATCACCCATCAACCAGTTCTCGCAGATGTTGCTATGGCCTCACTCACCATGGCAGTTCGCAAGCCGGACCCAGAGCTACATGAGAGCGTCCAACGTTGTCAAAAGGAAAAGACGCCCATCCATCATTACTACGATCTCAAGCTGTTTGCCAACACAGACCACCTTCGCACTCCTGGCCAAGCACCGAACCTGTCACGGTCTACCTCCATCTCTGTCGCTAGTGTTGCCGCTGCCCGGAACCGCTACACTCATTCCCACTCTGTGTCCTCGGCGAACTTCTCCTACCAAGACATTGTGGGAGGCAAAGGTGGCGTATCTAACAGTCCTTTGAGTGCCAGTCGCAGAGGCTCTAGTGGCTCCTCCACGACACCTAGGTTTGTGTTTGGGACGAGTGCCAATAACGGTACCGGAGGGGGTATCACGGTTGGAAGTGGTGTCTCGTCGTTCGGCCTGAGTAAGCCTTCGACTCTGTCAAACCTTGGACGTAAGCCGTCCATGGGACTTTGGTCACCTACCAGCCTCCGCAACAGTACCGGATTTGACGATGAGGATGACGACGACAACATGGTTCTGAACTTTGGTACTCCAGCCAACGACTCCAAGCCGGCGATGAAGTCGTGACCGAGAAGTTCAATTGGCGGTTTGTTTGACAAAGTCTTGCGGTCAAGCTTCTGCAGACAATCTTTATTGGTGTTTTTTTCAGCAATCATAAGCATATGGGATAAGCGGGCGTTGTGGGTTTGTTTCAACCACTGTTTTGCCGGGATACCAGGAAATGGGTTGTGTTTTAGGTCTTGAAATTCTGGGACACCTCTGGATTGGTCCGGCAGTATGAAAAAAAATTCGAAGGGGAAAAAGAAGAGCATAGGACACGGCGGTGTGGCCCTCACGGGAGAATGAACCTATTCGGCTTGTATGCCTTGCTTTTTATCTTGCTCTTGCTCAAAGTTTGGTCATGGTACCACCGCGCAAAACGGGGTAATTCCTCTCTACTCGGGTTTCTCAACAGAGGTAAATATGTATCATCAAAACGGTAGTCATTATTTTGGAATATTCCATCACTTGTTTCTTCACCGGTCCGGATACTGTCTGTGCATAGCCGGGGGGGGGGGGGGGGGGGGGGGGGGGGAATGTACGTACACAACCTCACCTACGCGCGAAGCGAAGTCGGAGATGACAATGGCCACGGAGCTACACAAATCGGTTGGCCTCGACGTCATCTGGTGTGATGTTTGGACATCAAAGCTCCTGGAGGTTACCAGCTCACCGACTGCCTTTGAATATTCGAAAAGATTCGGATGAGGAAGACGACAGCTTCAAACCATTCACCTAATTTCAAATTCCGAATCAGTTCCTCGAGATCCAAGTAGGACCTTGCTGACATGACTCTTATTTTCGTTTGACGGCATATGAGGAGTGGCCTGTTTGGCCTTTCGTTTCAACAACGAATGGGCCCTCAACATGCCACATGTAGTGTAAGAAAACTGATAAAGCCCCCTTGATGTTGGTACATAAGTGTTCGGCTCAAAGGATATAAGTCGGCAAAGTGAAGTTTCCCGATGTCCAGATCGAAAGTGTCCTTCTTCTCCCTCCTCCCGCCCTTTCCCCCTCTTCTTTCCATCCCTTTTCCAAATATCTTCTTTCGTGTAGACATGAACGGTTAGAGCCAACCGCACTATGCAAAAACAAATGGGCTGGAAGGATCGAACGGGAAATCGAACGGGCCATCGAACTACTCAATACACATTGTCCAGCCTATGACCGGGATGGGAATGGAAACCGTAAGGTGTTTCCGCGGCCGTTAGGCATATCCGCACTAACCCCGGCCGCGTCCCGGGTCGCCCTCCGAAAAGGTGAGCATGGACCCCTGGGGCCCCACTTGGGACTTGCGGCCACGGAGCGGGATCTCGGGAGGATCTCGGGGGGTTTTGTTAGGGGTGGGTGGGTGGCCGGGCGCTAGTGGCCGTGCTGCAAGTTGTCTAAGAGGGTTTACGGGGGTGTAGGTTTTTAGATCTCTTTGCTTGTGAGAATGCAAGATACTTTCAGCCCTGGCCAAGATAATTCCAAACCAAACCGAAGAAATGATTTTCGAGCAGCTAGAGGCTGTGCAATTGTCGATGCTGGCAGGAAAAGTATTTCACAGGAACTTGAGTACGGAGGGATTATCGCCGCGGGAGGCACGGGCAGTTGGTTGGTGTTGGCTTTGGGGGTCCCATCTTCGTTCGGGGGTTTAACAAAGAACGACGGACGGGAGGTCAGAGTCTCTGATGTCACCCTAACCCACTCCAACCCGCCGCCCTTCTACGAAAAAGTTCACGGTTCCGCAACAGAAAAACTTTCGGATCACCGCTTGTGCTTGGGCGTCTGGAAGTTTTTGGTTACTGTTACTCCATGGAGATGGATGAGATGATAGCAAACAGTCTTTCCTGTTCGCCTGTTGGTGATGCTGTCTCCCTTGGAGTCTGTTGGGGGTGTATGGGATGGGACAAGGTATGTACTCGCCAGTCCACATCTCTTACAATTTCAAGTGGGATGTTTCTGGCTTCACTCATCGGCAGATGTTACTGGCAATTCTGGGCATGTCAGGTCAGCATTCGGGACGGACCTTCCTCTTTTCCCACGCCCATCGGATTTCCGATTTGAAAGGCGATCCAATCCCTTCGAGCCAAACATGCATGTCATTCAAGGTTTCTTCCAAAAGTCGTTTCGTTCCATCCATGCCTTGAGTTTCTGTCCGATATCTTATCTTCTTTCTTTTGCCGCGCCATGGACTGGACTGCTGGACCCATTGATAGACGGTGATGGATACCACATCAGCCCTGCCACTGCCCAGTCAAACGTGCGGTTTGTGTGTCCCTGCACACCTGTTGGACACCCTGTCGGGCAACTGAACTCGCGTAGAGGCCGTAAAGTTGCAAGGACTGGAACCCTAGACCCCCCTTTCCTCTCGACTCTTCTTTGCTCGATAATCCTGTTCCATCAGCCCATCCATATCCTGACTTCTCGGTCTCATCCCGGACAACTGAGCAGACGTTTCGGCCACTCATTCGGCCCCCTGCTTGTTCCAGTCCTTTTTCTGTTTCGGTATCCAGTTTCTTGTTGCGGAAGTGCGGCTCCATCCGGGACTTGGACTTGAGGTTGGCACTGGCAGTGTACGTACACACAGCCGCGTGCCCTTGTGTCTACGATGTGCATATCAAAACACATAACGTCACCGCTCTCGCGCCATGTGTATCTTTGCGGACGCATCCGCCGCAGCAAAGGGCGCGGACACGGCTTGTTGGAGCTACGGTAGCGAAACGTTTTTGTTAGTTACGACGCTACACTTGGAATCCATGACTGCACCACAACACAAGGACCTGCCACGGATTTGATTTCAAAACTTCATACAACCTGGTCCGCCACTTTGAGAACAGACATCTAGAACCCTTATCCTAATCCGAATTGTTCCTATCCTTTTTCCTGTGACACACTTTTGAGATACGGAGGGCTCCTCTTATATACCGTGGTCTCCTTTTGTCCTCACGTCGGGTCCGGTCTTTTTCTTTCTTTCCCAAGCTCTATCAGATACCCCAACACTCGCGATATCACAACCTACCCACGACTTTGTTGGATAAGCCTTTTTCATTGACTTCTGTCCGATTCGAATTAAATATCGATATTGCATTCTTCATACGGCAACCAGATGGGTCCTACAAGCGCCATGGACTCGTTACCCAACGAGGTATGTTATCGTGATGTTATCCATTCCTTATCACTTACACGCAATCCCCTCAATATGCGCCTTATCGCACTAGCGCCAAGCATCGTGCGCTAACAACCACCCCGCGACGACGGGAACCAGATTCTGAATGACATCCTCGACTTGCTTCCAACTCGCGCTCTTCTTCCGCTTGTGCGCGTGAACAGCCATTTCTACTCGGTCGCCTTGCACATCCTCCACCAGCGCCTTTTGCAGGCCGCGGCTTTGCCAGAACACCGTCTCATCCTCGAATGCTACCATCCCAGCGCGAAGCTCTCGACCCCATACCTCTACTGCGACTATCTCCGCACAGATAAACTCGGCGCTGGTCCCAATGGCGATGACGAAGCCCACGGGCCCGAACCAGAGCCGACTCTTGCCGGGTTGAAGAGCCTATACTCCCACTTCAGACCCGTCGTCCAGGAGGAGAATCGCCGACCAAGGCTACGATACCCGAGGCGATCACAACAGCAGCAGCAACAGGAGGCCAACAATGGAGAAGCGTCAGCAGAAATCAAGGAACACAAACCGTCCGAGGAGATCTTCCTCGACGAAGGCGAGCTCTTCTCCCAGCTCTGCTGCACAACCAACCTCGTCAAGGTTGGGCCGAAGCCCGGCTTTTTCCTCAGCAACGTCAACGTAAGCGACGGCGTCATGCGCATCTGGCGAAGTTGGCTATCCGATCAGACCAAGACCCCAACCTCGACAGCGCCGTCATCAGCATCCTCATCAACTACAGAATTGCACGGAAAGCCAATAGAAGAAACCCCCGAGGAAAGAGCCGCAAGACTGCAAAAGGCCAAAGCGGCCCGAGCCGTTCTCTGGGCTGATTCCGAGCGCAACGTCGGCGTCCGCTTCCGCGTCGTTCAAAAGCCGACCGACGATTACATCAACAACCGGCACTACCGCCGCGAGCAGCCGCTGCTTGTGCCGGCCGACGAAGCGTACGACGAGGACGAACAGCCGGTTGCCTACCAGCTCGAGTTCGACGAGGTGCTGGTTAGGTCGAGCCGGCTGCTCTTTATGATGCAGAAGAGCGAGGAGGTTAGCGAGGGTGTGGGAGGGAATCATGAAGGTACGGCTGTCATTGTGTCTTTTGCATGATTGCGAGTCTATGCCATTTGCCCCTTGTCCTGTTTTCTGTTCGACAAATATGGGATGATGCGAAGAGATACATAAAGAGAATGGGAAGGTAAGTTGGTATGGTTGTTTTTCAGATCTTGTCCGTTGTCACATGGAGCAAAAAAAAAAAAAAAAAAAAGCTCGGATGGGTGGGAGGTGTTGGGGTGTGCTTAAACCGGTTCACAACGGTTAGTTCACCCCAGCCTGTCTTCCATTCGAGGCTATCGCTTCTGTGACTGCGAGCAAAGATTGGACTACAACAAGGAATTTCCAGTAAAGCGGTTTATGACTCGCATGACCATCCTTTTCTACATTGTAAAAGAGTTGCAACTAATACTTTCTCGCAAAAACAGCAGCTGTCTTCATCGACCCAACTGGCCCAGTTCCAGTACCAGTCCAGATGATCTTCTGGCCTACAATGCTCATTGGCGGCGACTCGAATGCTTTTCATTGGAACCATATGAGCGCGAGGGAGATGACTGGCCGTGCATAATCCAACTCTCGGCATACTAGACACCATTTGGTGTTCAAGAGACACCTAAAATCCAGGGACAAATGACAGTTGGGACAATCTGTCCTCGTCTCTACTCAACAACCACCGGGTAATCGCCGTGGAAACCACCACTTACTTTCTTCTCTTCTTCTTTTTATTTTGGGCAACAAAGGTCCTCCCTACAGAACCAGCATCCATTCTAATACCGATAGACAAGCAGGAAAGCTGAGCTACTACACGGGATAGATGGTATAGATCGGTTACATGGGATAAGACAGGATACAGACAATGAAGCACTATGCAAGGCCCTCACAGATACAGGTCAGGCTAAGTTACGTCTCTGGTACCTAGATATGCGTTACGGATTCATGGATTATGAGGAGTTTGGTTGGGAATGGGCTTTCAAAAGGTTTTCTTTGAATGGGGTTTTAGTATGGGCATCTCGCATCTCTATCTTAACTATTGGCATCCGAGCCAGCTGTTTAATATAATATTTTCCAACATTACTCGGAGTGGCCGAGATGTTATCCCTGCTCGATACTTTATTCATTGCTTTTCCGTGCTGTTGAGTATTAGACTTGGTCCTCCATGTTCCCCACGAAAGTACTTCCAACTCTAACGAGCCCGGCACAGAAGGGATACCATGACAACTCGACGTCATTTTATGAATCAACAATGCCAACATGAGCTGAACTCATGATCTTCAAAGAATCAGGGATGAATGGAAGGGAAGAGACTACGGGGAGCGAACATCCAGATGTCTACAACCTTGCGTCCCGTCCCTATCCCGGTGCTTATCCACGCTTTTGATGCATGGCATTAGGAACCATGGGCGAGAACATAGTTGCTTGTGGAACACAGCAATATATTTTCCCCTTCAGCACTCTTCGTGGACAGCTAGCAAAGAGTATATCCTCCCGACGTTGGATGTTCAAGACGGCTATTTTTGGAGATTAGTGAACAGCGAAAACTCCCTACCAGATGAGTTCAAACGTAAATTACTGAAACACATGGATTATTGTATGGAATTTTGTACTACGCGGTACCTGAATCTTACTCTGACTCTGCGGTCATCTCTGGACCGTTTGGTCTATGAGCTCTCCTCGTGTGCTCATGGCTGCCAGTCTGTCTTTCTACGTCTACCTACGTTCCCGTTCGGCCGTAGTGCGAGTAAAGGGGCTGGAACCGCTCGGCACGGGAACTCGCTGCACTCGCTTGGGATGGGATGGAATTTGTTTCCGATCTCAGGTTCGTGGCTTTTTCTGCCAGGTCGCCTCTTCAGCCTCTTTGTGTAACCGGTCACGGCTTGGATCTTCATGGACGTGGGAGCTCTAGGAAGGAGAGACGGGAATGGATGGGATGACGTGGGACGTAGCGGTGGTTGAGTGGGCTGGATTTGAGGGAGCTGACCCTGCCGTGTGGATGGAAAGGTATGGAATTTAATGAAGGTATAGATGGGAGTATTTCTTGAAGCCATAATGATTCCCCGAGAACGTGATGACTGAGAAGGGAGTGAACCGACATGAAAGTGGGAGAGGACTGTCGCCGTCGAGGGTTTGCACTAACATTTTTTGGAGACAGCCCCTGAGCGAAGTAAACAATGGACATCCCATAGGTACCTCCACTCCCCACGTCAGTCCGCTACCAAGAGGCATCTTTCCGACGTTGTGTCTTCGTGTGAGCTTGATGAAAGAGAAGGGAAATGTTGTCCCTCCTGACTGTCGAAATCGGGCGTCAAGCTCAATATAATGTCAACGACATTGCTGTTGACTTCTTTTGAGGCCCTTCTTCCCTTTGAAGTGGTCTCGGCTCAGTGTGTACGGACGTAGCCAGCTGCGCCGGTTCCACTGTGACGCCCGGGCTGGTGTGCCCCTTACAGCAGAGACAACCTCAGAAACCCCCCTGGTGTGCCTGTGGCACCTTGAGGTTCCCTGTACGTGCCATAGCTCGCTAAAATTCCCCCACTCGTCGACGATATCCATTGCCCTTCTCGGGAGTCTGGTCCTGTACATGAGTTGGCCAATTGTTGTAACTTGGCCCGATGCTGTGCAACAGGAGACTGACTGAGGTATTGATGTTGTGTTCTCGTATTGCAATTCATGAGGCGGCAATTTCCCTTCAAAAAACGCAACAATTCGATGACAAGATAAGGGAGCTGGGGAAAGAAGCCCAGCCCAGAGCTGCTGCTGCACGGGAAGGCGCAGGGGACGAAGCGCCAAGAGGGAGGATTTTACGGGCAGGTGCTGTGACACAGGACTTCTTTCCTTCTTTCTCTCTTTTCGTTGGAAGAGCTGTCGGAACTCGATGCAATTTTCATTTTTTTCGCATTTCGCTTTTCGCATCTCTTTTCGACCTTATCCCGCATGGTGACATTATGGAAAATCTCAACTTCTTTTATGTCCTTCTTCCTGACAAATACCATGCAAAACGGTAGTGCCGCTCGCCTTTGGTCTCAACGCCCTAGATCACCAATTTCTCCCTTGGCTCCCTTTGGGGAAGTCAACCCCTCTTTCTTCTTTTCTTCTGTCAAAGCAGGCGATCACACACTGCTAACTTTGTCCCCCCAGCATTATCACCAAAACTCAGAAAGCAACCCGATGCGGAACAAGTCGACGCCGTGTCTCCCGAGACATTGGCGCCCCCTCCCGCTTCAAGTCCCGTTTCAGCTCGCTGAGAACAAGGTGGATGAGCGTGCAACCGACTGCTTGGGTGGTCCAGGGGGTGGAGGGTGTTCACGATGCTATGTACCGGCCCTCATGATCGCCGTCGACCCGACCACCCAAAAACTCGCTTGCACCTCATATTCAGATGTTCTCGCCGGGAACGGATCGAAGCGGGTTCCTTTTTATCCCTAAAGTTGTGAATCTTGGGGTTGCTTCAAAAGACGAGTTCTCGGTACCGCATGGGATACTCGGCGGTGCGACCTGAGCTGCTGGCCTTCTTGTCTCCAAGAAAAGAAAACATCCAACTCTTTCAGCTGCATGAGTAGGAAGTGCCCTTTGCATGCCAAGTACCTTTCCGATTGTCCATCACTTCAAATATTTCTTTTTCTGACAGCGGGTCGGGGTGGAAGCGGGAGACCAGCGGGCTGGGAACTTGGAAAGAGGGAGCCAAACACAGGGCGACAAAAAAGACTTCGACATTCCTTTTTCGAGAGTTCCCAGACGGATCAGTTCCCGTCAGGGTGGTATTCATCTACCTTGTCAACAGGTAGGGATCGGACCCATCTCTTGTCTTGCCTTGCCCGGATCTGTTCCGACTTTGTGTTACTACAAGCCGATGCTCCCTCATGGCGCTCTTGATCGCCGTCGGCCACCCCCAGGCATCGAGGTTCTCATACCGACTAGCTAGCCCCCGTTTGTCTCTTGCTTCCTTGTCAA
This sequence comes from Sordaria brevicollis, assembly GCA_033439795.1. NCBI lineage: Eukaryota > Fungi > Ascomycota > Sordariomycetes > Sordariales > Sordariaceae > Sordaria > Sordaria brevicollis. The sequence continues at coordinate 1,022,649 of JAUTDP010000006.1, forward strand.
AAGTCTGCCAGACGTGGGCGTCGACATGTGGTAGCCCCGAAAGCCAACGTCATGAGCAAGGCTCTGCAGTCTCACAAGCGTGAAAGTGTGCCTGATCTCGTGTGGGCCTCTGTCTGTGTGACATGTCTGCTCGGTTCTCTTATACCGTTGTCGAGTAACCCTTACCTTGTTCATGTTTCCCTCTTCTCTCCTCTTGCCAGTCCGTTCCTCGTTTGTGTCACTCGACTGCTTCGTTATCGACTGCTGGACAGCGGAAACGGGACATCAACACTTGCTCTGGTAATAAGCAGCTGGATCGTGCTTTGGGAATTGGGAATCCGGGACGTCGAGCTTTCTTGACTGGGCACTTGGAAGTGGACACTCGGGATATAGCCGGCCTCAGTATGGCCTTGCCGCCGCCTCCCCTTCCGGTCAAGGACCTCAAAACCAAGGATTCCTTCTCAAATCTGCAGGAGACAATGCCTCCTATAAGCGCATCACCACCGCCAAACAGACCGCTACCACCAACACCAAGCTCAAGGAAGGGTACGGGACATAGTCGATCTGGATCAGCATCAAGCACCATTAGTCCCCCGAGGAGCCCGCCACCGACTCGGCCACCCCCCTTAAGATCTCAAGCTTCGCTGAGCACAATTTCGGAAACCCGACCGGAAACGGCGTCATCATTGGGAAAGAAAGCCGGGCATGCAAGACTACACACGCAATCTTCATGGACATCTCTAGCTTCAACCACAAGGGCTATCAAGTATGGGCGAGGAAAGGACAGTGGCGTCGAGCTGGTACCACAACCAAGCGATGATCCTGAAGACCCTTTGGTAAGTTCATGCGCTTTCTATCCATCAATTATACAAGCTCATAGGCTCACCTTCCCAGAACTGGCCTCGCTGGCGTAAGGAGCTGAGCTTCTATGCTCTGCTGTTGATGGTAGCTCTGACTGGAGTCTTGAAGACGGCCTTCATCAGCGTGAATGCCCAAGTGGCTGATGGGTCCCGGGTATCATACACTGCGGCCGCAGCCTTGACTGGTGTCCCGTTGATTCTGTCTGCCTTTATAGGGCTCGTCAGCCTTGTGATGTCGAGACTATGCGGTAAACGGCCGGTCTATCTCGTTTCGTCATTACTGTTGTTCATTGGAACCATTTGGAACACCAGCGTGAGGAACAGCTATGGCCAATGCCTGGCCGCGAGGGTCTTTCAAGGTTTGGGATGGGGTGCATTCGATACTCTGGTGCAGAGTTCCATTTACGACATGTTCTTTGTAAGTTCATCACACTCTTATCGATTAAATCATGTTCGCAGCTAACTCTTTCAAGGAACATGAACGCAGCCTTCGGGTTTCAATCTACACCATTGTTGCCATCACAACTACATGGGGACCACCACTTCTTGGAGGAGTAACATCACGAGGCCCGACTGGGTTTGAATTGCAGTTCACGATTCTCAGCTGCTTTTTGGTCCTCGCTGTGCCAGCCATTGCCCTCGGTGTACCTGAGACAGCATATGACCGTACTTATACACTGCCTCGGATTGACGAGGCCAGTGAAAGTCCATACAAGGCTTCCATGTGCCAGGGTATCCGCCGGGACCGCATCTTGGACATCATCACCGACTACATCGTGAAGATGAAGCCATATTCCTACACCCGTGGATCAGCGGATTTGGTAACTCTGCTCCAAGCATCTCGAGCTTTCATCGCACCCACCACTCTTATTCTGCTCTTCATGTCCTTCCTACCATACTCTTCCCTCTGGGCCTTGAGCTCATCTCTATCACTTGTGCTCTCCCCCAATCATAGTTCCACCACTATCGGGACCCTCATGACAGGCCCCTGGCTCTTCGCCACCGCTACAGCAGCCATCTTCACGCTCCTACCACTCTTCCTGCCTCAATTACAATTACAGTTCCCCTTCTTGGCATTTATCCCACAACAAATTAACAAGAAAATTACCACAGCCGCTATCACAACCGGCTCCCTCATCGCTTTCATCGGTATCCTCGGCTTCGGCCTACACATCGACGCGGGCATCCGCAGCGACAAGATCTCGGATACGTTGAATCTCCCAGCTCTCAGCTTCATACTCGGTCTTCTCGCCGCGGGCTCATACATCATGGACATAGTGTCTCGTCCCTTAATTCGTTCGGTCACTACGGCATCCACGTCCAACAACCAAAAGGTGGCTACCAGGAATGAGAACGAGAACGACATGGTGGCAGGCGTGACGTGCTGGAAGACGCTATTTGCTGGGATCCTCGTTATTGCTGTTCCTCCGAGTAGCGCCGCGTCTTTGTCGGAGGGGCATGGATTGAGAGATGTCTCTATCGGGTTTGCGGTAGTCCAAGTGGTGATTGGTGCTGTCGTAATGGGAGTCTGGTGGTTCTATGGCGAGGCAGGCGAGGCGGTAGTTAAGAAGTGGGATGCGAGGGTGTTGAAGTTGGAGGATGATGGCCCTTCTGGAGCGACGGTGAATGGGAATGGGACTGTCGGTGGGAGGGAGGGGAGTTTCTTTGATACGGATTGAAGTCAAGGTTGAGAGTACTGGCAATGGTAAGGGGTACGATAAAAAATGACAGGAACGAATAATGACAACTATGGGTATGGTTCCGGCATGGGGTATTGGGCATATTGGACATATTGGACACACTCATTTTACGATTTCATGGACGGACGGTTAATTTATAAGGAAAAGGAAACTTGGTGATGTAAATGCTAGAAATGGGTTGCCTTCAGGAAGGGAACGCGGGGCTGCAGAGCAATTGATCCTACTGTAATTGCGTTTTTCGTATTTGTTGATAGTGTCCGCCTGTGTGTTGCAAGAAGTACTAGGTACCGAAATCCTCATGAACGGTAATGAAATTCTCTAAACGCTTCAATCACCCGTGCTTGTTGCAAACTGTCATGAACTCACATGCAAAATCCAAGTGACAAAAGTCTGTGTTGTGCATACCAGTTTAACCTGATTTTTGATTGACAACCAATGATCATAAGGTATTTATCTGTCAGGAAACCATTCTTTCACCTCCGGCTGAAGTTGGTGATGGTCAAAAGTAGGTTTTGGGACCATGTAGTGTCTAGAGTATTTAGTGCTCAGTCAAACTTGGGAATAACCTCACTTTGTTATTGACCCCTGACTTACCGTCGCCGCCAAGCCCCCTTGAGACCGGGGTGTCGCCGTTGCAACGGGCAACAACCCTAACCCCCTCTTTGATCTTCTCACAAATGCCAAGAATTTTCTGATAACGCCGAGGTTCGGCGAATGGGAAGAAGGGCCATGGATTTTTTTCTCCATTGTGCTGTGTTTCCTTTCTTTTTTTGGGCGGGAATAAAAAAGCGAGTGTCGCTGTGAGAGCTTTTGCTGCTTTTGGAGGTACCGCCAATCAACACCACCGGGCACCACCACCAGCACTGCGCTGCAAAACAACCCGACACCTCAAAAAACCCCCAACGCCACACGCGGCACAATCTGACAGGACCGGAACCCGCGGGGTGAAAGAACTGGAAAAGGACTCATCTTGAGTCTCACTCAGAGAAGGGGGATATTTGAGGTTCGGTTGGGTTGGTGTTTTGTTGACAGGTCGGGTCGGTCAGCGCGCTGCAGTCAGACAGACGGTCGCTCGGATTTTGAGCAGAGGCAGTCCAGTGAGACGGGAGGGAAGATAAAGAAAGGAAGACCGAGATTGGTGGCCGCTCTATCATTCATTAACTTGTGTGCGCTCATCTTCCACCTCGAGTTCGCCTATCTACGGGAACCACTGCTAGGACACTGTTAGAGCTTGTTATAGTAAGTGGGGCTGCCACATCACAAGACACCATCATCAATGAGTGGTACTTCCCGATATGTCTCCGCGGGTTTGCGGTCGGACAAGCTAAAGCTATTCTTGTCATCGACGGCGTCATCCGGACTGTCGGTGTCAGTTATTAAAGGGTCAGCATGCCGGTCTAGATGGTCGTCGACTTCAACAGTTGCGACGAACCGCCAAGGTCTATCACCCGTGCACCCATCTCATAACTCCTCATCAAGAGTACGAGTCCGAGCTACCCCAACAGCCCAGACATCATCAGCAACAACACCATCATCAAGGAGGTCTCTAAACACCATGGCCGGATACTCAACCATCGTGTCCAAGCCCACGTTGGGTGTCGCGCCTGAGGAGGCCAAGGACCACCATGTTAGAGATGCTAAGGGTGAAATCATCGGGTTCCAGAACCCGCATCCGTCTGCCGGTGTCTTGCGCAACACTCTGCAGACAGTAGGGAGGATGTTTTTGTAAGGAGCATCAAAGCGCTGTCCCGGCATTGTCTGGCTTGATGCTAACACGCCCTTTACAGGTCAAGACTCCAGGGCAAGATGCCAGCTCCCGACCTGTCCAATGTGCAGATTCCCGTCATCAAGCCTCACTTCCTCGAAGAGAAGTCTTCTCAGGCGCAAAGCAGCAGCAGCGACACCAAGTCCCTGCGCGCTACCTGGCTCGGCCACGCATGCTATTACGTCGAGTACCCCAACGGCCTGCGCGTGCTCTTCGACCCCGTCTTTGAGGATCGCTGCGCACCGAGCCGCTTCGTCGGGCCCAAGCGGTACACCCAGCCGCCGTGCAAGTTGGCCGACATTCCCAAGCTGGATGCCATCGTCATTTCGCATTCGCACTATGACCATCTCTCAGAGCCAACGGTGCGTGAGCTTCACAAGCACAACCCAGAAGCGCAGTTCTTTGTCGGCTTGGGACTGGCGAGTTGGTTCCACGCCACGGGTCTCAACAAAGTGACGGAGATGGACTGGTGGGAGGATGCCACCTTGACCGTCAAGAAGCCCATCACGACCGCCGACGGCAAAGAGACTGTCGAAGAGATTGAGGCGCAAGTGTCTTGCTTGCCATGCCAGCACTCCTCAGCCCGTACCGGCTGGGACAAGGACACCACCCTTTGGTGCTCCTTCGCCATCAAGTCAGGCGGAAAGTCAGTCTGGTTCGGCGGTGACACAGGCTACCGCGCCGTGCCGGAAATGCCGGCGGAGGAAGACGACTACGGACCGAAGTACGACTCGCTGCCTCGCTGCCCTCATTTCAAGCAGATTGGTGAGCTGCGGGGGCCCTTTGACTTGGGTTTGATTCCCATCGGCGCGTATAAGCCCAGGTGGATGTGGAGCGGCTTGCACTCGAACCCGTATGATGCGGTAGAGATCTTCAAGGACACCAAGTGCGAAAAGGCATTGGCGATTCATTGGGGTACCTGGGTGTTGACAATCGAGGAGGTGGAAGAGCCACCCAAGTTGTTGAAGGAGGCGTTGAAGACGAGTGGTATGCCGGAGACGGGCGTGTTTGATACATGCGCCATTGGCGAGACCAAGGAGTATTGAGATGTTGCGAAAAGGAGTTGGGAAGGGGCATGATACCCGGCGTGAAACTGGCTTTAAGGCTGAAGAGAATCTGTACGATAGGTAGGAAAAGGACTGGGCAATGCACACGGATGATGGCCCCTACAACGGTTTGATGATCGAAGAAACAATAGAACTGAAATCAGCATCCTAGTACTAGTCTGTGTCCATTTCGGTGATCATCATCGGAATGCAGCTGCCAACTGATAGCGATGGTTGGCCACGAGCGCCTCCTGCTGTCTTCCAATGTTACCCCGCCCAATTCTAGGCCGTTTGATGGCGAGCTGATCTGTCAATAGTGGCATCTGTTACCAACCGTCAAATCTTTTCCGCAGTGACTTTCTTATCACGACGTCCCGTCCTTTTCCCTCAGTTCTTACACTTCCTAACCAACAAAGGAGATATAACAGTCACGATCAGCCCGTTTGTTTCAGCCCTTCTCAAGTCAAACATCGCAATCACCATTATTCTCGGAGCTAGGAGACGGCCAAACATGCCGCAGGAACAGCAACTCCGGGACGGAGTCCCCACTCACGGCCCCGCTACCGGCCCATCCCTTATCTCCACCACTTCCGCTCCGGCCACGGTCCCGGCTCCCGCTCCGACGGACGATGTGTCTTGCACCAGCACCTCCGACCAGACAGCTACACTAGAACAAATCGACAATTGGGCACGCACAATCTACAACTACCACCGAATGCACCAGCCCCTTCCCACCTTCTCTCCTCCTCTTCCTTCGCCTCCTTCTCCATCCCTCGAAGACGGCGAAGAGCCCACCCGTCTAATCTTCACCCTCTGCTCCCTCGACCTACGCGTAGCCCATTACGCGTCCCACCTCTTCCTCACCACCTTTCTTCCTTCTTCATCATCCACATCCACCACCTCCACCTCCACCTCAGCAGAGCCTCGCAAACGAGCCTACAAATATCTCCTCTTCTCAGGCCACTCCGGCCTCTTAACCCGTTCCTTAACCGGTCATCCCTCGGAGGACAACAAAAAGTTTCAATCCGAAGCATCCCTCTTCGCCTCAATCGCCCTATCCCTTGGCGTCCCCCCCTCGTCCATCCTCGTGGAGGAAAAATCAACTAACACGGGCGAAAACGTCCGCTTTACTTACTCCCTGCTTCAAGAAAAGGGGATAAAAGTTGATGAGATCCTGCTGGTACAGAAACCGTATATGGAACGGAGGACATGGGCGACTTTTGGGGCGCAGTGGCCTTTTGATCTTTCGGAGGAGGTGAGATATAGTGTGACGAGTCCGCCGTTGGATTGGAGGGAGTATCCTGATGAGGAGAGTGGGAATGGGAGGGAACTGGTGATGAATATTATGGTGGGGGATTTGGTTAGGTTGAAGGAGTATGCGGATAGGGGGTGGCAGGTTAGGATGGAGGTTCCTGAGGAGGTGTGGGAGGCGGGGAGGAGGTTGGTGGAGGATGGGGGGTTTGGGGGGCATTTACCGCAGAGGTTTCGGCTCTGAACTTGAAGAATGGGAGCGCATATTGGGATGCCGAGGAATGTATGTACTACCTCTATGTAGGTCAATATGCGCATGCTAGGTGAACGGCATTTGGCAAGCCACATGCTGGTCTTTCTTACTGCTAGGAGAGAAGCTCTTTTGTGGATAGTTTTCAGTTGATAGTGAAATGATCGATGTTGTCTTGGTCTTATTTTCTCTAACAACGCCAACTAGTGTCCTAGAAACCATCAAACTTGTCAGTCAACCCAAACACAAAACACAAAGCGAAAAACAGGCACATGCTCGACACCTATGAAACGCACTCGCACACAAATCCAGGAAAACGCAACTGTGATATCCATATCCTTTTCTCGATACTGGGTACCATATCGTCATATCCTTTTTTTTTTTTTTTTCTAAGCCTTTCTGATGGATGGCTGCTCACACTTCCTGTATGCTCCCATAATCCATGCCAAATTCCTCCTATGTTGACCTCTTTTTTCTTCCTTGTTTATCCTTCACGGTATCCTCCCTTTTCTTCCCCTTCCTTCTTCTTTTTTTCTTCCCTTCGGGCCTTCGTCAAGTCGAGCAGCCGTAAAACGTTACTCTCAATACTAAGGAGCAACACAAACAACCATCGGCGGCGCTCCCGGAGTTGGAGCCGGCGCCGCGGGGGCAGCTCCTACAACGCTGCTATTCGGCAAAACCGTTCCGCCGGACATGTACGCGTATCCACTAACAACCTGCGGAGCAGTCTGGACCTGCTGGACCGGGACGGGGTAGTACGTGACCGGACCCGGAGCCGGAGGAGGCGGCGGGGGAGGCGCGGCGGGAGCGAAGCCTCCGGTGAGGTAAGTCGTGGTCGTAACGGTGTTGGTTACGATTGGCATCGGGGGAGGCGGCGGAGGAGGGGGAGGAGGCGCGGCCTGGAAGAAGGTGGTGGTTGTTTGAGCGGCGTAGGGAGCGCCGGGGAAGACGATGTAGGGAGACGCCATGGTGTAGAAGATTGGCTGCTGTTGGTGATGATGTTGATGGTTTGGATCGAGAGGGTTCGCGGTGTGTGAACTTGCGGCTGCACCTGCTGCGGCGCCTGTAGCTGCTCCGGCTGCTGCTCCTGTCGCTGCGCCTGCTGCTGCACCGGCTGCGGAATGATGGTCTCCGGCTGCGGAATGATGGTCTCCGGCTGTCGAATGATGGTCTCCGGAATCACCTGCAGGTTCGGTGGTATCGAGCTCTGAGGGTGGCACCGTAGGAGGTACGGGATCAGCTGGGGGGACAGATTTGTCGTCTTGATCGCCTGCTTCGCCGGACATAGCGTCGAATTTCTTTACAGGCGGTTAGATTCGAGGTGTGACGAAGTAAAAAATGGAAATTGCAGGTAGGCAGCTGGGGCTTTTATAGGAAATGGGAGGAGTACTGACCTCGGGAAGCAAACCGTTGCTTTCGGCAAGGAGAATCCCTTGAAATGCGTCAGACACGGGAAGAAGGGGCGCCGGATGGGTCGTCGCCGGCGACTGAAGAGGGCGTGGCTCGATATGGTGTGAATGGTTTGGAGTTCAAGGGGACGATATATCTGGCAGTGCCTGAAATACTTGGAGAGGCAGATGTTAGGGTTTTGGGACTGGAAACGGATGGAAGTGACACGAGCTCCAACACTCCATGATTACCTGTTGACGGCGGTGAATCGTAATAATTTGACAGTTTGTGTCTCTTCTTACAGTATCCATTACAAGCAAGGCCGGAGCGATCTGGATCTGGAATCCTCGTCCTTCTGCGGATGTGGGTCAGTCATTTCCCACGTTGCTCGTTCCGACTGCCTGCCCCCGTTTGCCTTTTTCCACTCGGGATGAAGCCGATAACATTCACATGGAGAGGCATCACCACCTAAGTCTGGGGCCGGCGGTACTCTGTGCCAACGTCCGGTCAGTCACCGGCACCCTCTAGAAATTCATGGAATGGTGGTATGTGTACGCCGGACGAGTAACTCAAACTAGTGATGTGTAATTTGACTCGTAATGGTATCCATGAACATTGTGGCTATATCACACTGCCACATTCACCCTCTCTTGGTCGTTCCATCTCTCTTGGCCTGATGTACTCCACGTACTCGAGCTTCCACTCTACTTTCTCTCCTCGGCAAGCATCTTCTCCGCCGCCTTTGACAGATCCTTCAACGCATCTTGACGCTTGTACTTGGCATCCTCGATGACACCTGCAAGGCAGAAGAGTGTCAGTGACTAGAAGACAGACAGGCAATATTTTACCCAGGGTGTATGTCTGCTTACCAAGATCGGCATCACTCGAGAACCTGGTGCTCCAACGCACAAAAGTGGTGTCGGCGAATTCGCCAGAGGTTACGCTCCAGAGACGAATGGTGTTGACAACGCTGGAATAGCTAAGCTCGGGTTCGGCATTGATGACGCTGAAGGTGATGAAGTGTTCGAGGTTCTACATAGCAATGAATATGTTAGCCACAAGTTACAGACCTGGAAGGAAACATCATGTTGCTTACGCTGTGCTCGTCCTGCTTGACCTCGATGATATTGCCATCCTTGAAAGTCCACCTCACAATGTCGGTCTCCTCGCTGGTACCCTTAACATGCTCGGCCTTGGAGATAGCAGACCAGAACTTGTCGAACTCCTGGAGCTTGATGAAGTGCCAGACAAACGAGAGGGGAGCCTTGATCACAGCACTCTCGACGACCTCGCCGATGAAGCTAAAGGGCTTGCCAGACATGGTTGTGGATGTAGTTGTGATTTGGTTGACAGTAATGTTTTTGGTTCGATTGGTGTAGTGTTTTGAAACTTCGAGTGAGATGAATTGGCGATGGGTTCGAATTGGTGTATTTAATAGCTTGAAGCAAAGAAGAGTGCAATGTGTGTGTGTGTTTGTTGAAAGGAGGGGGAAACGAAGAATTGGAGTAGATTGGAGAAGATTCCAAACAGATATATTGGGCTGATTGTTCAATACGTCATACGGAGATCACAGCACAATGATAGGATGGCAATCGCGGGGTCTGGATGTCGTCTTGCGGTTTCCATTGAGGAAAGCGATGCAGCTTCCCGTATAGAGACATGATGGCAAATTCGCCTTCATTTCGACAATCTTTGTCTCAGGCAATTGCTGATTTTGACCATCTTTCCTTCCTCAAATTCTTACCAGGTACAATGGTGGTTACTGCCTTGTATAGTCGAGTGTCTTACACGGAAGCAATGGTCTTGGCATTTCTATGTTGCTGATCGTCTTGGCATCTCTGAATGGCTTCACTCCACGATCATCACATCACGGCGAATCAAATTGCATCGCTACCAGTTGCATATGGCAGTTCATATATCACGAATTATCACATGAGGCACAATCACCATGAACTTGTTATGAGTGGTATCAATTAAACATAGGGTATCGAACACGAGGTATGCTGAACAACGGAATACTGACCAACGTGAACGCCTAGACCTCTCGCTATCCCATGCCCCGAACCCTAATCAGACACCAACTCCATAGCCTGTGGTACATTTGCCATTCCTTCCTTACAAAGCCCTTTGATCACTCCTACAAACTCCGACCTTCTTCATTACCCGACAATGCACTTCCACAATCCACCGAGTCCTGCCCAAGTCCATGCTTTCGTTCCATCCTCCAGTCTCCAGTCCCAGATCGAGGCTTGACTAACCCATCGCAGATCTTCTCGTTCAGTACTCGGCTTTCTTCTCAATGTCGATAATCGGCCTCTTCGGGGGCTTCTCTGCACAAACGTCGACGTCGTGGTGCTCAGTTAGACGATCAGACCTCCCATCTGCGTGACCAGGTCAAAGGTGCCCTGCTCTTGTCCAAGTCCGCCTCCCTGTCCAAAGAACTCGCTTCGCGGCATCGAGACCGTCTCCTGGCAGAACAAGCAAGCCCAATGGATGGTGTCGAGGTTCACGGCGCCCTCGATCCTGAGAAAGTCGTAGGCATCCACGCCTGGACGCTCCATGCACTTCGGGCAGGGTCTAGGATCGTTCTCACGTTGGTCAAACCGGAACTTGATCCAGTCGTCATACTTGCGGATATGGTCAAGGAACTGATCCGCCCTCAAGAGCCTGTGTCCGAGGCACAGGTCTGCCGTAAGGAGCTTCGTGCACGAGCACTTGAACAGCTTGCCCGCGGTTCGAACTTGGCGCGGCTGGTTCTGGGCAATGGCTTGGGCCAGCGAGCTGGACACAGGAGGAGTGGCCACCGGGAAACTCGTGTCGTTATGGAACCTCATCATGGTACCGGCGACCGCATCAGGCTGGTAAGCCTCGTGGGAGTTGGCAAAGTGGACCGGGCCTGGGTTGAGTGTGGTGCCGGCACCGGTCGGACGAGGTCCCTGCTTAGCCTCCTGCTCGGAGCAAGGCGCGCAAAGGAAGGCTCGCGACTTCGCAATTTGCTTGTTCGTAAACCAGCCAGGCAGCCCGTTGAGAAGGAGCTGGCGGCTTTGATTACTGCAATGCTCGCAAAGCTTATGCGGCTCCGAATGGCACAGATCGGCACAGGTGCGGACCACTCCGTTGTTGGCCAACTGGGGATCGAGGGTGCAAGGAGGCATCGTAGAGGCCGGGTCGACACGGGCGTCCTTTGTACAGAAACTCACGACCTCGAAGCTGGAATTCTTGGCCGTCTCGATGATCGGGGAACTGCATTCGGGCTGTCCCTGATGTGCGGGAAACACTCTGGGCATCGCCAGCAGAGCGGGGATGGTAGGAAAGCCAATGACGTCGTCTTTCCATCCAACGTAGTAAAGTCCTGCCGGGCGCGGAGGCATGGGGAGGTTCGACTCCTTGTACAACATTGGAATGGCTTCGTCTGGCTTCTTCTCCCAAGGCCGGTTGGGGAGCTGTGCGGTTGGGACCAGAATGTGGCGGATCACAGTACCGTTGGAAAGCTGCAAGAAACCTAGTTGCGAGCAGGGTCTGGTCCTGGGCCTGGTATCGGGCTTGACAGATAGTCGGCTGAGTAACTGAACAAGCCGGAAGTCATCGGCTGGCTTCGAAGGCGCCATGGTATCGCTTTTCGCCATTTCGGTCGTTAACGTGGGTGGTGGTCGTACTGCGAGGGACTTGCTTGTCAATCTGCATGGTTATCAGTTAGCAGTCGGTCAAGTGGTGTACTAATGGGGACTGTGAGGCTTACCAGAGTGTGCGACGATGGTTTAGTTTTGATGGTAAGGAGTGTGTGGTTTGGTAGACGAAGAAGGGAGAAATTCCTATGCTTCCCATGAGAGGGAAGAAATTTAAATACCCTTTAGGGAGGGAGTTGGCCGTCAGTAACCTTGAAACCTTGGGATGGTTGCCAGGGACGATTGTAGACGAATAGCTATGCTGATGGCGAGCTTGAGTCACTGTCATCTGAACAGATGAGAAGAACAACAAGGTTCCGACTGTTTTGTTCGGGATGACGAAGCTGGATCTCTGTGGGACATCACCATATCAACATTCACCGAGCTCGGAACAGGCAGATGCTGAGGAGAACATTGGAGTTGTTCCGGTGAGACATCCATGTCCAGGGGAACAATGCCATTGTTCTCCGGCGATGGTCATGTAAAGGCCGAGGGTGTGGACGATGTTGGTCGTGGTTTAGACGTGCGCCATGATCCCCTGAACACGTCAACTTTTTGAGAACAGTTGGACCATTCAGTAGGGAAGTCAGCTGGTGATCCTATAAAGATACTTGGTCGAGAAAAATAATAGAACCTCGGAATCGAAGTCGATCAAGGACTCGGGGCGACAAGGATTTATATAGAATCTCGATAGCTAAGGTACGCGAGTTCATGAACACCCTAGCTACCGCATTTCATATGAGACACACAAACAGCATGGACGCAGCGTATGCCTGATATGGACAAGACCAATGCTCAACAGTCACTTGCGACTGCTGTTGTTCATGGTGTCTTGGCATGGAGAGTGAAGGGCTCACCAACGTTTCTGTTGGGAGGTGTGACGGTGGCTTGAGGGTTGACGGTCGTTCTGGTAACTCGAGACGGCAGATACCGAGGCATGGTTTCGGCCTCAACCTGGAACCTGAAGAGAACCTGGTGAATGGTCAGAACAGGTGAATGGTTACTAGGTGGAAGGTGAATGGTGGACGGGTAATGTGAATAGTAGGGACGAGTGAAGGGGTCGGAATGGGAGGGCACAGACGTACTGTACCTACCTCTACCTACAGCTGCGATCACCGATACCAAGATGGAAGGGTAGCAGCGTCATGATGAAAGTCACTGTTGATTGAAGTCAACAGCTTGATTCATTTGATCCTTTTCGCCATCGAGTTCGTGTCCCATATATCCGATTCGTCATACATGCCCCTGCCAAGTGGAAAGGGATGGAACATGATCGGAGAAATGAATGGCTCTCATTATGGGAGATGCGGGTTCGTGAGATAAACATTCAGTGATGAAGAAAACAAACAGCAAATGTTGTTCATGATCAACATGGGATCTGGTGTGATGAAGTGGAAGACTGTTGAAGCCTACAGAGGTGTACAGGATACATGGGTTTCTCCTGCCTGGTTTGTTTTCCAATGGCAAATATTTTGTACAGGACTAGTAGCTTCGGTCAGCGCGCCAGTTGGTGTCGGCTGGCAGCGGGAACTAGTGTTAACAATTACAGAAGCACTTCCGTTCTCGCTGTACACAATAAACTTGACACGAAATATCACCACTTTTTTGAAATGGCATTCTATTTGCACCATGGTCTCAATAACGGCTTCAAAGTTTTAACCAAAACTTTATGAGAATGAAGGACTGTCTCGCTAACCATTGCCTGCCAGATTGCTTATCAAGCCACAGATCTCAATCTCGAAAAACATGACCCGATCTGGACACCACCTCACTTTCTGAGGTTCCACGGTAGCCTATGGACTATGTATCCATGCGCTTCATCTGGGAGCGGCCGACACTGGTGATGGCGTCCATGGCTATGGATCTCAGGATACCACGTCGTTACCCGTCACTGACATCGAGAAGCATCGATGTCCACCTCAGGGCAATGAATGGTTCGCGGCACGGCGGCTACCTCCAAGATTCCAAGCGCGCTGGAAGGGCTGTGCCACACGCGTGCCGGAAGCCTTTTGATGATGCCGTGCCAGATTGCCGCGTGCCTGGGACGCTGTGCTCTGTTGCACGCCATCAATTTGCCGAGCTGATGGGCCCTTGGATGGCCAGGGAAGAAAGTGGCTGTCTCGCTGCTAAGAATTTGAGAACACCATCCAGTCGCAATGTCAAGCTTCTCTGAAAGACATCGCGCTTGTGAAGCAAAGGAGGAGTTTCCGCCATCGCCCCAAGATATTGGGAACCTAAATCTCACGTCATTCATCGCCCACTGGAAGCGCCAAAGCCAAATCGCCGACAACCAACAGATGGCAACCAAGTGGGGGGGAGCACCCGAAATTGGCGTAAAAGCACAGGGCTTGGATGGTGCAACGAGTGCAGCTCGTCGAGGTCTCGATTCCCGCTCATCAAGACCGCCGTTTAACGAGCCACAGACCTATAAGGCCTAGGACCGAATGGGATAAAAACCCTTGACCAAGCCAGGCCAAGCCTAGTCTACCTAGCCCAAGATCAACGCCTCAGCCGCAATGCCCGCCTAGCAAGGCAGGTGAAGCTCTTCCCCAGCCCCAGACAGGGGGGACCGCACCGTTGCACGAGAAGGGGGGACCTGGGGGTCCCATCTCTCCAAGATGGTGGGTGCATGGGTTCTTTTAGCGTCTTGAAACCCTTCGCGTCGTCGTCGTCGTGCTCGTATGTCAGCTTCCTGCCTCTTCTATTTCTCTCCTTTCCCGCTTCCGCCATCTCTCATATGCTCTCACTTACCACGCTCGCTACCCTGATGGTTCTACTGCTGGATGGATATTTGTCTCTCGTTCACACTCGCTATCCGTGAGTCTCGTGGGCTTCAACTTCCTTCGACAACACCATATTTGCTGGGGGTCCGCTTGATTACGTTTCTTTTGTTCACCTCGGTCTCACCTCCCCGAAATCACCTAACCACCAACACCCCTTTTTGGCCTTGGCGGGAAACTCGAACCCGGTACATGACTTGAACACCCACGGACTCGGACAAAATGCTCGGACTGTATAGCTTGTCGATCCTCCCGCCAACCCTGATTGCGCTTGTTCTTACATCCATCCCATGCGCCGCTATCAATATCGACTTCTTCGACTATCCGGTCAACGCATATGACTGCTTAACCCAAGCATCGACCACATCCAACTGCGCGGCGGGAACCCTGGCCGAAGCGAACTCGTGTTTCTGCAACAATGGCGGAAATTTCGTGACGGGGACGGCCCGTTGTTTGGCAGAGTCGGATCCGGGAGACCTTGCCGAGGTGTATGGCACGTTGAAATCCACATGTGCCGCAAATAATACGCCTCTGAATGTGGGCGAAGAACAGTACTACTCGGCTGCTGGCTTCACCGGCACCGCAAGGCCGACCAAGACGATAGCAACTCAAACTTCATCAATCTCAATTCTGACGACTCTCACTTCCGCGCCCACCTCCTTCATCACATCAACATTTCCCACGGAAACCGGTGTCTCAAGCGCACCGGAGGAGACAGGCACATCCGAGAATGATGCCGAGTCATCACGGACCGGGGACGGCGAGCTGAACGATGATGATGGATTGTCGACGGGGGCTAAAGCGGGCGTCATTGCTGGCTCGACCGTGGTAGGCCTGGCCATATTGGCGGGCCTAATCATGCTGTTTGTGCGATGGAAGAAGAAGAAGGACGGAGAAGAATCGCACCCAATGCTTCCAGAGCAGCGCGGCAATATGCTGCTCATACCGACACCGGCTGAAGCACGCGCCCTCGAGGAGGGCAGTAGTACCTCAGGGAACTCGGGTGAATGGTTAAACGATGCCAAATGGAGGCCCTCATCAAATCCGAGAGATCAACGCAAGAGCGGATTTAACTGGGAATCGCCCTATGATTTGGCATATACCGGAGAAGAGACTCAGCCCGAATCTCCAAGAAAAGAAGCAAGGGAAATGAGAGAGCGAGACCGAGCGGAGCTTCAGGGCTGCGATCGCCAACCAGTCGAAATGTCGACACAACCGCTATCGCCATTGAGAGCAACGTCGGATGACGATGCTGCTGCACAACGGTACTCGGGAACGGAGTGGGGGGCAGCGGACCTCGCAGGTGAGACAACCGCTTTGTCTCAGGGCCGGAGCGGGAGGTAGAAAAGACATGCGGTGCATAATGCGTTGGTTAATTTTTTTTTTTTGTTGTTTTTGGTTTAGACTTTATACCCCCGGGAATGTGATTTTCCTTTCTTTTTCTTTCAGAATCTTTTGGTCCTGAAATGTCATTTGGGCGGCGTCAAGGGTCTTGTTCGCATATAGAGAGGGGACAACGGCCCGAGATGGAATATTGATATGGCTTGTGCATCTTTTTGTAATGTTCGGCACCGGAATGGCCCGAGGTTATTGGCCATCTCACGGGTTGTCACCTTGCCTCAATGAGACGGCGGCATCCCAATGCATCACCAAAGTCCCTCCCCCCATTCCCGCATCCGTATCAGCGAGATGCGGCTTGAACAGTTCCCGAGCCTTTCACACGGATCCAGATGAAGTTTGTTTGTTTCCCTTAGTCCAGGGCAGACGTACCCGAATCACTGCCGGCGTCGTCTGGACCTGGCTTGCCCCGCGCTAACGTGTGCTTCTCGGAAGCCATGGGCCACTGAGAGCCAAAGGCTAGCGATTCTAGCGTCTCGGCTACAACCTCAATTCCACCTCAACTCGCAGCAGGCGGGGACAGCACATTCGATATCCGTGGACCACCGAGGACCAACCTTCCTGCTCTAACTCGTAGGGTGTTGGTGTGAAGCAGGCACCACTGGGCTAGAAGGAAGCTATCTCCTGCCATCGAATCACTTTTACAGGCTTACGTTTTCATAAATCTGTCGTCCCTCTTCTCTTCGGTTTTCGTCCTCTTCCAATGGCATCCAGCCATCATCGAATCGAGGTTTGCCTTTCGTTGTTGTGTTCAACCTCCCAACGCCCATTTCCGTCTCTTGCTGCTTTGCTGCTGCTGCTGCTGCAAGTGTTGGGTTCGTTCGTTTGTTGTCTTACCATCATCAGAGCCTGAACATCTTCGAACCAGCTCATTTTACTACATCGGTCAGCAATCGTTCAGGCCCCATAAGGCTTATTCCAATGCGTCCTCGCCCTGCGTAAGGCAAGGCAACATTAGCATGCGTCAACATTACATAGCATGCTGAGGGCGGTCATGTCGAAAAGAAACACCATCCAACAAGTACAAAGAGGAAAGCATACATACTACATATGTACTGGTGGCTGTCTTTTCTACCACGCACATTCCTGGATTTCACATCCTCTTCTCGCTTTTCCAGCGGGGTATGCTCGGGTCCAGCAACCTCCATAGCGTCATCCGACACCAACAGCCATCTTCATAACGAGAACATCACAAAACCCTCCAAGTGTGTTTCATTCGCCATCTCAAAATGGCAGACGTCCTAGGCTACGGCTTGGTTAGTCTTGGTCTATGGCCATGCTATAGCTGTTGCCGGGAATTCTGGGTATGTCTCTGCAAATATTTCCTCACCCTCCTTCCCTGAGTTTCATGTCACTCGGGCCTTCAAGCCACACGGATACCGTATCCGAGCCTTTCCCACCACCCTGCTTACGCCGTCTTCAAGTCACACCCGAGGTTGTTTCGCAGACAAATCGTTAACATCACATCTACAGATACCCTCTCTCGCCAACTTTGGACCACACTGTCTTGGAGTAGTCGGCCACATTCCCGTCTGGATCTCGCTCTTGGTTTTTGTACTTCACTATGCATCGCTCTGGCTCGATCGATGGCGCCCCATCTGGTTACGGAACTTCACGGCGAAGCACGATGAAGACAGGCTGCTAAACTACGATCAAGAAACCGGCTCCAACTATGACGAAAGCTTCGAAGATACTCCGTTATTGTCACGCCAAAGGCCCATTGTGCTTTCTCGCAAGAAGATATGGACACGCTGGACGTTGTGTCTGCTGATGCTCAATGTCACTGGTACCATCATCAGCATGCTTGGTGCCGTCCTGGTCCATCGAAGCCCCACTGAAGTCCAGCTACATCTCATACCTCTTATCCCCAATGTAAGATGCGATATTTTGATGATAGACCGAGGCAACCATTAGACTTCCTGCTGACTTCCGGCGTAGATGCTATCGGCATTACTCATTCTTGTTGATCGGCCTAGGACTGTCCGAAGATCGCTCTTTATCATCGCCGCAACGCTTCTCTCCGTTCAGCTCGCAGTCACCACACTTGCCCCAAGTGCCATCGGAACGACATGGAAATGCCTTACAACCTGGGCTGGAGGCATTTGCGTTACTCTGGCATCTGTCATTGTCATGCTCAATATGCCACTGCGAGACCCGCTGTTGAGTACGTCCAAGATTGGAAAGCCTTTCGCCAAGCCGGATTCCAGTGTACGAAGCCCCGAGGATATGGTCACTCTTTGGCAGTGGATGTCTGTCTCTTGGATGGCACCCCTGATATCTGTTGCCGGCAAGAGGCAACTACACGATAAAGACGTATGGCTGCTGGCGTCCGACTTCCAACACCAGCAACTACACCTTCTGTTTCGAGACTTGACTGGCACCGTACTCGTTCGACTACTCAGGGCGAATGGGCTTGATATCATCCTGACCATATGCCTCGGCACCCTCGAGACCCTAGCCGAGCTGTCGGAACCCATCCTACTCAAGCAACTTCTCTATTCACTCATGTCCGAAACATCCAGCAAACGGACGGCCCTCATCTATACCAGCCTTATTCTCATCGCGAGACTTCTCAAAGCTCAATCCGGGGTTTTCAAAATATGGTACGAAAGACGCAACTACGAGCGGTCGCGAGGTGAAATGATCACCATGATCCACGACAAAACTTTGCGCCGGAAGGCCTTCACTATCGCAGTGGAACCGCCAACACCAACCTCACAGACTACTTTGCTTGGGGAAGAGGATCATAATGTGGATGATCTTGATACTGAAGACTCTAAACTTAATCGACTCCAGGGTCTCAAGGCTTGGGCCCAGGGGATCTACCGAGGCGCAAAACAAAGCTCCGGGCTTCCATCTCGGAAAGAAAACGAGGCACCTGCATCGACTGGAAAAATCCTCAACCTCCTTCGGGGTGACGTGTACGAGGTAGCCCAGAGATTTTGGGAGGTGTCAACGATTGTCACAAGACCACTCAGTGTCAGCCTTTCGATCTACCTTCTGTACGAGATCCTGGGGTCTGCCTCGTTGTTCGGCGTCCTTGTCATCATCCTCGGCATGTTTGTGAATTCCTTCATGATGCGCTTCCTAGAGAGGGTAGAGCATGAACGCCGTTCTATCACCGATGAAAAGCTGGAGCGCACCAGTCAGTTCGTGGATTCACTCCGTCATCTTCGCTGGTACGATTGGCAGGACCGATGGCTTGGTCACATTATGGAAATTCGACAGAAAGAGTTGTTCCAACGCATCAAAAGCAATGTGGTCGGCAGAGGCATCAACATCATCAACAACACGACATCCTACATGTTTCCCGTTGTTGGGTTCGCCGCCTATACCCTCCTTCTGCGCAAGCCTCTGACTGTCGACATTGCCTTTCCGGCTCTTGGCCTATTTACTACGTTGCAGAATAACCTCCGCGAACTACCTCCGCTGTGGACAAATCTTATCAACGCCAGGGTTGCCATGCGTCGAATTGAGGCTTTCATGTTGGAGCCAGACAAGGACGACAACGAGGAAAAAGAACCACCCGCCGCTGCCTACCTCCTGGGTAGTCCGGAAATTTCTGTCCGCAATGCATCTTTCTCGTGGCCAGGCTCCGATACAACTGTGCTGAACGATGTCTCATTTGCTTGTGAGCCAGGCCTAACTTTGGTCTGTGGTAAAGTTGGTATAGGCAAGACAGCATTGCTGCAGGCCATTTTGGGCGAGCTTGACCAGCATTCCGGGGAGAAGAACGTCCCTGCCGAGATGATTGGATACTGCGCTCAAATGCCGTGGCTTGAGAGCATGAGTATCCGTGACAACATCTTATTCAGTACTCCCTTTGACGAGACGCGGTACTGGCAGGTTCTCAGGGCATGCTGCCTTGCGGAAGATCTCAAGAAATTCAAGGCAGGAGATCGTTCTCTGATTGGAGAAAATGGAGTTGGCCTCTCAGGCGGACAACGAGCTCGTGTGGCTTTGGCCCGAGCTGTCTATAGCAGAAGTCGAGTTCTCCTGCTCGATGACCCTATTGCTGCTCTTGACCACCAAACTGCCGAAAGCATCGCACGCAACCTCTTTGCCGACAAGAACTCGCCACTCATTGCTGGCCGGCTGATCGTATTGGTTACTCACCGTGTTGATATTGTTAAGCACTATGCATACCAGGTTCTGGATATCGTTGCCGGTGGACTGGTCAAGACATTTGACAGAAGGGGGATTGCGGAACACGAGAAGGAACTGGAAGAACAGGCTGCTATCGCACCGGAGATGTCACCACGCTCCGGGTCTTCTTCCGGTCAAAGCACCGAGGCTTCCTCATCCGAAGATGAGGCCGAGATGGCGACGATTGCTGCCAAGTTCATGCAGGAAGAACACCGGGTACATGGTGGTGTTATGGCCACCGTCTACTGGCAGTACAGTATGTCAAGGCCGGTAAATATTCTTGGTGGGCCGCGATGGTTCTGTTCTGTTTACTCATCCGGTTGACCAACCTCGGGTATAGCTGGTTCTTGAAGGAATGGGGTGAACAATATCGGAAGCCCGCTGAGCTGGATCATGGGCTACAAACTTTCACTCTCCTCTCGCACCCCAACTTCAAAACTGATGGCATCATTGACCCTGGTCGACAGCTTCCTTCACCCGACGAGAATGTACGGCCCTGGCTTTTTTGGCTGACCATTATCGCGCTGGTCCAGATTCTGTTTGAGGCTTGCTCCGATATTGCCCTCATCGCCATCATCTACAATGCTGGGAAAACCCTCTTCGCTAAGGCCATGCACTGCGTCACGAATGCCACATTCCGCTTCTATGATGTGACACCCGTTGGCCGGCTCATGAACCGTCTTACCTCCGACATTGGCACAATCGACGGGCAGATTGCGGTCCAGCTAGTACAGCTCGCGTTATACTCTCTAGGCTGGATGACCTCGATGTTCGTGATAGCAACAGCAACACCGATCTTCATCGTGCTCAGCGTTGGCATGACCGTCTTGTTCGTCTATATGTATCAGCGATATCTACCAGCATCACAGGACCTGCGCCGTCTGGAAATGGTCTCTCTGTCGCCGCTTTTGTCGAATTTTGGAACGCTTCTCGAGGGCTTGACCACCGTACGTGCCTTCCGCGCCGAACCGCATTTTCAAAACCGCATTATTGCTACAACCGATGACTTCCAGAAGATGGACCACATCTACTGGTCGCTACAAGCCTGGTTACAATACCGCTTTGATATGGTGTCAGGCTTCTCGGTCTACGCCCTGACCCTGACAGCCATTTTCCACGGGCTTTCCAGCGGTATGGTAGGCTTCGTACTAGCCGCCGCCGCGAGCTTTGTGGAGAGTACGCACCAAGTATGCCGTAAATACGGAGACATGCAAATGCAGTTTGTCAGCGTCGAGCGCATCATCGAGCTTCTGGCCCTCGAGCAGGAGCAGGCAAACACAGACAATCCGCCGCCAGCTGGTTGGCCTTTTTATACCGACGACATTGTTTTCGACAAGGTCACGTTGCGCTACGCACCGGAGCTCGATCCCGTTCTGACGGACGTCAGCTTGGTGATTCCTGGCGGCTCGACTGTGGCCGTGACCGGTAGAACCGGTTCCGGCAAGAGCACGCTGGCATACGCCTTGCTAAGCACGATCCAGCCTGATGCGGACACAGGCGGCCAGATCCGCATTGGCTCAATAGACATTGCCAAAGTAGACAAGCACATCCTGCGCCGACACATAACTTTTGTAGCGCAGGATCCAGTACTCTTTGCCGGTACACTACGGGACAACCTTGACCCACTGTACGAGCACGATGAGGACGAGCGGGCTAAGGTTCTGAAAACGGTCCTGGACAATGGATTCACGCTTGACACCAGGGTGGACGGCGGAGGCAAGAATCTCAGCCAGGGCCAGCGCCAGTTGGTGGGCCTAGGCAGGGCGATTCTACGAAGGAGTGCCATTGTGATCATGGACGAGGCGACGGCGAGCATCGATGTGGAGACGGCGGCGTACATTCACCAATTGCTCAGGAGAGAGTTGAGTCACAGTACCGTGATTACGATTGCCCACAAAGTGGAGGCGGTTAAGGACGCGGACTTTGAGATTGTGCTGGATAAAGGGAAGGTGGTCAAAGCCGGGAAAAGAACTCCGAAGTCTTAGGAAGGCTTCGTGGAAGGGTCTTGATGTTTTAGGTGAAGGGAAATATTCGATAAAGGATACAGCGATTGCTTGGGAATTTTAGATCAACTCTGATCAGCGGATATTGATAAGGAAACCATGTGTTCAATGGAGAAGTCTTACAAGGTAGCTGCTTGCGAAGCAAGAGATATTAGATGAAGGGAATATGTGGAACTCCAAACATTCTATGACTCTATGTAGCTAGAGCAAAGCGAGCTGAAGAGTTGCAACTTCTTACGAAACAGGTCAAAAGAAACGAATGTCATCAACATTAGCATCACGCCAACAAAGATCTTCAGCTGACTACAACCGTCCTCTGAGGAATGTTCGGTGCCGATGGTCCCTGTCGATCCCCGGGCCGAGTGGTCCAGCTACGCAATCGGCTTTGTACACACTCTTATGTGTCAGATCAAATCGTTCCAGAAGTTCGGTAGAACTATCTGTCCGTCCCGCCTACTTCTTTGTCCTTATGTTACCGACAAACCAACAATGAAAGTTGAGATGAGATCCAGATCAGGGGTCCTCTAACCAGCTCATCGGGTCCCGCTCGTGCCTTTGTGCTTTGTGCTATTTAGAATAGGCACCAAACAAAGAACGATGACGGAGATGTTGGATTAGGGGTCCTCACCCGAAGAATTAACCTTAACCGAGTCCTTGGGACAGGTCCTCAGCTAGCCATGTTGTCAGTGTCGTACGATGTCATGGAGTGCCTCTTTGTGACTTTTACCGGGTACCGAGAATCCGAGGGGTGAGACAATGGGGGACCGTGAAGGACAATGGAGGGGTGTCTTACCGTGTGACGTGGCGGTTTGGCATGTGAGAGTCGGTATCGACGGAAGATTCCGTTTTGGTTTGGGGTTGGGACCGACTGCATGTCTCTGTTCAACTGTACTGGTCGAATCTGTGGGTTAGAAGTTGGGATGCAAATGATCCTGGAACTATGTGCAGGTGCAGAGAGCAGTGTAAAGGAGAGCAGACGGTAAGATAGATGCCGACACCATCAAAAGATTCGATGGCGTGATAACATGTTGCACCGGGCTCACTGGCATGGGAACGACAAGTAAACAAGATGTGGGGTTGAACACCATTTGATATCAAGTATAAACAAGAAGTGAATTATGTTTATGTGATGTTCATCATAAACCATATGATAACATGAAGGTAAATATGTCCATCAACCATCAACCCCCTCTCGTATATATCCAAAAATTCATCTAATCGTAGTACGTATGTATGGCATGCTCCATAGCCTGGTGGTATCACTCTGCTTAAAGAAGAGCGATAACCAAACCAGCAACACCCAACAATCCACCCCTGGCAACGGCGTTGCCGTTGGCAGCACCGATAATGGGAGGGGGAGGAACAGCGCTGGAGCTGGGGACGACGACGCTAGGAACGACGACGGAGCTGATGATGCTCGGAACAGCGCTGGTGACGACGGGAGGGGGGACAGCGGGGCCGGAAGAGCTAGGGACAGGAACGGGGCCGGCGCTGGTGCTCTCGACGGGGGGAGGAACGACGACACCGGTGGAGGTGGCGGTGGCGGTGCTCAAGCTGGGAAGGACGTCGCTGGAGCTCTCAACAGGGGGAGGAACAACGACGCCGGTGGAGGTAGCGGTAGCAGTGCTCAACGAAACATCCGAGGTGACGGACGGCATGGTGACGGGCACCGAGGAGATAACGCTGGGCAAACTGACAGGAGGCACCGAGGACTCAGCGGAAGTAGTGGGCTCGGGCTCAACAGGGCAGACAGTGGTGCCGATGGTGATGGTCTCGGTGGTGACGGTGGTCGAGCCGGCCGGGCAGTCGGTGACGGTGATGGGGCACTTGGTGATGGTGTGAGTGGTGGTGGTGACGATGGTGCTGGTGGTCCACTCGACGGAAGAGGAGGAAGACTCCACGGGACCAGCGGAGGAGGTGACGGTGGGGATGGTGACGGGGGCCGAGGAGACGACGCTGGACAGGCTGGACTGGGTGACGGGCACCGAGGAAGGGGGAACGACGACATCGGAAGTAGAGGGCTCGGGCTCCTCGTCGGTGCATCCATCGTCGGTGGTCGAGGGCTCAGGGGCAGAGCTGCTGACGGCGGAGCTGGGAGGGACGGTAATAGTGACATCCGTAGAAGGCTCGGGCTCTTCGTCATCGCAACCGTCATCAGTAGTAGAAGGCTCAGGGGCGGAGGTCACGACCGAGCTAGGAGGAGCGGTAATGGAAGCCGAGGTAGGGGGAACAGTCACATCGGTCGATGGCTCGGGCTCCTCATCATCACAGCCATCATCGGTAGTCGAAGGCTCGGGAGCAGAGCTGGTGACGGCAGAGGTAGGAGGGACGGTAATAGTGACGTCCGTGGAAGGCTCAGGCTCATCATCGCAATCCTCATCGGTGGTCGACGGCTCAGGGGCGGAGCTAGTGACAGCAGAAGTGGGAGGGACGGTGATGGTGACATCCGTGGAAGGCTCAGGCTCATCATCGCAGTCCTCATCGGTGGTCGAAGGCTCAGGAGCAGAGCTGGTAACGGCCGAAGTGGGAGGAACGGTAATAGTGGAAGGCTCGGTGGAAGGCTCAGGCTCATCATCGCAATCCTCATCGGTGGTCGAAGGCTCGGGGGCAGAGCTGGTGACGGCGGAAGTGGGAGGAACGGTGATAGTAACATGGGTAGAAGGCTCGGTCGAGGGCTCAGGCTCATCCTCACAGTCCGAGTCATCATCATCCACAGTCGTAGTTGAAGCGGGAGGGGCACTCGTCGCGGTCGAAGTAGGCGGCTGGGTGATGTCGGGGGTAGAGGTAACCGTCACACTGGGCTCGGGCTCCTCGTCGTCACAGTCCGAGTCCTCTCCATCATCAACGGCCGTCGTCGTCACGGGAGGAGCGCTGGTCTTGGTGGTAGGCGCCTCGCTCGTGTGGGTAGCGGTATAAGTGACGCAGGAGCAGGCAGAGCTGACAGCCGCGCGATCACCACCACAGTTCTCCAAGTAGTCCGCAATATCAGGAGTGGTTCCGGCCAAGAACCCAGGGCAGAACTCCTTCGCCTGAGCATAAAACCGCTTGTCCGTCATCTCATTGTAGCAGTTGTCAGCGTCCTGATATCCCGTGTTAGTCCATGTCTTGTCTTGGCTTGAATACTATGAAGGAGTGACCACTTACACAGTCAGGATAAGACCATGCCTGGGCCAGGCCGAGGGAAACGGCGCCCAAAGCAAGAGTAGCGGCGCGCATTGTGTCCTTTCGATATTCTTAGTTGCTTGCTGTGATGGAAAACGACCGACTCCTGGAGCAACACAGTATAGTTCACCAAACAACGAGAGTGTATGGTGATCCTGGTTGATAAAAGTCCTTCCCGTATCAGCAGACAAACGAACGACTGCGGGTGGTATTAGTTATTACAAAGGGGCGGACTATTTCCCTTGTGGACAGCAGGTAGGAGAGCAAGAAAGGGACCGGAGGGGGAGGGCGTCTCGGGGGCCCCGAACAGGACCGCAACTCTTTTTATATAAAAGAAAATAAAAAGACACAGAACAAAAGAACCACAAGATCTCCCCAGCTTAACCGACAGCCACTATGATCGATAGTTCTGGGGCGAGCCTTGGCCCTGGGACCTGGAAAAAGGCTGAGGTGCCATTCCCAAAGCGGGCAGCAGCCGGACAATACGAGATCTAGGCAATATTTGGCATCCGGTAGCACCCTACACCAGTCTAACCAGGTGGTTGAGCATGGTGAGGTAGCATTATGGTGTAGTGAGCACCGTGAGCTAACAGGGGATCAGGGGGTTTATTAGGACCAGATAAATGTCAAATACAGGGGTGGGTTTCCTGCCACCGCCTTTCTTATATAATCTAAATTACTGGGCAAAACCCTAATTTTTATATACGGGATTTTCCTAGTTACAAAACAGATTCTACATAATACACACTCTGCACCCTTATTCTCAATACCCTTATATTACTACTATTCTATAATTAAGAATCTCATTTACTACCCCCCGATTGCGGTAACCCGGCAGAATATTGTAATAATAGCGATATTCGATTAATAATAATAATTACGATAATATCCTCGATTACCGATTTCAAGAAAACGGGCGACGCCGTTTTCAAATCTATTAACGACTAAATTATATAGGATAAAGGATTTTAATCGAAAGTATTCGAATTAAGATTATAAAAGTATATTAATCCCAATAATAAGAAACCGTAACCTATTATCTTTATAGAACCTACTGCTAAAGATTTTATAAATCCCTTAATTTATGCCGCGGCTATTACTATTAATTTGATTAATAATTTTAATATTAACGATTCTTAATTTTAGTAAGAAATTTTTCAATTTATTAAAGAAAATTAAACGGTTAGCGGACCCTTTTCGAAAACGCGTAATTATACTTCGATACCACTTTCTTCCTAATAAAAAGCGACCGCGTTTACGTTTATTAGTACCGCCGTTATTTAATTAATTATTAGGGCCCTAATTTTTCCTATCGCCCTAATTTTAATTCTAATTTTATACGCGGCGCGCTATTACGGTTTCTTAATTAAACGCAATTATTATAATTATTAGGAAATTATAATTAATTACTATTATAATAAAAAAATCTAAGAAATTTATAAAAAAAAGATTATTACCCTTCGTACCTAAATAAAAAATAATATTAATTAATATTTTTAATTAACCTACTTTAAAAGAATTACTTCCCTATCCGCTTAATATAATATAATAAAATCTAACGTTTAATTCGATAAGGAATAAGTTTATAACGATATTTACGCTAATTATTATAATAAGATTAATATTACGATTTATCCCCGTAATTAAATTAATTAATTATAGGAATAAGAATATATTATAATTATCGGTAAATATTTTAAAGTCGATAAATATATTAACCCTAAAGTATAGAAAACCGATTTTTTTAATATAGTAAATAGATTTAATAATTCCCTTTTTAAAAATTAGGCTATATCCTTCAAAATTACGGATAAAAAACTCCTAAATAATAATTTTATTTATTTTAATTTAGCCTACAATTTTAAAGAACGGGTCTACGATTACTACTTTAGAAAATTGTATAACTAAATCTTAAAAGGCGGTATATTTCCTACCCCTATATTTAATAGTCGAATTACGGAAAACGCTTTTAGTAATACCGGTAGGAAGCGTAACCAAAGTATTAATAATTAAAATAATAAACGTTAAAAGCGAATTTACAAAATCTACGAAAAATTTAATTACTTTTATAATAAGTATTAATATATAATCCCTTCTTTAGCGCCTAATTCTAATTAAATTCCTAATTAACGTATTTAAAATATAATTAACGAAAATTATTAAAAGAATACTTAATTTACGTAAAGGTTCCGTAAATTAAATACTAGAACCGTATTAACGTAATAAATTCCTATTAAAAGGCCAATAAAATTTACAACTAATACCTTTAGTAGTAAATTCTAATTTAAAAATTAAAAGATTAATAAAATTAATTATTAATTTAATTTCTTAATATTAAAATTTCGATAAGAAGTTCCCGTATACCTATTAAGAGATTTAGTTATTTTTAATTCAAATACGACAATTTATATTTTTAACGAAGTTAACCGTTTTAAAAACTTTACCCCTATAAATAAAGGAGATTACGTTTAGGTTAATAACGGTTTATTAGTAATTAAAGGATACGGGATTATTTATATTCTAATTAACGATAATAAAAATAATTTTTTTAAACTTCGTTTAAACGATGTAATATTAATTCTAAATATAATTTATAATTTCGTATCTCTTTAAAAGTTTATAGAATTCGATTACTCCTAGGATATTATTAATTTTTGTATTCGCGCCCCCGATCTTTCCTATTATTATTCTATTTCTAATTATTTCTAATAGTTTATTTTTAAATATATCCCTCTTAATTCTAAAAATAACGTTAACCAATCCTTTTTTAACGTTCGAATTCCTTAGAGTAAGACCGCTAAGAAATTTTAAGAGGGAAATACCTTACGTTAATATTTTAGATTTAATTACCCTAAACCCGAGACCTTTATTTAATTAATTAATAAGGAATATAGCGTACGTTTTAAGGGTTTAAATCTAATATATTATAATACGTATATAGTAGTTAAATTAAAACGTTAAATTGGGAAGGCTATCCGCGTTGTATTTAAAGGATTAGAATAAAGGGTAGCTATTAACTTTTTCGAATATATTCTAATAAAAGCAAAGTTTAGTTGGATTTTTATATTAATAATAGTAATTAACCGCTAGTTTAATTACCTTTAGGTATATTATTTTACTAAAAAAATTGCCGATTTTATTATCGTAGTTTTATTTTCTTTTATTATTAGCTTGAAGACCTAATATTAAATTTAGGTATAAGTAATCGAATATAATAACGAAATTATAATAATTAAATTTAAAGTCGTTACCTTTTTATTATAATAGGGTATTAAGGTCGAGCCTTCTACGCTATATATTTAAATATAAAATAACGGCGCTAAGCGTTCGGGGGGTATATTTAACGAAAAAATTAAAATTATAAAAGAATTTATAAACCTTTTAAAAGAATTCTAGAGAGAAATTATAGCGGCTATAATTTACTTTCTTAATAAAATTCTTAAATATAATTTTAATTAGAAAACCCTAAAGGAACGTTTTAAAGCCTATATAATAAATTATAACGGCGGCTAGTAAAAAATAGTCCTTACTTTAATATATTTAAAAGTTTATAGTTATAAAGCTTTTGCGTTTATAATAGAAATCCTATACGGTTATAATAAAATTAGGAAGTTTAAAAAATGTATTTAAGTTAATTACCTAATTGGTTACTAATTGTTAAATATTTACCGAATTTAGAATCCTTATACCAATTCGATTATAATAATTAGAAACGTAGTCTTTAATAAAAACGAGGTTTTTATAAATAATATCGAGAAATTCTAAAATTCGTTTAAAATCTCCCTAAAAGAATTGGCCATATAATTAAATAATTTCTATTAATTAGAAGACGATTCTATTATACCTTTCTTAATTTTAAAGAATTATACCGACGACGAGTTAAATAATTTTAATTTAATTATCGAATTTATACCTATGGAATTAAAAACCCCTACGATCCCTATTGAGCTTACTAAGTATATATATAAATAAGAGGAGGAAATATTACGTCCCTAAATATTAAAGCGATTAAATAATTAATAGGATACGGTAATAAATAAAACGGATAAATTAATTAATTATAATCTACCGACTCCCTTTAATAATTTAACTTCGTTTTTTATTAGGAATTTAAACCGCGTCCTTTCAATATAACCTCCTACCCACTTCCCCCGAACGGATTAATATCTATATTAAATAATATCCTTCCTAAATACGCTTAATCTCTATTAAATTAGTATATATAATAGTCGCGTTATCGATCGTATTAATTTGGATTAATTAAAGAAATTCGGGTTAGAAATCGATAACGACGATTTCTATATAAATTCGAAATTTATTATCGATAACGTTAAAAAGTATAATATATTAAATATATTAAATACTTTATACCGTTAAGAGTTCTCCCCTCTATTTAAAAGTTATTGAGACTTTTACTTCTATCTTTTTTAAAAAATATTTCGTTAAATTAAAAGGGAATATTTTTAAAATTACGATATAAAAGGATTATAGAAGTAAATAAATTAAGAAGAGTATTAAAAAATTATCCCCTTCGATTTTATATAGGTATATATTTATAAATTTAATACGGCGGGTTATTATTTTAAAAATAAAATATACTTTATTATAAAAGGAGACTAATAACTTTAAAATTTATAGGATATTTACGCGGCTATTTTAGCGATTCGCACTTTCTATATTATAATAGCTATTATGGGTTACTTTAATTTCGAATTTAAATAATATAATATTATTAACGCTTTCGTTAATACCCTTCTTAATAAATTTATTTATATACGAATATTATTAGGATATACCTAATAAAGTAAAGTTATTAGGTTATTACGCGCCCTCTATAATTTTTAGCGCTCCCCCTTATTATAATAATACGAATTTACTAAAACTTTTATTATTATTAATTTAATCCCTATCCTTATAGAACCTTATATATTCATTTATTAAAATATAATAGTCTTCTTCTACGTCGATAATATTATTCTTATTTACCGAAACGAAAATAAATATAATATTATTAAAATTATTAACGTTCTAGAAGGTTATTATTAATTAACGGGCGGTAATAATATTTAATAATTTTTAAGTATTAAGGTTATTCGAAATTGAATAAAACGGTTAATTTAATTATTTTAACGCGAATATATTAAAAAGATTATAAAAAAGCTTTAATAGTCCCGGTCGTTTCCCTAAACTCTTATAAATATTAAAGAACTCTTCCCTTTTAAAAGTACTATTAACTTTAAATCCGTTAAAATATATTAAAAAATAATTAACGAAATTATATACGCGCTAATTATTATTAAACCTAATAACGCTTTTATTGGCTTTAAATTATTCTATTTCCTTATTAATTTTAATAATATTTATTACGTTACCGCCAACCAATTACTCGCCTACCTTAAAGGTACCGAAGACTACGCACTCTAATTGAAGGGTGGTAATTTATTTTTAATCTTAATTAACGCCTCTTATACCGATAATACTCTAAATTGACGAAATTTATAAGGATTCGCTATATAATTATTAAGTAAAACCGTTAATTAGCGAATTAATAAATAAAATACTATTATTACCTTTATTACCGAAATTGAATTATTATCTTTATTATAAAGGGTTTATAAAAGTTTATAAGTAAAACGTTTATTCGATTTACTAACTTTCAATTTAGGAATTAACGATAAGAATATCCTATTAAAATGTAATAACGCTTAAATAATCCGCTTAGTTATTAAAGAAAACGCTAAACTTTAAATTAAATTTAAATATATTAATATTTATAATTATTAATTCCGAGAGGGATAATAGCGCGGTATATTTAATATATATTACGTACTTATAATTAAAATAATCGCCGACGGGCTAACGAAGGTATTAACCGTAGAGAAGTATAAAGAATTTATTCGCTAAATAGGTTTTATAAATATTTTAAATTTAAGGAAGGAGAAGGAAAGGGTATTAAAATTAATTAACGTAAGTATATTAATAATTTAATTCCGGCGGGGATAGAATATTTTAAAGAAGTAAAAAGGAAAGATAGTATTATTATAGGTAATTATCAATTTATATTATTTTACTAAAATAACTTTTATAAAATGAAGGGATCCTATATAATATTTATAAAAAGGAAAAAAGGTAAAAAGTTTAGCGCCGACGGGATTTAAACCCGCGACCTTTAAAAATAATTATTAAAGATAATCTAAGGAGTATACTATTAAATATAATTTAAAAATATTATACGGTTATTTAATATAGGACTTTAACGCTTTAATTATTAAACTATAGCGCCCGGCTAATTATTGAAAATTAATATTACGGACCTTCTAAATATAATACAATTAATAAGCGATACCTTTAAAGGCGACTATTTGGGGATTTATCAACTTTGAGGGTATAAAATCTAGGAATAGCTTCATTTAGGCGCCTTTGACTAGCTTTCTAGCATACGCTAATGTAATTGGGGGGGTGTATTAGATATAGGGGTGGGTTTCTTGCCACCGCCTTTCTTATATAATTTAGATTGCTGGGCAAAACCCTAATTTTTGTGTGCGGGATTTTCCTGGTCACAGAACAGATTCTACACAATACACACTCTGCACCCTCATTCTCAATACCCCTGTATTGCTGCCATTCTACAATAAACAAGGGTTCGTGAACGCAGAGTGCCGAGCCCATTGCGAGCTACCTTTTGGGAGCTACTGCAACCTTTTCCACCTGCCATCCCAAGCTGGTACCCGTCCTCGCAGTTCTCCGGCCTGTCCTTTGCACCCAGTGCCGGCCAGTCCTTGCGGCCATCGTGAGCATCGGTTAATCGGCCAGATACCCGCTCTCCACGCTAGAGAGGGGCTTGGCTCGAGCTTGGGACCGATGGTGCGTGATCTAGACAGTGCTCGCCAGTGGAGTTCTTCCGGTGACGTTTTGTCTGCCAAGTAGCCGCCCACGGAAAGGCGCCTGACCTCGGTGCTGGGTTATCATCCTCCTTCCCTTTTGACGATGGGTTTTCTTGGGACCATCATCTTGTGTGGGGAAAACCCCATGCTTACACTTTTGTTGATACATATGGGTGTGGGGAAGGTGATCATGATGGTGATGGTGATGATGATGACGAACAGGGTGACAATGGTGTTGTTCTCACATCCTCCTCTTTTTTCTCTCTCTCGTGTCTTAATTCAGACCGACGTTCAAACCCGTACACGTATAAAAGCGAGAATGCTCGACTACCTAAGCGAACGAATCTCGGGCGACGCAGATAATACGAGTTACACAGGTCAGAGTAGTGTCCCTTTCCACACCGTTCTTAGGGGTGGGAAGCGATTTGCAAACGATCATGAGTTGTCATGTCGATGTGGTGCAACAATGCCCCTTTTTTCCCCGGAAAAACTGTCAGAGACGCATGTTGAATGGTTGTCAGCGCGCAAAAGCCAAGACAAAACGCCATGCAGTTGCGTTGGGAATCATTGAAGCAGGAAGAACAAAGTCGATGTGGTACGTAACTACGAGGCCCGAACAAAGGGTGCCATTCAGACCTGGAGAAATATGTGATTGGATGAGTATCGAAAAAAAAAGTCCTTTGTTCGCTCGCACTCCAGCTGTCCCAGGGCCTCTGTCTCTCGCTCGCTTTCTTGTCCGGCCCGGTTGGCTTTGACTATCGAGGCCATTGAGTCGCAGGAACCTTCCGAACGTGACTGGTTGAATGGTCGGAACGCCGGTGCCGATGCAGTTGGCTCGGCTTGGCTCCTTCGCTTCCAATCCTGTTGAGTGAGGGCCTGCTTGGTACAGTACGCTCACCATCATCAGTCATCGGTTCTTTCCTCCCTTTTCTGGAAGTTCCTTCACACCGTTCAACTCCTCCCTTGGCGCCGGCAAACAGTCTGTTGCCGACCACCCGGAGTACCGTCGGACTGAGCAGCGCAGGAAAAGCAGCTCCTTTTACTCACCTTTTCCCGACGGCTCAAAACTCCGCTTTTGCTCGTATTTATCCAGCAACGCCCAGCTTGTGGCTGCCTTGGAATCTCGTCATATTGGTGGTTTTTGAGCGAGATGCTTTTTTGATCCACTTCGTGATATTCTTCTGACATACCGATCGTTCTATTTTTGAGGAAAGCGGTGGGTTTTCTTTTAGAAAGCCTTATAGAAATGCCCCCGCTTTATGTCTGTGACGTTACCACATTCAATTCTTAGTCTTACCACGGTAGGGCTGGCGATCATCGAGAATAGGCGGCACGTACTATTACTTGATAGTAATAACGCTGTATGTAATATCGAAGGTGACGGAAATGGAACGGGAACGAAATTGCATTTTGTCCCAAGGGTGACAGGTGAGGATCAACTGTTATGTGGTCAGCATATATACGAGCAAACACCCACCACACATGTCGCGGCGTTGGTCAAGCGGTTAGGTGAGGAGAGCGTCTGCATCGCGGCACAGTCAACCTTTGAGCTTTGCGTTCATGACAGTTAGATGTGACTGTGAGCTAGAGAGGTTTCTCAGTCGAATCGGTTTCTTTACTTACATAAGTGTTTCGATCTGACTCGCGATAGTACTCTGTCTCGTTAGGTTGGGTTGACAGTTCGATGACCACGCGCTGAGGTAATACGAAGCCAAAAAGGCATGGGAACCTAGGTGGGTAAAGTTCCCTGATGAAGGATCCGAATTAGAAGCTTGAAAGAATACGAAGGAAGACCTAAGTGGCGCGGTCAGTTGGGAAAGCTGATCAGCCATCATCAAACTGGCCTTAGGAATTTGCATAGGCCTTCAAGGCCGCATAGGCCGGACTTCACAAAGCCGTCTGGAAGGCAGGAATGGAGAAATTCCGCATGTTTAATTCTCTCGAACAGCAAATGCCGAGTATAAAAAATTGCGCAAGGTTATTATCCTTCTGCCGCCTCCCGTGGGTGCTTGGCCCTCGAACTTCGCTTCGGAGATGCCTTCCGGCACCTTACGAACACCGCTTCAACAGTGTAAAACGAAGCTAAAGACAAAGACAAGTTAGCAAATGCGCAGATTATCTCATTCGCGAGCTCCCTTCAGATTTGGGACATGGGTTAGACTTAATCAAACACACGTGGTGAGCCGCATTTGCGGGTCGGCTTGTTGGGTTCCGGGGCCTATTCGTTCTTGAATGCCAGGAATGCGTATTTTGAAAGCTCAACAATCGTGACCTTTGTCATTCCAACATATTAGACTTAACTATACCTCATCTCTTTACATGATAACGGGGAATATTAGACTGCCCGCTCCACTTGCTCGCATGCCTTGTCAGGCTTGCTCAAAGTCGATCCTATGATGTCCTGGAAGCACGCACAAGGAGCATGCACCACCTCGGCTGGGATCGATGGTGAATGATTAAGTATATGAGCGCTCTCATAAGGGAATGAAAACATTGTCAATGGCGTTGAACGAGGGTTGCCTGCCGCGATTTGAGAGTGTCTACATAGCCAGCCTCCGGAGAATAGCATAGTCTGGCGGACACTGCCTTGGGGAAAGCACACCTTGAACATTGAACGGATCCATATATGTACCTACATCGCACTCGTTTAGTATCAAGAACTCTACCTAGGACTTCAAGTTGTACTTACCTAACCGCCTCTCACCAACCTCCGCACTTCATCTGTGTCTGGGTTAGATGACTCCTCATCAGATCATATATCACAGAACGTCCTTTCCTAAACACGTTTCCTTCTCGCTTCTTCTCCTACTTCTTCTTGGCCGTATACGCTTTTGAATTTTTACGTCTCGGCCAGGTAGCCGCTTCGCCTTTCCACGTAGAATGCAGTGCCGAAGATGTGACCTCGCGGCTGTCTCGGACTGCTGCACATGCCTTTTCCAAGGATTATCTTGCGCGGCGACTGTCCCGGCCGGAATGGTATTATTAGTCCATCATATTGCGATAATTGAGTTTAGGGGAGACGAGGAAGGTTGTTACCTTGTGAGGGCGAACCGGGTGATGTGTGTCTAGCAGTGAGTCTTACTAGGAGCACCAACACCATTAAAGACATCGTTCTCAATTTCATTATCATATGAGATAGGGTTCAAACCTGGCGCGAAGTGTCCTTGTTGGGGCGCATCTTGGTCTTCAGTCCGCTACCATCGTGGGGTCTGTAGTAGTGGCCAAAGGTGTCCAAGATATTGTTCCCATCCCTGAACTTTTAATCAATGAGCGACACCGTCGTCCAATCTTTTGCATGGTGTTTGCAACCCAGGCCAGTTGGCGGTTGGTTGTCAGAGTGTCCATCTGAACAACGAACTTTCGAATAATGCTGAGAAATCGCAGCCAAATTTGACAGGGACTCACAGCACGACCCTCAATATCTGATCCATATTGGTGAGGCCAGGGACTCTCAGGTGTAGAGGTCTATCAAGGATCTCTCGTGGCTTGACTCTGTTTGACCTACGTATACGTCCGTGATCGAGGTGGTGTCTGGATACCCAGTGTTACTCGAAGGCTGGCCGTTGCGTGAGTGACTGACTGAAGTTCGATAAACAAACAGTTGGCAGAAAGGTTTGAGAGCATGTTTTGATGTCGACTTGTTTCAGTTGAGCCGCAGTCGGAATGTATGATGATGCAGAACTAGTTATCGAGACTGTAGTCAGCGTTTGAGGAACTCAGACTACTCATACAGAGATATGTCCAAGGTTGCGAGGTTGGTTCGAGGCCTTTGGCGCGCATCTAGACGTCTTGCACATGGCCATTATTAGCCTACTTTTCATTAGCGACGCAAATAGTGACGACCGGGTTGTATCCATAAAACATAACGTGAACTAGACGTGTAGATCGTATTGTCGAACATTGTTTCTCTGCCCCTCTGGTACGCCGAAGGACCGGGTCGAAACTGATTTTTCTTTTGTTTAACTGTTCAGAAGTACGGCTCCGTCAGTGTCGAAGGGCACCCGAACTTCGAGGTATATATGCTCTTTTTAGCTGGATATGCTTGAGTGGTGGTGTTGAATTTGAGGAGTGTCCATCTCCGCGATGAGTCGGAAAGAGTTCCCGTGTGAGCATTTCGTTCCAGAAGGCTCAATTGAAAGGAAGTCTTGAATACCAACAACAGGAGAAAACAAACATATAGACTCGCGTTACCGGCCGAATATCAGATCAGCGGCCGATTGATCTATCATCGTCTGGTTAGCCGATGAGGTGAGCGGCCGCCATCCAAGCGGATAGGTCCCGGCGCAGCCAGCCACATCGAATGGAGGAGCGGCGCGGTGTAACGTAGGACACCTATATAAACCTGATTTCCCTCCTCACCTCTGTGGCGCGGTATCTTGATAGCGACTTCAACCCAGACTCATCTTCAACCTGGAACAATCGACATTGTTCGAGTAGATCTCCGCATCAAGCATCATCATGGCGCCAGCATCATCTCAAACCACGACCGCCTCTGCCACGGCGACATCAACCATCCCGCTCCTCTACCGCATTGTCCTGCTCTACATCGAGCCTTTCTTCGCTCTCAACGGCGCTTTCATGGTCTTCTTCCAGCCACACAAGTA
Organism: Sordaria brevicollis; assembly: GCA_033439795.1. Taxonomy (NCBI): domain Eukaryota; kingdom Fungi; phylum Ascomycota; class Sordariomycetes; order Sordariales; family Sordariaceae; genus Sordaria; species Sordaria brevicollis. The sequence goes on from JAUTDP010000006.1 coordinate 1,059,531, forward strand.
CGCCGATTTGATGACTCGCTCATCCATACCTTACGAACCCTCCACGCAACATCTCTACACGCAGATCGGCAGTTTATGGCTTCTTTTTGCCTTCAACCAAGCCATAATCCTTCGATTGTACGATGACGTTCGTCTCTGGAAGCTGATGTGTGTCGGCATGCTTCTCAGCGATGCTGGACATAACTGGTCTATGGTGCAAGGGCTGGGAGGATGGAATCAATGGGCTAAGGTTGGAGAGTGGAAAGCTTCGGACTGGACCTTGTTCTTGTCGACTACGCCGTTGATGCTGGTGAGGATATTGATTTTGCTTCAGAGTTCGGGAAAAAGGAGGCAGGCGAGGGGAAACTTTGTCCATGGCATATGATGAAGGGAAAATGGAAGCAGAGAGTTAACAGTTAAATATTGGGTTTGGTAGATGCTGGGATTGGGGCTTTCATGAGCATAGGATTTGGACACCTGTAAGCTTAAAACTCCTCGCATCACTATCATCCAAGGTCAAAGAGGCCTTACCTCGATCGAAAACCAATATCAAAATGATCCAGTAGGAAAAAGGGGAAGAAAACAAATACATGCCCGGGCATCGATGGCCGAGCAACAGAACCCCTAGTCAAGTAGCCGGGTTCTCCTGGTTGGTGACCACGTGACGGATCCTAGCTGCCATGGAGAGATCGAGGAACAACCTGACATGCCCCTGAACTTCCCCTGTTGTTTTGGTTGGGGATGTCGTTTTCCTTCTTTTTTGTTTTTTGCCCCTCTGCCCCTCTTTGCTGGCTCTCCGCATATTTGAAACAGATGAAAAGGCTTGCGAGTGGTGTATCAAGAGAGGTTTTATACACACCCTGGCACCGCTAATGTCGTGGCCACCAGAACGTCCTGTCTTGTCTTGCCCATCATTATCAATCCTGTCCTGTTTCTGTTCCTCCTGGAAATGGAAAGTCTCCGGATTTTGTTGAAGCAAGACAACTCTGGATTAACCAGAACAATGTGAAACGTCGAATTGGTGTCGATCAGCCAGACGTTCCATGTTGGACCAGGGCATGTCCGGGGACTCGGCCTCGTGGCTCTGATTTATATCCCTGTACAGCGTGTCTCTGCGCATATGAAATCGGAGGTCATGTCGACGGATTTATGCAATCTTGATGGTGTCGTAAAAAAAATGTAGTAAATTGCAACCGATGAGCCCAGGAGATTGGAACCCAAAATTAGCAACGCGGTGGCAACCCGTGGTTCTGGAGAACCGTGGTGGTCCCTGCTAAGCTTCTAGTGGCCTCTTGTCGTCGCTTGTCCATCAGCCTCAAACACGATCCAGAAGGCATGGCATGGTGCTGGCATGGTTTTGACATTGTCAGGTTCAGGTTGCTGTCCTGGGTATCGGGCCGCATCTGACAAGTCGGGCTGTTAGCGCATATTGGATCGTGGGGTCTCTCCATCCGCTCATCTTGTCGGCTTGTTTCGATCGCCTCAGTGGCAGAGTTGTTGTTGTTGTTGTAATTTGTCGTCTCTTAAACATCATTGACGGTGATTCGATGTTGGAGAAATTGGAACTGCGAAACTGCGAAACTGCGGACGGAAACTGGACCCCGGCCCCGGCGGGCAATTACCTAGAGGTAGCAACCCCACTTTTTCAGCAGCATTGCTCGAGTCCACCAGGGCTCCTGTTCGTTTCTGTTAGTGACGGCTTCCAGCTGAGCCCCTGGCCAAACAAGCCTGCCGCGAATCACTTGGCCCAGAAGGGAAGAAGGAGAGCGGAAAAGGAGAGAAAGCGGGGCCGACTGACAGGGCAGCCAGGCCCAGCGACCAGACCAGTGCAGGAGACGGAACCAGATTGTCTCCTCCACCTTTTGGGTCCCGCAACAGGCACTAACAAGGATCCCGCCCGCTGAACACACCATTCCTGCTGCGCTTCCCGTCGTCGCTGTGAACCGCGCCCACCACACAACGCCCACACAGCCCACTGCAACCACCACCTATCGTAACCCCCCGGGCCCCAACTCCCGCCCGACAGAGCACCTCGCTTCCACTTGGGATTCTTGTATCGATCCTCATCAGTTGGCATCTGTGTCCGCCTTCCACTTTGTGTTTCCGCCTCCCCATCATCTTGTTGTTGTACATCTGACAAACCATCCACTTGCAACATCCATCCAACTTCCGTCTCGGACAAGAGTGTTGTTGTTCACACACACCAACTTCCTGCTGCGCCAAACAGTAGTCGCCTCCCAGACTTGTCGCACTTGGTCGATTACCTAGTTAGAGCCTTGGATTTCCGGACAGGCCTCCTTTTCTCCTCTCGGCGCCTTCCTCCCGCTCGTCTTCCTCCTCCACAAGTCCACCTCCTCTCCATCCTCTGTTGACACCGACCCGAGGTATCGACACCGACACCGACTTTGACGCCGACGCCGACATCGAGATCGTCCAGTCACGTCACCTTAACCCACCCACCCATCTATCCTCTACCTATCCTCTTCGCATTTCTTCGTTTTTATCCTAGAGACGCTATCTGGACGGAGACCGACATAGCCTCCTCCTTCTCCTATCCGCCAAAGAGGAACTTCCTATCGGCGTCTAACCCAAGTCCTTTCGTATCCCACGGCTGGTCCACCCTTTTCTACAACCAAACACCAAAAATGTCCTGGAAACTTACAAAGAGTATGTTGGCGAACAACCGTCTTTTTCTTTCCCCGCGGCAGAAGACCATGTCTGACATATTGGCACCTCAGAGTTGAAGGAGACCCATTTGGGCCCTCTTGCAAGCACCTTCTCCCGCTCGCCCTCTACATCCACCATCACAGACAAGGAAGACAAGAACCAAGCGGGCAGCTCGGGAACTGCCACCCCTTCGAACGAGAACACCATTGGTAGGCGCTCAGCCCGTCTCGTTCACTCAGCCATCACTAGATTAACCTCTTTCCCTTTCACAGCCGCGTCCGAAGCCCTCACGCAAGCCCCGATCGTTAAGCCCCCCAAGCCCGGTATCCTCGTCGTTACTCTCCACGAGGGTTCCGGTTTCTCGCTACCCGAACAGTATCGCAATGTCTTTTCTTCAGGCCATGGCGGCAACTCCATGTCGACCGGAAGTGCTCTTAATGTTGCAGGCTCCATTCGAACCAGTAACTCTTCGCGAACACCCAACTTCCTGAGCGGCTCTTCCCGCCCACAGAGCTCTGGCGGCTTCGGCGCTATTCCCACGAACCACGGCCGTATTTCCACAAAGTACATGCCCTATGCCCTGATAGATTTCGACAAGGTCCAAGTTTTCGTCAACTCGGTCGAAGGCAACCCAGAAAACCCCCTCTGGGCTGGTTCCAACACCCAGTACAAGTTCGATGTGTCCCGCGTAACAGAGCTGGCAGTACACCTTTATATCCGCAATCCCAACGCCGCTCCTGGCTCCGGTCGTAGCCAGGACATTTTCCTCGGCGTTGTTCGTATTAACCCTAGATTCGAGGAGAAGCAGCAGTTCGTCGAGGATCCCAAGGCCAGCAAGAAGGATCGTGAGAAGGCCGCTGCAGAGTTTGCCAACAAGGAGCGCGCTCTCGGACATAGCGGTGTGGAATGGGTTGACGTTCAGTATGGCACCGGAAAGCTCAAGATTGGCGTCGAGTATGTGGAGAACCGTGCCGGTAAGCTCAAGATTGAGGATTTCGAGCTTCTCAAGGTCGTCGGCAAGGGCTCTTTCGGCAAGGTCATGCAGGTACGCAAGAAGGACACGAACCGTATCTACGCCCTCAAGACGATTCGCAAGGCGCACATCATCTCGCGTTCCGAAGTAGCCCACACGCTCGCTGAGCGCTCCGTCCTGGCTCAGATCAACAACCCGTTCATTGTGCCACTCAAGTTCACCTTCCAGAGTCCTGAGAAGCTATACTTCGTCCTCGCCTTCGTCAACGGTGGCGAGTTGTTCCATCATCTGCAGAAAGAGCAGCGATTTGACGTCAACCGTAGTCGCTTCTACACAGCTGAGCTGCTGTGCGCCCTCGAGTGTCTCCACGGCTTCAACGTCATTTACCGTGATCTCAAGCCAGAAAACATTCTGCTCGACTACCAGGGCCACATTGCTCTTTGTGATTTCGGTCTCTGCAAGCTGGACATGAAGGACGAAGACCGCACCAACACCTTTTGCGGCACCCCCGAGTACTTGGCGCCCGAATTGTTGATGGGTAACGGCTACAACAAGACGGTTGACTGGTGGACTTTGGGTGTGCTTCTGTACGAGATGTTGACGGGTCTCCCGCCTTTCTACGATGAGAACACCAACGAGATGTACCGCAAGATTCTTAGTGAGCCCTTGCACTTCCCTGGACCCGAGGTTGTACCACCAGCTGCCAAGGACCTCTTGACCAAGCTGCTCAACCGCGACCCTCAACAACGTCTCGGTGCCAACGGCGCGGCCGAGATCAAGGCGCACCCCTTCTTCCACGCCATAGATTGGCGCAAGTTGTTGCAGCGCAAGTATGAGCCTGCGTTCAAGCCCAATGTGGTAAGTTTTGGGAACCCTACCAGTTTGCGAATGGGTGAAGTGCAGCACGCTAACATGGGTGATGATAGGTTGACGCTCTCGATACTGCCAACTTCGATCCCGAGTTCACATCGGAACTTCCTCAGGACTCTTACGTGGAAGGTCCGATCCTCTCAGAGACGATGCAGAACCAGTTCACCGGTTTCAGTTACAACCGTCCCATTGCCGGTCTCGGCGATGCGGGTGGTAGTGTTAAGGACCCATCATTTGCAAGCAGTCTTCAAGACAACAGCAGCAGGAGATAGACAAAGAAAAACAGAGGTAGAACTGGGTCTGACGAAACGGGGATATAACGGTTGCAACATAGAGGCCGGTTCGGTTAAGCGGGTGTGTTGCGGTTGTGGTTGACCCATTGATGGGTAAGGCTGAGCGCACAGGTGACAGCCAAAAGTGTTCAACCGCTGGGTAAGGGGCTGCCAAAGCCCCCCTTTTTTGATCTTGTGCTTGTTTATCCATATTCGTGATTTGAGCTACCTAGGTACATTTTCACATAGGAGTTGGGCAGTGATTTGCTTCATGGTTTAGCTTATAAAGAATGTAAGGTACTTTTACATAACTGGAACCAGAGCCTAACGTTTGTTCCGAGGAATCATGTTCACCATCAAGTCGGTTTAGGTTAAGCAGCCGAGCCACCCGGAATGTCACATCACTGCAGTTTGCGAGATGTTGTGCAAAGTTCTTGTGCCCAAAAGTGTTCCCTTTCATACCCAAATTTTTGATCCCATGATCAATGTCAATGTGGACATGAGGATTCTTTGTGTATGTTCCAAAAGAGTTACCTCTTAGCAACCTTTGCACATCAATTGATCGGAGAAGTAGTTTGATGGTGGTGAACCGGCTCTTGAGGACGGTAAAGGGAAGGCACTTTTAACCTCCGTCAATGCCGGGGATCAACGAAGAGCGAGTGACCTCGGTGCTACCAAGTCAAAGATGTGATGAACTGTTTGAAAAGTTACCGCCTTTTCCAGACCCCTGTTTTGGCTCGGCTCTATCCTTCTCACGGTGTCGGACTCAACGATGGTATCTCGCCAAGGGATATTGATAGTGAAATTTCCACCTTGATTTGGATCGTGATTCCATGAAGCGCAAAGAAATGTTTGAAGCGGATATTGACGGTGGTGATCGAGATTCTGGGCGCCCCGTGGCTGGTTGTTGCATTTGTAACTATCGTACCGGCTTACACTGCCGTACGTTAGCCAGGCACTTGGATGTACTGTACATGTACCAAACTCTATACCTTACGCAATTGCCCCGCATTTATACCGGGAGCTCTCCTTCTCGACCCCACCATGCCCACCGTCTCCCCATCAGCAGCTCTCCGGCTCAAGGAAGCGAACAGACTTGCATGAACTCGACCTTACACCTGTTGAAGCGTATTATTAGACCAATCCGTCCCTCTTGACATCAGGTGCTTTCCCTCCTTTCCTCCCATATTTCTGCTTTTCATCCTTTCTCCTCTTTATCCGTCCTGTCTCATTCTTAGCGGCAGCAATAATCTCTAATCATCATCGACGTCATAGACCCTAAAAGCTATTCGCATTCGACCGAAACACAACGACAGTAAACACAACCATCACCATGGCTCCCGCGAACACTCTTTCCGCCTGGTCGGACCTCCAGTCGCACCACTCCAAGGTCGGCAAGACCTTCGTCCTCAAGGATGCCTTCAAGTCCGACCCCGAGCGCTTCTCCAAGTTCGCTCGCACCTTCACCCTCCCCAGCGACATTGCCAGCGACAACTCCAATGGCACCGATATCCTCTTCGACTTCTCCAAGAACTTGGTGACCGAGGAGACCCTTGAGAAGCTCGTCAAGCTCGCCGAGGAGGCCGGCGTTGAGAAGAAGCGCGATGCCATGTTCGCTGGCGAGAAGATCAACTTCACCGAGAACCGCGCTGTCTACCACGCCGCCTTGCGCAACGTCTCCAACCAGGAGATGAAGGTGGATGGTGTTGATGTCATGAACACCAAGGGCGGCGTCAACGAGGTCCTCGAGCACATGAAGGAGTTCTCCGAGCAGATTCGCAGCGGCGAGTGGAAGGGTTACACAGGCAAGAAGCTCACCAACATCATCAACGTTGGTATCGGCGGTTCCGACTTGTGAGTTGCAACATCCCACGTCTTGTTATCTGAACAGCGCATTGACTGACGTCTACCATCACAGGGGTCCCGTCATGGTCACCGAGGCCCTCAAGCACTATGGCGCCAAGGACATGACCCTTCACTTCGTCTCCAACATTGACGGCACCCACATCGCTGAGGCCCTCGCCGCCTCCGACCCCGAGACCACCCTCTTCCTCATCGCCTCCAAGACCTTCACCACCGCCGAGACTACCACCAATGCCAACACCGCCAAGTCGTGGTTCCTCGAGAAGACGGGTGGTCAGGGCGAGATCGCCAAGCACTTCGTTGCTCTTTCCACCAACGAGGCCGAGGTCACCAAGTTCGGTATCGATGCTAAGAACATGTTCGGTTTCGAGAGCTGGGTCGGCGGTCGCTACTCTGTCTGGTCTGCCATTGGCTTGTCCGTTGCCCTCTACGTTGGCTTCGAGAACTTCCACAAGTTCCTCGCTGGTGCTCACGCTATGGACAACCACTTTCGCACCGCTCCCCTCAAGGAGAACATCCCCGTGCTCGGCGGTCTCTTGAGCGTCTGGTACTCCAACTTCTACAACGCCCAGACTCACCTCGTTGCTCCCTTCGACCAGTACCTCCACCGCTTCCCTGCCTACCTCCAGCAGCTCTCTATGGAGTCCAACGGCAAGACCATCACCTCTGACGGTTCCGCGGCCAAGTACACCACGGGCCCCATTCTCTTCGGCGAGCCCTGCACCAACGCCCAGCACTCCTTCTTCCAGCTCGTCCACCAGGGCACCAAGCTGATCCCCGCCGACTTCATCCTCGCCGCCAAGTCTCACAACCCCATCTCTGACAACCTCCACCAGAAGATGCTTGCGTCCAACTACCTCGCTCAGGCTGAGGCCCTCATGGTCGGCAAGACCGCTGACGAGGTCCGCGCCGAGGGTAACGTTCCCGAGAACCTCGTTCCCCACAAGGTCTTCCTCGGTAACAGGCCCACCACCAGCATCCTCGTCGGCGGCCACATCGGTCCCGCCGAGCTTGGTGCTCTCATTGTCTACTACGAGCACCTTACCTTCACCGAGGGCGCCATCTGGGACATCAACTCGTTTGACCAGTGGGGTGTCGAGCTCGGCAAGGTGTTGGCCAAGAAGATCCTCAAGGAGATTGACGAGCCTGGTGCGGGCAGCGGGCACGATGCTTCTACCGGTGGTCTCCTCGGTGCGTTCAAGAAGTATGCTAACTTGTGAAGGTTGAGCATGTCAAGGGGAACGGGGAGGACGTCGAGGCTTTGAGCGAAAAATGGAGAGCTGGCTTTATATACAACGATGATGATAGATACCTCGTTGGATGATGGAAATGAAGAGATGATGGTTTAGATATTTCGAATAAAAGCAAGTATTGTAACATTTACATCCCAACTGTCCTCTTCCTTCATCTTTTTACACAATGCGTGCAACTTTTCTCATATCATGTCTTCATGCCTTCTTTCCCCTGAGGACATAGTCCACACAATGCATGGCTGGTATTAGTGCCTGAGGGCCTCACTCTTCACCCTCAAGATCTCTCTCTCTTCCAATTCCCTCCCTTCATCCTCTCCAGAGGGACTACAAGTGACTCACCCGTTCAACAGATACCAAGTCCATCAACATAACAGTCCAGACTCCATCTGGATGATTCCATCCCCATCATGATCCCCATCATTCCCGCTGCCAAATTGACAGCCTAAATAAAGTTTAAAGGCCCAAAGATATCCACTTTCGAAATCCAACGCAGTCGATGTACCAGTACATGTCAAAATTGACAGGAGAATTTAGCCTAAACTCGTTGTTACGAGTTTCTAGAAAATTACCTAGTTCCATACGTAATCATGTGTGAGTATTGATAGCCTCTTCTGCAAATTAATCGTTCTGGACAATGTTTCTTTTATTTCCGCTTCTTCGCCTTCTTCACAAGGAGCAGAAGATGGATGGATGGATGGTTGGCTGGTGGCAGGTGCGGGTTCGTTGTGAGAGATGGATGGGATGAACTGTGGGAGGTGCGAACGGCTGTGAAAGTGGGGGTCACGTTACGGCTGCTCCGAGTCCGGAGTGGAGTCCGGAGTCCGGAGTCCGGAGTTCGGAATGTGGAATACGGACCTCAAATGCGGAATGCCCACCGGCCACCTCAAGGTTTCCGTGGACCGCTACGTATGTACTTGGTGTCCGGTCTTAATATGTAAAACAGCCAACTTTATTCCAACGGGCATGTAGACTCAACGTCGGTGTCGAGGTTGCGGATTGGTGATGGTTAGCAAAGGGATCAATCATAGTTTGCAAAGCGACGGACCGAGTCACAGAAGTCAGCATCTCAATGTCAAACAGTCACGCACGCAGCAAACGGGTAATGGAGGTACTATCAGCTCATACGCATCATCTCTTTTGAATTCCTCTTCTCTGAAAACTTGATAATTCGTTCTCTTCCCCACAAGAACACACGACGTGAATCCGAAAGCTGAATGTTCATGATCATGCATTTTGATTTTGCACTCCCCTTATTCCAGTTTTCCCATTTTTCCCGGTTATCCCAGTTCCCAAATTCATCACGAAATCTGATTCATTGGACGACGACCCATAAGCAAAAGCCTGTTTAGGGTGGTGAGAGAAAAAAAAGGTAAGTTTTTTTGTCATGATGCCCGACCAATATCATGCCCTTTAGACCCAAACGCACATTGAACTTGGAGAAGATGAGCAGAAAAGAAGTTTCACTTTTTGAAAGAGTAAAGAAAAAGAAAACTGTATAACCGAGAAAACCCACACAACAAACAAGACGAGCAATTTATGAGACAATCCATCCCACCAGCCACCCAAAATAGAGTTTCGTCAATACGCCATGTCCCTTTGCGGTTGTAGTTAAAAATCGTACACAGAGATGATAGTATGAGTTCTCATCAGAGAGAGAGAGGGGTGAATATCCCATCAATAACGCTAAACGATATTTGCTTATGTGTGCAGGTACGCGTGAGGCTCCTTGGATGTCCTCTCATATCCTGCTCTGGTTCCATGCGGCCTTAATGACCCACGATGTTTCGTCTGGGTTTCCTCCGCTAGTGGTAGTTGTTACCCCAGCCGCCACGTGGGGGTTACCATAGTAGCCCCCGCCGAAACCCTGTCCGCCATAGCTGCCGTAGGTGTTCTGATGGCCCTGAGAGCCGGTGGCGCCCATGCCGTAGCCGGTACTGGTCTGGTTGTTGTGCAGACCGTGTCCCTGGAGGTGGTTGGGGTAGCCATATGATCCCATACCACCGAGACCGCTCTGCTGGTTCGACTGCGGAGGGGGGAGACCGCTCTGAGAGGGAGCGTTGTTGGTGGCAGAGCCGGGACGAGCGGCACCGCCAAGAGCAGGGCTAGGTCCGGAAGCGGCCTTGGAGTCACCAAAAGGCTTCAGGTCATCGGAACCGGAAGGACCGGCACCAGGCTGAGTTCCAGGAGCGTTGAAGGACTGGCCGGCCTGAGACTGGTAGCTGGAGCCACCACGACCGAAGGCATCGTGCATTCCACCGAAGCCGCTGCCGCCAAGACCTTGCTGCTGAGCAGACTGGCCGGAAGCGCTGCGACCATAATCGTTGAGGCCAGCAGCTCCAACGCCGGTCTCACGGTGGAGAGTAGACTGTCCAAAACCGGCAGGGGAGGAAGCGTAACCATGAGGAGCCTGGGGAGACATGCCATACTGGTTGGGCTGGTAACCAAGTCCGCCCTTTCCATAGGGAGCTCCGTAAGCACCCTGGTTGTAGCCGTTGTAGTTCATGTACGCAGAGTAATAAGGGTTGGAGTAATAGGGATGGCTGCCGTAAGGGCCATACTGATCGTGCGGCTGTTGCTGGCCGTGAGTCTGGGCCTGGGTGGTCTGAGCAGTTTGGGCCTGGGTACCAGCCTGGTTAGGGGTAGGAGTACCAGCCATATCAGATCCAGAACCGAAGCGAGTCTGAGAGTGCTGAGCACCGCTCTGAGGGTACTGGCTAAGGTTATCGGCCTGGGGCGCATTATATCCAAAGCCGCGCTGGGGCTGGGACAGACCGTCTTGCTGTCCTTGAGCACCCTGTTGCTGACCAAAGTTGTTCTGGCCGTAGTAGTTGTAGCGGCTCTGATCAGCGGTGTAATACTGAGAGTAATCGCTGGGAGCCGAGCTGAAAGCGCCAACGGGCTGCTGCTGGTTCTGGGTTTGCGCAGCTTGGCCCTGGCCCGGGAAGCCAGACTCGTACTGGTTTTGCGAGCCCACAGCACCGGGCTGTTGGCCAAAGGCATCGAAAGGCTTGGAAGCACCGAAAGAAGCGGGCTCCTGGGGAGCAGGCTGGCCGAAGCGGCCGAATTGCTGAGTGCTCGGCGCGGTAGGGGGTTGCGTAGCTGCTTCAGCCGGGGTCTTTAGTGAATCATCTACAAGTGACGAAATCGGGAGGTAGTACGCACCCTGAGAAGCGGCCGCGGCGGCAGGCTGAGTCGGGGCCGTAGGGGGTGCGGTCGAAGTAGTGGCTAAAAATGGAGTTAGTCTCGAGCTCGAAGAATCGGTTAAACGGGCATTAATCATACCAGCAGGACCAGTAGGAGGGAGAGTGGCCGCAGGCTTCTGAGCAGCGAAAGCATCTGGAACCTGGGCGGGCTGCGCAGGAGGCAGAGAAGCGCGGGGCTGGGTAACAGGAGAATCCTGAGGAGGCTGAGGGCGAGTCTCGGGCTCCTCACGGTCACCATCAATATCATCCTCCTCGTTCAAGCTGAAAGCGCCAAACTGAACGGCGGCACGATCGACCTGGTCACGGTTACCAGGCATGCGAACAGGCTCTTGCTGATCGAGAATGCGGCGGGCATAAGTAGGCGTGCGGGTCGAGGTACGATCGGTAGCCTTGGAAGCAGTCGCAGCAAAGCCACTGCCAGGGGCGCGCGAAGTTTGGTGCTGTTGCTGGGAAGCAGAGTTGGGGGTCGCAGTGGCGCTTGGGGCCTGGGCGCGAGGATCCCAAGAGTCGGCCGCTTCGCTCGCAGCGGTCTCGGTCTGTGGGGGGTGTGAATCATCGGCAACTTGTTCGAGGTTCGTTTCAGTGAGCTGATCCTTGGATGGCTTCAGCGCAACTTCGGGGACAACGGGGATGGCTGGGAGAGCGGGCTCGATAGGGACGATGGGCAAAGCGGGAACGGCGGGGGGAGGAGGAGGAGTAGCCTCCTTCTTAACGGGCTCCGGAGCAGGCTCCTCGACAGGTGCTGGAACCTCGGGCTCGGGTTCAGGTTCGGCCTGGACTTCGGGCTCAACAGGGGTAGGTTCGGCGGCGACGGGAGGGAGAGGCTCAATGACGGGTTCGGCGGGCTTGGGAGGAGCGACCTCCTTCGGCTTGGGAGCCGGCTTCGGGACGGACTGTCTCAACATGCTAGCCCAGGTCTTCTGCGCGGGCTCGACAGGCTTAGGAGCAACGGGGGCAGGTACAGCGGCAGGAGTCTCGGCGGGAGGCGAGCTCTCCTTGCCCCATCCGCTCATCTCTTCGGTAGGCTTGGGAGCACCCCATACGTTGGGGGCCTCCTCGGTAGGAATTGAGAGCTGCTCGCCCTCGTTGGTCTTGTGGCCGTTGATTGTCGCATTGAAAGGCTTGCCGCGGCCACCGCCCCGACCGCCTCGCTCGGTAGCCCTGCCACGTCCACGTCCGCTGTCTACGCGGCCGCCTCTAGCAGGCCTCGTGGATCCAGGGAAGGAATCGACAGGGGTAGATGTGAACGTATCAGTCTTCGTCTTAGGCTTGGACACCTTCTTGGGCTTGGTGACCTCGCCCCATTGCGAGATGGTTCCTGTATCGAGATGCTGGTGTCAGTAACCTAGCAGTAGCAAGCAAACAACGTGCAACACACGGCGGGGCAGCATGCAGATCCGAGGAGCCAATAGCTCAGCGAACACAACAGGTAACAGACAAGCACACGTCTCGACAAGCTGAGACAGGAAGGGCTTGGGCAAGGGAATTAACTGGCGGTGGGGTTGCGGAGGAGGGCTTCGAATTGTGAGTCGGCGGCGGCGTACCTTCAGCGATGCGAGTGACGGCGAGGGACTCGTCACCGTCCGTCTCATTGAGAGCAAATAGAACGTCAACGTCGGACCAGTCAGGGAACATTTCCTTGATGATGGCAACCTTGCTGCCGTACTGCTTCTTAAGTTGGCCAATCTCGCCCTCGTCCTCTAGAGATGGGAGCGACGACTCTGAGGAATCGCCGTTGGTCCTAGTCGCGCTGCGACCTCCCCGAGTCGAAAGACCGCCCCGACCACCGCGGCCGGAGCCTCTGCCGCGCGCGGCAGCGGGTCTGCTCTGCGTCTCAGACATTGCTGAGATGTGTGTGTGTATATGTGAGGATGTGTGGTGTCGTCAGGACGAGCGTGGGTAGTGGGAGAGTTGGTGGGCGTGTCGCGTCTCTCGAGGGCAGCCAGTCCAAGTAGGGGGATCCAGATGGAGCGGGGGGCCGATTCTCAAGAGAACTGGAGACAACAACAAAAGAAAACGAAGTGGCAGAATAGAATAAAATCCGGTGCGCCTGGTGCACGATATGCCTTTGGGCGGCGGCGTTTGGTTTGGTGTTGCGATCCGGGTGATGGGATCGAGAGCCGGTGTGTGGTGGTGATTGACGTGGTGGAAAGGTATTATGGAGAAGGAGGGTGTGTGGGAGGTGGAAGCGAGGCAAAGAAACCAAGCGCAGTCGGATCATTCAGTTTTTGACGCCTCGTCCCGCCTGGAAGCCAGAATCCATTGAAGGTGGCCCGTCGCGGAAAGTGGAAAAGCAGAGGCCACCGCAACCGCAACCGCAACCGCAACCGCAACCGCCGCTGCCTTGCCCTGTCTCGCTGTCACCCCGGGCCCCAGGGCCCCTCAGTTGCAGTCATTGTCCCTCTAGCGTGGACGACCAGCTGAAAACCGCCTGTAACGAGCAGTCACCACCAAGGGCACTTGCCATTTGCAATTGAGCTGCACCTGACGGATGGGACTTGAACAGCTGCAAAAGATGCGGCCATCAAGGGGCACGACACCTCACACTTTGTCCCGTCCTCCCCGGATGCACACACATTGTTGCCCGTAGGCAAGAAGCCGTCTTCTCCTTTCTCGGTTCAAGTTACATGGAAAGGTCTAAAGGTCCAACGAACTCAATGGACGACGCCGTTGTCGATCCAACACCAAGGGGCAACTGGTCCAGCACACCACTCCCCCCGCCATACTACACCATCGGCGTGGCGCCTTGCGACAGGCTGCGCTTGTGGGCTTGTTGTTGGGGCTTGAGATTATCTTGATCAATCTTCTTCCTTCTCAAAAGGCTCCATGGTGGCTGCTGCGGCCTTTGTCTGTATCTGGAGATTTACCAGATGAAGCTATGTGATATGCCCTAGAGGTAGCTACCCCATGCTGTTACTACTACCTTGCCGTAGCTAGGCACGCAAGGCACGGAAACTATCTAACCATATGGCATGCAGGGCGCAAACGGCATGGCTGCTGCTATCTGATCCCAAATGGGAAAGTTGGTCTTGTCTTTGTTCTTGTCCTCCCGTCTCCCGGGGAACTAGTACAAAACTCCTGCACCGGACCGGCCGACGGACAGTCCGCAACATGATGGAGACAAGCGCGGGGATGGTGGAAAAGGGAATTCTCTATGAATGACTCCCTCGGATTGAATCAGTTGAAGCAAAGGGAATTCGCCCCCCTTGCCTCAGGAGGCACGGCGAGACACCTGATGACAGGGCCAGAGTGAGCAGATGGACACTGCTTGGCAAGCCCATCCCAGCACAATGGTTGACGGGCTTCCATTGGAAAATGGGGAACCCCTCGACAAGCCCCTCAGGCGGCCCCCCTCAGGCCCCTCGCTCCAAAGGGCTCCAAAGGCTGGGCTGGGCTGGGGGCAGGCAAAGTGGAAGTGGAAGCTGGGCAACCAACCGTCGAAAGGGGAAGCTGTGGAGAGAGGCGAAGCTGGCAACACACAGCACAGCTTCCCTTGGCTTGGCTCGGCCAAGTCCAGAGACACCATGAAGTGGCCTACAGTACACGATTCGGCTTGTATCAGGCTGGTAGAGCTGGCAACAACCAGTTGTGGGCTTCTTGTGCTTTGTTGTCTCTCCCTTTTCTCTCCATCCAAAAGACGACGAGACGACTGCCTGAAAGATTGGATTCATGGCACCCTGGAACTCTTTCAAACGCAACGCCGGTACTGGACCACAAACGACGTCAGGGCTGTCCAGGTACAGCTCAAAACAGGCTTAGCTCCAGTTGACCCCAACCAGCGGGTTTGGTCGTGGGTTTTGGAGTGAAATCCATGAGTCACATGACTCGGGTTCTCAATGGCTTCATCTTGCTGGCTCGAGCTTTGGATGACAAGTGAAGTCAGCCGTGGACATTCGATATGTCAACCTTGTTGGAATTTTCTGTTGACATACTTTAAAGAATGCTCAACCTCTGAGTTCCTTCCAGCAAACGGCCCCTTTTTATCTGGCCCTTGATTCTTGGTTACACGTCGGCCAGATGAGCAACAAACTAACGGAATGGTCTTCTTTGTTAGTGCGATATGTGTGCGTACCAAGTACCTGTGAAACCGACCGCACACGGCACCATAACCGGGGATATGCGGTGACCGACAACCCGCACACGGATGGGCCGTAGAAGAACAAGTTCGTACCAGTTATCGAAATTTGTGAAATTCGCAATCTTGACAAATTCAAATTAAAACAGTCCAAGCAAAAAAAGACGAAGCTATGAACATCCGTCCGCGCAATTGATCAAGATGTGATGAGATAAACTACAAACACGCAGCTACACACAAATGCAGGAGAGCAATTCAACCAATCCTATCTTTGCTTAAGCTATGCTCTCCTGGAGAAGTGGGGCTTCCCGTCATCGACCTATGGAGTCAGGGTTCGCATTTCCGATCGCAACGCCTGGCCAGGCCAAGGAGTGACAACTCCACTTTGAAGCACGACCACATCGTGAACGACATCGACGACGACATCATCACATCAAGTCATTAACCACTACACCGAACCGGCCGTCGACCAGCCCGGCCTCCCCGAATCACCGGAAGCCGAGCTTGTCATATACGGCGCCCTTCAACGAAATATACCTACAGACCAGAATCCCATAAACACCAAACATACCATCATCCGATCATCACCATGTTCAAGACCAAGGCGCTGGGCTCTCTCAAGAGCATCCTCCCGCCAATCCACCAGCCTCTTCCCCTCAACCAGCGCGAATCCCAGAAGCTCCTCGACGTCCTCAAAGCCTCCTTCCGCGCCCACCTAGACAAAGAGCACGGATGGACTCCCGACACCAACCAGGTCGCTCCGGCCGCTCCGACCGTCACCTACCTACCCTCCGCCAAAGACGTACCAGCGCGGCCGACGGATAAGCATATGCGCGCCATCCTCGAGAACCCCCTCTTCAACACCAAGGCCTCTTCTGCCTCACCTTCCGTCGCCGCCGCCCCCGTCAAGAGCAACCGCAACGAGGTCTTCCAGCTGGCCGTATCCAAGGGCATCATGAACATCCAGCGCGCCCTCGGTTTCCTGCTCGCCGTCCACCGCGACATCCAGCTCTCCGCCGCCGTCTCCGTCACCCAGAGCATGAAGGACTCCGGCGCCGGCTTACTGGTGTTGCGCTGGCTTCGCTCCTCGGGCGAGGAGCGCTCGCTCGACTTCCTCGCCAACCGCACCTTCACCCGCCTGCTGCTGCGCTACATGGTAGCCGAAGGCGTCGACGAGCTCGCCTGGTCCTGGTTCCAGCGTCTCCTGAACGAACCGGGCCTAACCACCGGCAAGCCGGAGCGGGCCGCCTACCCCGCCGTCCTTTTGGATAGCCTGATAATGGCCAAGTCGCAAGCCATCGAGCTAGACGAGGCCTACGCCTCGATGCTTCGCGGGAAGGAAGTCATTGACGACACCTCTTCGTCCACAGAACACCTCGTCAACGCCTGGCGCCGTCTATGCTGGCACACGACGGGTCAATCATACAAGCACCAGACCCCACAGAAGCCATCACTCTTTGATGACTTTGTGACCATCCACTCGCAGCTACCGAAACCGTTTCCCATGGCTGTTGCCCACCTGACGCTGTACCACCCCACCAACCCGAGCCCGGATCTGGCGCTGGAGTATCTCGGTAATGAGTATATCTGGAATACCAGGCTGCCGAATTACCACGCGGATCAGGTGGCGACGAGCACGAACTACGTGACGAAGCTGGCGTCGTTGACGCTGGATACGATACAGAATCTGATGCAGAGTGGGCGGTTTGGCGAGGCGCAGGGGTTGATGGAGCGGTTCAGGACGCATTTGGCGCCTAGGAATATTAGGGCTGTTGCTTATTGATGCTGCCCTTTTCTCCCTTTTCTTTCATTGCTTTATCATTTTCTTTTTTTCCATGGGACGCACTTCGTCTTGATGTGAGGACTCTCCACCACTAGCTATCATGAGGAGTGGTTTTTGAGTCCTGGTTCGTCATGGGTTTCTTTCTATTTATTTCCTTGGGACATCTCAGATGGGTTTTGTATATATAGCAAGGGCGTCTTCATTGCTTCCATCATTTTTCGGAGCAGCATGCATTTTGACACGGGTATATACCAACGCAGGTTTATGGACGAATATTATAGCATTTAACATTACATTCATGAAGAGAAACTTTGTCCGGGTGAACAAGGAAATTTTGAAGATAGCTATTCGAAGCAAATATGTAACATCAGACAATTTTCATACTAGAATGGGTATCAAGCAAAAACTATTCAACGAGTGAGAACAACTGATATCAATCAAACATCAAGAGAAAAAAAAAAAAAAAAAAAAAAAAAGAGAAATCGAGCTGACCCAGCGAACGTGAAAGCCAAACCCCTCCGTCCATGCTTGTGCTTCCTAACCCAACCGTAGCTTCGCCATAGCCATCATCAAATCCCCATTTCGCCTCATCAGGGAAGGGAATAACTTGACTCGGAGTCGAGGCTCACTTAAGACCCCCTCCTGCTCCTCGCCGTACTCCCCATTCTCTGCACACCACCATTCTTCTCATCCAACTCCTCCTCCAGGCCATTAACCACCCTCAACGCCCTCCTTGGTCCCATCACGACACTAAAGAAGCTCGGTTCCACACCCTCCAACAGTCTCTCCGTGCTGGAAACACTCCCCCTCGCCTCATCATAAAACTCTCCATCTGCTGCCGGATCATTCTGAATCTCAGCGTGACTGTGGATAACCTTCCCAGGGGCATTAACGGTGCCGGGGCTGGGATCGGAGGTGGCGGGTGTGGTGTTGGTACCAGTGGCGTCTGTCCATGGTGATGAACCAGAGCCGAACGAGGATACACCCCCTGCCGCTGCTGCGGCGGCGGGCATAGGTGGCATTGGCGGGTACTGGGCATGTGTGGAAGAACCTAGAGATGGACGAGGGTATCCACCGCGAGAAGCAGTATGTGAGTGCGAGTGCGACGTGCGACTTGTTGCGTAGCCAGATTGGTCGCCATCCTCAAAGAGCATCTTGGGTTCCATGGCTGGGACACCGCCGTAGCCGTAGTTGTTGTTTGAAGAGTAGGAGATGGAAGAGTTGGAGGAGATGGGCCGGTTTGCTCCTGCTGCTCCGGCAGAGCCAGAGGCAGAAAGGGGTGCGGTGGCGGAATTGCGGCTGTTCTTGCTACCGTGTTTCCTGCCGATGCTGCCAAAGCCGAAGAAGGCGGCTAGGCCGGAGGCGGTTGAGGCACCGGGGTGGTGAGGTGTGGAATAACGGTTGGCCACAGCTAGATGGGTCTTGTAGGCGCGTACTTGTCGGCGGTAGAGCCAGGCGCAGTAGCCGAGGTAGATGGCGAGAAGGCCGAGAAGGCCGGCGATGACGCCCGCGGCAATGAGACCGGCTTTCCGGTCCTTGTTTTTGGTTGTTTCGGTGTTGGTAGGCGAACCCGGGTCACCGGGTTTGGCGGTGGTGGTAGCTCCGGGGCCCCATGCGGTGGCGGTGACAGTCAAGACAGGTGGTTTGCCGGTTGCAAAGGGGCCGGCGGTAGCGGAGCCCGCAGCGGGCTGAGTGGCCGTGGCACCTCCGGAGCCGGAACCGCCAATGACCTTGGCGACTGGCTCGGGGACCTGGTAACCGAAGGAGTTGCCGAGGACGGTGTTTTCGGGGTACAGATCGGGGTCGTGGTCAAGTGCTGTGAACTCGGACTGCCATTTGAGGGACGTGGCATTAAAAACGTAGATGCCAGGCGAGTCGCATGTGGTGCCGCCAGTGTAGCCTCCGACGACAATCATCTGGCCATCGCGAAGGTGGCAGGCATGGCCGGCACGAGCAGAAGGTTTGTGTTTATCATCGCCGTGGTCGACTTTCACCCAGGTGAAAGATGGAATCGAGAGAATGTACATGTCATCGTACTGCGTTTGTGCTTTCTTTGTGGGCGTTAGTACTCAACCGCCTCAACATAGGTAGGCATAGACACTCAGGGGGGGCTTACGGCTGGTTGGAGATTCTGACCACCAAAGACGTAAATCTGGAAACTCGAGAAGTCCTGGGCTGAAGCAATAACAGCACAGAGGTTGACGCGTACCGATGGCGCATCTCCGCTGGTCTTCTGGTGGTACCATTCCGAGCTGGCGATATCGTAGACATCCAGGACCTCGAGATTATCGGAAAAGTCCTCAGCCGTACCGCCAGCCAGGCCGATAAGGATGCCCTTGTCACCCCAGCCTGGCACGTATACCAGTGCACCATCTGCGCGTTCATGGAAATCCTCGTCTGATTGGAGACCGCCTTCGGTGATATTCCTAAAGGCGCCCCATTCGTCTGCTCCCTTGTTTTCCAACCCGTAGACAGCCTCGTTGTTGTAGCCCGGGTGTGTGAACTCGAGAAGACTCTTTAAATAGACCCGAGCGATCTGGTTTGACCATCCAGGCGTTGTTGCGAGGTCGAGATGACCACCGAAATACCAGCTCAATCCCAATTCAGGCACCGAGATACCGGCACCCTCAGCCGATCTTTGGACAAGCAGGTCGCCGTCGGTTGAGTACTTGCCAGCAGACGTCTTTGGCTGCTTGTGCTCTGTCCACTTTTGGTTCTTAATGTCGTACTTCCAGATTGACTCCTCTGTAGGCTCAACGTAAGGATTGTCGGCGAATTGACCACCGTACAGGTAAAGATTGTTGTAGTCATTCCAGAGGTATCCCATCGACACGGCAGGGGGACCTGAAGGCCGGGGAAGTCCCCGTAGCCGTGGTTTACCCGTATCCCATGACTCGGTGAGATCCAAGACGTAGAAGTCATTGTCTAGCCCGCTATTAGCAAAAGCCGTAGCTGCGTGGGGACATTGAAGTATATGGCTTACTCCATGTGTCCGTAGTCTGATCTACGGACGTCTTGGCTTGACCACCATATAGATACAGCGTGCCGTTGACAGAGGCGCCTGAAAGGTCAAATGTCAGTCTTTACTCTAAGAGTATGTCACGGGTGGAACAAACTCACTCTGTCCTGCCCATCTCGCGCAATAATCGGTGGAGCTGTCTGCTCTTGTTCCGATGATAGGGCCACTCGGTTGTACCACTTGTCGTATCACTCCAGCATCGGCCCCATTAAGTGACACCTTTTCGCGACCGTTGTAATAACTGAAGCCCGGTATTACCACAGCAATGAACAGGGCAAGGGTTGTAAGCCTGGTAAAGCTCGACATGCCTGGTGGTGGTGCGCTGGCCGTCGAGCTGATGCGTGGTCTCTTTCCTGAAGTGAGTTTCGAATACCAAGGTCTTCCTGACGAGGGCGATGTTGGTGTTGTAGGCGACTTCATCGACCCAGACTGTCTTCCGTAACTGGTGCCGTCGTCACTATCGTTGTCTGTTCGGAGTCCAGTGATCTCGCCGAACTCTCTTTCGTCTGGGTAGTGATGGACGGGTTGGTCGGTGTCCAGGTCTAATTCTTTGAATACTGACTTTCTGCCTTTCTTGATCTTCCCTGTCATCATAGAAAGTGAGGGATGTCGTTCGGAGCCTTCACGAATTCGGTCATGAGTGTTGTTGTGGTGGAACCTGGGGCGAACGTGGTGAAAGGTAGGGGTCTCGGGGTTCGAAGGGCATTTTGATAGCTTCACGAATGACATGGTGACAACGATATAACGCAGGTACGCCTATCAAAGTTGCTGCAGTGATTCATTACCAGCCGCCGACGACAGTATGAGTTCTTGGAAGTTGTTGCCCAGCTCGCCCAGATAGACAGGGAGGTGAGTGTCGCCACATGCAACACTGGGAAGAGGGGTGGTTTGGGTGTGGCTACCACGGGCGAATGAAGTCACGATTCGAATCCTGATTTGGTGAAAAATGGTGATAGGCGGACCGTGTGTAAGGAAAAGAAGAATACTGGAGGAGGACTTGTGCAGATATGAAAGTTGACAAAAGCTGTTGGTGGTGGTGTCGTTGTTGTATCTTTTTAGCTTTCAGCCTTTAAGAGATGATGAACCTTTAATAAACAAGCCCGCAGTGGAGAAAATATAGGGGGAAAAGAAGCTTTAGCGGTCAAGATATTGAACCTGAAACCTGAAGCTGACACCGGCTTCCCTTTCACTTTGATGTTCATTCCCGCTCCTGAAGCCTTGGTCATCTGGAAGGTCTCGATTCCAAGTTCAGGTTGTGGACGGATCGGGATAGCAACTACATCATAGCCTCGCGGTAGACGAGGCCAGGAAGTGTATGGTAGAGGCTAGGTACCAGTAGTGACTACACTACGACCCAAAGGGACCAGACAAGTTGGACGACATTAGGAAGGGTGCATTATAGCTGCACAATTCTTGTCATTGGGCGGCACAAGGGGGGACTGCTTCTTTACTTTGGGTGCTCTGGGCCTCAGACCTCCCGTCTGGGGGGAAATCTCGATCCAACATGCGGTTTTGATGAGCTTGACGTCCGAATTGGCATCCCGAAAAAGCCTATTCGATGGCTCCAGTATCCCAAAGCGAGCACTGGGCCAAAACTTGGAAAACTGATGTCGAGCCTTCGGGGTTGGTGATGTGTCTTGGGCGGGCCGTCAGCCTGTCAACGTTGAGTGCCGTTGGGTCAGGAACCGGATGTGGTGTTTGCGCCGATTGGCTGGGAGATCATGGTGATCGGGTGGATGACCTCATGTTCATCACTCTGGGGTTTCGAAGGCAGCTCGCCTGCCCTGCAACTGCCCTGTTGCCCTGAATGCCTCTAATGCCCACGCGATTCGCCATGTCATGCACTCGCATTCGGAAGCCGGCAGCGTTTCGCAACGGTTCGATGGGGGTTGAGTCGCATGGGTTCGAATTCGGGGACTTCTTGTCCTTCAAGCGAGGCAGGGAGACAAGTCTTGGGAGTTCAATTGAGTTTTGGGTTGAGACGAGAAATGGAAGCTGGGAGGAATTCCGGTTCAAGTCTGGGGAAGATCGTCCTGAATGCATGTGGCTGTGCACATATAGTGGCTCGGATGTGGCTAGTGCCAGTGTCTCTCCGAATGTCTTCCATCTACAACTTGGGCGCATTCATCTATCTATATCTTCATCGAGCAATGCCCTCGGATGTTGTCTATTTCGAGACGAGAACTGTGTATCAACGATAACCTGCAAAAGTCCAAATTCAAAGCCTGGTATGACTTGGATGATAGAGCTTGCTTGTGCTCGGACAGTCTATCGCCAATTATAACAGCTTTAAATGCCAAAGGTAAACATGACAGCGATTTTGCCCTCGCGAGCAAGACAAAAATTGCCTTGGTTTATCAATCAACTGGAGTCTCGCTTTGGTAAGACTTGGGAGACAGTTACGAGTTGACATGGTCTTCAAAAAAAAAAAAAAAAAAAAAAAAAAAAAAAAAAAAAAAAAAAAAAAAAAGACAGGAGAGTCGAATGGAAGATACTACTGGTGAAGACGATGATGCCAAGAAGTAAGGTCGCTAGAATATCTGCGAATCGCATCAGTCAGGGGTCGCAGTTATGACTGTTTGTATCACCGAAGCAGGAATCATCGCATCGCATCTTCCTAGAGTTGCCTTTCTCTTTTTAAAATTCGAACTTACATCGTGGCGTAATAAAGCCTGAACTAAGAGAGTACGGCCAGCTAGGCTACTATTCAGAGAAACATCGAACCCAACGTTTTTTTCGAAAACACCATCCTCTCATCACTCATCAACCACCTAACCAGCCACCATGGCCTTCCTTAACCTACCCCCCAAACCACCAACCCGCCAAATCCGCGCCTTGCAGTCCGAGTCAGTGGACGACGACGGCACAACCCAAAGGCAGACAATAACAGTCTACCAAGCCTACCCCTCTTCCATCGCCATACCCGCCATCACTCACCAGCGCCTCGACGCATCCCCCGATTTTCGCACCACGCGCATGACCTGGATTAAACCCAGCTGGGCCTGGATGTTGTACCGGTCTGGATACTCTTACAAAGACCCCGGGCAAGAGCGGATACTGGCTATTGAGATGAAGAGGGAAGATTTTTTGGGGTTGTTAGGGAGGGGGATTTTAACTCATGGTACTACTGCTACTGGAGGCGGTGGTGCTGCGGGTGGTAGTGGTAGTGGTGGTGGTGGTGGTGGTGGTGGTGGTGGTGGTAGGTTGGGGTCACGGCAGAGGGAGCAGCCAGAAGCCACGAGTAATGATGCGCAAGGAGGGGCCAGGACAAGTATGGAGGAGAGAGACAGAAAAGCAGCAGCCAGGGAAAGTAAGCGCAAAGACAGGCTACAGTCTCTCGACGTCAAGATCCAATGGGATCCCGAAAGGACGGTGCGGCTGGATACTTTAAACTATCGGAGTATTCAGATCGGGATACCGGCTGGGTTGATCAAAGAGTGGGCGCAGAGTATGATTGTGAGCATTGAAGATGTTACGGATAGAGCGAGGGAGTTGAAGAGGATACTGGATGAGAGGCCGGATGTGACTGAAGAAGAGCTGGCTGAGCTGGGGCTGCTACCGGAGGAGACAGAGGTGGAAGTGCCGATTGAGCTGAGGAGTAGGTTAGGGATGTCTGTGAATCATCATGGATTGGTGAGTAGGACTAGTGTCTGATCGTACTACCATATTCTTCGTGAAAGAGACCTTGATAGACAAATCAAGGCTCAGTTAGAGCAGCGCTAGGCCTCCCACGCCTGCTCCTTCGTCTTCATATGTCCTCCATGCATCATCTCCAAACTCTTGTGGTAATCACTCGTCCCGTTCTCCGGATCCGCGTCCCTCGCCTTGCACTTACTGTACTGCTTTCCATTCCCATGAGCCCCATCAATCCTCATAAACGTTTGTCCTTTTGCCTTGAGCATGTTCTTGGCCGCATCTTCAAACCAACCGTTGATAAAGTCACCATGGAAGCAATATCCATCACCGATCTGCATCATGTCAGTTTCACTCACTAATCATTCGGGAGAGAAGAACTCACCTCCCCACAAGCCAACTTAAAAGGCGGCACCCCCTTCCAACCCTGCGGTATCGCCCGCCTCGTATCATACCTAACACTAAACCTCAAACTCGGCATCCTCTTCATCTTCCTCGGGCACCTGCCTCCGTTCTGGCTCGCGTAGGCATACTCCTCCACCTTATCCGGGTTGACACAATCCGGAAACCTCAGGATAGCCTGCATGTGCGCGGAGCAGGTCTGTCTGGGGAACGCCGCTCTGGGTCGCGAGTTACGGTCCTCGGGCCCGTTGCCGTCGCACCACCAGGTTAGTGCCGTGACGCGCTCGTCGACGTCGGACTGCGAGCGTGCTGAGGCGTTACCGGCGACGGCGCGGAAGTTGGGAGGGAAGGGAATCTCGGCGTGGTCGATTTGTTCGTAGTAGGTCTTGAACGTGGCGGGGTAGATCTCGGTGTAGTTGTTTCCGTTGACGTAGTAGAGGGTTGGTGCCTAGTAGATGGACAGGTCGTTGGGGTTTTCGCCGGATGGACACCCCTTTTGGAGCTGTGCGGTGGTGGGCAGGTCTTTGGTGACGGCGTCTGAGCCGTAGAAGGAGTGCATGTGCGAGATGTATTTTCCCGGGGAGACGATGGGGTCGATGTTCTTGCGCATGAAAGGCTTGTGTTCGATGTCTGTGAGGGCAGTGACTGCCTCAGCCAGGAGGACCGCGGACAGGAAACGCATTGTGGCAGAGGACGCCGTAATGTCGAGACTATTGAGAGCAGTGAGCTAGAAACGCGAAAGAGAATGGGAAAGTAGCAAGAACACAAGTCTTTGAAATAGCATCGTGAGTATCACGGTAGTTGACTGTGGTATATCAGAAGCCGTTAAGAAAACCAAAGACCCGAAACTGTAATAATATGGATAATACAAGCGGAAAGAATATTCGCACCCATCATGACCCCAAATCCTATATACCGAATATGTCAAACTGTAAATCGTTCAAGATTATTGGCTCTCATGCCGCCCTCTGACCCGGTAGGGTGTACGCCATTTTAAGGTAAACCAACACTCGCCGTTATATCAAGTACCGAACCATGCTCCTCCAATTTTGTTGTGGGTATCCTTTGGGCCAGACCGTTCGACATGCCATAGAGTAGGACTCTGTCGCGGATACCGGGATGCTGCGGGAATTGCCGTGACTGAGGCTGTCCATTGCTCTCGTTTCGTGTTCGGTCGTTGTCGTTTCTCGTCACGCTCATCACGCTTGAGCACTCTACTCGGCCTTGCCCTCCTCGCCAACAGGGACCAGCTTGCCAACAACAAGGTACTTCTCAAGGAACCTCTCCTCCCAGCCCTGGAGCGCCTCGAGCTGATCCTTGTCAAGATCGCTCAGAGTGTCGAGCGGGCCGTCAAGGTCCTTGGTAAGCATCTCCTCGTCGAAGCTACCGCAGGCAAGACCGCGGGAGGCGTCGCGACCGGCAAAGTTGGCGTAGGGACCGCCGGGGCCGTAGAAGTTGCGACCGCGAGTGACATCGAAGACGCGACCACGGACGGCCAGGTAGACGGGCATGTCGTTCTCGCCGTTGTAGGGAAGCAGTGTCCTCGGGGTAAAGGTTCTGAACACGACGGCGGGCTCTTCCTTGGGAATGGCGGCCGGGGCCTGGGGCCTCAGCCAGCTGTAGGCCGTGTAGAGGAGCATGCCGAGGAGGACGAGGTTGAGGGGGTAACGAAGGACCTACGCGCGGGAAAGGTTGTCTCAGTTAGCGCCATCAAGCCATCAATGTGATACTACAGTAGAAGCTTGTGATTGCGATTGCGATTGCGATTGCGATGGGAATTTCTTACTCGGTAGCAGTACCGGCCTGCTTGGCGGCTTCTTGGGCCATTCTGTTCTCGACGTACTCCATGGCTGTAACTTTGATATGGGATGTCGCTTCAGGCTGAGAGTTGGTCGGGTGCTATCGTCGGCCAGGAATGAGTATGCGAAGGATTCTCAGAAATCTGATCGGGGTTCCCCAACAATTCCACTGTGAGTGCTTGCTGCAGTGTGAGAAAGTGCCCGTGAGATGATGACGGGATGGAATTTGCTGGGGGCGGGAGCGACGGGCCAGGGTGGGGCGGCGGCGGTACCTCTGCGGCCTCTACCGAACGGCAGTCCCGATCGCCATTGGCTCGTGCACGTGTCGGCATTCGCTTGAGCATTCCCCCGCATTGGAGAGCTTCATCGGCCCAGGACCTCACTGCCATGGCGGGGAGGGGTGGTGATGGAGGGGCGATGGGGACAAGAGCAGGGGAAGGGCAGCAGGGGCATCAATTCAGGACCCTGATGCCCTGAACTGAGCCCCCTGTTGCTTTCCTCAACATGGAACTTGAATCTCCAAAAGCTGAATGCCCTCACTTTCCATTTTTGTCTCTTCCTCAACCCACGGTCCCACGCTCTCCACGCTCTCCACGCAAGCCCTCTGGGCCTTCTTGGCGGCGTGGCATCTGCATGAGTTGCGATGGACCCTCACCCAGCTGAAATCATGTCTTTCTCCTTCGTGGGGTTGTCTGTCTTTAATTAACGCAGAATGGGGTCGTGATTCGTCATCCTCAGACCCAGGCCAAATAGTCCCTGAATAGAGCATGTCTGAAGAACGAGGCCGTAGAGGTTCTCCCGGTAAGAGCGGGCAGTCAATTTGCAAGCTTCGGAGGGGTCCAGAGTAGAGGTACCTTAGAGGTAGCTACGAGTCCATCACCACAAACAACAATCACAGGCAACTCCGACCTCGATACCTCTATGGTGGGTGAAAGGTGCGTCAAAAGAAGCAAAGGGAAAGCACTGCCACAAGCTACGGATCGGAGCCCAGAGTTCTGGCCCTAGGAACCTGGGTCCGGCCTGCCCGTCGACCCCGTCTCCCCCACTTGGTGTCTTCAAGTTTAGTATCACCTGCAGGCCGAAGATCAAG
Source organism: Sordaria brevicollis (assembly GCA_033439795.1). Lineage (NCBI taxonomy): Eukaryota > Fungi > Ascomycota > Sordariomycetes > Sordariales > Sordariaceae > Sordaria > Sordaria brevicollis. Next base: position 1,086,412 of record JAUTDP010000006.1, read on the forward strand.
ACGTCAGTCGGAGTCCTCACTCACGACAACATGTTTGACATGGTCTTGCCTGGGTTCTCGTACGTTGGTTGCACAGTGACCCAAGTGGTCAACCCCAGCTCAGCTGAGAACTAGAGAGATGCCCCCTCCATGATTCTTCGGACTCATCTTGTCATCTCCACCACTCCTCTTGCTAGGCAGATTAGACTGTCCTCTTAGTTTCACATACCATATTATGAATCCCTATATAACCACCTGTACATCCTCCAGCAGCAAATTCGTTGACTTGTCTCCCTCCACCATCTTCCTGTCCAACTCTTCGTAATACACCTTTCCACTTTTTGTTCTTGATACCCCAAACCAGCAAACATGTCTTACAACAGCAACAACTACGGCGAGCGTGATAACGAGTACGGCTCCCAGCGTGGTGAGTTCGGCTCCGAGCGGGACAACGAGAGACGGGGTGAGCGCCCCGGAAGCTCTTCCAACTACGGCGAGGACCGTGACAACAGGAGGAACGAGTACGGTTCTTCCAACTATGGCTCCAACGACAACCGTAGAGACGACCGTCCCCAGAACTCCATCTACGGTTCGGACAACGATCGTAGGGATGACAACCGCCGGGATGACCGGCCCGGTTCTTCCTCCTACGGATCTGGCAACAACAACAACCGCAATGACTACGACAGAAAGGAGTCCAGCTACGGTTCTTCCAACAACAACAACAGCTACGGCTCAGAGGACAACCGCAGAAACGACCGCCCCGGGTCTTCTGGCTACGGTTCCAACAACAACAACAACAACAACAGCTACGGCTCTGACAACAGGCGCAACGACAACAACAACTCCGACAACTCGTATGGCTCCAACAACAACTCCAGCAACAGCGGCAGCAACCAGGGCTACAAGAACGATGCTGGCTACGGTGGCAGCGGCGACAACAAGCCCTCCAGCTATGGTTCTAGCAACAACAATAACAGCAGCTACGGCTCTGACAACAAGCAGAACAACAACAACTCTTCCAACGATGGCGGTCTCGTAGGCAAGCTTGCTGGTATGGCCCTCGGTGGTATCTCCGGCTCCGGGAAGAAGAATGACAACAACAACAACAACAACTCCGGCAACAACTACAACAATAACAGCAACAACCAGCAGTCTTCTTCTTCCAACAACAACAACAACAACAACCAAAACTCTGGAGACCTCAAGAGCGGTCTCATGAACGCCTTCAACAACATGGCCGGCGGCGGTGCCAAGGGTGAGCAGAATGAGGATCTTCTGGACAAAGGTAAGTTCACATCTTTTCCCCTTTCATAATTTCCGTCCTTCAGGACATCAATCTGACTTTTTTTTTCTTGAAAGGTATCGACTATGTTCAGGAAAAGTTCCTCGGACAGGGCCCCCAGGACAACGAGAGCGCCGCCGAGCAGGCCAAGGACAAGATGATTGCCGAGGCTGTTCGGAATGGCTACAAGAACGTCACTGGCAACGAGTTCCCTATTAAGCGCAAGGATGACAACAGCAGCAGCAATAACAACAACAATAACCAAAACAACAACGGAAACAACGGTGGTGGCCCTAACCTCGGCGATTTGGGCAAGAAGTTTGGTATCTTCTAGGGAGGTCACCTAAGATAATGGGAAAGGGGAAAGGGCAGAGTTTAAACATGGAAGTGGGTTAAGTTGGTTGAGACGATTGGATTGACAAATTGATACCTATCTCAGTCTTTCAGTCATGAGTTTACGAGCAGTTTTAATACCACAAGAAGGGAATAGCCAAAAATGGCATTCTCTTCAGTTTTGAACATTCATTCCGCAAACCCCCCTTGCTGTCCCCCTTCATCTTCACTCTCTCCGGGTTTTTTTTCTCTTTTCGTTGAACCCTCGTTCCTCCATTCCGTCATTCTATGTTCTCAATTTCTTTCCCCAAATGCTCCATACCCCAAAGTTGATGCTCGATTCACATCACGCTTTCCCAGTCTTCTTTGATCCAACCCTCTCCCTCTACCTCTATTCACCCTTGACTATGACTTTGCCTTGCCCTCAGACTTGCTCTTAGCAGCAGCAGAAGCAGCCATACTAGCCGCCATCAGCTCCGCATTTCTCGCCATGGCCTCGAACCTCGCTACTTCCTTTTCTGTGTAACTTTTGGTCTTGGCGTCCGTCGAGGTTGCTCGCGCAGCCGAGAAGTCACGGGTGACGTCCCGGAGCTCCGAGGCATTGGTGCGCCACGCTGCTGCCGCCGCCGCCGTTGTTGGCGACGGGCAGCTGGAAGTGTTAGAGCTGGATCGAGGGACAGAAGATGTGTGATCTGGGGCAGGATTGTAGGGAAAGGTCGATCTGTTGGGGCTGGTGACGTAGATGCGTGGAGGGGACGAGATGTGGTGAGTTTGGGGGCGTGACATTTTCAGAATTATTCTTCTTTCGAGTATACTTGTGTGAAGTTAAGGGCTTGGGATATCGGAGACTTGGACCTGTGAAGGGAGAGGGTTGTGAAGGTTAGTTATACTTGTAAGTCTCTAGCCGTTCGGCACGATCCCGAGCGTGACGCTCGGGCAAAAGAACCATCAAGATAGCTTAAAGGCTCTGTGGCAGTGATGTGTTCCCTTTGTGGCATGCCGGTAAGAACATTGAGTGGCTACCGGGCTGGTGACAATCTTCTTTGTGTGTCTGTTTTTGGGGTTTCATGGCCCCCGGATGTCGCTTCCCCGCCCCGGGGAAGTCAGAGGGTATCCGAGTTCCTTTTTCTTTCAGTTCCTTTGTGAACGGGTTTCCCGTTGCTGTTATAGCCTTCGGGCTATTCATTCCGGCTTTGATGCTGCTTCTCTCCTTATTATAAGGGGCCGAGTAGGAGAGGAGCCCGTGTCTGACGAAACGATCTTGCCGTCCGAACTGTCATAGTAAAATGCTCGAGACGTTTAGAGAATCGTGGCTGTGAAGTCCATAAATCCGTAGACAATGACACTTTCCATGGACGGCACGGGGAACGCAAGCGAGTTTCCCCACAAAGAGGTCTGATGCCATCCTAAATCACGATCTTTGTTCCTCGTGTACAGCCCAAATAGCCTCTCTGTTAGGCCTACTATAAACTTCCGGTCAAGCCCCAGAAGACGGTCTATGTATCGAAACTCGCTCTGCCGTTGCTTCTACAACAAGGTAGCTTGTCGTGCTGGTCTTTGGATCCTTTCATCACTAGGAGAGTCGCCATATCAAGAGGTAAGTGATGTTGACAAGAGAAGGACGTTATGTCTAATGGGCTGTCATGACCGACGTCGGTTGTTGATTCGGAGATGGATCGAACGTTTTTCAAGCTGCATCGGGACTCGAAAGTCCATCGTTAGGTATATGTAGATGATGCATGGTCATTGTATAGTATAAGGCTGAAAAATGTCGAGTTCCAGATGGAGGGAAGTGGGAAGGTCCCTGTTTTAAACAGTCCGCCTCATTCCAGCGCAGGAACGAGACGGGAGCCATGTGGGTCTCGGCACCTGAGCCAGGCCAGGGCTTCGGATGGAACCACCCAGAGTGGGATGCAGTGACAGGCCCGGATGAGGTGAGGTGACGGGAGTGAAGGGAACCGCCAGGCTGGTGCCTGCTGTGGAGGCCGGGTGTTACTGGGCGCCCTAACGCATCGATACCTCTAATGATTAGCAATTCCTGCAAAGGTTTGGCCAGCGTTACAGGCCAAAGTGGAAGTGGAAGCCACAACTGGAACCGTCAGCCAAACAGCGGCCGGCCCGTCAGTCTTCCCTTTTCCACTTCCTCTTCCTGGACTCGACAACGCCGGAACTGGGCCTTCCCACTTTCCTATTCTCTTTCTTCCCTCTTTCTTCCTCAGGACTCCGCGCCTCGCCCCTTCGTCCACGCACGTATCTTCAACGCCGCCACCGTCTGTCGCTCTCTCTCGCCCGCTCGTCGTGCTCAACCACCAAATCATCACCGCTACGCTGCCGGCAAAAATTCGGTGACCTTTGGAGTCAGATTCAGCGATTTCGACTACGGCTCGATTTCGACCGCTTTCTTCTGGGTTCTGTCTCATTCGACTCACCCTTTCCTCGAAGCGCAATCAGCGACGACAACCACTTCCAGCGTATTTTGCGACCGTGACTCGACTGTTCTTTGTTCTGCGGCGACCTCGCTCGAGCGCGCTCCCTCAGACGCCTTCACTGGTAACCGGAGCAGTCACGCACAACTACAATCAGGCGCACTTGCAACAACAGGGCCTTTTTTCCTTGCCATTTAGAGCGACGCTCAAGAATAAATAAACTTTGCAGGACTCGCTTCGATACCCCGCCTTGACGGTTTTCCACTATTTAGTCCTTCGGCCCCTGTCTTTTTCACTACCAGTTTCGAAATCCGCAGTTCACCTGGGCCACGACCGTTTTCCCATTCTCTCCAGATAGTCCAAAAATACAAGCAACAGTCCCGCTTAACGACGCCCAAGATGTCCGATTTCGTCATGCCGCCCAAGCCTCAGGAGAAGTACAAGGAGAACCTCCAGAATCTCCTCATGTGCCGAGAGTGCAAGGAAGACCCGCCTCACCTTGTCGAAGAGTTCTCGTCGGGAGACATGGTATGCGGCTCTTGTGGCCTCGTTCTGGGCGAGCGTATCATCGATACCCGCTCCGAATGGCGTACTTTCTCCAACGACGACCAGGGTAACGACGACCCCTCTCGTGTCGGTGATGGTCCCAACCAGTTGATCGATGGCGATCAGCTCCAGACCACCATCGCGTTCGATGGCAAGAACGGCAAGAACTTGTCTCATCTCCAGAACAAGATCACCCAGGACAAGAACTCGAAGCAGCTTATGCAGGCCTACCGTGATATCCAGGGCTTGACGGACAGCATCAACGCTGGTACCCAGGTGGCAAACGCTGCCAAGCACATCTACAAGCTCGTCGAGGACAACAAGGCCCTCAAGGGCAAGTCTCAGGAAGCCATCACCGCTGGTTGCATCTTCATTGCGTGCCGCCAAACCGGAGTCCCGCGTACGTTCCGCGAGATCTACAGTCTGACCAAGGTTTCCAAGAAGGAAATTGGCAGGGTTTTCAAGCAGCTCGAGACCTTCCTCCAGAAGATTGGAGGTGAGGAGCATGCTATCACCACAAGCATCCCCACCTTCAACCAGCAGTACCAGGGCAAGGGATCCACCACTGCCACCGAGCTTTGCGCTCGTTATTGCAGCAACCTCAACTTCCGCAACTCGGTTGCCGTTGAGGATGTTGCCCGCCAGTTGGCCGACAAGACCAGCACCATCTCGGAACTGGCCGGCCGTTCTCCCCTTTCGGTCGCCGCCGCCTGTATCTACATGGCATCCCACATCAGAAACGAGTCTCGTACCTCCAAGGAAATCGCGGCAGTTGCGGGTGTCAGTGACGGAACCGTCAAGACAGCTTATCGTCTTCTCTACAACAAGAAGGACAAGCTGCTTGAGGAGATCTTCCCTGAGGGAGTGCCAAACCTCGATAAGCTTCCTGCGAATTAGGGACCGAAGGTGCGCGAGTAGTTTGGATAGGAGGGTTGGCTTTGGTTGGCTGCTCCGCTTCTTCATTTTGACGGGACAGAATCGCGGCGTGACAGCATTGCGTGTTCTTAAAGCTTGACAGGGTGTAGTCAGCCTCAACAAAGATGACAAGGTTGTCCTACTGAGAACGTGGCGGCTTTTGAACCTTGGTTGGTGGGCAAAAGGCAACCCACAAGCAGGTCCGGATTTGGAAGATCATGGAAGCATTTTACGTGGTTTCGAAAACGGCAGGTCATCACATTCTCAAGTTAGGGCCGATAAAACTGTGCAGGCTGGTTGCAGTACGGCAGGGCAGAAGGGGCATGGCATGCGATGGATGGGAGACCTTCACATTGGTTTTAAAACGGGCAAAGAAGAGGCTTAGACCGGCCAGCGTTATCAAAAGAGCGTTTTGATTCCAGAGGCCTTTTTTTACAGTTTCCCAAAGACGTCGAGGGACGGCTTCAAGTTAATTGCTATTTTTCACGTAGCAGCGACAGGAAGGGGACAGCAGAATGATGGTCAATACCAGGTATCATTTCTACACTGCTATTTAGTCTTTGAGAATACCAGGTCCAAAGTAACCGTAGGTGTGAGTTGGAGACCAAGCAACACCTACTCTCTTGCAGAGAGTAGGGGATAAAATTGAGGGACAGACCAATTTCGAGGGACAGGAATGTCCGTGCACACCGTCATCTACACCCAAATATCAACATTAAATCAACCATCTAAATTCAAGATTCTAATATTTTTAAATAAAAAAAATTATTGGATATTGTTCAGAATCTCCTCTTTTAACCATTTATTTTGCTTTACTTAAAAGATGTAAATATTAACAATAATATTTTTTGCTATAGTACATTGACGGCTGTTCTTCTTTGTGTTTGTTTGAACTTTTTGGAGGTAGCGATTTGGAGAATTTGAAATAAGGAGGGAAAATCAGTTAAGATTTGTATGTATTTCACTAAGAAACCTTAATGGGCACGGACTTCGTTGTCCCTCTGAAAAGGGCCTGTCCCTCAATTTTATCCCCCACTCTCTGCAAGAGAGGGGGGATAGCGAGCGAACCTCATACCCACGGTTAGACAGGTTATCGAAGATATTCAAGTCCAACACCACTCACTGCAAGGGATAAAGTGATGTGATCCTGCACTGCAATGCGGCGTTCGGGTTGAGTGCAGTGCAATCGGGTGCGCCCGAGATAGACACAGTGTGAAGTGAAGCCGTTGCACCTCGGGAATCACAGTGAATATTGCCCATTCACTGTACACGCCAAGTGGGGCCAATGGAGCAAGTCACTTCGTGCGCAAACCACCGCTGCACTTAGCACCAACTGCAGCCCGGGCGCCTTCACGTCTCCCGTCTGTCAACCGCGTCTCATTGATTTTGACATCGTCATCTCCAACCCCAAACAAAAACCGAACCGCCCGACCTCCTTTGCGCCCACACTCCCAACACGACCGACCACTCATTGCACCGAATACATCACACATTGTCTTCGCTAAAATGCCTTCTCGGCGATCAGGCCGCGCGGCCGCGAAACGCGCGCAACAGGCCCTTGGTAAGTTGGTTTGCATATTAATTTATCCTCGAGTCCTCCCTTCATGTGCTTGTACAATTCTGTTCCATTTCCACGTCAAGTCGTTGTGCTTCCACAAAAAACAATAACCCCCACACGGATCCTTCCCTTACCGAACCACCAGTCGCTGACCAAAGGCTTCCACCCAACAGAAAGCACTCCAAAGACGTTCGAAGGTCTAGACGACGATGAGCCCATGCCCGATGCCGATCAGGACGATGTCGAACCACAAAGAGATGGCGAAGATGAGGTCGAGAAGGACGATGAGTCGGGTGGTGATGACCACGAAGAAGAGGAAGCCCCAGAGGAAGACGAGTCGGGCAAGAGCCCAAGCCCTCCCCCAGAGCCTGTCATCCGCCGCCGACGCTTAGGCCGACCACCAAAGAACCGACCTCCCGACTGGGACACTCTGCCGATCGAACCGCCCAATCGCGACGAGAACACTCCGCGCCGCCGCGGTCGTGGAGGATGGAGGGGCAGAGGTGGTCGCAAGGGCCAGCATTTCCAACCAACCCAGCAGTCTATCGATAAGGATGGTACCGTTCTTGATATTATCAACGACGAGGTGGACCTTCCTGAAGATCCCGAGGGCGAGAAGAAGGTTGATAAGCTGGGAAATCTGATGGATGGACGAGAGTACCGTTGCCGCACATTCACCGTTCTCGGCCGTGGAGATCGTCTATACATGCTTTCGACCGAGCCAGCACGTTGCGTCGGTTTCAGAGATTCGTATCTCTTTTTCACCAAGCACAGAAAGCTCTACAAGATAATTGTGAACGAAGAGGAAAAGCGGGACATGATCGAGCGCGAGATCATCCCACACAGCTACAAGGGTCGTACCATAGGTATCGTGACAGCACGCTCAGTGTTCCGCGAGTTCGGCGCTCTGATCATTGTCGGTGGACGGAGGATCGTTGACGACTACGAGGTCGCCAAGGCGCGGGAGGAGGGTGTTGTTGAGGGCGAGTTAGCCGATCCCAACGATATCTTCGAGCCAGGAAAGCCTTACAACAAGAACCAGTACGTGGCGTGGCACGGCGCAAGCTCGGTTTACCATTCAAACATACCTTCAGTACCACAGCAAAGCGCCAAGGTTGCCCCAGCTAAGCGCCGGATTGCCGTCAACGATGTCAACTGGCAGTTGGAGCATGCTCGCGAAGCCAGGTAGGCATTATATTTCTCAACATTTTACTGAGACAGGACACAAGACCGCTAACACATTTCTACACAGCAACTTCAACAGCATCCTTACCAGCGTCCGCCGCGCCAATCTCAACGGTGTCTACGACATCCACACCAACCAGATGCACTACCCACGCATCATCCAGCCTACACACGCCCGTATTCAGCAGGTGGTAGACTCTGAGGATACTTCCTCATCGTCGTCCTCGGGTCTTCCTCCCATCAAACCCTCCATATCCCGCAACTTCCTCATCACCGACGTGGAAGTCGAGCTGCCACCCGCCGGCATTTCCCCGGCCGCCTACGAGGTGCCCTTCCGCACGTCACCCGCCGACCGGGCTGCGTCCGCGCGCGCCGACTTCCTGTCCCCCTTCAAGGGCTTGAGCGCAGTGCCCGACGATATCAGGGAGCTGTTGCCCGAGGAGTGCAGGAAAGCGTTCGATAGCGCCGTCAAGAACGAGGACGAGTGGTTTAGCAAGTGGGGTGACGAGAAGGATACGATGTGTCGTCGCGACCCGGTGATCGATAAGGCTATTGTGCCTTATAGCATGAACATCCAGTGAGGAAGCTTTTTGGCCTTCCTCGTATGAGGAAATTTGGAACTGGCATGAGCTTGTTATTCTGGCTTGGATACAGGCTTAAATTGTCGTGATAACGAAGGCTCATCAGCCATTATCTTGGTCCAGTGCTAGAGGCTTGGTTGCCACGGTTTTGCTACATTCGAGTCTATGCCGTGGCTAGAGAAGGTCATTGCTCAATGATCATCATACATCTAGAGATTGATAAGTCTCTTGGGAGTGCATTCCTTCATGCTCTTGCACGAGGAACATCGGAAACATGGAGGGCTCGAACGACATGAATGATTGGTATTGGCTGGGGTCTAGAAGGAAACAGCTACAACCAAAGGGGAAATCAAAGGGGATCTGGTTGCTCGCTGGAGACGTGGTACTCATTTATCATCTAGCATTTTTTTTCAGCCGGATTCGATCAAGCCGTTATGAAAACAAGGAGCATGTATTTGTTGGCTGAGCCATTGTGGTATGAAGAGGGGGAAAATGACCAAAGCTCAGTAGTCTTGTCGATCTTATAATATACCCAGCGTATAGGCACCCCCATTGTCCATCATGCCATCACTTGCTCCTCAATTTTACGCAGTCAGATCTCGCAGTGTCTGTATTGCGTATACCCTATTCGACAGCTGATGGGTTGAACTTATCAGTTGCACCGGATGCCCTCACCAGTTCCTAAAAATGCCTTGTACACATGAGCGCGAGACCAGGCAATGGGCAAAAATAAGATTACTGCCCACAAGACTGCCCAACCTGGGTTGCATTGTCTTGAGGCCACGATGATAATATGTGTGGGTTACTTACAACTCACAAGCTTCAGCCCAGGCCTACCGTCTAGTGTGCTCAACACGCTTGTTACCATTCCTGCTGTCGACCTATCTCTCTCACTCTCTCCCTCCTCTGATCCCAACGTTGGTAACGCAACGATATCTTGTCGAGTACTATATGTACCGAAGTACGATCTGGGCTAGGTATAGCAGTCACTACTTCATTTCCATAAAGTACGCCAGGGTGGCCAAATGTTTTCAGAAGTTTCGTCCTAGCAAAGCTAGAAGAGAAGATGAAGTGAGCTGTGCTATCCCGAATGGGTTTACCTTCCCATAATACTGGAGTGTCTCGAGATTGGACTGGTGTTATCTATGGTGCAGCTTACGCTCAATCCACTGGTTCATTCCTCCATCTGTCTATAGTGTCTATCTCTAGGACTCGGAGGTCGTGCCGGTTTGTATGTATCAACGGCATTTACATAGTAACTGCCAAAAGAAGGAAACCCAGAGACTCCTCTTAGACCTCTACTCTACAAGATCCAAAGTCTGATGAACTTAACTTCTGCCTAGGCTGAGATCAGGGCCTATCTTGGGATGTAGGAACTGGTTTGGATCGGTTTCACACTCGCCTGGGTCTGTGGTATTAGATAGATTCATCTCCAGGCTTCGAAGACTCAAATTCTGCGACCTGCGTGGTATGAGCAAGTACCTGAACTCATCTACGTACGTGATGGCAGCGTCATCGTCATCATCGTTGGTAGTGTCCACTGCTAGGTACCCGGCTGAGATACTTGTGCCCTTACAAAGAGCAAACATCTTGTAGCTTGTATCGTGGTCTTCTCATCCACGCAACATGCATCTCGCTGCCTGTATTGTTCTTGACTATCCTCCTTCCCTTTCACATGTCAGACGCGTAGCCACGATGACAATGGCGATGGTTCAGATCGTTATGTCCTGATCCATGTAGATGGTATGCACTTTATGTCAACCAGGCTAGTTATCGAGCGGTTGCCTACCATCGACACCCACATTTCTTTAAGGTTCATGACAACACCCATGGATATATAGTCTTTATTGACTACCTGTTGTAGTCATCACTTAATTATCTATCCTTTCAGGGTTCTGCTAGTGAGTGGTCCGTCAGTTTGTTCATGCACTTTGGACTATAGTACTATCGTAATGCCAGGCGGCTAAGTACCATCGTTTATCAGCCGAGTTGTTAGATACGTATACTTTCTTTTTGACATTCGGAACGATGAGCATCACTTGAGAGAGCCTCCAATTAGTCCGACTCGAAAGTGAACCGGACCGAAACCGGGTATGGTCATAAACAGCTGTTTTGCAGCCCCCAAAGAAGGGGAACAGAAAGCAAGCTAGCGGGCCGACTTGAGCAAGAACCAGATTCGAGAAGAGTCACCTGGTGTGTCAGTCGAAGCACATTTACCTACTTGTTCACAATGCGTTTTGGTATAAGCTTCTTTTCCTTCGCTAGCCGAGACCAACACAAAAACGTCTGTTCGGCTGTAGCGATGACACGATATGGACTAAATACCGAACCTCAGCTGAGCTGACACGAAACTTGGCCGGTACGCACGCTTTGGCCTGACCACAATAAAGTTTGAAGCAGACGTGATGGGATGACTCGGCGAAAGGATGAACTGACAACTTGAATCAATCAACATGGCAACGAACGGTCGTGAAAGAAAACCCAAAAGGGAAGTTGAGATGCCGATGTGTTGGAGGGCAAAATGATGAAAGTTGAATCCACAACGACAAACACACGGTACCCCACCAACGCCCGTCATAGCAAATCCCAAGTGGAAGTTGTCGTTGTCTGTGACCAAACCATCTTTATTGGAGATTCATCTTGGCTACCCGAATGTTAGGTAGAAGAAAATTGCCACTGGAAGTTCTTCGAAAGTCGAATACGTAGCAGTCCGTGGGGGGTTACTCGGTACCGCCAGGACTGCCTGGGAGCCTGGGATTAAAGTACAACCGGATCGTAGCTGAGTGTGTAACTTCTTTTCCAAACAACGCCCACAATGTCGAGACTTCCAAGCTTGTTTGAGAAGCCGGTTCATGACGATATGCACTGACTGACAGTAACGGAGTTCTGTGTGGTTCGTGTTACGTTCGAAGAAGAAGGGTCGTATCGCGAGTACGTAAACATCGTGAGTCAAAGGTACGTTATGTTTTATTGGGGCATCTCTGTTGATCACAACTCGAGTGTTGAAGGGGGAAAAAGAGAGTTGCCTGTCCTGTCCTGTCTCGCCTGCCACCACGACACACGACAAAAGAGGACCGACGATCTCTTAGCCGGCCGTGGCTCGTGGGAAAATGATCAAAATCCGGGGACTTCCATAACATGCCACATGCTACTTTCATTCCGAGATCAGCATTGAGAGTCGTCAAAAAGGGTCCTTCTTTCTCCAGAGACAAGCAAGGACAAGGTCACTCTTGGTGACTCTTCCTTCGTTCCGGACTCTGTGTCATCATTCCATCCATCGCATTGTTCCGTTGCTCGTTATGTACGAACCTTCCTTCCTTCACGGGAATTTGTGTAAGGAGGGGTTGTTGCTTCCCCCCCCCCCCCCCCCCTTTTTTTTTTTTTTTTTATTGCCCCTCTCCTCACACCTTCGTGGGATGATGCTTCTGGGATTGGTCCGTCCGCACTTCTTCTAAGACACCACACGATGCATTCCACATAGGGTTGTTGTTACCAACTTTTTCTTTGGTCTGTTATGCGGGTGAGATGAGAGAGATCTGCTCAATCTTGGACTGTTTTGTGGTCCAACAGTGTTGAGAGAACACGGGGTTCTTCTCATGTCTTGCCTGCCCTGCCTGCAGTGCAGCCCTTGGCTGTAGCCTGAACTGCCCAACTGATGTCTGCAGTAGTTCGATGTTGAAGGCATCGTCAGCTTGCCCCACGTGCTCTGGTGTCGTTGCTGCTGATGACTTTGTTCCTGGAGCGTCAACATCCACATATGCAGAGCGGGGGAAGAAGATGAAATGGAGATGGAGTTCAAGCTGCGCATGATTTTGGCAGAGAGCATTGCTCAGCTCAAACAGTCAAGCTGCCTGCCAGTGATGCGGAGAGAGTCGCAAAGTACCTGCATACCTCTACAACTGCAATGCGAAGAGGGGCTTCATCGAGCAGTTGACGTTACAACTTTCTTTCCTAGCGCTCCCGCTCGGAGGAATGCTTCCTTCCTTCGTTCCTTTTGCGCCGTTCTGTTTCGCCTTTTCCAAATTGCAGAAGCGACGGAAGCGCCCGATACGACCCTCTTCTTCTCCTGGACTCTCGACATGCTGCATAGCAACGAAACCGAAGTGTGTTTTGTCAGCTGCATGAAAAAAGAGACCGCCGAGACCTCGAACTGCTGGAAATCCCTCTCCCCACCCGGACGCCTGTACAATGGGTTTCTATTGGTCAGTTCTCATATCTTGATTCTCCACCAACCAAGACCCTTTTTGCTTGACTGTCGTTTTTTATTTTACGCAAGCAAGAAAAAGCTTTTGCTGGCCACGAGGAACGCACCAGCAGCAGGCCAGCAGCAGCCTCGGGGGAAAGATTGACACGTTCGAAGCGAGGCTTGCTAGCCCTGCAGTAGTACGGTATCGTAAAAAGCGAGTTTACAAATCCTACATAATGGAAACGTGGGCGTGAGGCCCGGCTGACGGCTGGTGATGAAGAAGAGCTCCTTCCAACTCGGGGGTGGGAATAAGGGGGCAGTCCTCACTCCTCCCACCCAAGCCACCATTATCGTAGTGATGGTGGAGATGAGAGACCAGTGAAAAAAGGTACGGCTACGGCACATGATCGGTCACGAGAAAAGCCCGCGGGACGGAGACGTCTTGTTGGGGCAACCCGAGATTGATAGGAAGAAGCGAGGGCCAGCGGCAGGACTGCAGGAGTTGTTGTTGTCCACACACGGAGTGTCGTTGACGCACATGGCAGGCCATCAGGGTCGCGTTTTGCCAATGTCGTATCGGGCCTGCGTCTTTGGTGGAAAGAGAAAAGAGAAAAGCCGAAGAAAAAAAAAACTTTCTTCAAGATCCTCGACTGGGTAACCTGGAATTCCAGGGATTGCGCGGCGCGGGGGGCTGGGCTGGGGGAGAAAAAGATGGAGAAAAAGAAGAACAAAGTGAGGTTCTGCGGCATATTTTTTTTTTTTTCTCTCTTCAGTGCAGTGCTTCCCGATCGAAAGCTTCCGGTGTTCATCAATGTTCCCTCACTGCATGCAGCGGTCCTCTGTGGACGACGCTACTGCAGCTTCATTTTTCTGTACACACAAGAGTCGCATTTCCGCTTTCTTCCCTCTGCTGCTGCTGCTGCTGGTGAGGGGTGTTCCTTGTTTCTGCCCAACCAACCACACCCACGCCGATTCTAGCCAGGTATAACTTGGAGTTGATGGTGAGAGCCAGAAGCGTATGGACGACAGCAGTGCCACTGTGTGCTAGAGAGACGTACGCCAGGAGGCCATGGGAAGGAAGACCGGCAGCCACCGGGCCACTTCCACACAGGCCACAACAGATTCGCATCCGGATCACCCGACACGGACACTCGGAGCACAGAGAGCTAGAGAAATACTCCGGCAATTCACTAGACGGGAACTTCCGGGCGGAGACGGGAGGCGGCGTTGAACTCCCAACTTGGGTCTCGGACCGGACGACGATCTCAAAGGACCGAAGACGACGACGACGACGACGACGACGACGACAACGGCAGTGAATTTTATATCTCATTTTGGTGACGAGCCTGGTTGACACTGCGTCTCGACTAGGTACCCCCGCTAACCTCGAGGCTGCACATGCCTCCTTCAGCACCGAGCTCCTTCGAGATTCCATTGCTTGCTGACACCGTTGAAGCATGGTCGCTGGCTTTTACGGGCATGTGATCAGCCTGACTCTCTGTGAAGCTCTGCGATATGGTATATTGATGGCTGCCTGTCACGTCGTGGTAGGAACAATGGACGTTCTCTCGAACTTGTGGTTCGAGTTTTGTCTTAAAAGCCTTGTAATGTGAGGGTAGTTTCGGCTGTTCGTCTTCAGAGTGGAAGAGGACAAGGAGACGTCACCCTCCAGCTCATCACTCACAGTCGTTGTGATGCTAGGCACGTGAGGCTGTGGTCCCGTCATCACAATCTGCTTACACAGCCAATGACATGATGCACCTTCATCACTGGACCTGGAATCAATTCGGACGTCTCGGAGTGCTGCAAAGAGTTACTCAACGCCAACGGTTGCCAAGCGAGAATGTCAAATTGGATTGGGTGATGTGGTCGCTGTTGTTCGAGCACAGCAAGTGAGCAAGCGGTAAGAAAGTCGCTCAGAGCCAACTGAAGGTTACGTGTTGATAAGAATGACAGTCATGCACCATCTGTGCCGCCGCCAGATACTACGTTGTGTTGATTTATTGTGCCTCATGAAAACGCAGAACTGGCTTGGAATAGTGTTGATATGGCATGCAAAGTGCTGAATGTCTTGGGTTGTTACCGGGTGTATGCGGGCCACATACGACTTGAAGTTTGAGTCTGAACTACTCTGGATTTGCTGTGTTGCCGACTTATCACCGCCTCAAATGATTCCAAGTTTGGCATGATTGAGAGGTCGAGTGACTGACAGCTAGATAGCTCTCGACCTGGCAAGTCTGCCACATTGACGATCGACTTGCTACTTCTTTTTCAGCATTGCCGTTGCAAGATGACAACCATGCTCACCCTTACTCCGTATGCTCTTAGAAGACAGGCTGTACTTTTACCCTCGTGACCTAAAAGCCTTTCGACGATCAGAGCCACCGTACAATACTCACCCAGTCGATCTTGATGTTTGTTTATCCTGACTCACTGATGTGGTGTGGTGTGGTGTCTGTTGTCTGTTGAGAAATCGAATCTTGAAGGCTGGAAGACGTCCCCACTAGTAGCGTAAATGCCCGGGTCGGACCACTCAGAAGTAAGGAAAAGAAAAAGAGCCGGCTACAGAGGCACAGCCAACAGCGAGGGTCCGGGCAGTTCGCGGAGCTATCGGCCCTTGACCGCTTCTCAAGATCTGGTGCCATTGTGAGAGCCACGGTCGACGCTGTGCTTTCCTTGTGCAACTGCTTCTGTCTCGCACAAGGGGGGGTTTATCTAGCGCAGCCGAAACTGGTCAACACCAAATTCTCAAATCCAACATGGGTGTCTCGAGGGCTGGAAGATTTGGAGAAAACCCCTGGCAAGTCTGCGACTGGCCTTTCCCGGTCTGTTTTTTACCATCGATTTGAAAGCCGCTTTCTATGGACCATGACTCGTGCCGGAGATACGGGTCGTGATAGCCCGGTCCTGAAAATGGGATGCGATATGAAGCTCCGATGGTACTTTGAACGTAGGGAAGTTGACTTTCAGTCAGGACGTTGGTTGAATGAAACTTGGGAAGATTGAACAATGTATCTTCAGAAGTGTTATGAACTCTCGTCGGTATCCTCTCAAAGGACATTAGACAGCCACAGCAAAGATCTCATCTCTGTTCGCAACATTGTCACCGGTACCAAGGTTCATGACGGTGATGATGGTGATGGAAATGCTTGCTAACCTTTGGCGTATCTCTGTGGGTCTAACATCGCGGATTAGACTCCATTCCGAGGCTAGTCTCATTGCTGGGGCATTGTTGCTGGACGGATTCGAGATTTTTTTTTAGGGGATCAGAGAGTGGACAAGCCCTTGAAAATCCCAACTCTCCAGGCCACCCCAACCAGGCCCTCCGCTGTCCGTGTTCCTGGAAAGGCGTGCGAGGCGTAGTCGACACAGTCTTTTCCGTCGTGCCATGGGGTGGCTGGCTGGCCGCGGATGGGTGCAGTCACTGCAGTGGGCGTGGAGGGGAGGGCGTGGGTTGGGAAGGTGTCGGCGCCCAGCGAGCCCATGGTAAGGCCAAGCCATTGACGATCCCCGTCCCGATGTGGCATTTTTGGTGGTATTTTTGGACTTCCAGAGACCCTGGATGCCAACCTGCCCACCGTCACCGTAGGGGACGTCCACGAGGTCATGAACCCTTTTTCTTTTCGAACGGCTTCGATGACTCGTTCTGGCCATCGCCGTTGGAGACCTGCCTGATAATGCAGATGACCGCGTGAAATGATCGAGGCCCAAGATGAAGGAACATACTATGGAGGTGCCCTCTGGTGAGAGAGAAGACAGCGGAGCCTGTAAATTGCGGAGGATTGAATCCGCTCCACGACGGGAGCGTCCATTTCGGGTCCAGGTACCGTCTAGTTGATAGAGATATAAAACACTCACTTTCAAGCGAGAAGAGAGCTGGAGAACCGCGGCGTAATCGCCTATTCCTTCTCACACGAGGGGAAATGGCATCGACCGAAGAGGGGAGACGCGCATGCCGTCTTCAGTGTTTCACTACACTTGGGGTGATGGCTGCCCTATAGGAAATAGGAAGGAGGAGGAAGGCACAACACGCCGCGTCAAGATGCAGTGCTCGGAGCAGATGACTGCCTGTGTGGGAGCTCTTTCCTAGAATACGCACCGGGTGCGCAGGAACGACCTGGTGATTCAAAACGCATTGAGTGCAGAGTTGCACTGGAAACAACATCAAAAAGCACATGGAATGAATGCGGAATTGTTCCAAAGTATTCCTGTCCTCACTTCCGTCCGATTGACATTGACCTTCGGACACAGCATCGCATGTCTGCTCTATCTGCCCATGTGGAAAGTCAGGGCTCTGGAATAAGGAATGGGAGCCGGGCAGACGTGATATTTGATAGGGCGATACTCGGGTCAGATGTATCAGTCTTGGCTTCACATGTGCAAGTGTACCTCGCCCGGCGGTACCTTACACGCAATCTGATGGCTTTTTGATTCTCGGTGGTGGACTGTGACTGCTCCTCGTGGAAGCCCTGGCGTAATTTGAAATTGGTGATGGGTGCTGGGCACCACCCCAGTCGTGAGCAACGTGCAGGGCATGTCAATTGTCAAATGTCAGTGCCATCCCACAGGTAATCTTCCAGGTTGCTTTCGCGTGCCGGTCCTGCCCATCATCAAATTTCACATCATACCTCTGATAATCTCAGTAAATGACGGTGGTAACGAGGAGCCGTGTTCTCTATATTGCCCCCACGACAGACGACGCGTTTTCATCGTTTCTGCGCGTTTGGTATTACGTATTGGATCACATTCGCCACGGTGTTGTTGTTGGGATGGCAGTATGCAGATATTTGTGGCAGTGAGCGTCGGGAGAGGACAGACGTCACAGGCCGTTCAACCTGAAGTAAGGTACCGCATACAGAAAACGGACGAAACCTCAACTCACATCCGGTTATATCGACCTTTGAAGAAGGAGCGGGAATTCAACCCGAATAGATCTGGCTGTCTCAGACGACGTTGGCGTTTGACATTGTTCGCATGAAAGTCTATAGAGGTATAAGCCGTGTCCTTTCACGTCTTTGGCTCTCTCTTCATCTTAGTAAAAGGAAAACCATGCGGCCTTCGATGTAGGAGCAGGAACTCTAGTACCGCTACGTCCACGCCCATGCAGCTTCCAAACAGACCTTCCACTTCGCACTCAAGGTTGAATTGCCCGTTCCGCGCGGGCCTGGCAGGCAGCCCCTGTGCCTGTGTGTGGTGTGCCAGTGTGCCTTCCACATTCTTCGTTGCAGCCCGGGCACCTTCCACTTCCACTCCTTTGCAACTTCGCTCTGTTCCAGCGGACAGTTGTAATTTTGACCAACGGCACGGCAGGTGCTCTTGTCTCTCTTTCCAGTTTCCGCAACCTGGCTCTTTCTTGGCACCTTTTCTGCCGCACACCCACTCACCATGACCTTTTTCCATCGGTGTTATCGTTCGCTAGGAAGGACCGTTCGAAAAAGGACATGATCTGGTCGACGCGAACCCTGGTCATTTCCGTCATTGTCGTACCAATTTGGCTGCGTGCTGGAAGCTACGAATGCACACTCCCATCTCCAGAGGGTATGCGACTCCACGATGCATTCCGGTTGACTTTTTGTGTGTAAATTAGAGGTACACTTCAATACCGCATATCCGAGGTACCTATCCACCAAAAAGATTCCATCCCGAGCAAGTGGTTAGCTAAGGTAAGTTGAGATCCGCGGCGACGTGCATTTGTTTGGAAAGAGGACCGCGAGATCTTAGCTTGAATAATAAGATCTCATCCCAAGCGGTTGTCACCGTGGCGGTTTCAACTTTCCCATCAATCGTCTTGTGGTCAGCTCAGTTGCGGCGTGACGGTCTCCCGACTTCCACTTCCACCTGCCCTACTACCACCTCTACCACCACGAAGTGTGCCCGGGTTTTGCGGGTACGTAGCACGGTAACAGCGGAGGTACGGTACAGTACTGTTATATCGAGATTCAGCCAGATTACACTGTGGTGTGGTTTCTTCCTTTAGACTGGCTTTTTTTTTTCTGCTTGACTAGCGCATCTGCAGAACGGACCACTCAAGCGCTGTTCTTTTCCATCCTTTTGCCGGGTGTTCACTCCACTCGCCCAACGCTTTTGCCATCGGATCCAGGCCATCCACTCTGGCAGCGGGTCTGTCGTCGCCCTCGTTCGCCTCTCTCTTTGGCTGCTGATGTTATCTGCACGGGCCACTGTGGATCGTGGGCTTAGCGTCTGTCGTCTTGCAGGTCCGCAAAGGCACTGGCCGGCCATTCAATTCAATTTCACAACCGGCCCCGTCGCGCGCAGGTTTGGAGGTTTCGATCCAGTCGCAGATCCCAGTCGCCAGTAGAGAAGTCACACTCTTGTCGCAGCGCTGAAGTGCCCGGTCCCGCCCTCCATCCTCAGGTTCTCCCCAGTCGACTCGCCAGTGTGCACTGGCCATCTATCCCGGTCTAGCGCCAGGCCTTTCTCAACCTCTCATTCACGAATCTTTTTCTTCCTCTTCCACCTCTCTTCCTCTCTTCCGATTCTCACGCCGTACATCACGTCTCTTTTTTTTCTTCCCTCCTCACCCTCACGACCGTCGAATCCGCCGGGGATCCCGCATACCGACGAGCGACCAATTCAGTTTTGCGTCGTTCACGAGAGGATTTGGGTGCACTTCAACTCTTCGCTGTTTTAGGTCGAATAACGAAGAGGCGCCTTTTGCAGGAGCGGTTTTTTTTTTCCAGGCCAGGGTGCGCTCTCAGTGTGTATTTTGCCAGGACTACTAGTGGTATCGAGACCCTCGACGTCAGACTCACTACGGCATCACATCCCCCTCAGACGAGTCGACAAGACCACCCTTTCACTCAACCTCACAACCACTGGAGGACATTGTCAGGTCGTCATCAACATCACCTTCACCCTGATCACAGCGACGACACCTGCCACCCCTCGACTTCGTCTTCACAGGTTAGTACCCACATTGGTTCTCCAAAGTTCACTGTGCGGTCTTCCTTCACGGCCCAGTTCCAAATTGGAGTTTGTCTGCCGAACGCGACACTTGGCCATGGAAAACTAACATCGCCTCCCTCAGTACCTACACATCTTCTTCTCAACGAGACCTAATTATCCGGCATCTTGCATACCGGATATAAGACCCCTTGAGTCAAAGATTCTTTCGGCCTTGTTGATTGGACCACCACTTCTCCTTTGCATCGCAAATCAAGATCTTCTGATAGGAGTTCACTCACAACTTGCGGGCATTTTCTTTACGGCGACTCAAAAGTTTTAGTTTTCTCTTTGACTGGATTTTTTTTACGACCTATTCGACGACTTTATGGCCAGACCGTCTTACTAGATCTCGATCCTTCTCAGCATTTCGAGATTTTCCGCCCCGCCTTGAGCTTTGAGACCTACCCGGACAATCACATCCACGTATATTCAAGCTCTGATCTCGAAATCATCAATTCTCACATCACATCTCATAACCTCAACCCCACGCCCCCTCGACTACCAACCGCCAAAATGCCCGGAGGTGTCTGCGCTGTTCTCGACTACGAGGTCGAGCTGATGGCCGACTACGTTTCTGAGATGGCGACCCGAATTGTCATGCCGCAGAACGCTGTCAACAGTGCCTTCAGGAAGTTTGTGTCGCAGATCCTCACTTCCACTCGACTTCCCAGCACAACCATTCTACTTGGCATGAATTACCTTGCCAAGCGCGTCAACATGATGAAGGCCAACGGCCAGGCCACCAATTCCGAAGGTCAAATTTGGCGCATGCTGACCATCTCGCTGTTGCTTGGCAGCAAGTTCCTGGACGACAACACCTTCCAGAACAAGTCCTGGTCCGAAGTGAGCGGTATCCCCGTCAAGGAGCTCAACACTCTGGAATATGAGTGGCTCGGTGTAATTGGCTGGAGGCTGTATGTCAACCTTGATGAGAGTGAGGATTACAACGCCTGGCTGGCAAACTGGAAGGAGTGGCTGGAGACGAAGAAGCTGCAACAAGCTCAGGCCAACCGCGACCGCCTGGCCTCCCTTGTGCCTCCCATCAAAACCGATGTTGCCCGGTCTCGGTTCTCCTCAGCTTGGGAGCAGAAGCAGGCTGCCGAGTACGAACGGCTATCCAGCCTCAAGCGCAGCCAAACCACTCACGCTGCTTATCCTCGCCACGAACAGCCCGTGTGGGGTCACTGGTCGCAACAGCAGGCTCCTTTGACGCCCCCCGATTCTGGATACGGCACCCCCGAGTACGTCAACTCCGCGACCTCGGTCAACTCTCACTACAATGAGTGGTTCGACAGCGCGGTCAGGGATCATTGCCAGGCTTCTCGGCAATACCAGCAGCCCGCCACCTACAACTCCTTCTACCGCGGCCAGGGCAACCGTCACCAGAACAGCGCGTCTGGCTACTGGAACTACACTCACAACGTGTGGGAGCACTCCCTATCCGGCGACTGCAACTGCGCCACTTGCGTTGCTGCGGGTAACTCGCCTCCATACTTCATGGGTCATACTTATGGTCAGCCAGTTGTTGGCTAAATCGCCAGTGCAACTTTGAGCACTGTTTCGACGATCCCATGAGTTTCGGCATTTGAGCGATCAAAACATCTGCATCTATTGAGCTGCGGCTGTTTTGTTCCTCCACTGCGTTTGCATCTGGTGCAGGGTCTTTTACATGCACAACGGAGAATTGATACATTGCATTCAGATACCCCGATCGACGAATGGACCGCTTCGTTCTCACTGCTCAGGAGTCTTACTCCTTCAGATTTCGCTTTGGGTGGGATACTCGCCCTTGCCCGCCTCCATCTCATACATGAGCGGAGGATCACCACGGCATTGGAAATGTGGGCAATTGCAACTCATATCCATGTGCGAAAAGCGAGCTCGTGCGGGTCCATTCGGCATTGATTAATGACTTTCGTTTTCTTCCTCGGTATACGGTTCGGTAATATTCATAAACCGGCGTTCTTGGATTCCTATACCATGGGTTTCGTTCAACTTCGGCATAGATTCGACAAAAGTTTTTCTTTATTTCTTTCTTCAGCACGCAAAACTTGCGACTTGCCCAAGCAACAACGGCTGTTATCATTCTCTTCCTGGGTCCAGCGTTGAGCAAGGCTACGAAGTCCGCACACACAGGCATCAACGGCAAATTTCGATACATCATTCCAAATGGGTATCCCAGGGATGTTCTATGATCGTTCGTCCTGACGACTCAGCGCTCCGATTGCCCGACCTGTTCGATTTCAACGATGACCGACATCACTTCGGGCTTCACTTCGGACTTGAATCAGCAGCAATTGCTTGGTTTTTGTTTTTCCTTGTTCTTTGCATTTTCAGAATTCACAAAAAGGGTCATTTGGTCCCCCGCTGTTGGTCAGTTTACATAAGAAGGCCAATTCTTCGCGCGGCGTCACCTCTCAAAAGTTTAGTCGAGGCCTTACATATATCAAAAAAGTTCGGTGGTGGGCGTGGTACATATTTGCTTTTTTTTCTCCCCATCCATCAAGGTTGGGTGCGTTTACAGGAATGGGGTTCATGAGGTCGGAAAATTCAGATGGGGCTGCTTTTGCATTTTGCGGAAAAAAAAGGGGGTTTTACTGCTGTTTTCTTTTTCTTCTTGGTTGTCGTTTCCTGCGGTTTTTACATCACCTTCCAGCTTGGACGTCGAGTCATCCATCAGTACGCATCTGAGGGTATGCCCAAGACATGCGCACTCTTGGGACTTGGCGGACAGCTGGACGGATTGGTCAAGTTGTCTTCTACTGGGCTTAGATGGTGGTTTCTTTGATTTCTGGTGTTTTTTTTCCTTTTCTTTTTCTTTTGTTCTCCTTTCTTGAAGACCCAGGTGCATTTGGTTGTAGAGTGGGAAGACTTGCAACGACGTTCAAAACGGTAGATGGGAGATTCGGTTGAGGTTAATCTGGCCGTTGTGCCAGTAGGGATGGATTTTGTTACCCGCGAAATACCCTCATGATTTACGAGCATTGCGGGCATGTGGAGAGGAGAAAAGAATGGGATGATGTGAGGAACAAAACGAACAAAACCGGGCATTGCGGGTGTCAACTCGCAGCTGACGGTGCCCGTTTGGCAGCAGCTGGATCGAGATATCAGTGGACCCGACCACGGCCCAAGAAACTCGGAGGATTCATGATATCGGGCAGCATCTGCGGAACGTTGGAGCCGTAGCAAAGCAGGATAGAAGTAGGGGCTGTTTTCGGCGATGATGAGCGAACGCAGGTTGGCCGTCACATTGAAAACACCTCTCACTATCAGATTTATAATGCTCCGATGAATAAACAACCAAAAAATACAAGGAATTGAGCACATCTGCGTCTACCTATGAAAAGTTTACTTGTGACATGATGATGCCGTTCTATGTTTTTCATCCTTTCGTGCATGTGTAACACACTGGAGGTGATGTCGTTAAGGTGTGGACAAAGTCAGGGAGCGTGGTGCTCCACTCACCCTACTGTGATTGGTCAGCTTGTAGACATCGGTCAAACGTCGAAGATTCTCAATACATTCACCATCGTTGTCTCGACAACAATCCCGACTGAAACTCTGATAGCACCCTGCAATATTTTGTCGAATGGAAATACCTCTTCGGTCTCACTAATATTTTGTTTGTATATCAAACGCTGATTTACTTACCTCCGACGGGACGACACAGCGGAGATCAACTACATCTCTCCAGAAATTTCGCATAAAGATCCAATCCCGAAAGATTATTCTTGACGCCATTTCTCAGAGATGTCATCCCGATTCGTGTCGGCTGGCGCCATTAATCCCACGACGGGAGAGGTAACAGCACCGGCGCCTGTCACTGCCTCAACTTCCATCTCTCCTCCACCTACATCTTCAGACCCAACCGCCGCCTCTTCTGCGGCGCCACCAACCTCGTCTTCAATACCAACTCCAGCTCCAACAACCTCAAACCCCGACCCTTCAGTCCCATCCCCAGCCCCAGCACCCTCCAAAAAATCCCAAGAATGGCTCACCGTCCAAGCCGAGCTCGAAGCCGCCAAACAGCAACGCTCGTCCCTCCAGCCCTCCACCATCGGCGGCCCAGCCCCTCCCCAGGAACAGAAATCTCTCTATGAAGTGCTACAAGCAAACAAAGCAGCCAAGCAAGCAGCCTTTGAAGAAGCCAACAAGATCAAGAACCAGTTCCGCGCTTTGGACGATGACGAGATTGAGTTTTTGGAGAGTGTAGCGGAGCGGAAAAGGAGGGAGGAGGAGGAACGGAGGAGGGAGGAGGAAGGGGGGTTGAGGAAGTTTAGGGAGTTGCAACGACGCAAAGGAAGTGGGGGTGGTGAGGGAGAGGGTGATGGGGATGGGAGTGAGGAGGATGGGGTGGGGGAGGAAGAGTTGATGTTTTTGAGTGCGGCTGGAGGCGGAAACAGGAAGAGGAGGAGGGGGGAGGAGAAGAAGAGGTTGGTGCCGGGGGTTAAGAGGGTTAAGAGTCAGGGTGGTGGGGAGGAGGGGAAGAAGGAGGAAAAGAGTGAGGAGAAGGAGAAGGGAAATCAGCAAGCCAAGGCGACTACTGAGTCGGCTGTAGCTACGGTTACGGCTACGGCTACGACGCCAAAGGCCACAGCACCTGCGGCTGCGGTACCTGCGAAGAAGCCCCTTGGTAGTCTTGTTTCGTATGGGTCGTCGGATGAGGATGATGACTGAGGAGTTGAAGGAGAACGAGGAATCAACAGATCGGAGCATGGCGACCGGGGATTTGGCCGGACTGTTCGATCCCAGAACCCTACCCGATCGAGGTATCTCATTATATACGTTGTAGCCTTGTGGTGGAAGATGGCTAGAGAGATGGGAGATATATCATCAGTCTCCTCCATATAGCAACCGCTAACACCTGGCCCCTTTTAGATACCCAGTAACTAGTCCACATACACTCAGCTTTTCTTCTGAGCACACTGCTTATTCATACACTGTAATCACAACATGTACCCCTTCAAACTTTTGTACATGAAACCAAATGTGCTTGACCCGCTTCCATATCAATAACACCTCGCTTACTCGACATCCTTATCCTCCAAAGGGACAAGCTTCTTCTTGTTGAAGGCCTTGTCGTAGCCCCAGTTGAAGAGAGATCTGAAAGACCCCTTGATCCAGCCCTCAACCTCCTTCTCAGGCACCTTGATCTTGCTAACCCGCTCCTCGTCCTCGGGCGTCAAGGCAAATCTCCTCATGCGGTGCGCAAGTCTAGGGTCCATCACCACGGGCTTGGTGTGAATCTTCTCCGTCACTTCCTTAACGGCATCATCAGCAACAGTCTCATCCTCCTTCCAGACCGCCTTAGGCCAGTCCTTCTCCTCCCACTCAAGCTCCTTCGCCTGCTCGTATTGGACGGAGTCGATAGATGGCGCGTCGGGGTTGGTTTGTTGCTGGAACTCGCGGTAGGTCGACAGGCACACGGCGGCGACCTCGCGACCGATCTCGTCGGCGAGTGAGCGGCGGTTGAAGAAGCGAACCATGCGTGTAGGGGTGTTCAGGAAGCCGAGAATATGAGGCTCGCGGATGGGGACGGCCGGGGTAAGCTCCTGTGGCGTAAGAGGGTGAAGGGTCTCGGACGGATAATCGGAGGTCGTGTTGTACGGCTTCGGTTGGGGCGGGCGCTTGGGCTTGGGGGCTTCCTCCTCCTTCTTCTCCTCTGCAGGCTTCTCCTCCGCGGGCTTGTCTTCTGAGGATGCGCTGCCCTCGGCCGCAGGCGCGGGCGTAGGAGGGAGCGGCGCAGGCTCAGGGGGCGCAGTCAATGGGCCCAACCAGCCCTCGTGTAGACCTCGGAGGTACTCCTTCCATGTGTGACGGCCAATGACGACGTCGCCGCGAATACCCTCGTAGTCCTTGATACCGCGCTGCTGGCGGTACATGTCTATCAACTCGTCTTTTGTGGGCTCGCGGTCGGGGTCTTGCTCCTCTTTGTTCTCCCAGCCCCGGCGCACCTTGCGCACTCTTTCGGCGACCACGGCACGCACGTCACCTTCGCGGCGACCCTGTACGAACTCCCAATCCAAACCACTAGCGGCAAGGACAGGCTTGACGTATTCTGTGTAGTGATCCTGAGCGACGCGCAGACCATCACCGGGCGGGGCGGAGAGGTAGATGGTCAGCTTGCGCGGTTGTTCGAGACCGAGCTTGTCGCTGATGGGCTCGGCAGCCAGATGCTCGACGGCGTGTCTCCATTTTGCGATGTTTCGCCTCTTCTCGCGGCGGTCGTAGATAATGGCGGCGGTGATAGAGGCCGAGATGGTCCAGAAGATCATCCAGTTGCGGGAAGGAAGCTTGTTGGGCAAGTTGGGGATACCGAGCATGCGAAGGGCCTGGTTCTGCGGCCTGGGAGCCTTTGGAGGAGGGGGGGGAGGAGGCTAGAAGCAGTATCAGTTAGCGACTAAGGGTTAAGCTGAGTGCATGGAAGCATTGGTGAAGCATACCGTAGCCGTAGCCGTAGCCGCAGCCGGAGCGGCAGGCGCCGCAGTTGACGCCGGGGGTACCGGTTCGGACATTGTCTGGGAATTGGTTGCGCTGGCTGCTGTTAGAGGTATTGAATGCTCTGATATGTATGTCGTGCGGTGATGAAGTTTGCTGCAATTACGGGCGCATGCAGGTCAAGGTGTGAGGGGTATCGTAGGGCTGAGAGCTCGAGGGGTCGCTCCGCCAAGGTTGGTTCGTCAAAGGCGGCGCAATTGGAAGACAGGATCGGGAGGGTCCGTGATGCAATGTCTATTACGGACAGTGACTCCGTAGGAACTCCGTCGCGAAGAGGACCTGGGGCCGGTGGAGCGGAGCACCCGACTGCCAAAATTCCCCGAACACTTTCTTATCGCGATAAGCCGATAAAGCAGTCCCGCGGCATCCTCATCGCGTTAAGCTGACCGCGCACGGACCATATGTCAGTGTCAACCGCACGTCATGTCATTGACCTTTTCAGTGTGATAGCTTCCGCAACGATATTGCAGACCTCACAACAACAATCTGGAACTCAAAGATGTGTTCTGGTAGCATCTATATGGCCTCATGTATAGTTTGCTAGTTGGATTTCTGGATAAATCCCTTCTTCATCCTCCAAAGGCCCAATGGAATTCGTTCGTGTGACCATAGCCAGAAGCACCTACAGCGCTTATACAAGCATACCTACTTGTATGCGAGCTTGGAAGTTTGTACATGTGCGCAGTTACACTTTCTCGAGATAGCTTCAACCCACTCTTCTCTCTTGAAGCATGGCCGACCTAACTCGTCGTTAAGTTCATTTGTGTAAACCTGGAACCTCTGGACTCTTCTTCTCTCCAGCGACACCTTCCACTCTTGTTCAATTGACACAAATGTTCGACGCTGCAGCCCCTGAAAGAGCAGGAGCGTCTCAGGGACGGGAAGATGCGGTGTCAGTCGCGCTAAGCATGTTTACCCCACCTGCATCTCCACCAGGATGCCCCTTCGATCAATTGCAGTGAGCCCGTGCCCAGCCAGTAATAAATTCAAGGACCGCCGAGCCCAGAGCATCGATGCTGTCGAGGGTCCAATGCCATTGCCTCGAACTTCAACACCTTGAGGACCGGACATTTGGTGTGGTCTGGAGGCAAATAATCTCAATGATTAGATTGATTGTCTGATGGTCGCTGTTCTGTCGTTGCGAACAAGACAATAACATTTGATGTTGAGAACTTAATACAGCCATTTGCCGTTCAGTACTGCCCCTGGGTTCTTGATATTGACCAATGGCTCCTTCCCGTCTTCAAGCTCACCATTGTCCCAAGCATGGAACCCCTCTTTCTAACAACCTCCTTATTCCTGGGGATCGTGTAACAGATTCACATCGAGGCTCTTCTCCAGTGGCCAAAACACTAGAACAAAAAAGCATGAACTTGGAATAGTTGCCGGTTTGTTTAAAGTGACGGTCATGTTTCCAATGCTTTCACAACCAGTTCTCTCCTTCATAGTCTCTCGGTGACTTGTAGAACTTTTGTTAACAACAACAACTGAACCACCCACTTCTCTCTTATACCGATACCGCAGGTGCCCCACCTGCTTCCCTTCTCCTGATACGTCGTCCGTTCTCCAAATTACAGCGGTTTGAATCGCCTCCAACCGCTCCCTGTCAGACTCCTGTGGGCTGTCGAGCACTGCACACGAGAGGCTCCCGTCCCGTCACGCTTCCACTTTTGCTTCCACGTCCACATCAACTGGACGGCACGTTCCAGCGGACCACGCCTCTGTCACAGCTCACTTCAGACGGTGCCGCCTCCATAGTCAACCCTCGTTTGACCCTCATTGGACCCTGGTTCCCAAGAAAAAGCAACCTCCTTTCTTCCCGTCTCCCCGTATCCCCGTCTTGTACACAGACCCCTTTCTCTAGGTGCTGTGCGCAAACATCCCATCCATCGGTCCACGAGCTCGTCGACTCTGATCATTTTCACATCTGCCGTCCCTTGAACTCTTTTGCGCCCATACTCCAATCTCGTCCCCACGAGATCCAGCTCGCTTGCGCACTTTCGGCTACAGCCTACACCCGGTTCCTTTCCATCCACCATCAGCAACCCACTACTGTATACTACTGTTTACGGTTCGAGACGACAAGGTAGACGACATAGCCAATTGCTAAGATGGACAACAACAACCGCCCACATCTCAACCTGGGCACCAACGAAACCCGTATGGCCCCGAACGATCGTGCCTATCCCACCACTCCTTCGACCTTCCCGCAACCCGTCTTCCCAGGTCAGCAAGCCGGTGGCGCCCAGGCTGGTCAGCAATACAACCAGGCCTACGCTCAGGGCGGCAACTATTATCAACAGAACCAGTATGCCAGCCACCACGCCCCAGCTGCCGACTACGGCTTCGTTCAAGCTCGCTCTAACATTGACGCCTCTAGCAATGATCCCAACACCGGACTCGCTCACCAGTTTGCCCATCAGAACATTGGTGGCGCCGGAAGAGCTTCCCCCTATGGTGGCTCTCGTGGCCCATCTCCCGCTCAGCGCCCTCGCACATCCGGAAACTCTGGCCAACAGCAAACCTATGGCAGTTATCTGAGTGCCCCGATGCCCTCCAACACTCAACTCGAATTCGCGCCTGCCCCCGAACGGAACCCCGACAAGTATGGTCCCAATGCGAACAACAACCAGAAGAAGTGCTCGCAGCTGGCTTCGGACTTCTTCAAGGATAGCGTCAAGCGCGCTAGGGAGCGCAACCAGAGGTGAGTGCTGCAAAGACATACGGTTGCTGCTACATTGAGATATGACTGGGTATTGACGCCCTGTTCAGACAGAGCGAGATGGAGCAAAAGCTCGCAGAGACCATGGATCCCCGTCGCCGCGAATCGGTTTGGTCAACCGCTGGCCGGAAGGAGGGCCAGTATTTGCGCTTCTTGAGAACCAAGGACAAGCCAGAGAACTACCAGACCATCAAGATTATCGGAAAGGGTGCTTTCGGCGAGGTTAAGCTGGTGCAGAAGAAGGCCGACGGCAAGGTTTACGCCATGAAGTCGCTTATCAAGACGGAAATGTTCAAGAAGGACCAGCTCGCTCACGTCCGAGCAGAAAGAGATATCTTGGCCGAGTCCGACAGCCCGTGGGTGGTCAAGCTCTACACCACCTTTCAGGATGCGAACTTCCTTTACATGCTTATGGAGTTCTTGCCTGGTGGCGATCTGATGACCATGCTCATCAAGTACGAAATCTTCTCGGAGGACATCACCCGTTTCTACATTGCCGAAATCGTTTTGGCTATCGAAGCCGTCCACAAGTTGGGCTTCATTCACAGGTACGGTCATCTGAAAGCATTGATCTGGAAGAGAGATTCTGACTCTTGGTGAAACAGAGATATCAAGCCAGACAACATCCTTCTCGACAGGGGGGCCACGTCAAGCTTACAGATTTCGGTCTCTCTACCGGCTTCCACAAGCTCCACGATAACAACTACTACACACAGCTTCTCCAGGGCAAATCCAACAAGCCCCGCGACAACCGTAACTCGATCGCTATTGACCAGATCAACCTGACGGTCAGCAACCGTGCTCAGATCAACGACTGGAGACGTTCGAGACGTTTGATGGCCTATTCGACCGTCGGTACACCAGACTATATCGCTCCCGAAATCTTTACCGGTCATGGTTACTCGTTCGATTGCGATTGGTGGTCTCTGGGTACCATTATGTTCGAGTGCTTGGTCGGCTGGCCTCCTTTCTGCGCCGAGGATAGCCACGACACCTACCGCAAGATCGTCAACTGGAGGCACTCACTGTACTTCCCGGAGGACATCACCCTTGGTGTTGATGCCGAGAACCTTATCAGGAGGTGCGTATTCTTTCTCAAACGCTGTTGCTTATTGCTCAAGTCGCTAATTTTCCATAGCCTCATCTGCAACACTGAGAACCGTCTCGGTCGCGGTGGTGCCCACGAAATCAAGAGCCATGCCTTCTTCCGCGGCGTCGAGTTCGACAGCTTGCGCCGCATCCGTGCGCCCTTCGAGCCCCGTCTTACATCCGCCATCGATACCACATACTTCCCTACGGACGAGATCGACCAGACGGATAACGCCACACTGCTCAAGGCTCAGCAGGCTGCTAGGGGTGCCGCTGCGCCTGCGCAGCAGGAGGAGAGCCCAGAACTCAGCTTGCCTTTCATTGGATACACATTCAAGCGTTTCGACAACAACTTCCGATGAGCATGCTGCGCTTAAACGTTGATTGAGTGGTTGGGTTTTGGGGTTTTTGGGGCGTAATACTGATGGCGAACGGCAAGAGGATGTTGTGCTGCTGGGCGGCAGTATCTGGGTAGCCCTTATACTTGGCTTTTTACGGTCTTTGCTAGCTCGCGGTGCTGTTGATATTTTTGCGGCGAAAGACACACTTTGCTGATAGTACGCATATATGGCTGAAAACAGAAACATAATGTATGAACTACACCTTGGGGGTGAGGAGGCTGGGGAGGCGCCCTGAAGTGAGCAATAAAGGGAGATCAAAAGTAGCAGCAAGAAGACATGAATGATATGTATGGCGTGATAATAGAGATGTTGTATATCTATCGACAAGACCGGGTATTCGCTTCCCATATTCAAGGAGCAATGATGTCGGTTTCTTATGTATTCGCTCAAAGAGTAATATGCATGTATCAGCCGACGAAACCACATCCCAAGCTACCTGAAAAACAACCGCAAGAGTACATCCTTCCGTCGCTCCAGCCGGATGCCCTACAAGACATACAAATACAGTCAACACTCTGCAGAGGCACTCAGCCTCTGCGACCTCCTGCGTGAGCCTCCTCTCCCACCTAGCGAGTCTGTGTCCGACCCCTGTAACTTCAACTCCCAGGGTTCCTACACCCTCAGCCCATTCTCCAACACTTTCCGTCCTCTGTCATCATACACAATCGAGCTAAACGCCTCGAAGTCGTTCGAATCTACCAGATACTCATCATCATCCGCATCATTTAAGGGCAGTAAGCTGTACAGACCACTACCGGGCTTAGGCCACAAAGCCGCTAGCGGGTCGTACTCTTCCTCATCCTCGCCATTCTCCTCCTGACTGGGTTCCCGTGAGAGGACGATATCCTTGAGACTCTTGCCATTCGGTCCTGATCTCTGGCCCTTCCCATTGTTGATGTTTTTAGAAGGGGCAGGAGGGCCCGGAAAGATGGGTAAGTCAGGATGAACCTCCAAAGCAGCCATTATCAATCCCACCAGCTCTTGCGGGGGTAAAGTAGAGAGATAAGCCCGCCTTTGCTGGGGCGGTTTATCTGCCCAACCTGTCCTCGTCATTTGCTGTTGTTGTTGCTGCTGTTGTTCTGCTGCCGCAGCTAGTTTTTGTTGCTTTTTGCTAAGATGTTTCTCTCGTTTAGCCACGCATATGGAACAGATCCATGATCGGGTCTGATCGCGGATTACTTCCGAGGCGATAAAGGGGTCGTGGCAGCGCTGATGCCAGCCTTCGTTGCACCCGTCGCAAAAGACCATGGGGTTAGAGGCCGGGGAGTGCATGCGGGTGCATTTTTTGCAGAGGGCTTGGTCGGCTGTGCGCTTGTTGCTGCCGTACTGTCCACCATGGGATGGGAGGCTGTTGGTGTTGCGGTGCTTCTTGTTGGCGGCGTCGACGGCGGCTGGGTTGTAGGTGGTTGGTTTGAGCACTTGCCGGCCGGATTTGGTCATGGTTAGGAGAGCAGAGGCAGCGCCAGCGGCCCCGGACGGTGTGGTAACGACTTCTTCGCGTTCGGAAACATCAGAAAGACTGGAGAGACTGCTAATCTCGTCAATGTCTTGCTGTTGTTGCTTGATTCGCTTTTTCCTGTGGCCGGTGGCCGCATCTGACGCTGCTGATAGGGCTGCTGCTGCTGCGGCGGCTTTGCTGGCGTTGGAAGGACGACCGACTGGGTTACCTGTTGATGTCTTTGCCTTTTTGGGTTTGCTTTCTCCGGAGGTGCTAGCGGCGGCGGTGATGGTGGAGGAAGAAGAGGCAGGTTTGGGTGCTTTCACTACCGAGACTTTGCCTGATGCCGTGAGACCGCTGTTGATGTTCTTGATGGCGCTAGTTGTGTTGTTTTTGAAGGTTAAGGATTTGTGTTTTGGAGGCGGCGGCGGTGGCAGTGGTAGTGATAGGTTTGCTGTCGTCGAACTTGAAGAACCAGTACGTGGTATCGTCGAAATACTACTCGGCAGAACAAGGTTCTTGACTGTCGTTGTCGTCGTCGAGGATGGTGATGACATCTTGGTGCTCGGCATTACCAGGGGCATCTTTAAGCTCATGGAAGTTGAAGTTCTTAACCCCGTGCCGGCCACCAGCCTCTTCTTCGCGTCTTCGAACGCATCTTGCTCAAGCTTGATAGTAGGACTGCTGCCCGCGACCACTGTCGTCATTTTTGATGACACTGGTGAACTGAAACTGCTGCCGCTTCCATCATTCTTTCCATCCTTGGCCTTCAGCCGTTGAAGAATCAGCTGGGTAGCTGCCGAGAATTGTGGTACATATGGCCGTGAGGATGAGGTAGATGCAGAGGACGAGATGGTGGGTCCCGAACCGGGTGCCGGAGACGGCGTTGAGATGGCCGGTGTTGTCGGCTTGGCTGCCTGTTGGCTCGTGTTCGGTGTCTGGTCTGCCATGTTGCAAAAGATGGTTGTAAAGATATGAGGGTGTGTTGTATGGTGCTCATATCTTGACCTGATACAAGGTCGGTGTTAGTGGTTGGCGGCGACTGACAGTTGAAGGATGCGCAGACTCACTAATGATATCGTCTTGTGTTCATGGCCATTCTCTTCCGCAGACCCTATCATGAATTCCTCCCTCTGGATATCGTTGGAGATCTTCCCATGGCAAACTTTTCCACTAGAAAAAGATGTTCGGTGGATTGCATGAAGAGCAAATTTGCGGAGTGCCTGAAAAGCGAGAATTGGGAGGAAGTAAACGGTGTCGCGATTTCCCGAAAATGGGATGTTAGAACCTGAGCTTGAACATGGGGAGGCCGGAAAGGGCATTCACAGTGCAGTCATTGGATCACTGTAGCGACAGCATGGACCACGTGAAACACACGTTGTACCCTAACCCTTCCACGCCTATAAGCAAAATCGAACGATAGGTTTGGTTAGGGCACTGGTGAATGTCATTTTGTCAACTGTAAACAGCCCATCTATACTATCACGATCATCACCTAACCACGCCCCTTTCCTTCAGCTGGGCTATTTGCTCGTCACTCAGCCCTACATGCTCCCTCAATACCTCATCGGTATGCTGTCCTAGCGTTGGCGGCGGACTTCTGATTGTGGGACTCGTTTCCGAGTACTTGACAGGCGAGTTCACCATCTTGATGGGTCCACACTCGTCATGCTCTACCTCAACCACCATGTTGCGAGCAAGCGTGTGCTCGTGGGTTAGAGTGGTGAGAACATCATTGATAGCAGCATAGGGCAGGCCTTTACCCTCGAAGATGTCCAGCCATTCCTGAGTGGTCTTGGTCTTCGTGATCTTTTCGATCTGCGCCTCAAGCTCGTCCCGATGCGCTACCCGCTGCGCGTTGATCTTGTACTTTGGGTCATCCTTCCACTCGGGACGTCCCAAACCGTCGCACAAGATTCCGAATAACCGATCGTTTCCTCCGCCGAAGAGAATATCGCCATCCTTGGTTTCGAAGGCCTTGTATGGAACAATTGACGCTGCGATTGTTAACGGTCGATACTATGAGAGAAGGGAGAATATGGGGCACTTACGATGGGCTGTACCCCAACGGCCGGAGTCTTTCTTTCCACTGATCAAGCAACTGCTTGCGATGTTCGCCAGCGTGGCCGTCTGAACATCGCTCAAGCACGCATCGATCCATTGCCCTCTGCCGGTTTTGGCACGGGCAAGCAGGGCCGCCATGATGCTGTTGCTCGTATACAATCCCGTGGTGAGATCTGTCACGGCCACACCAACCTTGACTGGCGGTCCATCCCGAGCACCGGTGATATGCATCAGACCAAACTCGGCCTCTACCATGACATCGTAGCCAGCTCTCTTTGAGTATGGCCCGGTCTGCCCGTAGCCGGTAATGGATGCGTAGATGAGTGCTGGGTTGATCTGGCGGAGGGTTTCATAATCCAAGCCGTACTTCTTTAGCGACCCGGGGACGTAGTTCTCCACGAGGATGTCACATTTGGCCGCCAGCTTCTGCAGGATTTCCACTCCTGCTGAATCTTGAAATGAGAGGGCGAGCGACTTCTTGTTTCGGTTGACCCCAAGAAAGTATGCAGATTCACCCGGCCCCTCCATGGACGAGCTGGACTTGTAGCTGGCATATGGTGGTCCCCATGCTCGAGTATCGTCACCCCTCACGGGATGCTCAACCTTGATAACTTCTGCGCTCAAAGGGTCTCAGCAGGGCTCTTGCATATCAGGATCGATGGACTCACCCAAGATCTCCCAGAATTTGTGTACAGTATGGCTGTATGACCATCAATGTTAGCTCGTCTCATGTATAGTGCATGATATGTGTTCTTACCCCAGCCAGCACTCTGGTCATGTCAAGGACACGATAACCCTCGAGAGGAAGTGTTCCAGCAGCGGAACGGACCGAGGAACTGGCGAAGCAACGGCGAGTCGTCACCGGAATAGAACGACCCAATGCCGTAGCACGGACGGCATTGAACAAACTGCGATGCATCATGTCTAACACCACAAAACAGAAAACCAAAAATCATAAACTGGCCTGACCCAGAAGAGCTTCAGCCAAGACAGAATGACATATGTATGCTGCAGTATGTACCTACTTATACCACATGGACGCCGCGGCGATCGGTGGGGATGAACGGAAGCTATTCCCGTTCCTTCCCCGCAGTTCCGGCGCTCTCCAGCCACCGGATCCCGAGGTTTACAGTGCACCTTTCAGCGCCAGTCCGGTATTGGAACGGCAGGCGCCCTGGGTTTCAGGCTCTCAGCGGCATCGGCCACGATAAGGCAAGCTCCACTGAGGCCGCAGTAACATTGTTATCCCGGAACTTTTGTACATATTGGGCAAGCAAGTGCAAGACATTGAGTATCTGAAAGTAAATGTGCTTTCCTATCATCTTTCTGTTGAGGGGGAACGACAGCGTCGTGACCCTACCATGACCATGTTGTTGAAACGGGTCTCTCAAGGCAAGGCAGGACGCTGGAACTTCGCACCTGGATATCGACAACGGACCGGACCGCAAGTGGTCAACGGAAGAAAAGTTACAATTCAACCAACAGAGCCCCAGGACTTTGAATGCTAGCTAATTCATATCTTTGTACGTGAGAGTCTGGACCTCTTGTTCAGTGTTAATGTCAACTTCAAAGTCCTTCCATTGTTAACACTTGTGAAGGTTAACAGCTGCTAGCAGTTGACCAATCAGAAGACTCGGTTCGCCTTGCCTGAACGCCGTTCTCAACTTTTCCACAGCGCGTCTTGGGGAGTTCCACCTGTCCATCAAATACACCTGATATCATCCATCATCGAAACCCATTCCATCGCCTCTATCTCGACCACATTTCTGTCAGGGCACACACACATCACCATTCTAGAGTCACTTACTCAATAATAGAGGAAGAATAAACACTACAAAGATATGGATTACCAGAACCGCGCGGGCTCCAAATTCGGCGGCGGCGGCGTCGCCTCCCACTCCGCCACCAACGCCGACCGGCGCGAGCGTCTTCGCAAGCTCGCTCTCGAGACTATCGATCTCGACAAAGACCCCTACATCTTCCGCAACCATCTCGGCTCCTTCGAATGCCGTCTCTGTCTGACGGTGCACCAAAACGACGGCTCCTACCTAGCCCACACGCAGGGCAAGAAGCATCAAACGAACCTCGCCCGCCGCGCCGCCCGCGAGCAAAAGGAAGGCAAAGGCGAAGTCGACCCGCAAACCGGCCTACCCGTCGGCGTCGTCGGCGCCGGTTTTGCTGCTTTGGGTCTGGGCGCCGGCGGTGCGCGCAAGAATGTTGTCAAGATCGGTCGTCCGGGATACAAGATCACCAAAGTCCGCGACCCCATCACCCGCCAGCAGGGCTTGCTGTTCCAGCTGCAGTACCCGGATATTGCGACGGGCGTCACGCCCAAGTGGCAGGTTATGAGCGCGTTCAGCCAACGGGTCGAGGAGCCGGATAGGAATTTCCAGTATCTGCTGGTCGCCGCGGAGCCGTACGAGACGTGCGGGTTCAAGATCCCTGCTAGGGAGCTGGATAAGCGCGAGGACAAGCAGTTTGAGTTTTGGGACCCGGATAGCAAGGAGTACTGGGTGCAGATCATGTTCATGACGGAGCGTGAGGAGAGGTTTAATGCGGCGCCTGGTTTGACGGGAAGGAGATGAGTTGATAACGTACTTCTCTCCTCTGCGCTTGCTGCAGGAGATAATTGTTCGAAATTGTTTTGGGATGGGAAAATATGCTTGGCGTTTATGGAGTTTTCTGTCAGCAGTCGTGTAATGGCCACTGGTGCTGCTTCGGCTTCTTGGATGTCACCCAAGTCACATTGAGACCGCAGGAGGGCTTGCTGGAAGGATGATGGAGCAGGCCATGACGCCCGGACTTGCGTCGAAGAACAGACTACGCCTCGGACAGCGGCCTTAGTCCAACGGCGATCCGAGTTCATATCGCATCGTTCCAATAATTTTTTTGGACGTACAGCACCGTTTGGAAGGTCGATTGGGCGTCGAGCAGGAATCCGGAAGATTTATCCGAGGCCTTCACGACGACGTAAGAATTCGAATTCGGCCGCGGACGGAGATTATCGGTCAGGACGAGGGCTAGCACGTTGCCAACACCAACACGGATGGGAAGAAGTTTGGAATTGTTGTTGTAAGGCTATATAAACAGACTTGGAGTTGCTTGTTCCCTCCTAGCTGACACATGCAACAGACCCGATGAGCGGACATTACGCCCATTGTCACGTCCTCTTCACTTGCCATCGTGAGTGTACCTTTTATTGTTCCTTGATGTGATATGAAGTGAGTTACATGCTATCTTACTCGTAAAATAGGTGGGACAGGTAGGTTTGCTATTGTAACTCGTAGTCAACTAGCAATTTCTTGTTCTGTGCTGTAGAATCTATCTAGACTTGATGATTCAACAGGGCGGAGGAGAGCAGCACTAACAGCTTCCTCATGACCCCATAATGCATGCTTCCGTACCAATCAACGACCCCTAATAAACCAAGCTCAGATCTGCCTTTTGTACATCATTGTCGATTGCAATAGCATTGGAACATATTGCGAAAAAAGGACAACAGCACAAGCAGGTGGGAGAGGCGAGCGCGAGCCGAGAACTCCAGGAAGGGCTTCGATCATGCAAGCAAAATCAAAACCACGACGACACGGAGCCCAACCAGAACACGCAAACCTTTCCCACAAGCAAGGGTTGTCGGAGTTGGTTTGGACCGGTGACTCGGAAGTATCTGTAAGAATCATCACCGCAAGGTTTCTTCAGGGTATTGTAGTGGGAGCGGAAGCAAGCCGTCAAGGGATGGACTGGACTCAGTCCATCCGACCTAAGCAATCAAAGTTGTTCCCTTTACCCTGCCGCTTTCCATCTTGGCCGTTCTGGCGCCGAATTGAATCTATTGTTCGTGATCCACAGTCAGTCATGTTTCTTTCTCTTCTTTGTGATGGGGACCAGGAAGATTGTGTGTCAAGACTTACAGCCCTCTTCTTCTCCTGCGCCACCCCTTCCATACCCAATTCCAGCGCAAGCAGCCTCAGAACTCTCTTGCCCGCCTCAACTTCCCCATCTCCGTTTTCAAAGTCACACTTCTCCCACGCCGGAGTGTCCATGGCCCACCTGACCAGCCTCTCGTCCAGAAAAGGAAACCTCACCTCCTTACTCCAGTGCGACATGGCCCGATCGTCTCGGCCGAGGTTCCGCTTACCCAGACGACCGACGTCCAGCAAGAGCTCTTCGACGAGACCGGCATACCCGGCCCGCTCGTAGGCTGAAGGGTGGCGGGAATATCCGCCGAACAGCTCGTCAGCTCCCAGCCCGGAGAGTAGCACGCGAGCTGGAGAGACGTACTGCTCCTCCGCCCGGCCGTCCAGGTGAGTGCACGCGCCTTGGCCGCGGGCGGCGAAGTAGAGAGCGTAGCCGATGGAGAGATCCATCTCGGTGTTGTGAGGGTAGATGAGGGAGATCACCTGCTGACGGTGGGAAAGGGTTTCGGTGTAGGGGACGTTTACCTGGTAGGTAGCAAGCAAACATGTTAAAAACACTATCAATATGCGAATGGGGCGAGCGGGAACTGTGAACAGGAGACTGTGGTGGCAACTTACAGCTACAAACCGGAAGGCCCGTCCCGGACAGACTTTCTGCAGCTCGGCGAATGATTTCCTGCCGGTGATTCTGTCGGGACAGGCCTCGTAGAAGTCGATGCTATCAACATCGACTTCATCGCCATTCTCCTTGCTCTTCTTGGCATGATCTTTGCGAAGCTGGGCCACAACACGAGGGTTTTCAAACGCCACGTTCAGGAGATCGATCCCTTGATCCGGGTCCATGACCTCGTGGGCCAGTCGCGCAAGCACAGTGCAGTCCAGACCACCCGAGAAAAGCACAGCAACGCGAGTGTCGTGAGCTACTTTGTCTGCGCCAGGAGGCTGCGGGATGTTGAGGGCGCGCAGAGACAAGGAATCTATGAGTTGCTGCTTCAACGCTGCCACTGACGGAGAAGTCGCGGACAGTGGCGCATAACCTGAGGGTGGCGGGAGAGACTTGTTGAATCTGCCAATGCTAGAAACCTGTAGAGAGAGAGTATAGTGAGTTTGAACGACACCCTTACCCACGATAATCATGCCGCCGTGCAAAGACCAAACACAAGAGGAAATCACAAGTGGCAACGCGAAGTACTCACAAACTCTGCGGGGTCAACGCCCACGATCCAATCCCTCCTCAACGGTTCCAACCCCGTACCCGTTCCCGACGAAGACAACGTGCCCAAATCAAGCACATAAATCCCATCAGCTTCCACCTCCTTCCACCCACTCTTAGCCCCGTCGGCATTGGCCTCACCGCCACCACCGCCACCACCGTTCAACTCAGCAACACTAGACACCACCACCTCCCCCGTCCTCCCATCCCTTTTCATCATCAGGCTCCTCCGGCCCAGCCGATCTCTCCCAAAGAAGATTTTTCTACCATGCTCATACCAGTAGACAAAGGCGAACGGACCTTCGATGGTTCGGAAGACATCCAGAATCTTGTCTTCAGTCGCGGTCGAAGCACTAGCCTCAACCTCCTTCAACATCCCCCAAATCACCTCTCCATCATTAACACCCTCGCCCGTTACAGGCTGGCCATTGATGCGCCACGCTTCACCGTTCCAGCAGAGGACTGAGCCCCTCTGAGAGGAGTCGCTGTTGTCGCTGTCTAAGTCACAGTGAGGTTGTTTGGCGACGTGATCGCCGCGGAGGGCGAGGACGGTGGATGTGAGCTTTAGATTCCAGCTGTTTGCATCTGACGAGTCGCTGTCGCTGCCGTTGTTTTGAGTGGACGGAGTGATGCGCCGCTCAACTTGGCCGAGGTAATCGGGACCGCGGTTGCAGAGACAGCGGGTTAACTCTGGAGAGACGGTGTGGGTGATGCCCGGGGGTGTTAGGACGGCGTGAATGCCGCACATTATGGGCGAGGTTTGGATGATGGATGGCGGGGTTGGCGTTGGATGTTGGTGGCAGGTGCAGGTGAGATTTGGCTCTTGAGAGGTTGAAGCAGGAAGCCCAACAAGTCAAATATATCCAAATCAAATCCAGCAAATCTGGGCGGAGATTTGACCAAATCCAGGGTAGAGACTTAACTCGCAAATCCAAATCTAGAGTCCCCCCGGCTCGTTTTTACAAGCAAATATCCCTCATTTGGTTAAATTATTTAAATCTAGTTATTTTGTATATATAAATCGAGTTTTTGAATATTTAAATCTATTAAAAAGGTCGTAATTAGCTATAGGAACCAAGCGTAAATCGGGTTATAAATTGGGGGCTTACCCTATAATTAGCGTAAATTTTTGGTACGTAAAAAAATAATATATCGTATTTAAATAAATTTTATTAATAAATCCTAATTAATAATTAAATTACTATAGTAAAAACTTTATAATATATATACTTTTATTAATAATCCGTATAACGATATTATAATTAGTAACCCTTCTAATTCGTAATCCCTATAGGGCAATACTTTTATTAATAGTATTATAAAGCCTACCCTTAACTAATAATAACGCGTAATTATTATTTCTACCTTCGATATACTTTACGCCGTTCGTATTGAATCTTTTAAAGATTAAATTATTTATTTATTTGGTTTCGATATTAAGACTCTCCTTTATAGGATTGGTAATTTTTTTATTATTCGTATTAAGAATAAATATTATATTTTGGAGTATTAATTATATATTAAGAGGGATAGGACCTCGTAGATTAACGTTTATAATAATTACTTCGTAAAGGTTTTTAGGGATAAGGAAGGAGACGTTATTTAATATTATAAATATTATTTTACTATTTTTAATTATATATATTTATTATTATTCTTATTAATAATTAAATTAATTAATTATTATTATATAAATTTTGCTACTTCCTCCCTTAGTAAATATTTACGTTAGAAGTATAAGAAATCCCCCCCGCTAACCGTTAACGCGCCCGCTACGAAGCGCGCTAAATCGGTAATAGATTGAATTGTTGAGGGAAATATTAAATAATCGATTTTAAAGCCCATTGTTAATAATTTTAAAGATTTATTATTAGATTGGATTATTAATATTAATATATTTTTTAAAGTAATTGAATTTCCGGAGTTTTATAATTTAATATTATTAATAAATAAGTAATTAATTAATGAATTATTATTAAATAACGGAATAATTATTAAAAATTAAGTTAATAAACGGTATTAAATTTACGTTAACGTATTTAAATAAAAGTTTAGGCGCTCCTTATATAAAAAGTACCTCTCCTTCGATTTTTGGACTTTTATAAACTAATACGCCTTCTTCGGTTTTATTATTTATTATATTAATTATAACCGGGCTTTCGAATATTAATTTTTTAGGCTTTATTACGTTATTAGTAATTATAGCGGGGAAAATATTATACCGGTCGTATTACATTATTTCGATTAATATAGATTAATTACGAAGGATTTTAGCTAATTTTAATTAAATAATATCTAAATTAATAATATTTATATTAATTATATATTAAAGGGTTTAATTAATTTTAATTATAATAAATGCGAATATTAAATAAAATAATTGCGGGTTTATTACTTTAGTTACGTTTTTAATTTAGTAGTAAAAATTATTACGCACGGGGATAAGAAAGACGCGCCCCGGTATTTACTCGGATTTGTAAAATTAATTTCGTAGGAGGAGGAGGATTTATTAGTAAAATAGCGGAAATAAAGGCCGTTAAGGAAATTCTATAATATTTATTATTTTATTTACCGGTCGTTTTAGCGTTATAAAAGGTTCTTTTACGTTATTAAAATAGAATTGAAGGCGGAGAGATAATAAACGTACGATATTAATATTCGACTACGAACGTTTTTTACATTTAAATATACCTTTTTAATTAAGGGAGAAAATTTAATACCGTCGGTAATTATAATCCTTAATAATATAATATATTAAAATTCGGATTATATAATAATCGAGCGGGGGATTAAATTATATAGTACGATCGATACGTTTTCGATAAAGGCCGTTAATTATCGAAATATTATTAAAAGAATATTAATAAATAATTAATTTAATAAGGATAATTAGGCAATTCTTATTTAAGTAATAGATATTTTAAAAGATTTTACGTTTTTTAATAAAATTTTCGAAAAGAGGGCGCCTTTTATTAGGGAAATATTATTATTATTATTTTAATTAATTAAGCGTTTTAAGGGTAAAAGAATATAGTATTTAATTATATTATCCTTCTTATAATTTATTAGATTAAATATTACCCTTATCCTCTTTAATCCAATTTCTTCTATTATTTAACCTCTTCCCTCCTTTTAAAAACTTTAGTACGCTATATATTTATTATAACGATTTTAAAATAACGTTATTAAATTCCCTAAAGCTATATAGTAATATAATTAATTAAATACGAATTAAGTCGAGCCGTTAATAACCTTACTGTAAAGCGTACCCGCCGCCTAAAAAGAGGAGGATAAGGATAAATTACCGCTTTTTATTAACGATAATACTACTTTTATTAGTATTAGTATCGATTATATTATTATTAAATTGAAAAAATACCGCGAATTTATAAATAAAATTCTAATATATTAATATATTATAATTTTATACCCTAATTATTATATTCGTTAATTAAATTTTAATTTAATAAAAGAAAAGAGGGATAGTATTATTAATAGTTTTCGTTTAATATAGTTGGCTAATTATATTAATAATCCAATACCTTAATAAGAGTACGCGCCCTTCTTTCCCGAACCAATTCGCCCTCCCTTTAAGAAATTTAATTAGTTAATTAATTATAAGTATTATATTAAATTAGCGTTAACGCTAGCCCCTCTTTAAAATAATAAAATTAATCGATAAATCGAGGGATTTTTAAAGGAAAGTATTACAAATATTTTAAAATAGTAAAGTAATAATAGGAAGGAATACCCGATTTTATTACATATAATATTTAACGTTTTATTTATACTATTAAAATTTAACGAATACGAACGTATATTTAGCGCTATTAAATATATTATCGAAAATAAATTCTAATTCGATTATATTATTATTAATTAATTATAATAATTGAAGAATTAGGTAAAGATAGGATTAATAGAGGATTTATTCTTATATAAATATTATAACGGTTTAGTATTACCTCCTCCTCCCTCTAAAGTTAATAATAATAATTTTAATTTATAGAGCGTATAAAATATGGGGGTTAAAGGGAGCCGGGGCCGGAAAAATTAGATAATCCGTAGATTTGGGGACTCAAATCTGCAAATCTGATACTATTTTCCCCTCTTTTTAAGTAAATCCGAAATTTTCCCTTCAAATCAAGCCAAATCTAACCCCCGATTTGATTTGATTTGACTTGTTGGGCTTCCTGGGTTGAAGGCAATGTTGAGATGAGGTCCGTGCTTTCAATGCTTAGTCATCCGATGGAGATTTTGTGAGCCGCATGTGAAGAGCGTCAAGAGGATGTGATGCGATGCACATGGGAAAGGACAACCTCAGATGAGGTTGACATATCTCTACCTTAGTATGTTGATAGGGTGGGCAGTATAATGGAGTGGGGAGGTGTAAAAACGGTTAATGAAAAAGACGGGCAAAGAAAAAAGAAGACGACAGAGAAAAAAAAAGAGAGACGAGCGAGATTCCAGGAGGAACCGATCACGAAGAAAAAAAATACTCCGAGAAAAAAAATGTAATAGCTGCAACTCGTTTCGATCGAGTGACCTCCGGGTTATGAGCCCGGCGCGCTTCCGCTGCGCCATGCAGCTGTTAATCTGTTGTTGAAATGCGTTCAGGAGAGTTAGCTTAAGTATGACTGTGTGAGTCACAGTTTGGTGAAAATCCTATCCATGGTATTGCTCGGGTGATTTTGCGCCGAACACGGAACTCAACCCACAATAGCAAGAGGAACAATGGTATCACCAACCAATGGTAACCACAAGTTTAGTCTAAGCAAATGGTATCTAATCATGCATTGATAAGTGGTATCTCAGGCTGTATTAACTTCATTGATCCTCAACCGAACCCGCCCATACTCTCGGTTTCTGTATGTCAAGACACCCAATTATCGAGCCCACGACATCGCCAGTGCGCATAGCGAGCGTGCCATTGACTATTGGGTTCCCCTCTCCTATCCTCTTCATGTTTATTTCATGGTGTAGCTTGGAAGCCCGCTTGTTACCGACAACCCAAGCCTCACCGACTTCTGTCCGTTGAAGTCTTTCCTATCTATGCTGACAAGGCGAGACAAGCGTCTACCGCCAAACCAACCCTGGAACGAAAATGTTATTTACCAATACCAGGGCAAAGTGAAGGGGTGTAGGAGTACTCACCTTCCCTCCTTCTGATATACCACGTCGCTGATGATTTCACGATCGAGATCCGGAAACATGCCTGCAAGCGTTTCCACCACGTTGGCATGTTCAGCACGGAATAGTCGTTGTGCCTCGGCGGCTTCGGCGCTAGCCTGCCTTGCAGCCGCTTCTTCAGCAGATAATCTCTGGCGACGAGCCTCCTGCTCTGGTAGAGGCGTGTGCGCTGGACTATGAACATCTTGATCTGCTGATGATGAAGACGTCCCTTCGTCAGAGAAAATTCGGCCGATGGTGCTCAACGGTTTCTGTATCGTCCGAAGTAGTCCTGCTATAGCCGCCTTTTCCTCGTTCCCACCATATTCACTACTTTCTCTGGCCTCTTGTGAAGAGCTAGAGCGGCGCGGTGTTGCCGGACCACCGACGTCAAGTGATGCGCGGATCTGTGATGACTCGCCAGCACTGAGTGTTGGTATGGTAGGTGACTTTTCAGACT
Organism: Sordaria brevicollis; assembly: GCA_033439795.1. Lineage (NCBI taxonomy): Eukaryota > Fungi > Ascomycota > Sordariomycetes > Sordariales > Sordariaceae > Sordaria > Sordaria brevicollis. Next base: position 1,131,343 of record JAUTDP010000006.1, read on the forward strand.
GCACTGGCGGCGGTGGTGACTCGGCGCGGTGCTTTTCTGCAATGGCAGACACTGCCGCCTCGACGTTCTTTTCAAACTCCTCATCCGTAATGGTGAGTGTCGTTCGGTCCATGTTCTCAATGAACTGAATGGCTCCCATCTGGAAAAGGTTAGTAGTTGGAAACTGAACAGATTCATGCTAGTAACTTACCAAAGAGGAGAGATAGTAACCAGCTTCTCCGCCAAGCTTATCCTGGTTGCGGAACCGAAGAATGTATTGGACATTAGACACCAAGTGCTCCGGATTGGCCTGGAGCACGACATAAATGAGCATCGGCATGAACGAGTCCGCCGACCCGTCGGATTTTGAGTGTTTGAGGAGACCAAAGATGACCTTGCAGCAGTTCAAGACACATATTATCTTGTCTCGAGGTGCGCGGTACGACTTGATCTTTAGAAGCTCTAAAGTTTTGTCAGTGATGGCTACCCACGGAAAATGTCATCATGAATCTCACCTTGTTGAGCGAGCTTAAGAAACCGTTTCCCGCTTTCACTGACGGGAGGAATGTCCAGATGCTCCTCTCTTACCCAATGGTAGATGTTGATCTTTTGCGAAAGAACCTCGTCCCGCTCAACATCCTCTTGATGCTGTCCACGCCGCCCTGGCCCCATTGGCCGTTCCCCGCGCCGTCCCTTGTTTTTGGCGCCGGGAATTGGTTGCGGTGGGGGGATTGCGGGAGAGAATGTCTGGGTATAAAGCCGGTTCATGACAAGTTTCTCCATCCCTTCTCTAGCATTGTCAAACTCGGCATCCGATACACTCCTCCACACCTCGCACTGTGCCATCTTGTTTGAAATGAATGCGAGGAAGTCGCTAATAATCTTGACCTGCTCATGGACCATCCATTGTCTCTTCCCGAATTCGAACAAGAAGGACTTGAGGTATCTTGCGACAGGATCGGCCTTCTTGTTTCGGAGCTGTTCGACGAAACGATGGAAATCGAATGGCAACGGCGGTTCGGGCTCTGGTTCTGGAGGAGGAGGGCGATGAAGCGAGGTCGTGGGAGACATTGGCGCATCGAGGCTTTGGAGGCTATGGCGTTTTTGAGCCTGCGATGGACTGTCACCGGTATGGAACGGGTCGTCTTTCGGAGGGACGGGGGGAGCCAGCTCTTCCCTGCCCTTCTCCTTAAGAGGTGTTGTCGCAGGAGGTGCGCCTCCCAAATTCAAGCCCTCGAGTTGTTGAACCATAGAGGGAGCAAGTGGTTCGAGGCTCGATTTGCGGGGCGGGTATTGTACGGGACTGGCTAACAAAGGCGACGCCATCTCTAACCTGGGGCTCATGACTTCCTCTGCGCCTGGGCCTCCACCTCCTTCGCTGAACTGCTCCATGATGCTCTGCAGCTCTGATCTGGACCCGCTCTCGCGCTCGTCGTCACTTGCATATTTCTTGTCGCCGTATGCGGAATCCGATCTAGTGGGTGATACGTCGTCGGAGCCGGAGCCACGTCTCGATCGCGGAGGGGCTGTAGAGGGGCTTCGAGAAGGAGGTTGCGAGACCGCCGGGGTGGGTGGAGTGGGGTCGATGTACGTCCGAGATTCTATTGTAAGGTACTGCGTGGCAGTCGTTGTGGTTGGCGAGGTGGCAGGCTTTAGGGTAGCAACCGAAGACATCAAGTCGTTCTCTTCTTCGGCGGATACCCCATGTTGGGTGTCTTTCGTATCCTCTCCGTCCATAGCACCATCTGTAGCATTCGGTTCAGGGGCAGTCGAAGTCGTCGATGACGCGACTACCTCTTGCTGGGAATCGCCATGCGCAAGGGCATTTTGGGGGGCGCCAAGTTGGCTCTCGGAGTCGGATGTCTGGTCGTGAGGCGACATGCAAAAGACTGCAGCGAGGACGGCGCGGTAGGCGTTGATACGAAGTGCAGAGTCGTGAGTGGTGATTGGGGAGCCGGACGTGGGCTTGGAGGGTTCGGGCAGAAAGACAGCAAGCAACTGTGGGTTCAAGCTAGCTGAACTTTGCCAGGATTCCTGCAGCCAAACTTCCACTTGGGCGATTCCAGTATCAAGGTTTCGGTTTTGGTAGCTATCACAAGAGCTGTTTCAGTCGGCAGAATGACCACTCCGGAACGGCCGTATGTATGTGGATATGCTTAGGGGCGATCGTCGCGGAGTTGGTCGAGCAAAGAGACACAAGAGGTCTTTGTTGACGACAAGAGACGTGTACCAGCGCTGGCGGCTTTGGCGGAGTGTTTGTTGGGTTGGATGAGAAGCAGGTCCAGACAAAATGTGAGCATGTTACGGGCATGAGAGGTCAAGTTCTAGCATACGGCAGGAAATGTTACCTCGACATACATCAAGGCATGCGGGCATGTCGATTTCCCTACGTAGGTTGCTGCGCCCATGCTATCATTTCCGGTCCGTCCTGTTACAGACAGCACAGGGGGCAGGCAAGGCAGTAACGGATAAGGTGCGGCCCCGCAGCGCTAGACTCGATAAGCACCTAGCGTCAGTGTGATTTCCGTGCTGGTCTGTGCGCACCTCGGTCGTCTCTGACCAGAGCTAACATTCGGACATCATCATCATCATCAACTGCAACCACCACCGGTGTTTCACCAGCGGGAAAGATCACGAACACAACAGTCTGATGAACGGTTCAGCTTGGAAGCGTTAATACTATCCGCCAACACTTTCCAGCATGTCCGATCACATCACGAGCAAGTCCGGGCTAACCCACCAAAGTAGCCCCGCCATGTCCGGCAGCGTCTCCGGAGCTGGATCTTGGCAGGGCTGAACGGCCTGAACGGCTGCCCCGGCCCCGGCTTTGTGTCGCAGTCTAGACCCACTCACCTTGGTTACGTACCGGTGCCGGCCCGGACAACCGTCACGGAAAGTCGGAAATCCTCTGACTCCAACGTTGTATCAACGTCGACTCATCAGTAACATCAGCCTGAGAGAATACCTTTGAATCTCATCTTGGAGATCGCTCCCTCTCATCAACTCGTCAACGGATCCAACACAGATCCCAACAAAGATAGCAAGCCGCCATATAAGGCCTCCAGCCTAATGCGACCCATCTTTTAGCTTTTCTTAGGTCTCTGGCTGAAACTTGGACAACACATCGCCAAAAAGTCAACTGACTTGCATGCGAGTGATAGCCCAACCTAACCCACCACAACGCCCCAACAACAGGCCATTCAAAATCCTCTACCCATTCAGCGAACTGGATGAGTAGGACGAGTGGTAAGCTCTGAGAGATTTATGTGAGTTGGAACACTTCGAACACTGTCACCGAAAGGGGTGTTGGGAGAGGAATTGTGAGTTCCTATCGCCTGATCATGCCCATGGACGAGACGATTCGTGTTAAGAATCCACGATAAAGGCTCTTATTTCACCGTGGTGTAGTACGTATTCACCGCGGATCCTCGCAAGTGCTGAAATTTTTAAAGTCCTTTGCTAACACTGCCACAACAAACACATGTATTTGGTAACTGGTATTCGACTCAATAATCCTCCTTAAGTTGCTGTAAGAAGTAACTCAAGATCCTTACCCGCTCGATATGATTCTTCCATCGCAATCATCCAACCCGTGCCCCTTCATCCTCCCACCTTCACGTTCCAATTTAACATACTTACTCCGAAGCAGACCTCATAGCCGGCCCCAAATCCCGCATAGCCCTCTTGATGAATGCTTTAATACCCTTGACTTGGTGATACTCATCCCAGTCAGCTGAGCCCGGCATAGCGCGTTTGGCCTCCAACATATCGATCCTGTCCCTGGCCCACTCCTTCTCCTCTTCAAGATAGCTTGAAATGAGCTGAGCTCGATATTCGATCAGATTCTCTAGACGAGTACAACGCTGCCTCTCATCCCTCAGGCTCATCTCGGCGGCTCTTAGACGCCTCTCTAACTCGTACCCGTTGGGAGTGTCGCCGGGGAAGATCGAGGAGTGGCGAGGCATCTTGACAGATTTTTTTGAGAAACGGTTGTAGGGATGTTGAAATTGTGTGTTATGCCAACGCTTACCAAATCGCTGTATGGCTCGTATAAAGAAGGTTGCGGAAAGGTATGTGTTGCTCGGAAGTGCTTCGTGTTTCAAGTATTGATGAAGAGTGTCTTCAGTGACTGCGGCTTGGACAGATAGTTGGGAAGCAGTTCACTGTGGTAAGAGTCGTGGAATTTATATACACATTCGTATGGAATATACTCCTCTCTAGTATGGCACAGAAGAGACTCGTCCATCGCTTATGGATCATTCCACGGTTTGTTCTGTCTTGATCGTTGCCAGTCATTGACGGAAGCGACATGCCGTGGTTCATAGGCTTGAGAAATCTTGGCGGCTCTGCTTCTTACCTTTGGAAAGCTGTGTTTCACCCCTATCACGATAGATACAAGCGTGATATGCTTCGGAAGTCAGACATTTGAGGACACTCAGTCGACAACGCTGAGTGTTTCATTCATGTTATCGGACGGTAACCGAGAGCGTCAGCTGGCTTTCTTCTGCAATAGCTACAATCAATTGAGGTTTCTAAAAGTTTAACACTGCGACAACTTGTCGTAAGCCATCCGTCTCTCGATATATGGGTCAGGGAAATTGCTGAGATACGTCAGACACACCGACTTTTGGTCATCACGCTCGGCCACTGTTTGGTCTTAGGGAATCTGTTGGTTAAGATAAGTTGGCAGTTTCACTTCACCGAGCCGTGCGTCACTCCTGGATATCAGCAAGTAATGGGTCTTGATCACGATTGCAATCCACCACCACTCGCGTTTCGGTGACGGCTACAAACGACATGCTCACTGGAAATCTCATGCATCAACTACGGTAGATCAACGAGGCAGTGACAGCCATTGCAAACGCAACGGACAATTCTCGAACCGCATCGGAAAGGTATTTAAATGACCTCCCTCCCCTGGCGAACCTCACACTTCTTCTTCGTATTCCAACCAAGTTGAAACTTACTGCACCCAACCCGAATATCGATATCGTATAACCTATCATTACGAATTCAGCCTCGTATCAATATGGATACTTCGAGTGGTAATAGATTCACAACAGACCCCCAGGTTCTCAAAGCCCGGCAAGAAGTTGAGCGTCTCCTGGACAACTCTTCCTCCTCCAGCCAGCCACCATGGGGAGAAAACCTCAAAGTCCTAGTCAAATGGGCCACGGAGTACGTTATGAAGGAGGAACAAGCCCCTCAAGAAGAACTGCCCGAGTCTCATGATGATCCTGGCAATGAAGATCACGAAAAGAAGGAGAAGGGTAAGACCGAAGGAGGGCTACTCAAAGAGCTCTTCACCTCAACTTCAAAGAGAGAATCCCAACCCGAGACTTCCACATCGCAGCACGATGCCGAGCAAGGAACAGAAGTTCAGCCAGAACAACAGCCGCAATCCAGAACTCCTGAACACACAGTCCACGGAATGTTCCTACCCGAACATCTCCGAGACTTCTGGAACAGTAACCCAAAGTGGGTGACCGACTACTTCGTCAACGCACTGAGGTATCCACGCCTCGAGGTAATTGTTCGTGCGATTATGCAGGAACATCTTGCGGGGCAAAAGAGCTACCTTACGACGGTTACTACGCATGTCAATCCAAAAAGTCGCCCTGGTGAGATTGCAAGCCCGACGGAAGAGAAGACCCAATACGGAAGCGCAAGCGAAGCAGGAGGGGAAGCATCGGGTATGGCAGTAGAAGCAGAAGCATCTGTGGAAGTAGCAGTAGAAGGAAAAGAAACGAGAGAGGCATCTGGAACGCAAACAGAAGCAAAGGGAAAGGAGAAAGCCAACAACGACGACACAGACGAAGAAAAAGAAGGACCATCAAATGCCAAAGCCAGCGGCCTCTCAGACGCCGACAAAGCAGCCTTATTCAGCGACCTCCAAGATGTCCTCAGACAACACATCCACCTCAAGGGCTTCCTCGGCACCTTTTGGACAATGCTCCACGAGTACTGTCTAATCGAACATGCCAACCACATGCTCTACATGGAGCGTCTCCGGACAGCCTCATCAGGGCATCACCACAGCCCGCTCTCTGATCGCTCACTAGTCTTCCCCAAAGCACCCCAATCGTCTTATCCCCGTTCCCAGACGCAATCCGACCAAGATGCCGAGGAGGAGGAGGAAGAGGAAGCATTCATCAAAAACCGCACCGCCGAACTCCTCCAGTCCTATCCCTTGTGTCCCCAAGAGGGACTCATTCAACTCGCCAAATGCGAAAAGATCTTTTACGACAAGATCGTCTATCTCAACGACCTCGACGAGAAAATGCACGATCGTGCTGACGAGCTGATCAGGAAGGAGAACGAGCTGTTGGGGAGGGACATGCAGTTTTTCCTCAAAAGGCTTATGCTTCAGACGCAGGAAAGGGCGCTGGAGCAGAGGGAGAAGGAAGTAAATGAGAGGAAGGAAGTGTTGAGGGAACGTGAGGAGAGGGCGAGAGTAGCGGTTATGGGGTGGTGGGAGAGGACTGAAGCCGAGGTGAACGGAGGTGAACAGGAGGGAGGTGAGGAGGAGGTGAGGAGGAGGTGAAACAGCACCAGAATTGAGGGGTAGGTTTAATCAGTAATGACAGGGAGGAATCAAGCTGTTAGGCTATTGATGATGCTAAGTACGCAGTCGGGAAAAAAAGGCTGAAATAGGAGAGGAAAGGAGACATTTGAACAAGTGCATCTGATTTGGCACCATGAGGAAGTTTATCTCACAGATAGATTGACATGAGGGCAGCATCTTCACAATTTTTCCAAGCAATACGTAGTTTCTTTGTGCGCTCAAGCAAGTTTGGAAGCTATGAACGAAGTGGAAACAATGTAGAGTTAGTAGCTCCTTCCAAGATTACCAACTATCTCGCTCTTTTGCTCATTCCTGTCGCTTTTGAAACATTTTCATGTTTCCATTTCAAGGAAGGAAGTGTCCCAGCTCAATACGTTCCTCCCTCATCTACCCAACCTCCTTCTGCCTGCATGGTTTGCCCCGGCCGGTCCTTCCTATATTGACCAGCCTGCTTCAGAGTGACCCGAAGTCACGAAACTTTCTCAACAATCTGCTTCAACAAAACATCCATCTGCCTTTGACACAAGCTCAAGAAGCTCGGAATGTGCTGCATCACCACTGCTTACACATCGACCGATCATCAAGCAGCATGTGTCAGAGAATGGAGACCGGACAGGAAGTGTCTTCCGCAGTTGTGGCCATGAGTTGCTGGGTAAGGTGAGACCGGCCCTCCACGTTCTTCGCCTCCCGATTTTTAACCTCTCGCCACGTTTTTGCCGGTTTCAGTTCTAGACCAAATATCTGCATTCCACGGAATCTGACCATGGTGATGTATCGTGTTGTTATGCTCTGTCGCTTATGTAGCTCCTTTGAGACGGTTATTCCGAACGCTTCGAGGAGAGGACTTCCGTCAGCAGTTGAAAGAATATGCATCGCCGACACGCATTCTCCGTGGTTCTGGTTTTGGAATACCCGGTATTATTCCGAGCTAATGGTCTCTGCCTGTCGTTGCTCATGCAAAACTCTCCTCACATCTCATCATCCGTCTGTCGAAGCATGCCTGACCAACAAAGGGCTGAGAGAGGAACGTGAGCGCAACTGTTTGCTCAGCAAGATCACACGAATAATCTGTAGTTCTTCAGAAGAATGTGTTTCTCCGGCTATCGAAGTCCTCAAATCGGCTTCATTTCGGATACTTCAGACCTGATATATCCAACCGTCCCCTGCCGAGTATCCGGTAATGTGAGCCACTCAACTGTCGGATTTGTCTCGATTTGTCTCGACACTTTTCTGTGAGACGAGCCGATGCGACAGAACGGTGATAATTTTACGGAGGAAGACGCGAATGACAGTTAACGGTCGACGTCACCGGGCAGCTTCTGACTTGCTTTGACTCGTCTGCAAATCCCGACGCTCTCCCGACGTTGCTTTGACATGCCTTGCAGAATGCGAGTAGGAATGGAATTTGGATTTCTGAAGTAGATGCCATCTGAGTAGGTCCAGGCCACGTAGATCAGTTCTCCGAGAGCCCGCACATTGCTCCTGCTTCGACGAATATCGTGTAGAAATTGGCATAATAGTAAAGGTATCCTGCATGCTTGACCAACCGATACAGAGACCTTGACATATTGGATATGTAGTGCTCTACCCTTCCATTAGATACTTGTTTCGTATCTGCCATATTACCTTCCCGAGAGTGAAGAACATACAATTACCCCTCTGCCCGCAGGCTGCAAGTTAACTTTGAAGTGTACTCCAGGGACTCATATTGTCAATCATCTGCTTTGGACAGAAAATCTAGGTTTCCCTTTCTTCGATCCCAACTTGGTTTCTATTAGTATCTCGCTTGAGACACCTGCCAGTGCCAGTTGAACATCCTGCAGAAGCTTGAGCCGAACGAAGAAACGGAGAAGGTCTCAGAACAGGAAGATTGAAACTCCAGAAAGTCCGTGATGGAAGCCTCTGACTGACACATACACACACACACCAACCGAATATAGACAACGGCTATTCGTCCGTCAAAAATGACAGAGCCCAATAAACACAGCAGCGCATTCTCAACCGAGCAAAATCTTGCTCAGAGAATGGTGTAATCGGATTCCCATCTCTGGTAGGCTCCCCCAAGCCTGAACAGGGAAGCCCCGCTCTGAAGGGTGCAATAAGCCAACGTCAGGCAGGCAGGCGAGTAACCCAAGGGGAGGAAATCGGTCCAAATGGGTGACTTGCCTCGATGTTCTGCATATTGCCTATTATACGCGGCCTCTCCTCGCTAAAAAGCCACTCGGCCGCTATGGATGACAAAGTTGGGCAAGGGAAGGGATGTAGTAATCGTTATGATCACAACCAAAAAGCCATCGCCAGAAGGACTCGCACTTTGAGCCTCCATGGACGCCTTGTGGTGCCTCGAGTCTGTGATAAGGCTTCGGTGGTTAAGCTCATCGTCCACTTGGGCAGCGAGCTGAGACTGCGAGAAATTCACCCAAAGTCTCAGAAGCCTTACACATCAAGGCCTACCTTTGAGTGACTTACATCCAGTAACATCGAAATATTCTCGGTGAGCCAGCTTGCTGTGGTAGGTAGGGCTGACCTCGGTGAGAAATCGCAAGGTACATGTACCTACTGGATCTGCTGGGTTGCCTAAAAGGGATGTTCCGCCTCAATTTCATTGGCGGAAACGCATCATAGTAGTAGGGCAATGATCGTTGGATATTGACGATACGCCCAAATTATTCTTTCGTTGTCTGTGCTGACTGCGCCGGTTCGCAGCATTGTACGCCGTTCACCGAAACAAATGGCCTTCATCGCGCATGGCTTGACAGCAGACCGAGAGTCAAAAGGGTATTTCAAGTCTCAATCTTTGAGTGGCACTGCTGCTGAGAACAACTTGATTTTCAGTCATGTGCTGTGCTGGGATTGGAGTTTGTGAGAGGCCGGGCCAAAAGGTGCAGAGGTGAAGAGGAAAGGGGGACCTCAAAGAAACCTGTGGTGTCAGCGTCACCTGAGAACTTCGCTGCAGCAACGATGGATGCTCAACGGGATTGCGGTCCAATCCCAGAGCCGCAAAGAATTGCCTATTCCTACCCCAGATTAGATTGAATACGGTAACGGGATGCCCGCTCATGTATGCAGAATCCGGCGAAGATGCGTGTGACGGGTAGAGGCGTCCAGGGAATTTTGCGAACGAGAATACCATGCCCATTACCTGAAGCTTGGCTTTGAAAGATATCCTTCGATTTCCTAGGCAATTTCAGCGTCATCAAATTCCTCAGGATGTTGTGCTCGAGTATCGTGGTGATACCTCTACGCTTTGCAAAAGTCTGCATTCAAACTTTCTCGGGATTTGAGAGAAGCCCCTGAAGGCGTGCATGACGCCAGCGATATCGCTTGTATTTCGGGACACCGGGACGTGTTCAACTCGGTGATCACGACAATGTGGATGTGCCATTGGCTCAGCAATTGCACGATTGGGAGCGAAGAAGAGGTCTTTCGGGGACAGGTGAAATCGAGAACCATTTCGATATCCTGGCAGCTGGGGCCGACGGCATGTGGTTGCTTCCAATCTCAACACCAACCCACCTCTTGCTTCCGGGTTGGTGGTTTTGGTCGGGGCCCGATATTGTCGGCGAATGAGATGTTGACACACAGCCAGCGCCGTGATGGTCCGATACGGGCGGACCCCACGGCCCTCGCTGGAGCCTGCAGAGCGAACAGTCGGTTCCAAGTGAGGAGAATCGTCGACATGCGCCAAGTCATGAACGGTGGTGTCCAGTAGGGTCTCCAGTGTGCCGGCCCATGGAAGCTATCGCCATTGAGGCTAGGGGAATTGAGTTGGCTGAACCAAAGTCGAATTTGAGCCGGAAGCTAAACATGCTGAAACAACAAGGGCTGTGATTTCCCAGGCGATCAGAGGAGCTTTCGTTAAAAAAAAGTTTGAAGCTGGACCGATCTGGACGGAAGCCCTTGTGAAGTTTTTGCAAAGGTGAGAAGGGCGTCATGGTGGCTCTGACTTTCGGTCTCCCGAGAAGCTGAAAGTGGAGGTGGCCTGGTGGCCTGGTGGCCTTTTGTGGTGGCTCTCTAGATGGGCCTGGATGGAGGGTGTTGGAGCGGGATAACAGGCGGAAGAATGCAAAACGGCGACTCAATAAACATTGACGCATCTGATATTGAATGGATGAGGAGAGAGGTGAGGTGGTGGTTGCTGTCGGTAGTCCTTGTTGTCAACCATCTTGCTTCCGGAAAGGGAAGATACCCCACGATCTGTGAGCATCTTCTGTCCATTCACACGTCTTCACTAGCCTCGCCAAAGAACATGTGCGCCGCCTCACTCTCACAAATGGGAGATGTGCCCTTGTGGCTGGAAGTGTTGCGTTCAAAACGGCGCCTGGGCACTTTTGATCTCTTCAGTGAGTGGTCAGAGTGGTTGTAGTTGGGCATCCGGGCATCGACCAGGTTCTTCTCGTTGTGTTCAGCCCTTGGGCTTCCTTCAGTTCCGGCGGCCATTCTGACTTGTGAGAATTGCTGCCACGTACAGATTACATGCGCCTGCTAGGCGTTCTGTATTCTTCCGACCGCTGAAGCCGCCGCCCTGATTGGCATCCTTTCAGCATCCTCACGGACTGGGAATAGCGCCGTTTGGTAGCCCCTGTTAATCACCAGCCGGAAAGACCCAGTGTTTGCCGCGATAGGATTCTGTCAGTCCGTCTTGTTGCGCTGCCCGTGCAGTTATTGTTAGGAGCTGTTTTAGCACGCCAACCACGGAGATGCTAGAGTCCAGGGCCGATAGTCATCAAGTTTAGGGGACATGAGAAACTCTGGGAAAAGGCATATTGACTGCCAGAGGGTAGCACATTGTTGCTGGCATAATAGTCTTGATTGAACTGGATGGATTCGATGTGGTAAAAACGCGATGGCCGGCGTTTGGAATCGGCAGGAAGTAATCAGACGTTGGGAGGTTGGCGTCATCCGGCAGGGAAATCAAACAAGGTAACAAGGCAGAAAGAGGCCGGCCGCCGAGGTCGTTAGGTCGGAGCCATTCGGTGGCTTGACTGTTGCGGGTTTCGGAATCTGCAAAACGGCGGGAAAGAAAGTGCTCCAGTATCTTGAAGCAGAACAAACGCGGAATTACGTCGACATGAAGATTGCCCGGGCCGAACATGAGTCTTTTATACACTGCAGTGCTCAATGGCATGTGCTGGATGATACTCGACGGCAATGGCTCCTGTCGTGGACAACGTCAAGGCAGACAGAGCAGATCAACAAGCGATACGGGACCTTGTGGACATCGGCCGTTATGGAGTCCGCCGTCTGTCCATGCCACGACCCAGGCGGGATGAAACGCGATGAATGCATCCACTGCCGAAAGTGGTCTGTAGAGGAGAAACGATCGATCGAAAGATTTTGGCAAACCGTGACTTCTGACAAGTTCCATTTTGACAAGCCTGTTTTGACACCTGACGGGAGCTGATGTAAGACCCAGCCTGTAAGACACTCAAAGAGTTTTGAAAAGACCTCTGGAAAAAATGGAAAGTGAAAGAGAGAGTGAGCTTTGTCTGACCACCGGCAGAAACACAGCCTGAACTGGGAGTCAGTTGCTCTTTCCCAATGGGTATCTTCGGGGAAACCCATCAAATGGGGATAGGGAGGGAGGAACGATGCGTCTAGAGATTAGTTGGTAACACCTCAGGCAGGAATAACCTCAACTTCCTTCCTCCGAGTGAAATCCAATTGGGGCCAATTGGGAAGGAACTGGTGGTGATAGGAAGTTCTGTAGAGGCAGCTGCCATCGCATCGCTCGCATCTGGGCGGCATCAACGGAACCTGGAATTTCTTTTTTCTTTTTCGTTCTCCATTGTCTTTTGCTGAGACAGTCGAGTCTCTCGTGGCCGTGGCGTGTCTCGTTCGTCTCGTCAACTTTGTGTCGAGCTTGTTTCTAGCGTCGTTTCAACAGCCCACTTCGCACGTCGAGAAGCCATCAAGGTGCCGACAGAGTGCATGTGCGCGGGAAAAGGTGGGATGTTGGCGCACCAAACTGGAACTGACAGATGGAGGCTTGTTGGCACTGGTCGGAACACCGCGCAGTGGATTCACTCGCTGCTGCCATCGCTTCGTTCTACTGCAAGAATTTGACGCACGACAAAGACCACATGCTGATCTGTCTCTGCCCTTTTGTTAGTAACTCTGCCTTCTATTGCATACAATTACTAACAGACTCCTTTCAGGTCTGGGCACGTCAACCAACCATTTCTCTTTCGCTCCACCACGAGAGAGAAGTGCAGCTGTGCAGGTTGAGTGCAACCTCGCCGGCGTTCTCTCCTCTTCTCTTCCATCCTGCCGTCCAACATTCTCACGATGGATTCATCCTATTTGTCCTATATGTGAGAGGCAGTGCAGACAAGCCAATCAAAACAAAGGTGCTCGAATTGCAACTGGCTGGCCGGTCATTTTCTGACCATTCAGGATGTCCTGATCTGAGTCTTTTCTGTTTTTTCGGTTGTTAGCAGACGTGCCAGGCCCGACCAGACCATCACCTACTGCGACGACGTCCTTCCGCCGATTGGGTCACTGCTGAATTTGCCCTCTATCTTTCACTGGATTGCCCTTCTCACACGGCTATTGTCACCACTCGCATAGAGACAGGTCGTTTACCCTGAATAGGGTACAGTCCTTCGACAAGTCCGAGACCTAGACGGTGGTGTGCTCAATGTCGTCGTCCTCGCCGTCCTCGCCGTCGTACAACCCAGATCCCGTCAAGACAGATGCCGAAAAAGAAGCCCAGTGTGGCTCGAGAGACAGTCAGAATGAAGGAAAACTCGATCAGAGATATTGGACCTCGATGTTGCAGGCTGTTGTGCGCATGTCTTGGATATGGCGATCCAGGTACTGCTGTTGTCTTGGCAGTCAGTTGTGAGTCTCTCTCAGCGTCATCACACGGTACAAGTGCACCGACTCTGTGGCTGTACGAGTGTACGGGCAGTTTGATGGATGCCGTAGCCGGACTTGTTCTCTGGTTGCCTTGGTTGCCCAGTCACTGTTGCAAGAGGGCGATACAGATAGGAGTATTGTTGACATCCCGTCCTCGTTGCCATGGATCACTGTCATGAGCATGCTCTTTCTTCAGCGTTAGTCTCCGATATCGATGTCCTCCCCGCTTCCACTTCAAACAATTCGCTGTCTGAGCTGACAAGTCAAGTGCCAGTTCGAAAAGAGCTTCTGACAACAGGACTCTGCCACCAAAAGAGTGGGCGAGACAGACGATGCCAACAGGTCTGCCCATTCAAAACACATCTCCCCGCGTTTAATGCCCAAACAGGCCTGGTGCGGAAAAAGAGGATGAGAGGATGAGCGAGCAACAAATGGAGCCAAGCGGCAGTTTGTTACCGAGAACACCGACTACGTATCTCGAGATACCTACGTTTTGGTCTGCACGTTGCAGCCCCGGCTCGTCGTATGCAGCGGAGACTCTGTGAAAGACACTTGGAGCCATTCCCAGTCGCCAATCCCATCCGGCGCCCCTGCCTCCCACTGCGCTCTCACTGGTCTCTCATGGCTCTTCCACTGACGTCCCCTGTACAATGGTCCCCCCCTGGCCAAGTCCACCACGCTAGACTTGCTTGTACAGCAAGTCCGACTCTCACCAGTGGACATCGAGAGAATCGGCCCAACCCACAACCCACTCTGCCCACCCTACCGGCGACCCGTTCTCCCGTCCTTGGGCCCCACGCCCGGAGAGCCATCTCGGAGTCTCTCACGCTGTTCGATATAAGTCTTGGAGCGCTCCCGTCCCGTCCCACGACCGCCTCTGTTCTGACCCCTCCTCCCCACATCTCCTCTCCTCCATTTTCACACTACCAGACCGCAACGTTGAACGTCCAGTCTTCTTCACTTCTTCACTTCACAACACATAGCCAGCCCACATATCCACCACCATGTCATCAAGTCATAGAAGACAAGGCTCGAGCCAGAGCACCTCTAGTGGCCACTCCCACCAGCAGAGCCACGACTCGTTCGAGTCTCACCTCACTCACTCTACCGCCCCTACTTCTCTCTATTCCACCCAGGACCACTACTTCTCAGATCACAAGACCATGGGAACATCGACAAGGGCGGATGAAGACCTGTATACTCCTTCTTCTTACTACCACTCGCAGCCCAAGCCATACGTCTACCAAGACGACGTCAGCCCGGCTACATCCCTATATCCTCGCTCTTCAGTTGAAACCTACGCTTCTACGACATCTTCATCCCAGGATCTCGACGCCATGGACCTTGACGACGAATCACCCGTGGAGACCGAGGACGTTAGCATCCCGCCGCTCCCCACGTACCGCCGTGAACTCGTGGAACCCAACGTCCGGGCAACCACTCCTCAGGATTTCGCCAAGCTCTTTCCGTCGCTCAACCGTCTGTCCATCCGCCATGATGAGTACACGTCGGACGGGAACATGAATCTGCGCATCGACACTGTCGTCACTGGCCGCAGGAGAACCGTCTACCAACTCTTCCATCTGCGCATGTACGACTTGGCCAAGCGGGAATTTTCTCTCCGCCGGTACTGCCGCGACTCCGGGCGTGAGGTCTGCAACTCCAAGCGCAAGTACGCCGAGTCATCGGCTTCGGTCAAAGCCAAGTCTAGGGCTACTTCTAAGGATGATGTCAATACCTCCAAGAGCCATCACGAGCGTCCGACCTTGAAGCGCTCCATGTCAACAGCTATCAAGACCCTTAGTGCGGCGACCAAGTCCAAGCCCGCCCTTCGACGCACAACAACCTCCGGCGCTGCTTCTATCTGCTCTAGCCGTCCCAACACCAGCGATTCGTGCTACGGTGGCGACGAACTGTGCCGCCACAGCAACTCATCGCGCACGTCTCTCGCTTCCAAGGGCAAGGGTCACCGTGCTGCTATTCCTACCAACACCATCAAGCTGGAGTTCAGCAACTACGCTCGTGTTGATGTACATCGCCGTGGTGGTAAGAGTAATAAGCGGTACGAGTTCGAGTGGTGGGGTCACAACTATGCCTGGAAGCGCTCTGTCGATAAGCAAATGGGTGGTCAGGTCTCATTCCACCTCATCCGTGACGGAAACACCAGCGCCCCGGTTGCCCACATTGTTCCCGAGACCCGGTCACCTGCTCAGGTTGATGCCGACGAACGTGCTGGCGGATGGGTTCCCCCATGCTTCATGTGGATTGCTGATGAGACGATCATTGATGCCGTCACCGATGTCGCCGAGTAAGTACACCCTTTGGAAAGAAAGCCGGACATTCTCTAATCACATCTCTTAGTGTTATCATGGCTTCTGGTCTTATGGCTCTTGTCGATGACTGCATCAAGGAGAAGTGGCAGACCTCCAAGAAGGTCCACCGCATCCCCTTGCCATTGACACACCGAACCGTCAGCCTTCCTAGCATTGACGCCAGCCCACGATCTATCATGCAGCATGTCTTCGGTCGGCGACACTCGCAAACTCAGTCTCACCAACCTACTCCCATGCGGCTTGATCAACCCATAGCAGCCTGCTAAACGAAGTCTTTCATCCTTTTACGGTTTTCACCAATCATTTTCCTTGTCACTACCACGATAAACTTTGCGATTCACATCGGCTTTCTTTCATTGTTTTACGTTTACGATTTTCTTACGCGTTATGATACTGAACTTTTGGCGTTATCATATCTGACTTTTGTTTACGACTCATCATGAAAAGCGGGAGGAACAAGCATTGCATTTATTTCCTTTTTTATGTTTTTATGGCTGAGAAGCGTCTGGAAAACCAGATTGTCTGCATATGCGCGGTGTTCAATGTACTTCTTCTTTGGCTCGAGTCAGATGACGATAGCGATGTATTGCCATGGGCTGGCTTTTCTTGCTTTTCTCTCTTACGACGTTATGGTTATGACGTTAGGAATCAGCATCGCATTTTTACCTTCATTCAACACATTTTTAGAGATGGCATTGGCAAACAACCAAAAAAACGAAGCACGGCTGCTGGTCCACTGCTGCAACGTTTTACCTGGGGGATTTTTGAGAGGGACATAGTATTACTATTACCAACTTTCCAACACCTGCTAAATCACGATGGACTGGTTCCCGGATTTGGACGCACTGGATATTCTCTTCTTGTACAACCGCCCGGGCGGTGATATGCTCATTGGGCTGGTCCCCATATGGGCATATTACCGTTTCGGCACAAAAATCAGGGGAGGCAAATGTGGAAAGGGAGGAAAGGAGAGGAATGGATGGGGAAGATATGAAAGATCGAAAGAAAGTTAGATTGACGAGATGTATAGCATGTAGCAGAAATCATCAAAATACGATAATGTCTGATGTCTTAGAAAAGACCCTTTTCGCTTTTCAAACCCGCGTTCCTTCTCTCGACATCTCAATCCGCCGACGATGAGCTGGCCAAAAAGTCACGGGAGATGCCAACAGATGAGTGGTCAAAACTTACTCGCCGCTAATCTGATCAATCCAGCCAGGTCTAGAACACGCACAAATCAGGCAGGATTCAGCATCGGGGCAAACTGTTATCCCACAGATATTCGAAGTTTGCCTATCGTCCGTCATATCAGCGGAGAGAGCCGCGAACAGATGGGCAAAATCCTTGGGTTTGCAAAAACTCGGTGTGAGCCGGTGAGATCTACAGCTGAAAACTTTGGTACACTAAGACTCAAGTGACGTGAAGGGATTTTCAGTCATCCATCCATCCATCCAGCCAGCCAGCCCAGCAGGCAGTCAGACAGGCAGGTTCAGCACGGTAGGAAGGCGGTGGCCCGGATGACGGAAGTCTACGGAGGAAGGAAGGTGCAGCTGTGGGCTTGAAACACTAGTGCGAAAGATGAAGATGCAAAAAAAAAAAAAAAAAAAAAAAAAAAATGAAGAGGTGAAAGGAAAATAAAGTGGAAAGAGGGTACGGCCCGTTCGTGCCCGGCCGCTCTTGCCCGCTGTTACGAACCCGGGAGCGGTACCCATAATCAACGTTTGTGGACAACAACACCTGGGTACGGAAAGAGCGAATCATTCAGAACTTCGCGCTCGGTTAGATACCAGGGCAGTTACCAAAAAAAGTGTTGAAAAGATCGCCATGTCCATCTCGTCACGTTTAACTAATACCATTCGTCGGCACCGTCGGTGACCGTTGTAATTGTTGACCATTTGACTGTTGAACTTTTGACTGGTGGGTTGGTTGACCAGTTGACTTACACGGGACTGTGACTGGACTCAACCACTCACCGCCCGATGATCATCACCCTCTCAGCCAAGCATTTTTCAAGGTATTCGAAGCAAGTCCAAGCATAGGTATCCAAACAAGGGTGGCTTGGGGATGTCATTGCACAGCTTCCCACTGCGTGCCTAGGCATTTTCATCCCATGACAAGAAAACATATAGCCAGGTGATGCGAAGTGATTGACATGAGTTTTTGCTGGGCAAGGCTGAGTGAGTTTCGAACATACGTAAATATTGTCGTCGCTGGGTCAAGTCGCATTGTCGTCGTAAGATAGCAACAGTATCAACCGCAACCTAACTCATACGGTTTGCCGGTATGTCGGTACGTCTATATGCTGGTATCCTTCATGGTTCACAAAAAAAAAGTGAAGAGCTGCGGAAGAAGACCTTTCGCTACGATCCTACAACATTGCCCATGGGGAAAACAATAAACTAATCCCTGGGGAAACCGGAGTAAAAGACTACCTCTATGCAATCAATGTATGTACTCCATACGTTTCACGGCATTGGAGAAAAAGGATTGGGCGGTGGCCCATGGTCAAATCCCATTGATGTGTTGTTCTTGCCTTCAAATGCACGCCTCTACGCCTCTTTGTGCAGGAATGTGATGAAAAAGGTTTCCGACGAACATGGGGGTAGTCCTTCTTCCGACGACAACGACAACGATGAATGGCAGCGACGGAACGACAAACGCAGGGCATGCGTGCTCGCTCGCCCTTCCTGTGATGACGGAACGAACTGAAATCGTGGCAGATTTTGGGGCTGACCTAACCTGACCTGACCTGACCTGGGCAAGAGAAGTTGGATTTGTCAGAGTTGGGCTTCGACCGATTCAGCCTCATCAAGCAGTTCCCCGGGTTCAGAACCCGTGTGTGTGGGAGGCTTGCTCCGTTGGTTTGTCTTGTCATGTTTGTCATCCCATCCCCATCTCCAACCGTTCATCTGATGTTCTTCGCCGTATACGTTCCGGTCCCGGGTCCGGTCCCGGGACAGAGGATGAGACCGTGTGAGTGCCTGACCTGACCTCAACATCCGGTTCATGAAGCATCGGCTGGTCACAGTGATGCCAATGAATACTGCATGAACTGGTCACGCAGAGCCCAGCTCAAGAGCAGTCTCCCGTGCATGTTGTTCGCTCACTCGTCGAGATTAAAGGCTCCGAGCGCTGATTGTTCATCAAGCTCTTCCTGTTAACTTCTTTGGAAAACGCCGCCTATGTCATGCAATGAATGGAAATGCAGCCATTCAGCTCTGAAGCTATGCTGTCAACATTGTCATTTTAACTCTCCAAGTTTAGAAGTATTGTGTGAAAATACCGTCGAATAGTAGCAAGCTTTCAAATGTGCCTTTTACGCTGATCTGAGACCTATGTTTTCCCATCCAATGTTCCCCACGAAAAGAGTTGCTCCTATTCTTTGCAGTCTTGCTGCAGTTTGCCGTTTTCGCTCTTTGTTCCTACAGCCCCGAGACACCTCACACAAAGAAATGCCTTTTTATGCATTCATCATGTATCTTGTAGGATGTAAATGTCGGTTGCCGTAGCCGTAGGTATCAAGTACGTCTATGTTACTCCCGACTCCCCAGGCTCAACTGTCGCGTGATAGCATTTGCATACTTACTGTGCATATGGTGAAATACATGCTGCATTTTGCTTGAACACAGGAAGGCCGTCGGAGCTTGCTTGCATATTTTCCTTTGATTTCATCATATATTCATTTGTTTTCTCTTCTAAAAAGTCGTTGGATCAGAATGTGCCACATGGCTTCCCGAGACATTTGGTTGCCTCTTTGGAACATCCTCTCTACAAACTACAATAAAGACAATGCACAGACAGCATCATGTTTTGAACTTGAAGGGGCTGAGAAAACTCAATGCTGGTACTCCTTGACAATTCTTTCATTGTTTGCTCCTTCAGCTCAAGCATCACGGCTGGAGTACTTCCTTATACTGGTTATACAGGCTCTCCCTCCAAGACTGTTAAAGTATAGGCAATCAGGTCACTCAGTTAAAACCCCGCAACGAAAACAATTTATGCTTCAGAGCTCTTAGTTCGTGGAAGGGAACTTGAAATTAAGTGGAAAAGGATAGATACCTGACGGCTTTGGTCATACCACAACCTGATGTACTGGTGCCCAGAGATTCCGAAATTTCGACATACATACACGTCCCGAAAACCCCCAAAGTGCCGTCAGTGATGTTTATTGGTTA
Organism: Sordaria brevicollis; assembly: GCA_033439795.1. Lineage (NCBI taxonomy): Eukaryota > Fungi > Ascomycota > Sordariomycetes > Sordariales > Sordariaceae > Sordaria > Sordaria brevicollis. Next base: position 1,151,256 of record JAUTDP010000006.1, read on the forward strand.
TCCCAAGTCAGTTAATACATGTAGTTGGAGCTGAAGAACGACGAGTGTATACCTACGACATCTAGGTAGTTGCAAAGATTCTTGAGATATCCAGCCTGATATGTATTTACGTATTTGGGAGCAGGAGTAAAACCCAAAAACAAGATCATCTTTCGCCCACTAATGCGCTGTTAATATTTCCTTGGCTCTACGCTGTTCTCGACGAAGCGACGGAAAGACCGAGGGTGCGGAGAACCACGATGACACAAAGGGAACAGGCCACAAGATTATAGAGAGATGACGCAACAATGGATCTGGTACTCCCATCTAAAGAGGACTGTCGTGTTTACCTACTCAGACGTTAAATGGGCTTGAAAAATTTAAATTGGTACGAACAACGCATCGTTTCTCATGAGCAAATAAAAGGGTGTCAGCAATAAAGTCGTGGATCGTCAATGAAGCAATCCTTAGAGTGGTCTACGGAACCGCCTTGATGACTGCGAGATTAGAGGTAGAGATATATACTCAAAATCAAGATACGCTGGTTCTATAGATAGTTAGGCTTACTAGGCACCCAATTGCGTCGCCCTGGTCTCCGCTGTTCTCCAGTCTTTCTGTGTTGCTGTTTACTCCCAATCTTCTGTTCTGTCAAGCGCTTCTGGTTTCTTTGGTGCTTCTGGGTCCTCTGGTACTTCTGCTTTCTCTGGTGCTTTGGGTTCTCAGGGGCTCCTGCTTCTCCGGTTCTTCTGTTATTCTAAGCGCCGCTACTTTCTCCAGTGTTTCTTCAACCTCGAGCGCCTCTTCCTCTTGAGACATCTCCTTCACTCCCTCGTATGTTTCTTCCGCTATGTCCATCTCCTCTTGCCATTCATTTCCCTCCGTCTCCCCATCCAAGTCGCCTTGGGCATCCTGCGTTGCCTTAATCACAGCAAGCCGGTAGTGCAAGTGCCACGCGTCCCTCTGGATCAACTCGTTGACAAGGTTTTCATACTTGTCCAGACCGCAAAGAAACAGCTCCTCGAAGACAGACGGATAACCGTACCTGACCGACCGCGCAAGCCACATCCGGAACGAATCATGCCGCGTGGACCCAGCGATGGGATGATACATGATGCTCTACACCTTGATCCACAGGTGATTCTCCGCGCGGGTGGTCATTTCCAGGCCTTGGCTTGAAACGAATGCCAGACACCCATGCACCTCATTGTACCCGGGCTGCCGGTGTAGTGCGTAGTCCGGCAAAGGTCGCTTCATATGCTGTCGGAGCGACTCCTTGAGTGCGGTAATGAGGTTGAGGGCATGCTTGCGACGTTGAAGAATGGTGACCTTGATCTGGGTGATTTCTTCCATGATAGGCAGGCAAGTCTGGCCGACACGACTAAGCGTCAGTGCTCTAGAGATATACTTCATACTTTAAGGGTTCTTGGTGGTTTACCTGGATATAAAGAGTGCGGTGCGTACACCGAGGAAAGAAGGTTGGTTTGCAGACGACAGCTGAGACCGCTCGCAATGCAGGTGCTTGAAATTTGATGAACGTTGAATGTTCGCTATCGAGTGATTATTCTTATTCGAAGGCTGTTACCGATTGAGAGCAATAAGTATACGGACTGGTCGATTGGTTCAAGATAGGTATGATAGTTCATGTTGTGTTGATGTTTCTGTCGAGATTGGGAAACGTGGGCTTTTCACGTTCACTGATTAAGGCCTTGATGGGGAAGTTGCGTTTGAGAGGCTCCCTTTTCTTTCTGTAAGTTGCGCCTGCAATATTCCTCGCGCCACTATAGCTTCTCCGTTCCTTTCACACCGGGTAACCAACTATCCTCTTTCTACCATCATGTCTCTCCTTCCATTTGTACCTGACCATATCTCACCTTTGCTTCTCACCCAACACTTACAAAGTCGTACCTGCACAGGGGTCGAACACGTCCTTAGCCAAGTTAAGTTGTACTACCGCTGCGGTACCAACCAGTCCCAGCAACCCACGATACCAGCCGAGGCGATACGGGAAAGGTCACACAAACGAGTACAGTATGCGAACATCATACGGCGCTCAACTATGTCTTTAGGTCTCTCATGTATGTAGCGAACATCGTTAATTTGCCTGTCTATACTTGAGAAATTTCCCTATCACAAGTCCACCCTTTAAGTCTAAAACGCCTAAATGCATGACGATACAAATATCATAGAACATGAAAAGATAACATACAAGCAGGCATGACAAATTTCGGCTGCCTCAACACCCATATTTTCCCTCTCTTGAACGCCGTCATGTTGTCCCTGTATCCTTCAAAAAACAGACCAGTTACTCCTCATCAGCGATTCCGTTGGTTCCATTGGTTTCGTTGGTTCCATTGGTTCCATTGGTTCCGTTGGTTCCGTTGACACCCTCCTCCTGGTACTTGTCCCAGTTCGCCAAGATCTGTTGAATCTTGGGAGAGTTCGTCAACCGGTAGACATCCTCGAAATACTCCTTGGTGATCGCGAATGGTCTAGCAGTTACGTTGGGGATGTACTTGCCAATGAGCTTCGAGGGGTCGATGGTAGTCTTGTTGATCTTCTTGAGCAAGAAGCTTCTGAAAGGCTTGACACCGGACCGCAAGAAAGTCGAGTGGAAAGGAACGTCGATACCGGGGAGCGGGATGGTGGCAAAGCCGCGCTGGAGGACGAGAGGCTTAGGCTTGGACTCAGTGTCGTTAGCGCAGGACTTGATGATCTCGACCAGCTGCTCCTTGACGGTCTCAGCAGAGAACTCCTTGCGCATCTTCTCAATGTCAATCTTCATCATCTTGATGGCGTTGCAGACACCGCTAAGAGTGTCGAGCGCACGCAGGTCGCCAGCGCAGACGTACTGCATGTTCTCGACGTTGAAGTTGACAATCTCCAGAAGCCAACCGGTGGTCTCCGCAACACTGCCGACCACAAAGCGCAAGGCCTCTTCGGTAAAGGTCTTGTTGATGCGGCTGGGGTTGACAGCGCACATGCCGTAGTTGGAGCGTCCTGTCTCATCGCGCTCAACAGCGACCTGCATAGTGAGGCCACGGTAGAAGACAACGGAAACCAGGGACTCGATAGGCATGACATCGGCAAGAGCAGCCAGCGCAGAGTATTCACCAAGAGAGTGACCAGCGAAGGTGCTATCACGGGGCACGAGTCCCTTGGCCTTCATGTCCTCGAAGCTGGCCTTCTCCATAAGAGTCAGGGCAGGCTGAGTGAACTGGGTAGCCGAGAGAAGACCGTTGGGCGAGCGGTAAGTGTAAGATGTGGTCTTCTCATCGATCTCCTTGAACATCCGCTCCGACTTGATCGAGCCATCGGCCGCCACAGTCTCGAAAGTCATGGACATGTAGTTCTGGCGAATGGCCTTGCCACGAGGGCCACCAAAATGAATAGTGAGCTCCTTGGGGTTGTTGCGGACAATGTTGGTGATGGCAAAACCTAGATACTTGTTAGCAGTGAGTAAATTGCAAAGACAACAGTAGAAACTTACCATAAGTATCCATAAGGTACTTGTCAGCCCGATCCCAAACAGCCTTAGCCACAGGGCTGCTGTTGTAAAGATCCATGCCCATGCCCTGCTCCTGCGAGCCCTGACCAGTGAAGATATAAGCAGTGATGGGCTGCTCAATCTCGGCCTCACCAAGGAGCACCTTCTCCTCGGTCTCCTTGTTGCTGGCCTCAACCTTGATGATCTTCCGGCCAGCAACCATGCCGACATGCTGCAACTTCACATTGATATCATCATTGGGCAAAACCATGCCGGTAAGAGATGCGTGGAAGCTGCGAACGCGGCCAACCTTGTTCTCGGCAGCCCATGTCTCAACCAAGCTGCGCACCGCGGCACTCGAGTACATGCCGTGAGTGATAGTACCAGGAAGGTTAGCGTAGCTGGAGAAGACACGAGAGACGTGGATGGGGTTGTAATCGCCGGAGACGCGGGCATAAGTTTCGTTGGACGAGGGGGCCTTGAGTTGGAGGGGAGTCTTTCCGCTCAGAGGGATAGGGTTCTCAAAGTTGATGGGTTGCTCAATGGAGGAACCATGGCGCTGGAGGTAGTCGATAACGGGGTTGCCGTGAGACTCGCCAGCGTAGTAGTTGACGGTTGCAACCTGGATGATTTCCTTGGTCGGAAGTTCAAGAAGAACCTGACCCTGGGTCTCCACGTGGCTGAAGACAGTCTTGTTCTTGAAGCGAACCAAAGTCTGGAGACGGAAGGTCAGGGTCTGGCCGAGGAGCTCAATGTCGGGGTTCTCAACATCATCCATCGTGAACCAGTCCTTGGAGCGAAGGACCGCAACGTCCTTGGATGTAGCAAGATGGAGCTGCATAGGGGTTTCCACCTTGCGCTGGAATGTGTTCTCGAAGTCGGTGTAGGTACCACGATACAGGAACTGAGAAGTGACCTCCATAACCTTCTCACCATCACGAGTGATGGTACCGCAGACCTCAACCATCTTTCCGGAGTCCTGGTTGATGACAGCGTTGATCTGAGCAGTAGTCGAGACGACATCACCCTTCTTCAGGGGCTCAGCACCAGGCATCATACGGAACTGGTTGGACAAATGGACGAGCTTGAGCAGGTCGCCGTCAATGGTGCGCGGGAAAATAGGCTTAGTGATAGCCTTCCAACCAACGACAATGGCGAAGTCCATGGGAGCATACATGACCTTGTCGGGTCTATCGACGAAAGCCTCTCCAGCGTTACCAACGGCGTGGACGAACTCGTTGATGGCCTCGCTGGTGATGGTGGTCTTGCCGCCATCGAAGACTTCATGGACAGACGAATCAAGGTCAAGCTTCTCGTCACCGAACCACGCGCGCCAGTAGAATTCCTTGATGCGATCATTGCGATCATCCATAACCTCATGAATCGGGGCATAGCCAGCCTCGGGGTTGTAAATGAACTTGAGGGTGAGAGGCACCGGCTTGCCAAGGGCGGTGGTATCCTTGATCATGTTGACGATAATCTCGTTCTTGCCGCTCAGCTTAACCTCGATAACGTCGGCGTAACGGTTGGGGCGGGGCTGCTCCTTGACGAGAATGGTCGTCTTCTCAGGGTTGTTCGGGTGCATAATCTCAACGAACAAGCCACGAGTCGGCGCAAAGATGCGGCGCATGGGGTTAGTCTGATACTTTTGTCCCTGAACAATGACATCGGACTGGAGAAGGGCAAAGCGCCAGTTTCTCTGGTGTCCAGCAAGAAGCGAAAGCCAGGCGTCCAGCGAAGGAAGCTGAACGGAAGGCGACGAGGACAGACGATAGGTATTCTTGTGTTCATCGTAAGAGACGGTAAGACCTTCGATATCGAGAGGAATTTCCGATTCAATCAGCTTACCACCGAAGTACTCAATGGTAGGGATCTTGCTCTCGTCGCCGCCATAAAGGTCACGGGTGAGCAAGGCGATGTGGCCGTTATGGATGCCATCGAGGATGTCCTTGATGGGCTCATCAACCTTTGTGGCGTGCTTGGCAGCCATGGGACCCTGAAGAATACAGGTACGGCCGACATCCTTGCCAACGACAGCGGCAAGATCCTCCGACTGCCAGAGCGAATCCTTCTTGAAGTAGAACTCGAAGTTCTCATCAAGAACAGGGACGAAGGTGACCGGTTTCTGTCCACGGCGTTGGCAAAGTAGCAGGAAGTGCTGGACATCCTGAGCGTTGATGAGCTGCTTCTCGGCCTCGGGGTAGTGAGCGAGGATCTGCTCGACAGCAGAGTAGGGTTCCTTCAGGTCAGCATAGCTCTGGAGTCTGGAAGGCTGACCAGGAGCAGTGGTGAATCTCTCCTCAATGCGGTGGATGAAGTCACCAGTAAGCTTGGTGTAAGACTGGTCAATCCACCTAGCCTCGTCCTTGACGTAGAGAAGCTCGACAAGACGGCGAACAATCTCAGCGTACGTCATGTCCTCAAGATCAACGGCCTTGCCCTCCTTGTTCTGGCCGAACCAAACCTTCTGGAAGTCCTTGTTAAGCTTCTCGATGATGTTCTCACGCTGAGCCTTGAGAGCAGCGACCCTCTTCTCCTTGGGAAGGCTGAAGATCTTCTGGTCCATCTCAGCCCAGAAGCGTACACCACGAGTGGCGAGCTTGTGAATAGGCTCACCCATCTCAGAGCGGACAGTGATGACACCACCAGCGGGGCCCTTGTAGGTCTGCTCCCACTCGCTGTCGTCAAGGCCAGGGGCATCGACAATAGCCTGTTTAGCAGCCAGGCTGGTGTGGGCTTCCTTGGCAACCATCATACGGCTACCAAACATGCAACCGTCGAAGGGCATGGGGGGATAGCCATACTTGATAGACCAGTCACCGGTGAGGTACGGGTAAGTATCGTCGGAACCGCCGAAACCGCTACCAGCAACGAGGATGATGTTCTCTTGACGGCGGATGCGGCCATAGAGGTTGAGAATGGGGTGATGGAAATCCTCAAACGAGTGATGGCCACCACCTCTGCCACCGGTCCACTGAAGAATGACGGGGAAGGTAGGGTTGGCCTTGGCAATGTTGATGACCGCCTGAATAGCCTCGCCCGAGCCAGGCTTGAAGGAGATGTGCTTGAGACCCAGGGTCTCAATATACTCCTGAGCGACCTCGATCGAGGGAACACCAGCACCAATGGTGAGACCTTCGATGGGATAGCCCTCAGCTCTGAGCCTGCCAAGCAGGGGAATCTGCCAGCCCATGGCGCGGGGGTTGACATAGATCAGGTTGACGCAGATACCGCGACCAGCAGGAACAGCCTTCTCAATCTTGGAAATGGCCTCGGTCATGGTCTTGGCATTGTAGTAGCCACCACCAGCAAGCTCGATCTGATAGCCAGCGTTCATGGTAGCGGCAATGAAGTCCCAGGGCACAGTGGTGGGAGTCATGCCGGCAACCAACAAGGGCGGGAGGCCAAGGAGTCTGCTCATCTTGGTATCAACATATGTGCGACCAACGGAGTTCTTGACCAGTCTAGGGCCGTATTCCTTGACCCAGTCCACAGCAAACTTGACAGCCTGTTCCTCATCACGGTCGAAAAGCTCAGGCTTGTAGCCGACATCAGTAACGGTTCCATTAACCGTGCCAGCAAGGATGACGCGAACACCGGTACCCTCCTTGTTGCGGCTGGTGAGAATGCCGAGACCAGAGATACCGCCAGGACCGAAATCGAGAATATGGGTGGCATCCTGGAAAACGGTGGCCTTCTCCCAATGGACTGTCTCGCCCGTGATCATGCGGACAAGGGAAGGAACGATGTTGCCCTCAACTTCCTCCCGGAGATCCTTGCCCGTGAAAGTGTTATAAACGGGCATGCCCAGGGTTTGAGAGTCAATCTGAATGTCCTTGAGGTCCTCCGCGATCAAGTCGGAAGCCTTGGCAAGGTACTTGCTGTGGAAAGGGGCAGTGATGGGCAGGAAACGGTTCACGAACCGAACCTTACGCTCGGTGTGGGGAATCCTGGTCTGATCAAGGCCAGTAGCAGCCTTGAGCTTTCTCAACTGCAGGTTGAGACCGTGCAAAGAGCTCGGAGGGCCGGCAACGACCATGTTCCGAGGACTGTTGATCAAAGCAATCGAAATGTGCTGGTCCTCAGGGAGGTAGGCATTAGTCTGGTCGATGTGCTTCTGGACCTCGGCCTGGGGAAGGTCCCGAATGCTTAGCATGGGAGTAGGAGAACCCTCGCCGTTATCAGCCGAGTCTTGAAGCATCGAGGGAGCGAGGGAAGTTCTAGGGAAGGTTTGCTGGCTGCGAGCGCCGATCCAGAAGAGGATGGTCAAGGCAGACTTGCTATGCTCCTCGAAACTTTCCCACGAATCCGCCGCCGCAGTAATAGCAGCAAGGACAACACCTTGAGAGTGACCAGTGGTTCCACTAATTCTCTCACGAAGGACACCGGGATGTACACCCAGCGCCTTGCAGGTGACCTGATAGTGTGCCAGCTGCACCAAACCGATCAAGGGGAAACTGACGGGGGCAGAAATGAGGTAGTCGACATCGGGGGTCGCCTCTGGGCTCTGAAGCCAGCCAAGGACGTCAAGACCCTTGGGGTACAGCTTCTCGGCATCAGGATGGCTGGACAGAGTCTGGAGGAGCTCGGCGGAGGTGGTAATCAGCTCGCCGACGAATGAGGGATAGGTGCGGTGCAGCTCGCGGAGCTCTTCGAAGTATTCCTCGATATTTCCTTGGCCACCAAAGATGGTGAAGATCTTGGCCGCGTTCTCACCGGCAGCACGGAAGAGAGCCGATTCGTAGGGCTTGATGGCCCTGTTGCTGGCTGATCGTGCGAGATAGTAGCAGCGAATGACTTCGAGCTTCTTCTCGTCAATGCCCTCCATTGTAGAGACCATAGCGTGGACATCGTTGCCCCGTAGAAACGCCCTCTCGAACTCGTTCAGGATAATCTTGAGCACCTCCTCGTATGAACCCTGGGCATCGTCCTCGCCTTGTGCCACCTCAGTCGCGATAAAGCCCATGTATCTGGCAACAAGCTCGAAGATTGATGAGGGCTCGTCATCCTGGGCGAGCTCGTCAGTGGGGGTGGGAAGGATAGCAGCAAAACGCTCCTTTAGCTGAGTAGCGTGGAAATGAAGGCCGGTGGGTATCAAGAAAGAGGTTTCGAGGGACCCGTGGGTGAGGGTGAGCGGCCGCAAAGAGGCAGACGACCTCGGGGTGGTGACGCCCGTCTGAGCGCCGGTACCGGTACCGTACATGGTTGTGAACTGGGTATCTGAAAGACGGCTAGAAATCTGAAGGACATGATCTCTGGTTAGCATGAACTGGCCATGCCAAAGCAACAAGAACCGGCGTGTTTGAGTGTTCTCACTTGGTGCAATGGCTCCGAAACTCAGCAAAGAGCGGGAGCTAAAGGTGTGCCGATCTGGAAAGCCACTGGAGGCTTGATTGCTGATGTGGATGAGGCTTCAATGATGGGGGGAAGCCAGTGACAAAACCGTCGTCGTCAATATCGTCGTCTCTGTTTTGTTCGGCTCGCTGGTCAGGCACAGCAAGATCAGAGTCAGGGTTCCGGAGGGGATGGACGGGTGGAATCCGGGGAAGAGAAGACTCGAAAAAGAGGGAAAAGGTTGAAAGGACCTGATCCTATCCCAAGCAAAGTCTAGAGGGAATAGAAGGAGGTTGCGTTGGGTATACGGCTTGGGAGTGTACCTCTTGAGGGTAAGAAAGGGGGCTCGACGAGGAGGAGACGAAGGAGGAGACGAGAGCAGACGAGAGGCAGGTGGGGAGAGGCAAGGAAGGAGGAGTCGGGACTGAAGGGGGAGGGAATAGGAAAAGAATAAAAGGCGAAACGGATGGAGTCGAATACGCGGATAGTACATGGGCTTTACGGTACATACCTTACAGCTGGAGAGGTACCTACTTAACAAGGTACCTTATCCAACAAAGTGGAAGTTCGTCCTTGGGTTTTTTTGGTTCCCGCTCACGAGTCAAGTGGAACTCGCACTTTCCCAGACGTGTTGATGGTTTCTGTCCGCCTGCTGCTGCTGAGATGACGAACAGAGATTACACCTTACCGTCGACAATGTTTGGTGCTGGAGCTGAGGCGATCTGGAAGTTACCTCTATACTTCTAGACAGGACAATTGTTTGTAGACCTGCTCTGCACTGAGGAGATACGACTCGGACTTTCGACGGCTTGACCAAAGGGCAACAATCCATCACCGGACATTGAGGCAGTCGCAGGTTGGTGAGAGGTGTAATAACCTGCTGGGCTGTACCTGCAATGTTCGCGCACACTCGAGGTGTACGGCTATCAGATGGCGGGGTGTACACATTTCCCCTGCTGCTGCATCTTGGAGAGGGGCACGGAGGGAAGGGACCTGGCGAAATTTCACCAGGGTCCCTATCGCTATCGATTACGAATCTTACCTGCCCTGACATTGCTCGCAGTGGGCAACCACGTTCCTGCGCCTGCAGTGGCTGTAATCGAGGGTATGGTGGGCGACCTTGCGAGGGACGTTACGACTCAGGCGAACGAGGGGTTCGACACTGCCCTGGGCACTGGGCCACAAAGGTTCCCGCTCATGCCAGCCCAGCCAGCCAGCATATTGATTGCTCGCCAAAATTTTGGGTGGTTCTGGTTCTTGTTGGGGAAGTCGCGAACACTGCTGGGAGTTCGGTCGAGTCGCACACACCCAAACACCACCCACCAGAACAGAACCCCTACCGCCCTTTCCGTCCCCAGCATTCCCTCCAAGCCAAGACCTTGTCAAGCACTGATAAAGTGGGATCAAGTGGGATGCTAGTGGGGTCCCAGAAACGACTTTTGGCAATGTCTAGCGACCTTTAGCGATGCTTAGGTCATGCAACAACTTAAAGCGCCGTCGTGTTTGCCTGGGTCTTGGCGTGCCAGAATCGCGCACTCGCTCGACGGCGATTTGACTTCGCGACGAGAACACCAATGGCGCACTCAATCGATGCCAAGACCAGTGGTGCTCGACCACTCAAGATCCAGGAACGCTAGTCCTTCCGACCAGCCGAGTCCACCCAAGCCCACAGCGGAAACCCCACCACTCCACGCGCAGATCAGGATGGCAGGTACCGGTACTTTCAATCCGAAACCTCCAGTGGTGGAGGTCATCTGGTACCAAGATGGAGTCTAAGATGGGGTCAAACTGGAGCAGAGTTGGAGAAGCTTGGACTGACTTCCCGAACCAGCCCGAGTGAGCCAATCCTAGGCGCCGCAATTGCAAAATATTTTGTCAAAATTTTGAAGTGAGGCATCAATGATTGTCCATGGGCAATGGTTGTCAAAAGTCGTGTGGGTGAGGCAAAGTTTATATCCACGATGATGTTCGAGTCCTCCAGAGACGTCTGTTTAAGAGCAAGAACCCGGAAGTAAACTCAAATTTCTTCATGTTGCTGACTTGCTACGACCCAGGAACATCTCGACCACGCTTCGGCATATAAATTTCATGGGGGAGGCAAGCAGCTAGAGAGTTCGGCCGAAAGAATGCATACCCGAATACCCTGGAGCAGTGGCAATGCCGGGCCTCAGATTTATTTACCGTGTCAGTTTTCGCTCCTCTTGGGACCAGCATGGCTCTTCTTACACAAGTCTTTTGCCCCTGGACATTCAGCCCAACCCCCGAATCCAGGTTTCAACGTTTCGGTTTCGATAGTGCTCCAACTCCAAGGAGGATGAAGGGCATGAGGCGGGCAGGGGAAAAAAAAAAGGATCAGTTGGAAAGAGGCCGTTGACTGATAGCCATCGAGGGTTGCAATGCACGCAACACAAGCGAGGATCGCTAGCTTGGTCTAGATAAAGAGATCGGGCAGCGGCGCAGGTTATGTCAGCCTTGGGAGACCCGAGATGACGGGGGACCGGTAGCAAAATACGAGCAATATTACGGGCCCGGAGGCGGAAGTATAGGTATACTTTTTCCCGGTTGTATATCCGACCCCTCCGGATCATCGGCCGGTGCCCGACGCCGTCGAAGGGTCCAGACTGCGTCTTGCAGCGGTCTTGACTTTGAAAATATTTGATCCTTTTCCAGTGTGCGTTGAGCTAGCCGGTGCGTTGATCATGGCGCTATTCCGAAAACAAACTGAATAATAACATGTTACTATGAACTTGTGCCTTGCAGCCGCTCTGACGGGTTCAGCGGAAGACGGGAGCTTGAACACCCCCATCAAAAGAGCCGGGTAAGTCTTGCAGATATGTTCGTACGACCATGTAGGCAATCTGGAAAACGCCTTGTCGCCGGTATTGTGATACCTCTGCCTGGGCTTCCTTTGGTCGTCGGATATGGTGTTGCAGCGGGAACGATTGGAGGGCTGTGACTCCGGCTGTGAGGGCATCGCGGCGTAGGCCCCAGGTCGAGAAAAGGGGATGGGACTGCTGCCACAAGTGGGGAAGATGGTGGTTTGGGGACGAATTGGATGGGGCTCATTCGAGTTGGAGTTCACAAATGTCTGAATTGCGACTTGTAGAGGTACCTCTACTTGGAGTTGACATCGATACGTGGCTAACTTAGCGTGGCCCAAGAAGTTTTTGGGGCCAATGCCACTTCTCAAAAAGCCATGGGGAAGAGATGAGACAGGCCGCTACACCAGAATCGGTTAGCGCTGAAGGTTTTGGTTGAGGGTGTTGAGCTGCAATGGAGGGGCGGGGGGAGGCGCGTGTCTATCATTGACAGGGGCTGCGGGGGGTCAAAGTGGCATTCAACATTTGTGAAATTGAGCCAAACAGGCCAAACAAGCCGCCAGAAACGAAAACAATGTTGGTTCACCATTTTCCGAGGAAACTCGCAGTGTTTTTCTAATTGCTTCGCTTTGACGCGAGTAATATGGACATCCATCAGTCCGTCAAACCCCATCTTCTTGATGTTTGGCGTGAGTAGCCTGGTCCTGCAACCCGGGTCATTCCCTGTCAACAATTGACGGACACAGCTCCCTGGCCGCCTGGCCGCAAAAGGATGTCAAGTGGAAGTTCAGTGGAAGTTGAGTTCCCGTCGTCAAAGTTTCCCTATAGTGTTGACGGCCGATGAGGTACGCAAGTAGAGGTACGCATGTCGTAGAAGTGTAGGTATCGTATGTAATGTACCATGTAAGAAAGAAGTTGGTGAATTGAACAAAAGTCGGGTAGGCGCCACTCCCATGTATGCATGTATGTATCGCGCCTTCCCCCTTCCTCCCCCCTCGACGGAGTCCACGCACTTCCTTCGGTCTCCTTCAGATTGGATTTCACCCCTCCCATCCTTCCATCCTCCATCCCTTTCTCGTCCGATCCGCTCCTTCGGGGTTTAGCACTACATCCTTGTGCTCTTTCTTCGCCGCCTGCCATATCTTACAGGCTTCTTTCTTTTTTGTCTGGTGTGTCAGTCTACTCTCCCCCTCCCTGCGTTCCCATCTTTCTGGGTCAACCTCATTTTCTTCTTGCTTGTACTCAGAACCTTCAGCATCTTGAAGGTCATCTGCAGTTCCGTGTCCCCCCTTTCTGTTGCCTTTGCTGGCATCCACGGAAGTGTGTTTAAACTCCAGAACTGACATCATCTGCTTGCCTTTTAGCAGCTTTCACATAGCCAGACGACGGGCACGCCATCTAGTTGATTGCATTATACCCCGGGATACGCCTCATCGGACAGATCCCCGCCCATACGGACCCTACTCTCTACCAAAACTCGCCAAAGACTATACCCCAGCAAACCACCCAAGATGCGTCCCGAGGTCGAGCAAGAGCTCGCCCACACCCTGCTCGTCGAGCTCCTTGCCTACCAGTTTGCCTCTCCCGTGAGATGGATTGAGACGCAAGATGTCTTCCTCGCTGAGAAGACGGCCGAGCGGATTGTAGAAATTGGTCCCGCCGACACGCTCGGTGGCATGGCCAGGAGGACACTTGCCTCCAAGTACGAAGCTTTCGACGCCGCCAAGTCAGTTCAAAGACAGATCCTTTGCTACAACAAGGATGCGAAGGAAATCTACTACGATGTAGACCCCGTGGAGGAAGAGCCTGAGCCGGTTGCGGCGGCTAGCTCATCATCTAGTGCCCCCGCCCCTGCTGCGGCTGCTGCTCCGGCTGTCGCTGCCGCTGCTCCTGCGGCCCCAAGTGCTGGTCCCCCCGCTTCAGTTCCTGATGCCCCAGTTCCCGCCCTCGACATTGTCAGGTCGTTGATTGCCCAGAAGCTCAAGAAGCCCTTTGCTGAAATTCCTTTGAGCAAGGCTATCAAGGATTTGGTTGGAGGTGAGATTGAACCATATCCTTTTACTGACCTGTGGAGATGACTGACATAATCTACGTACAGGCAAGTCGACTCTACAGAACGAAATCCTCGGTGATCTAGGCAAGGAGTTCGGATCTACACCAGAGAAGCCCGAAGATACACCACTGGATGAGTTGGGTGCTGCTATGCAGGCTACCTTCGACGGTAACCTGGGCAAGACTACCCAGGGTCTGATCGCTCGTCTAATTTCCTCCAAGATGCCCGGTGGCTTCAACATCACATCAGCACGCAAATACCTTGAGACAAGGTGGGGCCTCGGCTCTGGCCGTCAGGACGGTGCTCTTTTGCTCGCCATCACCATGGAACCTCCAGCTCGTCTTGGCTCCGAAGCCGATGCCAAGGCTTACTTGGACGACGTTTCTCAAAAGTACGCCTCTCATGCTGGCATCAGCTTGTCCACCGCGGCTGCGGCTGGCCCTGCTGCCGGTGGCGGAGGCGGCATGATGATGGACCCCGCTGCCATCGAGGCCCTTACCAGCGACCAGAAGGCCATGTTCAAGCAACAGTTGGAGCTGATCGCCAGATATCTCAAGATCGATATCCGTGCTGGAGACAAGGCCTTCCAGGCGTCCCAGGAATCTTCAAAGGTTCTGCAGTCACAGCTGGATCTTTGGATGGCCGAGCACGGTGATTTCTACGCTGCCGGTATCGAACCCGTCTTTAGCTCGCTCAAGGCTCGCGTGTACGATTCTTCCTGGAACTGGGCTCGCCAGGATGCTCTCAGCATGTACTACGATATTATCTTCGGCAGGTTGAAGGCTGTCGACCGCGAGATTGTCAGCCAGTGCATCCGCATTATGAACCGCTCAAACCCCACCCTCCTGGAATTCATGCAATATCACATCGACAACTGCCCTACGGAGCGCGGAGAGACTTATCAACTTGCCAAGGAGTTGGGTGCTCAGCTTATTGAGAACTGTAAGGAGGTTCTCAACGTCGACCCTGTCTACAAGGACGTTGGTGTCCCTACCGGTCCCCGTACCACCATCGACGCTCGTGGCAACATCAAGTACGAGGAGATTCCTCGTGCCAGCTGCCGCAAGCTCGAGCACTACGTGCAGCAGATGGCTGAGGGCGGCAAGATCTCTGAATACAGCAACCGTACCAAGGTTGAGAACGACCTTGCTCGCATCTACAAGTTGATCAGACAACAGCACAAGCTCTCCAAGAACTCTCACCTCGAGATCAAGTCTCTTTATGCCGAGGTCATCAGGTCTCTGAGCATGAACGAGAGCCAAATTATGCCCAAGGAGTCTAGCGTGTCCAAGTCATCTTCCAAGTCTAAGGGCAAGACTGAGACGATTCCATTCCTCCACCTTCGCAAGAAGTCCGAGCACGGCTGGGATTACAGCAAGAAGCTCACCGGCCTCTACCTCGACTGCTTGGAGCAGGCAGCCAAGAACGGTGTTACCTTCGCCAACAAGTATGTGCTCATGACTGGTGCGGGTGCCGGTTCCATCGGTGCCGAGGTTCTCCAAGGTCTCATCAGCGGTGGTGCCAAGGTCATTGTCACGACCAGCCGTTTCTCCCGTGAGGTTACCGAGTACTACCAGTCCATGTATGCCAGATTCGGCTCTCGTGGCTCTCAGCTCGTTGTGGTCCCCTTCAACCAGGGTAGCGTGCAGGACATCAACGCCTTGGTCGATTACATCTACGACACCAAGACTGGTCTTGGCTGGGATCTTGACTACATTGTTCCCTTCGCCGCCATTTCTGAGCAGGGTCGCCAGATCGACGGCATTGACTCCAAGTCCGAGTTGGCTCACCGTATCATGTTGACTAACCTAATCCGCCTCCTTGGCAACGTCAAGGCTCAGAAGGCCACTCGCGGTTTCGAGACTCGTCCCGCCCAGGTCATCCTTCCGCTCTCTCCCAACCACGGCACCTTCGGCAGCGATGGTCTCTACTCCGAGTCCAAGCTCGGCCTCGAGACCCTCTTCAACAGGTGGCATGCCGAGGACTGGGCCAACTACCTCACCATCTGTGGTGCCATCATTGGTTGGACTCGTGGTACCGGTCTCATGTCTGGTAACAACCTGGTTGCTGAGGGTGTTGAGAACTTCGGTGTCCGCACCTTCTCCCAACAGGAGATGGCCTTCAACTTGCTTGGCCTCATGTCGCCTACTATTGTTGACCTGTGCCAGAACGAGCCTGTCTTCGCTGATCTGAACGGCGGTCTTCAGTTCATCACCAACTTGAACGAGACCATGACTAGCCAGCGCAAGAACCTTATGGAGACCAGCGATATCCGCAAGGCCGTTACCAAGGAGACTGCTATCGAGAACAAGATCGTCAATGGCGAGGACTCCGAGGCTCTGTATAAGAAGAAGGTCATCGAGCCTCGTGCCAACATCAAGTTTGACTTCCCGACCTTGCCTGACTGGAAGTCCGAGGTTGCTCCTCTCAATGACAAGCTCAAGGGTATGGTTGACCTGGAGAAGGTCGTCGTTGTCACTGGTTTCGCCGAGGTTGGCCCCTGGGGTAACTCCAGAACTCGCTGGGAGATGGAGGCCTATGGCGAGTTCTCTCTTGAGGGCTGCATTGAGATGGCCTGGATCATGGGTCTGATCAAGAATCACAACGGTCCCATCAAGGGCAAGCCTTACTCTGGTTGGGTTGATGCCAAGACCGGCGAGCCCGTTGACGACAAGGACATCAAGCCGAAGTATGAGAAGTACATCCTCGAACACTCTGGTATCCGTCTGATCGAGCCTGAGCTGTTCGAAGGTTACGACCCCAACAAGAAGCAGCTTCTTCATGAGGTTGTCATTGAGGAAGATCTCGATCCCTTTGAGGCCACCAAGGAAACCGCAGAGGAGTTCAAGAGAGAGCATGGCGACAAGGTTGACATCTTCGAGATTCCCGAGACTGGTCAGTACACTGTCCGTCTGAAGAAGGGTGCCTCGCTCTGGATCCCCAAGGCTCTGCGCTTCGACCGTCTGGTCGCTGGCCAGATTCCTACTGGATGGGACGCCAAGCGTTATGGTATCCCCGAGGACATCATTTCTCAGGTCGACCCCGTTGCTCTCTTCGTTCTTGTGTCTACTGTGGAGGCTCTACTCTCTTCCGGTATCACCGATCCGTATGAGTTCTACAAGTATGTCCATGTCTCTGAAGTGGGTAACTGCGTCGGTTCCGGTATGGGCGGTGCTACTGCACTCCGTAACATGCACCGCGACAGATTCCTTGACAAGCCTGTCCAGAACGATATTCTTCAGGAGTCCTTCATCAACACCATGGCCGCCTGGGTCAACATGCTGCTGATCTCGTCTTCTGGGCCCATCAAGACTCCAGTCGGTGCTTGCGCCACTGCCGTCGAGTCTATCGATATCGGTTACGAGACCATCATGGAGGGCAAGGCCCGCGTCTGCTTCGTTGGTGGTTTCGATGACTTCGGTGAGGAGGGCTCTTATGAGTTCGCCAACATGAAGGCTACCAGCAACGCTGTTGATGAATTTGCCCATGGTCGCACGCCCAAGGAGATGTCTAGGCCTACCACTACCACAAGAAACGGCTTCATGGAGTCGCAGGGTAGCGGTGTTCAGGTCATCATGACTGCCAAGCTTGCTTTGGATATGGGTGTCCCCATCTATGGTATTCTTGCTCTGACCACCACCGCTTCTGACAAGATCGGTCGCTCC
Organism: Sordaria brevicollis; assembly: GCA_033439795.1. Taxonomy (NCBI): domain Eukaryota; kingdom Fungi; phylum Ascomycota; class Sordariomycetes; order Sordariales; family Sordariaceae; genus Sordaria; species Sordaria brevicollis. The sequence continues at coordinate 1,168,590 of JAUTDP010000006.1, forward strand.
GTTCCTGCCCCTGGCAAGGGTGTTCTTACTACTGCTCGTGAGCGCCAGGGTGGCCTCCCCTCGCCTCTGCTCGACATCAAGTACAGACGTCGCCAAATCGAGCGCCGGAAGAAGCAGCTTGAAAACGAGAAGGAGGAAGAGCTCGAGTACCTTGCCGATGAGATCGAGGCCCTCAAGGCCGAAGGCAGGCCGCAAAATGAGATCGATGACTATGCCCGCCACAGAACTCAACACATCGAGGAGGAGGCCGAAAGGCAGGTCAAGGAAGTCCTCCGCAGTTACGGCAACAACTTCTGGAAGGGCGATGCTACTATTGCTCCCCTTCGTGGTGCCCTCGCTACTTGGGGCCTCACTATTGACGATCTTGACGTCGCTTCTTTCCACGGTACTTCCACCAAAGCCAACGACAAGAATGAGTCGTCTGTCATCTGCCAGCAGCTTCGCCATCTCGGCCGCAAGAAGGGCAATGCCGTTCTCGGTATTTTCCAAAAGTATCTCACTGGTCATCCCAAGGGTGCTGCTGGTGCCTGGATGATGAACGGCTGTTTGCAGGTGCTCAACAGTGGCCTTGTCCCCGGAAACCGCAACGCCGACAACGTCGACGCTGTTATGGAGGAGTTTGACTACATTGTTTACCCTAGCAGGAGTATCCAGACTGATGGTGTCAAGGCCTTCTCTGTTACATCGTTTGGTTTCGGCCAGAAGGGTGCTCAGGCCATTGGTGTTCATCCCAAGTACCTTTATGCCACTCTTGACGAGGAGACGTTCAACGCTTACCGCACCAAGGTGGAGGCTCGTCAGAAGAAGGCCTACCGCTTCTTCCACACCGGTCTCATCAACAACACCTTGTTCGTTGCCAAGGATAACTCTCCCTACACTGACGACCAGCTCCAGTCGGTTCTTCTCAACCCTAAGGCCCGTGTCACTGAGGACCAGACCGGTCAGCTCACGTACCCCCCTGACTTCATGGAGCCCGAGCCGGCTCCGAAGCCGCAGAAGAAGAGCGCGGAGTCTCTTGAGTCGACTGTTGCGCGTGCTGCAAACCGTCTCAAGAACAGCAACACCCGTGTTGGCTTCGATGTCGAGGAGATCTCTTCCATCAACATCGACAACGAAACTTTCCTGGAGCGCAACTTCACCGAGGCTGAGGTTCAATACTGCAAGGCCCCTAGCACTGGCCGGTCGCCGCAGAAGTCGTTTGCCGGTCGCTGGAGCGCAAAGGAGGCTGTCTTCAAGTCCCTTGGTGTTACTGGCCAAGGCGCTGGTGCATCCTTGAAGGATATCGAGATTCTGTCGGATAACAACGGCGGTCCCGTTGTCAAGGTAAGCATCCTTTTTCCCTTTCCTGGTTGCTGATCAGTTTGCTAACAACCTCATAGTTGCATGGTGCTGCTTTGGAGGCCGCTAACAAGGCTGGCGTTTCCAAGGTCAATGTGACGCTGTCCTATTCTGACAGCCATGCTGTTGCCATTGCCACCGCTCACTTCTAGAAGAAGAGAAGAGACGGAAGCGATGAGCAATGGGAACTGGTCTAACCACTTACGCATCTTATGGAATCAGTGACCTTGCCTTGCCGAATTTCACTATTGAACAACCATGGAAGTTGGCAGTTATCTGGAAGGGAGGCAGAGGGTGATCGGTTGCAGGAGTTATAAAATCTCATTTATTATTAGCATTTCTTTGGCGGCTGGGCGGATATTTTAGATGCTGGATTTTAGCTATATGGTAGCAAAAGTGTGTAGTAGGAATTGAAATATAGACATTCAAAGGTTCTTCTGACAAAGGCATTTTCCACGGCGGCATACTGGTTCCAGCGGGAAACTGTGAACGGTTTGTTGGCCTCAAGTATCTCGACGTTAAACGCCGTGTTACCAAACCCCGCGAACTTGTGCTCGGTGTTATCTGGGCCTTATCAAGACGTCATGGCAGGTCACCTTGACAATGCCAGATTGGCCAATCAGATAGCTCAATCCCGTGAGTGACGCTGATCGGGAACAAGGGAGAGGCAGAGGGCCATAAAATCCGATCACCTCCGAGTGGTAGGCTCACATCTTGGAAGTCTCTTGGCTTCCATTCCGGCGCCCGTTGGCAGCCTTGGATCGGCAGCCGGCGCTGGCCGCACTTCAAAGTAACCGAAAGCAAGGGACCAGATCCACCGATATAATCGACGACCTATCGCGTATCGGCGGCAGGCGGGTAAAGGAGCAGCGGGGAAGGACACGGGGAACAGGACAAGATTCCTAAAGAGAAACAGGATTGTTTAGGTGGTAAATGTTTCGGCTTTGATGTTTCATAGATTGGTGATATGGCTCAGTAGGGGGTATCTACTGACAGCCGTTTGATGCTCTTATCACCTTCCGCTTGCTGTTTACTCGGACTAAGACAGACTATAAAGAACCATCTTCTTCCCGAGCTAGGTGTTCCTATTTCCTTTCCCCGTTTTTGGGGGGTTTGATGCATTTTCCCACCATTGCCTATTAGCAACAAGACGTTAATGAAATCACAGCACGACAACTTCTACCTGTCACCGTTCCACTTGCGTCAGCTTAATTGTCCAACCGTTACAACGCCGACTTGAGTCTCCCACGTCTTGTACGAATCCCGCCAGATCTGTCTTCTACCAGCCAACGGCGAACCTGATACTCGATACGCAAACTATCGGCATTATACAACAGTCTCATCCATCCGAAAAAGTTGAATCGGAACGGGCCGCAACTCATCCGAAGTCCGACCACGAGGGGCCTTCCCGACCGTTCCCTTCGCTTCCCAGCACGGTACCTGCATACTTGGGGAACTTTTGGAGAATCAGCTCTCTTTATACGATACAACCCAGACATCATGGGTTCCCACGAACAAACAACCCTGGTTACCCAGAACCAGCTCTTCTACGGCACCTTTATTTACCCCAAGACGCTGACCGATCTCGAATATCTCTACAATACCGCCGTCGCCGTTGATCAGAATGGCACCATCGTTGCTATCGAGCGAGACTGTGATCTCTCACAGGCCACCGACACCCTTCTTCCACGCCTCGGCTGGGCTGCGGATAGCGTCACCATACATTCCTCCTCAGCTTCCCATAATCAGTTCTTCTTCCCCGGCTTCATCGACACTCACCTACACGCCCCGCAATATCCCAACGTCGGCATATTCGGCAAGTCCACGCTCCTCGACTGGCTCGAGACCTACACATTCCCGCTCGAAGCCTCGCTCTCGGACCCAGTCAAGGCCCGGACCGTCTACAACCGCGTCATCCGCAAGACCCTGAGTCACGGCACCACGTGCGCCGCCTACTACGCCACCAAAGACGTCACCACCACCAACCTGCTCGCCGACCTGTGCCTGCGCGCCGGCCAGCGCGCCCTCGTCGGCCGCGTGTGCATGGACCAGCTATCGCCCGACTACTACCGCGACGCCTCGGCCGCCGACTCCGTAGCCGCCACCCGGGAATCGATCGCCTACATCCAATCCATCGATCCGACCGGCTCCATTGTCCGGCCCGTCATCACGCCGCGCTTCGCGCCCTCGTGCTCCGCGCCGCTGATGGCCGACCTCGGCAAGCTAGCCGCCGAGACGGGTCTGCCCGTCCAGACGCACATCTCCGAAAACGAAGGCGAGATCGATCTGGTCCGGGAACTGTTTCCCGCGAAAGAGATTGGCGCAAAGGGGGATAGTTACACGCATGTGTACGACACATTTGGGCTCCTGACGGACAAGACCATCCTGGCGCACGGCGTGCACTTGTCGGAGGAAGAGGTGGAGATTATCAAAGCTAGGGGAAGCAAGGTTAGTCACTGCCCGTGCAGCAACAGCGCCATCACGAGCGGCGCGGCAAGGGTGCGGTGGCTGCTGGAGCGCGGCGTCGAGGTCGGGCTCGGCACGGATATGAGCGGCGGGTATAGCCCGTCGGTGCTGGAGGCGGCGAGGCAGGCGGCGTTGGTGAGCAGGCATGTTGCAATGGGGTGCGCGCCTGCTGATGCAAAGGACAGCAAGGTGGTGAACAAGGACGGGATTGATAGGGAGAGGGCCAAGTTGACGGTGGAGGAGGTGTTGTATTTGGCTACGAAGGGAGGAGCGGAGCTGGTGGGGATGAAGGGCAAGGTGGGCGGGTTTGAGGTGGGCATGGAGTGGGATGCGCAGCTGATTGGCCTTGGGAGGGATGTTGCGGATGGAGAGTATGAGGCTCAAGACGAGGAGGAAGGGAACGTAGATGTGTTTGGGTGGGAGAGTTGGCCGGATAGGGTGGCCAAGTGGGTGTACAACGGTGATGATAGGAACACGAGAAAGGTTTGGGTTAAGGGGAGGTTGGTGCATGAGAGGAAGTAGACCGCCGGGTGAGCAGGGTTTTCTTCATTTTGATGTCTTCTTGAGTTTCTGCCGTGCATTGGATACCAGAGGGATATACCATTGGTTTTGGGTATGGATATGGCACGAGACATGGTGGAATGAAGTTCATAAGCTTCTATGAGCGATTTGTTAAGAGTTTTAATCATACATACTGCTATCACCTTTCACATTTTACGTGGCATTCGGGTTGTTTGTAATGTATCGGGTGTTGTGAAGATTTGAATGTGACACCGAAGTATCGAGGACGCATCGTAGCAGTGTCATGGAGTATGTAGGAACACGAGTCAGACGCCATTTCAACAATTGATCCCTCGTGGCGCAATTGGCTAGCGCGTCAGACTGTTAATCTGGAGGCTGTAAGTTCGATCCTTACCGAGGGAGCAAAGATTCTCTTTTTGCAACTTCTTCTTCCTTTGCACAATTGCTTTTCTTTTGTATTTCGCTCTTTTCCTGTTTCCAGTTTCAAAGCACACCGGAGTGTCTCTTTTCATTTTTTTGCGGTCGTCTGGGTAAATTTGTGGTTGCGTGAAGTAATTTTCCATCTCATCAACATGGTGACATTCTTACCCACATCATTTAAGTAACCGACAAGGCAAACGCATCCTTTGAATAGTTCAAAATTCTCAGAACCCAATGCATCTCCGGATTACTCCCTCCTTCAACCATCTCCTTATTTAACCAACCACCGATCAACTGCCCATCCCGTCGCCACCGCAAACACCGTCTTGTGCAGGATATCAATGACCTGCTCGTTAACCGGCCATGTCCATGGCAGCGCGCCCACGCCCGTCCAGTTCTCCAGCGTCTGGTCGATCATCAAGCGAACGCCGACAAAGATCAAGTCGGCAAAGGGTCCCCGGATCCCGTTCCAGCTCATCAGCGCCCGGATCACACCCGCGGCGGCGCCCTGTCCGTAATGCATTGCCATATTGAGACCCCAGAGCTCCGTGTCGGTCGAGGCGCGTACCGAGATGAGCCGCTCGAGAGTGCGCGCTGGCACGTACGAGTTGGGACGGGATGTGAAGAGCTGTTCGGACTTTTCGGCGAGGGTCATCCTGTTATAACGGGGTGGTTAGCTACCGCAAGCAACTTGAGAGCATGTATGGGTCTTCTTGGTAGGACTCGAACGAAGGCACAGCGAAGGCCAAGGAGATGGGCGCCAAGTGCTTACATGGTGACGCCGACAAGACCTGCGCCGAGACCGTAGAAGATCACGGAGCTGATGGGGAGTGACGAGGTCACCCGACCAGGAGTGGTGCTTCGCCGAGGACCGGAAGACATGATTGCGAGTTGTTTCTGTTGCAGTGTTCGAAATCGTAGAATGTGTGATGAGAATGACAGATGCTTTGAGTGATGCCGCAACGAGGCGTGTAGGTTGAAAACGTATGCGCTAATGATGTTTCGACTGGATGTCTGTCTGGTAACTCCGTGGATGTGATTGATGACTGAACTTCGAAGTCAAGCTACAAAAGAAATCGAGAGCTTCGTGATGCTGTTTTGGTTGTATGAAGGACCGGGATGGGAACCTCTACGGCTCATGGCCCCACATTAACTGGTTGCGATGAAGTCATCGCCATCCATTTTGCGGGGAATGCGCATGCCCAGACTGCTCACCGGGTTAGGGTTAGAGGAAAGCGTCATTGATATGGTTCTTGACGCGCTCCCCATGTCTTTTATCGCAAATTTACCGCATGGCAACTACATGGAGCTTTATATGACTTCTCGCGAGATTACGAGCTGCTTCTGCTTACGATTCAGCTCCAAAGCAAAGGTATGTTCACTTCAGGTGGGGCGTTGAAAATGCCCGACGATTGAGTGGCTTGTCTGTCCCTGACAGTTCAACCACTGCAAAGAGCTTCATGGGTTTTTGTTATCAGGAAGCTCAGGACGGTGTTCATCCTTCGGTACATATGCAAAGCTTCGGATGAACAAGATGAAAGGGGTCAAATGTCCAGGATCTGCCGGTGCTAAAATCACCCGTCTTATCGCGAATCCCTTCCTGCAAGGACCTCGGTGTTAACGAAGCTTGAGGAGTGTTAGTGTTATCACATTAGGCACCTACTGGGACTAACAGAAGTCTTCAGAAACCATCCAAGTGCCAACTCAACCCAAAGCTAGTGCACGTCATCACGTTTTGCCGTTTCGCTAGTCTCAGCCGCAGCACACATCGCTAATAACTGCAACTGAACTTTGCAACATTGCCATGCGAGCCTTGTGTGATTCTTTTAGCGGAGACATTGATCACAGGCCGTTTAGACGATGCTATTCTTGTTCCCTTTCACTGCCGGCCATCCAATGAGCTGCATGTGAAAACGCCAAAGGATGGGTGCTTCCAAGAACAAGAATGCCCAACTGCGGGGCTGCCACACACACTCCGTCTGTCTTGGAGAGTTCGTCGAGGACCCTGTGTGGCCATGTGCCTGTCCTCTTGACGCGCTTCCCGCAGTGGTTTCCTACTTGGTCCTCCCGTCTGTTCATCTCAGCCTTCTCGGCACGGATAGAATGCACAAAAGCATCGTCACAGATCTATAGGTCTCCGTCGATCGTGCAAAGCGCGTTGGCAAGTTGTCAGTGTCCAAGTCACGGTGATGTTACTAATGTCAATTGTTCCAATAAGTGAGGGGAACAAGGCATTCATCAGAAGATAGAGGTCAAAGGAGAATGCTGTCCGGAAAAAGAAGCTACACGCGGAAAGGCTATGGATGGGCGTTGTGTTGTGTAACAGGGGACCTCTTTCAGCTCCCCAGCCAGTCCCAAGCTTCCAAACGACTTGGCGCTCCTCTTCTACGAATCGCAGCTTTTCCACCTGGTCATATTTCCCCTAAACCACCCACGTCCACTAAGCATAGCTCTCACCAGTATGGGCGTCCTTGGCTTGCTACTGCCACCCTACATGTCCTCCTGAACAGCCATCAACTAGCCCAAACCGGACATCGGGGGTTACCGGGGTGGAAAAGAGAGCAAAGAGCATTCCTCACGTTCCAATACATACTTGGATGGTGTGTGCCCGATATCGAAAGTCGAAGCGGGAGGCAGCCAATTGGCGCCATGAGTGGCTTGACAATGAGGAGATTAACCATGCTTGCGGGCTGAAGGGGTGAGCGTGTGAACGGAAAAGATTAGACTAAGAAGAGCTGGAAGGTAGGTGCCGTTGTAGCTTCTCATTCTTTGTTTGGACAGAGCAAATCAAATATTACAGCTCCGTGCCCCATCTTCTTCAACCTTCAACAAACCCAAAGCTTGATCTTGATTCACACGGCCTGTGTCAGGATCCATTCGCCGAAATTCAACAACCACCTGACAGGCTTACCGACCGATCGATACCTATCGATACCGAGTAGCTCAAGAAACGCATAAGAGAAGATGGCGTCAGCTCGTGGACTCACAGTTGTGGGAGTTCCTCCACTCCCGGCATGGATCCTTTACATTCGAATCGCCATCCTTGTCCTATCGCTCGTACTTTTGGGTGTTGCGGCATGGGCTGTCTCGATGTTTTCTGTCGGAGGGAGCGCGGCTTATGGATATACGGGCGCCAGTGGAATGATGGTCTTTGTGGTATGTGACTTGCGTTTTGTTTTCGTTTCGTGGTATCCGCAACCGGCAGGAACTAATTATTTGGGGTTATTTTAAGACCATTTGGAGTCTTGTTGTTTATGGCGGCTCTCTCGCGTTCGAGTTTGCGGCACCTCACCTATTCTACCGCATCGTCGGCCTCATTCTCTACAGTCTCGCGGTAGTCTTCTGGCTTTCGGGTTGGGCGTATGCGGCAAGTCAGGCGGCTATCGTTATTGACTGGACTGGCGGTTCTGACTACGGCTCGGCTTTGGCTGTGTGCGCTGGTTTGGGTGCTGTTGCCTGGTAAGCCCCCCCAAGATTCACTGAGTGCTCTCCTCTTTTCTCGGTGAGATTGACTTTGATTATCACAGGGTCCTTTCGATCGTCGACCTAGTCTTCTTCATCCTCGCCTGTGTTCGCGAAGCCGACACTGGCCCGAAGATCAGCCAGGCCGAACTTGGACAAGTACAGCCATCTGCCCCTGTTGCGCCCGCCACCACTGGTACCAGTGAGCAACCGGCGACGTATTCGCAGCAGCCCTATACCGCTTAGTAAATGGACGATCCTGAACAATTGGCGATGATACCAAAATCTGGAGCTCAAGAGGTAGCACCCGGTACTGCGTTGGACCCTGGGAGTTGCTTGATGGTGACAGCTAGTCTTTGGTCTTGTCAAGCAGGGCGTTGAATGGGATTCTCGAGGAGGAATGGATCGAAGTGGAGTTGAGAAGCGAGTGACTATTTGTTCGACCACTCTCTTTTCTTGCCAGTTTGGGATTGTTTAGTTTTGCTCTTTCTGAGATACCACGGTGGGAAGGACGAGAAGCGAGGCGCAAAGTTATGATGTTGTCGGTGTCACACAAAGGCAGCCGAGAGTCGAGACTTTTAGTCTAGGAAATAATCTATGAGTGACGGCCACATTGATTTCAAGAATAAGACCTATCCAAGCGATGATATTGGCCATGTGAATGTTTCCGCTGGTAAATCCGCCGTCCGCTTTCATGACCAGACATCGCGAGATACTTCCCGCCTGGGCCAGGGTGGGCTGATTGTAGTAATCTCCCACACCGATATCCACGGCAAGTGCAATGGGTGCAATGGTTGCCAGGGGCAGCTGCCTGACGAGAGGTGATGCCCCAAAGCAAAATCATTGAAAGATGGAAGGCACCAGTAACCACTCGTCGCCTCCCAGAAGGTACCTTCCAGATTTAGAGACACTCGGAAGAATTTTCATTTTCCAATTTGAGATTGTACCTGCGTTCAGATCTGCGTGTCTCGAACCTCTCCCCTCCATCTTCTCACTGGACAACTGCGGTGGCTCGCGACAATTTACCTGTTGAACACGACGCCCGCACTGTCACACTTCTCAACAGATTCCTGATCTCTTCAACATCTCGGCACAAAAACTCGTCGATTTCTATGTTTCAATTCTTGGAATCCCTCCACATTCGACTAGAAACCACTCCCTTTCTGTCGTGCGCGCACTCACTATCTTCAGTCATGGCTTGAAATACTGCTGTATACAGACAAGCTACGAGGACCAGTCACGGTCTGTCCAATTGCGGTTGCTTTACGGTAGTGTCTCCTCCTATCCTGTCCATCTCCTCGCAAGTATCTTCTTATCTTATTCCGTCTCTGTCGCTCAGTCAGTTCAATCTCTAATGTCTCAAGCTGACAGCACTTTGATGATTTTAATATTTCTCGATGCTAGTGCCGGCTTAACTTCATATACGCCGCAGAAACTCAATGCACGTCCAAATAACAAGCATCAGTCACCAAGCACGAATTTACCACCCCAACTTCGACGGTTCTGTCGATGCCAAGCTTTCGAATCGTCAGAATCTACTGGTGAAGGCTGTTCGTGCCACAAAAGAGAGCGGGAAACGTGGACATGTGCAACACAGAAAGCAAAAATGGAACAGTCAGGTACCCACACGTGTGTGACTATCATGTCTTGTCATTTTCCCTATCCCTTCCCAGCAGACCAGATATTGATGGAGGAATATCGCAATCTAACATTGCAGATATTCTGTACGACGTTACTGTTGTGTCATGACGGAGAATTCGCTGCCTCCTCATGCTACCGATGCGCTCGTCCCCTTACACCAAGGTGAACGCAGAGGCGAGGCACGGGTAGTTGTGTACCCCGAGCCATAGAGGTACGTTAGTCGTTCTTTCCCATACACCTCCTCCTTTACCCTCCCAATGGTGTTGGCCAAAACTAACTGGTCTTCCTTTTTGTGTCATCTAGGCGCGGAAATCAAAATCCCACGCATCCGAAAATAATTCCCTTCTCCCCGTTACCTATAAAAGAACGCCTCGCTATGATGCTAGTATCCTATTGTGTGTGTGAAAGCAATGAAGCAAATACCGAGACCCCATTCCTCCTCTTTGAATAATTCCTCCAGACCAGATCAGAAGTACGGATTGTATTGATCCGTCTGCTGACCGTATGAATAGGTTCCCTGATTTTGATCACCAGAGCCTTGGTCGCCTGTTTGATCCATGAACATGTTGCCCATATTGGGACTCAGTTGAAGGTCGGAAAAGGAAAGATTCGGCGGCGAAAAGGGTTGAGCTGGGTCTGTGAGTACCGGATCGTGGCCCGTTCCTTGCAGATGACCATCACCACCCATTATATGTGACTCTCCAGTGCCGCTGAAATCGACGCCCTCAGGGGGCCAGGCATACTGTGAGAAGCTGCCAGCTGGATTTACATCCTGATTTCCAGAAGCAAGGGCAGGATCAAGGTAGCTTTGTTCTCCTTGCATCTGGTCCCATGGAGTGTATATGGGGTCTGAGGGGATATTCGGGTCGGCCTGCTGTTGTTGCTGGGGTTGATGGTGATACCCATCATACGTTGGCGCGGGAAGCTCAGCAGGTTGGACTTCCTCCGGTTGCTCCATTGGGACCTCAGATGGATTCTGCTGAACCATATACTGGTCCGTCTCCATCATCATCTGATAACTCTCAAGACAGGATCTCACCGGCCATGAAGCAGCAAGTTCCTCAAGCGTACGTTCCTTACGGCCATGCGAAGCCATCTTCTGAAGTCGCTGGGGAAGGTGAGCCGTTTCGGGGACCGGGGGCCTGTAGGGGAGATTGAGCTGGAAGGCAGAGGCGCCTGCGCTGTTATGCTCCGGTTGTTGTCCGGATATCTTGGCCTGGTAGCGGTGCACCACATTTCCCAGCGACTGCCGATTATGCTGGACCTCCCAGAGTTTGTGTTGCAGCTCGCTCATCTTCTTCTCCATATCGTGCAACTCCTCAGCGTATTTATCCTCCTGCTTGGCCGTCTTCTCTAACTTCTCCTTGGCCTCCTGCAACGCTTTAGCTTCCTCTGTTAGTTGAGCCGATCCCGTTTTCTTGCCGACCTGAAGGGCGACCGACTCAGCAAAGTCAAGTCCTAGCGGAACAAGCTCGCCACTCTCCACCGCGGCCTCAAGCTTCTTGCGATACTCTTGTGTGTCGACGTCCTGGCCTACGGGGATCGGTTTTCGGACCCAGATGGGCGGATCAGGGGGGAGATCGCCTCCCAGACCATGATCGATTAGCTTCTGCTTAGTCTCATTGTACAGCTTGTAGAAAAGCTTGAAGTTGTATTCGTATCCCGTCACGGCGTTGTCCAGCTCAACAACGTAAAGGGCCTTGCGAATACGGGAGCGTTTGGCCGACTGGTTGTTGCGCGCACGTTCCCCCTCATACTTGGCATCAGCATCGCTCTGTAGGGGCGTCGGCTCGGGAAAGGGGGATGGAGTGTCTGCCGGCGTGGAGACAAATGGGGTGTTTGGGTTCATGTTATTCATGTTCGTGTTGTTGATGTCCGAGTCGAGAGAACGTCTCAGCAGCGAGGCCTTCTTTCCTCCTCGTCCACCACCTCTGGCAGCGGAGGATCTGGTCGTTCGCTTGCCTATGCCAGAGCCTGGCCGGGGACCGAGTGGTCCACTATTCTTTCCACCACCTTGCTGCTGTGGCTGGCCTTCTCCGGCTCCTTGTTGATCCCGTGGATCGGGACTTCCTTGATTCGTTACCGTCATCCACCGCCTACGGGGTGCCTTGGCCTGCACGATGGGCGTTTGGGGCTACCTAGGGGTCTACTTCGTAACTGGTTTGTTAGTTTATCACCAACCGAGACCAGAAGCCTGCGGCACGGTATACTAGCCTGGTACGGTGTAAAGACTTTGACCTTGGAAAAAGGGCTTGGAATTTGTTCAGATGTGGAAGAAGAAAGGAGGAGGTAACATACAGAAATGGCTTGATCTGCCAAGAACGATGACAAGCCTGGTCACAGGCTTCCCAACGATGTTTGTGCGCAACAGCGACTGTTACGCCTTCCCAACAATATCCCCCGGGAGGCAACCGTATACCGCCGTATACTGCTCAGCTGTTGGCTGTTGGTAGGTAAGGATGGATAGGTATCGCTCGTGCAACACGGAGCACCGTACCGTTACGTGCTGTCCCCGCCCTTGTCAAAGGGTGGGAATAGGATGGGTGCTAAACTTGGCTGTGTAAGTGTGAGTGTCCGTGTAGGTATGTCGGGGTTTCCCGGACGGTATGCCGTTATCGTGGGTCTTCACTGCTGACGACGACGAAAAGTCGATGATATCCCTGCGTTGGCGTTGGGATACCTGAATACTGGATAGCTCCTATTGCTCTGATTCGGCCTTGTTCAGGAGAGGGTTGCTGAATCAGAGGCAAAAGGAGGAGAATTTTTTTCCGTCAATAAATACACCTTTTTGGGGCAGAATAGATATGGGCCATTAACCGGGATACCTTCACAGCTGACGAGCTCCCTCGAAGTCAGGTAGGTGAAGAGACAAAGTAAGGGGGCTGAGTCAAGTTTAAACCCCCTTTTACCCGGTCCTCTTGTTGGTAGGTTGTTGATCAGATGCGTGCGTCGATGGCCGGAAAGATGGGCCGAATGGACAACCTTCTGAATGGGGGCCTAGAAGGAGGCAAAAATACCAGCGGACTGAAGAACGAGCTCCGTTTGCTATGATATGCTTCTCGCTTTGTTGGATTCACTTGGTGGGAGCCCAAGTTTTCGAAGCAGATGAGCTGGGGGTTCCTTTGCCCAAGAAGGAGTGTCCAGATAGTAATAAAAGGGGGGCGTCGGTGGTCCGGTCCGGTCCGATTCGAACTTGCAACGACTAGGGCGAGGTTAACTGCCTTTGGTGAGCTAACGAAGGACGGATGGAGGAGTCAGATGAGACCAGAGCTGAAGGTGGACCAGGGTGAAGCGCCGGCCTGGTACGTTTTTCCGTTTTTCCTGTTCGGATCTGGTAGTAAACTTGGTTGTGAGCCCAACCGCCGCTCGGGGTTCCTGCGCCTTCTTCTTCTATCTCGCTCGCCGGGAAAAAGTCAGTGAGTGCCTGTGTTTCTCTGGTCGTCGAAGGTTTTCCTTGTTGCAGGCCAGTCCAAATTTGATTGTTCCCGGCTTTCGTTGGTAGTATTGGAGGATCAAGGTACACTTAAGGGTCTGGGGTCTGATTTACTTTCTCTCTTCTGTTTCTGTTTCTCTTGCTTGGGCTGAAGCTCTGCCTCGCCAAGTGGAAGTTAGTTGACTCCGTCGTTACACACGCGGGGACGGACGGGAGATTTTTGGGTTGGTGTAATGGGTACGTAGTGAGTGACTAGAGAGGTACTGTGCGTCATGAATGAGAAAGAAGGACAGCGGGTTAGAAAAAACGTTTCAAGAGAGAAGCACGATTTCATAGGCAGAAAAAGAGGAAAGAGAAGCTTTCTGGAAGAAAAAAAAAAGAAAAGGGAAAGAGGGAGCGTGGATGGATGGAAAAGGAATAGTGGGAGGGGAGGAAGAAGGAATATCAGAGGTGAGTTAGCCGCACCCAGCCACGTACACGCGCTTCTCCTTCCTCTTCCTTGTGTACCTCGTTTCGTTTGTGAGAGGGTAAACGATTATGTGGCTGTGCGGGCGCTTGTGAGGTGTGCGTGCAGCAGAATATCAAGAAGAAGGTTGATGATATGTGAGTAAGTAGGACTTGGGGATGCCTACGGTACATACGATATCGTTGGTTGATTAATGATGTGGTCTGGTTGGCCCTGTCCGGTGGCCTATTCGGAAATGGTTCCTACCTTGCCTATTTTTTCTTTCCACTCCTCTGATCTGAGACCGGGAGACCGGGAGTGTCTGGTTTGTTTGCTTCCGATGGCCGGTGTCTCGTTCGCTCGGCTATTTCAATGGACCGGAATGAGGCTTGGTGCGTGTGTTTCTCTGATTTTAAGAACCTCTAGGGGTACGCAGGTAGGTAGTGGTAGTGGTAGTAGATGATAGATAGATAGGCAGATCACACACTTGATGATGATGCTCAAGTTGTGTGTTTGGGTCTGTCTGTGTACGTGTGCCGTTCAAATGCGAGTGACGATGACACGAGAGGGCTTGTGTGTCGTCTGTCCGTAAGTTTACACTCCTTCTGTCGTCCTCTGGGGGTTATTGCTGGATCACCTGCGGTGGATGTGGCGCGTATCTACTCTGCACCGCCTCCTGTCTGTTGCCGTAAGTGTTGTAGAGTTAGTCTCGATATGTTCTCCCGGGTGAGCAGTCCCTGGGCCCTGTCATGTATGTGTATGCGCCTGCTCTTCTCCTTTGTTCCTTGTACGCTCTCCCAGTTCCCCTCACTGAAGGGCCGGAGACGGATGTCACGTCACGCTGGCACGTGGGGGTGGTAGGTAGCGGAGAGAGGCGGGCGAAGAAAGCTTGAAGCTGAGTACTTCTCTATCCTGTGTAAAGATTCCACCGATCTTTATTTGGCTTTGTCCAGAAGGGCGGATCGTGGTCAGGGAGTTTCAGCACAAACTACTCACCAGAGCTCTATAGCTTTGTTGGTTGACACTGGCTGATTGACTGGTGGCCCAGGGTAGAGGCTGGTATTTGTAGGCGAATTAATGCGTCTAGAGTATGGCGGTAGAAGCACTTGTTTTCGAGTCAAGCGCACTCGGGACCGATCTGGATAAAGCTTTCGAGCAAAGCTGAGCACGCTTCTCAGGCACGTTGGAGATAACGAGTGCGGCCGAATGATCAGTATGAGTCCGGATCGCACAGATAGGCGTCCCAAGCTTCGCGCAATTGTTGTTCAGGTCAGTAGGAATGATAATGTGAGCACCTTATCTGTGAAGTATGAGTTGTTCGTGGGTCAGGTCTCGGCTCGGTTAACCTATAAGGCGTGACTGTTGTGGTAGAGTCTCGTTGGATCAGTGTTTATCCAAGATACGATAGCCCATCAAGGTCTAAGCGTTGAACCAGGGGCGAACGCAGATAGCCAAGAATTGTCCTCGTGCAAAGGAAAGACACGGGAGCAAAGAGTAAAACGCCCAAAAAAGCGGTGCATGGCTAGAAGTTCCAGGTATTCATATGCCCCAACAGCCAGCCAGCTGGCTATCCCACCTATCAGTCCAACAGAATGACGGCTAGAACCGAGTGTAGTGTCTAGCAAACAAAAGTACATGACATAAGCGATGCCATATTTTGCGCAGATTCCAGGCGGTGTCGATCAAGTTCAGATGAAGGCCCTGGAACGAGTATACCCCTTCTTCCAGGTATAGTTTCAGGCAACAGTCATGTGGCTGTGGTGAAGCTCGTTCGTACGAATTTGGAGCTTTCCGAACTTTCCCGGCCACTTGGTCGTCAACGACCTGGACACTCTCGTTCCAGGGACCCGCTGACATGGGATGAAGCCGTTCCTCATCCTCGGTTTTCCTTCGTTTACCGCCTTGAGCGATGTCGGTGACGAGAAGAGCTTGGAGTTTAGTTAGGGAGGCGAATTGTGGCAGCATAGACTGAGAGATTGGAAAGACAAACCGAACGAGGAGAAACACCAACGGGGCAGTACTGGGGTTTGTTGGAAGTTTCACGAAATGGATGGGCCTCTGCTTGTTTCGAAGCCGATATCGCATATGGGTGTCTGATGGCATTGCAGCCTCGCCACTTGACAGTCAAGTATCGGGTACGTTGGCAGGATAGGATGACCAAGTGCTGAGCCACTGACGGTATTATGAGCGCGTTTTGATGTGATAGGCAAGAAGAGATGGAAACGGTGATTCCAGGGCAACTTTGCCGGGCTGCCTCTCAATTGCCTCCCGCGGACACGATCATGGGCCTCGCGTGGAGCAGACTAAGGTGGCATTTTATGGACGCAGTTGACAGTGCTCCTCGGCCAAGGCATTCCTGATAGTTCATGTTAGAACATCTCAAGTTCTCAGGGGAGCGTCAGATACTGTACCACAGCCTGAAGAAGGCCTCAGGTATTCCTGATATTACTCTGAAAAATAGCCGATGTAGTTTTCAACCAATAATCATGTTGGATACCGGCTTCTTCATGGAGCGTTCGACATCTCCTGGCTGAACGCTAGAGGAGCAGGACTGTTGCGAGAGGATTATACGACGTTCCTTTGAAATCCGCCGAGCGTACGCAAATGATAACATTGCCCATACGCATAGCTGATTGGCGAACCAAGAAAGATAAAGATGTAAAGAAAGGTTTGGGAGTCAACAAAACTGATAAGTCCCCGCAATGCATACCGCAGGTGAAGGAAAGGTGAAGAAAGGTTGAAGAGGCCCGAGAGGTTCCTGCATCATCGCGGATCAAGACATGGATGCTTTCCTTATCGCAGATAAGCATCTTGGTTAAAGTACCTCTTTATCTTCTTGGGATATACACTCCCTGCTTGACACCTCATACAAAACTTTAGCGCCCTTCACAACAATTGAAAGTATCTTGAACAGTATCTCTACAATTCCAGGCTTCTTTTTCTAGTTAGAGAGATGGCTTTTGCTTTCTTCAGAACTCCTGGGTTGCCCCACGTGTTAAAGAGGCTCAAGATTGAGTGGGGGCGCACAGACCTCCATGATGCCAAGAATGTCCGTGGCGTTTAATTAAGACGCGGTTCGCGTCTTCTCCCCACCATCACCAAAAGAAAAGTAGGGAAGGCCGACCGCATTGTTCTTTTTCTTGTATGGTTTCCGTGGGCGGTTCTTTGTTGGGCGTATACTTCTTTTGTATTAGGTCGCCAATCCTTGGTCGAATTCAAAATGCTACCGCCCTCGTCGCCCATCGCATTCCCCTCCAGCCCGCCGGCGCCGGCGCCTGCAGCCGCAACCACGAAACGACCTCGCGATTCTCATGCTCCTAAGCCCCACAAACCCCGCGCCTTGGGTGGCTTCCTCGCCGACGATGACTCCGACTCCGACGAGGAACATGTAGAGCGATCTCCCAAGCGACGAATGCTACAGCATGACATCCAGCCAGATACACAGACGACCGAGCCTCCGCTTCTCAGTCAGCTAGCGATCGACGAAGGCGAAGACCCAGAAGAAGAGACGGAACGATACGAGCGCCTTTTTGGCACAAGGACAACGGCCTCGGCTCTCCCTACGACTTTGCTCAGCGACTTCCTCAATACGCCTTCCTATCGTATCTCGACATGCTCCGGCATATCTCTCCCAATACGGGAGCGCAAACCAACAGAGGCAGTATCGTACGAGACGATGGTAGCAGCGAGGTCACGAACAAAAGAAGGCCGAGCAAAGAAAAGCTACTACGGAATTGATATCCACGAACTTATCGACAACGCAACGAACGAAATCGCTGAGGCAAAGAAAGCAGCTGCTACAGCTCCCATTACCCCTCCGCCAAACCCAGACAGGCCCGTACGATCGGTCGAAGAGCATACAACACATACCAAGAAGCACAAGAAGACCCTATTATGGACAGAAAAATACCGTGCCCGGACTTTCATGGACCTTGTCGGTGATGACCTGACCAACAGGCAGGTGCTTCGCTGGCTCAAGCGATGGGATCCCATAGTCTTTCCACATGCCGCCAAGAGCAGACCGACACGGCGACATGGCGTACAAGGGCAACAGCAGCAGCCAGAGGAGGAAAAGCCACATCGGAAAATCCTCATGCTGACTGGCCCACCTGGCTTGGGAAAGACGACATTAGCGCATGTGTGCGCTCGACAAGCTGGTTACGAAGTCATGGAGATCAATGCCAGTGATGACCGAAGCAAAGACGTGGTCAAAGGGCGGATTCGAACAAGTCTCGGAACCGAGTCGGTTAAGACAGTAGAGAACAAGAAGCCCTCCGATGCGGGAAAACAGCCAAAGATTGCTCGGCCAGTTTGCGTGGTGGTTGATGAAGTTGATGGTGTCGTTACTGGCTCGGGAGGGTCTGGAGAAGGTGGCTTCGTCAAAGCCTTGATCGACCTGGTGCTCCTTGACCAGAAGAACCATTCCGGGGCTGGTGCATCTTCCGGGGCTGGCCGCAAAAAGAAGAAAGGGGATGACTTCAAACAAATGAGACCCCTGATTCTGATCTGCAATGATGTTTACCACCCATCGCTTCGGCCGCTGCGCCAGTCAGGTCTTGCTGAAATCATTCACGTGGGCAAGCCCTCGGTGGAGGCAGTGGTCACACGTCTCAAGACTGTCTTTGAAAAGGAGGGCATCCCATGCGAAAAGGATGCCGCGCGCAAGCTCTGCGAGGCTGCATGGGGAATGACTAGCGGTATTGATGCCAAGCGGGGAGCCGAGGGCAACGCAGAGGGTGATCTTCGCGGCATCATGGTTGTGGGAGAGTGGGTTGCCGGCAGGTTACGAGCAACCCTTACCACCACACCAGTCCTTACAAGGCAGTGGATCGATCAGAATATCGTTCACGATCTCGCCCACGGGGGTGGAGGCGCCCGTGGTTTGGGTCGCGGTGGCGTCAAAGAGATCGTGAATCGCATCTTCCAGGAGGGCGGTGGCTTCCCAAAACCGGCACTAACGCAGGCTGATCAACCAAAGTATGCGAAGCACGAACAACCACAGACACAGCTCGGCTTCTCAGAGCAGCGGAAGAAGTATGCGATGGCTCGGTTGAGGGAGATGATCGATACGAGCGGCGAGGTTGACCGTATCATGACTGAGATTTTCAGCGAGTATCCCAACCGCGAGTTCAACGACGATTCGTTCCTCACGAAGCCTGATGCTGCATACGAGTGGATGCATTTCCACGATACATGCTCCACGAGGTTGTATTCCAGCCAGGAATGGGAATTGGGCCAATACATCTCCCAGCCGCCGTTGGCATGCCATCACTTATTCGCTTCCCCTAAGCGACACCAACCCCAGAACACCGAAAGGAAATGGGGTGACGTGTTGGAGGAGAACGAAACACCTCCACTGCCTTTTAGCGGTCCAAGAGCAAATTTTGAGGCTCACGAGGCAGAGAAAGTGAACCGAGCAGCGCTGCAAGGTCTACAAGCGCAACTACCCCCTAGCCTTCACCGTCTGTTCCGCAGCCCTGAGGATATCTCGACGCATTTCCTGCCATACCTTGTTCGTCTCGTATCTCCCGATGTAAAGCCCGTCGTAGTTGGCGGAAGCGACAAGAGCGGAGCCGTAGCGAGTGTGAGGAGGGAAGGTGAGAAAGCCATGGTCAGGAGAGCAGCCCAGGTACTCGCCGAGGTTGGCATCGCATTGCAAAAGGGGAAGATTGAACCGGATCCGGCGGTTGGGCAGCAGTACCGGACGCAATGGGTTTATCGCATGGAACCGTGAGTGATCAATCGCTTCTCACTGCTTTGTAGCTGATACTGACTTGGCGTTGAATAACACAGAGATCTCGACACGCTCGCAACCTTCGAGACAGCCGGCGCCCTGGTTCTAGCCACGCAAGCGCCAACCCGATATGCTGTTCGTCAAGTTCTTGACCAAGAACTACAAAAGACCATTGCAATGCGCGAGAACGCTGCCAGACAAGCCCGAATGAACAACGGGCAGACCAACTCTACGTTCAAGCCTCACGCTGCTGCCAACTTCAACGCCATGGATTCCGATACTAACAAGGAGAATGTTGCGATGTTCACTGATCACAAAGAAGTCAAGAGAGACTTTTTTGGCCGGGTGATCGTGGAAAGGAAGAAGGATGTCAGCGCTTTGGGTAAGAAAACTGGGGATGCTGCTGCTGCCGCTGGCGGGGGCAATGGCAACGAAAGCAAGAGGAAGGGGCGAGGCGACGTGGCCGGTGATGAAAAGGACATCAAGGTGTGGGTCACCTATCATGAAGGGATCAATAATGCTGTCCGGAAACCGATCTCGCTGGAGGAGTTCATGAGAGGATTTTGATGTTATTGGGTTTGCGCACCCTAAAGAGGGTTGCTGCTGTTCCGCCCTATACACGAGGTTACCCCCCCGTTGGTATACGACATCATAATAAAAGGTAGTATTCTTAACAAATCCCAGACCCGCTGCTACTCACATTCCCTGTCCCATTCCTTTTCTTTGACCTTCAGCTGACCTCGTTCTGGCTAAAGTTTGAGCCGACTGTGTGGGCCATTCACCTTTTGCTCCCTCAAAAATTGTTTTTGTAATTCCCTATTTTTATTTTTTTGTGTTTATCATCATCTGGTTTTCCCGTCACGTTTCCCTATTTCCGTTATCGCGGTTATTGTGAGCTACGCCCGACGTCGCATCCCTGTCACCAGATGCATCTGGGCCCTGGCAAGCCTGGGTATGACGCTGTTCACCCAGCCCAAACAGTGGCCCCCTTCCAGGTATTCAGTGACAGGCTTTCGGGCAGAAAACAACAAAGCGCCTTCGTCATCCATCAACTATTTACATCCGGCTACTCCCTAGCTTCATCGTCGTTTTCTCTTTGGTATACCTCTCTTTCCGACTCTTTGCCATTACCGGGGCCTTAACACAGACAGAGACATGATGCATGTGGTCGACATGGACTCGGCAATGTCGCCTAACTACCCGTGTCAGGATGGCCCACTCGCAAAACCAAGCAACGCTGGCAGCAGTGTGACACCTCATCAGCTCTGCGATCGCTGCTCAACGGTTGTGCGAAAATCCTCAGTTCTTCAAGAATGCTTTCGTCGACTGGATGAAGGCGATCAACGCAGACAAGACTGGCGCAGATGCGAGATCTTTTACCACAGCGGAGGTCTTGAGGAGCTGGCAAAATCTAGTCAGACCGGGTGTCATATCTGTACCATTGTACATGAATCATTGACAAGGTCCGCACCGCCAATACGCGAGCATGGGCCTGTGCTGGTAAAAGTAGGCATCGAGCCATTGCAGGACGAGATCATTGATAATGATAGCTTGTCTATGCGATTCGGTATTCTCCAGGTTGGAAAATGGAAATACTATCGAGTACAAGCTGGGTGGAAAGAGGAAGATGGGACAGCCCTCATTTACACTGGAGGGCCTTTGGAGGCGGATCACTTGTTCCGGTATGGCTGCACTCGCCATCATACAGTCAACCTCTCCATCCTTCTGCTCAACGGTAAGGACAATTTTCACTCATTATTGTCGAAATGACAGATTTTTAACCGGTTTGACAGACACACATTTTCTTTTCCCCAAGGAAGCAAGGGGATATCAGATGTCTCGAGGCTCATCAACAGACGCCCCCGAGACCTTTGGATTCGCACGTCGATGGTTGGAGGAGTGCACCTACAACCATGCCGAATGCAATCACCATGGACAACAAATATCGAAATCCGATGCGCTGCCAACTCGACTCATAGACATCGGGGCAGGTCCAGGGGATCTTGAGCCTCGGCTTTTTTACCCCTCAGCCTCCGCATCTCCAACCGACCTAAAGTACCTGACAGTCAGCCACTCATGGCACGCAACGGGAGTTACCGAGAAGCTCACAACCGAAAACGAGAGCCAATGGCTGCACAGCATACCGTTAGAGAAACTATCACCGAATTTCCGCGATGCAATGACGATAACACGACGACTTGGTTACCGCTACCTATGGATCGACTCGTTGTGCATCATCCAGGACTCTCGGGAAGATTGGGAGCGAGAAGTGCCAACCATGACCAATGTATACGGACGCACGACATGCAACATTGCGATGGTTGGACAGGCTGGGCACGAGGGTTGTTTCCGGCAGCGAAACCCATTGGTGGCCTTCCCTTGTCGACTCTACGAATCAGATGGGAAGCCAAATCGACTCTATGCCTTCATCGAAGGATCAACCCGAAAATTCAGTCGAGGCCCGGACGAGATTATAGGGTCTTTTCCTCTTCTCCGAAGAGGCTGGGTAGTCCAGGAGACTCTGTTGGCACCACGAACCATCTTTTTCGGCGATCAAGAGGTGTATTTCCACTGCACCAAACAAACAATGTCCGAATCCTGGCCCGTGGCAATTGACCCGCTTATCCGCCACTTCAATCCTCGATTCCTGGGTTTCAGCAAGGTCAGAGGGTTCCGGGAGTTCGGCCAAATCTTCGAACAGAGCTGGAAGGAAAAGTTCAAGGGCATTCAACTCGACATCAAGGATGAACGGAGGGCGGCCATGGCAGCAAAGAATTTCCTGAAACGGAGTCGACAGCTGCGTGCCATGTGGAACCGGTTTCTGCTCTACTATACCGACACGAGTCTGACGTTCACGACCGACAGATTAGCGGCGGTCGTCGGACTCGCGGAAGCAGTGGAGAACTATACGGGGCTTACATACATCCCTCAAGCCGGCACTTTCAAGGAGTTTCTGCCTCTTGAGCTCATCTGGTACAGAAATTTCCGATCCGTCGACCTTCTCTGGCGGAAATCACCAACGGGCACGAACGCTCCCTCCTGGTCCTGGGCTGCAAACGAGGGCGATGTGTTGTTTGACGAGAAGTCATGGCTGGAGGGCTCCCACGATGATTTTGAGTACATGGCCTTATTCAAAGAGGTGATTATCCCTCCTACGCCCTCGACCTCTTCACCGGGCTCAGGGTCACAAGTCGTCATCAAGCTGAAGACGCTCATCAACCGCCAGACAGCCCTTGGGCTGGGGATGCGAGAGCCGCCAGGCTTCTGGATAAACTACCTGCCCAAAGCGCAGCTCCAGGTAG
Organism: Sordaria brevicollis; assembly: GCA_033439795.1. Taxonomy (NCBI): domain Eukaryota; kingdom Fungi; phylum Ascomycota; class Sordariomycetes; order Sordariales; family Sordariaceae; genus Sordaria; species Sordaria brevicollis. Next base: position 1,191,353 of record JAUTDP010000006.1, read on the forward strand.
TCATGGACGAACCTGTGAAGGATGGGACCACTATCATCTTCATCGTCGTACTGCGGACGCGGACGTGGAATAACAACGGGTACGACAAGCATGTTTCTGGGCTGATTCTGGTGGAAAAGGATCCTGCAGAGGCACCAGGTGCGCAAGAAGCAGTTGGACAGGGACAACCGTTGCATAGGCGCGTGGGATATTTCCGCATTGCTGAGCCCGCCAACGTCAGCGGAATCCTTGATTTCTTTGCGGGTTGTCCGAAGAAGGATATTTGCATTTGTTGAGCAGGCAAACACGATACCATACATAGAACACTAAGCTTATAGAGGAGTTTGTGCTTTTGGGCGGGTATATGGAAACAGATCATACAGCATTGGTTTATTTTATCATTTTACTGCAAAACCTTGACATGCTTCATATCTCCTGTCCTGCTGTGTTGCAATGACATGCTCTCTGTCGTCAGAATCCTCCAGAAAGAGCTACGTCACTGGCAGAACCAGAACTCACCTTCATGATCAACCCAATCTTGTAACAAATCATCGTCATTATACCCGGCGGCCACTTCGGATTCTGACCACTTCAACCAAGCCTAATTCCCCCGGGATACCCAAAACAGACATAACGACCAACACCATGTCCGGGCCCCCGCATCCGCCCGGCCGCAAGGCCCGCAACCCCGGTCGGTCCCTGACGCAAACGAGGACCCCTAAGACCCACACCGGGCATCAACACTAACGTCAACGGCCCCACAGCAATTCCAGAGACCAGAGAAAAGATTTTTTTCAAAGATTTTTTACCATGACTCGAACAAATACATAGGTTCAAGTTTCGCACGTCTACTCCAACAAATGAAATCGGACCATATCAGTTCAATCGGGTATGGTGTAGCGGTAACATCGTTGACTCTCACTTCTCAGGAGTGACTGCTCTCTCAACAGCCCCGGGTTCGACTCCCGGTATCCGAGTCTCAATATCTTTTTGATATTTTTTTTCCTTGTTCGCCTTTTGGGAAGCTTTTTTTTTTTCGTTATGTATGTTCTCTTTACAATTTCGGCGCCCTCTCATAATCGGAACATTTGAAATGACACCATCCCGAACGCCTGTTAATGCCATGTTGGTTTTTTTTTTGCTTTTCCCGTTTGGGTTCACAATTATACAAACGATTTCAGAAGCGAAGAAGTCGAAATCAATAACACGTCTATCCAAAATCACGGTCCACCATGTCTAGCCTATCCAACGAACAATTGTTATCCCCAAAGAACGGCCATCCATTCGATCACGTCCGCGCACTCAAACGGTCTAGAAAACCCCAAAATCCCAAACCAAAAGAAACACCTCGCCACTCGCACCTCACCGAACTGAGTTCCTTCCACTTCAGGCTCTGAACTTGGAGCCCTTCTTACCCTTGTGCTTCCTTGCGGCCGCCGGCTTCTCAGGAGTAATGCCTGCCGCAACCTCGGCATGGTGTCGAAGCTCCGCGACGACAGCGTCGTGTTTCTTCTGCTTCTCATCCGGCAATTCTGCCTTGACAGCTCCAACACCCTCAACCTCCGCCGGACCAGCAGCAGCACGGAATTCCGGACAAGCTCCGCTGGCCTGGGCATCAGGGCCCATGCAAACCGTTGTACTGTTTACAGCATTCTAGTTAGCACCGGTTTGGTCCAGCAGGAATGATGGCAATGTTGACGACGACTTACTCCTTGATCCAGTACCTGTCACACATCTGGCCCGCCTTCTTACGGAACAGACCATCCAACTGACTGATCACCTTCTTTACCTGGTCATTCATACAGCTGACATTCTTTGTGTAGATCGACTGAACGTTGGCATGGTATCCAGCCATCACGCCCACCTGCGCATACGCCTCGAGCCAGCTCGACTTGGCATAGCCGTCCGCAACGCAGGTGCCCTTGGTGACGGTATCCTTCCAGTTCTGCGAAAGGGAGTACCAGTCGTTGAGCGACGCGCCGGCAACGTGGCGGTCGAGGTTGTGGCTCAGCTCGTGGAAGAACACGGACGCGTGCGCGCCGCAGTCGCCGAAGAAGTAGTTGTGGAAGCTGTCGCTGTAGGCGGAGCAGTAGTCGGCTGCGTAGCTCGAGATGTAGCCGACCCACTGGCGAGCTTTGACGGGCAGTTGGCCGACGCGCGAGGCGATGGTGTCGATGGTCATGGGCGAGTTGTTGCAGCGGCAGACGGTAGTGGGGATGGGACACTATTGTGTTTGGGCAAGGTCGAGGCCCCCGTGGTAAGCAACTGTCATTGAACAAACCTGTATCGTATTTGGAGATATCGTTCAGGGGGGTAGGTACTTACATCCGAGTATGTGACATCGTACACTTCGAGATCGTACGGGTTGCAGTAGTTGTTGTTGACGGACTCGTCATAGCACAGCTGGGGAACGGTACCCCAAGGCCATTGACTTATGGTATAGGGAGATGGCGTCAGGTTTTGAAGTCCGTTCGGCGAATCCAGGACGTCGAGGCCGTCGAACTTTGTGCCCATCGATTCCGGGGGGCCGTCTGCCAGGACGGCCGGTACGGCGGCTGCAAGCAGCAACATGAAGAAAGGATTCTGGAGCATTTTGCGGCGTGGTTACAGAAATCAGTACAACGAAATTGGCCATTCGTTGAAGTGAAAGGGATATTTATCAAGCAACAAGTTCGAGTTGATCATCGATTTGATGTTGGTGATCCCCAGTCCCTCTTATATCTCTTGCTTCGTCACTCGAGTGGGAGTTGGCTTACCACAATCACTAGGCGTTGACACACACCATCACAAACCATCGCAGCCAACGCGCCTCTTCATCCTTTTGCGGAACGGCGCCGCGTGAATGAGGCGCGAATACTCTTCACGGTGATGTGACCTTGTTTCTGCCCTTGCGATGAACTCTGCAACGCCATCGGGTCGGCATCACAGCCAAACCGGTCGAGGACCCGGTGAGCGAGTCTCGGCTGGGAATCGGGTTGGGATAGTCGCAAAGCCATCGGCCGACCATGTTTTTGCCCTTCTGGGCCAATACTTCGGCGTTGGCCGAGAAGTCTCGGCAGCCGACCGCAAATGTGGTGATATTCTTGGGGCCTTGCTCAGTGAGTTTCCTGCGAAAACTGGCAGGCGTCAACATTCCGAGTCAGACCGAGCGCCGAGCCATCGGCACATAATCCCCAGGCGGCATTTTCCCCGATACTGAGACAGAAGGATCCCTCGAAAGATGTACTTGGAAGTTCAGAGAACGGTCGATAGGAGAAGTTGGCAGCTGTGGCAGATTAATGAGTTCGTATCGAGTATGAGTGCCGTTCACCCAGGTTCACGCAGGGGCCAATTTCCAAAAGCCTCTGGTTCATACCGTGTTCTGGATGACAAGATCTCTTGTGAGGTCTGAGGCGTTGAGGCTGAAGTTCGTGGATGGGTCACAAGCTTGCGGGCAATTATCCGAACGGGTATCGTATGTCGCACAAGGGCTGCTATGCCATTCGATATCCGATGCCGAGTACTTCCATATCAAGCTTGCTGATGACACCCTTTAGGAATACCGTATAAGCCGTCATCAATATGTCTTACGTGGTAACAGTCAACATCGAAGGTTCATGATCTCATAACGCAGGGCATGGTACTCTCTAGAAAGGCTACTGGCCGGTATCAGAAACCTATCACACCATCACATCTGTCTGCTCCTCTTTGGCGCTGGTGGCTAACGAACTCCAAGATAAAGGCGGTACCAAGATTCTAGCTACAACTCTGTCGGTTCTCCCAAGCGCACCAGACATCATAAAAGTTTGATAACTGTGCAGGGCCACCAAGGGTGGTCGACAACTTGGCCATCTGCCACGGGATAAAAGCCTTCCTCGCAAACCACTTGAACCTCCTTCAAGTTAAACTTGCTGCACATGCTAAAAAAGCACATTCTGAAGGCATTATCCCATACTCTCGTCTCGGTTCTGATCCTGAGCCTCTGGATGGTACTTGCAACATCCTCGCCGAAATACCCAGGGAAAACTTGATCACCAACATCGGAGAACTCCTTGTATAGCCCGAGATTTCGGACTTCGCGGCAAGCTTGTAGTGGTGCAGGCACCGGGGTGCGTGACCGTAAGCGGAGGGTATAATTCGACTGAAGAGCTACGGGAACGCCGGCCTGGAACTTATGTGGCGCTTCTTCCAACCAAGCTTTGGGTGGTAGCTTGTAGTAGGTGAACGGATTCTCTACGTCTTTGCGTTTGATCTCAACGTCAACGATGCGGGGCTCGACGGTGAGTTTCCAGATGTGAGAACGGAGCTCCCAAGGGAGAAGAGGGAAGTAATGGAATGTCGTGGCCATTTTGGTCGGCTCTGGTTGGGTGTCAGTAACGAGAACTTCCGGTTGTCTGGACCGCAAACTATGAACTTAAGGGAGCCTTTCTCACCTAAAGACCTGCGGTACCCCTTGAGCTTTGAGAAACCTCTCTATGGTAGTAAATAGTTACTCATGAAGATCTGATTGGATGCTCTACGACCTCTTAAGTCCAAATACCAAGGCCGCAATACACAAGCTCGGAGACCAAGATCCTGAACGAATAATGTGAGAGAAGAGCAAAGATATAGAACTTGAGAAATAACTTCTGCCTGCAATTGTGTGAAATGAGCCTTCGCCCGGTCGAACCAAGCACTAACCAAACCAAGAACAAAAAGCCATGTCACCCCGCTGACTATTCTAGGCAGCAACCACTCCGCTACAGCACTCGATGTTAACTCATTTACTGATCCATGGCGATGTGCATTTAAGAGCTCAATATTATAGTCCTACTGTGAGTTACAGCAATAAACCATGACAAAATTCTGTATAACCGAAGTTGTGATGAAGAGTGGTTGTAGTGGAGGTGAGGTTGGCGGATTACCGGGAATGCATAGGTGGATACATAAGTACTGACAAAAAGCGGACCTTCAACAATAACAACCATTCGGCGTGGTGGCAGAGTGGTCTAATGCGCAAGACTAGAAATCTTGTTCCTTCGGGAGCGTCTGTTCGAATCAGGCCCACGTCGCACGATGACCATCAATAATTTCTTTTTTGAACCTTTTTTCACCAGTTCAAGATTCGAGGGTTCCTGTCCCCCTTTTTTTTTTTTTATTCTTTCTCTTCCAGGAATTTCCTCTCTTTTTCACCCTCTTTTCTGGCCTTCTGCGAATTTTTTTATGTTGTCTAATACGCAGCCTTCCCCTGTCGTTGCGGACATTCTGTTCCCTTTATCTCGTTTTTTTAAACCCCCTTCATACACTCGCTTCCCTTGATCCTGAGATTCGTCTTCACAGCTGAATCACCAGATCCCCATTCCCGTTCAAGGATTTTGATAGTGAGCTGTACCTCTTCGTAGCCATCCTGCCAGTTTAGTTCATCAGTCATCTGCTCTAGACCCAGCAAAGGATAAAGAAAGCAATCATATCAAAAGAAAGTGCAAACTCACGAATATCCAATACTCCCCGTTACATTAACCTTAACCCCATCAACAAACCGAGCCACGGCCTCTTGTAGCTCAGGATTGTCTCGGGTCATCTCAGTCAGCTTCTCCGTCGCCTTGTCTATGCGCTCAGCAGCGGCTTCGACGCTGGTCTCGATGGCGGGCATCACCTCGTCCCAGGCAAGGCCGGTGGAGAAGTAGAGGACGGGTATGATGTTGATGAGGGAGTTGGTGGCGAGTTCTTTTTTGAAGGAGAGGATGTCGTTGAGTCTAGTTAATACATGTTAGAAGAAAGAGGCCCGGTCGAAATGTTCTTACCTACCAAGAGATAATAGATAGCTGGTCGGTAGGTAACTTACACGACAATCAGAAAGTTCCCATCTTTCCAGATGGTGCGCATCTCGGGTGAGTAGAAGATCCAATCCGGGATTGGCGTATGGGAAAAGATTCTGTTTCCAACAGATTTTTGTTAGCGGTCGCCATTGATTTCGACAATACCATCCGTCAATGACAAAGGAAGAAGGCAGGGCAGGGGGACACCAGAGGTACTCACTCCAAAAGCAAAAAACAAGGCCACACCGCACCACTACACAACCTCACGCCGATATACTCCTCCACAGTCCTAGGTAAGTAGCCCGCCAGTCTTTGGGCTTGCTCCGTCTCGCTACCCTTGATAAACCGGACCGTCTCCAACACGATCCTTTCGCGCTGGGCTTTACTGAGGTTTTGGTTCTGACGGATTCGTTTGCCGAATTCGTAGAAGAGAAGTGCTGATCCTTTTATGTCAGCATCAGGAAGAGGCACATCATCGTCGTTGTTGCCGTGTCCGATAATCCAGTCTCTTGCCAAATCAATGGTCTTCTCTCTCCAAGCGCAAGCACGTTCAAAGTCGGTGGCCAGGGCCAGTAGGCCGTCTTCGTTGTCGCTGTCGTCGTCGGGTAAAGAGAAGGAGGTGGAAGTGGAAGTGGAAGTATCGCTGGAGTCGGTCAAGTCGTCCCACACAAAGAGCCAAGTGCAATAGAGAGAAACGGTGAGCAGATCGTCATATTGCGAGTCATCAACGTCGGGGAACCAGAGGTGGTTGAAAAGGGGGAGGTCATCATCGAGGACTTTTTGGAGGGTTTTGGGTTGGTGCTTGAAGGCCCTTGTTTGGTATGATTGTCAGTTCTTTTTCTCCTCGGTACGGAGTGAGGTTCTCCTATTCCAGAGGCAGCTACCAGTCTACCACCGGGGAAACTTACCGTGTCAAGAGCTCTTCGATATCCGTCCTTAAGCTTGCAAGTCTCTCCGTCATGCGAGGGCTCATGAACTGTTTCCGGTTCTCGTGGACAGGCCATCCTCGCTTTAGACAAATATCTGTCGTATTCTTGGAGATGAGGAGAGTCTTGTTGTTATCCCTTATCTCGGTGGCCAGGCTTGAGAACGCCACATTTTCGGTGCTCTTGAGGCTCTCCCTGTCGAGGGACTGTCTTTGTGTTGCCCAGGGGGCAGACGTCCGTCCATCTTCGTCGGTGGTGTAGCCAGAATCAGGGGTTGGTGACTGCGGATGGAAAGTGACTTTCTCCATCTTGGTGCTGGAGCTTAAAAGGGTACGATTTAGAAACAGGGGCGTAGAAAACGATTAGGAAGGGAGTCGCGAATAGGCTATATGAGTAGTGTTGTGATTCCCAACAGCTGTAGGAATTCACCACGGAAACTGTTTGAGTGTGGTATGAGTTGAGTTTCTTGGAGACCTATAAACAACGAACACACATAATAATTACAGATCAAAAAGCGGCCGGCGTACACTTACTTTTAACTATCATCCTTTTTAACGATAAGGGACTGTCCGATATTTTCATGAAGAGCCGAAGCTCGAGGCTTTAGTTTAGTAATTGCGTGCAGCAAGCACAGTGCGCCCCCCTTATACATGATTTCTGCCTGCGTGAGGATGGGGTATAGAGGTCTAGCTCTACACTTAGTATAGCCAAGAGAGGCGCAAGAAGGCGAATATCCGACAGTGGGCACCGATGATTTCTTGGAAGCATACCATGGAAAGATCAAGGTCTTGATAGTTGGTTTTTAGGCAATACAGGCGGAGTCGCAATCATACCGCTGTTTCGAACATTTGAAAACAACACAATAAACCTCGTTTGTTGTTGATTCCGAGCTGTTTGTTGCACGTTTGTTTCGTTCTTGAGGCGTGGTGCAGATCTTGTGTCAGTTACGAGGCCACCCACTGATATCTGCGTTGCGTTTCGTGGCAAAATCACAATGAATCCGACCTTGAATTTGACGTGGTGTGCCAGTTAATCACAGTCCGGCAATATTATAGCCTGTGATCGTTAGAAAGGTTTCTGGCCCCCGCAACCAGGCGAGTCGTGCCGTTCTGTTGGGAACCCGCCCGAGACATGCACCCGATACTGTAAAGGGGTCGCACCTATACGGTGTATATCAAGTTCGTAGTATAGTTGAGTAGCGTCATCATATATCAGTCGATATTCAAGAGGCCTAATGGCTTCGACTAGTATACAAGAAGACGTCGGAAAACCTTGGCCTGGTTCATCTCCGTTGCCCACACCAACCCAACTCGCTCATTGCAGGAAAGTGGCTGGAACCTCGGGGCCTAGAAATAGTTAGCTTCATCATCCTCACGGATGAATCGTCATTGAACTTACCCCAAACGTGGAGGTTGTCGGGAGCCGCCTTTGTGTTGTGTGTAGGCTCCCTCATATCAAGAAGGTCGCCGTCCACATAATGCTCGAGAATGAACCCGGACGGGTCGAACCAGTAATCAAAAATCTGGCTGCCCATTACATGGCGGCCAACACCCCAGCAGTTCTTATAGCCTTGATGACGAAGCCAGTCGTGACCGAGCACTTGGGTATCAAAATCGTGCGTCTCGAAAGACGAGTGGTGAACGTGCATCTTAGGTCCTTCGAAGAAAAAGAAGCAGTGGTGGTCGACAAGTTCGTCTCCGCGGTTGAGTCTGAAGAAGACGGTCTTGTTGACGCCTTCGTCGTTGTGGACGAGCTGCATATATGTGTTAGCTTTGCGGTTGTGGTTGAACCAACGCTAAATATTCGTACCTCGCTTGGGAAGAAGTTGAAGTATTTGCTATAGAAGTCGTAGCACTTGGCAAAGTCGGTCACACACATGCCAAAGTGACCGAGCTTGTGTACCGGTGCTGGTCGCTTCTTGAACCGTTGAAACTCGTTGACTCCGCGGTTCTTCTCATTAGGCTGGTAGTCATGATAAGCTCTCAAACCCATTCAAAGGCAATGCTATAGAGGGAATCATCTTACAAAGTTGAACCGCACAATGGGAAAGTCAACATCCCGTTGCTCTACCGGCGTCTGCCCGTAGACAAGATGGAAGGGAAATCCGTCGACAGGGTCGTAAAAGGTGACGCACTTTCCACCGCCAGGGGCATCTGTAAGTTCGTAGATCTCGGTGGCTTTGCATTCGTTGGGAAGTGTCTTGGCTGCTTGCATCAGGTCCTCCATGGATTCGACGACGAAGGCCGCACCGCCGAACTCATCCTCATTGGATGCCTCCAGGCAGATGACGAATGGCTCGGTCCCATAGCCGCGGAAGTATGTCTTCTTGCCAACCTCGGCAGTCTGAGCGAAACCAAAGTCTTCGGCGAACCTCTTGGCCTCGTCGATGTTCTTGTGCTTGTAGTAGACGTGGGCGATGCGCACCAAGTTGATCTTCTTGAGCGGAGTGGCGGGGAGTCCGGAAGCCATGATGTCACCGGGGTGAGTATGAGAGTCTAAGTTGAGTTTGGTGTATGGGATGAGGTCGTCGGTAAATGGACTTGAGTCTGAAGCGTTAAAGTTGAGATGAAGCTTCACAAGCTATCAAAGAGAACCGAAAAAGAAGGGATGAAGGAGAATTGGACGGTGAAACCCCAAGGAGGGGAGCCATGGTGCGTATAAGAGCAAGGTACGGAGCTTGATCTGGGGGCCGTCCCTGGGACCCGTGACAGGCATTGAGCTAAACTGGATGCATGCTTCTCCAACTCGGCCGATGATCACCGATCAGCCTTCCATGCTGTGTCCCCTTTCTGTGTGAAGACAACCTCAGCAAAGCTACCAGCTCCCTCTCCGGTACCCCTTAGTGCCATGTTAGAGTTCACGCGGGGATCGGACTCGTTGTGGGGTAAAAGCCATGAAACGGGGTTGGCAGCAGTAACATTGGCGAACGGGAACGGCAGTTGAACATTGGACAATGCCACCAAGACATTCTGTACTCCACGATGCTAACAAGCGTGTGCAGTGTAATGTGTAAGTCGGAACTGCTGTGGCCTGTGAAAGATGGAAACGCCCGATTGTCCAATGGCGGGTGCCGGATAATCTTGAGAGCTGGCTCTGTCGGCCTTCAAGGAGTTCAACGAGAGAAGCAATTCTGGTAGCAACTCTGCACTTTCAGGCTGATTGAGGCGGCTCGACGGCGGGTTAGCCATTTTGATGTCATGGCATGCTTTGGGCATATCAGAACGGCGTGAAGGTTGGCATAAGCAGAAGCGGGAGAAGCAGCAACATCAGATGAACCGCAGCCATCCATTTGACTGGCCATGGGAACGAAAGGTCATTGCGGTTGAGGAATTCATGGTTGTTCGTTGACAAAGAAGAATTGGAGAAATGGACAAAAGATGGAGAAGTGGAAAAGACGATTGACGAAGCCAAGGCAGAACACTAGACCTCGCCTGTCCTAGTATTACCCTAACCCTGCTAATTCCCCGCCTTACTCAGTTCGCGGTCAGCTTGCGGGGGCCGGCACTGCGACCCTCACCGCCCTCCTGCCGTCCAACCATGCGAATGCGGGGGAAGCAGAGTGGGGCCAAGTCCGTCATTAGAATTCGGGGAACACTGAACGACACCACTGGCAGCTTGTGTCATTGTCATTGGCACTGGACTGACTTCGGCGATACATCAACTCTACGAAAACACCTTCAGTCAGCAATTGTCAGCAACCCGTGATCACGAGAAACAAGTTTACCAACATCTGTTATCGCCAACTACCCGAATCTCAAAACAACTCATTGAAACTTACCGTAGATCCACGCCCAGGCACGCCAACTTCCCATTTCGCCTCCTCTTCAAGCAGTGACCGGCATCAGCTGCAGGCACCCGCAAAACCCAAGCCTTGGACGACATCAACAGCCTTCCTGCATCACCAACACAGCCAGTCACTGACTGACTGCACCATCAAACTACAATGCCACGAAAACTCTCCAAATCCAAAAACGTCTACGCCCCCGCCTCGTCAGCCTCTCACTCAACCAACAACCTCCTAACCCCCTACCCTCAAAACGACGGCCTGCCGCCCTTCCTCACAGACGGCTTGCCTCTTCCATCCCTGGTGGTCCTCGATCTCGACTATACCTTATGGCCCTTCTACAGCGACTGCCACCCCTGGCCACCGCTTCGCGCTCTAAGCGGGTCCGTACTGAGCGACCGCAACGGCGAGAATTTTAGCTTTTACAAGCACGTGCCCATCATCTTGCACCTGCTGCAAGTGGCGGGCGTGAAGCTGGCGGTGGCCAGCAAGAGTCCCGTGGGCGATTTGTGTAGGGAGATGCTCAAGATGTTGAGGATTCCGGGGAATTTGCCGACGAGTGTGGAAGGGTTTAAGCGGAAGTCTGGGGTTAATACTAATGGGGAGGGAGAAGAGGAGGGTGGCGACGGCAAGAAGGGGAAAAAGGGAGGTTCGTCAGGGTCAGCAACAGGAGGCCTAACAGATGAAAGGGGCCGTAAGACGATCGAATTGTTTGACGGCGGGCTGGAGATTTATGAGGGAACAAAGCTGAGACATTTTGAGGTTATTCAGCGCCGGACGGGGATACCGTACGAGGAGATGCTGTTCTTTGATGATGAACGGCCGAACTTGGAGGTGGAGAGGGTGGGGGTTACGATGCAGCTGATTAGGGATGGGCTGGATTGGGAGGAGCTCGAGAAGGGAATACAGAAGTGGAGGGCGAATAGGGGGATTGCGTAGATTTGTGAGAGATGATGACGAAGAATTAGACATGACCAACCGGCAAGACAGACAGAGCTTGCCTCGTTGTTTCGGTTTGAAGTATCAAGAGCACGCGATATAGACTCAATAGACCCGAAAGCTAATGACATCCAATCCTTGTCTTTTGTGTTCCGGTTCCTGCAGTAGCCAGCGGAGGCATGTGGGTGAAACTACCTTTTGTCACTCAGGGTTCAACTCGTGGCCAACATCCCGAATTTGGGGTACATGATAGCCATGTGTTTTCCAACGGGGCTGTCAGTAATTTCCGGGGTTGCCGGATGCTCCGGACGAACCCTCAAGTGCTACCTGCTTGTGAACGAAGGGAGAAGACGGGACGGATCACAAGAACTGCCGAGTCTTTCCGTCCCATCCTCATGAACATTGAATAAACACTTTATGCTTATCTATTATGCTTCGCTTGTACGAAGTGGTATATGCTTTCCAAAACCAGATATACACAAATATCAAGGCCCAAGTAGGTAGCCACACAAACTGAGAAGAGAAAAAAATCTCCAAGGTATCTCCATATGCAAAAGAAGAGAAATTGCCCTCCCACATCATGCAGTCAGTCAAATCATTCAAGCAGAGACCACAGGAACAGCAGGAGCCTTAGCCTCCTCCCCCGTCTCAACCACCTCGGTCTTCTTCTCGTCCTCCTCAGCAACATTCAACCCCTTGACACCCTCCGCCAACGCTTCCGCTTCAGCCTGAGCCGCAGTAGCATCACCATTAACCTTCTCCTCCGCCTTCTTCGTCTGCACCCTACAAATCCTCTCCAAATACCCCACCGTCAACATCCTCTGTTTCCCACCCTCACTCCCCACAGCCACACACTCCATCCTCTCCCCATCGGCCGTAGGCCTCCAATACTTGGGTCCCTCCGGGAAATCTTTCAAACCATTCTCCCACTTCACCGTCTCCGTAATCAACGGATCCGTCTTGGGCTGATCCCCCCAAGTGAAATCCAGCTCGCCACCGTACTGCTTAGGGATGTTTTTCGGGTCGATAAATTCTTCCAGCGTGGGCTTGACCTCGTGCGGCGCGAGAATAAAGATCTTGGATACCGTGATGGGGTCAAACCAGCGCTTGATCCAGCCCCAGACCGTGCTGAAGAAGTAAGGGGCGCCAATCACAAAAATGCGGTCGAGCGTCTCGGGGTAGTGCGCCGTGGCCAGCTGCGAGGCGGCTTGCATGTGCGACTTGAGGTTCCAGAATTGGCGGAGGGAAACGCCGGAGACGTCGACGATGTTGGTGGATAGCGTGATGGGTGTTGTCGAGGCGTGCGCGCGGTCGGGAAGCTCGGTGCAGAGCGGTTGGGCGAAGCGGGTCAGGTTCTCGTAGAGGGCGAAGAGGCGCAGGAGTTTTGGGGAGGTCTGGCCGTCGGTGACGGCCTTGGACGGGTTCGTCTCGGCGGCTTTTTCGTAGGCGGACACGGTCTTGGAGTCGAGGTGGCGGATCTCGAAGAGGTAGAGGGGGATGCCTCTGCGAAACCGTATTGTCAGCATACCACAAGTGTCGGGGAAGCAGAAGACGCAGTACTAACCTCCTATCCCTTCTACCCGTCCATTGAGGGTACAGCCGCCTGCTGGCCTCGTACGCCTCCAGGTCGATGGTGTCGTACAGCACGTTCAGGTCGTTCGCCTTGCGCCAATCCTCCGTCTCCTTGAACTGCTTGAACGCATCAACCACGTTCCATCTCCGGGCGCGCAGGTATCGTCTGGAGTCCAACAGCCAATGATTAGTTCAATTTGACACTTTGCATTTTATTTTGTGTTGTCGTCACCAATTCCGATGCAATCCGAATCCTTGCATTGGCGGCGCATAGCGGACTATGCAACTTGCTATCACAAGTCGCAAGTCGCAAGTCGCGGCGCGCAGCACCAATTGCGACCCCGGAAACTTGTTCAAACATAGAAAGAAAAGGAAAAGAAAAAAAAAAAAAAGAAAAAAAAGACATACAGCAAAGTCTGCTCATCATGCGAAGCAGGCGGCCCCGGCTTATAGTATCCCTTCTCCGCCAGGTACGTCTTGAAGTTTTCGAGCGCCTGCTGTTCTTCCGCCTTGAGGTATCCCAGGTGGCCGTTGGGGTATCCAACTTCGGTGCCGCTAGCGGCCGTGGCATCGGCGACTGAACCCGTCATTTTGCTGTTTGTATTTGTTTGGGGTTCTGGATTATAATCTAGGATTTATGTTTCTTTGTCTCGCGTGGTATCTTTCTTCAAAATCTTTTAATCGTTCTGCGCGAAAGTTGACACAAGATGATGTACGACGATTCGTCCGATCCGATAGGTGTACTCCTCCAGGTACGTTCTCAAGTTGGAGATACTTTGGAGGTTATTGTTGCCGCCGGTTTGGGGGTTCGTGTTATAGCCGGCCGGTATTAAGTGTTTGGGGTATATCGTAGGTTATTAAGATCAGAGAGAGCTGAAAAGAACAGCAGCAACGGGAGAGAGCCGTCCGGACGAAGCGGAAAAGGCGGCGGGTATATGGTAGATCGTTTGTTGGCTAGGTAAATGTCGGATATTAAAAGGTAAAAAGGGCTTTTGTCAAAGAGGAACAACAAAGATGACAAGATGACGGTGCCGACAGCAAGGCAGTCAGTCTTCTTAGTGTGCAGTAGCTTCAACGCCAGTAAGAAATAATTGCTGACAGCGGAAAGCAAAAGAACAACGTCAGACCGAGCGAGCTGTTAAAAAGCGAGGCGGGAAAGAAAAAGCCTCTGACGCCAACGACGGAAAAAAAAAATAAGAAGGATTGAAAAGTGATCTTTTTCCTAGTGCGGTTTCGTCTCAGCGCTTACTCCAGCCGATACCCAGCGTCTGGTGCCGATTTTCCATCCCAGATCTGTATCGATTTCCAAGCACTCCAACCATCACCAGAAAGATCCAGCGAACACCCCAGCGTCCCCCAACGAACTCGCCTGGCGACGGCCGCTCCATGACCCTCCATGACCCGCCTTGGCTTCGCCGTGTCCGCCAATCTGACAGGGTTCATGACTCCGCTGTGCCCCTGTCAGTCTCAGCTTTCGGGACGACAATAGACCCCGACGGACTACCGATCTCCGACAGTCCAAGGTCGCTCGCTGCCCGAGCTCGTTGGCATCTCCCATCCCGTCGGGAACAGACACTTGAAAACCTCAAAGTAAACTTGGAAACATCAAAAGTGTGTCGGTGGTGCTCATTAGTTCACTATTCATTCCATTATCAAAAGTAACTAAAAACTATCAGACCACTTGCCATACGGACCCCAACGCGGCAAGCCAGTAAAGCGCTCCAACTTGTATCCCGTTTTTGAAACCGCCAACAACCAACCACCACCATGCCTCGGCCTCTACTAATGCTATCATATCTAGTAAAAGCCGTGTGAAGGCGGCCAAGAGGACTCCAATGTCTGTAATTGCCTTCAAGCATCTTCCAGAGCTCTTCCGTTACTCGCTCCCTTAGATGGCGCAGAAACGTCGCTCTACTCCTCCTCTGCCTCCTTCTCCTTTTCAGACTGCTCTCCAGCCGATTCTTCTTCCGCTTCCTCTGCCGCGGGTGACTCCTGCTGGGCCTCCTCGGAATCGATATCGATCAGGTTACCGGCAGCAGGCCCTTCCTGCTCAAGTCTAAGATACTCATCCCACTCGGGGAAGAGCTCCGAGTCCTCTCCAGGAACACCCAGCACCTTGGCAACGCGGCCCTTCTTCTGCTTCTCCAAGCTCTCCTTCCAGGCTGCCACCAGTTCAGGTGTGAGGCTGGGCTTGTATGTTTGGCTGAAGAGCACAGCCTCCGAAAGACGGTTGGTGTTCTTGAGGATCTCAATGCAGCCCTCGACATCACCCAAGAGCCACTTGGCGCTGAACGCGACGTTGTGCGCGCCAGCCTCCGTAGCTTGTTCGGCAAGCTTGGCGAGACCTTCGCGGTCTGATGTCGAGCTGTAGACAAGCAGCAGGGAACCGAGATCCTTCGCCTTGACGAAGCACTCTGTCGCAAGAGGCACGTCCCACGCAGCGAGACCGGCATCACCAAGGGTCTTCCACTTGTGATCTGCATCCGTCTCGCGCGCAATGTCGAGAGCGATGTGGAGCTGGCCAAGCGATAGCGCCAAATCGAACTTGTGCTCGGGGTCAGTGGCCACCTCAAGCGCAAGCTCCTTGTGACCCTGTCCCTCGAGGAAACGGGCAATCTTATTGAGCTGGTCCTCGGGAATACTTGGGAGCAGCTCGGCGGCCGTCTCCATATCCTCACGGAGAACAAGAGTCTGGTACTCCAAAACGGGGAGCGAGAGGGCGAAAGAAGTGACGTTAAGGTCCTTGTCGGTGATGTAGACGCGGCCATCACGCTGGAGGTAACCCAAGATATACATGGGCTTGTCGAAGTGGGCGATGGTGTAAGTTTGGTCGCCAACCAAGTAGTTGAGACGGTTGGTGCTGTTGGTGTAGATCAGGACATCTCCCAACCACTCCGCTGAGCGGATGCTCTCGCTGATGTCGGTAACGACGTCGAACGCAGCCTCAACACCGTCATCCTCGACCATGCCAGCCGAGACCGCCTCGTTATAGTTCTCCCTCGAGAACCTGAGGACGTAGGTGCTGTCCTCACAGGCAAGCGCAACCAACTCGCCGCTCTCGCTCCAGTAGACCTGCTTGGGCTCCACCTCAATACGTCTGACAAGTCCGCCCGTCCTCCAGTCGTAGAAGGAAATGCCACCCTGGCCCTTGACACCGAGAAGGACACCGCCGGTGAGACCGTCGGCAGCGAAGGGAACGTCGAGACCGCCGACCTTGTTTTCGAAGTTCTTGAAAATCTTGACGCTGGTGGGAGACTCGCGAATGGCGAACTCGTTCGTGCTTGAGTACTCCTTGGAAGCCCATACGAAGTCGAGGGCTTGACCGAACGCCTTGTTCCTCCACGCGAGCGCAGTATAAACTATGTACTCGCCGTCGCCGCAGATCGCCGCGAAACGACCGTTGGGGGAGTGGATGAGGCTCTGGGGGTACACTTCGGCGGTTCCGAGTTCCTTGGTGGTAAGAGTGATGGGCTCGTTGTCCTTGATATCGGCATCTGGTCCTGTTAGCTTGATACCACGCACGACACTCCACTTTGAACTTACCAGCGCCCTTGATCACAGCAGACACAACCTCGTTGTGCCTGGCCCACACAATCTTGCCGGAGCCATCCATCGACACAGCGGGCTCTTCCCGACCAAGCTTGATAACCACTGAACCATCGTCGAAACCAACAGCAATACCCTGCTTGCCCTTCTGATATGACACACACCAAGCGCGCTCCAAGCCGTAGTTTAGCGATTGCTCGAACCTATAGGTGTTGGCGTTCCATATCCTTATCGTGCCCTGCGAACCCAGTTAGTAATAGCCCGCGACCGAGCCGGACGGGTGGAGATCTCGACGTACGTCTTCCGAACCAGAGATGATGATAGGAAGCTCTGGGTGATAGCAAGCAAAGGACACGTTGTTGGTGTGACCTTCAAGAGTGGCGATCAAGCTCTTGGTAGTGTAATCCCACACTTTCACCGTGCGCTGTACCAATAAGTCAGCCGAAAGAGTCCTATGCGCCGGCCGAGGTCGACATAACTCACGTCATCAGAAGTTGTGAGAAGGTAGGGCTTGTCGCTGTGGGGGTAGTAGTCGACGTGGTTGACACCCTTAGTCTCGTGCGCCTCCAGCTGGAAGTTTGGCGTGGATGAACCCAAGCTCCAGATCTTGACTGTCCTGTCCAAACATGCGGAAGCGAAGGTGTTGGTATCTTTGGGGTTGATGGCGAGAGACATGACGTAGTCTGAAACTCCTCGTTAGCATGCGCGCTAGCTTCCTCGAATCAAGCTAGTGAAGGTGGTGTTGATGGCGCCATACGTGAGTTGCCCTCGAATACCCGCACGTTCTTCCATCCCTTCTCCCAATCCCAAAGCTTGATCGTCATATCATCACTAGCGGTAAGGACGAAGGGTTGTGTAGGATGGACGCAGATGGCTCTGATGTAGTCGGGATGCGCCTCGAAGGACGTGATCTTTTCGCTCGTGTTATAGTTGTAGACTCGAATTTGGCTGCGATTCCAGTGTCAGCCTTCTTCCTGTCTCGCACCAGCAGTCCAGTGCCCGTAACCCAGCAAGCTCCATGCCAAACGTACAAGTCATCGGAACCGCAGATGATCCAGTTCTTTCGCGCAATGAAGCGACCGGCGCGGACGGGGACATCGGTAAGCTCGAAGGTCTTAACAATTTGTTGTGTCTCGTATGACCAGATATAGACGTGGCCGCTGTAGAGGGTCGCTAGGAACCGAAGCAATGTCAGAACTCAGCCCTTTCCCCATTGCATCGCTA
This sequence comes from Sordaria brevicollis, assembly GCA_033439795.1. Lineage (NCBI taxonomy): Eukaryota > Fungi > Ascomycota > Sordariomycetes > Sordariales > Sordariaceae > Sordaria > Sordaria brevicollis. The sequence goes on from JAUTDP010000006.1 coordinate 1,209,100, forward strand.
GTCAAAAAGAAGACGTACTCAGGATCCATGGCTCGGTGGGATGGAAGTCGATGCCCTTGACTCGCTGTTATATGGTACATGGGTGAGCAATGGTTGAACGTCACATGTTGGAAGACCCCTTTGGTACTGGATCGGGGGTCAGGGGACATGAGGACAAGTAACGAACCTCGGAGCGGGCAAACAACTGGCGCTGTATGTTGACAGACATGTTAGCAGGTGTTCAATAATAAGAACTGGCCCAGTTGAAGGCAGCTATGTGGTGATGGACGTGTTGGCGCAATGGAGCTGGCCGTCGAGGTGCTGGAACTCGGAATAGGGGCAACTGGATGATCCCAGGCGGAAGCTGGGGGGGGGGGGGGGGTAAGGTGCAAGTATGCGCCAGGTCGCAACATCCAGCTGTTCGAATTGTCTCTCGGTGACACGGCCATGGTGGTGCAGGCACGAAGGCTGTGTGAACTTGCCTTGACATCCAGCCTCATGTTGAGCAAGTTTGGTGTGGATGGGTGTGTGGTTGTCGGGTGTTGTTTACAAGTTGGAATTAGAGGACAGGCACAGGGCGGTCGTAACGGTTCTCGAGCTTCCAACTAAGCTTCAGGTGGGGTGCAGTGCTGGACGGGATGCTGGAGATGGTCCCTGACCGTACAAGAAAGCCGCCGTCGAGTGTGTCAGGGGTGAAGCTATCGAGATTCGTGCAACTGTTGTATATGGAGTATTACGTGGGTATATGGTGCCGCCGAGGGGTACGTGTTTGGCGGTGCGAGGGTGTTCGGAATAGAGGCTTCGGAGGGCGGCCTTGAACAGTTCCTTCTTGATGCGACGGACCGGAAATGACAGCGGGCGGTTGTAGAGGTGCCCGCCACGTATCTTGACCGGCCGCCTCCCACAAATTCGCGGCTGGCGTGTGGTCTGGCTGGCTCGCCGCTCGGGCCACTGCTTCCCTCAGGAGGTCAAGTGGGTACAGCTGCCGGCCACTGTCAATGCGCCCGCTAGCTGCTGCCTAAGGCAACGAGCAATGCTTTTGTCGATCTCTTGGCACCCCCTCACCGTCGTTGCATTCAGCGTTTGAAGCCATCACCATCCCCAAAATCAGTCAAAAACCAACCACATAGGCGATCAGCGTGGATACAGAAATTTGCACAAGCACACCATTCACTCTCAGACCAACTCGATTCCGCCTGTCTAGGGAGAATGTTTGACCATCAGTAATGGAGCACAATGCCCATAATCAGAAGTTGCAAGCTCTGCATCTCGACATGATGCACAGTCAATGCAGGGCGATCTGTCAACTCCATGTTCAAATTTTCACATGAGCCGCATCAACAGTCAAAATGGCAAAGTGGGCAAATCTGGCTTCAATCGGTGTCGCAAAGTATATCAGATGCGACGAGATGATTTGAACATGGACAAGAGGTTATTTGTGAGTTCTTCTTATTGACCTGAACTGTATCTACTAATGTGACACGCCTCTAGATGATTGCGCGGCAATGATACTAGAAGAGAAGAGGAGAAAACAAAACCCTCCAGGATGTTCAGTACAATCCCGGCTAAAACGCCGATTGATCCCAGTCATAATGCTCCCGGTTGATATCCCAGAAAGACAAACCAAATAATACAAGAACGCCAAATTGCTCCGGATCCCAAAGGGTCAACGATCCATCGTTGTCTTATTCCATCATTCGCTGAGTCTTCGCTCATTCATCATAAAACGTGAAAAGAAGAGAAAATGGTACAAAACACACAAGCTGACAAGGAATGAACCATTTAGTCGTCTTGTGAGTCGGCCTGGACGCGCTGGACAATCTCGACGACCTTGGGGAACAGCTTCTCGTTCTCGTTCAAGCCGCAGACCTGCTTGACAACGTCTTCAGGCTTGTTGCTGGCCATGATCTTAGCGAGCTCGGCCGACTCTTCGTCGCCCTCGACGTTCTGGAAGCGGAAGGCCATCTCAGCGGCATCGAGCAGAGCGCTGCAGTCCTTACCGTGCTCGGCAAGCTCGGCTGCGGGGCCGATGAACCGCTCCTTGCGGGAGAGCTTCCGGAGAGGGGCACGGCCGACACGCTCGACGGCATCCTCCAGGTGAGGGTTGCTGATGCGCCTGACAATCTTGTCAACGTACTCGTGCTGGGCCTGCTCGTCGATACCGTGCTTCTGCGTGATCAGGTTGGACGTGTTCTCGAGCGCCTTCTTGACCTCCTCCTGGATGTCCTTGTCTTGGAGGGCATCGTAGACGGTGCTCTTGCGGCGAATGTAACCGTGGTAGGCAGCAGTGGCGTGGCCGGTGTTGACAGTGTAGAGCTTGCGCTCAATGTAAGGGAGCAGGTTGTCGACCCAGTTGATGCCCTTGATGTCGGGAGGAGACATGCCCTTGAAGGGAGTGCGGTCGACAACCCACTCGTAGAACTTTTCGAGCTTGACATCCAGACCAGCGTCGGGATCCTGGGCCGGGACAATGCGATCAATGGCCGAGTTGGCGAACCGTGCGCGCTTCTCATAGCCCTCCAAGCGTTCGGGGGCAGTGTTCTTGGGGTCCTTGATGTACTCGGCAAGGGTATCCGTCGCGCCGATGGCGTTCTCGCAGGCAATGACAGCCACTGGGGGAAGTTCCTCGGATCTGCGGTCGATACCCTTGGCGATGACAGGGGCAATGAACTTGAGGATGTTAGGGCCGACGGAGCATGTTACCACCTCAGCCGTGGCGATTTCCTGGATAAGCTCCTCCTCGTTGGTGCGCGAGTTGATGGCGCGGTAGTTGGTGATGGTCGATTCCTCTGTCCCGTCGCTTCCCACCTCAATGACCTTGTAGGAGGGGCTGGCGTTGAGAGAGTCTATTAGGTCGCCGTTGACATCGGCAAAGACGACTTCGTATCCAGAGTTGTGAAGGAAGCAGGCAACGAAACCACGACCTAGAAGCAGGATTGAAGATTAGTTATGAGGTGTCAAGACCTGGGGAATGCCGTCGAGGTTGGAACCACATACCAATGTTGCCAGCACCAAAGTGGACCGCCTTCTTGGTAGTACTGTTGGGAGCCATGTTGACTAATGTGTTGTATATTGAGGGTGACTTGTGTTTTGGTATTGGAGGCTGGCTGTGGGGTGCCTGTTGCTTGGGAGAGTAGAGTATGAAAGACGGGCAAGATGGAAGGGCAGAGCAGAGTCTATTATGTCCAAAGCTCCAAACGCGGTGACGTCGTGCTGATGGAAAGAGGTGATGGGCGTTGGATATGGCTAGACTTGAAGATCACAAAATGGTTATAATATGGAGACAAAGAATGATCAGTGGAGGTAGGAGAGGGGGAACACGATTCCTTTATACACATGTCATCCAGTCGGCCATGACGATCCGGCATGGCACACATAATGCGGGCGGCACCTTTTGGCTGACTTTCTGGATGTACGTACATCACGCAGGGCCCTCACTGGTTTCCTCTCTTTGGTTTCTCTACTGTCACTGTGCAGGATACGGAGAGGGCCAAGTGCAAGTGAACTCGAAACCCCGGCCCATTGTTTGAACAGGAAATGGCAAGTGTTGGACTTTGATCGTCCATATGGAGTGGGCCTGCGCGTATAAGTGACGGTTCTGGTAGGTTAGGTTGCAATGGGAGGCGGGCATGTGTCGGGTGTGGCTTGTCTCCTTGTCGACCAGGATCTTTTGTAAGTCGACAGTATCCACGCACGTTACGGTGCTCCTCGCGGGCTACGGCCCGTTTGCGTAACGGACCCTGCGAACCAAGCAGCTTCGGACGAGTTTCCTTCTGTCTCCTGAACATGGACGATCATCGTGAAATGAGGAACTGAAGCCGTGACCAGACTGGATTCTTTTGAACAGGAAGTTTTGGTGCCCCACCAATGTTAACGTTGAGGTTCCTGACTGCGGCTTCCTGCCTCCGTTAAGGCTACATGCGCCAAATCCCACTAGAGGTAGGTAGGTTGTGCTTGCCCCGAAGTGCAGGCGCAGGCAGGTACCTCCTGTACCTTTCGCTTAACAAGACGCGGTTACCATGCCCTTTATTCCGGAAACAGAATCCAACGCATCTGAAACTCCCATCTCTTTTTTTTAATGATTTGCTCAGCGGCATTAACGAGCAACGCAAAACTTGTGATGCTCAAAGTGCGCCATGTAAGCTATGTTGCTGTACTCATGACGGGTCGGATATAGAACGGTCTCACGATGTCTAGCTTGTGGTCGGCCGGAGAGAATCTGAGGCCATTGATGCTTGTGAAAATACATCGTGAGGCAAATTAAAAAGAGAGCCACTCACACATCGAGTACCACCTCCTTTTCAAACCGTGGGTGTGCCTCAGCCCGTTGGATGCCAAGAATTAGGTAGGGTAGGTTGTATGTTGGACCCTTTGGGTGTTATGCCCTGCAGGGCTTTACGACGGGCATGTTGACGGTGTTAACGGTGTGAACGGACTCGTTCTTGGTAGACTACCCTATGTGCCCGGTCTTATCGTAATGCCAACTGAACGGGACAAGGCCTGATTGTTTGAATGTTCGGTTGCAGCACCCAGGTGCCGTCACGATGGCTTCATCCTCTGGCCCAAAACAGACATCGAAAAAAAAAGTGGTGACAACTCGAGGGTGATGAGGCCGGAGACAAAACGGCTAGACCCGTCTGCTGTGGCACCCAAAACGAGCCGCTTTGGAGAGCAGAGTGACGCCAGAAAGCGGTCTTTGACAGACAGTGTTTAGAGAATGAGGTTTCGCTGTGTTGTGTTGTGCTGTTGGACTGTTGGCCTTGAAAACGGACAAAGACAGCCCCTTGTCGCCGTCATCGATATCCACTCCAGGAACCCCGGGCATGTCATCATTCTACAGGAACAGCACTGTTTGCCAAACCACCAAGCTCAAAACTCACGATGCTGATCCAGAGTGCCAAACCATGTGGTTGCCGGGTAGCGAAAAAATGGCTTGCCTGTTCGTTATCAGTGACGTCGAGGAACTTGTGTTTTTGGACAGATTGCACGACACAACGCCCGGCTTTGTAAGCTTCCTCTTGCTGCTGTGCTTTGCCACGATAATTCCCCGTATTAACTCGGGTTGAATAGGTGGTCCATAGTAGGTATTCGTTCGTCGGCTGGCATATCGTGAAATGAGACTCACCACTATGCGGACAGCATAATGGGTGCTTTCAGCACACAACTATTCCTCCTTCCGACAATTTGTCGCCGTCGAGTCTACCGGTGCCTGACGCTCACTCACACTCACACTCACACCGTGAATTCCACTCTTGCACGAGGCCGTGGGGACATCGCTCCGGCCCCGACCGGTGACGGGACCGAACCCGCTGCCCGACAGAGGAGAGACGGACAAGAGACCGGAGGCTTGGCTTGCGTCATTCTTATCCACCCTCAGTTCATTATGGTTGGTGAGGATTCTTCCGCCGTTCCAGCAAAGTGGATTGCTTCTCTTCTAAGCCAATAAAGGCTTGGACTGGCGCGGAGGTTTGGGTCTTGGTGGACCCTTTCAGCATTTCAGGGTCCACTATCTCCTGGACCCCGCTCTCCACCACAAAATGTCCGCTAAGCCCACCAAAAGTCCACCAAGAGTCCGCAACATGACGTGCGGCGACGACGAACAACAGACCACGGCGATTGCGACTCCAACGCCGACGTCGATTAGCATCGCGAGTTCTGTTTTTGGGCGTCTGATATCATCCCTTTCCGGAAAACAGGCAACAGGCGGTCAACAATCTTGCGGACAAGCTGCGGCTCTCCGCCTTTTTTCCACTCACGATACCACACCACTCACCATCACATTCACATTCAGTTCCCAACACTACGAGGCCGGTGACGCCGGTCTACCAACCTCTCCCCCCCCCCCCCCCCCCCGAGTTAGCTCTCTTCTCACCTCAGCCAGTCGTAGTCACGAAAATGACCGCCGGGTCAGCATGTTTGTCTCTGTCGCGTTACTATGCATTGTTGTCATGTAGGCGTTATCTCACACAGCAATCTGCCTGTACACGCGTGGTATGACTTCGCTTCAGTCTGCCTTCCCGTTGTCGTATTTCTCATCTTTTTCTTTGACCGCTCTCACGATTTCCACCAGCAGAAAGGCACGGATGAGTATGCGAAATGCAACTACAGAGGGGCAACTGCATGATATTGTTAACTCTGCCGGTTTCTTTGCAGACTTCTAGATGTGTCTTGCTGACACTCCCCCCAGTATTTTGACTTCAACAACCTCAAACCCAGTATTTTGACTTCAACAACCTCAAAAGTCAAGATACGAACACGACACTTAATTCGATACCCAGCTCCGCGACATATTGCGCGCGGTACCGTGTCCAACTCCATCAACTCGGGCAAGCAATTTCCAGGTCATCAAGAACAAAACGGACCTCGATCACGATCCCGTCTCCAACGGTCCAGTAATCTGACGCCTATCTCCAAAACCTCAAGGCCCGTCATCCACCGCCAAGATGAAGGCTATGAGTCGGAACGGAACCCTTGGCCAACTGGAATTCATGGAACCATTCGGAGGAAAGGCCAAGCCTCGCCGGCCAACATGTGTTCAGGGCAACGAGGAACGAGGCATCGAAGGGTCCACGCCTCATCCCATGGCACTGTATCAGACCCCCACCAACCTCGATCGAACATATGGGATTTTCCTCTCGTCTCACCACACCTTTTTTTCCATCCTTACTTCTCACAAGCCTCCCGTTTCCTTCATCACAATCACACAGGCTGTGGACGGTGGGACGACCAGGGGTTCACATTCCACAGCATTATCACTTCAGGTACTCTTCACTTTTCACAGGGCCCAAATCCACGATATCGATCGAAAAACGGTCGCGTTTTCCAAGCAGGCGATCAATTTCCTTTTTTTCGCTACCCTGCATCCACGACCTGGCGAGTATGCCAATCAATGCTGATGGAGATGATCCAAGTCCCAAGTGGCTTCCGTCCAGCGGTGTTTTTGCTGTTTTCAGTCAAGTTTCCCATTTCTCTTGCATATTCTCGGCTGCGGGAGCCGCACCTATTCATTCCATATTATGGCTAACAAACCATTCTAAATGGGCCACTGCAGACTCAAAAGCCTCCAGATAGGTCAAGTCGGGTGCTTTACCTTGCTTACCTGTCGATCCTCAGGCCACTTTTGCATCCTAACCACGTTGCCTAGCGGCATCATGTTCTTGTCTCTTTGGGGCTCTTGTCAATCTATATCTCGTTTCGTTATCCGAACGAGATGGTGTGCGATTCCGAGACATCGGCACACAGCAGAGCAACCACATGAAGCTCGAAATCCGGTCACTTCACGATGTTCGGCTACTTCTGCCTTGTTTCTTCCCGTCCCTACACAGTATATCGTCACAAGCTTATGATTCTCGCAGTCTCGAGACAGTGTCTCCTGAGCAGATCTCACATTTGTTTGGCTTTTGATATTCCCCAACCCTCCAGTCAGACGTTGCCTCGATGCTCCCTCGCTTGGTTATTTCGGTGTATTTCGTGTGTCTGAGATCAAAAAAAAAAAAAAAAAAAAAAAAAAAAAAAAAAAAAAAAAAAAAAAAAAAAAAAAAAAAAAAAAACCGGACAAGAGCGCAATACGGTGGACGGCCCGTTGCTCCCATTCGATCTCACCTTCTCTGCCGTTTCTTCCGTCTTTCGGAAAAATGCAGCATACGGATAGGACCCCGGCGCCCCGAATCCCTATCCCATCCTATTCAGGGACTCTTGTCCGACCAAGACGGCCCAGTGGACCCACATTGTTGACCGGACAGCCGCGTCGCCCGCCTCGCCGTCTATTAAACGGTCCGAAACCAGCCTTTGCCAGCTTACTGTTGTTATCCGAATGGCACCTGCCTTGTCTCATCGGATAAACACAGACTGTTTCGTGTACCACGGCGATCTACAACCCATGAAAGTATCTGTGGCTGGTACCGCCGTTTTCCCTCAAGCTGCCGGTTCCCTCCGATCAACGGCCCTTTGGAGGCTTGGCTTCTTGATCCTATTCCCAGATTTGTCAAGTGGGCTGCCAGGTCCACCAGCATCAAACATCAGGTCAGGCTGCGGCGGAACGCCGGAAGGCTGTGGGACGCTTCCCAGCACATTGTCGGTCTTGGCATGCCTTGGGTTGGTTCTTCAGCCTGGTGCCATCATGTTGCTAGGTGAACCAAGACCCAGGGTCCTAGGGACTCCTTTCTCTGGAATTCTTGTCCGGGACAAGGCATCAGGGTAGTCAGCCTAGAGGCTCGATTATGTCTCAGGACATCTAAAGATCCTCTCAATAAGGCATACATGTTTGGCAGTACCACTGCGACGCCTACCTATTCGCATTCGCCAGTCGCCAGTCGACAGTCGACAGTCACGATAGTTGTTTCCGTGGATGAAGTTAACCGGCGAGGAACAATTGTCTGATGTGACTGAGCGTGGCCGCGCTACTACCCCGCAAATTACTGATCCACCCCGGACTTGCAACCTCCTATCTGTGGGGGAATGGGATCTGCTGGAGATCCAAGTGGATTCAAGCCTCGTTGCTCAACCTGCTTCATTGGTGTGATGAATTGACACTGAAGAGGAGGTATGCAAGCATGGGCTGACACGTGGAGGAAATCAAGTTCAATCTTGGTTTTGCTGGAATCTCTTATGTGCTCCTTGCAAACTGCGTTGGTTGTAACTTGTGAAAGGGGTTACTTCTCACGAGAGGACACCCCTCCTTCGTTCAGGGATATTCAAAAGCCACGCCGGTTGAAACAGCCACGATATGTTTCTGACATGTGCTTTTTGGCTGGCTATCCTGCTGTTACGATAAGACAGACGGTATCTTCGAAAGAGGCCTCCCAAAAAGCATTCTCAAGAAGCATTTCGATATGCTTATCTCCAGATCAGCAAATTTGTCAGTTGTCGTCCTTCCCGCAGCATTTCATGCCCGCCAAGCCCCGATATATCGCGGTCTCGCAATTGAAAGCAGTACTTACATCTCATTGGTCTTTCCGCGTCGTCGCGGGTGTTTGAACTCCGCCGTACCGTTTTCGTGGCGTGATTCAAGAAGTTTGGGAAGTGATAGTGCCAATCATCCTCAGGGGTATTTGCATTTGAGACGGATATCACGGCAATTATTCCGTTTCTGTCAACTTATGGCCGTTGCAGGTGTTACTCTGCGAGTTATATCTTCTGTGTTGCAGAACATTGATATATTGAAGTTCAAGTTGAAGTGGAGTCCAGTGAAGGCCATCGCGATCTACTTCTGGGATGGGAATGTCAGTGGGGTTTGGTCAGATTCCCACATGGTCTGTAGCGGGGCATTTCATGAACCTCGTGGGATGGTCATTTAGCATATTTCGTGGAGTCCTCTCCGATGAAGATCACTGACTTACACAAGAAACCTTCAAAAAATGAGGATGGAAGACCACAAAGGAGCGTGGGATGGGAAACGCGCGGTAGTTCGGTGATATCTTCAAACATGTGAAGAGGATCAGACAGTTTGGTATTAAATCATGTGGTAAGTCTTCCCGTCGCTTTATAACTGTCACATGTGCTTACTTCTGAAGACCTTTGTGCAGCATCGTGATAAAATCTCGCTGTTTTCTCCACGACACCGACTGTCATTTCACGCTGTTAGCTTGAGTGGCGGCGTCGAGCGGCTATAATCAGATGCAAGGAGCTCTCGCTTTGTTAATCGCTTCACTCCATCCCGAATTCTAGCTTTTCCACAATCTTCATACTGGTGAAATAGTAGGTTTTTGACGGTTGTTCGAGGCATTTGCTAACACCGATCTCAAGTGTCACCTCTCTAGAAAGTTTGCTATTCACAAAATCCTGTCATTCGTGTGACAATTCCTCCAGGGTTTCAATGCCTTTGCACAACCATGTGTCAGATGTCAGAGCAAGCTGGGATAGTCCATCGAGCTTTGAACTGAAGATATCTATTCCCACGCTTTTAACAGCCAATGCAGCGGTCCAAGCTCTCCAATTGGTTGTCATATCCACGATTATCTCCCATGAATCCCCTTTGGTGGTAACAGCGAGCCTCAATATCGAGATGCCGATACGTGATCGAGGTCTTTCCAGCTGAATGAAGCTGATTATTATCTGTGTTACCCCTTGGGGCTTGTCGCCGTCGCCTAACTTGCCAGGTGCTCGTCGCTCACTCAGCTCAAATAGGCAGTCCCATGTCGTTCACTTACAACTACAGCGTACCCCGCTTCATTCAGCCGCGCTTGCTGTTGATCATTTCGTACAACCACAACGAACCCAGTCCCAGTATTGGTCCTCCGTATCACGGATTCGTCTGTGTCACGCACTTGGTTCACCATGACGTATCGGGCTCCCGCTTGAGCGCTGGAGATTAGACGACTTAGCTTGAACCTTCGGACGATGGGGCTTTCGAATGATAAAATTGCCATCATCGCTGCCCAAAAAAGAAAACTGAGAAGTAGGTTCGTAATGCGAACCATTGAGAATTGGCAGCTGCGTACCGAACGATTGGTATTCAAAAAGGCATAGCAACGACACCACGCTTGACGATGGTTCGCAACTGCGCCTGCCACGTACGTATAAGCTTACGGCCCTAGCACTTGCCATGAACGTCAACCACTCAGAACTGAAGCATAATCAGGAGTACGCCGATTTGCATCCTTTGAACATATCTCCAGCCGAGCTCACCACTTCGATAATTATCAAGCATTACCATCATCGGTTGAGTTCACAATTTCCTTACGACAGCCCATTTCGGAGCATCCGCTACTCAAAATGTGGTCTTTCACCAACCTGCTCGCCCTCTCTCTGGCGCTGTAAGTTTCCATTCACGCACCCTCTTCCAAACATCTCTTCCTAACCTTCTGAAACTCCTTGCAGAGCCACACAAGCCCAAGCCCAATTCCCCCCAACATCAACAGCCGGCATGACCAGCGTCCTCACCAATCCTCTCCTACCACCCCCGGTAACCACGACGACAAGCTCTGAACCAGGAGTACCGACCGGCCGCGTCTCCGAGTGCCCCATCATCATCTCCACCACCAGCATCTGCCCGACCTGTATGACGATCGACTGCGTCACCGTCAAGACAGTCACGGCAGGCTGCACGTGCGCGAACCCGCCCATGACGGTTTTCCAGTCCTGGGGGTGTGAGAAGGGGTGTGATGCGTTGCCGGGCGGGTGTAAGACGTTGTGGAAGGTTGTTTCGGGGGAGGGGTGTTCTTACCCAGGTGCTGCTACGGGGTCGGGTGGAGGGGTTAGTACGGGGTCGGATCCTAACGGAACGACTACGATAACTTCTAGTGGGAGTTTTGGTGAGTACACGCTTGCCCGTTTCAAGTTTGTGCACTAAGGTGATGAGGGAGGAGGAAGAGCGTGGTGGATGAAGGGAGAGTGCTAATGATTGTGTGTGTGTGCAGAACCTACAACGACGAACTGGACTTCGACTACGGTTTTGTCGATTTCGAGTGGTGGCGGTCAACCGATTGGGCCGATCAATCCTTCTATTCCGATTAGTACTAATGCTGCTGGGAGGAGGGCGGTGCCTTTTAGGTTTTGGTGAGAAGGGGCTAGGGCTGGGCGGAGATGGATTTTATCGGTTGGAGGTAGGAGGCCTTTGTTCAATTGGAGAAATCATTCGTTGAAAGGACACGCTATTAACGGAAGCATGGGCTTAGTCGACGAAGTGGCCATCATGGATATGGCCAGCTGTTCACGCCTACAGCCAACATAATATGGGAATGCGAATGTTTTCGATGATCGAAAAGGGTTTGAAGGAGGGGCTAGGGAGTAATACCTGGGCGGGCTATACTTTCTTTCAGCTCGGGTTTTTGTCTTGCATTATTTCCATGCCCATGAAGTTGTAAGTCGAAAGAAGCTTTGTACGTCAGATTGTGCTGGCAACGCTGTCTTCACTTCCAACAAACTCTTTTGCCATCTTCGAGATGTTTGTTGGTTGCAAGATGTAAGGGAGCAGTTCAACCGGGGTCGCAAGACCAACAAGCTCGTCAAAGACAAGCCACAGCAAATAAAACCTTAATTTGACTACACCAACATCGTCCGTTAGTGTTGGCTCTGGGTCTATAACTAGGTTTCACCCAACAAAGCCACACCTTATGTTGACTACACCAACATCGACTGTTGGCTCGTTGGCTCGTTGACTCGTTGACTTGTTGGATACCATGACTTTCCTTCGACAAAGCCACAACCTTGATTCGACTACGCCAACATCTCTAGTTGGTCGGGGGGGAAGTTGGGCCGGGTGACGGAACAAACAGAGTTTGAATATAATCTGTCGACAACAATGAAAAGCTTATGGCAACTACACAAACAGCTTAACTTGGCTTTCTGCGGACCTTATTCCCGAAAACCATATACTTTTATATTTAACGTTAAAGACGCCACATGTTCAGAAAGTTAAGCTCAACACACCTTGATCCGACGACGCGCACAAATTTATCTCAAGCACATAGAAGCCTTGTTCCAACGACAAAAGTGCTGTCACCACGAGACGTTGAGTTATAGGCCGGTGCATTGGAATAGTCTTGTATCCCAGGAGTCAACGACACTTGGAATCGAAGCCGTCCAGGTTCACTTACACCGGAGCTGAGACCCACCATTTCCGGGCGGGGCCGGGACCCACTCGGTCCGGAGCAGCCCAGCCGAGCCGATGTCTGCTCCTGGACGCCCGATCTGTTGGTATTCGGGGCTGGGGTTGGTAAGGAAACGACTCGCTGTCACATGCTCAACATCACATTACCTTTTTGTGCAACCATCAAACTGCTTTGGCTGCGACTTCAACTCTGCATTTTCGCATACGTCATAGGGGTCCCTAAATCCACCATTCCGAATTTGGAACTTGGGCGATTGAAACGCAAGAAGAAGGGAAGAAGCATGAACACGCTTCGAGAAAAGAACAAAACTTGGCTGTTCTCGACGCCTGTGACCAGGAAAGCTGAGCTTTTTCCATCGGAGTTCCCGGCGCTTTACATCAGACCAATGGGCAACCAACCAAAGTGAATGGTACCTTAGAGGGAACCCCGAGGTTTTAAACATGGTGCCGTTTTTGCTAAGTGTCAATAGACAATAGCAAAAATGAACACAACAGAAATTCTGAACAGGGATTTTAGCCAAAACAGGCTGTTCGCTTTGACCTCCGTTTCCAAATTATCATTTTCCCATTTTCCAACATTCAAAGGAAACGGATTGGAGCATTAAATTTCTCTCAAAATTTCACTCATAATGATATCGTCCAAATGCAACGATCCAAAGCTCTTTAGTAGCTATTTGGCTTCAACTCTCAAGATGGCCAAATGAGCCAAATTTTTGGCTGTTTGCAGCGTCTTTTCTACTATTCGCGAGAACATTATGAAAGGCCGTTAAAGTCTGTTTTTCTACTATAATCAATTGACACTTAGTGGGGAAAACACTGTATAAATAGCGAAACACTCTGTTTTTATACCTTAGGAGGCCATGTTTAAAACCTCGGGGTTCCCTCTAAGGTACCTGATCATCATATGCCAAGTTCCGAGTCCATGACCGGCACATCCCACGTGCAACGGCTTTTTTTCTAACCAATCGCCGTCGAGATTCCCGCACATTTTCATGTCCCACATTCGGAGTTGTACGCCTGCCGGGGTGTCGTTTGACCCAAAAACCAAGGCTTTGTCATACCTTGAAGTTGATAATGTTGTGATTCATCCCCGACATATCTTGCTTTTATCGCTTTTCTTTCTCAACATCAGACTGATTGAACCTTTCTTCGTGCACTTCTTTTCGATCATCTCAAGCAGGAGCGTGTCTGGCTCGGACAACAAGGGATGACAAGGTGAATGGTCAGCAAGCCGTCCCAGCCGCAGTACCTGAGTCGTTCGACCTCTGCATAACATGGATCTTTCTTTGTCTCACGAACCTTCAAGTCGCTCGTGTGTTTTCATCTTATCATAAACCGCTCTTTTAAGACATGTTAGAAATTATCCGGTACGTCCTCGACTGCGTTCCCAAATGTTGCTCATCAACTGTGGTACGAGCTTAGACTAACAACTCATCACAGGCGCCCCAAAAGCGCCACAAATGCGCTGGTAACAACGCTTTTTTTATCGAAATGCGTCCATTCCTTTGGCACCATCAACGAGCCCATCGTGCTCGGCCAGCACAATGAGCACGAAATGATCACCCGCCTGGCCTTCCAGTGCCCTGGCGCAAGCACTGGCGCCATCATCAACGTCAAATCCGACGGCATCTGCTTCGAGCCCCGCTCGCTCGACCAGCTAGCCGGCACCCACATCGACGTCCAGGGCTTCCCCATTCCCGGAGGAGGCATGAACGGTGCCGTCGGAGCCCCCGACACCCTCGACCCGGTTCCCGAAGGTCCCGAAGCCCACTGCGACGACGCCGACTTCATCGACATGCCGGGCTACCCGCGCACCCGTGAGCAGGCCACCCAAGCACTCCAAACGTGCGTCGACCACCTGCGGGGCCGGTTCAAGCAGGCCTGGGAGAGCGCCGCCGACCTGATCGAGTTGGACGAGGAGGTGACCAACGAGGAAGGGAGCGCGCACCTCCAAAAGAAGGGCCAGCTGCGCATCCGGAGGGACATGGTCGACCTGTCGCCCTTTGCGGGCGGGGACTGCCGCTTCGCCTTCTCGACGCTGCACATCAACACGCTGGCGCGCGCAAAGTGCGCCACCATCGAGGCCCTGGGAAGAGCCCTGCATGGCGTTCAGGACTTTTATGCGCACAGCAATTGGGCTGACGAGCACGATGCGTCGCAGCCGATAGGCGTAGCAAACCCGCCGGGTTTAGGGAGGAACGATACCGCTGCCTTTTTGGATCTGCGTGCTCAGGGTAGGATCCCGGAGGAGCTGGTGCCGAGGAATCTGAGCACGGGTTGCTTCGTGGTGCCGGATGCGACACCGGGGAGAAGCAATTGCGAGGGAAGGGTGTCGCATCACACCATGAACAAGGACCACGGCGTGGTCTACTTGGATGGAACATTTGGCGAGATCGGTCCCGGTACGCCAAGGACGGAGAAGGCGAGCGAGGATAACTTCAAGAGAGCGGTCGCGGCCGCGGTGGAGCATTCGCGCATCGCTTGGAAGGCCTTGAGAGAGGAGCTGAGGGAGAGATACGGGGCGGAAAAGGGCGATTTGATGATCTGTGCCTTGGTCAGGGACGACCCGTTGAGGGACTGCATACCCCGAAACGTGGCTGTTGTGATCGACCTGTCGAACCAGGCCAAGCAGATGGGCGTGTTGCAGTTGGAGAGACAGGTTGCAATGAGCTTGGCCGTCAAGATGGAGACGAGCAGTGGTTTGCACAACATGATGACGGTCGTCGAGTTCGCAGAGAGTGCGCGGGTCGTCTTCGCCATGGAGAGTCCGGCTTATCTAAACCTGGAAGGCGCTAAGTTGAACGAAACATTGATACCTTTCAACGAAAACGTCCACCATCCTCCAAACACGACAACCCGTCTACCTCCTCACATGACAGCTCCGATTCATGAAGGAAAGGCAGATATCGCAGTTGGGCTTTCCATGGCTATTGATGAGATTTTGCGGACGAAGCCGGATGGAGAGCACACTGAGCGAGGCGCCATCCTTCTCCTTACTGCCGGCATTGAGGATGAAAACGAGGATGTCCACGAAGTGCAGCAGCAGATTGAGAGGGCATCAGGCGAGGGTATCCGTGTGCACTATGGGTGCATCAACCCGCCGCTTCTGCCCCTCCAACCGTCAGCTCGCAGCAACGCATCATCACCAACCGAGTGTCTTCCCGGCAAAGGCGTCATCTCCTCCGTGCTTAAAACAGGAGGGACATTCTCCTTCCTCAGCAGCACCCGCCGCGGAGAGCAGACAGCCAAGGACTTCATTGACTTCGTCACAAACCGCGGCCTCACCGTCACCGATGGCTCGGGCGCCGGCGACACGGACGAAGGCGAACCGCTTCCCATACCGGTCAGACCGGGTATGGCCATTGGCGACATTCTCAGCGCCGAGTTCCCCAAGAAGATTTTCTCCTACTCTGCTCAGGCGGGCGAGCGCCTCGACTTTACCATATACGACCGTAGCCTGGAAGGCGTGGAAGCGCCGGGCGGCTGTCTCAACATGACGCTGATTGATCTCAAATTGTTGTCCGATCCCGAGGATGACGATATCAACGACGACAACAACGATGACACCAATACCACCGCCCCCAGGCAACACCGCGACGACGACGACTTCAAGCCAGAACTTGAACTTCCCTCCCTCAAATACTGCACCCGCGACCCGCCACGCGCGCACCACCTGGCCTACTACGCCAAAGAAGACATCGACATCGCCCTGCTAGTCCAGCACGACGAAATAGCCGAAAGGAACCAACTTCTCGGCAACATTCTTCTTGACCCCGATCACCACGGCCAGCCCAGCCAAAAACCTATGCATCACGAGCATGATCAAACACCGGTAATCCTAGGCGAAATTATCTTCACCCTCGAACTCACGACCGAAATGCTCGGCACGGACCACCTCGCCATGCCGTTCTGTCCTGCCCTGGGAGGCGTGTGCGAACATGATGATGAGGGACGACAGGTTCCTCTTGGGCTTAGGAGGGGTGGGATTACGTTCTCGGGGCCGTTGTCGGGTATAGGTGCGAACAAGACAGAGTTTGAGATGGGTGCGGATGAAGAAGAAGTTCGTAAAGAGGGAGGAGAGCCGACGACGAAGGTGAAGAGGGGGCACCAGGGCCGTGATGGAGGTGGGGAAGGTCAAGGTGACCCTACCTCTACTGGTACTACGATCTTCAGCACGTCAATCTTTGATGCGAGACATGGTGAGGGCGTGGATGTTTGTTTGGTTGGGGAGAGGTGTAGGGCTCGATGATAATATTATGATTCGAAGCGGAGCATAGCGGAGGAAGGGACTTTTTGTTTATGTGTTTCTGTTGCATTTACAGGCGTTGGCGGACTTTTGACTTTGTTTTTGAAGATTCATCTTGGATCTACCTTCAGGTCGGTTGGCTATAGCTTGCCCGGTATCATAGCGGTTGAATGTCCAGCTTAGAAACTCAAATACTTTATATTTATATACGCACTAAAGTATATGTGGTTGTTTCTAGAGATATCACATAGGTTCAGTGTTGACTCTGCTCGGTTGAGTGCTCGCCGGTTGTCATATCGGTGGAGCGAAGACGCTCCGAGTGGGTACATAAAGTCTAGATTCGGACCGCTTCACCATCAATAAGCGCCAGTGGTTTAGTGGTAAAATCCATCGTTGCCATCGATGGGCCCCGCGTTCGATTCGCGGCTGGCGCAATTGAAACTTTTCTTTTTGCACCTTTTTGTTCATCTTTTAAAGTTGCGCGAGATTACTTGGGGGTGGGCGTGCGGCCTTGGGACCTTTTGCCCACCCCTCTTCTATTACGCGAAGAGTGTCCTTACAAATGGTGATAGAATAAATAAAGAGTAGAATAAGATGAACACTAAACTACTAAGACGGGCAGCAATGCGTAACGATAAACAACTAAGAATAACAAAAGAAGTAATAAAGATATTCAAAGTTAGGACCTTATAGGAGCCTCACACATACGTTCAAAGATAATATATATAAGATATGGTAATAATAGATAAGTAATTAATTAATAATCCTAACAATTTTAACGACGACGGTTTAAATAAACCCCTTTTATAAATATAATTTACCTAAATGAATAGGTTATAGTATAAATAACTATAATTCGAAACGAATTATATCAATTCAAATAACGAGGAAACCTTCTTATTATCGATAGGAATATTTCTTAATATTTCCCCCTCTTTAAAAGAGATATAGGCTTATTATCTAATAATAATTATTTATATATTTTAATAATTAAATTCCTATACTAAATGCGTCCCGTTATAATCGAATCCCTTATAGTATTAATTATCCTAACCAAACTTCTTAATATATTTAATTAATAATTTATCCTAATATCCTTTAATTTAATATATTAATTAATAATAGCGAAATTCGTTATCCTCATCTTCGTAATTAATATTTTTATTTTTAGGAATAAAGAGAGCGTTATAACGAATACGTTTATAAATCGAAAGAAAAAATTCGTTAATATATTAATATTATAGCAAGGGAAAATAATAATTAATTTAACGTAAGCTAGCGGTAATAAAATAGCGCAATATAATAAAGTTACGCTTTAAAATTAATAATAATATATTCGGTTCGCGGGTATTAATTATATTTAACGGGAATCCGTATAAAATATTAACGTAGAATAAGAAAAATTAATACTAAAGGATTATATCGCGACGTAGGGCGGTAATTTTATCCTTAAAACTTATAATATCGCGCTATTAATTTTCGATAATTAAATTAAAATCTTCCTATATATTTTAAATTTCGCGCTATATATTTTTAATAATATTAGATAATCTTATATCGGGAGAAGCGTCGCGTATAATAATATTTTTATTATAGTTAACTTTATTTATAATAAATTAAGCGCGATATAAAAAACCTATATATCTTAAAATTTTTTCGATAGATTTATTAAAATTCATTTTATAATTATAATAGCGAGAAGCGAGTAATTTAATACGATTCGGAATTAAATTAATATAAAAGGGGTCGCTATAATTAAATTTATTAATAACTTTATTAAATTTAATCTTTATATTATAATATAGGCCAATTTAAGCGAAATTATAATTCTTATTAGGGTTTTCAATTTTAAATTAAACGATATCGTCCTCAAATTCCTAAATATACTTCTCAATTTCTTTGCGTAAAGTATATATATTAAGAATATTAATATTAATACTAAAACGCTAATACTCCTTATCGAATAATTTAATATTTTTACTATATTAGGGGTAGATTTTACTAATAGGGATATCCTTCTTATTTATATATTTAGTACGAACGCGAGCTTTAACTATATTAACGCCTATTTTACGAATCGTTTTATATTTAATAAAAATAATAGTTTTAATATTTATTACGTCCTATATTAATAGAAAATTACGGAAATAAACAATAATTTTATTAATTAAAAATTTTAATTAATATTACAATTAAATAAGAAAGGGCTCGAAATCGGTAAATATAACGACGCGGCCGATTAAATAAATAGGTTATATATTTAAAACGATACCTTTTGAAATTAAAATATAAACTTCTTTAATAATATATTCGATTTTATATATCAAAATATAGCCGATAATAATATCGCTATAGGTAATTTATAGAATATAAATAATATTATAGTCGCTAATTGTCGAATTAAAATATATAACTATATATATTTAATTATCGGGGCCGGTATAATAGTCCTACTATATATTATATTTAGTATTAAGAATATATTTATTTTTAAGAGCAGTAAAAATATTAGTAATAATATAAGGCTATTTATAAATAGCGTAAAGGATAACGAAGTCGAAATCGATCGGGATAATAGTACGTTCGATAATATTATAGAAGACGGATAGTAATTCGTTATTATAAAGGATAAAGAAATATTAAACTATTATCAGCGGAATCTAATAATAGGTTAAAGCGCGCACTTTGGTATTCTTAATTATAATACCGTTAAAAGCGTAAATTTTATTACAGGCTTTTAAACGAATCGTATAATTGTAATTAAATTTAATAGTATTTATACCGCTAAGGATATTAACGACGTATATATAAAGTATTTAATTAAAGAAGGTTAATAAAATTTAATCGTTTATTATAATAATTTTAACTATAACGAAATTAAGTACAATAATATAAATTTAATTATAATTAAAATTAATAATTTTATTTATATTACCTCTTTAATATATTAATTTAAATATATTATATTATTATTAAAAGTAAAGAAACGAATAGAAGGTTTAATAGCGAACGTTATATTCTATAAATTTTAAAATAATTTATTTAAATCGCTATTAAAATTATAATAATTAACGATCTAATATACTAAATTGGGCATAAGCGGTATAAAATTAGCGGGCGGCTATATAATAATAATAAATATCAATATAATTATATTAAGCGTCGGTATAATATTATCAATAAAATTAATAAAAAGTTACTACTAAATCCCTCTATTGCGTTATTAAATACTTATTTTAGTACAATAATAGGGTAAAATAAAGGAATATTACCGAAAAAAATAATAAAGCCGAATAATAACTAGGATAAGGCTATTTATAAAAGGGTTAATAGAGTAGAAGAAATTTTCTAGAAGGAAATGATTTTTAAATACTTTTTTAAAATTGTATATAGGTATTAATTACGCCTAAACCTATTTAGAAATTTAGAATAAATCCTTATTATAATTATTTGCCCTAAATAATTATTTATTACTTTATATAACCGCCTAATACTAAAATGGTTATTTCTTTTAACTATGCGTATTATTTCTTTAAATCCATTTCCGGACGGAATATTTATTCTACTATAGGCTACGGCTCAGTCGAACCGTTATATTAGTAATTTTAATAATATTTTATAAAGAAGGGCGGATATTTTAGGGTAATTATCCGTTATATCGTATTTTTTTATTAAATTCCCCCCTTTTCTAACGAAATATTCTTAAAGTAAACCCGAAGACCGAATAACTTTCTTTAATACCTTTTATATTACTTTCCTTTTTATCCTTCGGAATAATAATTCGAATAGGTATTCTTTTTCAAAATTTATTATTATTTACTTTAAATTCTTTATAAATTCGGCTCGGGGTTCCTATATATAATTTTTATCCTAAAAACCGGTCTATTTAATTAAATATTAAGTATTTTTAAATCTTTAATTACGAATTACCAATTTTTCGATTTTTTATTCCTTTTAACCGTTAATTTTAATAGGCTCCGGTAATAGTACGTTATATTTAAACGGATTTTATCTTTATTTAAACTTTTATAAATACGCAATCGAAATAACGGAATACGTTTTAAATTTAATTAATAAATTAATCCTATATACTAAGGGGCCGACTTTCTCTAAAATTATATATAATTTTATATAAATTATTAATTATTTTTTCTTTAAATTTTTAAATGAATAATACCCTTTACCTAACCGAAGATATACTTTATTACCCTTTTCGAACGTTATTAAATTATATTTTATATTATAACGTTCCTTTACTACTATTCCTATTCGATTAATTAATTTAATTACTTCTAATTAATATTCTTAATATAATAATACTAATAATTCGGCTATCGCCGCCTCCTTTCGTTAAAGAATTAATAAATTAATTATTAAACGAAGTTTAAAGCCGTATATTAATTCGTTAAACGATAAATTAATCGTCGATTATACTATATTATTTAAATAATATTATAAAATTATTAATATATATAACTATAAACGGTTATTCGTAGTATATTATATACAAATAACGAATTTAATTATTTAATTTATTCGTTCCGATTAACCGTCGGTTTAAGTATAATAAATAATCGAAAATAGCAAATTAATTACTAATACTTCAAAAATTCCTTTCTATATTACCGAAATAAATTTAAAGTCCCTATTATTAATAATTATAATAAGTAAACCCTAATTATATAATCTAAATATCCGTAATAATATAATTACTTATTATACTATTTTAAACGTCGAATATCTTATTAATAATAATACCTTCTTACTAAATTTGTAAATAATTATATATATTATCACGGCGCTGGCGGACAGGGTCCTTATCTAGCGGACCGGTTATCGCTCGGGCGGTTACCCAAAGGCTAACCGCACTAGCGCACGTAACTGCGTACCGCCTTCGTAGGTCGCCCGCGCCCAGGCATAAAACCCTGGCGCGGAACGCGCCCTTTACTCGTCTTCTTCTTTTCTTCTTCATCTTATAATTCTATAATAAACTTAGATTTAACGTATTAAATTTGTCTTTCGTAACTATATTGCTTGTAATAATTATAAGATTATTCTTAATATATTAGGGAAATATTTAAATATCCTAAATTTATTTACCGATTAAAGTAATTATAATATATACCTTTGTAATTAATTACAATAGCGTATACCCGCGACGAAAAAGCTACCGCAGTTAAAACTACTAAATTATTTACTATTAAAAACATTTAAATAAATAAAATTTAGAAGAAGAATATATCCGATAAATTCGTAATCGAATAAATTAAATTTAATATTACGGATATACTTATTACTCTTAATATAATTATTTAATAAAACGATATTTTTGAATATTATTCGTTTAATAATATTATAATTAATATTTTTTAAAAAAAATAGGATACTTAATTATATAATATCGATAAATTTAATTTAAAGGATTATAATATTCCGGAGGATATAAATAAAATTATTACGTTTTTTAATTAAGAAATTATTAATAAATTCGCCGACGTTTATTATACGTTTAATACGGAGGATTTATTCGGCTTTTTATATATAAAAATTAATACGATTACGAAATATTAGGCCTAATATAATAAAAGCTATTTAGCCTTCGCTTTTAAAACTCTAATAATTATAGGCTAAAATTATTAAAAATAAAATAATAATAACATTTTATTAATAGATTTCAATATTTTTAAATTTATTATCGAAGACCCCGAGGGCGTACGTATTATTTTCGAAGAAATTAAATTACGAATTATTTTAATTAAAATTATTCTTTTTTAATAATAGGGATATTAAATTATTATTATTAATTTAAATACTAATTTAAAATAAATATATAAATATATTATTAATTTATTAAAATATTAGAAGGGCGCCGAAATAAATAATAAACGCTTTTATAAGGATTTACGTAAAGAATAAAGTAAGAATATATTTTTAATATATTAATTATTAAAAACCCGCGGAAATAAGGATCCTAATTTTGAATTAAACGATTACGAGACTTTACGCTATAAAAACGCCGCGTTGCGCGAAAAGAATCGTAAATTCTAAATTTAATTTATTACATTATATTAAATTACCGATTATTTTAATAAAGGAATTTAAAATAATACCCCATTTAACGATAATTAGAACGACGATTTATCCAATAATAGAGAAATTTAGAATAATACCCCGTTTAACAACGGCTATATTAATAAATAGGGTACCCTTTATAAATAAAAAGATAATTCTTCGATTAAGGATTACCCTTTTTATCCCTATTTCTTTACTAAATAGAATGAGACCCATTGCGATTTAATTGAAAAAAAGAAAGAATTCGTTAAAGTTAAAAATAATTTAATAATTATAAAGGTTTAAATTAAAAAATTAAGAGGAATAATAATTATTCGGGATAGCGATATAATTAATTTATATATTATAGTTATTATTTTGATTAAAGAGAATATCGACCTCCGTAAAGAAAATATTAATTTTTATAAAAAAAAGGTTGCCTTTTTAATTCCCGAAAACTTCGAGCGTTATAATTATATTGATTATAATAATAATAGTAATAATAAAAGCCGTTACGAAAAGACGTTTATTACTAATTTTTTTATTATTAGCCGTAAATATTTATTAATTAAAGAGAAGGACCTACCCTATTTATATAACGAAAAGGATAAAGATATTATTATTTTTAACGTTTAATACTATTATATTTTTAATAAATTTAAATTGAACGCCGATTATTTTTCTAATAACGAAATTAAGAAAATATATATCGAGAATTATACCGCTAATAAAATTATTTAAAATTTAAAACCCTATTTCGCCGACGGCCTTTATAATATTAAGACTTTTAATAATTATTTATTTATTTACGCGCCGAATATTATAATTACGATTAAAAGGAAAAAGCTATTTACGAATTTAACGATTTAAAATTCGAAATAAGTAGGGACTTTTAAAAATTCCGTAATAAATTCGTATATTTAGCCGGGGAATACGGTCGTTTTCCTAATTTATAGAAATAGGAATTTAATTAGAAATTTCTAAATATTATTTAAAACGCTTTTTTTTAGGGATATAGATAAGAGGATATTATTTTTAATTAATATATTTTAATAGTTAAAAAGGCGGTTAAAATTAATTAATATATTTTTCGTAATAATAAAATTAAGAAAGATAATAAAAATAAGGATAAGAATATTTCTTCTTTTTTTACGAATTCGTTTAATAAGGCTAAGGCTTCTACCGATTTTAATAAAAATTTTAATAATATTATTAATAATAGTGTTAATATTAATAATAATAATTGAAGTAATTCCCGTCGCGCCCTTAATATAATTCGTAAAGAAGCCCGCAAATTATTTAAGGAAAATAAGTATTTTATATATAAAGAAATTAGATATCGTTTCTGTAATTATTTTAACCGTTATAGCGGTAACCTTAATTATATTAATAAATTCGTCGATTATTATAGTTATAAGGATAAAGAGGATAATAAACCGACCGACGATAAAGTGGAAAATTAATTATTTTAGGAATATTAAATTCCTTTTTAAAGATTAAATTAATGAGTATTTATTTTAGAAAGAATTTAAAAGAAGTATTATTAAAAAGTATAAAGGTAAATAAAGGATTTTTAAAGGATTATTTAAATAGATTTATATTAATTATATTTTATACTATAATAAATAATAATAAAAAAATTTTATTTACGAATAATATATTTATTAATTTAGGAATAAACGGTAATATTTTTATAAGTAAGGACTTTATTAATAATATAATAAAATAAAGAATAAAAAAATTATATAATTTCTAACCTTATATAGTAAGGGGGTATATTAAATAATATAGTAAAATAATCGATTAATATTTATAAAGTATTATTGAAATATAAGGATAGAAATTCGAAGAAAAAATAATAATTATTATTAATTTAGAATATAACGTTATTTTAAATAAATATTGGCTAGGAAAGTATAAAATTTTAATCGACGTTATAAATACAAAATTTATCTTTAATAAAATAATTATTATTCTCTTAGCCTTTAATAAATAAATTACCGAATTCGAGAATTTCGTTAAAATTATAATACTATTTCCCTTAACGAAATATAACCGACCGATCGAATTTTTCGAAGAATTAAAGGAGCGATTAATCCGACGCGGGGAAAACGAAGACTTAATAAAAATAGAACGCTAATTATTAAATTAACGCGCCCTAAAATAGGAAAAGGAGGATACGATACTTATATAATGCGAATATATTAAAATATTCGAAATTAAATAAAAAAATAATCCCTATTAAGGAGAAGATACGTATAACCGATACCGATTAAAATATAACGGCGTAAATTAATATAAATATTATAATAATTTCGCCGTTGTTAATATTAATAATTTCTTTATATTTACTAAATAAGAATATATAAGAATTATTAGCCTTTATAAATTCGACCGATTTATCGACGATTAAAAAAAATAAATTTCCGTTAAGGATAAGGTAGAATTATATAAGCGAATTAAAAAAGAAGTCCTTAAATACGTTTATAAATATTTGAACGTATTTAATAAAATGGAATTTAATACCTTACTGGATTATTATATTAACGATTATAAAATTAATTTAATAAACGGAATAAAACCCGAAGACTTCGGTTATAATCCGTTATATAAAATATCGGTAAATAAATTGGAAATTTATTAAAAATATATTAATAAAATATTAATTAAAAATTTTATTAAAAGTAATTTAATACTTTAAATTACGCCTATTCTTTTTATACCTAAAGTTAATAATAAATTAAGGTTTTATATTAATTATTAAAAATTTAACGCTATTATTAAGAAAAATTAATATTTATTACTATTAATCGATGAAATTATTATTAAAATTAATTAAGTAAAAATTTTTTCGAAAATTAATATTAAATAGGCTTTCTATCGAATCCGTATATATCCGGACGACGAGGAATTTATAATATTCCGAATAAAATACGGCGTTTAAAAATATAAAGTCTTACCCTTTAGGTTAATTAACGGGCTATTAATATTTTAACGTTATATTAACGAAATGCTAATAAATTATTTCGACGATTTTTATAATATATATATCGACGATATCCTTATTTTTTTGAATAATTTAAAAGAATATAGGATTTACGTTAAAAAAATATTAGCTAAATTAAAGGTAGCCGGCTTATAAGCGGATTTAAATAAATACGAATTTTATATTAAGAAAATTAAATTCCTAAATTTTATTATTAAAATTAATAACGTATTAATAAATTTTTAGAAGATTGTAATTATAAAAGATTAATAAATCTTAATAAATATATAAAGGATATAATTTTTTTTAAATTTTTATAATTTCTATAAATATTTTGTTAAAGATTATAATCGAATAGCGAAGCCTTTAATAATTATAATTAAGAAGGGAGAAATTTTTAATTAGAATAAAAATTATTAAATTGCGTTTAAAAAATTTAAGAATCGTTTATTATTAGCGTTTATTTTAATCTATTTTTAATATGAATACTTAATATATATAAAAATGGACGCGTCCGATAGAGTAGTAGCCGGTATATTATTATAATTAATCGATAATAAATAGCGACCGGTTGCTTTTTATTTAGAAATAATATATAATATAAAATATAATTATTCTATTTATAATAAAGAATTAATAATTATTATTAGAGCCTTATAATATTAATTAACCGAATTTATTAATTTATACAAGCCTTTTTTAATTCTAATAGATAATAAAACTTTTAAGTAATTTAATATTAAAAGATTTTTAAATTTATAATAAGCCGGGTAGGCCGAATTTTTATCCTAATATTATTTCGTTATTTTTTACCGATTAAAAAAGGAAAATAATATAACGGACGTATTATTAAAGAAGGTAGAAGATTTAAAGAATTAAAAAGTAAAATAAGAAGTATAAAAGACTTTTTAAATTTTTAAGAATTTTAATAATAATCGGATAATATAACTTAATAATATAATTAATAATATTAACGCGGTTTATATATCGATTATATTTTTAAATATAGTTATTATAGAAATTAACCTTAAAATTGTAGAAGGAATTCGAAAAGAATAATTAGAAGGCTATTTGTTTATAAATCGTTTTATTTTCGAAAATAAAATATACCCGGATTTGGAAATTTATTAAAATATAGTTAAAAGGGGGGAGAACGGGTATCGATTTATTACCGATAAAATTTTCACCCGTTTCGATAAATTTATTGTACTATTCAATATTTTAAAAATTTAAATTATTTACGAACTATATATAAAAATTATTACCGTTTATTTAGGCCGAAATAAAATAAAACGTTTAATATTTATATAATATTAGTAATTAGGAATAACCGATAATATTAATCGCTTCGTTACTAATTATATAATATATTATATTTCGAAGGTTCTTTAAAATAAAACCCCCAGTAAATTAGAATTTATTCCGACGGTTTAATATATTTAATAAAATTTAATTATAAATTTTAAAACTATACCTAAGGATAAATAAAGATTCGATAATATATTCGTAATAATAAACCGATTTAATAAAATATTATAAATTATCCTTTATTTTATAATAGTAATAACCCGAAACGTAATTTATATATATTACGAAAACTTTTATTATATTTATAAATTATTAAGCGAAATTATTTCGGATAAAGGCCCCTAATTTATATTAGATTTTATAAATAAATTAATTAAAATTTTAAATATTAAATAAAAATTAGCCTCTTCGGGATATAATTAAATTGTAGGGTAGGTCGAAATTATAAATAAATATTTCAATTAGCGTTTTCGTCCTTTTATCAATTATTTTTAAAATAATTAATTAAAAACGATTTTAATAATAAATATAATATAAATAAAAATACCGTATAATAATTTTAATAGAATATAATCGTATAAAATATTAAGAGGATTTCTAATATTTAGAATTTTAAATTAAGAAATTCGAATTAATTTTAACGGCGTACAATTAATAATTAGAGAGAAATTTAACCGGAAAAATGCGTAAAACTTAGTAAATTAAATTCGAAAATACGTAAATAAAATAAAAGAATTTATTATTAAAATTTAAGAGCGGATAATTAAATAATTAAATAAATATTAACGCGTCTTAAATTTCGGACTTAATAATAAAATATTTATTATTAAACGGAACGAATTTATAAACCGATTAAATTATAAATTCGATTTTCTTTTGACGAATTAATATTTTAAAATTAAAGAAAAGTATAATTATTCGTTTAAATTAAAAGTATTAAAAAGTTAAAAAAAAACGGATATTTTTTATACTAATAGGCTTTAAAAATATTTTAATAATTTATTACCCAATTAAAAAATAGAAAAATTAATAAAGGAATATATAAAAGATAATATTAAATAGGAAATAAAGGAAATTTTAATTTCTCGAATATACTTTAATAAATTTTAATACCGAATAAATTAAAAGGGATATAATTCGGACCCGAAGTTTTATAACGTTAAGAATTTTAAGAATTTATTTAAATTATTACGAACCTACTACGAAGCGTACTTAAAATACCCGGGCCCGCCGCTATATTTAGAGGAATAATTATAAAAAGCGGAAGTAGAAGAATTCGATAAAAATTATTTAAATAATAATATTCCTTTAAAAAAGGGTACGAAGAGGTTAAAGAAGATAATAGGCGCTAAGAAATAAAGAATTTACTTTATATATAATAATAATTCTAATATTTCGAAGATTCGGAGCGAATTTTTTTCGGAAGGGGGGGTAATATTACGGCGCTAACGGATAGGGTCCCTATTTAACGGACCGGCTATCGCTCGGGCGGTTACCTAAAGGCTGACCGCATTAGCGTACGTAATTGCGTACCGCCTTCGTAGGTCGCCCGCGCCTAGGTATAAAACCCTAGCGCGGGGCGCGCCCTTTACTCGTTTTTTTCTTTTCTTCTTTATTTTATAATTCTACAATAGACCTAGATTCAACGTATTAAACTTATCTCTTATAACCACGTCGCTCGTAATATATATAATATTAAGCGTTTTATAACCCTTAATACTCTATATAATTCCGGCTAACGGTATAGGGGGTATATCGGTTATAAAATTTATAATAACCGTATAAAATAGTTTTAATAGTATCCTAATAAGTATAAGCTCCCTTAAAGTAATTTACTTATCCCTCTAATTCTAGCGGCAAATTTCGCAAAATTTAATATACTTATATATTATCTATACCTTTTAACGAATATAGAATTAAAATAAATCGTTTATTATCCTATTAATATTAAAATAGTATTTCTAATTGTAAATTATTTCTAATAGTATTTATATATATAAATAAAGAATATATAACTTCCTAACGTCCTAATAATTTATATAATATAAAAGTCCGTTAATATATACGTAAAGTCCAATTAGTAAATTAGGGCGCTTCCCTATCCGTTTTATATAAATATATTTAGGCTAATCCGTTTTCTAAATTATATTAATAATTTTACTATATTTCGGATTATTTAAGTACGCCTTTACTAATTTTATTTTAAAAGTAGGAACGATAATAAATTCTACGGTACGAATATCGCTATTTTTATTTCGATTAAGGAAAACGTAAATATTTATATCTTCCTATTAAAAGGAATATAATTAAATATTTACGAATTCGTCCGATATATCGTCTTTGTTAAATAATTTATTAATAAATAGCCTTAATAATATATTAGGTACAATATTCAATTTTCCAGGGATATAAAAAATATTAAATTAAAATTAGGAGGCCTAATTAACCGTATTAATTAATTTTAAATTCGCTTTTAATAAATTTATTATTTTTAATAACGTATATTTAACGATTTTAATTATAAATATATAATTAATAATAATATTAACTAAATGCGTATTAAATTAAACTATTTTCCTTAATTTCCATAGTATTTAAATTACAACGGTTATTTTTATTTCTATTAATCCGTACTTCTTTTCTATTAGAATCGTTAATTTTAATAGGAAATAAATAAATTTAATAACTATTAAAGGGATTTTACCTATTTTAGGGATTTCTTTTTTATTTTATTTAATTTTTAATTAGAAAATATATATATTATAAACGTTCCTACTAATATCGACCTTAATAAAAAGCTAATCGGTCCGAACGTAATAATATAAATATATTTAATTATATAAATTATCTTATATTATTTTAAACGCCTTTAATTCTTTTTTAATTAGGATAAATTTAACCTTTAAAGTATAAACTTTATAGGCTTACTTTATTTATCCCGGTTTTAAATCCTTAACTTTTCGGATTCGCTATAATAATTTTATTTTATAGCGATTAAAAAATTCCTCTTTAATTATAAATTATAATATTCCTTTCTATAATTACCCTACTATATTTAAATAAATCTCTAAAGTATTAAATATATTAGGGAAGCTAAGTTTCTTAAATACTTCGATACAATTATCCGTACGACGTAATCCTTTATTATTAACGATACTACTTAATAATTATTAAAAGGAACACTATAAATAATTTATTTATTTTAATATATACTTTAACTTTATCGAATAAATTAAATACTATAATTATATATTCTAAATTTTCTTCTTTCGTATTATTAAATATAATAATATCGTTAATATATACTCGTACGAATAAACGGTATTCAAAGAATAATTTATTTATAAATTTCTAAATAAAAGTAAGGGAATTTTTAAATCTTATTAAGATTATATTTAATTATTCTAATCCCCGTAGGTTAATTACTACTATCCGGTTGTAATAACGAATTAAAACGGGTAATCAATAGAAGAATTTTATTATATTGAATATAGAGAAGAATTTTTTACCGATAATAAAATTAATAATATCCTCCTAATCGGGTAAAGGATATACGTTAAGTACCGTAATTCGATTTAAAGGTTGTAAATTTACTATTATACGACCCTTTTCAACCCTATTAACTTTTTTCTATATAATAAATACTAAATAAACGATAAGCGTTAATTATAATATAAATCCAATTTTATTTTACGCTTATAATTTATTATATTTTTTATCGAAAAATTCGCAATTTTTAATACTTAATAAGTACGCCCTAACGGTTCTTCGCTAATTTTATTAACTTTCTACTAAATTAATATATATTTTATTTTCTTCTTTTATCGGGACGATCTTTCGATCTTTAAATACGTCGATATATTTATCCAAAAAGTTTTTAAATTTTCAATAAATTTTAGATCGTTATTATAAATATTAACGCTTACTTCCGATAGGATTAATTTAACGTTATTAAATTTATTAAATCCGTATAATAAAAGAGAAAATACTTCTTTATATATAATTTCTTTTTTATTTTTAATATTTTAATTAATATATATCGTATATTGAATAAATATTAATCCTATTTCTACTTTTATAAATAAGTAAACGATATTTCTTATATCGATAAATATAGCCTTTTTACCTAAATAATAAAAGGGTTTTATAATTATGCTAATTCGAATGCCGGTTGGAATAAAAAGCGCCTTATCGCTTTTATTAACGAAAAGTATATATTTTTTAATAGCGTTATTAATAATCGTATTTAATAAATAAGGGTATTACGTATAAAAGTTATACGTTAATAATTCTTTTTAATATTATTTTTTACCCTTTTTACGCTATAAGTAATTAAAGGGGGCGTTATACTTAATAAGAATAATACTAAATTAATTTAAGTATAGTATTATATTATATTTTATATATATTTTTATAAATAACGTTTCGTTCTCCGCTTCCTTTTTTTTAAAATATACTTCACCCTATATTTTTATACCGAAGATTAATTTTATTAAATAAATTAACAAATTAAAGTCAATCTTAATATTATAATTTTTGAGAAAATCTATTCCTAATAATATATTCGGGTTAAAGTAGTTAATTATTAGCGTTGAAATTTGAAAATATTTATTAACCCAAATATTATTAACGTATCCTTCTATATAGAAATTAAATTCTATACGAATATCGATTATAATTTTAGAAGCTATACCCCTTATTATATTAAATTCAATAGAAGTATATCGTACATTTAGCGAAAATTAATTAATAAATATTCTATTTACTATAATATTAGAATATTTTAAATTTAAATATATTATAATAAATAATATATCAAAGTCTAATTTAATTTTTATTTAATAGTAAATAATATTTCTTTTTAGGTTTAACCCGCTATTATATAATATAATATCCGGAATAACTTTAATCGTTTAACCTTTTATAAAAATTAATATATAATATTAATTTTTATATATTACGTTAAATAAAGTAAATTAAACCCCTTTGGCGGATACGGGTAATTTTAATTTAATATTACTCCTCCGGTCCGTATTAAACCGGATTACTATACCGAATATATTCTATTTTACCGTATTTAACCCTTATCCTAAAAAATTAAACGATTTATAAAAAGTTTAGGCCTTTTCTAAATATTTAAGAATAATAATTAAATTAAAGTCGGATAATAAATTTAATTACTATATAAATCGCTCTATTATAAATTAAATACTTCCTACTTCAATTTTATTATTCTTAATAATTAATAATAATAATACCGTCTTTAATTTAATGATTTTAATTTTCCAAACGAATTCGACTTTTTTACTCGTATAAATAAGATTAATAAAATAAATAGAACGAATATTATTAATTTAAGAAATAATATTATTTATATTAAATTCGTTAAAGTTAATTTCGAAATCGTAAATAAAAAAATAATTATCCTTCTTAAATTTTTCTACTTTATTATTAATATCCGATTTATCGTTTAAAATATCCATTTAATTAATATATATATATTTACCGTCCCGAGACGGCTATTTCTTACCGAACCGTCTATTACGACGGTAAAAACGAATAAGTGAATTATTAGAACGAGAATTAAAGCGATTATTCGAACGGTCGTTTCGGTTATTATTATTTAATTTATTATTAGACTGAAAATTATTACCCTAATTATTACTAAATTTATTAAAACTTTTATTATTTCTACGAAATTTGCTATAATAACCCTAAAATATTAAATTCTCCCCTTTTTCGTCGTTAAATTTAATATTATCTTTATCGGAATTATCGGTTATATAAACCGTTTAGTAAACGGAATAGCTATTCTTAGCCTTATTAAATATTTTTTATTTTAATACTATTACCCTTTCGATTACGCCGTTAATATAAACGGCCCTTTTAATAGAATTTTTAAAACGAATATAAAATTTATACAATTTTAAGTAAAAATTATTCTAAAATTGGGTATAGAATTAGAAATTTATCGAATCTCCCTATAAATAAATATATTAGAATAATTAACCCGTATATTTATATAACGCGAACGGGCTTTTTTTATTTATTTTAATAGTAAATAAATAAATGTCTAATTACTTTTAAACTTCGTAGGGTTTAATTCCAAATTCGTATTATAGGGTATATTAAATTTTATTAAAGTTATTTTACAATATTTTTTTCTCCTCCAGGGATAAAATTTGAATTTATTATTTTAAAGCTTTATTATATAATAATTATTAGAAATTCCTTACGATAATTTCTTTACGTTTAGAATATTCCTTATAAACGTCGTTAATAGCGATAAAGAAAGTTTAATAATTAGGGTAAATAATAATTTTACCCTCGTTATATACCCTTCCTTCCTTTTTTAATTTATCGATATTAAGAAAGAATATTCCTATATTAATAAATTTCTACTAAATAGTTTTATTATTGTTATATATTTTATTATCGTTATAATTAATATAAAATCCTAAACGATTAGGCCGGTTATTACAATTAATTTAATAATTTAATTAGGAATCCTATTTATTCTTATTATTCTTAAAGGCGCCGATCCTAATAATTAAATCTTATATTATAATTTATATAATCTAATACATTTCTGCGTTCTATATATTTTATTAAAAATTAGTTTTCTTTAGCGGAATTAGGTTCGGAATAATTAATTATTTTACTAAATTAAATATAATTACTTTTTTAATCGTATTAATTCCGATTCGGCTGTAATAATTTTAATTTCGAATAAGTATACTTTATAAATAAAGAGAAATAGTTATTAACTAAATTTCGTCCTATTAATTAGTAAAGCTATTTTATATATAATATTAAGGACGAATATTTTAACGGATATTATAATAGGGATAAATATCGTATCGATAATAATTAATTCGCTATATATCCGTATACGGCCGATAATTATTATATTAATAGTACGTTATAATTAATATTATTATTAATAAGATCGGTTATAATTAATATAGGCCGGGTATTTATTACCGGCTACGGTTATAAAATTTAACGAAGCGGGAATTAATATCTTCCTTCGGACTTAATATTCGAACTTCCCTATAGGGGTAATCTATACGCTTAGTCCGTTAAAAATCTCTAAAATAAATTATTAATACAAAATTACTTTAGGTCCTTATAATTAAGAATTATATAAAACTATTCTATTATAGCGTTATAAATTAATAATTATTAATTTAGTATTATAGTACGTTAAGCTTAGCTTATTTAATAAATTTAATTAATTATAGGGATATATAATTTAGCATAAATAAGTATTTAAGGAAGTATTCTAATCGGATAAATTAGACCCTATTTAATTTATTAATTTTAGGGCTCGAATTATTTATAAGCTTATAGATATTAATTTATAAACCGAATATTTTAATTCGATACTATATTTCTACTTTGGATTTAGATAATAATTTGCTAAATTAGGTTTATTTAAACCGGCGCTATAATTAAGTAATTATTAATTATAATTAATTAAGTATAAAATACTTTTTAATTTACTCGTATTAATTCCTATTAATATTAAAACGTACTTTATTAAATTAAAGTAACCTAATTAATTATAATAGCCTAGCCTTAAATTATACCTTAATATCTTTAAATTATATTAAATTAAACTATTTATTTTTAAAATTATTTAGGGGGCGAATTTAAATTTATAATATTCGTAATTATATTATCGTCCGACAACGAAGTATTAAGTATAGAAAAGGCTTTACTTAATTAAAGGGCGTTCGAATTATCTTCGGGTATTTCCGAATAAGGTACATTAATTATAATAATTAAATTATTATATTCGATTTATATTATTAATTATTTAAATAAGCGTATTATAATATTTAAAGCTACCGAAGGGGTATAATTTACTTTAAAAGGCTAGGCCGATATTCTATTTCCGCTAATCTTTAATTATTTAATTACTTTAACCTCCTTTAAATCCTTTTTAATTTAATTTAAGAAAGTCTTATAATTTACCTTTCTAAACTATTAATTTTATTTATCCTTTTCGAATAATTAAATTTAATAAAATAGTAGTTTAATCGAATTAATTAGCCTATAATAAATATATAGTAGAAAAACCGATTCGGCGTTAACGGTATTTAAATTAACGATTTAACTTTCGTTAAATTTATTATCGTCTTATTTAAACTAATCCGATTTAATAACGAATTAACTATTTTCGTTAATTTTAATTTAAACGGCTTTATAAATAAACGTATAAATAAATTCTATGAAACGTTCCTTATAATATAAATTATAATCGACGTTAGCTTTAATAAAATTAATAATTCGTTACGCTTTTTTAGTAATTTAATTATTTTAAAATTTAGGAATAATTATAACCGAAATTGGTTACGCTATATTTATCCTTTTACCGGGGAATATAAAAATAAAATTATAAAAAAAAGGGAAAATACTCCTTTAGAGTTTATATTAATATTTAATAGTAATAAATTTAATTATTTATCGTATTAATTTTATCGAATATTTCCCCCTTATTAAAGAGAAAGAAATAAAGAGATAATAAAGTCGTTCTTAGAATCGATTTAAGTTATGGATATTATTTATTACGCGAAGAATATCCTTATAAATAGTAATAAAATAAATAAAGAATAGAATAAAATGAATATTAAATTATTAAGACGGGTAGTAGTACGTAATAATAAATAATTAAGAATAATAAAAGAAGTAATAAAGATATTCAAGGTTGGGACTTTATAGGAGCCTTATATATACGTTTAAAGATAATATGTGTAAGATATAGTAATAATAAATAAATAGTTAATTAATAATCCCGATAGTTTTAACGACGACGGTCTAAATAACCCCCTTTTATAGATATAACCTACCCGGATGAGCGAGTTATAGTATAAATAACTATAATTCGAGACGAGTTATATTAATTCAAGTAACGAGGAGACCTTCCTATCATCGACAGGAATATCTCCTAACATCTTCATTAAAGAGGAGGGGAAAAAATTCCGGGACAGCGAAAAACCTTGGGACAACTAGAATACTTAATAAAACGCTAAGAAATCTGTTAGTGCAGCTGAACAAAGATGATTTCAGCCACGAAACTATTTTTAAAAAATCCAAGAAAAATCCCTAAGATTAGAAAGGGGTTCCGAAAGCCATTTTCAAAGTTATATCAATTTTAGTAAAGTTGGGAAGAAGAAAACTAGAAGAAAGGCGTTGAACAACTATAGAATTGGCGATCCGTTTTGCGCATACCCTCTTCTAATTTTGGTTCCAATAACTACCTTTTAAGCTACCATTTCTTTACCCTTTGGAATTGAATCTTAAGAATGAGAAATTATCTTTCTAATATTTAAAAGACACTTCGAGATTTTTCTTGGATTTTTTGCAAATAGTTTCATGGCTGAAATCATCGTTGTTCAGCTGCACTAACAGATTTCTTAGCGTTTTATTAGGTGTTCTGGTTGTCCTAAGGTTTTTCGCTGTCCCGGAATTTTTTTCCCCCCTCTTTAGTAAGAGGGGGTGGACAAAAGGTTCCCGCCTGCCCACCCCCAAGTATCTAACCGCAAGGAGAAGTCCTTTCTTTTTGGTCTTCACTTCAATCAAGGTATTTTCTTGCATCTGCCTAGAGTTCAGAATGTCTAGATGCCTATACTTTTTGTGTGTGATGATACTGCATTAACTATGGGTACTTCCATTGTTATTGAAATGCTCAACTTGATTATGTTTATTCATTGTTGTTCTTGTCATGCTGTTTCCGGTCATCTATTCACGTAAGGAAATCATCAATCATACCGACGGAGATATGGAATTACTGGCACGTTCCGTGGCAGTCCCGAAAGTTGAATGAATGGCAATTCTTCACTCTTATCACAATGAGCGCTCGATCTTATGGGGGGTAATTCACGAAGACGAAACGACAACCTTCAAAATAACCAACACCGGCAAGAAAGTGGCAAAATGTCTGCCTCATGTGCAATAATCCGCAAGAGACGAAAAGAGACGAAAAGAGACGAACAGAGAGGGCCTTGCGACGAGTCTTTCTGTACCTAGCATGTGAGCATGCCAATCTCCCCAGAGGATGGATGTCACGTCTTTTCCGTCAGGAATTGTCTGCCCCTCTGTTTGCCTTATTTGGATCTTATCATGATAATCATGCCCTTTTTACCCTTTCAAGGCGCTTGACGCTGAATCCGGGTTGCTCTGAGCCAGACCAATCCTCCGATCCCGGCCTCAACTATCCGATAAAGGCAACCTTCGAACCAGGGAGAAGCGACCCGACGTCCCGGCCCGTCTGACAGCCCGCGTTTCCACGCAACTATACCTGGTCGGCGATCATATAACTGATCCTCATGAAGAACATCATCCATTTCGAGATCAAACTTTTGGGTCGGCGGCGAGTTCGCGGAAGGTTGGCTCCGGGTACAACAGGGGAGTAAATGTAGAGATGTGAGGTAACCGTGACATTGACATTGGGCCGTGGACGGGTGCAACTTTCAACCATAAAAGTTTGGCCGAGTTGAGGAGACTATTGATTTTCCTGGACAAAGAAACTGGGAATCAAGGACAACTTTTCTGTGGTTCTGCGTAGTGGAAGTGGGATAACTCGATATAATAAGTCCCCCAAAGTTGTCGTGGTTGTCGCAGCTCCGTGATGTATTTCATGATGTATTTCCATATTCGGAGTTGGGCAACGTTAGTTGAAGACTTGGATGAATGAAAGAAGATGCTCGAGGACCACGGCTCGTGGTGATACCTACCTACCTGCAAGTAGAAAAGCAGAACAGCTGTCATTGCAGTTGCAACCATGCCACAACTAGGAAGCGGTGGTCTGACGGTATCCCAAAACCAATTTTGTGAGGACCTGGAGTTGGCGATGTTCCAAGACAATAAGAACTGCTCACGCAAAGAGTTTTAAGAGTTCCAAAACCACCAACAATAACGACGCATTTCAGCTGATGAATTAGGGATAAGGTCTAACGCCCTTTCGTTCGAGAAGACGTTGATTTTGTTCTCGGAGAGTTTTCGATCAAGATGCCCGTCACCGATTGCCGATCACCTGCCCGGTTGGCAATGGTTTAGGGCAGTCAACGGCGTGCGCCAGGGTTTCGCATCCTATTTTAGGGGCGTGACAATGCCACCAGCTATGTAGCTCGGGGCAAGCCCTGGGCCAAGATCAGGGAAATGCAACTTGATCAGTGAATTGGGATTGGGGGTTGTGTGCAAATGCGACCCTGGGAAGTATGGAAGTTGGGAATCCAGCTGAAAAGAGAATGAAGAGCAAGAAGGTTTCCTGAACCAAAAAAAGAGATGAGCGGATCAAATAACAAAAGATTGGGGATAGTTAATCTCCGGAGTTCTACATACCCGCAATATGAAAATTCGGTGTAAAACATATGTTAAGAATTTGGAAAGATTACGTCATGGACTTAGATGAGCCTCCTGAATATCAACAACAAACAACATCGAAAACATGTCCAAGTTGGATATCGTGTTCGGGTTGAGTCTTCGCTGTCTTCCCAACCGTTCTTCAATCACCGCTCACAACCGGAACAACTGACAAATGGTAAAAAAAAGCTGGGTTGACCCCGTCATCGGCGTGCAGTCCTTGGGATGGGAAACTTGGAAACCGATAGTCAAACTTATCCGCAAGCGTACAAACCTGATGGGTGATGATGGATCGTGGAGGAGTTTCACGCGAGCCGCTTAAATCCACTGTGTCCCGTGCTTAAATCCCCTGTACCCACCTACTCACGTGCCTTGTCCCCTATATCAGCGTATGTCAACGCTATATAAATCTATTATAAATTGATATCTACGTACTATAATTACCAAAAATACTATAATCGAAACTATACGAATAAATAAAATAAGGCGGTTTTAATAGAGAAATAATATTACGTAAAATAATAAAAATTATATTAATTTATTATAGCTAACCCTTATAAGGGGGGTATTATTCCTCCTCCTATTATTGGGGGTATTACTCTTCCTGTTAGGGGAATTATTATTAGATCTTTATAATTAATTATATAAAGTAATTTTATATAAATAATTATATTAATAAGTTTAGGTAATAAATAGTTTTTATTAAGCTTTTTATTAAAGGTATATTAGTATAGAAGAGGGAAGGGGTATTTATTAAGAGGGTATAACGTTATACCCTAATTATTATATTTATTATTAGGAGGAGGGGGGGAATTGGGAATTAATATATAGCGTTTACTCCCGTTAATATTTTAATTATTTTAATTATATTAATAATGTTTATAATATTTATAATATTTATGCCCTTATTAATTCTTTTTCTAATTATATTTATCGCTTCGTAAGGGTATTTATAATCGATAATAAGTTTGAGGCTACTTTTTTAATGCTTTAAAGGTCTTTTCGAATTTGGGTAATTGTTTAGGCGGCCGTTACCTTCGTTATTTTTAGCTTTTTATATAGCGGCGGTTAGGTATTATAAGTAGGTTCGTAATATATATTCGAGGATATAATATTAATTATTATAGTAGGAATAGGTTAGTTATTATTTTTTATTTATAAAGTATATTATTAGCGTTTATTAAAGATTGGTTTAGGATTTTTCTTTTTACGTATATTTAGAAATTTTGTAATTAATAGTTAATAATAATATAAAGGTTAGTAGGAGGTAGTTAATATAAAAAGATAATAGGGGAGGTAATTTTTACTTCTTTGGGCTTTAATTATTAATAATGGTTAATGTAATCGAATTCGAATAATTTATTAATACGTAAAAATTGTAATATTTTATACTAATAAAATAAATTAAATTATATTCGAAAATCCTTGCTATAATTAATTATTACCCTCTTATTCGCGATAATTTCTTATATAAATTATAATTAGCGAATTATTAAATCGAGGGTAATGAAATTGGTGAAATACCGTAGTTTGGTGAAGATTTTGTAGGAGTATTCGGTGACCTTCTTCGAAATTTACGTAGTATACCGCGATTGGAAGGTTTTTTTGACGCGGGAGAGCGTTTCTTCGATGGTATTAAATAATTGGTTGAAATTGAGGCGGCGGTTTTTGAATAGGGATTTTAATAATTTATATATACTTTTTATACGATTTGTAATTTTAATACTAAAGTTAGAATACGTTTTGATAATAAAGTTAGCGAATTTATACTTTATAGGGATATACGTATTTAATAAATAAATAATAATATTTAATAAAAAATGTAAAATTAGTTATTAATTTAATTATTTATATAATAATAGATTATATTTACTTTATTAATTACTAAACTTATATTTAAGAATCTTTTATTTTTATTAGAATTTTTCCTCCTTATTAATATATATAACCGCGTATTACGTTGCTAAAATACTATTTGCGTTAATTAGTTATTACTTTTTTTGCGGGTTGTTTTTAGGAGTGTAATTAATGAGCCGTTTTAATTAGAGATTTTTTATTAAATTATTTGAATATAATACGTAATCCCCTTTATTGAGAAATTTAATAATAATATTAGATAAGAATTTATAATCGTTGGTATTATTATTATTAGTATCGTTTTGTAAATAGCTTTTATTATTACTTTGCTCGTTAAACGCCGTTCTATTAAAAGAGTTAATTTATTTTTTCTTAATATTGAACGTAACGTTTTTTATAATATGCTATAAATAGATTTAGTACTACGCGCCGTTAAAAATTGCCTTTATAACCCTTTTATATTTTTTATTAAAATTGGTAATAATGATTTTAAGTAAAGGGATTCCTTTAACGGTAATAAGGTTTTTAAATTATTCGAGGATTTAAATAAAATTTATTTCGGTCTCCCTATTAAATAAATAATACCTAATATTAAAGGTAATATAGAAGGAAGTAACCTTATAAATTTATAATAGAAATATATTAAAACGGTTAATTTTATACGTATAATTAAAATTTTAAACCTCTAGGTTTTTTCCTAATTATTTAATACTTTAATTATATATTTAAAATATTTTATTAATTATACCTTCTAATTTACTACCTTTATAATAGATTTCGAAGGCGGTAATTCCTTTAGTGGTAATTAACGTATTAACGAATTATTAGGTAGGAGTGAAGGTATTAACTTTATTCTCCCGGTTTATTTTTAAAGCGTTGAAAATATTTATACGACCGACCTTAATATTAGGAAATTCGTTATATAAAGTCGACGTAATATTTGAAGAAGTAGTTTTTAATTAGTATATGTAGCGAATAATATTTGTATTGATATTTTTAATATAGTTAATATAATAATTAATAGCGTTATAAGCGGCGATTTTTAAATTTAGAGGATAATAGTAATAAAGGTATTATATAGTAAAAAATTAGCGGTCGGTTACTATTAATTATATAGCCTTCGCCTTTTATTAATAATCTTTTTTCTTTATTTAGGATTTTCTCGATTTTTTAGTAAATATAGTAGGATTCTTCCTTTTATTATTTACCGGCTCGTTTTTAGAGTATTTAAGGTTATACCGTTACGGTATACCCTTAAGGTAATTATTAGGCCTCCTTTTAATAATAGTAAATTTAAAATTATAAACCTTTTTTTTAATTTCGAAGAGGAACGTATCGAACGTTAACTAAATGTAATTATTTAATTCGTTAATGGGCGAGGTTTCTACAATATAATTTTCTACCTTTTTAACCGTAGCCGCGATTATAGGGAGATAGAATTTATTAACCTCCTTCTTAATAGGAGGGCGGGGGGGAGGGGATAACTTCTCGAATTTTACGACCGCGGTAATTTCGAGGTTTAAATTGGGCGCGCGGGCCTTTATAGGGGAATTGGTTAAATCGATAATTTTAAGCATTTATATAGGACGAACGGTTAATTAGTATATTACCCTCCTTTAACCCCTTAATATTATAATTTACTTTAGTAATATATTGTATTATATAATAGCGATAGCGATATATATAGTTTTAATTATGTGGTATAGATTATTAGGGAATAGGTTACCCGATATTACTACTATTAAAATTATAGTGTGAGCGATATAGCCGAGCCTTTTTGGTAGGGGGATAAGGTACGTGAGTAGGTGGGTACAGGGGATTTAAGTACGGGATACAGTGGATTTAAGCGGGTCGGTTTCACGTGGGCGGATCGCGAAGGGTAGTTCCATGATTGGCTGGACCGGTCCGTGGGATGGGCCTAACGGCCCACGCAGATATCCACAGAACACGAAATCGGCGTCCTTCTGTGCATGATCCCGGATTTATCAGCGCTCCCACAGATTTTGGGTCAGAAACTATCTTCAAAAGTACCTTTGTTTTTGGCGTTACCCCGGTGATGGATACGGCGTCGTGCACGGATGGATGCCGATTTCGCGCAGGACACGTTCGCAACCCACAGAGCCAAAGGTTGGAAGTTACGAAGCTGAGCAACCTTGACAGCCCCTCGAAGCTGGAAGAAGCTGGGACCTGATCAGGAGATCATGAATGTTTGGGCCGAGTGAGCTGTTCGTGCCTGGAAGCCCCGCGGATCTTGGATGTCAAGCATCCCAGAAAGTTGTTTGAATGGCCCACAGGGTTGGACCGGCACACGAACTATCCTCCGCCTTGGAAGCCATCGCAATGATGGTGGTTGGCCTGACCCTGTTCTGCAGAGGGGGAGGAGGACCGACCGTTTTGTTATAAGACGGAGCGTTGTCGTTCTTAGGTCGCTCATATGGTCCGTCCGTCGTCTTGTTCTCCTCGAATATCTGCAACCGTCGTCAAGATGAGGCTATCCGGCTCTCTCACCGTCCTCCTCGCCGGATTAACTTCACTCGTAGCTGCTGTTCCTTTTGTTGGACCATCGGAACAGCCATCAGAGCAGGGTGGATACTGCGATAATGGTCCCAAGTCTCGAAAGTGCTGGGGCAACTACAACATCGATACCGATGTCACCTATGAGTGGCCCAATACTGGAGTGACTCGTTATGTAAGTTCGATTACCAAAGGGTTCAAAGGTACTTACTCGAGAAACGAAGCTGATACAAGCCAACTATAGTATAACTTTGATATACGATACACCACTCTCGCTCCGGATGGGGTTGAGAAGCGGTTGATCACCGTCAACGGCCAGTATCCTGGGCCCCTTCTCGAAGCCAACTGGGGCGACGACGTCGAGGTGAAAGTGTGCAACCACCTGCCAGACAACGGAACGAACATCCACTGGCACGGCATCCGCCAGTTCCACACCAACTACGCCGACGGCACCACCTCTCAGTCTGAGTGTCCCATCGCTCCCGGAGACTGCCACACCTACAAGTGGAAGGCGACCCAGCACGGGTCCGGCTGGTACCACTCTCACTATTCCATGCAGTATAGCGAAGGGTTGCTGGGACCCATCGTCATCCACGGCCCCACCACGGCCGACTGGGACATTGATCTGGGACCCGTTCTTATGACCGACTACTACCACGACTCCGTGTTCGACATTGCCCAGCGTCCGCTGGTCAAGTCTCTCGGCATTCCGCCTATCGCCGTCAACGGCCTCATCAACGGCAAGAACAACTATAAGAAGGGCGGTCAGCGCGAAGAGTTCAAGTTCACCAAGGGGAAGAAACACCTCCTGCGTCTCGCCAATGTCGGGTCCGAAGTGACATTCCGCTTCTCGGTCGACAAGCACAAGATGACCGTCGTCGCCGCCGACTTTGTGCCCCTCAAGCCCTGGGAGACCAAAACCCTGCTCATCACCGTCGGCCAGCGGTACGACGTCATCATCGAAGCCGACCAGGAGGAGGCCGACTACTGGGTGCGCGCGGTGCCCATGCTAAGCTGCTTCGCCTTCAACATCATGGACCACGACATCCGGGCCATCGCACGCTACGACGCCTCCTCGACCGCCGAGCCCCAGTGGCCGCAGAGCTCGCAGTGGCCGCAGCTGGACGTCTGCAAGGACGAGGACATGGACAACATCGTTCCCTGGATCGCACACGACGTCGGTCCGTCGGCCATCACCAAGAACTTTGACGCCCGCCTGGTGCCGTGGAAAAACGACAGCTACGCGCTCCGCTGGGAAGTCGCCGAGCCCGCGCCCTACAAGCCGCTAAAGGGCAACCCCGTCGTCAAGCAGATCCTCGACGCCTACCCCCAGCCGGCCAACGTCACGCACGACTTGATCCCCATTGACTTGACCCATCTCGAGGGAACCAACTGGATCTACATCGTCATCGAGTCCTTTTTGCCGTTATCGCAC
Source organism: Sordaria brevicollis (assembly GCA_033439795.1). Lineage (NCBI taxonomy): Eukaryota > Fungi > Ascomycota > Sordariomycetes > Sordariales > Sordariaceae > Sordaria > Sordaria brevicollis. The sequence goes on from JAUTDP010000006.1 coordinate 1,253,396, forward strand.
CCCATCCACCTGCACGGCCACGACAGCTACTTCCTCGCACGCGGCGGCGGCGTCTTTTTGGGGGATGGCCTCATCCAGCTGCGCACGGAAAATCCGATGAGGAGAGACACGGCCAACTTGCCGGCGAATGGGTACTTGGTGATGGCGTTCCAGACGGATAACCCGGGTTCGTGGCTGCTGCATTGCCACTTTGAGTGGCATCTGCATGATGGGTTTGCGATGAGTATTATCGAGAGACAGCCGAAGGAGATTAAGGAGGTTTATCAGAAGAACGGGGCGGAGGCGGAGATGAGGAGGGTGTGTAAGAACTGGGAGGCGAGTGGGTTGGATAATAGGAATTGAGCTGAGCCTGATGCCCCGGGGATATCGGGATGATGGGCAAGTGATCTGGGCTCGTTTGGTAATTTTTTCATGGATACTTATTGCGAAATGTTTTCTTCGTTCAGTTGGGTTTATGCCCAAAGGCGAAAAAGTGGTGATCTTTGATGCTTGAACGAATTGAACCAGGATGGATGGGACGTTGGTTGGCGACGAGGCGTTGTCGCGTGCGCTCCTTCCTTTTGGTGGCATGCGACAGGCTGTTGCCTGCCAAGACCGAATCAGTCCAGGCTGTGCCTTAACATGCCATAAGACTTCAGTCGCTCCGAGATCACTCGGCGATTTCCCAGCGAGGAAGCATTAATTGGTTCACAAACCATGCGAAGACATTTTGAAACAGCCTATTGATTGACTTTAGTTCTCGTCGTCTTAAATTCTGCTCTGCAAGGGCTTGCAATGGCGGAGTGATAATAACCCTAACCCCCATATCAGAAAAGTGATTCGATGATGCCTCGAGTGAAATGCCGTCGGTTTGGGGCTCAATTACTCCGGCTGCGGCACAATCATGGTGAAGGACATAGCAAAATTTCTAAACAACGTTTTCGTCTATTGCCTTGCTTCGGAAATTTCTATTCATTTCGCCGAGAATCAATTGCTGTTTCTATGAGCAATGCCAACATTTGACTAAGGGTCTTGGGTGGGTATGTGGACATGGCACAGTGTGCCGGTGAAGGCATCATCAGATGCTGATAGACTGATCTTGAGCTCGATTCTTTTTCGATAAGCATTCAGAGTTGCATGTGTCTATATATTACTTTGGCTTATCTGATGATCTAAGTTTGATGCATTTTGAACGGGAAAAGGGGTTAAGAACAAGGGATAAACACATCACCAAGTCACAGTATACAAATGAAATAAACACACACAACGAACATACACACATAACGCACAACACACAACGCAAAGAACGAACAAAACGTATGTACGTATAACACGTAATCTCCTCATTATTCATTATTCGTAACTCATTAAAGTCGTGAGAATCGTAATCCAACGGGGGTATTCCTAAAACCAAAAATAACAAACAGAACGCTGCCCTCCTAAAGCCTAGCCTAATTACTATCATGTTGCGCTTTATTCCGCAGTACCTTTGTGGTATTTCCAATCCCAAAATCGATAAAAAGAGGAAAAGAGTCATTACAAAACCAAACCTGGCCTATCATCTGTTCTCATGAGACAGAAGAAGCCTTTGTCTATGCAAAAAGCAAAACCGACCGCATTACTCCGTGCCTTTATGAGTGTGAGTGCAAGCTTAGACGATCTTGCTGTCATCGGCGCCCAGCTTGTAGGGCTTTCCGACCATGGGATCCACGAAAATTCCATGGCCGCTTCCTGTCGCGCTGTCGCTGTCGTACGCAACTCTGAGATCCTCAATCTCGTCGCCAACCTCCATCCACTTCTCGCTGACGGCCGGGACAGGGAAGAAGTGGCAAAGGAGCCAGTATACGGCGCCCGCGACAAGGAATCCGGCAAAGAAGTTGACGTTGTAGATGTATGTCGCACCAATCGGAACCTCTCTTCCAACCGCTCCAGCAAAACCAACCACGTTGATCAGGATGCCGGCAATGTAGGCGGCATACGCGCGCCAGTGGATACCCCAGGTGAAGTAGTAAGGTCCAGTCTTCCGTCCATCGTACAGTTCCTTGACTTCGAGATAACCCTTTCGGACAGTGTAGTAGTCGAAGATCATGACGCCGGCGATCGAAGAGAGGAAGACGCTGTAGGCCGAGAGGTAGGTGGTGAACTGGTTGTTGTCGGTCAGAAGGGTCCAGGGGTTCATAGCCAGACCCACGGCCGCGCAAATGTAGCCACCGCGACGGATGTTGATGTAGCGAGGCAACAAAGCAGTCAGATCAGCACCAGCGGAGACCGAGTTGGCGGCAATGTTGGTACCGAGCTGGGCCAGCGAGAAGGCCAAAGAGATAACGAAGACGCCGAAGCGCTCGGCCGAGTTGCCATCATCCAGGAACTTTTCGAGCAGATCAAGTGGATCCCAAACAGCTTCGCCGTAGATCGAGAACGAGCAGGACGAGACCAGGATACCGATGAGGGAGGTGACGGCGAAGCCCATGGGAATGGTGAAGAGCTGGGACCACAACGCATCCTTGGGCTTCTTGGCGAAACGAGAAAAGTCGGGATCGTTGACGATGAGAGTGGCGAAGTTGGCAATCGAGCTCATGATGCCCTTGACGAACTCCCAGGCAAGTTCGCTACCCTGCTTGGAAGATGGCTGGCGGATGATGGGGCCAATGTCGCCGGCACGGACAATGGCCCAGATCATGAAAGCAATGGCGGCCGAGGGAACGAAGTAGGCCTTGACGGTGAACAGGTGGCGGATCTTGTGAACAGGGAACCAGATGGCGGGCAACGAGCACAGCCAGAAGATGAAGAAAGAGACAAAGTCGGCTGTCGTGGTACCCGAGTTTTCGGGAAAGGTATTGTGAATTGTGTTACGGTCCTGAAGGTAAATAGTTAGAATATGCGTCAACTCATGAGAATGAGATGAGAATGACTTACCCAGGACTTCCAGATGGATCGGATCATGAGGTAGACGCAGTGACCTCCGATATAGGCCTGGACACCATACCAAATGCAAGCTATTTCCAAACCAGTCAGCATTGGCCAATCTTTAAGTGAGACAACGCATCATCTCTGAATGAACATGAGATGAGCGGAGAGGAGTGAGAGGCACGTACCCATCGCAGCTCTGTTGAGCACAGGCCACAAGCTACCCCAGATGCCAAAGGAAGATCTGCTGGCGACGGGGAAACCAATGTGATAAGTAGCACCGATGCGACCGGTCATGCAGATGAAACAGCCCGAGATGGCATAACCGATCCAAACACACAGCCATGACTGCCACCATGACAGACCATTCACCATCATGGACGACGAAATCATCCAGGTGTTGATGTTGAACGAGTCAGCAATCCAAAAGCCGACAAAGTTCCAAGCACCCCATGTTCGACGCTCAGGCTCCACGGGCTTAAGATCGTGGTTCGTCAACTGTTGCAAGGAAAACGGCAAGTGTCAGTCTCGGGCTGTGGTAATTCCAACGTATGCGATGACATTGAGTGAGGAGAGGAGGATCTGTGAAGTCAATCTCAGGGCAAGAGGCAAGGTTTCGCACCATCAACTGGGCCGTGGTGAGCCCTGGCTCGGCTTCGACGGCCAACCGGTCCGACCAGCGTCCTACGGCGCTGCGTTTCTCTGCCATCCTTTCCGTTTCTGGTGATGATTGGTTGGTGAGAGGACTTTGAGCTGGTCAGGTAGAAGGTTGCGTGGTCGTCGAAGAGAGTCGAGGGAGCGGGGGGGCGGTGGTTCGGCGGTGGAAGCACGAGATTTTTCTTCTCTCGAAGCAACACACGAACTTCTTCTCTCTTTCTCTCTTTCCCCCTTTTTCTCGCGGGGCGTGGGCCTTTTTGGCAGTTTTTTTTTCTGCTGGAGGATCCGGTGGAGGCGGCCCGGCAACACGTGAATGCGGGGAACGGCAGTCGAGCAAAAAACCGAGCAACAGAGGGTTGGGCGACGACGTCGACCCTCGTCTTTTTCCGTCAAACGGAGGTCCGGGTGGAGCGAGGACCGATTGAGACTCGGTCGGACGATTGGTACCGATTGTAGCCTTCTCGTGTAAGCCGACAAGGCAGGGGCTTTCACTTGGCTTTTCTCTTCAAGGGGGCCTGGACAGCGGTATTGACTCGACGAATAACCGGAGTGGGGCACGGAACAATGCCGGATTTGATCAGAAAAAATGGAAAGAGGGATGGAGCAGGTTGAGTTATAAGCTCCACGGAGTCTCTTTTTTGTTGGAGGCTGGTGTTCGACAGGTGGAAGAGGTGGCAATCCTGCACTCGGGGATTGACAGACGAGAAGGAGATGGATATGAAGAAGCCGAGGGGGGCAACAGCTTGATTTTATCTGCGTCGAGGAAGTTCGCTGCAATGGTCTGCATTGCTATGATGGTTGTCAGGTACCACTGGCATACCGACATGATATCAGGCCAATTGGACCAATCAATGCAACACTATCTCGCAGAGATAGACGTTCCCTGCCTGCATATTGAAGGCTGCAAGCAAAAGGCATGCCATGTGCGGCGAACTGCCTGCGCTTTCTTTGTTCTAGTTCCCAGTTGGGGTAAAACCGTGCTGGAAAAAAGAGCAGCGAGCTGAGAGCAGTGTGGGAGACGGGAGAATCTCCGTGCCGTCAAAGTGTATTTCCAATACAGAGTGGATTGTTCCCAACACCAGACACCTTGATGGTGTCGAAGTGGAATGGAAGCTGAGTCGAGCCCCCACGCGGCGCCACGCTAACTTGACTAGGGTGTCCTGGAGAAGAGGGAAAAAACGAGGTCCATCTTCACCCAAAAGATCGGTGAACCACGGGCTTATGGGCCGAGAGAGGCGCGGCGAAAGGGCTCAAAGGGGGTTTGGAAGCCCTGTCCATTGTGGCAGAAAGCCAAGGGAAGTCTAGGAAGCAAGCCATGGGCAGTTTCGTACGCTGTGGTCTTTGTGATTGAGGTGGGTGTTCGAGGCGAAAAAGTGGTGTTGCAAATGATATCAGAAGCAATGAAGATCATTGAAGATTTCGGATTGAACCCGGCCACGCGGGGCATCCAACGGACAGAGAGGTGCGACGGTAGCGTCAGTCAGTCCAATCGAGAAAAGAAGCATGTTGTTGGCACGGGAGGGAGAACACAAGCGGGTGGGATTTCGGTTCAACAGTCCAGGAGCTTTTTTGAGAAAGAGGAAAATTGTCGTTGGTGACGAGCGTGGCTCACTTGTTTCCTGGCCAGATCAAGCTTAGACCGGACCCAGCTTCCCTCAATCCGCTCTTGCTGATTCGCCAATCTGTTATCGGTTAGGGTTTCGACTTCCGGCAAAGAAAGAAGCATTTTTTTCGGTCTCGTCCCGTTCCAATTGTGGAGTCCAATTTGAGCCCCTCTGTCGGGCTTGGCTGGCACTTGGCAAAAAATGGCTGGCCTCCTTGGCAGCACTCATGCAGGGCTCAGAGTCTGGGCTGTCGGCTTGGATGCATATCTTTGGCTGTGCACTGCATAGGCTACCCGTGTTAGGCCTAGTGTCCGCAAAAGGGCGAAGAGATAAGCAAATAAGCTATCAACACTATCTTGCGGCTATCTCACACTATCTTGCCCCGCACTCACTGGTCTGAACCTAAAAGAAATTACTCCATCCCATCGAGTCACCCTTGGAGTTTCCATTTGACAACCAGACAACTCCCACAATCATCCGGTATTTCCCATTGACCTGTCAAAGCAACTTGGCCGGTTAACGGTGACGGACATCACCAGTTTCTCGGGCCGGCCATGGCAAGGATCACGGATGTTAACGGGCCAATTTTGACTTTTCCTCCTTCCATCACATCTCGTCCATGCCATCTCGTCATTCATCTTCTAAACTGAACCGGGTAACAAGTCTCCAGACTCGCCCTTCGTTTCTTACATCTGTGAACACCCCCTTTTTAAACTCCCCACGCGCCACGCACCGTCTCCGACACTACTGCATAGATATGTAGTAGCATGCACAATGTACCCCGCCATCTTCTGGATTCAAGTTTCACCCCAGATCCCAACCGTCAAATCGTCGGTTAAACCAGAGTCTTTGGGGCGTCTATGTACATTGCACTACCGCGCGCGGCATGCGACACCGGAACCGAATGTGGGACACAGGCTTCAAGGAGTGATCTTTACATCTGGATCGGCACATGCTTTCTGAATGTTGTAGAGCTCACTCGCACTCATTCGAATTCAGTAATTCTGAAGACCTCGACCATCGACCCTAAACTGATAAACTGTTCAGTTTCCTTGTAGCTGTCCGTCCTCGAGCCATCATGGGATTTCGACTTACCACATCCCACGGGTATAATTTGAGTCTTTTGTCCCGGTTTGGGGTTTTTACCACCATCAAGTTTCCGTACCGGTTGACCGGAGAGAGATCTCACTGTACGCTGCAACCACTGCGCAAAGTCACACCAATTACATGCCCCTCGTCCAACATTTATGCATAACACAGCATCGTCACTTGGTGTGCCACTGGTGATATCAGAGGCCTTGAGAACCACCAATAAAGTCCCAACTGGCCGGGCTCTATTCACCATCTCGGACATCCCGAGTAGGGCCACGCATGGTGTTGTCCACGAGGCTGATGATGGCGTCTTAAAAGTGAGGTTAGAGGTCGTTATAATCCAGCTGACGGGATCAATTCGAGACACCCGGGTTGAAAGCATTCAAAAAGTGCGGGGGCTTCACCAGAGTCCTCCGATAACCACTGGGCAAGGCTCGAGGGTTACAGTTTACAGATTAAGTGACGTATTCGAACTATGCTCGACACAAACTTCGAAGCAGCCGGTATCGAGCTCACAGAAACCGAGTGTCGACGTGGTCTTGTTTCTCCGTTAACGGCACGCCGAGAAAGCCCGTTCAACCGGTTGAACATTTACCCTATGCTCTCGATGCCGAGCAAGAGATAACAACCATGATGCTCCGGTCTATCAACCGGAGACATAATTTTGGACATGGCGATCTCGCAGCCTCATGGCCGGTTAGTCGGCCTAGTTAGAAGTTTTGACTCTGATAAGACGTTGGCACTTGATGAGGGAGACGCCCTTGAAACCTCAAGACAACGATGGGTTGATTACCGTACCTATCGATGGAAACCCGGCCGCATCGATCCTTCCAATTGTGAAACTTTCAAGCATGAATCGGTACGTAACTGTGTTAAAATTCCTCCGCCTCTCTTTCCCTTATTCATTCAATGTTCCTGCGTTTAGTCCGAGGTGGGAGCGGACTGGATGGGAGCGACAAAGGGAAAATTTCCGTCTCGCTCGTTCTTTCCTTTCTCCTCTGTATTGTTTCACATGGCTCCTGCTGTTTTACTCTGACTTCACCGCAATGAACAGAGAGTGATTCTGCAATTTTCAAAAGTGTGAAATCTCATCTGTGTCAATTCAATTGTGGTCAAACCAACACCCAAATCTCATCTCACAATACTAATCTTTCGTGAGCCGAATTCCCCCCCCGATATCACGACGACCCAAATGTCCCCTCACTGGGCTTTTCCGATACATCAATCGTGCCATCCTCATCTACACCAACCACAAACGCACACCTCCCCTGATCTTCACGAATCTCTTCCCTGTTCGCCAGGTATTCGTTCACAATCGGCACCTTCACATCACGGTCCACTGTGTTTGTGATGCTGCGTGCCCCCAGCTCCGGAACGTACCCCTGAGCAGCCAAGGCTTTGCAGACTGAATATCCACGCCGGACTTGGAGGTCGAGGTCCCCAACCATGTGAGCCTTGCTCACCACATCGCTAACCGTTACTGGCCTAATCACATCGCGGCCGAAGTCGGCTACAATTCGGTCGGCCACTGCAGCTTGTTCCGAGGGCGAGAATGTGAGGAATGGAACGAAGTCTGATATACGACCGGACAGTGGTGCCTTGATTCCATGATTTGTCAGTGTCCAAGATTTCACTACTTATACTCAGCGCTATTAGGAAACGAAAATGGCATGCTTACACCAAACTTTGTAACACTCTCTTTTTGGATTGATCTTGACAGCTGTTGCACGAGCTTTTGACCTTCGCGCCCCGGTTCATCCGAGAAAAGGACCTTTTCATGCTTGTTACAGAAAGCATGGATCGTCTCATCGAAAGCATTCGTTGCCATAATCCATATCGTTTTCGTGCAGTCAACCGGCGTCAACAGCTCCTTTCTGAGATCCAAACAGATTCCTTTAGTGGAGGAAATCAAGTCAGCAAAAAGACACTGTGGAAGATTAGGCAGTGAGCGCTTACCTTCTTGGAACGGAAGAAGCAGCGTGTTTCGAACGTCCTGATCCATCTTCTCGAACTCGTCCATAAAGACTATGCTGCATCTGCCGCTATGCTCCGCGAGGAAGTTGTTCAACTTGGACCCGTCTGCGTAGCCAACGTACGGCTTGACCGGCCCCCAGAGGTCAAATGCAGAATGCATCTTCGTGCAATCGACGGTGAGCAAATCCAAAGATATGAGACTACCAAGCTGACGTGCCAGTTCAGTTTTACCATGACCACTTGGTCCAGCGAACAAGAGTATCATGGGCTTTTGTGTCTTGAGGGCGAGATAACTAAGCAGTCGATAAGGGTCAGTGAAAACACAGTCAAGGCTGTTGTCAGATATAACCATCACAGGCGGAAGGACCGTATGTGCTCACCAAAGCAATCTGTCGACGACATAAGTGAGAGCAGCAGTTTGCCCAATGATGAAGTAGTGGACGCCTAATAAGGCTTCGGCCTTGTGTAGTTTGGCCACTTGTCTCTTCGCACCTGAGAATCGGTTCAATCCAGCAGCACGGTGAAGAAGGTACCGCTGCTCGAAGCGAAAGTTGAGTGTGGCCGTAATACGCCTCCGAGTTTTGGGGGTACACCACTTCTTGTTCTCTTCAATCAAGTCCCCAAGTTCGTCGATCGGAGGACCATCGTCAGGAAGGTCTCGCTCCAAATGTGAGAGAAAAGCCCTTGGAATGCTTGCCACAGAAGCTCCCAAGCCGAGAAGCGTTCGGAGAATTTCCGTTGTGTCGGTTTCGTACGAAGTTCCCAGGGCAATGACGTACGCAATCAGTGGGATTGGTTTTGACAAACCATAAGTGATGTTCACATCACCGCCATACTCTGACCACATCCTCACCAGCTCAACGTTGAGCGTCTCGACGACATAGAAAAATCCAGGGATTCCCAGGATTAGACCATTCAATTCCTCGCGGAGCTTTTCGGGCTTCATATGCTCCCGGTAGCGGGTGAGACGGCTGCGGATGTCTTCGCAGCTCTGACCGGCCTGTATGCCCCCCACAAGCTTTTCGAGGTCAAATTCGTCGTCACCTCCTGAACCGAGTTTGCTGGATAAAGTGTTGGGAGTATTTATTCCCGAATCGCTTCCGTTATCGGAGCCAGCGTCGTCGCCCAAATTGTCCGCATTACCGTCGAGGATTCTGGGCAAAGTGAAGTCCCACTCGTCATCATCGTTATTGTTATTGCTGCCTCGAGGCAAGTACGATGTATCACAACCAAACTTTTGATGATCAGTTCATGTTAGATTGTTAAACTGAAAGTTCTAGATTGTGGATAGGCTGAACTTACACCGAGATCTATAGCTCTGTCGACGTTGCCACGAGCTCTCTGCACAGGCCCAAATCACTTTAGTTAGGATTCCCGGGGACACAAGTATGGACACGGCGCGATTTTTGCTTACCCACAAGAGCTTCTTTGCTTCTTTCGGACTGCATCCGACCTCATTCATAACACGACGGAGAGAGGACTTGGACTTGCTGTTGTTGGCCGCCTCTCCCTCCTGTGCTTGACGAGATGGTAGCTGCGACTCCATAGAGTTAATTGTACTCGCGGGCCCGTCGAATTTGGGTACAATTGACGAAGTGGGATTTTGAGCGAACTGTCTAGTCCTTCAGTTATGTCAACACATTGTCTGGTCGCCACCGTCTTGGAAAACGACGCTGACTTACATTCCTCAAAACTTGACAACCCTGGTTCTGCTTTCAAGTCGGTTGTCAAAGTTTCATCAACAAACAAGGGACACTCGGAGTTGTTGAGGTGTCAAGATGTCCATACATCCGTTGCTGGCAAGGGGACTCTTTATTTCAACAATCGTCACCATAAATTCCCATTTTCCCGCAACCAAATATGCCTCGCCGTTTGCTTCCTGTCGGGCTTGTTGGCTGCCCGACGGCAAAGTCGCTGTAGGCCCCCATCGCCGGACCAATAACACCTCGCGCTTGGTGTTTTCTGAAGGAGCGCGCTGGGCCTCACGCAGGAGAACTATTTTCAATGAACAAAAACTGTTCGAACAACGCAGAGTGCATTTAAGAAAGGCATCTGGTTAGGGAAAGTGCTGGACGATATCTTGTCGAAGTGTTCCGGGGAGCTTCATGTTTATGTGAGAGGCCACATAGCAAATAAATCGAGGATCGTCAAAACTCAGGAATCGGGCGGTTAGGTCTAGGTCTGGGCCCGTCGAATATCGTTGGCGTAATTAGCTACGACCTATCGCATTTTGAAGTTGGACAAGTGTCGGCAATAGCTCATTACAAGATGCAATCACCCGGAGCCGGAGGCCGTGTCACTCAGCTGTCCTCGGTAGTCAATCGTGGACCGGTCCGCATTTGGTCAGTTGTGCAGACTGTTCCAATTCCGAGGAAAAGTGAAGAGTGATTGATGCACGAGAGAAGTCAGGGACCTATCACATGCTCACTTAGAATCTGTAGTCGTCAAACAGGAGGGGCCGACAATTTTTCTAGAACTCCATGTCCAGACCAAGCCGATAAAAGCAACCTCGTATAACCTATCGTGCGACGGGTGCATCCAAGCGAATATATGTAACATAATGACAGCGACATTTCTCTTGGAGAGAATTAATGATTGGCAGTTTGTGGTTTTGTTTTGATTTTGTTGTTGACCGTTGACCTGTCAGGACATTCAAACAGTGGAGTGGGATTTTCACATGTGCAGATATGCACCCGTCGTAATGACGTCAAGAATTCCGCTTAGCTTCAGGGACCACTCTTAACTTACAGCGGAAAGAAAAGAAGCTCCTCCTCCACCGTTCATCCCATGGATTGATCTTCTATCCCAAGTCAATTCCATCCCTTCTGTTCGCTTTTTAGAGCGATCAAATTCATCAACCCACAACTGACGAAGAGAACACCAGAATCAACACAGTCCCTTTGATAGCTGTGTTACTAACACTGCATCAACCTCCATCACACCTCCCAGTCGCCGCATGTTTAGCAACGACAACATTTAAACCATCGTCAAAATGACGCTCAAATCGAAAGTTCAGAACCCGCTCATTCACCCGATACTCTTCATCTTCCAAGTCATCCAGTTTGTACTGGACAAGCTGCTGTCGCCCACACCTCCCAGTCCCATGACACGTCTTGGTCGTCCCAGAATTGCAGTCGTTGGCGGTGGTATTACCGGCGTTACGAGCGCTGCCCACTGCATTGGCCATGGCTGCGATGTCCAAATCTTCGAGGCCGGAAAGGAGGAGAACATTGGAGGCATCTGGAGTGTAAGTGATCATCCCAAGCCCATTCCCCTTGAGGATCACAATGGCTGATATTGGCTTCTCCTCTTTATGCAGAGAGTAAACAACACCTCCAGCCTGCAAATCCACTCCCTTATGTACCGCTTCCACCCCTCTGTAAACTGGAAGCAAGGCTACCCCGATAAGCAACAGATCCTCTCTCAGGTTCGCGAACTCTGGAAGCGTTACCGCCTCGATGAGCGCACCCACTTCGATACCCCCGTTACCAGTGCCCGCCAGGACCCGGAGACCAAGAAATGGACCATCAACAACGACGCCGAAAGATATGGCCAATTTGACGGCATCATCTGCGGCGTTGGCACCTGCGGCAAGCCCAAGGTCCCTCACATGCCCGGCATGGACTCCTTCCAGGGCGAGATCCACCACTCGAGCCAGCTGACCGGCAAAGCCGCCAAGGGCAAGACCCTGATCATCATTGGCGGCGGTGCCAGCGCCGTCGAGAGCCTCGAATTTGCTGTCGAAGAGGGTGCTGCTCGGGTATACGTCCTTGCCCGCTCGGAGAAGTGGATCATCCCGCGCCACCCCATCGTCAACATGCTGCTGGCATTCAACATCTTCGGCCAGGAGACGCGGTTCAGTTGGATCCCCGAGTTCTTCCTCCGCAAGCTGTTCTACCGGGAGCTGGAGGATATCGCGCCCCCCTCGGACAAGAAGGGTCTCTTCACGGACACGCCCATGGTCAACTCGGATGTTATGAACCAGATCCGCAGCGGCAAGGTCAAGTGGGTGCGTTGCGACATTGGAGGTTTCACCGAGACCGGTGTCAAGATCAACCGCCGCGAGAAGGGAACCAACCCTAGCGACCCGGGCCACACAGAGGAGATTGACGGCGACATGGTGGTCATGGCTACCGGCTATGAGAGGCCCAAGCTTGATTTCCTGCCCAAGGACTGTCTGGAGGGAGACTACAAGCCGCCCAACTGGTACCTGCAGACCTTCCCGCCGCAGTTCCCTAGTGTCTCAGCCATCAACTGCACGTACATGAACGGTATCGGATCGGTGGGCAACTGGCACATTGGCATCTACACAAGGCTCCTGCTGGTCTTCTTGCTTGACGACCGCACGCGCCCTTACACATTCTGGATGAAGCGCTGGATCGACATGACGGCTTTCCTGAAGGCGAGAAGCCCTGTCGGACCGTTTGAGTTCTTTACGTACCTGGAGCTTATGTGGTGGTTCTTCTTCTCCATTGCTATCAACCCGTTCCGCTGGAAGTGGGCCTTCTTCGTCTTCTTTGGCCTGGGCGAGTACTTGCCTATGAAGGTTGCTGCGGCTGAGGACAGACTCCGCAATAGGCTGCAGGCTAGGGAGGCGGAAGATCAGGGTACTATGGTGAATGGCATCCACCATGTCCGGGAGGAGGAGATTCGTGGAAGGACTATGCGTATTGTGACATGAGGGTCGGCGATAAATGTGGCGAAGAAGTATTTTAGTCAAGTGTCGAGACGGAGTGACGATCTCACAGTATATCTAGATTGAATAAGGTGTCGGAGAATCCAGCTGAATTCGATGATATAACGGCCTGTATTGAGGTCCGAGAATGGCAGTAAATAGAACAACAATCCAGGAATATGTTCCTTAACCACCTCTTTACCTCTTCTTGCCCCTGTCTCTCCTGCCACCTTCCAACACCTTGAGTCTCTTCTGGTACCGTTCACCCATAGCCACTCCGCCTTCACCACTGCTCTTGGGCCCATCAGTAGTATCAAAGCCACGCTTCCTGCTCTTCTCCAACAGGGCCTTGGTTCCCTTGCGCTCACGGCCACCAGAGGTAAGCCTGTTGATACGATCGACACCAACGCCCAAGTCGCGCCAGTCCTCGCCGCCAAACTGCATCTTGCTGCTGCGGCCCTCGAGGGCACGCTGCTTGGCCTTCTCCTTCTTGCTACCCGTCGGCAGACGCACAAAGTTGGCTTCTTCGTAGGTGCGCCTCTCCTCCTCAACCTTGCGCTCCGCCGCCGTCTTGGTGCGCCGGCCAAAGTTGACAATGGTCGTGCCGATGCTGGGCTCCGCCACGGGCGCCGTCGACATCTCGTCCGCAATGAACTCGTCGAGCGTCGCGCTCTTGAGCGGCTTCTTGTCGCGCGCGCTCTCGCGGCGCTCCGTGGTGGTCGTCGGCATGACGGTCGGCGCAATACGGGGAGGACGGTAAACGCCAGAGGCGTCGGTCGACTTGCCCACGCCGATCTTGGGTTTTTCTTCGCTTCCCGGAGCGCCAGAGCCACGGACGAAGGAGGAGATGTTGGGGCGGAATTGTAGGTCGGACAATTTCTGGCCGGAGGGGGCGGCTTCGTCGCCAGACTCAGCGTCCTCGTCTTCAGACTCGGAAGCATCCTTCTCGGCCTCGGCTTCGGCCTTCGCGGCGGCTTCGGCCTGCTTGGCGCTGCGCTCGGCGTCGTCGGCGGCGCGCAGGACCTTGTCAATCTGGTACCGCAGCTTGTCCTCGAGCGGACGGACGCCCTTCTCCAGGTAGAGACGGAGCTCGACGAGTTTCTTGACCACGAGGTCGTCTAGGTCGGTTTGGTCGTTTTCCGATTCTTCATCCTTCTTTTTGCCGTTACCGGTGCGGGCCTGGCGGAGCTTGAGCAGGATGAGGAAAACGAGGTTCTGCAGGTAGGAAAGAAGGAGCTCGTTCTTGACGTCGAGGAGGGAGATGCCGTCCTTGGGAGGGTCGATGGTCGAGAGCTTGGGGGCGAGCTCGAGAGTGGATGTCAGGGACTTGGTGAGAGTGTCCAGCAGGGCTGGAAGGGTTGCTGGTGCCGCCATGTTTTCGTTTTTGTTTTGTTGCCGGTTTCGAGTGATGCCGGATGTTGTCTCTCGTACCCCGAGTTCAATCTCGAAATTTGGTGGTGGTGATAAGATCAATAATTGACCTGCAGAGAAATTCTTCTGGGGAACTTTTTTTTTTGCCTGCCGGTGTCCGTTCTTCCCTGTGCCAAGCAACACTTTTTGGTGGATGTGGACTTTTGGAGGCTTGGCAAGGCGTGCAGGGGGGTGGAACTCGGAGGTCCCACACCTTCCAGAGAAATGGGAACAATGATTGGTTAGTTGGTTCAATTCATCGAATGGACATCTGAATGCCAGTGCACTTCCCTGCGGCACACCAGTGCTCAAACACAGCGCTGTGGTGCTCGCGGTGCTCTGTTCACGGCGTCTTCAAGCTCGGGCGATGCATCGTGCCCTCTCCATCTTCTCACTTCAAGTTCGGACAGCTGTTCACCTTTCTTCCTTCGACACGCACAACACACAGAAACTGTTGTAACTTCCGACGGAGTCTTCAATTGACGCCAGTGACCTACTATTTTCCAAATCCGAGCTGCTTCTATCCACATCCCTGAATTTTACGCTTATCAACCCTTCATTCTTAAAAACCAGGGGCAGCCGTCAAGGTCCTTTTCTTCCCACTTGCCCGCCACGCTCGCCTCCCTCGTTGCTCCCTCCCCGCGCCCATCCCCGTACTTGTAGGCCCACTACAACCCACTGATCACAATATCCTGGCACTTCGAGTTGGGCGTTGTCACCAATTATACGCCAAGGGCTCCTCCCGACGAACTCCCACGTCTCCTGAACGATCTCCGTGACTTTCTCCCGACTCTCCGGGCTGCGGTGACATAGCTTTACACCTATCGACCTTCCCTACCACAGCCGCGTGTCCGAATTGTTTTCCCCTCCTCAGCCGCCATCACCATCCACGGCGAGGCTAACCGGACAACAAAAGACTAGCTATCATCGACAGCCTCGTCAACCCCTCCCTCTCTACCTTAACCTATTGCTGTACCGACCATGCAGCTCAAGAACCACGCGCCCTCCGGGGCGCTGTTAGCGGCTTCGCTCCTAGTAGCACCCCAACTCGCATCTGCTTTCTACCTTCCCGGTGTCGCGCCGACGACCTACAAGCCAGGCGACCTGGTGCCTCTCTACGTGAACTCGATACGACCGGTTGCCGCCCCCGATGCGCTCCTACACTCGGTCGTTTCCTATGACTACTACCAACCCCATTTCCAGTTCTGCCAGCCCGAGGGAGGACCAAAGAGCGTGGGCGAGAGCTTGGGAAGCATCCTGTTCGGAGACAGGATAAAGACGTCGCCCTTCGAACTCAAGATGAGGCAGAACGAGACCTGCAAGATGCTATGTCCGACCACATACAAGCAAGGGGTTGCCTTTTACGTGAATGACAAGATTAGGCAGGGCATGAGCCTTAACTGGCTGGTGGATGGACTTCCCGCAGGACAGAGGATCAAGGACGAGTTGACGGGCACCGAGTTCTATAACCCCGGTTTCCTCATGGGCCAGGTTGACGGAGACGACCGCGCCATCTTTAACAACCATTACGATATCCTCATCGAGTACCACGAGGTCAGCGGAAACCCGGACCAGCTTCGCGTTGTTGGAGTTCTGGTACAGCCAGAGTCCAAGAAGTACACCAAGGATATTCCCAAGGAGAGCACCGACGTTTGTCTGTCCAACTATGAACCGCTTTCGCTTAAGGAGGATGGCGAGACCAAAGTTCAGTTTACCTACAGTGTCTACTGGATTCCTTCCCAGACCGCTTGGGCAACTCGCTGGGACAAGTACCTCCACGTGTTCGACCCCAAGATTCACTGGTTCTCGCTCATCAACTCGGCCGTCATCGTTGTGTTCCTTACCCTCACTGTCATGTCCGTCTTGGTTCGTGCCTTGAGAAAGGATATTGCCCGTTACAACAGGCTCGATCAGATCAACCTGGACGATCTTTCTGGAACATCTGCTCTCGAGGACGGTGTTCAGGAGGATTCCGGCTGGAAGCTCGTACACGGCGATGTGTTCCGCACCCCCTCCCACCCTATGCTCCTCTCCGTCTTCCTCGGTAACGGTGCTCAGCTCTTCGTCATGACTGGCTTCACCATCGCCTTTGCACTTTTGGGCTTCCTCTCCCCGTCCAACCGTGGCTCTCTCGGCACCATCATCCTCTTCCTTTACACCATCCTCGGCTTCGTGGGCGGCTACACCTCTGCACGCATGTACAAGTCCATGGGCGGCGAGAAGTGGAAGATGAACATTATCCTGACTCCCGTTCTGGTGCCCGGTATCGTCTTCGGCGTCTTCTTCCTCCTTAACCTCTTCCTGTGGGCTAAGGAGTCCTCGGGCGCCGTTCCCTTCACCACCATGCTCGTCATCATTTTGATCTGGTTCGTCATCTCGGTACCTCTCTCCGTCACCGGTTCCTGGCTCGGCTTCCGCGCCGCGGCCATCGAGCCGCCCGTGCGGACCAACCAGATCCCCCGCCAGATTCCGCCCGTGACCACGTATCTGAAGCCGATCCCGAGCATGCTCCTGGTCGGTATCCTGCCATTTGGCGCCATCTTCGTGGAGCTCTACTTCATCATGAGCTCCATCTGGTTCAGCAAGATCTACTACATGTTCGGCTTCTTGTTCTTGTGCTACGGTCTTATGATCCTCACCTGCGCGACCGTTACCATCCTGATGGTCTACTTCTTGCTCTGCGCTGAGAACTATAACTGGCAGTGGCGCGCCTTCCTGGCGGCTGGTGCGAGCGCTGGTTACATCTTTATGAACGCGCTTATTTACTGGGCTAGCAAGCTCTCGTTGAGCGGGCTTGCCGGTAGTGTGTTGTACATTGGTTATAGCGCTTTGATCTCCTTCCTCTTCTTTATCCTTACTGGTAAGTGGCCCCTGATCTTTTTCAGACATGAAATAATGTGCTAACATAGACGAAACAGGCTCGATCGGTTTCTTCTCCAGCTGGTGGTTCGTACGCAAGATCTACTCTTCCATCAAGATCGACTAATTACCCGAAGGAGAATTATGGGGACTAGAGACGTTGTTACCCATGAGCAAGGAAAAGACGTTGAAGTAAGGACCGAGCAGACACACAATGAATAATGTTTGCTGTAACAACATATTTGGGAGAGTTAGGCGACAGCACGAACTCTGATCTGGCTTAGAGAAAAGAGAGACGAGAAACAGAAATGGTTGTTAGATGGGCGCAAGAGTGGTATCTTCATTTTGTGTATCATCAGTATTCTAGCCTCTTGTTTTGACTTTGAAAAGATCAAATATCTGCTGCTCGTGAGAGCCTTATCTTTACAACTCTAGATTCTTTCCTCGCAAACGCCAATCATGGGTATCAAGCAACGCCAGTCCTTCCCCCTTTCCCTCCAACCGCTTCCATGCCTGTGTCACCAGCCGGGATCATTCTAATCATCATCATCGTCATCATCATCATCCATCCCATCCAAGAAAGTAAACTGGCTCCTCCCTCCACCACTTCCACTCGACGAGACAGCACCCGGTCCTGCTCCAGCAGACGGTCCAGAAATACTTCCACTCCTCTCCGCCTCCTCGCGTCTCGCCCTCTCCCTCTCCCTCGCCATCCTCTCGCGTTCCTCGCGCATGCGCTTCTCCTCCTCTTCCCTCTCCCTTATCGCCCTCTCCTCGGCTTCCTTCCGCGCTTCTTCCTCCTCCTTTTTCCTCCTCTCTTCTTCCTCGGGGTCGTATCCCTTGGGATCCATCGCCCGCGAGATCAAACTCTGATAAGCTGCCATGCCGCCCATGCGCACCTTGTCTTCTGTCGGCCAGGGGTGGAATTGGAACCCTGCGAGCGGGTCAATGTGCGTTTTGAGGTCGTGGGGGAGGGCGGTTTGGTTGGCGGATGGGGGAGGGGGTGGTTGTTGGGAGAAGGGCGCTGCCGCAGCAGTAGAAGGGCCGGAGGGACCGGAGGGGGCGGGTGTCGGAGCGGCAGAGGCGGCGGGGGTGCCGGCTGCTGTTGTAGTCCCGGGCATGGGTGTTGGGGCGGCTGAGTCGAGATCCATTGGTTGTCCACCACCACCACCTTGATTCTGCAGTTGTTGTTGAGCATCAAGGTTGTTACTCTCAACAATCAAGTGCGTAGGCGGCAAAGTGGTCCGGCTTATGCGCTTGGCGTAGTTGAGCAGCTCGTGCGTGGTGAACTTGTACTTGGGCCCCGTGGCCGGATACTGCGTCGCAGGTGTGGTCTTGACTTCTTTGCGCATGTTCCAGAGCCCGCCGATGATGTCCTTTGTTTGCTGGTCAAGCGCGACCGTCTCTTGTCGTAGTTGCATGATGCGCGCGTGGTTGTTTTGGTGTCGTTCGAGTTCCTTTAAACTCAAGGCTAGCTCGCGGTCGGCGGCGACGAGGTCTTCGGCGAGTTTTTCGGAAGGGTTGTATTTGGCGATTGAGTCGATGAAGGTAGCGAGGGCCTTTTCTACCCGCTCGAACCGGGCGTCGAGGTATTTGTCCATTTTTTTGGTTTGTCTTTTTGCTGCGATTGGGAGATCGCGTGTCGTGCTTTTTTGGCGACGAGCTCGAGGTTGAAGAGGAGGATGGGAGCGCGGTGGTAGACTTTTGTCGTTTTCTTCGTAGGATAGCCGTCCCAGATTAGAGTCTAAGCGCGCCCACGCCAGAACGTTGAATTTGCCTATTGCAATTGGACGGGCGAAATTCGTGAAGCTCGAAAGTTGACGATGATGAATGGTGGGGCGTTTCAGTGCGACGACGACATGCCGTTGAGGTGCGCGCCCAGGCCTGTGACGGGACCGGGGGTGCGACGGAACTCTATCTAAAGAAGACCCACTCTTCCCGTCTCCCTAGGCTCCGGATTGCCGGCCGGCAAAAAGCTCCAGAGCCCCAGGTCCAGATGACAGTGAGAATCATCAAGCTTCTGATTGGTGCCTGAGGCCACCAAGCGATCCCGGCTTCGTCCGGCAAAGAATCTCGCGCATCGCGGTCCATCCAAAACCAGTTCCTAGTTCGAGATCTCGTTGCAGCAACTGAAGCACCAGCTCGCTCGTTCTCGACGCCATAGCCAACATGTTCGCCGTATGTGTCCCACGCAGACTCCCCGAAATGCCCGACTTTCCCAATTCGAAAATACAGCGTCGCATTTTCCACAATTGCGACAGGAAGCGATGATGGCCCCCCCGAATCTCGCCGAGAAACCGATAGCCGTAGAATGACGACAGAGGAATAAACATGGAGCTAACATCGAGCCTCGCGAACCTATTAGACTTCCGCCCTCCGTTCTTCGTACCCTGCGTACAAGAGCCCCTACGGCCCTAAGTAAGCGACGACTACCAGACCACACAAGATGGCACGCCCGCATACCCGAACGACGGCCTACCGGCAACCGATTTGGACAGGGCGGGAAAACAGCTCAGGGACAAGCTGCTGATGCGTTGGAATTAGGTACCAGTACCAGCCTCACTTCGCTGGCATCACCGCCAAGCAGGTCTACAGACTGTAGGTTACTCTTCCGCCGACTGGAGTTTTGGGAGTTGGAGCTGGTTGGGAGCTATGGGAGCTTTATGGAAGCTTGGAGAGAAGAGGAGGAGGGGCCGTATCTCCAATATTCGAGCAGTACGGGCAGGTGTGCTGGAATCAGGAACAAGAATGCTGCTGCAGTTCTTTTACGCCGGATGAAGACGCCGCCCATCTGTTTTTGGAGGAGCGGTCAGGTTATCGTGGAGAATATGACGTGGACATCAACCATGACAAGAGGCTAACTGTTTACTACAGCCTCCCCACCTCCGCTGCTTTCGGTGGTGTCGCCCTCTTCGCCGTCATCTTCTACGCCTCCGGCATTCCCCGTGTCCAGAGCGACATCCTCCAGGTATGGACATGTCCCTTGTATGGAAGATCGGGTATCAGACCACTAACAACCACACAGCACATCCCCTACTTCGGCAAGAAGTACTTTGTCCACGAGATCCCCGCCTCTGACAACGTGAGTCTTGCCGTCCTTCTGCTGTACAACATTGAGACGATAGCTAACCCATGGTAGCCGTTCTAAATTATCCCTTTGATACCACGAGAGGGCATGGTGGCATTGTTTGGCGCTGGGGATGGGATGTTGTCTGGTTGGACAGGCGCCTGCCGTATGACACGGTTTGTATAAGATACAGCATTTCATAGACAACTACACATCAAGCTATCTATATCCTCCTTGTCAACAGTACGTGGATGTTCACTAGTTTGAAAAGATATGTTGTGAGCTTGACCACAGCCTGGAACGATCTTTCGACATCAGACGTCTCGTAGCTCATGATGGCCCGGATGAGATGATGCGCACAGACCCTCTGGATTTCCAGGGGTGTGGGGCCTTCATTAACAGCTCCTTGCCAAGACCAAACGTCAACACCATGAGCTTTCTCATCACTTACACCTGTACATCATCTCAAATCACACGAGGGACACTCGAGTGAAGTAACTCCTCATCACTTGGGATACCATATGGTCTTAAATTGTCATATCAAATTTTGATGAGGGTATGACGTCCACTCGTTTCTGATTTTCGCCCTCATTTCCTTTCCTCCACGATGGACGCTCTACGTGTCCTCCTCGAGGCCTCCACGTTCAACGAGGTGCTCAGAGGTGTAGCCATCTCCGTTCTTCTAGCAAAACTTATTCCTACACCAAGCAATTTGAAAGCCCAGGACTCTACATTCATCACCGCCAGCGGCTTCCTACTCATCTACTTCTTCGCCCGCTGCTGGCTGGCTCTTGTGAACCACTACGCCCCTGAGCCATACCTAGTAAGAACACCATACCCTAGACCATGTCAACTTCACTCACTAACATCACGTGTTCAGGACGAAGTCTTCCACATCCCCCAAGCCCAAGTCTACTGTCAAGGCCGCTACCAAGAATGGGACGACAAAATCACCACCCCTCCGGGCCTCTACCTGCTCTCCGTAGGCTGGCACAAACTCATGCGCCTGGCCGAGTGCACCCCCTCCTCCTTGCGGTCCAACAACCTGGTTGCCACGCTTCTCACGGCCCTACTGGCGTTGTCTTGTCGACGTAGGATCGAGGCACAGACTGCTACTGCTACTGCTACCGGAAAAGAAGAAAAGGAAGGCTCTGCTGTTTCGTTATATGCTTACCATACTGCCATCAACATCGCGTTGTTCCCCGTCATTTACTTCTTTTCGGGACTTTATTATACCGATGTCGCGTCTACGTTGGTGGTGCTGGTGGCGTATCGGAATCATTTGGATCGGGTGGTTTCTCCTGCCAGAAAGCCTGGGTTTTTGAATGGTCTTTGGACGGTCGTGTTGGGTGTTGCTGCGCTGTTTATGAGGCAGACGAACGTTTTTTGGGTGGTGGTGTATATGGGTGGTTTGGAGGTTGCGCATGTGGTTAAGGGGTTGAAGCCGAAGCCGGTTTCTGAGAAGGATACCCCGAGTGTTTACACGGCGACGGTGGGAGAGTTCGTCGGGTTTTGGCTAAAGAGGTATGCGGTCGGTGATGTACATGATCCGCCGGTTGATATGGCTTGGCCTGATGGTATGTTTTACCCCTTTTTGCTTGCGTTTGAAGGTGAATGTTACTGATGGTGTATCTACAGATTGGGCGCTGTCTCTCTTGAGCATTGGCATCGCTGCTATTTGCAACCCGCTTAGGGTGCTGAGGCAGGTCTGGCCTCACATCACTACCATGGGCCTCTTTGCTGGGTTTGTTGCATGGAATGGTGGTGTTGTACTTGGTTCGTTCCTCTCTTTCCCTCTCCAGTTTTGTCCGTATCCTAACCATCCCGCAGGAGACAAATCCAACCATATCGCTACCATCCATCTCCCTCAGATGCTCTACATCTGGCCGTTCTTTGCATTTTTCTCTGCACCCCTCCTCGTCTCCCCCGTTCTTTCTACCATCACGGGTCTCATCCCTCGCGCCAAGAATCCCGCTTCCTCAGACTCCACGCCCGGCAATGAAGGCCTGTCCTCTTTCAGGTCAACCCAGTCAAGCAAGTCCTCTGCCACAAAGGCTAACGAGGTTACGACCGCCGCTTCCTCGTTGACCGCAAACTCGGAAAGAAACGGCTCTGCCCTCCTCAAAACCCTCGAATTTCTCATTTCCCACAAAGTCTACTACCCCGTCTACATTCTCTTTACCATCCTACTCTCCGCCGCCATCGTCAAATACAACACCATTATCCACCCCTTCACCCTCGCCGACAACCGACATTATATGTTTTACATCTTCCGGTACACAATTCTGCGCTCCTCTTCCATCCGCCTCGTTCTAGTGTTCGCCTACACATTGAGCAGATGGCTCGTCTGGAAGCGGCTAGAGGGGGACAACCCGCCTTCGCGCGATTTTGTGAACGAAGGGCGGCTGAAGAATGCAGAGAACAAGATGAGATGGCGGGATGAGTTTTCTGCTTCGCCTTTTGCGAGCCACCCCTCGGATATGTACCTTGCGAGGCAGCGGTTTGTTAATCGCAGCATCAACGAAGCCCCAGAGAACAAGAGCACCGAGAAAACAAACGCCAGGAATGCTAAACAAGACCAGGGCAGCCAAGAGGAAGATTTCCTCATCGGCTCCTTCACCACCCTCTCCCTTTCTTCGTCTCAGCCCAGCCCATCTACTTCCTCTCCACGTACCTCCACCGTTCTACTCTGGCTTTTAACCACCACCTTATCCCTTATCACGGCGCCGCTGGTCGAGCCTAGGTACTTTATCCTGCCGTGGGTGTTTTATCGGTTGTTAGTACCTGCTATGCCCGTACCTTGTTCTCTCATCAACGGCAGCGACGGTGACAACGGTACTGCTGCCCCTGCGGCTCAACAACAGCAAGAAGTGCAAAAGCGACAAAACGGAGACACACGAAACCGAAATGGAAGCGAAGAAAAAGGCTTCCTCTGGAATTTGGTTCGCAGAACCGATCTGACCCTAACCTTGGAAACGGTCTGGTTCCTGGCTATTAATGTGGTGACCATGTACATGTTTTTGTTCAAGCCGTTTAATTGGAAGAATGCCGCCACGGGGGAGATTTTAGATGGGGGCAGGGTGCAGAGGTTTATGTGGTGATAGTTTTCTATGTCTTTTACTCTTTGCAATTTAGAAGATGGTTGGTCCGTGGAGACTGAACCAGAAAGGACGATTCCGCATGCCATGGATCATCATAAGGAGTCCAGGCAACTCCCGTCTGGACTCTGATCAGATGCCTGCTCGTTCGAAAAGAGATAAGAGGTACTAAAAGATAGCTTTTTCCACTTTGGAGACAGGGAGTTTGACATTTTGCTCTGTCCTTGGGTTCCAGCTTTCGTCAGGACACTCCCTCCGTTTCCTTTTAGAGAACAAAGAACGAAGCCCAGTTTTCGATCCGGGTTGCCAACATCCGAAGGAAGGGAGGAATGTTTCGATCGATCCGATCCGACGTACCTTGATGGCCCGGACATCGATCAGATCTGCGTCCTTGCCGTTTGGATTCCAATTGACGGGTTCATGGAAAAGGGAGATCAAAACCCGCCGTAGTGTGTCTTGCATCCTTCAGTTCCATGTTCGTGTGATTCTTCCATCAATTGCACCACCTTGGCTGCCTGGTTTCGTCTGAACGGGGATTGGTAACGATATTGACAAATCCAGCTTCCTCGCCAATCAACTCGTCATCCAATCTCGCCAGACCATCTCAATCATGCTGCTCTCAACTGCTTTCATCCGTCGACGTGCCTAAACCGATCTCAATTCTCGATTACGCGGTGGCTGGGCGGAAATGGAGGCATCCGAGAAAACAAACATCAGAACAAACAAAGTAAGACGGACCGGATCACTTTTGAACTCGGAACAACTTCTTGGTACGAATCGAATTCTGAAAGACTGCAAACAAAAGAACAAAAGAAGAGTGATGACGATGCAGACTTTGGAGAGTTTTTCTTTGGCTGAAAAGTCGATGATGAGGCGGACAGGCACAGAGCGACGCGACGGGATGCCGCTGAGTGTGTGGGGCTGATATGTGGGGCTCAGGGAGCTTATTCCCCGCGCCGATCTTTCTCGCGATGACGCTTAGACTAGTGCAGGGCTGCAGGGGTATCCTGACTGACCACTCACAAAGAGCCGTTCTGCAGCTTGACCCCGCTGGAGCCTGGAAGCTGCCGAAAGCAAAGGGGTCTTGGCACCTCCAATTCGATCCCGAATTTGTGAATTTGTTGACATCTCCAATGATTTTGACTGCCGCAAGAAGCTCCTGCCTGTTGACTGCCGCACGACGGGAGATGGAAAAATTGGGATCGATGAAACGGATCGAACCGAGCTGCTGCCTGAAAGATCAGTTGAGATGGCGTTTCATAAACTGAAAGAAGACTGCAATGTGCCGTCCGTGATCGACTCTAACAGTCATCCGGATCTGATTTCTCTGCAGTTTGGCATCATGTTGACATCACCATCTCCCAGAAATGGGGATCTCTCTTGCAGTAAGGCAATGGGAAGGATCAGATGAAAGCAAACACATACACACGGTACTGGGTAGGGAGAACAGATGGAGCCTCATCGAGACAGTCTGACAGTCTGATATCACAATCGCAAACGGTCAAGATGCCAGCCTACGTCAACGAGTAGATATTCTTCTATATAAAGACCTCTTCCTCCTCCTCCCATCAACCGAGGAATAACTTCTTCTCCATCATCAAGCAACTCATCAACAGAGAACAACACAATTCTTACAACTTCTACACACAACTGTCACCAAACCACACTCCAACAAACCCACAAAACACCATCACAATGGCTGGCACTGGTAACGACAACCCCGGCAACTTTGCCAACCGGTATGTTTCCCCCATCATCCATCTACCCGAATATCACCTTCGAAAAATCGTACTAACATAATCTCATTCATTCAGCCCCAAGGAAGAGGTCCAAGCCATCGCCTCCAAAGGCGGCCAAGCCAGCCACGGCTCCGGCAACCAGAGCAACAACCCCGGCAACTTCGCCAACCGCCCTCACGAGGAGGTCCAGGCCATCGCCTCCAAGGGAGGTCAGGCCAGCCACAGCGGTGGTTTTGCTTCCATGGATCCCGAGAAGCAGGTATGTTGATACTCCAATCTTATTAACGAATGAGCTCTGGCTAACAAGCAATTACAGCGCGAGATCGCTTCCATGGGCGGCAAGGCCTCCAGCGGCAGCTTCGAGCCCGGCTCCGAGAAGGCCCGCGAGGCCGGTCGCAAGGGCGGCAAGGCTTCCGGCGGCACCGGTGCTGACGATGATGAGTAAATCAACGACTTGCTTACCATCGTCAACTTCATCTTGATTTGAGTTCGGCGCAAACAACGGGATTAACGACTTAATGACACGACACACACTCTCTTTCCCTGGGACGGGAGAGCTGTATCACTAGTTTAATGGATGGATGGATGGATGGATAACAAATGGTATAATTTGGGAATCTGGAATGGCGGGCGTGAGTGAAATAGGCGCAGGGTAATCTTGCTATTTAATTCTAGTCAGTTTACCTCTTAACAAATTCAAACTGCTTTGACGTATGTCAAAACAACAACATCCCGTTCCCACTTCTTCCTTCTTGCAACTGACACCGCTCTGCATATTCTATTCCCAAAACCCTATCCCAATGCTTTGCTTTTCATCTTTCTCTTTTTTTTCTTCTTTAATTTTTTTTCCCCAAATCACCCCCAAAACCCTACCCCCTCCAAAAACCCCTCCACCGCCACCCACGGCACCGCCCTCTTCACCAACGGCTCCGCCGGGTTCCAATCCACATGCACGCCCGCCAAAATCCCGGAATCCCTTTCGAAAATCGGCCCGCCACTGTATCCCCAGTACGTCCAGCAATCGTGCCGCATCGCGCCCGTCTCGAAATTATCATGCGGGTTGGCGATCTTATCGGGCGCAATACCCAGGTACCTTCCCGAGGACAGCTGCAGGATGCGCCGGTGTTCGGACCCGTAGGCTTTGATACCTGGTGGATCGTCTGGGTGTTCGTCGGAGGGGTGGCCGATGGCTACGAGGGGGGTGTGGAGGGGTGGTTCTGAAAGTACAAGAGGCTTACCTTGTGGTCCGGATCCGGTACGTGGTGGGAGTTTGACGCAGGGGAAGGTATACATACCAGACCCAGCCCCCCTTTTTCTGGAGTCCGATGGAGGTACTTGAGCATGCGTAACCTTCAACAAAGCCAAATCCCTGATCGGGTCCCAGGCTATGCATCTTGCTCCTACGATTCTTGATCTCGGCGTCCTTCCCTTTTCACTCCTCAGGCCTCTCCTACAACCGTTGCTCGCTTTCGAATCCGAATCCGACCCGTCATCTTCATCCTCGTTACGGCAGTGGTCGTCCTCATCAGCCTCATCAGCCACAGGCATAACCAACCAAACCACCCTCCCCACCGCCTCCCTCTCCTCCGTCTCCTCGGCAATACAATGTGCCGCCGTCAGCAGCAGGCCATCCTCCCTGACACAAAACGCCGTTCCGGCTTCTGATTGCGCAAACGCCAGCGTCGCGTTTATCGTTGTGGATCTATGTCGGCGAAAAGCTCTTGACGGGATGAGAGGTTCGTATTTTGAGAGCCGAGCGGCTTTTTGTAACAGGAGAGAGTGGGAGGTCGGGGATAACTGGGTTGTCTTGGTGGTGATGGAGGATAGGGAGGGTGGGAGGGGGTGGATGCGGGAGGGGCGGAGGGTGAGTTTTTT
This sequence comes from Sordaria brevicollis, assembly GCA_033439795.1. Classification (NCBI taxonomy): domain Eukaryota; kingdom Fungi; phylum Ascomycota; class Sordariomycetes; order Sordariales; family Sordariaceae; genus Sordaria; species Sordaria brevicollis. The sequence goes on from JAUTDP010000006.1 coordinate 1,280,332, forward strand.
GGGGTTTCTCTGGGATGGGGGAGGAGTGCTCTGCGATGATGACGGAGAAGAAGAAGAGAATCCAACAAGAGATTTGGGGGACGTACTAGTGGGACTGTGGTTGATAGATTGTTTGGTTGTGGGTGAAATTCCAGAGCCAGGGTTAGAGGAGGAGAGTGGGGTGGTGTTGATTTTGCCGACTCGGGGCCGATATGAGCGTGGTAGGCGGCATTTTTGTTGTTGTCTTGGCTTCTTCTTCGGGGACGGTTGCTCGGCGATGGCGATGATGCTTTCTAGTAGCTCGCTGGGTTTTCGCTTGTTTCTTCGAGTGCCCTTTAACTCTAGCTGATCGGCATATGGTCGCTGTTCGATAATAAGTGTATTTCGGTAGGGCTGCATGGTGTAACAGAATATCAAAAGTTGTAATCGAGTTCCAGGATCATACTGTATCACAGTAGATTTTCTGCAGGGGATGGGTCATTATAGACGACGACAGGACACATGAACAGATGAGCAGAAATGCCCATCGAGGGTGCTAGGATGGACAATGACCATTGTGAGAATCTCGAATGTGTGATGCTTGTGTGGCTCCGTAGATCTGATTGAGACCTTCCTTTCACCAAGGTCATTGTTTCGTTCTGTGAGTCCATTATGGCCTTTCAACCAAGGCCGTCCGTGGACAAAGGAAGCTGCGATGGACTGCTTGAAGTTACGTATTTTTAGTCGGCTTTGGGTGGCTCTTTGTTCGGAATGTCACGGAGGCAGTTGCAAACTCCTTCTCATCGAAGACATCTTTTCGAAGGCAACTGGTATCCTAGGAAATGAAGACAAAGTGGTCGCCATGAGGCAAGTGGACAAAGCTTGGTCTTCCTTCCGAGATCAAATGTTCGAGACGATTATAAACTCGAGAGCCATTTTCGTCGCACCTTGCATCAACATACGGCATGGCGGTTTCCGTCATTCCTACCTCCGACGAAGTTGATGCATCATCACTCGATGATTGCAGCCCAATCTCTTCGTCTCGAGCTTGGCTTTGTCTTTCTTGCGCTTCGTAACAATGCCCATTTCGAGGATGCATGTCTGAGTGGCAGTTGTTGACACTCCTGGTCATATTTTTCGGAGCTCGGAAGAGCAGGTTTTGGCTCTTTTGGGCAAAGCGTGCCGGGGTCTAGACTCACCCTTGTTCCCCTAACTTCACCACCAACGAAGCAAACAAAGCAAGCCATTTTGTCTTTCGTATCCTTGCAGTGTCCTTGCCAACATGCTCACCAGCTTGTTTCGACGTTCGGTTAGAAATGAACCTCCAACAAAGTTGAGATAGCTTATTCCGACATCACCAAAGAACCCATCCTTCATTTCAGTCAGTACTTGCCACCAACAAGCAGAAACAAGGTTATTTCAACGTCGGCTGCTTTGTTTGAGGGGGCGTAGACTTATAGTTCCGTGAAAGCTGGCCCGATATCCCGGTTGAGATCCGTTCCCGATCGAGGGCGGAGGCGCGGGAAGTAATTTCTTGGCAGACGTTTCAAAACCTTATCGGTAGTTGACAGACGCGGTACCAGAACCTTAAATCCTGAACTGCATCAAGTAAAAGCCCCGAAAGAACGGGAAGCGCGCCAATCATTTTCTCATCCCGTCTGAAGTCGACGCGATTGATCTTTCCACCAGTTGCCTTTTGCTGCGCGGCATGTGATGACCCAGCTTCAACGGAAAATCCGGGGAAATACTCCTTTAGTAAGGTAGTATGGTTACCAAACTCGTGTCCCGATTAGGCAATTTCGTCGTAGACCTCCCTCCGAGTGGTTGTCCTTGGCGCAACTCGGACAGGGAGGAGGCAAGGCATAGTGAAGAGCCTCAAACAAACTCCTGGTTGATAATTCGTGCGCGTAGGTTTTGACTCCGCGCGCACGGTCGTGATGTTTACCTCATGATCAACAGCTCGAAGCTCGGCAGTTGTAGCTTCACCTGGATGAGGAGAGGATCGGTGAGAGGTCTTGGGAATCTTGGTTTGTATAAAGATGTCAGTGATGACCAGTGTCCAAAGGCATGGATATCAGCCAGTTCAAATCAAACCAGGACTCAGCTGACACAAGACACTCACGATGAGAGCCTCCGCCTACTTCTCTTGGGCCTTCCTGCTGGCGCCCATCTGGGCTGCCCCAGTCGCAGAGTCAATCAACTCGACCAGCGAACTCTTTGCCAGGCAAAGCACCAGCTTCACTGACTACGCCTATGTTTACGTGAGTTCGCCTCTCCTATAATGCCCTGGAGATGAAGCTCAAGACTAACGACCTCCAAGTTCACAGGCGAAGGCTTCTCAAACGGCGAGCAGGTCTATATGGCTCTCAGCAACAACAATGATCCCAACCAGTGGACGACACTCAAGAACGGCCAGCCGTATCTGACCAGCAATGTCGGAACTAGGGGCATTCGTGACCCTTCCTTGATCGTTTCGCGTGATAGGAGCAAGTTCTGGATCATCTGCACGGTATGTCCCTATCCCTCTTCACTGAACCCGGCAGCAGCCACTGACTCTTGTGCACTAGGACCTCAAAGTCAACGGTCTTCCTGGAGGCTGGTCCAACACTGACATGACCACCAAGGGCTCCAAGTCCATCGTCATCTGGGAGTCCACCAACCTCCGCAACTGGTCCGGTCCTCGCCTTGCCAAGGTGTCCCCGGACAATGCAGGCATGACCTGGGCCCCCGACGCCATCTGGGATCCGGCGCGCAACGCCTTCATGGTGTACTGGACCTCGAACGTCGTCTCTACCGCCAACGGTATCACGGCCGGGTGGAAGATCCTCCGCTGCTATACCAACGACTTTGTAACCTTCACCAAGCCTGAGCAGTACATCACCGGGTACGGCATGGATAACACCATCATTGCCGGTGACAATGGCCAGTTCTACATGATTAGCAAGAACGGACCCAACGAGCTGATTCAGCAGAACGTGGCGTACAACGGACTGTCTGGTGGATGGCAGAAGGTGTCGGAGAACATTGGACAGGGCTCGTTGCCGGCTGGCGAGGGACCGTTGATCTTTAGGGACAACAAGGACCGCAATAAGGTGAGTTTCGATCAGATGTTGAATGTTCGATAGGTTGTACTGACGTCTTTTTCCCAAAACAGTGGCATCTCTGGATCGACAACTACACCAGAGGATCCGGTTACATGCCGTTCGAGACATACAACATTGCGGGCGGACAGTGGTCCAAGACGCAGAACTACAGGCTTCCGGCCAACCCACGCCACGGATATGTCATTCCCATGTAGGTTTTCCGCTTCAGTTGTCGCAGACAGGGACAAGAGAGTTGGTAGCTGACCAAAGTCATTCTTGATGTAGCACCGCCGCCGAGAGAAGTGCCTTGGCTTCCTCCTAAGCCTGGACCAACCGCCGCATCGTACATGGTCTCGCGTAGGTTCGGTCTGGCAAAAGTGCTTGGTTCGGACGAGCACAAAAGGTTGCACCGTTTGGGATTGTTGTATCTGATGACCAGTTTGGGGATATTGCGTCAAACTCTTGAGTGGATTGGGAATGTCGATGTCGATGTCGATGTCGATGTCGATGTCGATGTCGATAGTCAAGTAGTCGTCGCCGTAGATGTATCCGATAGCGGCATCATCCTATCGCAAAGTCTCTGTTGTTTTCAGGTGATATGATTTCCTGTTCAATGTCGTTAGCTGACGTTGTAAGTGCCGATATCCTGGGCATCGGCGATCTCGATGTCGAGCTTGTTGTAAAGTGATGTGTCAGCGTCGTTGTCTTCACCTCCACAGACTTCCCTTCCAAATTCCCCCGCATAAATCCCAGCCGATGCAGATGGACCGTTGCGGGTCAAGCACAACCAATGACCACCGCTCTTTCATTGTTCGCTACGGTCATGCAGCTAAATGGCCAATCAGAAGCGTAGAATTACTGAGTCCACGTGGAGAACATTCCGGGTTCTACCGACTCCATCGCTGTCAGTTGCGAACCCTTGCTGGATAGCATCTGAATAGCGGTGGTATATCTGTTAGACAAGCCGCCCTATTATGGTCATATACAGAAGCATACACTAACACTTACACTCGAGGGCCTTCAACCGAGGAACATCACAATTCAACCACAAGGGCAGGGCAGGAACAAGGTTGAGACATTCAGAAAGTCGGTCGGCCGGCTTTGAACGGCAAGAGGCATTCGCTTGTTGTCGCTTGTCCCTTCTTGTACGTATGTACTGTACTGGCCGCCCAAAAAGATCCTTCCGTCCGTCGCCGCCGCCCATTTCAAAGTTCCGATCCTTTGCGATCCAGTCGCTCTTGACCACTCATCATCATTCGCGCATTTTCTCCTCTTGGTTTCCCATGTCGCTTTCGGTTCCCAACCCGGCCTTCGTCATACCTCAACTCAGTCCTCAGCTTTGCGCCCTCTTTTTGTCTGCGACACTCGGCTTTCCCGCACTTTAATATCTAATTCACCCCTTGCGCCGTTGGAATCTAAACGGCCGCGAAACACAGCGCGTTAGGCGATTGAACATCATCCATCGAACCGAAATTCGACTAGCCGCCCTTGATAAACATCGCACTAGTACACATCGCGAGAACCTTGCTGTCCAGCCCACCGCTGCAGTCATCTTCAACGACACTTCCAAGTTCCTCGACAACCCCCATTTTTTATCGACCCAACTCCAACTCCCAAGATCGCTGAAAAGGGCAACTCTGCGGGGATCGTTCCATCCAAGCCAAGCCCACCGCACGGCGCAACCTGGGCTCCAAGGCCAAGGGCTCGGACACCACAACCGACGTCAAGAATTACATAAAGGAGGGCACCTCGACAGGAGGAGGAGGAGACGAGATACATACGAGGCAAGGTCCAAGAACCCGAAAGAGGCTTGCGACCTGCAGCACATTCTGCATCAACAACTTGTCGCCGTTTTTTTTTTGGCAGGCCAACACACAATCCTGCCGCCTCTCGGGCCTCTGGTTCGCCCGTCCAGCAATCGTTTCCCATAGCAGCCGCCGCCTCGCTTCCCACAAACATTTCCTGCCGTCCCACACAAATATCCCAACCGCGATATTCCAGGGACACAACATATCCCTCACCTCCAAAACCCTCATATCCGTCGGATACACACAACATCCCTAGAGAGTCGTACCAGGACTGTTCTGGTATTCGAATTGGAATGCCATCCACCACCATGCCGTCCCAACGTCCCTTTTTCCTGTCAACCTTCTTCGCCGCCTTCCGCCAACAACCACCTTCTTCGCTCTACAACGGTCAACAGCCCAACAAGAATGCCACAGCGACAACGCCAGGGAGCGGCGCGAATGCCCAGGCAAACTCCTCCACGAACAACGCACCAGGCACCGTAGCAACGCCACGGACAATTACCACATCATCGAGCAACCAAGCGTCGTCGTCGAGTTCCCCGTCTGGCCGCGCCGAAGGCGGCGTCATGGGACAACTACCTCTTTCCCCGCGCTCGCATCATTCGGGCATTCCCATTCCCGAAGGCAATCGACACCACCACCACCATCATCACCATCATCATCACAACAGCAGGAGGCGAGGGAGCGACAGCAGCAGCGAAGGCTTCCGAGAGGTGTCGGGAGCAGAGAAGCTATACATTGGTGGGAGGACGGCAACAGGCGAGGAAAAGTTCTTCAAGTTGGGCGTGGTAAGGAGGATCAAGAGTGGGGATAGGTTGAGTTTGGATCGATTGAGTCTGTAAGAGACGGAGAGGATATCGTCTTTTCCACACGCCAGATCAATACGGTAGTTTTTTCTTGGCGAAGAGGGAAAAGCCAACAACAAAGTACAACGGCACATACACAGCAAAACATAGCGACACGGATTACAGCATGGACATATGGGATTAGATATCATCGAAACAGTACACCGTAGCAGGGTGGTTAGGACGATGACGCTCCGACAGAATGTGGTCAAGAGGGCGTCAAGTGGGTTCTTGTTTTGGATCAGTTATTCAAGTGGGCGTTAAGGTAATTGGGCAAAGGGAAAAGATTCATACTCGGGAACGGGGAATTGGCTACTATAACATATTACAATGACATATTACATTGAACTACACTCTCAGGTATCAAAATGTCATAGGCGTCTTATGACAATGCCTAATCCAATCAGTTACTAGCGATATGGTCATGATCCTAAAGGGAGTCATCCATAAATATATCGCGAGAATCTACCTAATGCATACAAGCTCTTGTTTAGCCATCGGGTCCAGGACAGGCTGCACCTGCTGCACCTTTTTCTCCTCCAAGTCTCGTAAACACTTGGCGTTAGGTGATCAGGGCTCAACAAGATGTTGGCCCCTAATAACCGAATTTTGGAAGCTGGTCAGGCTGACTGAAGTGCCGCTTTAGGTGAGTTTGTCCTTTCAACCCTACCTATCCCTGGCTTGTTACCATATATCCGAGTGCCTTCCTAGGTTGAGGCTTCCAGGTGTACACAACGAGGCCTTACGACACTGCGGTGCAACGGCCGGATATCTACTACATGATGAAGGGTAAATGGTGATGTAAAGCGTTATGGGAGTGAGGTGAGGAGAAATGGAATTTGGGGAAGTGAAACAAGCGAAGGCCATGGAGATGGGCTGGTTTGTGAGATATTTGAGGTGAGGTGTGGAAAGCTGAAGATTAAGGGGAGGTGCAAACGAAGTGTACTAACAAAGATCAATCTGGACAGGGAGATGTTAGTGTAGGAACAGGGTTGTGTGAGAATGGACTGCAAAATACGATGAGACACTAATATATGGCTTTTGTTGGTCCTAGTTTGGCGGAAGAGGAGATGTGATCATGCCACGCACACACTGCTCTGCTTCCTTTTTTTGCCCTCTCTTCTTCTGGCGGGCAAGCTTTAGTTATGTAGTCTTCTCGCTCCTTTTTTTCTTAATACTTTTTTTGAGTTGCTTGTATGTGGCATCGCTGCTGTTGCTATTGTTTGAAAATATGCTGGCTGGATGTTGCTTGATTGGTATCTAACAACGGATGTGGGAAAAGATTTGTTGGGATGTTTATTTGATGAGTACTCTAATGCCAGAGTGCCATACTCGTGTTACGGGTGTTTTGTCATTCATCGGTCGTGAAAAAGATAGCAAGAGAGAGAAAGTGAAACTTGTATAAACAGGAAGAAAGAAGGGCAATTTGCGTCATCCAGCTCGTCATGATCGGTGAGATATTGGTAGGAAAAAATGGAAACGAAGGCAGAAAACACTGGATGGAAGAAAATAGGGAGACTGCAAGATAGAAGAAAAAGGAAAACGAGAAGTAAGTATGTGGCTCTCCTCTCAGAGAGAGATCCTCCAAGCTTAAACCAGACTGATGATCCTGGGCTCCGGCTCGTCCTCGGCACCTGCTCCTTGCCACCAATCTGGCATCCAGTTTTTCTTGCTCTCTTCGGTCTCGTCCTTCTCCAATCGATACCGGGTTACCAGGACACCAATCCTTTCGTAGAATTGTCTTGCCTGATCAACACAATGGAGTACCAGGGCCATGTAGCGGCCAGTCCGTCCTACGTGTCTCACCATGCGTAGGAAGTAAAAGGTTGACTCGGGCGGGCCAGTGGGATATTCCTCTTCAAGCCAGGCGGAAAATTGGAGCCGGCCATAGTCGCATAGGAAGAAGAGTGTGACAAGGGGCTCTAGGTATCCGACCTTGATGTCCATTGAAAGTAGCTGTTGGCATGATATTGGCACAAGAACGCCTTCGACGCGGAGTTCGTAATACCGTCTCTTCTCAGGAAATGACGGGGTATTTTGTCCGTCTATTGTTTTGTCGTGGAGCCCTAGAGACTCGCCAATAGGCTTTACTAAGAAGTCGCTATCCGGGTAGTGCTCGAACGGGAGGGGTCCAGACGGGTCTTCTGTCACCCTCTCACGAAAAGTGTCATATTCAATGGCCCTGCGGTGCCCAGGTGATTTGTTGCTGAGCGAAGCCCATGACCATGTTGGGAAAAGCCACTTTTCGCTGCTCCATTTGGGATTAACTGTGCCAGGAAGAGCTCTCAATCGCTCATGATGATACTCATATGTTGTTTTCCATAGCAGGCCCTTTGCAAATGAGCTCGACCAAACGCCGCCCCAGTAGAGTTCGCCTTGCCTCCAGCGCCGAAAATAATCGGCAAGCCCTTCTATTGCCATAAGAGCGTCGCCTAGATTAGTAAGGTCGGCGTATTGGGTGTAGCTTTGGACTATATAATGCCATTTGGCCCATGGAGGTGACTCGTCCCCATACCGAAACAGGTTACTACTTTGAGGTTTGGTATTTGTCGCTGGAAGTTTGAAGAAACAAAACTCCCCAGCTCCCATGAAATCTGGGCCATTGTGGTGAGATAATCTTGCGCAATGACCACACTGGCACGTTAAGGATCCTCGACAGAGCCACATAACCTCCTGGCCTAAGAAAATTGGAGTTCGTGGCGACAAAAGGGTTTCCTGATAAACCCAGGCACGAGAAGTGAGAGGGTATATGGCGAAATGGCTGTAGAGTTCTTGCGCGTAGAGAGAAATTGTGCCACCGTCGGGCATTGTAACATTCCGTTCGACGATGACAGCGGCGCGGTCCCATAGACCTCCATGGCAGTTGGTGGAGGTCAAGGCACCCAAAGTGACATATGAACCAGCGAAGACCGCACACATGGAGGCGGACTCGCGCTCCCAGTCTTCTCTGACCATAATGCTATGATTTTCCATGTCTTTCTTCGGGTCTGCCTGGATGATGCACAAAGAGTCAATCCACAGATAGGGGATGCCGAGGCTTCTAGTCAACTCGACCGCATCTCGAAAAGTAAGTGGGAGATCGTCGAGCGAGATGCCCTCGTTTGTATACTCCTTGAGGTTATGGAGTGTGAGCTTGGTATTCATTAGATTAGGATCACCCCAGCAATGGCTGAGTGTGATGTACCTCCCACTTGCCCCATTGGTTGGCATAATACGCACTTTATCGAGCGCATAGTCTGACGTCCACAACGCGCGTAGGGAGGCTCGACGATGAGGCATCTCCACAATCGTGTGTTCCCATACAGACATCAAGTTGCTGAAATATCCAACCATTACTTTTGAAAGGTCTCAAGTTCTGCATATAAAGGCTGCAAGATGGTTGGTTTTGTGTCCGTGGTTTGGGGGGGCTTTCCGGTCCTGTTGAACGTTAGCGTACAGACTCAGGTGTTTGGTGGAAGATGAAGTATAGAAACCCACTGACTATTGATGTAAAATGTAAATCTTCCTGATCGATGCCAAGACTGAGAAGGTGAGGGAGGCTTATACAAGCCTACCCACATGCCTCGAAGTTCACCGTTTAGGTTGATGATGTAAGCATTTGTATTATTCAGACCCTTATCAAAGCGGAAAGGGAACGGATTTTGGTGAAACAAGGTCTCGAAAGCATCGCTTATAATCTTACAAGTCAGACAGCCGTCCGCAGCCGACTTGAATAAAATCTCAAGATCCCGAGGGGGTGTTCTCCGTCTCTCGTTCGGCAGCATTTCATCGGGAATGCGGCAAACGTCACAGTCTTTGCACCAAGGAGACGCCCACGAGCTGGTCTCGAGTGTTTTCGTCTCCCAACGTGCTTCGGACACCATGTATACGGAACCGAGGGCGTTGAATGATGAGTTGAGTAGGCGCAGTCGGACAGACTGACAAGAACAGAGACGATGAGCCTTCAGGCTGCCGCGAAAAAGACTTTCGACGCAATCAAGGCCTTGTATGTAGAGACATGGACAAGAAACGTGACTTGCCTTGCTTGTAGCTGAATGGCTGAGACGCCATGAGGATTTTAGCCGATGCTACCATAGGTACAGTGCGGAAGATCGAGAATACAACCCCTCACAGCAATGACAGCCAAGCTTCGACAAAAGCCGTGGGAATGACCGAAGTGTACAGGCGACAGAATCCGTTTTGTGAAGGATGTGTAGTTGACCTGTGAAAAAAAAGAAAAAAAAAAAAAGAAAAAAGAAAAAAGAACTTGTCGACCGGTCCTCCGTTTCGAGTCGTTTTCGATGAAGGGTCATTTTGTTATGATGCATCTTGAAACCGTCTCAGTACTAGACGTTTGAAAAGCCAAGACTCAGTCGGCCTTCGTTGTGTTGTTCTTGATGACAGTGGATGACTGATGTTGACAACGCTCGTTGTTTCTGCACAGTAGGCCCACTGAAGTTTGCTGTGTGAAGAGGCGAGCTATCATGCCAGTTCTCCGGAAAGAATAATAGCCGGTTCAGGAATTGTACTGGGAGAGAAAAAGAAAAGTGAAGGATACAAGGAAGGCAGCGATGAACGTGAAGGTGAAATATAAATTATGTCAGATGGCGATGATGATATGAGAGAGGATTCGGATCTCTGGGGCTTTGAGAGACCATCATCTGTGGCAGGGTAGAGGTATATATAGCCGCGAATGCCAGACAGCAAAATTCAGGTTGGCGACGGAGCCTTTGTTGAAACTAGAGAGCAATACGTGGGACAACGGGACGTGATTTGATCGATACAAGGAATGAAGATGATGATGTTGAGAAGAAAATGCAAAGGAAGAGAGCACAACCGCGAGATGGTGGTTGTTCCCTGGTGAGAAACACCACGTGATGACTTTACATAAGTCGCCGTGTGTCGCGGCTTCCCGCTTTGTCAACAGCGATAAGTGATAAGGGACGTCCGAGACTGAAAAGTGTAGCCAAGCAGATAGCGATTCCACGCAGCGTAAGTGCAAAGCTAAACAGCACGATGTACCGATATCTGTCAAGGGCTGGTCAAGGGAGAGAAAGCAGGTCTTGGCATCCTTGCACCTTTATTCTCCGTCTTCGTTTCACCTTCCACTTGATTCATTTTCACCTTCAACTTCCAGGCTCACCCCAATCTTTGGAACTCGACCGAAGACCAACTGGACTCATGACGTCAAGCACAAAGCTGAGGCTAGCGCTTGCGGATTCACCAACACATGTCTTTATCCACTAACAGCCGTCGACACCTCGTTATCCCCCTCGAGATGGAACTCAATCCACGGCCAACATCCCGAAACAAAAACTTCAGATATGTGGCCGGGCACCCACACATCACGGCAGAGTCTCCCACTCGGCTGGCCAGGTGTAAAGGCGGGGATTGTACGAAGCCCAATCCCATCCTGAGGTGCTGGAATATGCCGCGCCTCGTTGAGACCTTCACCAACCAGCCGTGCTCGGCTTTGCCATCCGGTGGACCACCCTGGCTGGTTTCAGGCCAAAGTATCTACATGTGAGTAATGAGCCATGGGATGACCTCGTTCCGTGCGCATTCTCCTTTGATCTCATACTTGGACTGATGACAATTCAACTCCGCGGGTGGCTGGCGTTGGTGCCGGCCAAAGGATGAATCGTGGGGACTGTTGGTTCCAACATCAAAGGCTCCCCGTTTCAACTCACCTTACCCAAGCCCGCACCAAGTGTCTGGTGTCGTTGGTCTGCCCGTGCCGCAAAAAGGCTGTATTGAGATCCTTTGGTCACAGGCCGCGTTCGGAGCGGCAAGCCCGTCAGAGAAATGACCAAGACCATGGCTTCCCTACTAACACGTTTGTGTGAAAGAAAGAAAGGTGTTCATGTTAAGCCATCCTCTTCGACATAACACCAACAAATCCCGCTTGGATACCAAAACCAACGGTCAACCCGATGCCCACAGCTTCATGCCTCGCCCATTTCTCAAGTCTCGAACACACGTTGGCAATACGAACATCCAACTGCTAAAGTACCTCCAGCCGCACCAGCATTCATAAGCAAGAGAACAATGAGAGCACAGGACGCCTTGATCTAACAGTTCAAGTTGGACAACGAGCCGTTGCAGGTGAACCAACAGCAACCCTTACCACGATGCTGTAAGCGCTATGTTGGAATTCTACAAAGAAACTGATGATGTGCGGCGGATTGTTAGAGGTGAAGCTCGAGCCGAACTGACGCCATGTTGCTCTTCACTCCATCGCCAACATCACCGACGAATTGCTTTGAAAACGCCTGACCTCGTGGAGATGGAAGTGCATAAATCACGGCAGTGTCCTGACCGAGGAGGTGGAATCGACTTTGTCGTCACGAAACGCCACATCTGCTTGACAAACCACCACAAGCCTTCAACACTCACGCTCCGGAAACACTACCATACCTTCCTTATTTGACTCCCGGGCATCAAAATTACATTCTACAATATGGATGGCGCCACAAAGTTGCGTGAAATAATGGATGAAATCCGCCCTTTTGGTGATACCAATGATCAACCCTGGGATGTCGTTCCCACCATGCCGTACTGGCCCTCGGGCAAAAATGGCCCGGTCAAACTGTTCATGTTTCCTAAGATCTGGAACTTGGGCACGACCTCCATAGCCACGGTCCCCGTACCAGAGCATGCAAACAACGTTGAAAATTATGCCGGACTTTACCAGGCGCTGCGCAATAGCCCAGATGATCCAGAGGGGAAGGATAACGTGTGCAGTCCTAGAACCACTCTAAACACGATCGTCGTTCCTGGTCCTCTCAGATTCCCTTATCACTCATTTGGCACACAGATGGTTTCCTTCTAGCCTGTATGGGTTAGACACAATCTCACCCACCAATATTCAATCCTTCATACATTTCCGTACAAACAAAAATATCCATAGAAACGGCTTCTAGGATGATCCCACGGAGTTTCTTACGTGACGGCTTGCAGATACTCTTAACCACCGTTTTCACAGATGTTATTTGTATACCACCTGGCTAATTATCATTCCAGACTAGGTAGATACCTAACCGGCCGAGGATATCGGTATGATGGCTTGACACCACTGCCACCCCTCCATCAAGCAGGTTCTCAGAGGCCTCGGACACTCAGCCACCCTTCACCCCCGCAGCTCTAGATTTGGCGGCAACATATTCTACCTTCCTTCTCTTCTTTAAAAGCTTTTCTTGATTGAGACCACAAGGGACGGCAGGAAAGAGATGCTGACACGGGAAGAACCGAACAGGGTTCCCAACCTTGTGGATATGCGTGCGGGCCGTCCCGTTCGGACGCCACAATCGAGCGCACCCACACGGCACTGTATCGTCAGCAGCGTAAAAAGCTGTTACCCTTAAATGGGATATATAGTAACCAAACCGTACCAGGTGAACGAGCAAGTTCCGCTAACAGAGTTGTCAGTAATTCTTTCTGCCTCGGCACGAACTTGAATGCCCACGGGTTTCGTCGTCAACATCTGGAAAGTCGAAGATGGCAACGCATTTCCATGTTCATCCCGAGGCTTATTGTGTGGCAGTGCGCAGCTCTCCCCATCGCGTGGAATCATGGGATGAACCGGAGAAGTGTGCTTTGGATGAAGGGATGCCAACTTGAGATTCCGTCTCAAAGAACTTTGTTAAGTAACTGCCCGTTGGACTAACTTTGTAAAATGCGACAAAACCAAAGAAACCGCCGTATTAACTTGGTTAGATGTGTTCTTTTGTTTCATATCCCTGAACAGCCTATTTACTATCCCATTAATCTCGGAGTGGTTAGGGTGGTGGCCGCGTTGCGCTCACCTCCCAGCTTCATATGCTACAAAACCCGACTCAAAAATCATCATCAAAAAAGGCAAGATGGCCGAGCGGTCTAAGGCGCCACGTTAAGGTTAACCCTTAATTCCTCTTCTCAGAGAAAATCCGTGGTCCGAAAGGGCGTGGGTTCGAATCCCACTCTTGTCAAGCGCATGCGATCAACCGAGCTCGGGTTGATTTCAATTTTTTTCTTTTTTTCGTTTTGGTGCAGTTTTCGCAACTCCAGGTTGGTGGTGGTTGGCGAGTCATGACATCAAATGCCCGCCCACTCCTATGTACAGATGATTTCCACTGAGAAACCGCCGTATGTGACCGGTTCGGCGTTGACATTATTGTTAGCATCTGTCTCTTTCGACTTCCCCTTTGTTCTTTTCTAAAAAAAAAGTCCGGTATACCTCGCAGATGTCGTCCACCTTCACCTAAAGCACGATGTGATAAACTCCCCGTTCCCGAATAATCTTCTCTTCACGCTCCTCATACACCCCATCGTACTGAATCGGGTACACCACATAATGATTCTCATACTCAATAACATCGGCAATTTTGAGCGAAGAGGGGAATTCACTGATGATATGTTGGTGGATGTTGTCTGCGGTGATTATGGGTTTCCGAGCCTGTTGATTCCCATGATTGCCATTGGCATTGACAACATCGGAATCTCCAACGCTCGAGTTGTCCTCCTCCTCCTCAGAAGGATCAGGATCATCCCAAATGAGACCGCTGCTTCCCTGACCATCATCATCACTATCCGCTGTCATCTCCCGCTGAACAGGCGTTCTAGGCCTATGCAAACTAACATAATGCAACGGCACCTTTAAATAAACCAAGTTGATAAGTCCCGCCAGGCAAGTTAACATGCGACTGCTGGAGCCAAAGCGAGAAATAAGTTGATTTTCTTCCTGGTCAATTGGTTCCCTGTACCCGCTCATCTCGAGGCGCGCGAGCGAATCTTTGAACAAGGGGAGGATCGTGTTCCAGTTGTGTCCCCCGTGGTGGTCGTGGTGGTAGTGGTGGTTGTCGAAAGGGAGCAGCAGCACGCAGTCGTCGAATCCGTTAATCTGGAGATTTCTTAGTCGCGGTTTGCCGGCGCGGAACCACTCAAACAGCCTATCCATTTTGATTCCGAGGTTGGTGGTCCGAAATCTCCCCTCCCCGGCCCCCCGAATGTTATGATGATGGTAGTAGTTCAGCGTGAGGTCTTGCACGGTGGACAGGCAAGAATACCAATGGTTGTCGGAAAACTCGGTGTTAGACAGGATCTCAAGGAAGGAAGCGTCGAGGACCAGTTTGGTTATGGGAGTGCTGGCGCTGCACTCCCGGAACACTGCTCTGCCGTACTGAAACACCTGTCCCCAGCGTTTCCACGAACTGCCGCCTATGCTGAGTGAGTGCAGAGAGGGCGAGAAGTGTAGGAGGAGCGCGAGGATGGTGTCCGTTATTTCGATGAATACGTCGGGGCGAAAACGCAAGAGAGTTTGCTCCACGTTCTCCCGGTATGTGTGGTATAAATCACACAGAGACTCCAGGGCCCAAAACTCGTCGGTTCCTGGTTGTTGTTCGCTGATCACGGGCCCAAGAAGGTTGAGAAAGGCGGTTGCGTCCGGTTTGTCGCAGGGGTGACTGTGTCTTTCACCTGGGGAATCGTGAGGATAACGCTGCCCGAGGTATTTACGATGGCTGACGACGATAGTGCGAATGTATCCGCGATTCTTGGGATAAAGAAGCAGGCTTCTGCATAAGCCAACCAGCGTCCGAGGCCTGTTGAGGTTGATGTTCTCAAACAGGGCGCGCTGTGCTGGAGCAACCATGGACCTCGACACCAGTGACAGGGCGCAGAGAGATATTCGGCAGCAACGCCTGCGTTTGCATGGTTGGTGTCTGTCTTCCCATTTCACGTAGCGCATCCAGGGAGGCTCTGAGCGGGCATCTTTCAATCCGACAAACTGACATATGCGTTCCCGTATCTCCAGTGGAACTCTTTCGAGAGGTGATTGGCCCGGAAGGGAGGAGGGTTGGCACGATGTGGTTGTGGCCGTCGATGTTGTTGATGACGGCACGTCAGAAGCAGATTGGTCATCCTTGGGAGCCGCATTTGAGACGAGGTTCATTGATGAGAGGAATGGTTGAAGGATCGTTCGCAACTGTGATGTGGACGTCAATGGTGGTCAAGAACGGCAAGGTATCACGTCTAGAGGTAGTCTTGGCTTAAATCCGATCGCCTTACCTCCGATTCCTTCGGACGTTGAGAAAGGACCTTTCGAACCTTTCCACAATATGGGCAGGGTTCGTCGATCACTTCTACAGCCACTCCGGTTTTAGAACCGTTGTATTGCTGTCGTCTCATGGTGGCGGTTTCTTTGTGTCCAAGATTTGTTATGTTACGGTTAGCAGTGACATGTGTTGTCGTGTCCAAGAAAGAGCCTCCCACGCGGGGAAGTTTTTAAGCATGGTCTGTCCAATGGCCAAACAGCACGATGCAACCTTTTAATTGGCCAGAAAACTGCATTCAGTTGATATCTCCGACGGGAGTGCTGAGAGGTCAATCACGAATTTGACGACAAGAAATAATAACACCTAGAGTGCAGTGCAGCCCTAAGACCGAAACATGGGGTGTGACATCTCTTATCTCCGAAACATTGAAGCATATCATGATCCAAGACGTCGTCTTCTACGACACTGCAGGAACCATGCACCCACCGAGTGTCAATCATATTCCGGTTGTGTAGGTGTACCAAGGGAGGTTGTCATGATGTTGGTCTTGGCATGTAACCGTGGGTGTGAGGTTGGGTGAGCACTAAACACCTCCTCTCTTCAAGAGAGTGTCGGGTTTTGACGTGAGGAAGGTATAAAAGGTCAGTATGCTCTGCAAGTTGAAGATTGTGAAAGTCAATCCAGCATCATACCCTTTGACCACTTTACCCTTCTTTTATCCCAAAACCTTGACACACCCAAGCTCAAAGCCAAACTCCAAAACAAGACCATCTCAAAATGGGATCCACAGAGAATGGCTATCATCTTCCGGCAGATGCCGTATGGTTCAGTAAGAAGCCTCCCGTTTCCACTGCTTTCCTGGTGCCAGCCTCCCTCTCCTCGGCTCATTACTGACACTCCCCCAGTAACCGGCTGCTCCCAAGGCATAGGCCGCGCCCTGTGCGAACTTGTGCTCGCCAAGGGCCACCGTCTGGCCGCCACAGCTCGTAACCCCACGACGGGCCTCTCTTACCTCTCCGAGGAGTCCACGCCTTCGTCGCGGCTCCTCAAACTTCCTCTGGACGTGACCACTCGCTCGTCCATCGACGCAGCGCTCGACGCCACTGTAGCGCACTTTGGCCGCATCGACGTGATCGTCAACAACGCCGGCATGTTCATCTACGGTAACACCGAGAGCGCGGACGAGGCCGATGGCCGGGCCCTGTTCGAGACGAACTACTGGGGCCCCCTGCACATCATGCGGCGAGGCGTGGCTATCATGCGCGATGTGAACCCAAAGTCTTCGTCGTGCGATGGCGCTCAGGGAGGCGTGATCTTGAACGTCACTTCGGTTGGTGGGCGCGTGGCATTTGCTGGGTGTGCGTTCTATGATGCTAGCAAGGTCGGGTTGGAGTCGTCTACCGAGTGTTTCGCACAGGAACTCAAGCCGGAGTGGAACATTCATCTAAGTTGCATCCAGCCGGGTGCCGTCAGCACGGGCTTCATCGCCGGAAGAAAAAGGGTTGACGAACACCCGGCGTATTCAGGGTATGAAGGGAGTCTTCAAACCATCGACAAGTACTTTGATGATCCGAAGGCACCTGAAAACTGGAATACAGCGGAGGGCATGGCAGAAGGTATCTACAAGACAGTTAGTTCGGGTAAGGAGATTTTGAGGAGGGTGCCACTGGGGCCAGATGCCTGGGGCACTCTGATGGCGGACCACGAAAGAAATGGAAAGGAGTTGCAGGCTTCGAAGGAACTGGCAATGAAAGTGGGCAACGCAGAGGGTGCTGCAAACTTGAGCAATTTGGTCAAGTAGACTAAGTCTATTATTCTCTTCCAGATACCAAAAGGACGATGACGAAAGAAATAGTATGTAGGGGTATCCTGTAACTCTGCAATGCTTTGCTAATATCCAATTGTGCGCCATATTCTCCTCCAGCTCCCCTTTCCGTCTGTTATGCTCGATTATCTCGACGTGGTCTCGATGACCCAGTCGTCCTCCGCTCTACTCTTCCAAGGCTCAATTGGGTGTCGCGTAGCCAGACGTTTTCGTGAATGTACGACTGACTTCCTTGCCGGGTGGCTCCTCTAGTCCCTGCCGGTAGGGTGTCTGTAGAGGACATACCAGGCGTGGATGATGCCAGGGAACCAAGCCAAGATGGTCAAGAGGATGTTGATCCAAAAGTCGACCTTGAAGCCGCGGTCAAAGAAGACAGCCAAGGGTGGGACGAAGATGGCGAGGATGAAGAGGATGATGTCGGAAGCGCCGAAGCGTCTCTGGGTAACGGCCGGAGTGGTGGCTACTGACTTTTCGTTGGCATAGGTGCTTGCGGTGTTTGGACGGTTGCTGGCTGGTGCTGTGCCGGCAGCCGTGGTGGCGCCGTATGTTGTGCCCGCGGTTTGGTGCCCGGCTTGGGATGTCATGGGTGTGCCAGCTCCGGCAGTTCCAGCGGTAGGGGCAACGTGATGGGACTTTTCCGTCGAGGTGTTGGGGACCGTGGGAGGTGCCGCATATGCTTGGGACATGGAGCTCTGCATCTTGGAGGCTTGGATGTGGTCGATTTGTGGCTTTTGGTGAAGTTGATTATTAGGTGTCGAGGTAATTGATGTGACTTCGATTGACGCTTCTAGGTATTGCGCAGTGGTTGTTGGTGATTAGGTAGAATATGGACAGTGGATGTTCGTGTGGTGGTTCGGTCAAGATAGGTCAAACTGCGACGCTAGGAATGGGGGCTTCTGCCGGGCTATTTCTATCTCCCTTTCGGTCTTGACTTCCACCCCTTCAATGACATTGAGAAGGAACCATGAGATCACAAGGCAAAGTTTTCCCCATCACTTCCGGAAAGCACGATGGTGAACAGGTTCAGTGGAAGGAGCAACAACGGTGGTTGTGGCGGATAAGGGTCCAATGACGTCATATTTGAGGATGCCCGCACCCACAAATTTCTTTGACGACGACAACGTCTGTCGATCCTTCCCGTCATTCTCACGTTTTCACGCTACATTGAGTCAATCGCTCTCTTCCTGTTCGTTCTTGCCGTTTATGCGGTTAAGTAAGCCGAGCATGGAAGCAATTGCGGAAAGACTCGGCGTGGATATCAGCGACGACCGACGAGCCCTCCACACCGATATCGCAATCCAAGATCAAGGAGAAAACATACCGAGAACATTTTCTTTCAACTTCACGTCGACAGATTGACCAACTGACTGCAAGCCATCTCGCTCTGTCTTTATAGAAAGGATGCTCCAAAAGCGCGCCTTTCCAACCCTCTCAGGACGCACCTAGACATCATCCCCGATTCCACACTCTGAAACGGCAGTCATCGAGGCATGCACCAGTCCATGTGATTTGGCGCATGGAGTTTGCTGTACAAGTCATGGTGCTACTCAGGTATTTGAAAGCAACACTGGACGCGACGTTTTGACTCTATGTCACATCACCCAACAACATGTCTTTCAAGTGTCACCGCAGACACGATTTTCCCCAGGTATGGCAACATATAGGCAGGTAGGTTGCCGGATACAACACTTTGCGTATGTGATAGATCGCAAGAACATCTGGCAGTCATGGTAAGTCCCGGGTCCTTTTATTTTTACCACCAAGGGAATGTTTTTGTGAGTAGGTTGAACTCTCTTCATAGTCTTCTGCTTCTGCTCTAGTTTCAACCGAGCAAGACCGAGAACTCAAGCTCTAGCTTTCCAGTTTCCACCACCAAAGAACATGGCGCAGAACCCGATGATTCCCGCTATGACACTTCTGTTATATTACATCGTCTTCTGGGAAAGACGACGGGCCACGCGGCTACTCTAGGGCATCAAAACTAATCACTCTCCAAGGGACCTCTCTATGTCGTTAAGCGTCTCCCAGAACTGTTATAATCCTTAGCATCCCCTTCAACTGTGAAAACCGATCCACATCCTGTAGCCCATACCATCTTACCGCCTCTGCCTCTGATAAGTTTGCGGCGGACATATCTCAACCCCCACTCCTCCTTTCTCGGATATACGCCCAAGTACTTCCTTTCCTCCTCCGGTACATGATCCCAATCGGTATACATTTGGTACAGGCTTCGCCACTCAAAACCCTCTGGTACCATTCTCTTCGCCTCGTCCATTGCCGCCACGCGCAAGAAGATGCCTTGTACGCCACCGTGTCGGTCGAAGTCATTGGGCTGTCTGGGGTCGGCGCGGGGTTCGTGCTGTGCAGCCCAATCCTCATACTCCTCATCCGTCATGACTGGGATATAAGTCCCGTCGCTGAACTCATCGAATCCCGTCATCTCTGTCTTGACCTCCCGATACAAGTTCAGCGCTTGAGGCGGTCTATCCTCAACATCGAGCATGTGCGTAAGCCACGCCAAATCATTTTCCTCCTTACCATCATTTTCAGCCATATTCATCAACTCATGAAGCCACTCTGCGAAATACGAATAGTCCGGGTCGCGAGGGCGCTCGTTGATGTTTCTTGTCCCCCATTTTTCCTTGGCCCTCTTTTCAATATCCTCCACAAGTTTCTTTCCCACGCCCTCAAAAATTCCCGACGCCTCTTCTCTGCGTTGCCGGGTTTTAGCTTCCCAGTACTGGCTCATGTCCAGGCCCGCGCCCAGCTTCTCATACCCTTCGTAATCGCCTATGGCGATCAAGGCCCTCGCGCACCGAAACTTGGTTCTTTCCGTCGGCCTCATCCGCGCCATGGCCAAATACGTACACTGATGCGCATGGTCCGGAAACCACATGAGAGTCGGCATGTCCTCCTCGGGCGTATCCTCCTTTAACCAAGAGAGATCGTTGTGCATGACGAAGCGGGCATGGATAAATGGCATCAGGTTGATGCCCAGCTGTTTCTGGACTGCCAGTTGCTCTGGGGATGCCCACCACTTGGCAAAGAAGACCGAGTGGTAGATGCCACGCACGACGCACTGCAATTCGCCAGGGATTATGACACCAGGCCGCCGGAGACGCGAGTACCGCTCAATATTACTGGACCAAGCGGCCATCAGGATGAGGAGGTTCTTGTCGGCTATGGAAGCGGCGTGAGATGGGAGATCTAGCGGGAGCGGGGCGTACAAGAGCCGGAGGGTATCTTCGGAAACGGGAATCTGGGAAGGGCGGAGAGCGTTCTTGTCAGGGGAAAGGTTGCGGTCCTCGGTTATGTCGAAGATTGGGGCCGGGATTGTGTGAGGGTTGAAGAAGTTGCCCGGAGGCATGGGGTACTTGGCAAGAGTTTGACGGGTACATGTGTTTCCCATGAGGAAAACTCCCGGCCTGGGATCTTCCGTCCGGATCTTGAGGGCGTAGTCGTCCATGATGGCGTAACGGGTTGGTTGGCGCATGATGGACTCGTAAATGACTTTGCTTCCGGGTGCAGAACTATCACGGGCTTCCTCTGCAATGGCAACCTCGGGCAAAAGATCGAGCTCGTCGTACAGAGCGGTGTAGCCGGCCATAGCACACACACGTCCAACTTGATACTGGATGGCTGGCCGCGTCTCTCCATACCGGGCGATAAGTTGCCGGAGTGTTTGCTCGCTGGGCAGGTCAGGGTGCCAAAAGCAATACGGGAATTCTTCCTCCTTCTCCATCTGCGGGATTTCGCCGCTCATGATGGCGCGCGCGTTGAGCGCCCGGGTGATGGAAGGGAGCTCTGGGGTGCCGTGCAACTCAATGGCAAAGCCGGTGTGGTGTCGGATGCCGCGTAGCAGACACCACTGGGTGACTTTGGAGGCTAGACCGTCGGGAATGTTTTGGCCGTTGAATGCAGCTTCATTTTTGGCGAGGTCGTCGGCTGAGAAGTCCATCATCTCCATTAGGGAAGCGAGAGAACCTGCCATGAAGGTGTTACGGCCAGGTGGTGTAGGGTTGAAGGAGGACTCAAATCAAGGGACGGACTCGGCGGGCAGTGTCACTTACTCTAGTCGACTACACGGGCAGTGCCATACAAATCCCTAACCCTCAAAAATGTTTGCCCAACACAGTTAATTACTGTTAGTATAGCTAACGTGAGGACTTTGTAGTTAACGAGTTTAAAGCCCGCCACGCCGCGCTACGCTACTTTGAAGGTATCGCTAAATGCAGTAATATAGTGCGCAATCTTTCCGTTTGGGAGAGATTAGAGGAGATTGGGCGTACTTTAACATTATTCTTGATAATAATAAAGTGATGTGGTTGTAACGGTTTGCTCAACACCAAGAAATTATCACCGCTTATTTAGGGGATCCCTTATTTAGACTATGGATATTAAGGGTTAGGGATTTGTGTGGCACTGCCCGTGGAGTGAAGCCCTCTCTGGTCGACTATACGGGCAGTGATACTGCCCGCGGAGAAAAACGACACTGCCCGCCGAGTCCGTCCCCAAATCAATGTCAAGGGTGTCATGGAGGAAATGGAGGGACAAAAGTCGTGAAAGGGAGGGAGAGAGAACTGACCGGGCTTTACAGTAACCTCCCCTGTTAATGCAAGCACCCCTTTATGCAAACACATACAAACGTCCCCTGTTAATGCAAAGGTTTTCTGGTGCCGCAATTCCCAGTTTTGTATGTAAGTGCGGCACCCCTTTATGCAAAACACCACTTAATGCAAAAGATTTGGACCTTTCCCCATAGTGCCGGAATTAGTTGCATTAACAGGGGAGGTTACTGTATACTTCTAGGTGGGCACGGTCGGTCTAGATTACATGGACATGGACTGGAGGGTCGTACCCGCCGCCACTGCAGGGGTCAGACACACAGAAGAAAGAGAGAGGCACCAGGATTGCTTAAGGGTGGAGCAACGGTCTACCTGAAGGAGTAACGCAGGTACGTAGGCGACCCACCACAGTCCCTTTGTTACCGTATTGTCTCGGGGCATCCGGATTGACTTCTCTTAGGTAAAGAGGCTTAATCTGACCGAACGCTCACACATACTGCAATATTCATGCTCCTCAAAACTCAGCGCATGCTATCGATTATGGAGTGTTCCGGGCTCAAACACTAACATTCACTATCTTCCGTACAGGTCAAAGAAGCAATCTTCGCGCAGCATACATGAGCTTTCTGCTAGATTAGGCCTTCTTACCTAAGAAAACTCGATCCGGATGCCCCGAGACAATACGGTATCATATGCCGGTGGTTGAAAGGTTGACAAATTATATTAGGTTATGAAAGGCCACCACACCACTTATCCAGATGGACACAGTTGATGGTAGAATTACATTACTTTCGCAGCCAGGCGGCGGCCAAGGAAGACTACACACCAGTCGATCTTCTTTCGCTGGGCCGATGTGTAAGGCTTTTTTTCTTTCTTTGGCACCGCCTGGCAACTCACAAAGTGGAAGCCTATGCCGTGTCTGTTGGTCGCATCCTTGCTATAACCTTATTTGCACCCCCGAGTTGTGCCTTTGCGACGGTTGTGTCCAATCTTACCCATCGCGTACGATTTATATGCAATATTCTATGAGGAATGAAAGACATCTCTCTCATCACCGCTTCCTAGAACATGAAGTCTTTGTCTCCACGGGATAAGTCCAGCCAGTGTCCTATTTTCCTACGTCTACGTTACTCGTCAATCAAGCATAAAGGAACTGCAATGTTGATATCACTGGTTACTAATACAAAAAAGCTGTTCCGCATTTCCTCTTTGCCTCGTCCCCTATTACCTTCAATAGCAATACGGCAAAACGATACTATCTACGGTCACTTGTCGCAACGTCTATCTGCGACAAGATAAAAACTACAGCCACATTAACTCCCAAAAGAAAAAACATCACTGCTGGATTTATCCAAGCACAAAAACAAAAACAATACGGCGGCGTAAAGGAAGCAAAAAAAAAAAGCAAAAGAAGAATGCCCAATAACAGGATTGAACTGTTGACCTTCGCATGGACTTGATATCTCGTGGAGAAGATATTAGTACGACGCTCTAACCAGCTGAGCTAATCGGGCGATTACTGGTTGTTGAAAAGCGGGCCCAATTCTTGGTATTATAGGCGGGCTACTAGGAGAGAGATTTTCTGGTGGTTGAAGATTCGACCTGTATAGTTGCTTGACGGCCGCTTCGTTTTGTTTGCACTCTAAGCAATGCAAATCGCCATTGTAACAGTTATTAAAGAGGTTGAATAATAAAAAGGCGTTGAGAAGGTAATTTTGATTGTTTCTAATCGTGCTTTTAAAGGACATTTTGAGTCACGGCATTCGCGCTTATGCGAATCACGAGATGAGGCCCAATACAGTTTACGACGAACGACTTATTTAGCTATTGAAACAAACGACTAGCTATTACCTTAATACCAACCCCAATAACTGTAAACAAAGGAAACGAAACAAAAACAAGAACATCAAATGGTATCCAAGCATCGAACCACAATCTCACTTTATACTACAACACCATTTGAGTACTATTTAGTACTGAAGCCACTCTCCCTCAAAGTCAAACTCCAACTCGCTAATTCTCTGATCCTCCGAGCACCAAGCAATGGCCCTCTTGCCACTAACATCCGCAGCAGCCGCGACCTGGAGAGGTCCAGCGCTGCTAAACTTCAGCTGCTTGCCAAGAGCAAAGCTATACCAGGACACCACATCAGATGAGGCGGTAGAAACAGCCACCCTGGCGGCCTTCATCTCGCCCTCGGGTGTAGCCCATATGACCATCAGTCCGGCGACACCAAGGGCAGCAGAACTCTGCACGACGGTGACCTTGGAGTTGGCATGGGCACCGCTTTCGGTGGTGATGTCGACAACAGTGAACTCGCCAAGCTCGCCCTCCTCGGTGAGAACAGCGTACGCGCCCTGGACAGCACCGGCAGGGTTGACGAAGAAGACCCAGACGCGGTCCTCGTCCTGGTCCCTAGTGGCAGCGGTAGCGATGCCTCCAGTGAAGGAAGCCTTGGCACCGCCGACAGAGACAGGCTTGTAGTGCGGACCGACGAAGGCCAAGACGGCTCCGTTGACAGCAACGGAGAAGAGTACGGTGGGTGCATCATCCCGGGAGATGACCTGGAGCGCCTCGAGAGCGGGCTTGGCCTCGGTAGGGAAGTTGCTATCAGCGGCAAGCTGAGCCTCAGTAACAACGACGCCCTCGGAGGTGATCTGCTCGACCTTGTCAGAAGGAAGCCAGCCGTCCTGCTCGGTCCAGAGGGCACGCCAGATCTTGCCGTCCGGTCCGGCCCAGAACAACTCAGTGCTGCCGCTGCGAGCAACAGCGCTCAGAGCACCGCCGTTGAGAGTAGAGGCCATGCCATCGCGGAAGGGATAGTCGATGGGCGTGCGCCAGACAAGTCTGTTGTCCTCGTACTGAGTGTCCCAAGGACGGCCGTAAATACGTCCGTGATCGCCGATGTAGAAGAGCTCAAAAGGCGACTTGGCTGAGGGCACCTCACTGTCAGCACGGGTGCAAACCGTGATGGCGGAGGAGCCGTCCGCGAGAGGCGGCTCAGCAGCAGCGGTAACGGGGTAGGTCTTCGGCGGATCAGTCAACAAGCCACGAATCTGGGTTTGCTCAACCTCAGGATCGTGGATAGAGGTGAAGAACTCCATGTGGCGCTGCGTAGGGCGGTGGAGAGCAACGATGTTGCTCTGGGGGAGGACACGCCAGGTGAGGCAAGAAACCTGCTGAGAAGGAATGGAAACAATCTGTCTATCCTGCTGGACGTTAGGCAGGGTGATGTAGAGCAGAGAGGCCTGCGAGCGGACAGAAGCAGTAGCCACGACGACACTGACGATAAGGTGAGTAGCATCAGACGTCAACAGAGCGCGGACGCTGTCAGCAGCAAACTGGACAGCCCCGGTGGCCAAAGAGGCGGAGAGCGTAGGGCTCTCGTGCTCTTGCTTGCTGTCCAGCAATGTGAACAGATAGGTGCGATCAGTTTCAGGAACAGGGGCCCAGGAGAGCTGAATGCTGCCATCAACACCGGTAGACACCTGGAATGGAACAAGGCTGAAGGAGCCGCTGAGGTCAGGGAACTTCCAGCGCTGACTGGGAGAGCCGATGACCTGAGCAAAGGAGTGGACAGCCTTGACGGTAATGAACCCAGGGGCCTTGTTGCCGAAGCCAGGGCCAAGAGCCAAAGGCACAACAATCCGAGCACGTTGGTCATCAATCGGCTCAAGAGGAGCACGAACATCTTGACGAGCCTGAGTGCCCTCGGGGGTAGCGAAGCTAACGACGACTTCCTGAACCACCTGGGTAAGCTGAGTAGGGGCAGTGACGTAGAGGACGGTCGACTTCGCTCCAATGTCGTAGTAGCTCTCATCGGTGATGGTGAAGACAGTCTCGGGTGTAAGCTTGACAAGCACTCTCGCAGGAAGGTAGTAAGTCATGGCCGGGGCCTCGGCCGGGGCGACACGAATCGAAAGGCTGATGGTACCTTCCTCAGCAGGAGTAGGAAGCTTAGTCAATCTCAAAACCCGACGGTTGTCAGGGGACTGCAGAAGCTGTTGGCTGACAGCAGCGGGGTTCTTCTTTGCATCTAAGACAACCAGCTCGAAGTCATCAGCAGCACGTCCGGGCTGCTCCCACTCCACGATGATGGCCTTGCCAAAGCGTCTAGCGACAACCGAGTTCGTACCCTCGAAGCTCTTGACAATGAACTCGCTGTTGGGAACCAAAGTCCAAGTGGAGTCACGGTACTTGGACTTATCGGTTGTGACACGACGGACAAGGACTTGCAGAGTGCCGTACTTGATGGCGTCGGGGTGGAACTGCCAGACATCGACGGGGAAGGTGAACTCGCCATCAGTGGAGGTCGTGATCTTCTTGTGCAAGACCGCGAGCTTGTGGGTCTGGTGGTCCGCAGGAGTAACAGCCACCTCATAAGTACCAGCAGGGGCCTTAGGGAAGCGTACAGTGAAGAGTACAGTCCGGCGGTCGGTCTGTCCAGTAACGATGCTGACACCCTTGGGAGCCTTCAGCTTCTGAGTGTACACCACGGAACTGGCGTCGGACCAAGGGCCAGTGAACTCCTCTCCCTGGTAGGTGAAGCGAGCGCGGATCAAGACCTTGACAGTGGTTCCGGGTGCAACAGTCGTCGTCGGAACTGTCCAAGAGGTCTGAGTAGAGCCAAGAGTAATCTGAGAGACCTCGTCTCCCTTAATACCCTGATAAGAGATGTCCCAGACAAGGGTGCTCAGCACATCTTGAACATGAGCATGGACGGGCGCTGGCAACACGCGACTCCAGTCAAGGATGAATTGCTCGTGGCCATCGTCGCCTGCCACAAGGACAAAGCGAGGAGCGCCCCTGATGGCAAGGAGACTCTCAATCTTCTGCCTGAGCTGCGCCCTCAGCTCTTCAATATGAGTCTCGCTGGCATGGATCTCATCGATGCGTTGGACAATCGGCTTCTTGTTGTCGAAGGCATCCTTGAGAATGTCTCCAAGCTGCTCAAAGCTGGAGTCAGCACCGAGGGCGCTGAACAAGGCGCCAATGGGGCCAAGGGCCTGCTGATACAACACCAACACTTGAGCAAAGTTCTGGCCATCCGTCGTTGCGCCGTCAACTTGGCCAACAGCCTGGTCAAGCTGGGTGCTTGCGGTGTTTGCCAAGTTCTGGAGAAGACCATGCTCCTTCTTGAAGAGCTCCCAAGCGCGCTGAAGAGCGTTGCTCCTGATTCCGCGGAGAATGAGCAACTTGATGATCTGAGGTCCAAGATGATCAGGTGACATGACATCGAGGATGCTCTCGAAGACATCGGGGCGGTCAAGGATAGCCTGGCCAATGTCGGCAGTGTGTTGCTCAACAATAGTGACAAGGACCTGGGTGATCTGGCTTGGGGTGAACGAGGTCATGGAAACGGGGACGTTAGGGAGGTTAAATGTGAAGCTGTCGTCCAAGCCAGGGATGGTGATGGTGTAGGACCACACAAGCTGGCCGTTGAGGGTGCCATTTGTGAAAACAGGTTCCTGGCCCGAAGGCTTGGTAATGGTCCAGGTGAATTGAGGAACAATAGGCTTATCGAACGAAAGTCCTGTAAGAGCCGGGTGAGAGCTGGGGTACTTCTCCGTGGCTTGAGCAATCGCGTTATCCAGTTGCACGATCTGGCTGACTTGATCCGCAGGCAGGGCAGGAACAACCCAGTTGTCAATGCCAAAGTGTCCGTTCTCGTAGAGAATGGTCACAAAAGGCTTGGTGGAGTTGGGCTGCTGCAAGGTTCCAGTGTAGTGACCGCCGTTGTCACCAGGCACGTAGAGCAGCTGAAGGCTGGGGGCCTTGTCGCCGAAGAACAGCACGTCGTCGGAACTAACAGTGAACTGTAGTGTGGGGTTATGGTTTAGTAAACATTCAGGTAAACCGCAAAGAGGAACGAAACTTACAGTAATGTTGCTCGTGCTGGTGTTAATATAGATGGTGGGCTTGAACAGCTTAATGAAGCCAGTGTCGATGACATCAATAGCCGAGCCATTGATGACAACACCGTCACCACTGTCTACGAAATCGATACGAATGCGGAAAATGCTGTCGAAGAGCGAGATATCCGCAGTGAGATGATAACCCTCGTAGAAGGTCGTCAGCTGAGAAGACGAGGTGTCGGCAATGTCCTGCTTGGCGTAGTAGATAGTGCCATTGGTGAGAGTCAAGTCAGGGAATTCGGATGGCCAAGTTCCTTGGATGACCGTTCCAAAAATGCTGCTGATGGGCTTCTCGTTGACATCAATGACAACAACCTGAGGCAAGCCGTTCATGAAGACAACTCGGGCCGGTGCGGGAGTAGTACCCTCCTGGCTGCCAAAGAAGGCATTGGCAAACAGACTAAAGCTGTTGGTTCTAGGCGCACCCACCTTGTAGGTGATGGTTCCAACCAGTGACTGGGGGGCCAAGATCACGTTAGGCATATCACCGAATGGGTTGGTGATGGTGGGGTACTGATTCTCATCAACAGTGAACTGGGCGCTTGTGTCACTGATGGTAATGTTGACGTTGAAGGCAGGCAGCTCGTCGGTGTTGACGAGGCCGTTAATGATCAAACCGCCACTGAGCACAACTGTGTTGCCGCCCGTAGTCTCATCCTTGACAATTGAGCCGACGGCGACGTCAACTGCGAGGCTGCTGTCAAGAACATACAGATCACGGACAACGACGCCATACACGTTCTGAGTGGAAGAGAGCTTTCCATACAGGGTAACATTGGGCAAGTGTCCAGGCTGGCTAACATTAACCAGTGCATTAGTCAGCGAGCCCTGGCCATCAAACTTGGGCCTAGCAAAGAACCAAGCTCCTGGGGAAAGGGTGGTATCCACTGGCATCGTGTCCCAATAAGAGGGGACAATCTTCGCAAAGACGTTCGCGGGGAGCAGAGTCGTAGCCGCGTCAATGTCGGTGACGAGGTCCCGAATAGTACCATTGTAGGACACGATAAAGGTATCCACCTGACGAACATCAAAAGTGCTTGCCAGATCCTGCTCAGCCCAAGAGAACAGGGAAGTGAGAGTGGTCGAAGGCATCGACACAACATACTCCCTAACACCAGTATCAGGTCTCTTGCTTGTGAAGAACCCGAGGTGGCCTACACCCGCAACTCTTCCAGTCACGCACAGAGGGAGGCGAGTGGCATCGTTGAAGTCCGCGTGGAGGAACAGCGGCTTCTGGTCGAAAGAGATCTTAGACGAGACATCGGAAACAATATCGCGCAGAGGCTTAAGAGCCAGGTCAGTGGTAAGCTGATCGAGATCAGAGCCGCCATCAGCTGGCGCTCCACTCCGCTCAATGTTGGCACGAAGCACAGAGTTGGTGGCAGTGCTGATGTGGAAATGAGCGCGCTCCTCGGCAGATTTGAAGTTGGCCAGGGACAAGACACCCGTGATAGAGGCAGCAACGGCGTTCTTCTGCGCTCTGATGTGCAGGCCGACCTGGTCGAGGTTGATAGTCGTCTGATCAAGAGGAATCTCCCACTTGGTAGTGCCATTTCCGTTAATCTCAACCGAAGTGTTACGGATAACGGTAACGGTGACATTGAGAAGAGGAATCGCCGAGGGAAGGTTGACGTTGGTGGGAAGTGCATAGGTCCTAGACGGAAGGAATAGGTCGAGAGGCTCCTTGAAGTCGATGGAGTTAGACTCCTCAACCTTGAGAGTGCCAGTATACACTTCGCGACCGCGACCATCCTTCAGAAGCTGCACGAGGATGTCACCCTTTCCATCAGTCTCCATGTTGCGGGCCCTAAGCTTGGCGAACACGACGGTATTGGAAAGGGTCTTGACAGCATCAACCGAGTAGGTCCAGCGAAGTCCAAGATCACGAAGTTGAATCCTACGATCCTCCAGCTCAAAGACAGTAACCACCTGGTCAGTCAAGACAGTTGCCTCAAATTGCAGGATGCCGATGATAGGTGTAGGTTCCCGGCGAACAATGCCATAAACACCGCTGATCGAAGAAAGGGTAGCTTGGTCAAATGGAACGCATCCCTCAGGTACATCGTACGAAGGCGCTGGGATACCCTGTGCCGTGATATCCGAAAGATAGAGGGGCCTCTTCTGTCCGGGGTGCACGACAAAGCTAGCGCTATCCGGCGAAGAGTGGTCGTAGGAAAGGGTGATCTCCAATGGCACGTCGCCGCAGCTTGCTTGGCCAGTGAAAGCCACGGTAGGCTCTCCGGAGCCAGCCCAAGTAAGAGTGAGGACAAGCTGGCTCATGTTGAAGGGAGCGAAGTTGATCGCGGCTTGGGAAGGATAGCGAACGACAAGCGATTGGATCACATCACCAGCGAAGACGATCTGCACAGGCAACTTCTGGTTACCCGTGTTCGGGACGCCAGGCGGAGTAAGGGCATCCAGTTCCTGGCCAGCCAGAGTAGCGATGATGCTAGATAGATCGGCGACTGGGACTCTCAGATCGAAGACCTGATGAGCCGGGCCAGCTGTAGGCTTCTGGAAGGTGACCTTGGCAGGGCCCTTGAAGCCGCCAATGTCGAGGACCACATTGGCCGAAGTGGTAATGTCGGGCTTCTGTCCCTGAGGGTTGGAGACCAGGAGTCTGAGAATCATTTTGATAATGTTAAAGCCCGGAGCCAAGCTAGTGGGCTTATCAGAACTAGCTGTGAACTCGAACTTGGAGAAATCCAAATCTCCGGTACCGGGCTTCGGCCTGACCTCAAAGACGCACCCGGGCTGCTGGGAGTGGATAACGTCATGTGGCTGCACCGGGAAGTTGGCCGGGATGAGGTCGTCAAGAAGACTGTCAAGAGAGCTAGTATCAAAACCAGTGAGGGAGACGAGGGAACTAGGCGAGAAGGAGAGCGTTCCATCACCCTCTTCATCAGCATCGTCGGACTCAATCCTGGAACCGCCATCGCTACCAAAGATGACATTTATGCCGGGACGGGAGCCGTTTCCGCTCAGGTCCTGATCAGGCTTGCCCTTGATCACAAAAGTGGTACTAGGCTGTGGGCGGTTGTCGCCCTGGGGGGTAGTCACAACCTGAATAGACAAATCTTGCAGGTTCAATCCGGGGATTGCGGTCCATGAACCACCGACAGGGTAAGAAGTCAGGACATGCTGCAGGACAAAGTCGTCAGGGCGGTCGGCCTGAGTGAACGACAAGTTGACGGTAGAAGAGGAGGACTGTAGTACACCCCAACCATCTCCGGGCAGGTTGGATGGAAGGTCCCAACCGTCAGTGTTCGGCTTCAGATCACCAAGATCAGCGAAGATCTCCATGGGGCTAATGCCCAATCCTCCAGTGGGGTTGATGGAGCCAGAGAAGGAAAGAGTAAAGTCGGCAGATGGGTTTTTGGAGCCGGGTACAAATCCGTAGATGGGACGACCGTTAGACAAATTGAAAGAGCCGAGGACATAGCTGATGAGCGTATGGGTAGATAGGGTGTAGTCGAGCCAAATACCCATATCATGTAGTGTAAGAGTATCAGTAAGTGTCCACGGCTTGCCAGAATCGGGGAAAATAGCAGAGACGGTGATTCGGGAGATGGTAGAGTCGGTGATGAAGATAGTGATCTGACGACGAATTCCGAGTCCAGGTTGCCCCACGTCCTGAAGCCTGATGGGAGAAGAGCTAGGGAAGTCAATTCCGTCCAGCAGCTGCTGGAACTGGTCGTGACCGAAGTCATCAGGATGAAGAGTAGGATCAGAGACCACGCCCAAAATGGAAGTGGAATCGCCATCAGGGAGGAAGCAACGGAGCTGGATAACATTGGTAGCAGCGTCAAAGTCGACAAGAACAGTGAGGTTGGTGTTAGCGAGACGGATAGTGCCCGGCACCACAGCAGTGTACACCAAGTCAGTGGACTGGTTGCCCTGAGGAAGGACAATGATACCCCGCATAAGGCTATCTCTGTCTCCAGGTTTGATCTCGGGGCGGAAAGCAGCCACGACATAGTGCAGGTCTTGCACAGTGGCAGATGGGAATGGCTTCCAGGTAATCTTGGGATAAACAGCAGACCGTGCCTGATTGAGGCGCCACTGTCCATCCACCCTTTGGAAGACCACAAATACCTGGGAGCGGTTTGCGGTATCGTCCGGGCTGGGAAGGCCAGGGGGCACGGCGAGGGCATCGAATGAAGACTGGGATACCTGGGCCACAGAGAGAATGTCCAAGACTTGGGATGGCTTGACGCCTGCAGCCATACCCGTGGTGAGATCCAGAACAACTTGGCCCTTGATGAGAGAAAGGCGGACGTTGACATCGACGTCAGTTGAAGAAGACTCATCGACGAGAACCTTACCATCAGCTTCTAGAAGAGCATCGAAAGGCTCACCGCTCTGCTGACGAGTAAAGACCAGGCGAGCCAAAGCATCTCTCAGACTCAGCTTCTCAGGGACAATGTCCCAAGTCAGCTTGTTGTCGAAAACAACATTGAACTGCTTAAGGTAGCCCGAAGACTGGGCGCTGGTTGGGCGAACAATCGTCAAAGTTGCCGAAACCGCACGAGTCAGTTCAGATGTCTGAACAATTTCGAACAACTCCTGTCCGAGTCGCGAGGCGCCTAGAAGATTTATTGTAAGCTACTGTGAAACAACATTCATGCATAATAAGAAGCCGGTACTTACCATCTGCGACAGAAGGATCAGTGGCGGCACAAGCCTGAATAAAAGCCAGCACGTCAAATGTGTCTCGCTGGTTGGAAGGCTGGAGTGAGAGCGTAAACTCGATGTCACCGTCCTGTCCTGGAGCCGAAGTCTTTCCAATCACATTGTACTTGACATCGTTCAGAAAGAGTGTGGCAGCCAACTCGACACCCAGTGTGGCTATACAACAAGCGTTAGCAGATTCATCTTTTACCTCATAGTGGTTAACGCTTGTTTCGGTGTCACTTACCAGCCAAACCGCTGGCATCGGCCACGGCGGTCTTCAGACTAGCAGCCTGAAGAATGAAGCCACGCAGGATCTCCCAGTCAGTGTGGAGCTGGAAGGAAGCCTGGGCGGCAAGGTTGTAGGAAAAGGCCTCTGAGGCCCTCTTGGTATCCTCGGTAGGGAAACCGAGGTCCTTCTGTACCCTGTCAATCACAGCGCCTAGGGCGCTCCGGACAGTGGTCACGGTCTCGTCGCTCTTGCTAATGATATTGTTGTTACCAAAGCCCAGAGATTCGAGAGCTCCGTCCTGTGTACTCCCAGCTTCAGATGGGGCAGAACCAGGAGGGGATGGCAGAAGCGAAACACAATAAGGACAGTGGCCACAGTCGGTGCCCTTGGCGCTGTGAGCACCAAGTGTATAGCACGCGACACGACCGGCCTTGTTAGACTGGACCAGTTCAACCACCTTCTGGTCCAAGGTCACTCCTCCCTCAGCTTGAGATTGTTGAGCCATGGTAGACTCAGATGCTTGTACAGTACTGGCAGACATTCCCATTCGTGGATGTGACCGATGAGTTGAGGTTGTGTTTCAAAAGTGCTTGTCTTGGTGGGAAGTGTAGTGTGGATAAGGTAGGTTTGAAGGCTGAGGGTTGATAGGGGATGAGAATGCAAACAGAGAATAAGCGGGTGAAAATCGTTAAGTCGTTCGTCGTTCAAAAGGCTTTGGTTTTGCCTCGTCGTTCAGTCGTAAAGTGGTCGTTTGCTTGATTGTCTTAGCAGTATGCTGGAGCACCACTCTAGCAAAACAGATTTCTTTGTAGACACGTCGACATCTTATACCAGACAACACTGGCAGTCATTGCTCTACTATGACGCCCTGGAGCCACAGAGTTGTTGATATCACAGATGATGTCAACCGATTCTAGACTTTGACCACAGCATCTCCCACGCGGATCAGTGTCAGTCATTCCCATGTTTTCGACATGGCATACCGATCACCGTCGCCATTGACGCTCCAGCGCTCGCCATGAGAGCTGAGTCCGTGAGGCACATCTCTATCCCACATCAACACGAAGCACAGTGACGAGATGAGGCTGATGTTGCATGATCTTCCGTCCCAAGGAAAGCAGAGCCTGGATACTGGGGGAAGATCCGGCGGCCGAGTATTGATGTATAACGTGGATCAGTAAATCATACATAATTGAACAACTTTCAGCCATTAGAAGGAGCTCCCAGCGAGCTGTCAAACTCGCAATGCAACTTTTTCCATGGTTCTCGTTGGCCAATTCCTCGGACTTGCTCCACTGATCGACGCTGTGCCGAGCCCAAACCATCAACAACTCGATGCAATCGATGATCTTCCGCTGCTGTGCCCGGGTCCTGGGGAGACTGGCACGATTTTTGGGGACAAGGTACGGCAATGGCGATGGCCATCTCGAGTTCGAGGCCAGATCAATGTTGAGTGGCCCTTCTCGTGCACGTCCATTTCTTTAGCCGTGCTAGGCATGGGCTCTCGCGTGCTGTTTCTGCTGGGTTTCTGCTGGGTTGGCTGGTGTCCGTCATTAACCGCTACAGAGTATGTTTTGTCAGTTCGAGATTCGGCCGAAGGTGGAAGTCGTGACGTGGGAATGCCTGCTTGCGGATATGGTCGGCGACTATATCCTTATCTGCAGCTTGAGGCTTGTGATTTTCCGGTAGATCGCATACGGCTGAAGGCAGCTCTGGCAGTCCATCTCGAAGTCTTGACGTCAGGAACAGAGATGCGGCTCCATACAGAAAGAGTGGGCGCCGTAGATCATGCCGCTAAACCTTTTCCGCTCCACGCCATTTTGATTTCCGCGGACACCAGGGATACGACCTGCTTGAAGCGGAATCATGGAGGATTTCTCCCAGGAATGCCAATCTCAAAAAAGCGTGTTATAGGATCGGTTTGGTCTTGCAGTCTTCCCTCTCCCTTGGATAAGGCTTTACCGATTGGGCGTTTGAAGCACACCTGTGCGCCTTGTGGAGCCGCATCAACGACCACAATTCCACGATGCTAATGCATGGCGGTGATAGTGTTGTCTCAGAGCTCCAGTGCTCTATGGAACCTCTTTTTGCTGTACGTCACGGTGACAGCACGTCTCACTCGGATGGGGAGACTCGAAATCGATACCGATGGCGGCTACCCGGAATTCCATGCTCTCTGCGGGATGCTTGGAGAGACCGGATTCTCTTTCTGTTTCTGATCCGGCACAGCATGGGTAATTTACCCATGTGTGTGAGTGGAGTGCCCGTGTCTACGACCTCTCGTCATTGTGTGATGGGGTTGCTCATTGGGCTGCAACAACACGAATATCAGCAATAGTCCCAGTTTGGCTCCAGGGACGAGCCAGTCATTTTTACCCTATCCATTGATGAGCATCCCAGAGGTGGCAGCTGGTAGCTTTTCTTTCCCAATAAGACACATACCCATGATGTGACTGAGACACGTCGCCACCGAAAGACTGTATCCACGGCGATGAGCGTGGAACTAGTCTAACTAGCAAGAGTTGGAGAGGGGAGGGGCAGAGAAAATCGCATTTGTCTGCCCAACTTTTCGGTTCAACAACTTGGAACTGGGTGGATCGGTGCCAGGAGTTTGTCCTAATCAGTATGTGAGGAAGTTGAGGCAGTGGTCGGAGCTGTGTGGGATGGTAGAGAAGGAGGCGCACAAGGCGTACTTTCAAGTGAGAGACCTCCGTCCCGTCAGGCCGACCACATGAGTGAGGTGTCGATTGGGTTCGTGTTAGGTTGTTTCCAGGTGAGAATTTTTGCCTTGTCAAAAAATATCTTCCCATCACCATAGTACCTCTAGGTAGATTGCTGCCATGAAAGGTGCTATTGCCGTGGCTGCCGCGTTCCTGGTAGATGGCAGGCGCGAGTGCGTCTTTCACGGAAGTGGAAGCGGGGAAGCCGCTCACGGTCCGTTCGCGCTCCATTGTTCTTTCCGCGTCTGCGTTGGCTGCACCTGCTGTGCCAGGCACACAGCCTGACAGCCTGGCATGTTAGCAATTTTCCAAGAAAAGTGAACTTCAGCAAAACCACTCACGGCAGAGGCCCGGAGGGGAACCAGGAGAGCCACCTCAAAGACCATTCCACGAAACATGTCCGATCTGCTCTGGCTCGGAAGCCTGCATGTCCAGGTCGCGAAAGCTGTGTTGTCGACACCTCTGTTTTTCCATTCAGATTCCAGCCAGCTGTCTGGTTTTGCAAGTCGGCACTTTCAAAGGTAGATACTCGCCTACTCCATGGTTGCCGTCCATCCCTCTCTTTGAGATAGGTACTCATCACATCCACAGCCGCTGACATGACTGACATGGAGACACAAGGAAATTAGGGTATTCATTAGCCAAGGTCTGCTACCATACCAGACCACCGTCGTTCACCTCATTAGTATATATACATACCGACCCATCCCTTCCCGTCATTTGAAGCCCCGCCCGCCGGTCCCTTGGGCTTTTACATCATGGCATCCGAAAGATGCGATCTCTCTCTTTTTTTTCCCGCGTCGTAGAACACATAACAACATTATCCGCTGCTTGGAGAAACCCCTCGTGGGGATCTCTTGGAGCGGAGAGCTCCGTCTCTGCTTCGCGGCCGTGGGAGCCCAGCAGGCTGATCAAAGTTCCAGATCAGGCCTCTCCACAACCAACAGCTGGAGGCTGATCGCCATACTCAAAAAAGAGCGGATAAAGCAGACAAAAGAACATCAAAACCATTCCTAAGATTTGTTGTCCTTTGTCGCCTTCTCGCGCTCTTTGCCGGCATTCTTCTCCTTGGCAGCCTTCTCCTTTGCCGCCTTGGCCTCCTCCTCCTCTTTTTTCCTGCGGTCTTCTTCCTCTTTCTTCTTGCGTTCCTCCTCTTCCTTCTTTTTGCGCTCTTCTTCCTCCTTCTTGCGCTGTTCCTCGCGCTCCTTTTCTTTTCGTTCCTTCTCCGCGAGAATGCTCTTTTGTTCGGCTTCGGAAAGTTTCGCCCAGGCGGCCACGTTTTCGTCCCCTACGTAACTTGTCAGTCGGACTTGTCAAAAAATCAAAGTTGAGGGAGGCAAATAGGTCTTACATTTCTTGACACACTCGTCAACCCAGTTGCACTGTTCAACCTCACCATACGCCGGGTGCTTGTATCTCGGATGCCGGCTGGGCCAGTTTGAAGCGTGGTAGTGGTGCTTTACCAATGCGGCGCGCGCATCATGGTTGCCCGAGTTGGAGTGACCCTGGCCGGCAGCAAAGGCCTCGACGGTCAAGACAAGGACTCGGCTCACAAGCTTGGATTCTCCCAAATCGTGAAACGTGTCCCAGGTGACCGGCCGACCAGGATTCTCGTTACTTTCGTTCATCTCGGCGATAATGGCGTTCGTAAAGGCTGATGGGCCAGTTCCGCTAATAATCTGGTCGAAATCGAGCTTGACTTCGGCAAGCGGCACTCCTTGCTCCTTAGCAACCCCATTCAGCCAGGTCATGATTTGCTCAATCAACCTCATCATCACCGGCAGCTGAGGCTTGCACATAAAGGTCCATTGGCAGAACGAGCGCGACTTGGGTCCAAGAATGGGATGGTCTTTCCAATCGGGCTCGTCGATCTCGACACCAATCACCATGTCGATATCGCCCTCGTCGTACCGCTCCGGAACAAATTTCGAGAGTGGCTTGAGGGCTTCAACGTCGATGTCGGCGTACAGACCGCCCTCGGCGTACATGACCAGATACCGCAAGAGGTCGGCCTTGACAATCGCAGCCTTGACACTCCGGTAAAAGTTGACGATATCGGGGCGATTGAATCCGTCGGGCCCAAAGTGCCACTCGACATATTGCATGTCGTTGCCGTCGGTCAGGACTTCGTACCGGTAGGAGGGGTTCTTTCCAACCCAAGACCGCGCAGTGTCGAGGTCGCGTTGCTCAAAGGCGAGCGGGTTGACTTTCCATGTCTGCCATATCTTGCGTGGGAACTCGGCGCGCGTGTACTTGGGGATATTGTGCTTCATCGGCACATGAGGACGAACGAAGGTGGTGTCCTGAACACCTGAATGAAAGAGTGTTACATTTAGCAGGAAAAGGACGAAAACGACGGTCGCGATGTAGAGGGGGGCTCCGCGTCGAAACTGGGTCGGCAAACGGTTTCGAAATTGCGCCGTTGTGGCAGCCAACTTGGGGGAGCCCAACGGCGATACCAACTTGGCGATCATCGAGGGCAGGTGCACCAGACTGCAGCCCTAGAAGCGAGTGGCATCAACTAAAGGAAATGCGACGGAAAATGGCGGCGAGACGGGAGTTGGCGAGCGGAAGATGGGAGCGATTGAAACAGGGACCAGAGGGCGAGAGGGAGGGGAGAGGGAGAAAAAAAAATCGGCGCCCTCAGGGTAGATGAGGGACCGGTGAATATGCGGAGGAGGAGCAAAAGACCGAAAGCATCACCAATTCTTTTTTCCCTCGCTAGATCCCTTTCTGGCTAATCAAGCTTATCACCTCCCCGATTGCGCGTGTGGTGCAAAGGGTTATCCTGGGAATGCCCCAGGGTCGCGGCGATTTGTTCCCTCGAGGAAGCCAGCTCGACAGGGGCGTGCCTGCGTGCCCTGCCAGCCACCAATCATCCGGCAAAGCAAACACCATCTTCCATCCAAAGTACAGAATGGTGCGGACGAGAAGGAATTGAAATTCGAATAGGGTTTCGGTTCTGGACCGATCATTGTCCCGTAATCGACCAGTCACAGTGGATAGCGGCCATGCCAGGGTCTTCCCCGACAACGGAAAATCCACTGTTTCTGCGGATCCTGATTGCCAATATCAAGACAAGCAATCCCGACTATCAGAAAGGACCCCTGGTCGCAAGTCGCAACTGGTGGATTGGACGAATGTTGGGGTGAATGGCGGCACGGGAATTCGATATCAGATGTTGTGAGCAGAGGCAATCTTCAAAGACGCGAACAGCGCGATAGGAACGCATATCTCATTCCTTATTATGTCCCGCAAGCGACCCGAGCGGTGTCGTGGTGGCATGGATTTCAACGGAATGGCGACCGGGGCTGAGGTATGACAAACACGGGAATGAATCTGCGTCGAATTGGATTGGCTGTCCAGGTCTTGGTCAGTGATAGTGGCTTCAGGAGGGAACGAGACAATCTTGCGTTCGACAAGATGCAACCCACCAAATTCGAACCATACGCATAACAAGTCGGTACTATGAAGCTCAGTGCCCGCCGCTATTATTCATACAAGCCCGGTCGGCTTTCGAATTTTTGGAATGAAGACAGAAGGAAGTTGTCGTCGTCGACCACCGGCCCGTGCCGTCAACAAGACCATTGCGCTGCATTCCAGAAAGACGTCCTCCCTTGGACGTACGCTTGCATACCCGGATCGACCGGTGCACAACCGTATGCCGGCAGTGAGGCCCGTCTATTCGGAACACCGCATCAACAAGAGATCTTGCTGATCTCCCTCCCTTACTATCACAATCACGCTCCCTGAAAGAGGAGCGCGACTCGAGGGCGGCAATTGCCAGGTTCGGTGCAACATTTCTTCACGGTATCCTGCATCCAATGGATGGTCAGCTCGAATTGTTATTCGTTGAGCCCTATGATGAAATTGCTGACATCACAGGAGTCAGGGTCAGGGACGTGCATTTAAGCTTAACTCACCAAGCTCATCCATGGAGCCCAATCTCGGCAACCTTGCGCGCCTCATCCTCACTTAGGTATTTCGCCATGATCTTTTCCACAGGACATCTTCGCGGAAGAATATCAATCAACGAAGCCGGCTATCATTCCAACAAGTGTTGTAACTTTGTGAGTGAATTCTTGCAACCGAGTTGTCGACAAGATATGCGATGATCAGCCGGGCGTGCCTGAGCCCTGCCCCTCCCGCTAGCTCGGTGCGCTAACCCCCAGAATGGAAATAATTCCGGTTTTTCTCGTGCGCGTGCGGTCCCTCGTCGCGACTTTTCAGCGACATGTCGGTGACCTGTTCATTCTTTTACCCAAAACCATCACTTTCTTTCATCCAACTGTCGCGTCAAATAACACGAATGATGGACTATCAATTCCTCGGAGAATGATCCGTCGCTCCTAACTGCTTTCCTGTCCGGCACCACGTATTTTTGCACTGTTGAAAGCTAGTGGACTCCAAAAGTCATCAACCTCGTGGTGCCTGATTCCGGATTTTGGCGCATTCACGTTGCGGTTGTTCGACGCGACGGGCATGCTGGCACGAAGCGGAACATGTACACAAAGCGACTGGCCTGAGGAAAGAAGCGCGTCTCTAGGCATGGCATCCCATCCCCTCCATGATATACTCATTGAAACCCACTTTCCCTCGCGGGTTCCGGGTGCCGCGACGCTGGCGGGCAATGGCCCGACACGTTGGGACACAGCATGCGCTGCCGCATCACCTGCTGCACCATCGGTCGCCCCAAATCACCCACGGGCCGAATCGCACCGCAAAAAGAGTCGGACAGCAATCCATCTATAAGATTCGAAAGTCATTGATTCTCAGTGGGATCACCTGGCTTCCCCTATTCTGGCCTGATAGCACTCCTCCTACCGTTCAAGTCGAGAGGACAGCCCAAGCCATACTTCCGTCTTCACGTCTTATAGATTGGCACTACCATGGAGCACGTGGGAATTCGGCAAATGTTGTGGGAAGAAAAAGAAAGGAGTTCTTGACGTAGTAATTCCTAGGCCCTAGCCAGAGCGACCGGTGATGGCCAAGACACCCGAGGGCCACTAAACGTTACTTGCCCGGGGCTTGGTCAGCACTCTATTCCAACGTTCGATGTCAACGTCTGTCTCCTTCTTCATCAAGGATAGACATTCGGGGATTTGATGCACTCAGGCGGCTCAACATTTAGAACGGCAGGAAAACACAAGGTGTCACACGGATGAAATCATGTCCAGTAGTAAGCTGACTTGGAGGTGTTCGAGACAACGGCTCAACGCTTCACGAACGTTCAGATGCCCGCGTTGTGCCTTATCGCTTTGGTAGAAGTGTCGCACATCAAGAGTCATAGTCGAGAAGAATTGAGAAGTTGAAGAAGGAGAGAGCATGAGCTCTGTTAGTACTATAAAAGCATTTTACCCTCCCACCGCGGACATCTCAAGGGTGGGAATGGCCGTTCTTCAGCAAGGTTCAACTTAGGAGTCCGGATTGTAAGTTGCATCTCTATTTCGTCAAAGCTATGTTACAAGATGTCCTTTTGCGCACTTTTGCAAATGTACGATTCTGTTCAAACAGGGTCCTAAGAATAATCTGACATAGCAAATGCATATGAACAAAGGAGTTTGTTCGTTGTCGTATGTACCGTGCTATTTGTTTTACCGAAATCTGGTTCTCATGCAAACATTGAGCATCGATACAACATGTCAAATCTACACAGCGAAATAACAAGAAACTTTACAGCTAGGCTTCGGGATAACATGGCAGGAAGTGTTCACCCAGGTGAGCAATGCCAAAACGCCCAACAAAAAATACAATTCAGATTAGACAGCCTGATACAAAAACGGGAAGTGGCAACGTCAGTGCACGGATTTGCATCATAGTGCACCCATGTCTGATCTTTCTTTCTTTCTTTCTTTTTTTTTTTTTTTGTGAGCCGCGTACATGTAACTCACTTGAGATCAGGAACCCGATACATATAATAATAATAACCGAAGAGAATGCACAGAAAACGCAAAAAGTCAAATAGCAATACAGAATAACGATGGAAGGAAGGGAAAAGAGCAAAAAGGAAGCCCAACGTGCAAAAATCTAAGCCCGACGTGGGAATCGAACCCACAGCCTCAAGATAACTGATTTCATCTCGGTGAGAGAATAGAAGTCTTGCGCGCTACCGATTGCGCCAGCCGGGCTAACGATTGTTGGTGTAAGGTCCAATATTTTTTAGTCTATATAGGCAAGGTATCATGCGCACTGTGCGAGACCGATTGTCTAATTTCTGTGTGTGTATTTTGAGTTTGACAACTTTCATTCCATTTCCTTCTCGTATGGAAAGTCAAGTAAAATCTACGTTTTGTCTTAGTGGAAAATTAAGATGGTTTACCCTTGGGATAACAGCGATTCTCTTCGATAGCAGTGCTTTGGCCAATGTACCCATCTCGCCTGCTCGTGTGCGACGCTGTGTTTGGCGAGTACACTTGGAATAAAAAGAGTTGTGATGCCGCCATGCCGCGAGAGGAAGATGAACTCAGAGCGAGACGAAATTGGAATTGATCAGACGGTGCGCATAGCTGCTCCTTCCATAATCAGAAATCGAGAGCTCTGCCGCGGTTTGTCTAGACTCTAGAAGTACATGAACCAAGCTCAGAGGTCAACGGCCAGCCGATATTTTCTCAAGAGCCACGTCGTGCCACCGCTGACGAATTTCTCTCCCTGGAAGATTATTTGGCTCTCGGTTTGGGTCTAACTTCTACGATCACAGGGAATTTTTTTAAGCAAGAACATCATACCACCACCGTTCTTACCTTTTCTGCTCGTTCCACGTTCGACAAAGAAGGGGTGACTGGGTGAACTCCACGACGGGACCTGAAGGGAGTAGAGGGAACAGAAGGGGGCCCTGAAAGGATCAACAGCAGTAGAACCGACAAAAATATAATCCAAAAGAAAGGAAGTAGGTCGGATGAACAGTATCCCGTCTTCAACTCGGTACCTCTAGCACCGCATGGTCGTTCAGACACGACTCGTGCTTTCGTATACGAAAAGTTCAGATCAGGTAACCTTCGAGCTCACCAGGAGCTCTAGTAGTAAGTGTGCCCGGGCGAGGCAACATCTATAACAACCTCAGCCTTCGACAAGCT
Organism: Sordaria brevicollis; assembly: GCA_033439795.1. Taxonomy (NCBI): domain Eukaryota; kingdom Fungi; phylum Ascomycota; class Sordariomycetes; order Sordariales; family Sordariaceae; genus Sordaria; species Sordaria brevicollis. The sequence continues at coordinate 1,323,037 of JAUTDP010000006.1, forward strand.
TAAACCTGAGGTCAAGTCCCAACGAAACCGGAGAAAGCCAAACCCAAGGATTACTCTGAGAAGGAAAGGCGGTCTCGGACCTCTCGGTTGCCACGCGACATTGGACATTTTATGTTGAGGGAGCGGTGAGGCGACAATTGGAAGACCAGGTCTAGCCGAGTGCAGAGTGCAGAGTGAATATTATCAAGGGGCGAGAAAAAGACAAGGAAAAGTACCTAGCTAGAAGCGACTCAAGTGAGTCCCCGTTCTCAGAAATCTAACTACAAACACATTGGCGTGGGGGTTGACATAAAAGCATGATGAACTAATTTCGGGAAAGGTAAAAGCTTATGTAAAGTACCTTTGAGGGGGGCGAGGAAGATCAACTAAATAGTGAGCTATGTCGTAAAGCTCGTCGAAGGCGAGAGTTCTCCTATCACCTGGGCATGGGGCATGGGCATGGTCAGCATAGCATAATGGAGAAATTTTCGGAAAGTGAAGACAAGTTGATTAACAAGGGGCGAGGAAGGGCAGGTAAATAATCTCGCCACGTAGGTTGGCTAGGTAGGCAGCTAGTTACCTAAACGACTTGGAAGCGAGAAGTCTTCATTAGTCTGAGCATGACCACCAGGGCATGAGGCATTGTAATCAAGACTGATGGAGCATGAAGAGGCATGACGGAGCAATCTCCGAGTTAAGTCCAGTGAAGGCTGCTGATTGCCTCCCATCCAGATCCGTCTTCTCAAGCTTATCCAGATTTGATATTCCGTTCTGTTCACGCACAAAACGGAAACGGAGGTTGGAGGCTCCTTATGTCCCAGTTGGGAGTTAGCGGCGGCCTCGGCGCCATCAGTGGCGGCAGCGAGAAGCTCCCAAGACGGATGGAAGATGCTGACTGTGCATGCTGGCGAGGCTGGATGAAACTTGAAACATTTGTCAACGAGGTGCTTTGTGCCCAGGTTTTCAAGGGTGTTCACATATTAGCTGAGCCAGTAGCTGAGAGAAGGTGGGTTGTATTCGGGAAGCCTGGCCGTCTTGTTGACACTCTTATGCAGCATTGAAGAACTTCGAGGATGGCAGATCCGGAGAGGGGGGGAAACATTGATGCTACTCCGTAACGCGTGTTTTTATTCTCTTCGACTTCCTATCTGGGCCACCTAAATTGGAAGATCAAATTTTCGAAGTGCTCTAGTTACAAGCAATTATCTTTGTCCCGTCCGACACACAAAGAGAGGGGATAACCTCGTGGTTTTCCGTTCCCTGGCCACCCGCATAATTTCGTGTTCTCCGCGGACAGTTTTTTGACAGTGCTGTCTTCCGTATCTAGGTGTCTCTCTCGCACCCTTTCTTCCACCCTTTCTTCCGTGTGCGTGTATGCCGTTTAGTCGAACGGGGTTTGGTGAAGACCAAAAGAATAGGGGACCAAAGGCCAAGATTGTCAAAGGTTCCCGATGTTACTTGGGTGCCACCGTTTTCCGTTTCTGTCAAATGCAGCAGAGCGGTCAGCCATCACATCTCATAACGATACATACAAGAGCGCCCAAAATGGAAAAGGCATCGCCGAGACGGAGCAGACGGGAGCTAAGGTACATTACATGCAAACCTACCATAACGGATGCAACCTTTGAACACTTGGAGGGCCACCAACCCACCCACCTAAGGAGCGGAACCGGGGGTAAAGCTCGAAGTACTGACGGCCTGGGATGGGGCCTTAAGAACGGGGATCGTTGCTTTGTCCTTGAGCACACTCTCCTGCGATGACGGCGGCGTCGCAAACCCGGAGCTGCTTTCACTGACAGGTTCATCAGAACGTACGGTTTCGAGCCAAACACCGATGCCGGTTCCTTGGCCATGGTCCATGGCGTTTCTTCGAACGCTGTGGTCGTAGTTGCCGTCAGTGATCTTGGGTTTGACGTAGGCTGGCATCGGATAGGGAGTGCTGTCGCTAACGCCATTGTCGAGGTCAGCCCCTTCCTTGATCAAGTGCTCGGGAATCACGAGCCCTCTCAGACTAGAGACGCTGCCGATGGACGCTCGCTTGCCGTGGCTCTTGGAGGGGCCGCCATTGTTGTGGTTGGCAAGTTCATTAGGAGGCGTAGTGGTTGTAGAGCTTACGCCGCCCAAGGAAGAGCCGGCAGACATCCAGCTGAATCGAGCGGCGCTGGATGCCCTAGTATTGGGAGGGGTTGGAGGGACTGGATGGGCTAAAGTCACGGCCTGGTGACTCCTGACGGGATCCCAGCTGCCACCAGAGCTCCGGTTGGAAGGCTGATAAGGTCCTCTGAAGGGGCCCAAGCCTGCCTCGGGGTCCAGGTTGTGACTTTGCCAGTCGAGCGGATGGTCATTTGCCGTGATGTGAGCTGGGGCCTTGTAGGCTCGCTCGATCTTCTTGAGGACCGCCGGGATAGCCGATTGCAGAGACCCGGGAGCCACGGGGCCTGGGTGTTGTTTGATTATCTTCTCATCCTCGGTTTCAAGGGGCTTGAGCCATTTGCGCTTTTCAAAGAAGACGCGGCATCGCTTCCAACCGTGCTGGTGGAGGCTGCGAATGATGTAGAAGGGGATGAAGCCAAGGCACATGATGCCGCAGATCATCAGGATGGTGGTTTTACCATCGCCATCCCACTCTGGTAAGCCCATATTGGCGGTCTCTGCTCTGATGAGATGCCAGAGGTTGTTTCTCAACTATGTATCTTTTCTTTCCACTTTTCAGTGTTTGTGGAAAGAAGCAAATGGTCAAACGGGGTTGGTAAGCCCTCCCCTCGTGCTCAAGGGAAGCGACCCACGGCCATGGCAACGGGCAATACCTAAGTACATGACTGTAAGTGCAAGCTGTAAGCATGACAAGAGTCAGAGTCCGCGGGAATGAAGCGCCTTCTGCCTCAAGTGGGCGGTTTACTGCTGTTACTACCATGTTCTGTGCATGTGAGGCCAAAGAATCTCCAGGCTGTGCTTCCGACACGTGATAGAACGGTGTTCTGGAAGTTCTGTAGGCGAAGATATTTTCAGTTCCGAAACAGAAATGCGAACAAAGACACCCTTCAGAGTCCGTATCACAGAGTTTTAACAAACCGCAAAAGTAAGACGGAGGAGAAAACGATGAGTGACCAAAAGTTGAGAACAGAAAGAAAGAAGCACCGGCGACTGGGAGCCTTCAAGGTTCTCAAGATGGCCTGTGCACGAAATAGGTTGCCTGCCGGCTGGTAATTCTCACCTGGCAGTGCTGGCACAACTGCCCAGTGCCCTGCGCACCTGGCAAGTGTCAGGCAGTTCCTTTGCGGTCCAGGTTATGGGCACGTGCGTGGTCATCGTCAATTTGATGTTTCTGTTCTCACATCGCACAACCGCCGTCAACCTCAACCCAACAACACCTTCACTTTCTTGGTGTCGTTCGAAACACCGTCGCCATCCGCGTTTCCCATTTCTGTACAAGCTTTTCTCGCAATGTGATTAAACAACATGGTGACCGTGTCGGAACAGGCAGCCGATAGTCAACCGAACAATTCTTGATGTTAACGCTTCTGCACCGGCCAGCCGAACAGACTTTTGCCGACTACATACCTACCATACTGTGACGTTCCGGTGCCAGGGAGAGCCAAGTTGCCAGCGAATGCGACCTCGGCGGAAGCCGTCAGCATCCCACGATGCCAAGGCCACCATCACCACCCTCACCACCCTCACCGCGCGTCACTGGCCCTTCATTTGACGGGAAGGGTGGAGGGTGAAGACCTGCTAACCCGGTGCGAGCGGCATTGATGGCCATCATTGCAATCTCGAGATATTGCTCTCTTACCGCATTCCCGGTTACCTTGTCGCCAGATAGATTGCACCACCGAGCCTCATTGCTTGTCCACAACTTCGATATCCGAATTCTTTCTCCATCTCACTCAAGAAGCCGCAACGCGTCACCGACAATGACGGGGCAGAACAGAAAACGAAAAGCGAACCGTGAGACGAGATTCCAGGGGCTCGTACGGGTACCGTTAGCCCGCCAGTATTTTGTTAGTGCAGTGTCAAGTGCCCCAGCTCGTCAGCACACACACACACACACACACACACGCACACGTCCGAGCAGATGCGGGGAAGCTATTCCCTTCTCGGCCCCTGCCGATCACTGGCTGCGGAGAAGACGAGCTCGCTAAAAAAGATAAACCTGGGGTTCCGTGTATGGTGGAGTGCGGAGCCGAGACAGAGCTAGAACAGCCGAAACACCACCACTTCGAGAAGAACTCAAGATTTCAAGGTTGGGCGGTCCAAGCGGGGTGAGAGATCAGCAAGAGGGCTGTTGACTCGGCCGCGAAAGCCTCGTTCCCCTGCCTTTTGATGAAGCTTGTTCTGGGACTCCAAGAGCCGAATTAGGAGCCAAGTCGCCAAGGGGACAGCGGTTGAGAGCCGACAAGCGTTCTCTTTTGGCGATCCAGGGTAAAATCAAGCATGGCCAAGCTCTCGAGGCATCTTGCCTATTCTCAACGGCTTTTCGGAAACACCCAGTGCCCAGCGGATACATTCAACCAGATCTTGAACTGTGACTGTCAGGCGGGAATAGTGGCTCCAGTTCCCCCTACCTAGTGCCACCGGTCCTTCGCGGTCCTTGGACAAACACGCCGGTGTAAACGTTCAAGCTAGAATCGGACTGCCATCCGTTTTGGTGCGGCTCGGTGCGTCGTCCTCCGAAAAAACCCCATCCGCACCCCAGCCGAACCCCAGGACCAGGCATCGTAGAGTCGCATGGCGACCCATTTCCATCATCGCCCCTCCAATAAGCGGCACTTGCCCCTGTCCGCTTTCCCCAACCTTAATTTGCTCTTTTCAGGTGCGGTCCTGGAAACCTGGGGGAGCTGGCGCCGCCAACCAAGGCCAAGACGACGCCGTTGCAACATCGAGACACCACACAATTGTCTGTCCGCATGTCTCGTGGTCAGAGGGCATTGTGTCTTGCCCGTCGACCTCGTTCCGCACTTCCACCATCCTACGACCCTGTGTATCCAACCTGGTGGGCCAATCCATCTTCCGCGTCCACCGTCTTCGGCCTCGCGCTTGCCCCCCTCCGGAAGAAGCCAAGATGGTCATGCCGCCGGGCCCCTTTCCCTCAACGTGAGGCTACACACGCTGTGGATCTTTGCAAAGTCTGGCGCGCGCGTCGAGGGTCCTCCACTCGCCTGGAGGGCCAGCTCGGGAGATGGGAGCCATATTTCCGCTTCAGAATCTTGGTCCTGGCGGGCCGTGAGCCGACACCACAAAGTCCTGGCCGCCTTGCACTCTGACCTTCTGACCTTGTCGAAATCCGGACAGGCATTCCTCCCGCAAAGCCGACCGCCCCTCGGAGCATGGGACGCCTTCACGGAACTGGGCGTGGCAAACGAACTAAAGGAAATGAATGTTCAGGCGATAATCTGTCAGATTTCCACATCTATATAACCTGGCACTCCGGTGCCTCTTCATCCTCCTTTCGATCTTGCAACCATCATCCTCAAGCACGCCTTTCCAGTCTTTCAGCCTCATCTTCACCATGCTCGCCAAGTTCGCTGCCCTCGCGGCCCTTGTGGCCTCTGCCAATGCCCAGGCTGTCTGCTCCCTGACTGCTGAGACCCACCCCTCCCTCAACTGGCAAAAGTGCACTTCCTCCGGGTGCTCCAACGTTGCTGGTTCCATCACCATTGATGCCAACTGGCGCTGGACTCACACCCTTTCCGGCAGCACCAACTGCTACAATGGCAACAAGTGGGATACTTCCATCTGCAGCACCAACACCGACTGCGCTACCAAGTGCTGCGTTGATGGCGCTGAGTACACTTCTACCTATGGTATTCAGGCCAGCGGGAACTCGCTCAGCCTTCAGTTCGTCACCAAGGGCCAGTACTCGACCAACGTTGGTTCCCGTACTTACCTCATGAACGGCCAGGATTCCTACCAGGGTTGGTGCTCATCTCTTCCTCCATTTCGTGAACAGTGCCCCGATAGCTAACATTGGCTTCCACTAGGATTCGAGCTCCTCGGCAACGAGTTCACCTTCGATGTCGATGTGTCCAACATTGGCTGCGGTCTCAACGGCGCTCTCTACTTCGTCTCCATGGACCTTGATGGTGGCAAGTCCAAGTACTCCACCAACAAGGCTGGTGCCAAGTACGGTACCGGTTACTGCGACGCTCAGTGCCCCCGTGATCTCAAGTACATCAACGGTATCGGCAACGTTGAGGGTTGGTCCTCCTCTACCAACGATCCCAACGCTGGTGTCGGTAACCACGGTACTTGCTGCTCCGAGATGGATATCTGGGAGGCCAACAAGATCTCGACCGCCTACACTCCCCACCCCTGCACCACCATCGACCAGCACATGTGCGAGGGCAACTCGTGCGGTGGTACCTACTCCACCGACCGTTATGGCGGTACTTGCGATGCCGATGGTTGCGACTTCAACAGCTACCGCATGGGCGATACCACCTTCTACGGTGAGGGCAAGACTGTCGACACGCGCTCCAAGTTCACCGTTGTCACCCAGTTCCTCAAGAACTCTGCTGGCGAGCTCGGCGAGATTAAGCGTTTCTACGTCCAGAACGGCAAGGTCATTGAGAACTCGCAGTCCAAGATCGAGGGTGTCACTGGCAACTCCATTACCCAGGAATTCTGCGATGCTCAGAAGGCTGCTTTCGGCGATGTTGGTGACTTCAACGTCAAGGGTGGCATGAAGCAGATGGGTAAGGCCCTTGCCAAGCCCATGGTCCTTGTCATGTCCATCTGGGACGACCATGCCTCCAACATGCTCTGGCTCGACTCCACCTTCCCCGTCGAGGGTGGCCCGGGTGCCTACCGTGGCGAGTGCCCTACCACCTCGGGTGTCCCCGCCGAGGTCGAGGCTGAGGCTCCCAACTCCAAGGTCATCTTCTCCAACATCAAGTTCGGCCCCATCGGCTCTACCTTCAGCGGCGGTTCCGGCACCAACCCCACCAACCCTTCCAGCTCCGTCAGGCCCGTCACCTCGACTGTCAGGTCCACCTCTACTGCTAGGCCTTCCACCACCTCGACTGCCTCCAACCCCAGCGGTACCGGTGCTGCTCACTGGGCCCAGTGCGGTGGCATTGGCTTCAACGGCCCCACCACCTGCCAGAGCCCTTACACTTGCACCAAGCTCAACGACTACTACTCCCAGTGCTTGTAAATCACTGATGGGTGGTAGCCTCTTTGATCGGCTGGTCAGCGCCATCATGGGCAGCATGGTGAACCTCCTCGGACTAGCGTGCATATAAAAGAGGACGAGGTTAACATCAGTGGCCATCAAGAGGATTTTTGCGGCTTGAGGAATGATAATGGTTCGACACACAACTTCAAGTACATATTAGCGTGTTTGCATTCTTCTACTACTATCTTGTACATAGTTCCCGCCATCAAATGACCTTTGGATCTTTTTGGCATTAAATATTTCTGCATTTGTTCATAAGCTCTTATTCTGCTGCCTCGTGATCTTGAAAGTGATTACCATCTCTTCGTACTTCCGTAGCCTTGTTCAAAAAAGCACAGGATTGCACTCCAATACTAAAGACCAGCAACGAAGAACTAAAATGAGTACATCTATCAGCTATATCTTACGGAAGATCAAGACATCGTCCGAAATCATCCCGGCCGGCAATCAACTTGGGGAGTCCACCGTTGGTGTAAGCCGTGTAAGTCCATTGGTCAAAGCTTCCAGGCCACACCCAAGTCTCCAGGTCGTTCAAAACCCTGTGTCCCCACATCTCCACAACACCAAAAGTTTCTTTTCTCATTACGTTGATAAGAACATGCTCGCAGCGAGAGAAACAACCAAGGAAGGAAATCCATACTTTGTTAAATCGGGTATGGTGTAGCGGTAACATCGTTGACTCTCATTCCCCAGGAGTGACTGCCTTCTCAACAGCCCCGGGTTCGACTCCCGGTATCCGAGTAATAAAAACGATCAACTCATCAAGTACTTCCTCTCTTTTTTGCTTTTTTTTTTTTTTTTCACTCAGTTTGACTCTCACCCGTCACTTTTGGTGGATCGGTTTTCTTGTCTGTGTCTGGTGTGGGTTTCATTCCTGTCCTTTTTTCTTTCTTTTTTCTTGCTCGGCGATAGCTTCGTTGGAAGCGAACTGGCGATAGCGGCACGGTTTGCTGCCCTGAGCTTTATTCTGATGAAGGCGCATCCTCTTTGTATTCTCCAAAGTTCTTTCTTTTTTTATTCCTACAAACGATTATAACGGGCAGGGGACGACTAGTCTAGGAGAGGCAGTGTATTCCTCCGTTGAATAGGGAAGGGAGAGTAAAGGCAAGGGGATCAAAGGGTCGGTGATGTTGGTTGTTGGGGATGAGAGATGCTTTGTTCTGTGGTGCTGGTCTTCATTAGAATGAGGAGGGAAGCTGTAGGAAAAGGTTGGTGGACATGGGGAAGAGGGTGTGGCCGGATGCGAGGAGGGCCAAGGTGTATGTGGCGAGGGAGACAGGGCATGCGTGGATGATGCATTATAGCGCGAAGATTACGATGTGGAGGATTCATAACTGGCTCGATGGGGTGTTGAGAAGGAGGACCAATGATGCTAACCTGAAGGAACAAGATAGCGAATCTGGTCAATTGGTGATGCAGGACGATTGCTGGATGGGTATGATGAGTTCAAGTTGAAGGAAGAGTGAGTAGTTGCATTGAAGCCTGTTGATGGAACTGAGTGTCTGGTATTCCTGGCCGTGGTGATGGCTGCTCCTGCTTTTACCACGAGTTCAAGACTTCTGACCTGTGAGTACTTCTTGGAAGCTGTGTTGATGTTGAATGGTGGCATTAGGTTGGAGTCTTAACGAAAGCCGACGTTGTTGAACCCGTTACTTTTCCATGGATACATCGCTGACAACACGACATCACACCTCGCGTGTCGACATGGACAGGCAATGCATCCACGAGGAAAACAACGAATTCAACACCGCTCGACTTCCGTTTTGTTTGACTATTTCACGTTAACCTCAACATCGTGATATTTATGCCAGATTCTGCCCCCACGTGCCCCGAAGATCATCTCAATGCCAACCATCTGACCCTCCCGAAGCATCATCATTGCTTCCTGCGGTCATGGTTATCGTCCCGACCAGTCGACCCAGTCTCCAAATCGGTACCACGATTCCCATTCTCATCTTGATCAACGGTGCCAGCTTCCTCGAGGGCCTCTTCCGTCGTCGTCTCGCTCTTCTTCGGCGGCAAGTCCTCTCTTCGAAACGTCCAACCCCCCGACCAGCCAACCCACCCTTTCTCTCTCGGTCCTCGAGCAAGACACACTATCAACGCAAACCCTCCAAAGGCAATCCCACAAGCACCACTATACACCCACCCACCCTGTGCATAGAGCCTATTTCCCACCGCCGTCCCCGTCAACTGCCCAGCAAAACTAACCACCATATACGCCGTATTGACACGATTTCTCGCCAATGGCTGGATCCCATAAATCGCACTCCTCATCGCAATCTGCGTAAACTGACCACCAAGATCAATCATAATCGCCTGCACCACGGGTCCCGCGACATTGAAACTTCCCACCGACGTGCCCACCACCACGCCCACCGTCTCAACCACCAGCCCCATAATAGCCGACACCAGGGGGACCAACCGATCGATAATCAGCCTCGAATAAATTGGTGCGCAAACAATTACAACAACACCAATCAACCCAAACAACCCAATAACCACGCTCGAGTACTCATACGGCGGACTGCTGAGCAAAAAACTCAGCGTGGTCCAGTAACTCGTAAAGATCCCGCTATGCAGAAAAGCCACCAGCGCCGCCTGCAGCAACAACGGTTCGGTAGCTAGCAGCCTGGCAATCTGCCAGGGAATGCTAAAGTAGTTAAATTTCGTGTCGGGGTTTTTGGACGGGTAGTCGGGCATCCAGATGTAGAGCAACGCAAAGACAAGCCATTGCACGCCGAGGCCGAACCAGTAGATGTTGCGCCAGGAAGTAAAGTTTGCTAGCACGCCCGCTAAGGTGCGGGCGAGGAGGACACCCAAGGATAGGCCAGAGACGATGACGGCTAGGGAAGAGGCACGGCGGGCGGGAGGGGCTAGGTCGCCGACTAGCGGGAGCATGAGTTGAGGTGTGACAGTGGTGGCGCCGCAGAGGAAGGAGATGGCGGAGAAGGCTGGGAAGGAGGTGGTTAGGCAGAGGGGGATCCACTGACAGACGAGAAAGTGTTAGTGAGTGTTGATGGGATGGGATGGGTAGGAAGGGGGAAGAGACGTACCAAAGTTGCGGTAAAGGCTATTAAGCCGAGTATGAAAGGTCGTCTGGGAAAGATGTCACCCAGCGGACAGATGAACAGCAACCCGCTGCAATAACCAGCTTGCATCAGGGTGGCTACCGACGAGGCCTTTTCGAAGGTGACGTCGAAGGTGTCTGCGATCTTGTTTAGGACGGCTTGGTTGTAGTACAGGTTGGATACGGTGAAGCATGATGCCTGGATGGGAGGAGAAGGTGTGTTAGTTTTTGGTCCTGGACACTTGGCTAGGTGGCTATCAAGAAAACAGAAACAGAAACAGGAACTCACAAACCCGAACAAGATGTTCATCCATATGGTAAACTTGGGAGGGTTGTCGGGGTCATACCTAGCCGCTTTGAGCTTCCAGTGCCAGAGTGTTTGCAGCTGTTTCTTCCATGGCGGTCTATCAACTTGCGTTGTTGAAGAATCGGCCACACCGTCTACCACCTGGCCGACTTGAGGTATAGATATTCCTGACGACTGCGCGTCCGCGTCTGTATTCAACACGGGAGGCTTTTCGCTTTCTTCTATGCGGCGATTGTCCTCGTCGTTGTTTTTGATTGTCAAAGACCCTTCGCTCGAACTTTGGTGTATTGGGATATGTGTTGTTGAAGTGAGTTCCGACCCAAGTTGTCTTGTCGACTGTTCATCATTCTGGTGCCGAGACATTGTCTTTTAAAATAGCAGAGTTATACACGAATGATCCGAACTCTTCGGGCCGTTCAACAACACAAAACAAATGGGATGGAAGGACTTGGAGGAGAGATGGGAAAAGGGAAAGCAGAGTAGGTAGCAGACAGACCCTCCCAACCTAACTCCAGATGCCCGGGTCCTCCTCCTCTCTGTCGTTAACCTGCCAACACCGGTAATAGGAGGATGGAGTGGTCACTGCGGAAACTGGTGAAGCACAACATCACGTCTTCCGAGATTCCAGAGCGAAAGAAGGAAAAGTCTGACGTCGTCGGCGTTTGTTTCGTTTCCGGGGGGTTCGGGGACATCCGTGGGTGGGATTGGGGGTTGTTGTCAGGGGCATTGCAGCTTGCAAGGGGGTGGATTGCTGTGCGGGGGAGGACACCGCAGCGGTCCGTCCGAACGCGGCAGTTGGTTTTGTTTGGCCGGTGATAATTCCGGGAATAGGGACGGCTTTTGGTGTTGACCTTTGAATCAAGTTTTTTTTCACCCTTCACCATCTTCAAGCTTCTCACACCAAAAGAGTTGCCAGACTGATTTGGGGACTTCCGTCTCGAAATATCTCGATTTTCGCAAAAGGAATCAATCCCTCAATTCATTATCAAAAGACGAACCGACCACGCAAAACCGTGTCTCAACCTCGGTTGACGCCATCTGCGCCTGGATTGCATGAGACGAAAGCGCAAGTGGAATGACGCCAGAATGCAGGCTATCTATCCTCTTCCTCGGCTTATCGACAGTCAACACCACCACTTCTTTACCGTACTCAAGACCGCTCGAAAACTTCGGAACCACCAAGTCACCACTTTCACATCCATCGATTCAAGAGGAGATAATCAAAAGCTTCTAAAATGTCATCTCGATTTACCGACGAATATCCTCCAGGCATCCAACCGCTCACTGCACAACAAATCTCTGATCATGCTTCTTAAACAACACCGACCGATCCAAAATCTCGCCTGTATCACTCTTGATAAAATCCACCTGCAACCTTTGCTCACTCAAAAAGTTAACCGTCGCATAACTAAACGCCTCATCATACGCAAACCGATTCGTCGTCACGTTCTTGCCCACCTTACTCAACCCTTCCACATTCCCCGCGCCGCCCGCGACGATATACATCGGCGCCTTCGGATTCTCCATCCCGTTCGAATCAGCAGTGCCGTTCACCACCGGCGCGAACCTTTGGCTATTATGCACATGCCCAAACACGCCCAAGTCGACACCGTACTTGTAAAACAGCGGCTCGAACGCCTTTTTGCACGGGGCGCAGTTGCTGGTACCCGTGGTGTACCACGGCCTGTGGCCCGCGACGATGACCCAGGGCGTGACGGACCTGTCGACCGAAGCCAGGTCGGCCTCGAGGAAGTCTAGCTGCTGTCGGAGATACGAACCGAATGGTCCGCCGTTGAGACCGGCGCTGCCACCGGGTTGGTCCGGAGCGTCCTCGAAGTCGGTCTCGGTGTCGATCATGACGATGTGCGCCATGCCGTACTCGAAGGAGTACCAGAAGGGCGGGTTGGCGAGCAGGCGGGCTTTGTTGGCGTTGATTTTGGCTTGGTCGTCGGGAGAGGTGGAGATGAATGCGGTGGGCAGGACGCGGCCGAAGCGGTTGATAAAGTCAGTAAAGTTCTTTTGGCCCGAAGGGCAAAGGGCGCTGGTTAGGGGAATCTCTTGGCATGAAGCTTCGTGGTTGCCGGGGCTGGTCATGTAGGGTTTGCGCGCGGAAATGGGCGCAAGCTGGTTGAAGAAGGTTTCGGTGATGGCTTGGTAGCCGTCCTTGCCGTCGAACCAGTTGTGAGCCTTCAGGATCCAGTCGTCGGCGTACCCGATGTCGCCTGGGTGAACGATGAAGTCGTACTTGTTGATGTTGTCGCGCAGTCGGCCGATGGTGGTGTGGTTGAGCGAGGGGTCGATGGTCGGAATCAGGTCTCGCTTGGTCTCATCTTGCTCGATGGTGTAGCCGTCTTTGCCATAGATGCCGAGGTCGATGACGATGCTGATGTTGAAAGGCGTCTTGTCACCGGGCAGGCGAGGGCTGGTGAATGTCTCGAGCGTGGAGTTGGTTGAGACGATCTTGTAGTAGTATGTGGTAGCGGGTGCGAGGCCGCTGATGGTGACCACGTTGGCCCAGGTGCGTGATGTCGGGTAGGTGATGGAGGATGTCGAGCATGCCTGCTGGCTGAGGGAGGACTGTGACGTGCCATACTGGACACACGGTTGGCTAAGCTGCTTGTATGTGTTCCAGGCGATACGGACGGCTGTTGGACCTCGGTGTCAGCTACATGTCGTCTCACTTCATGATGAGAGAACGGAAACTCACACGTCGGGCTGTTGATGGCGATGCGGTGCTGGACAGGCGTGGTCAGGTCGACAGGAATCGGAGGGTAAGTTGCTCCGGCTGCCACACCCAAAGCCAACAAGGGAAGTCCCTTGGCCAAGGTAAGGAAAGTGTCCATCATGATGCCCGTGGTACCAACGCAGTGCCTGTTAGCAATGGACTGTGACCACAACTAGAAGAATGCTCAGCAACCGTGGCCAAGGTGAACACCAAACCTTGGGAACCCTCGGTTTATCACAACTTCCCGCTTCGAACCCTCTCACTCCTACTTTTTCCTGATCGGCGGTTTGTACCTGACAATAACAGCATCTGCTATTACCCAGCCGAGGGAGCGGGAGCTTCCCAAACCCATATCAGGAGGTCAGGGGCCATCTTCAGCGTCGCAGTCTGTAGCAGCGATCGACTCTTGAGCCGGTTATCCCAATGCGATTCGCTACCACATCCCGTCGTTTTCTTTACACATCTGTCAAAGTCGATCTTCAAGTGGTGGTTGGCGAACCTATCTCTTTAGCGGTGAAAAAGGCCACTTTTGTACCTACAGGGGTAGTTGACCAATCGCATCACACCCATTAAAAAAATCCACTTTCTAGTGACATCCAATTACTTAGCAGAATACACCAAACTAAAATGCACAGCAAAATTGTATAAGAAGGAGTGTAAATTTTCAAATAAATAATTAAATAAGTATATAAAGACTAATATAATTAATATCGTAATAGTTTTTATAGTATTTAGTAAAATCTAGCTAAATAGGTCTCTTAACATTCGCTCTTTTACTTATAAAGGGGGATTTTGCACTTACCGCACCCAAATAACGTTTTTTTTCTAATAACCGTTCTAATATTATTACTAAGCGCTTTAACTATCCTTTTACAAGCGTATATTTTATACCTGGCCAACTTACTAGTCCGTACCCAATAATACTTATTAATATAGGGAATAATAGGGTATATAATATCCTATCTCTTAGTTGTACGGATACGGTAAGAAATAGTTTATTAGCTAAACGCGGAATAAATTTCGTTAATTAATTACGTACGGAAATCTCGGTATTTTATACGCTTAATCGATTTAAAGGTAACGCTAAACGGTCTCTCCCTATAATTAAGGAAGATATTAGTAATAATAACCTCCAAATGGAAATCGCAAAATAATACTATAAATAGTTTACGACAATAGTAGTAACCGTATATATTATTAGTATATAATTGGTCGTTAATATTAACGCTATTTATAAAGTAATTATATAAAAAAATAATTATTAGAACGTTAATTATTATTTTACTAATATCGTTAAAAATATTATGCATTACGCCTTATCGCGTTGGTCGGCGGCGTAGTACGTTATTCGTACTTATATTATTAAAATCCCACTAAGTAAATAGAAAATTAATTATTTAACGATTTTTAACCGCCTAAAGTATAATTCTATTAACGACCTTCCGGTATATACGTCCGTATAGGATTAATTCTCTTTTATTATCGGTTTCTTTTAAAGTAAAGAATTTTAAAGCGGTGCGGTTTTTACGTATAATGCCCGTAATAGCGATATTATATTGGTATAAATATTTAGTAAGAGGTATAGTTGTGAATAGATTATCGTAAAAAACGTAATAAATAAAGGCAAAGGGTAGGGGATCGAGAGAAAGGGTAAGGTGCGTTATTAAAACTTGGGTATTAGCGAGATCCCTCTATAAAAATAATAATTAATTAATTGGTTAATAGATTTATATAAGGGTATACGTATAAATTTATCGAGATTAATAATTCCTATTTTATTATTATAAAATAACCAGTTATAAAAGTAACTGTTGGTAATAATAACCTATATTTTAATACCCCGCGGGGTAAGTTTATTAAATATAGTTACTGTAATTATACTCCTCTCTGTATAATAAATTACTTTCTTATTAATTATAATATTTTAAAATAGTAATTTTATTTCCTTATAAACCTTTTATATATAATCGTTAAATTCTTTAATCCTATTTTAAAAATTATACGTCGAATTAGTTAAAACGTACTCTAGGTAAAAGGGATTTTAAACGTAAAAGCGGCGTATTAATATTTTAAAGCGGAAGAATAGTATCCAATTCGCTACTAAGTAGTAAAGGCGGTTAGGTTCGCGAAATTAATAGGTAGGGAGATTCGGTTTAATGTAAAGCTTAATATATAAAATAATAGCGAATATTATATATAATTCGGCGGCGTACGTCGGTACTTAATGATTATCGCGGCTATAGGTAGTACGAATTCCTCTACGTATAGAAACGCGCTTAATATTAATTTACTCTATTTATTATTAAATAGTTTCGAAGGGGAAAAAATGTATAAAGTATTTTAGAAATATTGGCGGGGCGTAGAATATTTAAGTAGTGAAGGAATTACTCCGTAAACCTTCGAAGGGTTTCGCGCCGTCGGTAAAAGGCTCGCCGTTATTTATGCGTAGGTACTTCGGTTTGTACGGTACTTTATTTAAAAAAGTAACGAAATTAATTAACGAACTAATAGGGATAGTAGTAGAAGGGATAATAATAGAGTAATATACGTACTTAATTCGTTGATAATAAATTTATCCTTCTTCTTTTTACCCTTTTTAAAAGGGGTGGAGGTAGGCTTAGGAACGCGGTTTCGAACTATTATTACCTTATTATCGGGGAGAGGTTCCTTAGGAGGTACGGGCGTAATACTATAATTAGGGTCGCGGTACTCTTCGTCTTATAAATTTATAGTGTTTGTTGTTAAGGGTAATAAAGTAATGTAAAAAAAGCTATAGAACCTTTGTATATTATTGAAAAGACTAGATTTTATATAGCGAAATAGCTATTTAGAATATTGTGTATTGGTAGTGCGGGGAAGGTTACATAGGGGTCTTCGAGGTAGCGGCTGTATTGTAGATGTATTTGTGGGGAGGTACAAAAGTGGCCTTTTTCACCGCTAAAGAGATGGAATCCCACAACCAGAGACCTCCGCACGTGGTTGGCCGTTGGACAGAAGCGGGACAAAAGTGGTGGGTTTTTCCAAGGCAATCGTGGGTAAATCCGTGTAAGATGATTGGTTGGAACTGCAAAAGACATGGGCGCTAAACGGTTTTGGAGGGAGGAGAACTGATCTGATCAAGATCAGCGATCTCGGGGTGTTGGTGGGTGTAACCATCACCACTGCGGCTGCACCGCAAAAACTTGGAAAAGGAAGGGAGCAACAGGGGCTTTCGGGAGGGGAACACATAGGTAAGCGGATGCGAGGAACTCGAGAATTGCTTTTTGACGAGAATGGTTTTGACGTCTGGGTGCCATTCGGATGCACGCAACCTTTCTTCAGCTTGGAAAGAGTTCGTGATAATCTGGAATTTTGGAAGAGGCGGCATCCAACATCACCCGAAAAGGTTCGCAAAACATCGTCCAACGTCTCATTCGGGAGCGTTTGTGGAGGGCAATAACATGATGTGATACAGACATGGATTAGCATCTCGTTTAGATCCGTTGAGCGGCTTGGAATTGCTTGTTTGTCAACGTGCTTCGACGACCTTGGCTTTCTGGCTCAGCAATTTGCATTTAGGATGGGTTTCCAGTCCGATGCTCGTCAACAAATGTTGTATAAAAGGGCCTTTGGACCTTCCTTTTGCGACCTCCCGGGTTTCTGTCATGAATTCTGTACACCTCGGTTGTTGTACGCCCGGAAATTTGATAACCGGTTCACGATGTAACTTACCTTACACACGTGCCGACGATCTATCTTGGTTATTGGTTTGTGAGAACCGGTTCAACGTCGTCCTCACCAAGCCGTATACCACCGTGTAATTTCATCCCATAATCTCACCTCACCGCACATGAGGACCTAAATCACCACTCAACACCAAACCCAGAACCACCAGGAACCTCTTGACACCTTCCTCCCCAATCCTCCACCCGAACCCCCTCGCCCACCGCTTACTCCCCTCAAACTCCAACACCAACATCCCATTCTTTCGATCCGGTTTAGCATAAACCTCCGGCCTCTTCCTAAAGGGCGTTTCCAACTCGTAGAACCGTGCTCCCCCTTTCACAAATAACCCACTTCCTTTCCCTTCATCACCACCCGTCTCATCCTCCAAATCCTGCTGATAACCCGTCCTCCACCCCCAACTCCTTTCCCCATTTTCATAATCCCAGTCCGTAACACCCTCAATAACTTCCCTCATCCCCACCACTTCATACCCGACATCCTCATCAAACTGTTCCTGCAACCGCTTGGCAACACTACTCAACGTGTCGCTACCGGAAACAAACACGGTAACGGGCAGCTCGGTCATCGTAGGCCCCACCACATCCTGTAAACCCACGGGCAGCAGCGTTGACCGGCCGGTTGATACCCGGCCAAAGAGGAGGTCACGCCTGGTGAAGAAACGAGAGAATGCCAGGGCGAAGGCGGCGTGGAAGTAAGCTGCCGGGGAGATCCCATCTTCATCGTCGGAATATGCGGGGAGGGGGATGGTGTGCCTAAGAGAGAGACGGTCGAATATGGATTCTGACCAGGTAGGAGGAGATATAGTTGAGCGGCTAAGAACAAAAGGGTGGCGATGCCTCTGGAGACGGTTGGACCAGTAGGCTAGACAATCTTGCTTGCATGATTCGCGATGGGCTATGTACTCTGCGAAGGAGGGGGTTGACGCTACTGGTAGTGAGGTTGGGTCTTCTCCCTCATGGGCGTTGAGGTAGAAAGAGGAGAGGGTCTGGAGGGTTCGGGACAAGCTGAAGTCGTCGAGGTAGGCATGGGAAATACGAAGAATGAGCTTGTGAGAGTTCACACTAGAAAAGGAGGGTGTATATTTGATGGCAAGGAAGCGAATGAAGGATTGGCCGAGCTTGTGAGGTCGTCCAAGGTCTTCGGCGCAGATTGAGTTTAGGAGTTGGGGGAGGTCTTTCGTATCGCTGGCATCGATGGTGTCGTATTCTGGGGTGAGGTGGCGCAGGATAACTTGCCAGTATTTATCGTCGTCGTTGTCGTCGTCGTCGTCGTCGTCGTTATCTGTTGCTGGCACAAACACGCTCCTGAGGATATCGAAGTGGTTGACTAGGTCTTTACATGCCTGCTCGAGCTTTGCAAAGTCAACGTCGGCTCGGAGATCGAAGATCCAGTGTGGATATCTGCCGGGGAGGTCTTCCAAGCTCTCCGAGATTGACTGGGCTTGGAAATCTGTTGGGGGAAGTACATCCTGGATGTCTTCGGTTCTGAGCCCATCGTCCAGAAATGGAACGATCTTGTTTTTAAGAAACTCTGACACATCATCCACCTTCATCAAGGAGAATGGTTTGTAGATAGGTATATACATCTTCGTCGACGGGAACTGTCTGGGCTCTTCGCCTCGTAGTTGCATAATAGCTAGCTCGTCAAGCGTGCACCTGCTTTCGAATTGCCTCAAAACATGTTGGTCAGTCTTGTTGGTCGTAGGAATTGGCACATTATCGACGTAGCTATATGCACCAGGCACGATGTATTACGGTTGCCTGATCCCACAGCTTTTTTCCAGGCCCTCAATAGCGAGGGAGAGTCTAGCTCGATTCCCGTCAACATTGTCAGCCGAGCTTACGTCATGCTCTTCTGCCTTGGTGAGACCCAAGAACACGGCAAGACTTCGGACTATTGCCAATCAGCAGGGGCCTTGATTTCAGCCGCTTTAACTTCCACCAGGCTCGGATCGCGGAGTAAGTTGCGAAGGTGGTAGTCTACCTAGTCCAGCTCGATGCGTTGACGACGAAGTTTGATCAAGTCATTCTTGTCATCGATAAAGTCCAAAAGGAAACCAGCGTCGAATGATGCGATCCACACATGTAAGCGACCGTAAAAAAGATATTGCCGGCTTTTGCTGCATGAAAGCGGTGGAAAAATTGTCGTGTCGCCGGTTGTCGGGAGGAGTCGATACTCAATGATTGTCCATTGTTGAGGTACGTACCGCGAAGTACAGACGCCTGGATTGCGAGCTGGTAGGCCAGTCACTGTTGCGGCGAGAACACCATCGTAAATGTCATATTCAGAGGATGAACAAATAAAGGTGGACGTTGGTTAAGAAAACAACGGGCAAGCAAGGGAACAGACGCCGCGGGCCATGGTATTCCCTTATCTTATCTCACCGTGTCTTATCTTATCTGTCCTTATCCGCGCTCAAACCCGTGCAGCCGGCAGGCAATTTGGCAGAAGGTGGGGTCACGTGGTATCCCCAACGTCTACCATCAGAGTTCACTCGAGAGTATTGACACGACAAAAGTATCTAGAGTATTGCCCAAGCCCTGATTGAGTGACGTCATGTTAGAGGAGATTTTGGCTGATTTTTCTTGACGACGTCTTTGAGTGCAAAGTGAACTGAAGACAACATGCTGTTTCCATCTCCAACCGGCCGGCGCACTGTCCCGGCTAATTGTGGGGCCGTGCCTTTGCGAAGGCCATTACGATGACAACGCCTGCTCCCTCCCGCGTACGTTTGGCCAAGTGCTTGCACGATCTGAAACCATTGACTTCAGCAATTGGCTGTCCCATTCTCAGATTCTCCCAACGACGCTTCCTCGGGGTCAGATACTCTACTCAATGCATTCCTGTCCATAGTCGCTAACCTAACCAGATCCCTTCCTTTTCTTCCCTTCGAGTCGTAACTTGGTTACTGTCCCTATCCCCATCATCGCCAAAAACCGACACACTAATTTAGCCGTCCTCATACCTATCAATTCCATCCCCTTGCGGCCCGTTCCTTCTCCATGACGGTACTCAGCAGACATCCTGATACACCTTGACACTCCAATTTTCACCGACAACCTCGGCTTCCCCATAGATTGCTGCCTCCAGGTAGTTATCCTCCTCGGGGTGGTGCCAACAGGCCTTTGTGCCCAGGATCTCCAAGGCAGCACGCGCAATCACTTGGTACGAATCAAGGTCTTTGCGGTTGTCCAAGTCCTGTTGTTTTCGTCGCTTGCGGGTCAGCGAACAAAGAGTACAGGAAGAACGAGAAGAAAATGGGGGGAGGGGACTGGACCCGGTATGTCGTTTCCAGGAAACGCGTGCAGCCCTATGTAGGTAACTAGGTAAGTAGACTCACCTTGTTGCACCATTGAATTGCGGTATCGTAAGAGCAGCTAATTCGACCACAACTGTTAGGGTCGTTCCCGGGCTGTCCATCCCGGTTCATCAAGTAATGGTATCCGTCCAGCAGGCCGTGGACCTTGCCATATTTAGAGTCATCGTCGCCAGCGTCACAGGTCATGATGTATGGCGATGATGGCGTCGTGGTGGTCGATTCAGCTGCACATGAGGTTGTGTTGGCGTCTCTGGGCAAGACCCAAGGACTGATACTGCGGGCAACGGTGGCGAGCTACGAGAAGAAGGCGATAATGCCGTCAGGTTCGAGTAATCGAAAGCAAAGCACAATAAATGGAAATCGTGGGGTATGAAGCAAGACTTACCGGAAGGCAGGCCAAGCAAGCCAATCGGAAAATGACAGCAGGTGAAGGCATGGTTATTGAACGGCACGGAGTTGGTAAGCTGGAATATTGTGTTGGGGAGCAGGAGAGGTAAGTTGTCGCTTGATTGCTGATTCAGTTGCACTCAATATGCAAGCTAAATATTCAGAAACGTGTCCATGGGCCTTTATATACTACATAACTATGTAGCATGGCCAAGATTGTCAAAAGACAGAGCCACTACTCGACTCCATGTCCATCATGAAGCATTGCGCGCATTACCTACCTGACGGAAGTGGAAGCAAACGAAGAAAACCGTCCATCTGGTTGGCTCTTTCACAGGGTCCACGATGATCGGAGGAACTTCTTGACATGCTGGAATCTGGAACCCGTTTGCCCATATGCCAGGAGCCTGGGACATAAAAGGCTAACATAATGACAAAAGCCAGACAGGACCACATCGAGGAATTTTGTGGAATTGTTCATAAACAGTTATCTGCCGAAAACAGACACATCTCAGCCACCGAACAGTTGCCTCATTGTGCGCCGCCGAACATGACCCTGATACATGATTAGATTTGAACCTTATCAAGAATGCACCGAAGTAACAGAGGAAAACGAGTCCAGCACGGAACGTCCAACTCCAGATTACTCTGCCCAAGAAAAATAACCAAGCTGGCACATTACTGCTAAACAGTATCACATCCCTACCAAACATCCATACCTATTTCCAACTGCTATATCCTTTCCCTTCTCCGCCTCCGATTTCCCACCATAAGAATGCCCCTCCTTTTGTATGTCGCCACCACGTTCTCCCTCACCTACTCAACTCACCGGCTGAGCACCCAGCCTACAATCCTCCTTTCTCACAAGAACACTCCATTGATCCTTGTGAAAAACCTCCCCTCTGACAAACCCATTGCCTTTGCCCCAAAAATCAGCCTTGTTGCTCCAACATGCCTCGGTTTTGTATATATCCACTGCTCCCTTCAGAATCCACTCGGGGCGAAGCTCTAATTTACTCATTTGCTGTATTATTGTGGGTTACCCCGTTTTAATTAGCCCATGAATAGGTAGGTAGGTATGTACTTGTTTGGATGGGGGGGGGGGGGGGAACCAAGTTGAAAAGCGGAAAAGGACCGCGAAAAAAGACCAAGACAAGGGGAAAGCAGATAAACGGAGGACTTACATCCATATTACACCAATAAAAGGCTGCAAAACCTACACACCCCGCCCTTTTGCAAACTCTGAATCTATCATCATCCCGTCCGGACGCAGATGCCAAATAATGCTGCCCTGAGTACCATTCCCTGTCCATGAGGGCGAAAGAGAGGTTGGTGGCCGGAGCCCAGCCCCAGTCGTCGGGAAGCTCTTCGATGGAGCTCTTCATCTTGCCGGTGAGCTGAGGGTTGGCGCCTGGACAGGCTATCGCGCGCCATGTGGGCAGCGGCGCTTCTGAGTCATAGGTTCTGGTGTTCGTCTCCCAGGGGAACTGGTATCGGGCCTCAAGAGTGTTGGAAGGTCTCAATGGGATCTTGGTCGGGGATGGGTTTCGGACGGATGAAACTGCGGTGGCTTTTATGTCTTGGCCATGGTCGCGGACTTGGAGTGTGGGTTTGTTGTTAGGGGCCAAGAAGGAGGTGGTGAGTTGAGCGGTGGCCGTGACCTGTGGCAGGGCGATATGCTAATGTTAGATAAAGGGGTGTTCTAACAAGCTAAGGAGGACAAGCTGGGAAAGAGGAAGGAGACGGTCGAGGCAGGGTACTCACTGGCAGCAAGGCCACAACAGCCAGTTGGAGTACGACGCTAGGTAAGAACATGATAGGTGTCTTGGAACAAATTTCTCGAGCTCTGCGCACGACTGGGAAGCTGTTCTGTGCCAGTTAGTTCCTATGCCAACAGCACGGGAAACCTCTCCTTAAATCCCCTTTCAGATCATCGAGGGAAGCAAGCCGTTTGGATTCTGAAACCTGAATTTGACTAACTCAATGACAACCAACCCAACAGATCGCGGAAAAAACAATAACCTGATATCCCCCACCACCCGACAATGATGAAGACGGAAACTATGCCCTTTCATAACCAACCCGCCCTACAAAGAGCAATTACCCACCAACAACTGTGCAGACCGATCCAGAAACCCAACAACAAAAGAAAATGGGAACCAACCCCTGTGAAACCCACTCAAGCCGTCCGATAAACAATGAAACGCCCCAGCAACCGCCAACAACTAACATCAGCTTTGTAGCTGTCGACCTGTGTTGTAAGGCTATCGGGAAAGGCACCACCGGCCTCTCGGTTCCAGTGAAACACAGAATCTTTCACTTAGGGTCCTTCTTACTGCAGTCCGCCTTTGAAACATGAACAGTGATTCCCGGGTAATAGATAGCCTCGCCCATCACCACGGTGCCGTTCGAGCAGTTCTTATCAGCCTTGAGTAACCGAATCGCATCTATGACAAAAGTAGGGGTCACCTGTTGCGCGGCCTGTTACGTGTTACGTGTACTCGGTTAGCCCCATTCGGCAGTTTTTGGGCAGTCGAACCAATAATTAGGGCATCAGCGTGTAAACCTTCAGGAATAAAGCCAAAGAAAATGAAACAAGGAAGATGAGCGGATCGATAAAGTTCTGGGGTAACAGTGAGAGGGTACAGGCTTGGAGGGTTGGGGGGCGAAGGAGCTTCGATAATTAGACAAAATAATAGAAGAAGGTAGATAGCATAGCTCTCACCTTGTTATAGTTGCACCATCTAACGGCGACATTGGTTTGGTCATGGCAGGCTATCCGGCCGCAGTTCTTGTCCGAACTGGCACCTGTCCAAGCCTGATTCGTAAATATCTTGTTGGGATTTGCCTTAAGCAAGTTATTCATGTGTGTTATTCCATCGTCGGCGCCGGCAATCGGGCCATAGTCCAAGACATAGCCGTTGCTCACGGTTTTGGCACAGTTGTTGAACACCCAAGTCAGGTACCCCGGAACTCCGTCTCGGGCCTTGTGCTCGTAGTGATGCTCACGATTGTGCAATCCGGAACTGACGACATCACGCCCAGCGACCGCATTGTTGGATGTGCCGCCAGACACAACGCTCAAAGTAGAGGCTGGCAGGGGTTTTGTCGAAAGAGTTTGCGTCCGGAACGAAGAAGTGGGGTCAGCGGCAGTGACCAAGAGGGGAACAAACTGTGAGAATGCAAGGGGTTAGTTGAGTTCCCGTCCGCATACCGGTGGCGTGGTTGTATGAGTGCAGGACTCAAGAAGGAGGACATACCTGTAAGGTGGAAAGCAGTGATGCCAAGAGAAACACTGTGTTCTTGGACGGCATATTGGCAGATCGAAGGTAAATGGGAGTGATTCTGGGCTGTGTAGCTAAGCTTGCAACTTGAATGCGTTGATTGTAGAATGTGATGTGCTGAGGATTGGATGATGTTGTGGTGGATTGGACTGACCACTGGACTTTATATAAATTTCATTCCAGTCAGGCCCGCCATCTTGATCGCAACATTGACAGAAGATCACCAGTGAGAACTACCGCTGCCAGATGACTGCCATTGTCAATAGACAGTTGGTTGCGAGACGCGCGCTAACATCTTGGGCTCGGAGAGGGCAGATAGTGTTGAACCAGAGGTGAACAACTGTGTCCGGTCCATTGTTCCTATTCCGACGCAAAACCATTCGCGATGAACGCATAGTAAACCGGGAGACACCCGTTGTTTCTGTATGATCAACCGGCGCTTATGATAAAGCAGCAGTACTATAGTCGAGGACTTGACCGGAAGAGTGACACGAGAGAAAAAGCCGAAAGACCACGGAGGAAAATGGCACGAAAAATGTAAAGTCCATTGTGTAAGACTGCCAACACACTCTTCTCAAGACCGGGACTCCTAAAACCTCATGATGGCTTCATCAGTTTTGAGAAAGACCGACATGGACCGCGGCGCTAACGGGAGTTCGAGACACAACTGAAAGCGAAAAATGTCAGATTTGATCAGGAGAAGTGGCCAGAAAAGCTATCCTTCGACGGCGTTTAGGTTGTAAAAAGTGTCGGGGCAATGGAAAAGCGCTCCGAAAAAGCATACTTGCAATACCGGAATTAGATGAATGTCTGGTTGTTGTTGGTTCAGTTGCAGATTGATAGACCCATGGACTCACAAGATGGCACTATGACCGTGCTGTTCTCCAGATCAACTGCCCAGTCCTGCCCAGTCCTGCTTCCGAAAGTTACTCGCACAGCTTGCAAACTCAAAGTACTCTTGCCGGGGCCTCGGCCTCGATCAAACCGCCAGTGCCCTTTCCCACTTAAACGTCCCGCCAGCTCGAAGCGACTTCCACTTCGGCAATGTAAGTGGAGGATTCCAACCGGACACAGGTGTTCGCGAAGATTGATGCGCGTTGAAATTTCCAGAACTGACAGTAGTAGCTCAAGTCGAGGGTTCCGGGTCGTTGCTGCGCCGTTATTGAAGCGAGGGCAAACCATGTTGTTCGGGCAGTTGGCGTTCCCAGGATTTGGAGACCGAAGCCAGCGGAGCAAACACCTTGCGCAACAAATGTGCCTTTTGTGTTGGCTCTTTGTTTCTTGCGATACTTTTTACACTTGACGAAACTTGGCGCCAGCATAAATTGAACACGGCTCCATGGTTTTGATGATGGAATCGACCACACAAAGATCGAACCAACTTGACCCGTATTCGCAATAACCGGAGACCCAACCGATTCATTTGTGAACCTCGTATCGCAGGACGGATTCACCGGTAGCAACAATGCTTTTGTCCGGCATCATTCCCCTGGCTTTTCTCTCCCTTCTCCCGGTAGGCCACACAGATCCCTCTCTCCCACATTCGCGCTTCCTGGATTCATTGACTCATGCCCGGTTTCGTAGGTCATTGATGCCGGTGTCTTGCCAACAACCCTTGATGCGAGGGCCCCTCCCAGGGTATACCTCTGTCCCTCAACCCGGGCAACAAACGACCAGTGGGGTGTCTGGCGCGGTGTCAACGATAACATCAGCTGGTTAGAAGGTGTTAAGGGGGAACCCGTTAATAGACCGCATTCTTGTGGGAGGATCGCATGCAGTCACGACACTGCTGTATATTGGTGCAATAATGTACGTTTTGTTCTTGTTCCTCTGTTCCCCCTTTCCTGGTACTGTATCTTCGTTTGGCTGACAATTTCGTCGAATAAACAGAACTGGTTCGAATATGGGCTTCCGTCTTACAAGGTGATCGCCGACGCAGTCAGGAACATCAGGGACAACCCGCGATGTCAACGGACGGGAGCGGTAGACAAGGATGGTCCTTTGCTCATAACCGGGGTTCGCGGCGAGCTCGAGTTCAATAGTGGATGGAGTGCGGTCGTGAGATCTGAGAAGTGTTGAGGCTCAAAACAGAGAAGAGAGACCGACTGAGGTGATGGCGGGGTCGGGGCGCATGCGCCATGCGGGGCCGTGACGGACGGGAATCTCCACCTGCACTGGTCCACTGGACTTGCCGGATTGCGGAGGCTCGGGGCCGACGGTACCCGTTCCGGACGCCAAGCCGGGTGGGAGACGAATGTTGGTGTGTCGTAGCTTCCCGTCATATGTACATATGGAATGGATCTTCTCTTTCAAGCTCTTTCTCTCTTTCTTTCTTAGTTCTTTCTTTCTTCCCGTCACTTCTAATTTTGGCAGGCGCTACCATCCGCCCTCTAAGGCTCTCCTTTGCTCTCTGACCGGAGTGCATCTTTTCCCACGCTGCGGAGTCCTCTTCCCCTCTCCCTCTTTTCTCTCCCAAACTCCATTCCAATGCAATTCCACCCATTTTGTCACAATGAATGCCTCGACTTTCTGTTTTCGCCCAAATCCCATCAGTGTGCGTTTGGACCCACCCCGGTTAACCTCCCAAGAATACGAAATTCTCGGCTACTTTGCGACATTCCCCAAGCGTCAAAGATGAACTAGGTGCTCACACAGTCGAGCGGCGAGCCTTTCGTCGCATGCCGCCATAACCGGACGCTTCTTCTCTTTCTGCACGAGGATCTTGCCGTCATGGTCATGCAGCCTAGAGACACCACAGTCAAAGACGGGCTCCTTTGAGGCCTTCCATTCCAGCCAACAAAAGTTGATACTGCATCACGATGCGTGATTCACGAAGCCGCGAATTGCTTCGAACCTAATGAACTCCCCCAAGACAGGCTTACCCAAGTGAGGGGGCAATTGATCTGTCGCTTTGCTGGCCATCCCGAAAGCCTGGAGGCGAGTGCGATACGGACATCCGTGTTTACGTGGGATTGGAAGTCGCATTGTTGTTGGGCCTCGACTGCGCATTCCCACTTTCCAACACAGCGAGTTAGCGTTGCAGCTATCACCAGCACCTTGAAGATGATAGCTGCGGCTGATGGCTTCCTGGGCCGGATCGACCCGCAAGCACCCTGGCCGCCGCATGATGCACTGTCGATGTCAATGATGTTATTCGATGCCTTCTCTGATGGCTGTGACTGGGCGGGGTGCTCTCCGGTCGAGACTGTACGAAGTGCAGACATCGCTTTGTGTTGCAGATTGATAGGTCTCATGGAAGAACTCAGAAGCAACGCGATCTAGACCGGGCGAAGATCATCGAGTCCATTGAGTGTCTCAACGACCAATACACGTTGGCGATAAGCGAAGAGGCTCGATGAACAGCGGAGGGGACTTGGCCAAAAACAAGCTGATTGAACATCTCATGAAGCAGTCGAGTTTAACTCGGACATTGTGGACAGATGGAGATAAAAGCTGACCTGTCTCTGCTCATTGAACAAGTTTGAGATACCATCCTCAACCACCATCGGTTCTTCTTTCAATCGTTGTGACTGTCACTGCCATGGCGATATTGATCTTTCGTCCTTTCTTCGTTGCCTTACTCTTCGTTGCCGGCGTTTTGGCAGCTCAAAACTCTGACGACGTGCGCACGTTCATCGAAAACAACCGTCATAACAAAGCCGCATTAAACGAGGACATCGCACCGTCATGGGTAAGCTCACCAAAGGTTCGGGGCACTGGTGACATTATAATCTCCTGCCTTGTTACCTTGATAGCTTGCGCTTACACTGCCATCCATCCGACGGTACCACCCGAGGGCTCCGGGGAGAGGAGCTTCATGGGTATCAAAGCCGCCCTCGTGTTTGTGGCAGTATTGGGCCCGGAGGCAGTATTTGCGCTAGCTTTCCAAGAATATCTGGACGCTCGGCGGCTATACAAGAGCCTCAAGGAGATTATCCACGACCCAAAGAAGCAAGGAAATCCATGCGGGCACTGCAACCGGTGTGACAAATGCGATGCATGCGAAAAAAGAGAGGTATGTAGAAGACCCTGGATCTACTCGCACCTTTTCTCATTGGAACCGTTGAA
Source organism: Sordaria brevicollis (assembly GCA_033439795.1). Taxonomy (NCBI): domain Eukaryota; kingdom Fungi; phylum Ascomycota; class Sordariomycetes; order Sordariales; family Sordariaceae; genus Sordaria; species Sordaria brevicollis. The sequence continues at coordinate 1,351,079 of JAUTDP010000006.1, forward strand.
CCAACTAACTTCGAATGCAGGCCTTAGAAACACTTGACATGAAGTTCTGTTACTTTATCGTCATGGGCGGGCTACAAGTCAGCATCTCGGACATCAAACCTTCAGACTACGTTCGATACAACTTCCATGGTGACAAGATTCCCGAAACGCTACCTCTTTCAGCCGACGGGGTCATAGAGCTTGCCAAGCTAGGGTATCTTGACAAACTCTTGGTCAAGCCCACCGTCATCGAGGATAAAAGTAAAGGGGCCTGGGCGCAGAAATGCGTTGTCGTGATTCAAGTGGCTTGGATGGGAATCTCCTGTATTGCCAGAAAGGCTGCGGGCTACCCTGTCTCGCTCTTGGAATTGCACACCTTCGGCCATGTTCTGGTAGCAATGCTGCTGTACATGTTCTGGCTCAAAGTAAGTTAACTAAACCTTCATCGCCCCCAAACACTGCTCACATCCCGATTCGTTGCTAACACACTTGAAGAAACCCCTTGATGTGCGACAACCAGTGTTTGTTGAGCCTAGCGAGTTCAAAGATAAACGAGACACCGAAGGCTTTCAAGATGCGTTGGCTTTGATGGTCCAGGAGCAATTCTGTGACCTGCAGAATCAGTGTGGTTTTTTGAATTTGAAGTGGAAGCAGGAAGAGCTGGACGCACAAAATGTGGCAAACACGGAGGGAAACGGCGAGAAACACACCAAACAGACAGAACCCCAGATTATCGATCGGACAAACCAAACATCGACGCCGTCGTCTACCCCAGGCCGCGAACCACAGGTGTTCATAGAAGTACAACCAGAACCGTATACAACATTCACGCAGCAACCAGGCCCAACGCTTCCGATTAAAGAAGTACACCCGAGCAATGATCCCGAGACTTTCGACTTGCCAGTTGACCAATACCTCCCCTGCGGACTCGGCCACATGCCGATGTCTGAGAAGCCGACATGGAGATGCATGCGAAACGGTCCAGACAATTGGCGACGTAATTTGAAAAGGAATTACAGCACGGAACGAAGCGAGCAAGACAGGCTACCTATTGGACTCACCCGAGCCGACCGTTGTCGCGCGGAAAGAGCAGTAAGGCACATTAAGGTTGTTGAAAAGCTCTACAACATTCAATCGGTGGAGCAACCCGAGCCATACGCATACCAGAGGTATGGCTCGACGGGAAACTATTATCGGTACCGCAACCTTGGGTACAAGACCGGGTTCCAAAGTCTCATGTTTGAGCTTGACAAGCTTAATCCGATGGCTGCTAGACGCAAGATCACAGTTCATCACATTAGGGACACCGAAGAAGCAAAGCCGAGGAAAATCGATGCCCATCGCCAAAAACTGTGTGACGAAGGATGTCCTCGAGTCATCATGCGCTACGCGGCCTTTCTAGACGCTATCTTCAACGGCATTGGAAGGGTCAGCAGATTGGTGTGCATCGTCGTCAGCGCTCTCATTGGCGCCATCCACCTTGCAGCTTGGGACTCTGTCTTCCCTACAAAAGTCGAGAGCATTATTTGGAAGACATCGGGCATAACCATGATGGCCACTGTGCCTGCTGTGCTGTGGTATCGCTTCCAAGTTGTCATGATTCGGCGCTATCACTTTCATTTTCACCTGCTGGGCTACCGGATGACCTACCTTCGGTTCATTCAATTTCTCAATATCTGGTACTTCTTTATCGCTATAGCTTGTCTCTTGTTCATCATCGTCATAGGGGCATACTTCATTGTGGAATCCTTCATCAGCGTTCGTCACATGCCGTATGGCACTTACTATGTGCCGGACTGGTTGCAAGTCTTCCCACACATCTAGTCAGCATTATTTGGGAGGGGGATGTATGGTGATCATGGGTCTGATATTGATGGTTGATGTCTGTTTCAAAGTAGTTGATGCCTTCTGGAAGGCCTGGGGAAATAATCCCGAGCGTCATTCGGGATGACCTCGACATGACCCGTCAAAATATCGTCAAACACCTGACGTCTGCTGTTAAGAGAATAACTGCAGAAGGCTGCGATAAGCGTTTGAGCAGCTAGTGCTCTAACAGAGGATCTCCAACTTGAATCATTAACACTCATTAATTACGACGCTGAGCCGGATTGATTCGTCCGAAAATTGTACTTACATTTATAACGACGACATGTTAATCTGGATGCAATAGGCCATCAAATGCTTGAAAAGATGGTGGGTTGTTACTGGATCGGAATCAATAGTCATGATAACAACAGACTACAAGGGTCGTGTTAGTGCACCTGCCAAACTCGGTACAGGGCGGTCAAGGATGGTGTACCGTGAACGACGGGTACCTCTCGGCCGTTGTTCCTCGCCCTCTTCTGGTATGCCCTTTTTGTCTTTTTCATCATCATCGAATTAACATCTCATAAGTACCTGTCAGAACTTTCTGCATCATCTCCCGATGCATTGCGGCGTCAAGCCGTACGGGACATGTGGTACTTGCCCCGGCCGGCTCCATATCTTCGGGACCCGACAGTGATCGGCGCCGATAGCAAGCGTTCTTTGCAGCTTCCTTTTCGGGGATCCGACATCCGTGCCAGCCGTCTTATTGCCGTCCATCAACCCCACACTCCGGGGGATTCCAACCACTTGTTTTTGCAACATCAACAAACCCTAGTGCTATCATGGACACAAGTCCGGAGCTCGCCACCGCATCGGCAGAAATGGCTTGCTTCCAGAAGGACTGGGTCTGAAGTTTAAAATGCTCGCCGACGCCGTGTAACCTGCGACTGCTGGTTTTTCCCCAGAGTCTCTTCTTGTCCAGCAGCACTCTCAATCTTCGACAGCGAGCACCGCCCGTCATAATGAAGACCTCTGTTGTTCTCCCCGTTGTCCTCCAGGCCGCGGCCGTCAGCGCCTGGGGCAAGCTCGGCCATGCTACTGTCGCGTCCGTTGCTCAGCAGTATCTCACCCCGAACACTGTGAAGCAGGTTCAGGCTATCCTGAGCGACAACTCGACCACTTATATGGGCAACATTGCTTCGTGGGCCGACTCTTTCCGCTACGAGGGCGGCAATGAGTGGTCCACTGGCTTCCACTTTGTGAACGGCCATGATGCTCCTCCCCCAGAGAGCTGCCATTTGATTCTGCCCGAGGACTGCCCTCCTGAGGGCTGTGTAGTTTCTGCCATCGGAAACTATGTTAGTTACCCTTTTCATACCAACGTTAAAACTAAGAATGAAATAAACTAACAACACCACAGACCGAGCGCGTCCAAAAGAAGAACCTCACCCCCGAACAGCGAGCCCAAGCACTCAAGTTCATCATCCACTTCCTCGGCGACATCGCCCAACCGCTTCACACCGAAGCCTTCGGCGAAGGCGCCAACAACGTGACCGTCACCTTCAAGGGCTACAAGACCAACCTGCACGCCGCCTGGGACACCTCGATCCCCAACACCATGCTCGGCATCTCCCCGCCCACCAGCGCCGCCAACATCACCAACGCCGATTTCCTCGGGTGGGCCAACAACCTCGCCGCCAAGATCAACCTGGGCCAGTACCGCGGTGACGTGCGCCGGTGGTTGCGTCACCACAAGTCCACGAACCGCAAGGGGGCCGAGCGCGCTGCTGCCGCGTGGGCCCAGGATGGCAACGAGGAGGTGTGCCATTATGTGATGAAGATCCCCGGTAACCAGCTTAATGGGACGGAGATTGGTGGTGATTACTATAAGGGCGCGGCGGAGGTGGTGGAGAGGAGCATCATTAAGGGCGGTGTCAGGTTGGCGGGGTGGTTGAATTTGATCTTTGATAGGAGGACTGGGTTTGAGTTTTGGTTTTAAGCCAACTTCGGGAGACTTTGGTGGGTAGTGTAATGCTGCTAGATGGCGGCCGACTGGGTGCGGTGTAATACTTAATTGTGGTAATACCAGTTGAAGCTGGTTTTGATCTCGTTTATGGTGAACCTCATGGCAGGCCGTTGCACTCAGGATGGAAGCTTTCCAAACTTCTGGCTGAAAGACTCATGTTCTGATGAAAATGGCAGGATGAGCATCATAACTTTGGATCATGAACTTGCGATGTCAGCCGGACGAAGACTTAGGGATCTCCTTCAAGCTGCAATGAGTTGGACTGTTGGTCGACGATGTGGGTGATGATGATACCATCCAGTGTCACCGTCCATTATTCCCGACTGAACCAACAAGCCGCTCCATCAATCATGAGACTACGGCACTTGCGAACCTTTGACATCCACTGAACTCTGATATCAAACGGCGACGGGAAGTAAATTATCAAACGGCCCGACTTTGCGGTCCTGGACGCATACGATACAGTGCGCCTAGCCGGAGATGTCACGCCGTGAGGATACCGGACCCGAGCCGATTCAAGAGCTCGATGAGTCTTCCGGGTGGTGGTACCTCCGAAACGGCGGTGCATGGAGGTTTCAGCATGTAAGCCGGATCATCAGGTCGATTCGGGGTGATGGAGACAGAGAACAAAGGAAAGCCCATACAGATGGAATGTGTGGTTCAGCCGTCAAGATTAACTACCGCGCCCCTGAACCATTATTCAACGATACGTACATGAGAAGATCCCATCGAAGCCTTCATATCCTCGCAGTCATAAGACCTTCGTTGTCAGGCTGACGTTAGAAGCTCAATGGTGTTACAAGGTCATCCATGATCAAAGGGTTATAGCAAGCAAAGAACAGCTCACCTTCTTTTTGTTCTTTCGGGGATGAGAGCTTCAATCTAGCTCCGATAAGTGGGGTCACCTCTACTTCGGTCCCGGGGAAGGAGTGCGGATGGCACCGTCTCGTTGGACGGGCAGGACGGGGAAGGCGCGGTGGCTTGCTTTCATTCTATCGAGCTTTGCTCTTTCCCATCGTGGTGTCAGGTCACCACCATTCCACCTCCACTGCATTTTCCATCATAGGTATCCAACAATGAAAGACGGACTTTGAGCCAGGATCTAGAATCCTCATGTCGGGCGGCCGGCCATGTCCGGATTTTCTCCATCCAACTTCACCGAAAGTCATTTCGACATGACTGCCTACAGCCGTCAATCACACGGCAATTGACAGATTTACCAATCCTCATTCCTTTTGACACCGCTCATTGCTTTTTTCCCCCTTCGGCAATGTCCCTTACCTTCCACTTTCTTTCCTGCCGAAAGTACAAAGTACAAAGAGCCGAACTTTGCATAGACATCGAAGACAAACTCTCACACACCATGGGAACAATGGAACACCCCTCACAACCAGCACCGTTATATCCGTCCCGGTCGGTCGTTGTGGCGGCCGCCTTTCGACGATCCGGGCCCTTGGAAAAGATGGCACTGCGGTTCATCCAGTCAGGACCCAGACTGTCTGGATAATATCGTTTGGGGTCCATATCTGCTCGTCGACTCCCCACGGCCGTAACTGTGCCGCGTGTCGTTGGACTTGCATCCATCCATCCATCCTCATATCAGCAGATATCACATCGGCTTCTGGATTGCTTGATTTGCAGAGGGGTTGATCGAGACAACCCGGAGAACGATTAACTCCTTCGTAGGGATCAGGAACGTCGGGTCTATAATCTTATTTAAACAGCCTTGCTCAAACCCACTGATACTGCTCTTCCAGCCAGCTGTCAACCAGAGAACAAGGCCAACTTACCCGATCTTGCTTGAGACAACTTACCGCATGATACTTGTTCTCTTCCAGGAGACGTACCTGAGCCTAACAAGATGCTTGCAACACAGACCGCCATCGGCAGCCTCCCCAATGGCCACGACACTGGAAGCGCCATCAAGTCTTTGAGGGCCGTCCACCAGATCACTAGCCAATATCTCAGCAACAAGAAGGATGTCCAAGCCGACCAAAGGAACGCTAGCCCAGATGCCGACCAAGACAGAGAGGCCTTCTCAATCCTGACCGAGGTCAAGCAATTGCTGGCATCCTCAGGGTTACAGGATGGTGCGGTCACTCCTCCTGAGTCCGTCACATCACAGCCGGGAACACCTCCAAGCAACAAGAAGCGGAACATCTCTCCTTTGACGCTTCAGCCATCTGCAGTCCCTTCTTCTCCCTGCAGACCTGTCGATAAGCCCTCAAATGGATCTGGTGCTCGCACACCCCAGGAAGTGATCATGGGACTATTTGCCCAGATGAGCGCGACATCAGCCATCAACCTGTTCAAGCATTGGGGGGTTTTTGACGCCATTCCCGTTCCTCAAGAGGTCAGTGGTGCTGGTACGGTCGGTATCTCGTTCGCAGATCTTGCCAGGAAGGTTGATGTAGACGAGGCATTGTTGAGTAAGCTTTCCTTCCACCCATCTCATCCCCAAGTTCAAGCACACAAGACTAACGAACCTTTGACCAGTCCGCATCTCGAAAATGCTCACGTCGACCTCCATCCTCGACCGCACCCAAAACGGCCTACATCACACACCCACCTCCCTCTGCCTGATGTCGTCACACCCAATGTCAGCCATGTTCTCATTGTTGCACACCAATATCGTCTCCACCTCCACCAGTCTCCCAGCCTACTTCGACACATACGGCCGCCGAGAACCCGTAGGCGTTGACCACGTGCCCATCACCTATCATGAAGGCAAGCCGGAGCTCAAGTACTTCGATCTGGTCAACCAAAATCCCAAACGCATGGAGCAGTTCATGAAAGCCATGTCCATAACGCACTCGTCTAGGGTGCCGACGACGGGGATGTACGATATGAACTCAGTGCTGTCTGCCGCAAAGACTGGGCGTTACGAAACGGTGTGGGTGGATATTGGTGGTGGAAGTGGCCATTCGGTCAAGTTGTTCTTGGAGGAATATGGCGGCCCCAACGGCTTGAAAGCAAGCCGATGCGTGGTCCATGAGTTGGAAGATGTTATGAAGGGTGCCAAGAAAGCCGCGGAAGAAGATGAGTTATTGAAGGATGTTAGGTTCTTGCCGCTAGACTTCCATGATGAGAGTCCTGTTGAGGGTAAGTTAACATTGTCTCCTTCCGTTCTGACAAAAAGAATATGACGCTAAGGACACCATCATAGGCGCTCTCGTCTACTATCTTCGCCACATCATGCGTGACTTTTCCGATCCTGTCTGCGTCAACATCTTGCGCAACGTCGCACGTTCTCTGATCAGCGATGAAGCTAGGATACTCATCTCTGAGCAGATCACCCCTGACGGGCCTCCCCCTTCTGGAGCATCGCAGCCGTCTTTATCTCACCAGATGTACGCTGCTTTCAAGGATTTCTCAATGTTGCCTCTTGGGGGAAAGGAACGGAGTCTTTCCCAGTGGAGGTCTGTGGCTGCGGCTGCTGGCTTAGAGATCGTACGTGTGCATATGGATCCCAAGGGAACGCCACATGGGGTTGTTGAGTTGAAGCTTGCAAGCTCAAGGGAATGAAAAAGACTCTTGTGAAATGACAAGATAGTGGTAACAGTTTCTTCGGATAGAGCGCTCATTGAAAGAGAGTCACAATGAATAATTCAATTTCCAGCCAATGCATACTGCTCAATGCTCGACATGCTGGCGGTTCGTGAAGTGAACCTGATCATGATGCATTCCTTGGCCATACTACGATGGCTGGGAAGAAGCGTGCGCGTGAGCTTACCGAGGCCAGTCGAGTTCTAGAAGCAGGGCGGAAAAGCACTGGAATTAGTAGTCAATGCTGTAGAGTGTCCAGGCCTCGTTCCAACGTGTGGGTGCTCGCACACTGGCAGCACGGAATGTAGGTAACAGAGAGAAACACTAGATGGCAGGAGGGAGGTTAGCATTCCAACACCAAAAATCCCAGCCACGATGTCTGCCACCTCCGCGCACTTGCACACGTCACCGATAGCTTTGAAGATGCACCAGCCCTCATTTAAGAGCTGTATGCCCATAGTCGGCGGGCGAGGTGGAAAGGCCAGTCGGCGAGCTGTATCGACCGAAGCGCAACCTTATCACCACCACCATGCATCTCACACAAATTCTCCCTTGGAGTCTCCTACTACTCGTTCACTCAGCCCTGTCAGCGCCTTCACGCACTTGCCGTGATAGAAACATCAAGCATCATCAAGACAGGTGTGCGGACAATGCCCTCCTCCAGCTGCTCGACCCGGCCGACCAGCCCAGTTCGAACCGCAAGTTAGCAGAATCTTTCTGCTCGTCTTACTTTGCAGGTCCGGCAATGGCACGACCAGTCCAATCCGCCCAACCCACGACGGTGACCCCTCCACCAGCAGTCTCACCAATGCCAATAGCTGCATCCCCACACGAAGACAATGACGACAACAAAGGCGACAATCAACCGGATTTACCCACCATCACAATCACCATTACCACCACCCGAACAATCACCACCTTCGCCGCTCCAACCACGACCATAACAACCACACAAGCACCAGCAGCCATCACAGCCAGAGCCCTTCCCCATCCACATCCTCGACTGAATAGTCAACGACGAAGAAGGGTGGTAGCCAGGGCGCCACCCATGATGGAACACTGTCCTCAACCATGGCGGGGCCAGCCGGAAGATCAGATACGGAGGGCGTGCGAGTGTCTCGTTGGGCCGTCCCGAGAAAGGGGGACGCCAACTGTTGTTGTTCGTCGTCGTGCAAGGGCGGCGGGGGCGGAGGCGGAGGAGTCGACGGGGGTGATGACGGCGCCGGCGCCGATGGCGGATGTTTGAGTCTTTTTGGGGGTCGTGATACGTAATGGGTAGGTGTTCAATTCCTCTTCAGTAATATTTGCCCTGCTCAGAATATTGAACGCCGCTGACTTCTCCTCTCGAGCACCGTAGTACCTAGGAATGACATATTGGCTTATTGATTCCGTTGCTGATGATGCCCTTTTCGGCAGGGAGGATGAATGTCTTTTGAGGATTGTGTGCGTGATCGATGAAACAGTAAGCGGTTCGTAGCGGTTGCATCCAGGGGGCAAATGTGAGACGAATGCTGTGCATATGTATGAGATGATACCCGAATAGTAATGTAGACACTTAATAATTGATGAGTTTGAAGAAAGGAGAATCGGTCCGGTGAGGTGAAAATGAGGATGAGAATGTGCAAAGGTTGAGAGGTTGCCGAGAGCAAGTCACGATTACCTAGGTACCTCTAGAGGTAACTCGTACAACCCGGACCCCACCTCTGAGCTCCACGAGCTTATCTGGGGTACGATAAGGGGCCCTGCTTGGCGGCACCGGGCGGCTAGGGTGCAGCTTCCAGCGCCTGGTGTGCGTGCCCCGATAGTGCGGTGATACCCCGAAGCAGCCCTATAGGCCCCCCACTCGGCGAACCACAGGCGCATGCACTAACAGATCCAGATTGCTTTGACGTCAAACGCCCGCGCAACCGCCGCGGGAGGAAAATGGAATTGAAATCGAGACAAAACCTTGAACAACACTGCACCGAAGGAGCAGCATCCTGTTTCAATGACGACCACAATTCATACCAAATAATACCACCGGGAATCGAGTCGTCCGTCTGGTATTTAATTGCGCCTATCCTCACACCTCGGTGCCTCCGTCTTCCCGACCACACGTTCGAAACCACCGCCGCTGTCGCCTCCCTCTTCCCTCCCGTCGCATTATCATCGCATACGTACGCCTGCGCGCGCGCCAACAGTAGCACAACCCCAAGTCACCGCACTCCGTCGCAAACACCGACCAATTGTCAAAATGGCCAAGAAAAAGAAGGCTGCTCCAGCCGAGGACAAGGCCAGTGAGGTACAGTCGCCTGCTGTCCCCGCGACCCAAGATCCCTCGAGTGGAAGTGGAAGTGGAAGTGGAAGCAAGAAGACGACGGCAAAGACCAAGGCGTCCTCCATGCCACCGCAGCAGCAACCGTCTCCGGTGCCGGCACTGATTATCTGTCGGAATAAGTGCGCCGTTCCCCTCCGCGACCCAAAACACACTGCCGATTGGCCGAAGGAAGAGAGCCCATCATCTTTGCCCGTCCTTGGTCTCGAATCCAAGTTCCATGTCTTGCGCTTGAACTTCCTTGCCCATCCTTTGTCGTATGCGCCAAAGAGCCCCGTTGAACCATAAGCTGACCTTTTGTTCTCGATATCAACCAGACATTGGCGCTATATCTCGTCCTTTCACGGCCCATGGCTTCAGCTCCCTCCTGAGATCCTCGAGACTTTGGCCAACTTGAACTACAACACCCCGCGACCACGGCCTATCGATCCTTCCGTCTTCTTTGATCTTGTCAAGATCCGCCGCCTCGTCGACGATGCTACGAACCTTGCCGTACGCGCCGCCAGTGGCGTGGCCACGGTATCACAGCACAACATGTCCGGCGGCCCCCATCATGCTCTGGGACTGTTTGGACCAGGAGGGCAAACGAAGCTCAGTCGAGAAAGAAAACACCGGATGAGGGAACAGGCAACCCAGAAGCTTTCCAAAGCCTATCATCTGGATGAGATAGCGTCGAGTGTGGCTACAATGCAGAGCGCTTCCCCGCTAGAGGAGGTGGCTTCGCTTGTACTCCAGCGCAACCCCCAAGATGCCGACGCCAAATACGTACACTTCTTCCACGAGAAGATACCAAGCAGGCAATTGGCCCAGTGCACCAACCTGGATTCCCTGAGCGAGATCATATCAGAGAAGTCGAGTCTGGGAGAGCCTCTAAGGACTCGCGCCACGGTGAGGATTTTCAAGGAGGATTTTGAGGGCGCCATTGCCGACTTGACCGAAGCCCTTAGGATACATCGGTTTTACCGGCTATCACAGAATGCGCCAAAGAACCACAACCAACCACAACCCCGGCCTGGCGGAAGAAGGCAGGAGGACGTTGTCCTCAAAGAGGAGGAACAGCCGAACAGTTTGGAAATTCAGCTTTTATTCCAACGCGCTGGTGTCTATCTGACCATTGCTTGCCAGCACGTTGCGGCTGCCTTCCCCTCCAAATCTGCTACAGCAAGAAGTGCGAACGGTGATGCCCCTGATCAAGGCGGCAAGACTTGTCCAGGGGCGACATCACAGGATATACCAGAGTGGACGACTGCCGAGCTGGAGGCCGGAAAACGCATGATGGAGGCGAGGAAGCTGGTTCGTCATAACGCCAAGCGTGCACTGAAAGACTACATGAACTATCTGTCGCACTTCGAGTATTCGCCGGACCTACCTATCGAGATTGCCGAGGACTTTGCCCGGAAAGTCAACTACGCCGCTAATGGGGTCCGTGTACCAAGATCGTTTGCACATGGTGCTCGTTCTGATTCTCCAGTTACTGGCGAACCTGGAGAGAGCCAACCTACTCACCGCATCTATGCTCTCTCGGACCTTTTCGCGGCGTCTCCCCCGGCCGATCTGCCTCAGTATCCCAGCACGGAGCTTACACCAGTACGCCCCCAGCAACAGCAGCCTACCTTCGCTGCTTACCAGACGACAACAGAAACTCTTACCTACCACCCTCTGATGAACGACGCATTGCACGCTCTTCTCCTCTGTCACTGTCTTATTCAGACATCAGCCAAGGAGCTTCTCCGACACGCATACATGGTAGCACGACTGGCGCGCCTTGCCGATGGTTACCCGATCTTCCAAGCTAGTCGTTCGCCAGCCCGCGCCGACTGGACCGAGGTTCTACGTGCCTCCGGCAACTTCATCCAGCTAGCCGGTACATGGGAAGATCTCTGTGCGCCAGCACCTCTCCCGCTTTTCCAGCCTTCGGGCCCCGGCGGTGGACCAGTCCCGGTAGCGTTACCAGCACCGATCAGACAACCCAAGACCCTTCCTCCACCTATGGCTGGGGGTCCGGCAGAATCTGGAGCCCTCGTCCACTCATCATCCTCCAACGGCACAAATGCCGCTGCCGAAGCCGAGAAGCAGCGCAAGGAACGTATCCAGCACCAAGCCATCCTCGACGCCCTCGGCGACGACAGAATCAAAGACGAAGCCTCCTTCCGCATGGCAGTCAAAGCCCGTCAGCTGCGCGCAGAGAACGATTACCGACTGGATAACGCCGTGGCAGCTATGGACGCCAAGCTGACCGGTCGTGATTTTGATGCTCTTGCTTTGGAGGCACCGCCGTCGCCGAAGGATACTGCTACAGCTACCAATGGCTCATTGTCGACAGCACTAACCCACAACACAAGCACCGCCAATGGCACGACCGGTACAAACGGAGTCAACAAACCCTCTACCGGCACCACCAATGGCGGAACCACGGCACAGCCACAACAAAATATCCGTCGCTGGTCCGTAGACGACGGGAAGGAGTATCCCATATCCACGGACCGCGCTTCGGCCATCGCCCGGTGGGTGTTGGAGGCACCACCAGTGACCAGTGCAGGCGGAGACGGAGCAGCGGCTCGGAGGAGGAAGAAGAAGGTTGTTTCAAAGAGAACTAGTGGAACGGTCCCTGCTGTCGTTGGGGTTGGTTTTGGAGCGGGTTGTGTTGGTACCGCGGAGGCATAAGGCGCTTTATGATGTTATAGCTGGTCTCTGGTTGCTTATAAACGAGCGTACAACGTTCTTTTGAGATAGAAAAAGTTATCGAGTAGCGAAGTACTGCTAATGGTTGTTAAGAGTATGCTCACTGATGTTCCCGAAACAAATAAAAGCGTGGATATGTACTTCTAGCGGGCAAGATTTTCTGAACGACTAAAGCAGGTAGAGCGGATCTGAAAACCCGAATTCAGCTACTTTTTTGGTGGGGCATTCACTGGTTACTCAAGTTATGTCCTATGTTGCCGTCTGTTCTCTGCCTGTTGACTTTGGCAATAGCAACCGGCTGGTCGTTTGTGCCCCTGACGATCATTCGTCCAGCCGCGAACTTCGTGTTGTTAGTGATTTCACAGACACCTAACATAAGCACACCACAATGAAGCGGCAGAACTGTTAGTGTTGTGGTGCGACCATATCACTCTGCTCGGGATTTCTACTCTTGCAATTTGCCTTGTATCCCCCTTTCGTTATTCTTTTACCAAAGGATGTGCATACATGATCCACGCTCAAAGGCTAATCCACGATGTTGTCAAATTCCTGTTCAACTTATCAAATTATCATATCCACCATATCTACCTGCTGCCGGTATATCCAAACAAAGCGGCCAGCTCCGTACCTATAACAACACCGTTCAGCTAAAATCAGATCTTGCCGCCCACGCTGTCCGTCCCCATATCCCAGATCCCATCTACCTGATCGATGTCCCTTAAAATCTTCTCGATTCAACGCTTTTCCATGTAATCACCGTTGTTATATCCAAACACAGACACAGCCACAGACTCACACCCCCGAAGTCTCCATCTTCAAAAACATGTCAATCTCCGCCATCCCTTCCGTCTCCAACACATCCATCAGCTCATCCTGCTGTTCCTGACTGAGACTTCCCTGTCTCTGATCAGACCAGTGCGTCGCCCAGACGTTGTTCATGTTACCGTTATTGGCATTTGGCGGTATGCCTGCTCCTCCCATGCTGTTGCCGGCGTGGACTGGTGGCGGTTGGACTCCCCATGGTGATGCTCCCATGCCAGGAGCAGGACCAGCGCCAAGACCATTAGGGTTGGTGTTATTGGCGTTGTTACCCCAAGCAGGTCCCCATCCATTTGATGTAGGGGCTGGGCCACGGTTGACGGAGTAGTTGTCGCTGAATCGGGTGAGCCATAGGCCGAGACCGGGGTTGAGCATGACGTCGTTGGCAGTGCCGGAGAGACTGATACTGCCTCTGCTTGAGGAAAAGGTGTGCGGCGATAGAAGTGGGGGTGGTGGGTTGAACCAGGCTTGTTGAGCCGCCGTTGTTGGTATTAGCGGCGGTGCCTGTTGCGGGAGGGGCATCGCAGGACTGGGGGCGAGGTGGTAGGTAGTGAGAGGCTCGGTTGTGATCGGTAGCGTATTGACCGGCATGTGTACTGGTGCTTGCGGTAGTGTTGTGGGCGGGTTGAACGTGTTCGGCATAGCAATCGGGGTGGTGGGATCGTTCGGTGGTGACATCGAAGGCTCGAAACGTCCAACAGTTGGCCCTTGGGCGTCTACTGGAGCATTATGGGTAAATGATGCGGTGGATTCGGGAGCCCAGTGTGAGAGTCTGCGGCCAGGATCCGTCGAAGGACTACCAAAAATGGAGTTGGAACGAAACATGGGCTGAGAAGGGCGGAATGGAGAGTTGTGTAAATCTGCCGGCGGCTCTTGTTCAGGAGTGCCGTCGAAGACATAGCGAAAGCTGGGAGCCCGGAATACTGGCGTCCCCTTATCCTGGGGTGTTGGTGTTACCTCCTGCGTCGCGAACATGTCTGGACTGGAGATAGTAGAGTTGAGCAACCCTGGTTGCCCAAACCCGCTCGAGTTCGGCAAGTGCTGAATGCCTGGCGTTGGACTGATGGGCTCTTCCTTGATGTGATAGCGGCGTAGAGAGACCGAGATCAAGACGTCATAAAATTCCGAGACAGCTTGTGGTTCTGGCAGAAACTCGGAACATTGATCAAATATCTCCAGCGCAGTCTCCGTGATGTCCTTGACCTCATCCGCGGGGTGGTCGGCTCGAACCTCAGCGTAGGAGACGGACCACAACAGAATACTCAACGCTGTGTGGATAGTCGATAGAAAAATGTAGGTAATGTCGACGGCCGATGACTTGATTTGCGTGCTGGAAATCTCAATAACCTGCCGTGATGCTTCGTAGCACTTTGATGCGGCTGTAGCAGATGGATCAGGTATTTGCGGTGATGGACGATATAAAGAGATAATCATGTTGTGGAAGTAGAAAGCGAACCTATCAAGTCTCGAGTTAGCGGCAGAACGGTAAACGACGCTGAAATCCAGAAAACGTACAAGGACTTGCACCACGGCTCGGCCTTCTCAGGAGCAGAGTCCCGCCAGTCCTCTAGCTTCTTCTGCATCTTGGCAACCCAGGAATGCTCTTCACTGTTGACATTCGGCATGGTCTGCTCATACAAAACTCGTCGTATCTCTGCTTGCAGAAGTGTCATCTTGCAAAAGTGTATGGCCACCAGCTTTCTCACACAAGCAGCCCCAGACTTGATACCATCCTCGGTAATATTTTCATCCGCAACGTTCTCGAAGAATTTGAGGTTGATTGCATCATGACTCTTGGAGAAGCCGTTGGGCCTTCCAGTGATGTAAGCCAGCCCCAATTCGTTATTGACGGTTACCCAAGCCAGTCGCCTGCGCATGTCAAGGGTTTGCGGGTCAACTCCCGAGGAGATGGTCTGCTCGTCCACAATGTTGAGCTGCTGACAAAGCTTTGTAGCCAGTCCAGCAATGTAATATCCAGGGGCTTTGTAGGGGCACAGAAGGTAGTACTGAGCTAGGAGGATGATGCACTGCAGCGATCTGAGGTCTCGGGGCTGTATGACCTGCCAGAAGTACTCTGTCGCGGCGATGTAAAAACTGTCGGCGAGACCGGCGAACTGCGACGACAATTTGCGCAAACCTATAGCAAACACCATGTGTACGACGAACCTCTTGTAGGGGTCCTGGTCACCGTTGTACACATCATTGATGTTTTCCACAAGGATCTTTTCGTGGAGGATTGGCGCCCATATCTGAGCTCTCTGAATGTAGACCTCGAGAAGCCTGTCGGCTGTGGCGCGCTTGGGCAGTTGCTGAACCGGAATCTCACTGATCAAGGGGTAGCTTTTCTTGCGCCCTGCCGAGATGCTCTGCATGCGGTTGGCCCTATCGACCCGGCGCGTAACGCTCTCGGATAACAGATTCGCAAAGGACTCGGATTCCATGTAGCGCTTGGCCTCCTCCATCAAGGTTCTCTGCAACCCAACACCACTACTGGGCCCAAACCAGTAAGAGATCTCGTCGGTAACATTGGGCCGCACTAGACTGCTCGATAGATCGGGACTCTGTCGGCGATCCTGTGGGTCTGGCTCATCGGTTTTGAACTGGGCGAGTTCATCGGTAAGGCGGCGTAGCTTGTCCCGTAGCTTGACAACGTAGGAGCGGCTGACTTTTCTTTGCAAGGTCGAGTCCCAGTATTCGCAAACGGCGCCTGCTCGCTCGCAAGGCATACATCGAGGTAATGACGTCCCGCATCGTGTCTTTCTCTATAAGGGACGACTTTGCGTTAGAGCGTGACGTGGCTGATAGGTAATAACTTGGGGGAGACGTACTTGGCGACATCTGCAGCATGCCGTTAAGGTGTACCCCAGGTTGTTGGAGGCATCGCGGCGTGCAGGACGAGGGGCAGCAGCAGGTCGCGATGCGGCGTGCTGTTGGGTCGGAAAGGGGAAGTATGTTGGCGTAGCGTGTGGTTGTGCTTGTAGATGTTGCTGTGAGGATCTTCGTTCGGCGATAGAGCCCAGGGCCCGGCGGACGATCTCGGCAGCATCCATGGGCTGGCCGCTGTTGCTGGGTTGAGGTTGTAGAGACAGTGGGAGGCGGGGTTTCGTCCGAAGTCGTTGAAGTGTCGGATGGCAGTTCAGGTTGTACCACAGCTCGAGAATCCCACTGCGCGCACGTGAAGCATGGCGGACGGGCGGGAGGCGGGTCGGAGCTGTTCGACAGCGACGGTGGATATATGAGCTCTCGAGGTTCAGATGACGAATCGCAGGACCAGAAGTCGAGAGTTGATTTGGTGAAGAGGCTCTCGCTTTCGGCTTGTCAAAGTGTTCCTGTTTGAGTGATTGATGGTTGCACTTTGCAGTGACACAAGCTGGGGGGCCCCTCAGGCCTGTCCGAACAAGGCCCGGGCTGCTAGGTAGAGGCTAGCGCGGAATATGGGCGGAAGAGTGGGTGGTCAAGTGGGGGAAAATTCATGGCGGACAGGGGCGGGCACGCTGGAGTTGCTGGGCCGGCAGGGTTCCTCGATCGGCTAGGATACCGGTACAGGGCAACGATAGGCCTGGAATGATTTGAGTTCGAGATTCTGGACCACCTCGGCTGAGTAACATGGTCACCTCGTGAGAAAAGTTGGTAGGGTGTATGATGGACGGCAGGCGGGAGAGTGCAGCGAGGCCGGCGCGGCAGACCGAGGGACGAAAATGAGCTGGGGAAGGAAGGCAGTCAGTTAGGTGGGTTGGAGACGAGATGCCAGGCAGAGTGAGAACAGCATGCACTGCAGTCCCGTGCGGTGCCTGGTGCATTTTTTGTACCGGCCCGATAGCCGCATCTATCTCGCACACTGCATAAAGTTGGGTAAGGATTAGGACAGAGTTATAGAATCCTGTTTGGCACTTTTGACACTGCTGTAATCAGAAAATCAGCAGCACTTTACCCTCCATATTCTCTTGCGAAGAAAAGCCAAAAGTATACATCGGCATCTCCATGAGACTGTGTCCTCCACCTCATCTCTCCAGAGATCGGGTCATCAATGAGGCGTTTCTGGTGCGGGAATAACCCCGGTACCCCAGTTTACCATGAAGCCATGTGGGGCAGGGGAAAGAGGAAAAAACAGACAGATGCAAAACCCTGAAGATCATGTCAAATGTTCCCCTTGCTCATGTCCATCCCAGTCGGAGAAAAGCTTCACGCTACTTGCGCAGGTACGAAGCAAAAGAAACAACAAAAAGGGTACTGGAATGCGCTGCGGCCGGTCCCGCATATGGCATGTGTCAGTCAAACTCATAGCTAGTATGCGATTTGGGAATTTGATCGTGTTCCGCTTCCGAGAGCTTATGAAAGTTTAGTCCTCAATTCCCGTCCTCTTTCCGGTTTCTGCGTCTGGCTGAAACACGGACATCGTGGCTGAGGTTCCCCTGACCAGAAAGGACTCGGAATAGCAAGCAATCAACCGAGTGGCAGCGCCTACCGACAGCCTTCTGTTTACAAATGTCAGTGAGAGCTGAATAGTGGATAGTCACATGTGCAAAACTTGGTGATTCTAGGGCGGACATGGCCGTCCTGGTGGATTGCATTACCTACATAGCTCAAATTCAAACGAACCCTTGGTCATGTCCTAATTGTTTGTGTAGACCCTTACAACTTTCATGTGAGAAGAAGGGCCCTTCTCCTTTATCCGTTTGTAAAATTTAAACTGAGGAGGAAGATAGGAAAGAGAGGACAAGAGAGAATGACCCCCGCTTACCCCACTCACCCCTCAGCATGAATATTTTGTACAGACCATTGAGGCTGTACCTGCATAAGGCGCTGACTAAAGTGTAAAATGACAGTGCAGCTGCGGGTTCATCCCACTTCATCACTCAATCATCCCATCTCTCTTCAATCTGACATCAACCTTATTTTATCAGCACTTGACCTCAGCTGAGTTAGTGCTTTGTGGCTCATACCTATGTTGCTATCACATACACCTCTCGTTCACTGAGCCAGTCATTGTCCTCTATACCTCAACAAGCTTCCTTTATCCGCAGCCTCAAACAATGTCTTTCACCTGGGACGATCCACACGCAGACCTGCCCTCAGACTCGGAAGCGACTGAAGAAGACCTCCTCGATAACCCCGTGCTCAAAGTATCACGCCCAGTCACAGCGTGTACAAGATGTGAGCCATTCCGAACATCAACCCGATTTGCGCCAGTATTGACAGCCGAGATATATAGGCCGAAGTGCCAAGATCAAGTGCGACGGAAAGCTTCCGGCTTGTACCTCGTGCGTCAAGTTCGGCCGGGAATCCGAATGCATGCCCATTAGTGAACGTTTCATCCGAGGGAGGGAACCAAACTATGTGAGAGCTCTGGAAGCTAGGGTTGAGAAGCTGGAGAAACAGCTCCATTACGCTCGGTCGCAGATGTCCTCTCAGAGCCAGCCTGGTCCTGGTCCTGATCCCGAACCCGCCACTGCTCCCGGTCCCTTGGACCCTGCCGACGATGAATGGGGTCCAGATCGGAGAGACTCACTCGATAATATCAGAGTCAATGTTGCGCGAAGGGCAGCGCGTCTTCATGGAGATCAGGAGATAGAACAGGTCATAGCCTCGCTGAGCTCAGTGTATGTGTTTCCCATTGCTTCAACTTGTCCGAACGAGTGCTTACTATCCTCTTAGAACGATCAACCCCGTATCTCAAGAAGATCATGAAAAGACCCGTCTATCTCTCGCCACCATCATCCTGGCCGCCTCGACCAACAAGTTCGTACCACAGTCTCGGTCCGTCGGACTGCCGCCATATGAGAAGGCCAGTAAGATAGTCGACTTCTACATGAGCAGCGTCCACCAACTTTACCCAGCCTTCTCTCGCCGCATCTTCAATACTCTGCTCGACAACATATACCGGACAAGTCAAAGGCAGTTCACTGCTGCTGATTACTGGCTCTTTTGGATGGTTCTTGCTATCGGCTCCACAGCCCAGAGCCGACAGAAGGATGACAGCCCATACCTAGATGGACTAGACTATCTTGCCTGCGCCTTGCCTTTTGCACAGGAAGTTCTGTCACCAGGCAATGTCAAGCAAATCCAGTCACTTTTGCTGCTGACACTTTACTCAACCTACGACCCGGACCACTTCGACACATGGCAGGTTCTAGGCTTTACATGTCGTGCCATTCTTGACCAGGGGCCGTTTGCAGACCCTCCTGATCATCATGGCATGAGCATAACCGATGTCAAACTCCGCCGACGCATTTTCCGCAGCGCCTACTCCTTGGACAGGTAATGATTCTTCGTAAGCCGACTCTCTTTATCCAAACCACTAACCTCTTCGATAGAGCCATATCCCTCGCCCATGCCCGCGCCTTCTCCTTCGCCGACGATGCCATTCCCTCCGAAGTCCGTGACGCCCTCGCCGATACTCCCAACAAGGACTCACCGACCGCCGAAGCCTCGACCTACCTTTACCGCCTGCGCCGAATCCAATCTACCTGGTACCAATCGCTTTTCCAAGGCTCGCCTTCACACCCTTTGCCCGACTCAACCGCCTTCATCTGGCGCATGTGCCACGACATGCACGCCTGGTTCTCAACCTTACCCGTTTCTCTCAACGCCTCGGTACGACATATGCTCGAGCTCGAAATGTACTACAGCCACGTCTTCTGCATTTCGCCGGGCATCCGGTCACCGCACCTCTCCACCTACGGCCAGCTTCTGATCTTCGAATACGCCATCTCCTACATCAGCGGACTCTGTGGCTTAGCCGACGCACCTATCAACACAGCGCTATACACCTTCCACGATGTCCTACGCTTATTTTTCGTCGGCACGCAGTTTGCTGCCATCCTTCGCTCCGAAGTAGCAGACATTCTACTCTTCTCACCACACACCATCTCGCACTCTACTTCACAGCAAGGCGGTGTCAAGCCACCACCTCTACCGAGAAAAAGGATGGCCGAGACAGCTAATACCACGCTGCCCAACATCGACCGAGCAATATCCGCCCTGGGACAGATCGGCAAGTTACTAGAGTGGTACGGCGCAAAATGGGAGGATGCGATATCACTTGGCGAGACGTTCCAGATGTACTCACAAGATCTGATGGAGACGCTTAGGAGCAAGAAACAGCAGATGGGACAGCGACAGGTGCAGGTACAACAGCAACAGCAACAGGCACAGACACAACGACAAGGACAAATGCAAGCTCACGGGCAAACTCAGGGACAACCTCTACCTCTCGGACGGGCACATACGCAGGGGCCTGGTGGGTGGGAGAATCATCACCAGCAGCAGCAACATCAGCAGCAACCATACCAACAACATCAACGACAACAAAACTCGGGACCACAACATCGACCTCAACCACCGATGCAACAACAGACTTGGCCACCAGGCGGGTATTCGATGAATAATGGAGGCCGATGATTCAGGTTGGACTTAGCCGTGCTGTTTTCTACTCCTACGGTGTTTGGTAATAGTTCTTCTATCTGGATCAGTGCTGTAGCGTGGTTCTCCGGAGGTACTTCTTTCAATTAAGCGGCATTTTATCTAAGCCCGGCGTGGCTGTCTTGAATCGAGGTGGCATTCTCTCCTTGATACACAGGTAGTTTCTGATCAAGCTGTCAATACATCTCTATCATTTAAACTACCCTCTATGTTTCTTGCCTATGTAGCAACACAAGCATTGCTATTATTAGAGATGAAAAACTTGGAAAATACTGCAGTTTTTCACTGTCTAACGACTTGGAGATGAATAAATAAAAAGTATAAATCATCTGGTACTCGCTGACTGTCAACAGATACAGATCAACAGACGCCTTTCTCATCCAACCTTATGTCTGAACAGGTTACCAAAACCATTCATCGCGACGACGGAACCTTATTTCGTTCAACTCTCGTCTCATCTCAAATCTCGAATTAGCTTCCTTTCATCCTTTCTCCGGCTGTATCTTCTCCCATCAGGTCACCAAAGCCTTTTCCTGCTCGGCAAAGACGCTCATTATAGTTACAAACCCCCCAAAGCGCCGATAGATATATCAGCCAAAAGATGGCCAAGAGACCCGTACGCGAGATGTACAACTCGCAACAGCCAGTCAGTGGCAGTCCAGCTCCTCGTCGTCAATTTGGGTGAATTGTCCAACCCTTCAGCGGGGACAACACCTTCCCGCTTTCCTAGGAGGTCACGCACCCCCAGGCAGATGGATCGACCCGATAGAAACAAAAGACCGTCTTGGTAGGAGGTGACTCGGAAGGAATAGATCAGATCATCATGTAAGCCGGCACGTTGGCTCCCAGCGCCTTCATCTCGTGTCAATCACTCCACGTGCGTAGAGGGAGGTACAGATGGCAGACTGCAGTTCGGAATTGGCAAGGAACGGGGAAGCCGAAATCCAAAACCAACTGAAGACACCGGTACTGTACATGGGTCCACAATTAGGGCTGACCAATGAGATGTTATACAGAACAATGATGATCTTTTATTTCACGATACTTAGGCATCGACTGTTATGAGGACACTCTGAATTTGTCTCGGTCCTAGACTTGCAATCTCTTCGTAAATTATGCTGACAGATCTGTCATTACCTTGCTCTTCCTCGGATTGTGTTCATGAGGGTCAAAGATGCCATTCTACTCACGGAACGCCCCGTGGGGAAGGAAGACATTGCCAAATTTTGAATGACGAAGTTGAGCAGTTGTCACTTGCTTATTATTGGATTGCTACAAAGCGGCACAAGTATGTACCTATGCCTTCCCTCCGAACGTCGCCCTCACGACCGCTACTTCTCATTCATCTCAGGCGGCTGGGCAATTGTACTTCCTCCTTCCTCCAAGGTCATACCTGCCTATAGATCTCCCGAGTGCGCTCCCGCACAACTCCCGTCCGGTTCTCGTGTCTTCAATCACCAGTGGGGTGGAATGTACCTGGTTTGATACCTGCTACATCCTATAGAGGTATGCTTAGTTGCTACGCAAATTAAGCACATGCTGGTCTGCGCGTGGTTCCATCACCAATCTTTACTGCCAGTGCCACTTCTCAAGACAGTTCTCGTGAATAACAAGAATAACTCACACGAGTTCTAGACGGCCCCGAACGCCTTTTGAGATGGACCGATTGCAACACAATGAATACATTTCGCATCTTTGTGTCTTCTTCGTGCCTTTTATGATGTAACCAGGGCGTGTGGAAGGCACTTCAATTCAATACTCGGACGATGCCCACGGGCCTTCTGGCTTTAACCGATATTCGAGTATCGTTGAACTCCGTGTGACGGTCAAGTTTGTCTTAAATCAACATGAACTCTGGTCGGAAAGAACGAAACCCTCGTATCTTCAAGTAGTTGTCCTACCGCAGTCGGGTGTGATATCAGTGCAATCCTGTTAGAAGTTTCTAACGCAACTATTGGAGATCCATGGGTCATCTTACCACTCACTAATTCGAGTTTCTTGTTACAACCGAAGTTGGAACGGGACAGTTTCGATTCCAACAAATGTCCGACAACCGCCATTCACTGAATGCGCAATTTATTTCCGTTGGACGACTTCTATTAAAGGTGTACACAAAGGTTGCCCTTGTATCTACACTATACGACTATACTACCGAAGATGTGATCCACCAACTCTATATACAAGAAAATGATACCTCTTACTGATACACCAGCAAGTCCTCATATTACAACCCCAAAGGCATCTCTCATGTATAGAGACTACTGGATATTTATTCACACCCAATCCCGTTCAAAACTTGCCCGTCTACACAACCATGGAGGCCTCAAACGCATCCGCGTAGAAGTACAAGTAAGGCGCCAAACCGCCGTTATGGAACCTGACCTCGATCTCTCCCACGCCCGTCCCGTCCGTCGTAAACGGACCCACCGTGGGCCGGTCAAACATCGCCCCAGGTGTAGTGCACATCACGTTGCCGTTGGGCACCAGCCGGCCGGCGTACCACACGCTCATCGAGGAAGCGGCGTTGTAGTTGAGGCAGCGGAACATGAAGCTAAACATGTAGGACGTGTTGGGACGGGCGAGGAACGTCTGGCGAACGGCCGTGTAGCCGACGCTTGTGGGGGGGAAAACGCGGATGACGACCTGACCGCCGGCGCAGACGGGGCCCGCCGTGCACGGGTTCACGCCGTTGATGATCTGCACCTGGCCGCCCGTGGTGGACACGCTGTCGGTCCAGGGAGATATGTTGCCAGTCTTGAGGTAGGACTCGAAGCCAGAGTTGACGACGGGCTGCGAGGCGACAGTTTGGGTGGCTGCGGCGGAGACGGTTTGGATCACATTGGTTATTTCGGTCGTGGTCACGGTGCTCTGAATGGGGGTTGCATGTCATGTTAGTAAATGTATGCTGTGAATGGAAGTAGGAAGAGAGAGACGCGGAGGGAGAGATAAGGTAAGTATGGATCTTGGCACGTACGGTGACCTCGGGAATCTCAGTCGAGGTGGTGGTTTCGGTAACAGTCACGGTCGAGGTGGTAGACCCAGCGAGATGGCAGCTGCAGGCACTGCTAACGCTCTCCGAGGCGGAATCGCATTCGGAGAAGATGGACTCGGCCGGATCGGCGGAGAGCTGGCGCTTTTGGAACACGGTGGTTGTGCCAGAGAGTCTTGATACGGGGGTCAGTTACAGGTGGGATATGGCCACAAAACACAACTGAAGAGACTTACTGGGTAACTGTTGCCGTGGTCAAGGTAGCCACAGCCGTCACGGTCTCCAAGTTGGTGAGGGTCGAAGTAACCGTCTCAACCTCGGTGACGACAGTGGTGACAGGAGTCCAGGATAGCCACGATGAGCAAAATGCATCGCCAATGCTAGGGACTGCGGTGATGGCGGCAAGACACTGAGCGCCACCGCACGTGGGAGCCACCGAGCTGGAGGGGATTGAGCTGGAGAGAATGGACGAGCTGGGCAGGTCGGAGGTGGTGGGAGCTGAGCTGATCAAGACAGAGCTTTCTGGAACAGAAGAACTGGCCGGGGCGGAGCTGATGGTCGGAGCGCTCAAGAGAGAAGACGAAGGAGGATGAGGTTTACATCTTGATGCCGCCGCAACGCCAACCAAGACGGACAACACTGCATGCCCGGCAAACTTCATATTGAAAACTGGTTCTAACAATAAACGAGTGTAGAGGTAGGTAAGGAAGAACCGTTAACGGGCAAGAAAAATAAAGAGCGACTGAAGTAGTCAAGTCAACAACACAATAAACTTTCGCGGTCCTCACCTTGGTATATAAACGAGAAAAAAAAAGCATCGTGAACGATGTGTGGTCTAGAACATCCAACAATTCCCAGGAACCTCGTCACTAGCATCACTAGTGGAATGGGAGTTGCGCACTATTGATTTTTGATGGAGATGAGCGATTCGGTTGTTCAGCTCAGCTCAACGCTAGCACGTGGTGGCTGATTGCTTTTTTGGATGACAAGGATCAAGTTGGTAACCTGCAAGGGACGGAACACGGGAGACACTCACCAACTCCTGTTTTCCTCGGTATAAAGCCAGTAAAAGAGCGTCATCGCTTCCGAGAAGAAGTCTCTGATATCAATTGAAAAATGCATCCGACTGGACGGTTCGCTTCTGGGAAGCTGGCTCCGTATTAGCGATCATTCATCGGTGTAGCTGGCGGCAAAGGGGAGACCGACCTGGATGTACTCGCCCATTGACTTAAGAAACTGGGCTCATCACGAGTTGCCTACGCGCTGGGCAAAGGCCCTAGATGTTGTCGTAGTAGATGAGGGCAGCTTGTGCTTTCGCGAGGTTTGCAAAGGTGATGATGAAAACAAGGACAAGTGAGTTGGTTGCCTAGGGCTTGGACAGAAGATAGTTCCTTCATTCCTTCCATTCCTCACCCTTACACTCCTTTGCGCATACCTTCTAGAAAAGGCGAATTCATAAAACAGGAATGGAAGCTGCGAGTTAGTCGATCCCCCACGGGGAAGCTGTAAGGCACCAACCAGTATACCTACCCCCACTGTCCCAAAGCGTCGGGTTCCGCCCGGCGCCGAGTACTTGTGTTGTTCAACTCCCCTCAAGCAAGACAAGAGCGGCGGAAGCAAACCTGGTATCTCATTTCATATTCTCTCGTGATAAAAAAGCCATCAAATCCCCCTCTCAAAAAGGCCTTCAACAAACTTTTACTTATCCCGATATCCCGATGTCCCATGACCCATGTGCGGTACTATGAACAAAACAATCTGTATGGTAGTTATACGACAAGAAAACAAAAGAAAGAAAGAAAGAACCGGAGAAAGAGGCATTAATCATAAAGCAATCAACCCCTAGCGAAAGTACATCGTGGTAACCGTTATCCCCATCCCATATTGGAAGGAGGGCCTGCTGCCCCTGACCCGCCCATATGCTGCTGCGAACTTACACTACTTGTCCTTACAGACTGGGGCGGAGCGACGGGCTGTTGATACCATCCCTGGTATGCTTGTTGGCTAGTAACACCCACGTTCTGAGCCGAAGGAGGAGGTGGACTAGGTCCTTGTCGGCTTTGACGCCGGCTGGAGGCCGAGGGAGTGGCTGAGTAGGTTTGTTGACTATGAGCAGCAACATGGGCAGAAGCCGTCAAGTTAGGTATGGTAGGCGAGTTGGAGTAAGAAGTTGTGGCGGCTGTGGAGGAAGAAGTCCTAGTTGTTGATGATGGCTGTGGTAGTGGATGCTGGCCATGAGACGACGAAGTGCCGAACAGCTGTGATATCGAAGGAGGCCTGGAAGGTAACGGGAGTGGTAATTCTAATGTTGACTGTTGCTGACCAGCACCAAGAAGAGTTGAAGCAAAACTTCCTGCTCCTGCGTTGTTATTGCTGTGGGAAGCACCGGTTGGTTCCTCGACCGTCCAGCCCCAAGCCTTCTTCATGTCATTCAACATGTCACCCAACCTCCATCCTGCCTCGGTGCTGATCCTTTCCAGGATGGCCAAGGCCTCACTCTGCTCAGCTCGATCAGACAGCACACCGCCCACCGTAGCAACGCAGCGAGTCACTATCGACGTCACGGCTCGATCCTTGTTGTGCGCCGCGATGCCGCACACCTGTCGAGCATGATGTTGCTGCAGCTCGCGGTTGGGTTCGCTATCGCGAGGAGACACTGGGTTGACTTGGGCGAGGATGCACATGGCGACGTGGTAGAAGAGGCGGGCGACGAGGGCCGGGCGTTTGGTGAGCCTTAATGCAGAAAATTTGTTAGATATCTTGTTCTAACGTTTAGAAAGAGGGGGAGTAGAATAAGAGACTTACCAGACGTTAGGAAACAACGACCCGCTCGAAGACGAGTGAGCGTACCCGTACGGCCGCATTGGCCGTGGACAGTTACTTCTCCAAGCATCGCACATGTCGCTTAGGCTTTTCCACTCTGTGAATCGTCTCTGGAGGCGCATCTGTTCGTCGTGAGGAGAAGTCTCCTGGTATCGTGATACGCTGTTGTTATTTGCAGCGCAAAAGTTGATGACTTTGGCGAGGGCGTAGAGGATGCGTTGTGCCCAGAGCTCTTCCTCTCCACTGCCGCCGTGGTAACCTCCGACTCGACGAACCCCAAACGGTTGGCCATCGTTTTCACTTACTGACAAGCTGCTTCCCTCGGTTGGATTACTTGCAGCTGTAGTCGTCCATCGATCAACACTCGTATCCAACCCCCACTGATCAGGATCCCAAACAGTCGGGGTCGGAGACGGCGGTGTAGGGGTCTGCTGCTGCCACGAGCTCATGCTGCTCATGCTGTTCATGCTGTTCATGTTCATCTGCATCACCAACCCGGGCTGCAAACAACTAAGCACCTCCATGCACGCGTTGAACCAAAAACAAGCTTCCCCTATCCCGGCGGCACCAGCAGCAGCAACCAACCCGGCAGTCCCAGTCCCATGACCAGTTCCTCCCAGCGCAGCGGAAGCGGGCATGGAGTTCGTGTTCCACCCGCATTCCTTTACCAGCGCCCTGGCACAGCCGGCGATGTGGTAATTTGGGTCTGCTACTACCAGCTGCCCCTGTTGTTGCCCGTGTATCCGCTGCGATCTCGATAACGGCGGGGACGGATGACACGGGTTCCCGCCGCTGCTCATTATGTCGTACGCGTTGAGCACAGTAGCCGTGGTGGCACACTCGGCTGCATTGCGGTCCGATGATGACCCAGCAACACCAGAATGTTGCTGTTGCTCGAGGTTGCGCCAGAGTTCCATCGTTGCGAGTTCGTAGTACGAGGACGAACTGGTCGTGTTTTTGACATTGCTGCTGTTACCGGAAGGCTGGGAAGCTTGCCTTTGGTGTTGTTGTGGTTGTGGCTGCTGGGTCAAGGAGAGGTGCATGGTTCCACAGGCGAGAAGGGCATTGAGGAGCATGGGTGATTTGAGGGCCAAGTCGGGCATCATGTTGACGAATTGCTTGTCTTTGTTGAGGATGTCCATCCAGGGGGCGATTTCGGTGATGAAAACTTGCATCAGATGGATTTCAATGTCTGTGCTGAGGTAGTCCCGCTCGACAACCGGTTTCTTTGATGGCGTAGGTTTTGTTGTCGAGCTTATTGTCATGACTTCAGGTGCGTGCTGAGGTTGACTGGGTTGTAGTCCGTAGGTCATCGAAGAGACGGTTTGTTGGATAGACTGCCTTCTATGGTCATGCTGAGGAAAAGAGGACACCGCACTCGACACCTCGCTCCTCCTCCTGTAACTATGGGTTTGTGATGCCCAGCCATCCTTTGTCGTGTATTGCTGTGGATATATCAGTATAAGTGCATTTAGGGTCAGAGATTAGACTATGCTTACCTGACATATCTTGACGCGCATCGTATAAGGGTTGTCACTATCATTCCGCAGAGGAAAATTTTGAGGCTGGAATAACTGACTTCCATCATAAGTAGGCTGGTCAGGGGAGAGTTTTATCATCAAGCCAGAAGCAGCAGCAGCACCACTTCCATGGTCGACTACATCCTGCTGGTGCTGCTGCTCACCGAGGCCCGGAGGAGGAATAGGAGCGACATCGTTGTCCGTCGTCGTCTGGCGGTAGGTCTTGCCGGCACCGGCATCCTGTTTCTTGTGAGCAGCGACAACGACGCGGAGCGCGGCATTCAGTTCTGTCTCATGAGGCGGCGTGACGACGGTGTTCTGATCCAGCCGGGGATAGCGTCCCAATCCGCCTTGATACTCCGACGCAATCAGCCGCGACTCGTCTTGAAATTGTACTAGTAAAAGTAAGTAACCCTTGTGTCAGCATCTTCCATGCAGTTATGCAGCCTTCCGGGGCAACCGGCACCGGATGTTTGGGTTTCGGGGCTACGCAGGGGTTGGGGGGAATGCGGAACGGGAAGAAAAAACGACGACGACATACCTGACCACTCCAACGTGGGCGGAACAAATGGCGGACTTTTGACTCGGGTGTCGATGAAGTTCAGGCGTAGACCCCGTTTGCATTCACGACAACTCTTTCGGCAGTTGTTGCATTCTGGGAAGGCTTCATCGCACTTGAGATGGCGGCCACGGCAGGTTAGACACCCAGTGCGGACCCGGCGAGATTTGTTGTTGGTGCTAGCCGTGACATTGCTGCTGCTGCTCGCTGTGGTGCCGCCGCCGCCGCCGCCGCCGCTTCGCGGTGTTGCGTTGGACGTCTTCTTCACCGTGATATCGTGATCATTCTTCTCACGATAACCGGACTTGGGAGCTCTTCCTGGGTCCGTTTCAGCAGCTGGCCCTAGTTCTGCATCATGAGCTTGGCCATGCTGTTGACCTGTGGCCCAGCCTGCAGCCGACGAAGATGATGCTAGGACGCCTGATATCCTTACCCGTTTCGCTGCTGGCGACACCTTGTAAGGGCCGCCGCTAGTCGGATACGAGTCGGTGACGGCAGGATAAGTCTGCGAGGGATCTTCGAATGCAGAAATGTGGGCTGATGATGGCGGCGGTAAGGCACGATGCCGTTCAACATTCCAGTGGTTATTGTGTATTTTTGGGTGTTGAACGCCTGGATTCATTTTCCTCTGAACCCAGACCCCGGTGGCCACTGATGTCCACAAGGATGTTGAACGCAGCAAGGGGCCGCAAAGGCAGCGCCACGAAGCGTGTCTCGGTGTCGAAAAAGGTGACGGATCTGTTCTAGAAACACGGCAACCGTCATCAAGAAAAAAGCTGCTTAGAACTTGCCAAAGTTCGGGCCGCGGCGTCTCCCGATCGAGATCCGTGGGAGAGAAAGAACAGGCAGGCAGCCGAAAGCTCGCCAAAACATGTAATCCGGGGAGAAGGGAGTAGGTAAAGTAAAGTGGATGCCTCGGAAGTGATGCTGCGTTTTGGGTCGATACAGGCAACTCCGGTCAAGGCGTTCGGAATTCTCTCAGGGGAAGGCCCAGTAGAAGAGGTAAGAATTGTCGAGACACACAAGACAGAACTTGCTCTTGAAGGGACATGGATATGCCAAAATGTGAACAAGGGCCTTGATGTGAAGGGCGCCTATGTGGAAGCAGTGATACTGGCTGGGGGCACAACTAGGTTGACTCTGTAACTCTTGACGACTATCCAGATGGCACAAGGGGGAACCCAAAGGCCCATTTGCTCCAATGCAAGCCAAGGTGAGAGTATGCATGTCTTGGAAAGTGGTGTTATGTGTATGTGCTGGGCTGGTTACAGGCAGGAGTACAACAGGAGCCTTTGCAAGGATGGCTGGGGCAATAGAGGCTTCATGACCGCCTTGCTTGGGTCGAAGGAACGCCATGACGAGAGCTAGTTGGCCAGCCAGATCTGTGGGATCGCGGTATGGCTTTTTGTTCCGATTTCAGCTTGTCGCCTTTACGATTTCTCATCGATAGAACGTGACATGCCGACAGATGGCGTTGTAGAGGCGGAATGGAGCGCTGGCCGGCTGGCCTATCACCACTCTCGAATTGCACAATAGTTTCCTGTTTGGGGAGCCAGCCATGAAGAAGCGAGTTAGGGGGCAGATCGGGATCTGGAACGCCAGCTACCCGGACCGGGTTGGGTAACCCTGTGTCAGAGAAGTGCGTCGGCTTGAGTTGCCGAGCATGGAATTTGGGATGGCACTTGGCATGGTCTTCTGCAAAACCCGTACCGTGTCACGGGCTCACTTGCCAAGCCTGAGGAATTCTGGAACCATATATGGAGCATGGCAGTTGTTGTTGCTGTTGTTGTTGTTGTTGTTGTCAAGTGAAACCTCCTCCCCCTGACATCACGGATGCCCAACGTCTATTACACAAGAGTAAAATGGGGTCATTTTATGTTGACCTTCGATTGATGCTGCTTCCCGTCTTTGCTTGTCGACTGGGATGGCTGGAGTGAAGCCACCAGTCTTTGGTCCTCGAATGCTCCCCCCAAGATACTTAATTCCACGTGCCCGCGGCCGCATCGAACGTCTAGAAGACATCCCAGAGACTGACTTTTCCGTCCTTGCTTCCGGCTGCCAGCCAATGTGCCGTCTTTGCCTGTCTGAGACGCTTATCCCTGACTGTCAGTTCGACAAGCTTCGGTACGACGGTGAGGCTCTTGTCCACGTTGGATTTAATGGTTCCATGACCCAGGAAACCGGTCTCGGTCGGTTCAGTCCCAGTGGTCGATGGGGTTGCTTTGAGATTTCGATCGTTAATCGAAGGAGCACTAGTCTTTGGCGCAATATCGGTGAAAGCGACGGCGTAGCATCCAACCTGGTGCCATTTGAGGACGGCAACCTCTTTGAGCGTCTTGGTGGAATAGACGCGAACCTTGCTATCCCAGCCAGCCGTGGCAAAGACGAGGCCATCGGAGCGGATTTCGATGCTTTGCTGTCCTGCATGTTTTGTGTTGACAGTCTTCAGGGGTTGGGTTTGAAGTTCATGTGGCTCGTGTGGTAGCTTCGGCTGCGATGAAGGATTTTGCTTTTCCTTGGCCAAGGCCGCACCAAGCAGAGACTTTCCAACGGCCTTGTCCGCTGCGTTGACAGGTCCATTGCTCTCTTCACTCTCAGACACTTGGGGAGCCTGAGTCTCTGTGACGCGTCTCGTTGTTCTATCCTGTGAGACCACAGCGGGCAAGGGGTGCTTCGCAATGACCGCATCTGCGCTTGACGTTATGAAGAAATCCTGGCCAGGAGAAACAGATAGCGACAAAATGGGTTGAGAATGACAGGTGGCTTGGTATAGAGGTACCCAGTCATTCCTGACGGGATCACGATGGGCCACAATGGCAAGACCGTTCTCATACCCAGCCACCAGGGTCAGAGAGTCTGCCTGGTTGAACAGTTCCACCGCCATCACCATGCCGTTCTTATCGCCCAGCTTAACGGTATGGCGGCGTGTCTGAGAAGGAAGATGGAAAATGTCAATCTGCAAGAATTAGTAAGCTTTCGGGGTAAGAAAAGGAGATTTTTCATCGGACGAAATTACCGCTTCAGATGCCAACGTGTTGGGAA
This sequence comes from Sordaria brevicollis, assembly GCA_033439795.1. Classification (NCBI taxonomy): domain Eukaryota; kingdom Fungi; phylum Ascomycota; class Sordariomycetes; order Sordariales; family Sordariaceae; genus Sordaria; species Sordaria brevicollis. The sequence goes on from JAUTDP010000006.1 coordinate 1,382,606, forward strand.
CTGCGATGAGTAGCTCTGACCCGGGCTTTGACTCTTCTTCTGCTGTGTCTTGACTTTGGCCTTCTTCCTGACCAGGTAGCACAGGAGCCGAAACAGGACAATATGAGAAAGAGCAAAAGTTCATGGTGTTCACTTCCAGGAGATGCACCATCCATGGCTTTGGTCGCGGCTCTGTGCATGGGTCGAGTGGGAGCGTGGTGCTCATCCTGGCCTCGTCATCGGTGGTCAACTTCCAAACGATGAGCTTGTTGTCCCTACCATGAGTGATGATCCGATCGTTACCCCATCCGGCAATCCCTAGGATAGCATTCTCATGAGCTTGCCATACCGCGCGAGGCCTCATGATGGTAAGGTCCCAGGCGATGATGAATCCATCGGCGTCGCCAGTGACGAGACGCTCATTGTTGCGGATGAAGGTGGCAGCGTGTACCTGCGCCTTGTGACCCCGTAGGATTGACTTGGGTGTTGGAGGCCGGCCCTCGACCGCCATTTCAAAAACGAAAGGCTGCAAAAGTCGTGATACTCTGATGCTGCAAGTTGGCGAAACGCCGGGGTTTTGAGGTTTGAGGTTGGTGATGCAAAGCGAACTGAAGGAACGCGAGGATGGAATCTGCAGGCGGATTCTGAATCTTGGGACGGTGACGACCGTCAGCAGTAATTGTTAGGCTTATTATCTGAGATTCCCGACTGTGCTGAAAGTCTGTGCCAAGACTCTTCTTTTGCTACCTAGTGAAAGATGTCCTTGGTGGACGCCTCAGCAAAATACAGGGGTCAATTTGGCACCGGGATATAAGCACAAACAAAGCTAAAAACGATTCAAGCCGACCGGGATGGATGGACGGCCCGGTTTCAAAGGCAATATCACAATGGGAAACCTCAAAAGGTGACCAGGGGGTGGACAAGAAATAATAGAGAGCAATATCATTAAGTTTCTCTTATGATGTATTGTATTATACCATCCAAAACTCCCATTTACACCCTTACAAATGCGCCCGATTCTCCAACGTCCTCCTCCTCTTACTCTCCTTCAAATCCGCCTTCAGCAACTTTTCATCCTCCTTACTCAGTCTCGCCGGCGCCGGCCCTCCTTTACCCTTCTTCCCCTTCCCCTTTTTAGTCGTATCCGTACCCGCAATCGCCTCCTCAAACAGCTTCTGGCCCAAATCATCCGTAAGTCTGACAACCCGGGTACTCACGGTGGCGCCATCGCGTCTGTTCTTGCCTTCTCGCCTGCTGGAAGCAATCTTTTCTGTGAAATCCCACAATCGCCCGGAAGCGATGAGAACGCCGGAGATGTCGTCGCGGGCGGGCTGCCATTCGGGCGCTAGACGCATGCGAGGAGGGACCTTGGGGTCTTTGGATTTGACGACTTGGATGATGCCTTCTTCTTCGAAGCGCTGGTATGAGTTCTTGAGGGTTTCTTTGTTGACGGCTTCGAAGTAGGAGAGGTCGCCTTGGTGGTAGAGGGTTTTGCCGAGCTGTAGAAATTGTGATTAGTCGCCGTGAATGGATCAGTGGGTGTTTCAAAGAAAGACAAACTTACAAGCTGTGCACTCTCTTGCGCCTTGGATACTTGAATCCAAATATCATCCTTCTGACCCAATGGTGGCGTCAACCCCATAATAGACACCGAAGCAAGCCAGCTCGCCTCGATGAAGGGCCAGATGAGGAAGCAGTAGAAATCGTAGTTCTCTCTGCCCGCCGCGCGCTCAGCATCTGACAGGCCAACCTTGGTGATGGCGCCTGTGAGCTCATCCCTCTCTAGGAAAACAACGTTGTCGGCCTCTAGACCCTGGAGAGTCTTCTCTAGATTGACCGCCAAGCCCTCACCAGAGTAGATGAACTCGCCACGGAACAGCGATGACAGGAACAACACCTGGTTGTGTAGGTCCTGGTAGGGGATATCCTGGATCGCCGGTCCACCACCACGCTTTACGCGCGTATACAGAGCCGCTGCAACCAGCGCTTCGGAGATGAACAGGTGGATGGTCATGTTTCGGTAGAATGAGAGCTGGAACCGGTCAACGGCGTAGTATGTGGGCTCCGCCAGTCCCTCGACAACACCAACCAAGTCCTTTCCGAGGACCTCCAGACCGCGCTCAATCACATCCGAGACTGGCGTGTTACCAAAATGGGCGACACGTCCACCTTTGGCTCTGACACGGGCCGTCAACCACTCGACACGACGAATGAGTTCAGCACGGCCAACACCACGGCCGCGTAGGGTGAGCAGCACGGTACCGATCAAGGCCGTGGGCATCACCACCGAGACATCGTTGATGTCCGCCAATACCTTGTATCCAAGTGTTCGGAGCAGCTTCTGCCGCACAATCGAGTTCTTCATGTCCTTCCAGTTGATGCTAGACGGCACCTTAGACAGTCTAGTGACCTGTTCGTCAATGAAGCCTCTTAGACTCCACGGTTCATGGAAGCGGACGTCAACTCTGCCTAGACGTAACGACAGCACGCTTGATCCGCCGCTGAGGAAGTCTGCCAGGTTCTCCTTCTTCTTGGGTACACCGAGAAGCTCGGTCACGTAACCCTCTGTTTCCACCACCTTGTCGTACTGATATGATACCGGGCAGATGACGGCGTCTTGGACACGGCCGGATAGGATACTGTCGAGGATGAAGCTGAGAATACCGAACTTGGGCGGGAGAAGCTTGCCCGTACGTGAGCGGCCGCCTTCGATGAAGCATTCAAAGTTGTAGCCTCCCTGGAGGAGGACGTCGATATAGGCTTGTACTAGTGTCGTATATAGCTGGTCGTCGCCAAAGGAGCGGCGGATGAACATGGCACCTGGAAGTTGTTAGCCATCGTGGTCAAGACCATGAACAGGAGAAAAAAAGAACCTACCGGCATGCTGCAAGAAGTTTCCTACCAGCGGAAAGTTCAAGTTGTCACCAGCAACAATAACTGGCAGCGTCAAACCCAGCCTGTAGCAAAGCAACTGGGACGCAACATAATCGACGTGGGACCGGTGGCACGGCAAGAAAATAATGCTCTGTCCCTTCTTCTCTGCTTCCCGGGCCACATTCCGCAACCTCAGCACCTCTTCGCTAGAGACGTGGATGCCTTGGTGGTAGGCCCTCAACAACAGCTGGGTGACCATGTAGTAAGCACCCCTGATAAAAGTCTTGCTCTCCATCTTGCACACCATGTTGTCCGTAAGCTGCTCGGCAACCTCTTGGAGACTCTGAACGAGCACAGAACGACGCTGGTTGCGCTTGGTCTGAAAGCTCCTGTCGTTCTTGTTGAGGAGACCCTGCTTTTCCTCGACTGCCAAGCGCATTTCAGCCAATTGTGCGATTTTGGCCTGCAATAGCGTCGCAGACATGACTTGCGACTTGATGTGCTCGGTGTAGCCAGGGTAGAAGACGGGTTGGCCGATGACATCGTCGTAGGCGCGCCAGCCTGTGCCGGAGACGTAGAGGGAGACTTCACGAAGGAATCTGGGACGCTGTGTTAGCGGACGGTAGTTTCCCAACCAAGCGCAGTCTGATTAAACATACTGTAACGGCTCGGAGCGAAAGCGCGCCATGTTCTTCATCAGAGCCTCCTCCTTCTCATCGCCTACAACGCCTTTCGGAGGTGCGACGAAGCCGCTGGGCTGAAGAGTAATGCGGTCACCCAAGATGCGCAGATCGGGCGCCGAATCCTCGACTTGCGCCGGGTTGGTATCGCGTCCATCTTGTTCGTCGGCCATTGTGTCTCCGTTTATTTGACCTTGTTCCTAGTCCTCCTTCCGACTGAACTTGTCTGGTTCAAGTTCCCAATGGTATCAATCCCACCAAGTCTGCCAGTTCTGTGTTCCTGTCGCGTGTTTCTGGCTGCGCGTAAAGTAGGATGATGCGTATGTCGCAATGCAGGGTGGTTGTCGTCGGCAAGAGTCGGGTTGGAGAAGCTACCTCTATAGCATGAGACGAAAGAGGGCAAGTGGTATATGTGTGGTAGTGCAGCGGGAGCTCCTAATAGAGAGTCACTGGAGTCAAATTCATCCAGATGTAAACGGGCATCAGAGTTGTTGGACCATCAGACTCTTCAACTTGCCACTCATGCTACCATCATCACGAGCAAGGAAAAGGGGAAAAAGAGTCAAGCGAGAAATGATGTGCCCTTCCTCGGTTCATGTAGGAGGGTGAATGCATCCAGACCCAAGACCAACAAGTGTGCCAATGTGCCAATGAAATGGACGGTAACATCGGGAATGCTAAAGTCCCCATCCAATTGTTAGAACGCCCACTGTATTCTTTGCCTGCCGCCACTGGAAAGCTAGCAATTCGTCACCAGGCAGGGATCACAAAGCCGTTAAGGTGCCTTGTCCCATGGGGTTTACAGCGGGGTAACACGAGCCGAGGCAGGAAGCTAAGCCGAACGGGGGAAGGTGCAGTGGTTCCAATTTCTGAAGCTTTTTATCTTAGCGCGTTCAACTTTCCCTCTTGGTCTTATCAATTGTCCATCACAATTGGAAGCTTTCCACCAGCGACCAAGCAACCCATCACCTTCTTTGCGACAACAGAGACCCTAACCTCGACATTGATCGCGACATTGCCCAAACCGATATTTCACGATCGGAGGGATACCCTCCAAATCATACACAACACAATGGACTCCCAAACCTCCTCCAAATCCCAACCCATCGCCGCCGTCCTCCTCTCGCGCGCCCACGACCCGGACGAAGCCAAACGCATCCTCACCGAAAAGATCCAACAACGCCCGCTCTTCCTGCACGCAACATCCCCTCCACCCTCCGACGCCCGCGACAAACGCCGACGCGAACGCGAAAAGAAGCGCTTATCCCGCAAAAAGGCCCTCAAACCGAAGCCTCTCTCCGCCAACGAACGTCGCAAGCTCGGCCTCTACAAAGTGCCCCGCTCCGGCCAGAAATACGTCCTCTTCGAACCGCTTCACCAGCTCTGGCTGGGCTACATCCGCGAGATTCTGGGGCAGGAGATACATACCGGTGGCGAGGGGGCGGCGGCGAAACTGACGAGTGCGGATTTCCATGGGGCGGAGGTGGAGGTCGTTAGGAGTGGGTGTGTGAGCAGGGTCGGGCTGAAGGGAATTGTGATCAAGGATTCGAGGTTTACGTTTGAGATTATTACGAGGAAGAATCAGAGGAAGCTGGTGCCGAAGGAGGGGACGGTGTTTAGGATTGAGGTGCCGGTTGCGATGACACAGACGACAGAGACGACAACAACGCAGGAGGGACAAAGCGAAGACAAAAAGGAACAACAGCCACAAGAGACGGAAACGCCGAAAATGATTTTCGAGGTACATGGCGAGCAGTTCCAATTTCGGTCGGCGGATCGCGCGAACAAGAAGTTCAGGGCGCATTTTTCGAAGATTCTGTAAGGTGGAGAAGGGGACAAGGATACGACATACGATACGATACGATTATACGACGCAAATCTCGCCGCCTTTGGCTCGCCTCGACGAAATACTGGGAAAGGCGCTACAGACCTTGGTCGGTATGGGTTTCACCATGCTCCAAAGCAGCCATTGAGCGACTACGCTCATGGTGTCGATGCCCACACGAGCTGTCGGGATGATTGTCGACGGTTGTTGGCCCACGAACCGAGCAATTGTTGGAGGAAGCCATGCTTTGTCATGGGCAAAGGCTCGCCTCTTCACAACACGGCCGGCTGAGCAGAGTTTTCCGGGACGCATGAGTAGATTCGAGACGCGCAGTCTGCGTGGACTGGAGACTAAGAGGTCGGACCACTCAAGAGTTGGGGGTGTTGTAGCTTACAGTCAGTTACAAGTCTCTCAACCGATAAGCCAAGAAGGAGGATGGAGAGCAATGGTTGGGGCTTGACCCACGGCTGCTTGGATAGGATACAAGAGCCTTTTGGTGTTATTGACCGTCAACGAACGACCAATAAGGTGGGATAAGGGATCTTCAGTTGGCAGTTCTGCTTAGAGTGGGTAGGGGTAACAGCCGAGGTCTAAAAACTAGATGTCACTCTCTAGCATGAGCAGTTACAAGGAGTGGAAGGTCATCACAGATGGAAGACGATGCCTTCGCCATCTCGTCATGGACAGAACGGTCAGAGGCACTGACCAAATCTATAGATAAAAGATGCAAATACGGGTCTATACACATGATGCCAGCACACGCTCCAACAGAAGTATCTATCGCATACGCCCAAACCATGCAAAATGCTTTCTAGATAACAACAGCAACATGTCTATAGTAGCTCCTCAACCCTCTTCTCTGTTACTGAGGCGGCAAGATAATATTATCAATCAACCTCACCGGCGGGCCACCACTATGTCCCAAATCCTCTCCCTCCTGCGGCTCCTCCACCTCCAAAAACCTGACCGCACCACTCAATATCCCACCCTTCCTGGGATCAACCGTCTCCAACTCCTGCATCGTTTCGGGGTCCGCCAAACTCAAATAATCCACCTCAAACCTAACCCTCTTCCCCTTCTCCATTGCCATCTGCTCCTCCAACGTCTCCCGCACAACCTCCTTCGCCGCCCCCAAGATCTGCTCCCTCCCCCTTTCCCCCTCTCCCCCCTTGTACACACCCTCCGCCGCGCTCAACGCCCTGAACAACACATTCGCCACCCTCCTCCTCCTCTCCCCGAGGTACACATTCCTACTACTCAATGCCAACCCATCCCCCTTTTCCCTCTCAGTAGGCACCACCACCACCTTCTCAATCGGCATCAAAAAATCCTCCACCAACCGTTTTATGATCACAGTCTGCTGCACATCCTTCTGTCCAAAATACACCCTATCCGGCTGCACGACGTTAAACAGCTTCATGCACACCGTCGCCACACCCCTGAAAAACGTCGGTCTGCTTGCACCCTCCAGGACCTCGCCAACGGGGGTGATTGTGACGAATGACCCCTTAGAGTCAACCTCCTGCCCGGGAAAGCCGGAGGGGTACATCTCCCCTGTGCTAGGCGCGAAGACGGCTGATATCCGGCCGAGGTTGTTGCCATCATCGGCTAACTCGCGGTCGAGAGCGGCGAGGGCAGCGCAGTCTGCGTCCCAGGTTACGGGGTATGAGGAGAGGTCTTCGCGAACGCCGAATTGGGCGGGGTTGACGTAGATTGAGACGACGACGTGGTGGTTTTCGCGGGCTGCGGCGCGGATTAGGGATAGGTGGCCGGCGTGGAGGGCGCCCATTGTGGGTACGAGGGCGACGGAGCGGGAGTCGAGGAGGAGGGCTTTGCGGAAGCGCCGGACGGAGGAGACGGTGCGGAGGATGCGGATTGAGGTGTTGGGGATTTTTTCAAAGGTAGACCCGGAGGACCCCTTGGTAGGGGAGGAGGAGCAGGAGGAGGCCATGTTGCGCGTTGAGGAAGGGGTGACCGCCGCGGGAACTTGGTTGGGTTGGGTTCGTGTGGTGGTTTGTAGAGGCGAAATCGAATTGGTAGTGGTCGAGTTGTTTTTCGCGGAAGTCGAGGTTGAAGAAGAGAAGTTGCGAGCAGTCGCGGCCGTCAAGGTGGATCGTCGGACGATACTGGCCGTGGTTGTGGAGGAGGACAAAGTTGCGCGCCGAAACAGGGCGTTGGTGGATTGCATCCGCATTGTCGCACGTTTGCTGAATGACTCGATTGAAATCAAGAAAGACAAGAAAAAACCACGAGGGAAAGGCCGTCGCCAGCGAGCGGCTTTTTTTTATATATATACGTGTCTTACGGAAGCAATTGGAAATTTCGGGTCCAGTCTTTTTCCCCCTGTGATGATATCTGCAGCGAAGTTTTGGGGACGGCGGCCAGAACGGCTTCAGACGGCGCAGTCAAATGCGACTGCGGGGTTCCATTTGACATGTGCCAAAAACGTATCATGCCAGGGGTTTGGCTTCAGGGATGATCAGTTGGGGTAGCTGTACAAGATATTGACTTCGATTAGGCACGGTACAAGCGATTTCTTGTACCTAAAGTACTCTATGCCAACTCCTCACGACTCCTCTCCATTTTTAGTCTCTGAGCACAAACCACCCCATAACGATACTCTACCCCACCTTAGGAACTGGGTGGGTCTCCGCGAACGAAGTGAGAGGAGGTCTATGTCGATTTTGTACGATTTAGCCATAGGCGACAAAACTCCTATACAAATTTTCAATTAAATTAAACATAATTTTACATTTACTCTCAAATATCTTTATAATAATAATAAATATTTATAATTTAACGGCGTTAGGTATTTTATCTTCCTTTTAACTTTTTTCTTCCTTTTTTTTTTCTCTAATACGTTTTATAATTCTTAATTAGTAGTTACTTAAGGGTTATTCTCGTAAATAACGAAATGTACTTTTAAGGATTATATATTATATATTAATTAACTTTTATTTAAATACTATTAAATTATATAGGAATTATAATATAGTTTGAATTTTACTCCAATAATATTTTATATCTTATCGAATAATTCGAATTTACTACTATATTCGTTATTTTACTATACCCTAACCGGATTTCCTAATAATATATAATTATAATTATTAAATATACTAATTTAGACGAATATTAAGAATTATAACGTCGGTTTATTTATATTATTATCCGTTTTTTATTTAACCCGGTTAATTTAATAAAATTTAGCGATATTATTTATTACTCCCGCGTAAAGTAAATTGAATATATCCGTCGGATTATTTATTAATATGGCGATATTATCTTTATTATAGCTATTAAGTTCGGTAAAAGTATTATTCTTTAAGTTATTTTAATTATTTTATTTTATAAGATTATAATTTAAATTATCCCCTTAAATCGGTTAGGTTAAGAATAGAGGGATATTATTGCTTAGTATTATAGTATTAAATTACTTTTTATCGATTAAGATTTCTATAAAATATATTATATTTTTAAAAGTCCCTTCTTATATTTAATTTATTTTTAATTCCTATAAGAATAATAAATTTTAGAAGCGTATAATTTTTAAATATTATATTTATATCCTCCTTAATCCCGAATAAATTTTATATTATTATTTCCTTAAGTATTTTCGCTCTTCCGAATTCGTTAACTATATAGTATTTATAATTATTAACGAATTTTATATTATATATTAATAACGTAATTTCCGATCCAAATTCGCGGACCTTTATTAATTTCGGCGTACGCTTTTACTTTCTATCCCGTAATTCGGTTGTACCGCTATATTAATTAAAGAATTCGAAATATATATACGGACGTATACCGGCTTTTAATTACTTAATAATTCTTTAAATTCTCTTTATATTATTTATATATTAATCGATCGGTTTAATATTAATATTATTTTCGATTATATTCTATTTAGTAAAACCCGGCATTTCGAACGCTTTAAATTCCTATTTATTCCGACCAACTTAATTATATTAAAAATTATTATTTATATTAATAATAAAAATTTAATTAGTAAAATAAGGAAGTATTTTATTTTAGTATTAATTAAGCGAAGGATTCGCTCTCCGATTACCGCCCCTTTAATTATCCGGATTTACTATTTATATATCCGATTTGCAGATTAAAAGCGGCTTTATTAGTAATTTATTACTCCGGATTTTTAATATCGGATTATTATATCTATTATTATATTAGGTATAGGAATAAATATACTCGATATTATCCGTATAATATAATATAGCGAAATTGTATTTTAGGACGTTATTAATTTATAATAGCGTTTTAGGCGTACTATATATAGTAGTAAACTAGGGATAATTTATTTTTTTATACCCTATTAATATTTTAATAAATTCGGATATTCTTTTAATCCAATTATTTTACATTAGACGGAAGTAAATAATAATTTATTCGGTTCCGATTTAGAATTTTCGTAAACGTTATTTATAATTACCGATATTTATAATATAATTTAATTTCAACCCCTTCGCCGTATTAAGCCCGGTAATTCGTTTAATATAGGTTCCGAATTCGGTATTTTCGCTAATAATATTCGCCTTAAAAAATAATTTTAAGAGAATATTAATAAACGCGTTACGTTAATTATTAATTACTTTAATATATATAAGGTTATTAATGCGAAGTATTTTCGGTCCGCTATTTTTAAGATCCTTTAAAATTAAATCGATTTTATAAATAGGAAATAGGTATATATAATTTATTATAATAATTATAACCGTTAATTTAATCGGATGGAAGCGTTCTTTAATAAGGTTAAACTACCGTTTAAAGTGCCGAAACCTATATTGTAAATTAGATTACTTTTATTTCGTTTAAATAGCTTTTTCGTAGACCGCTTTAAATTAAACTATCCTTTTAATATCGATTTTTAATTATTATATATCGTCCTTATATTGCCCGAAACTTCGTAGTAGGTCGTTCGTATTATAATTGTAAATAAAACGTTAAATATAATTTATAATTTATTTAATTTTATTTAACGTACTCTTTTATTATAGGAATAGGAATATTTAAATATTTACGGATAGGACTTTTTTTAAGAATATAGGAAAATTATATTTAATATTAAATTTATTTATATTAATAAATAAAATACAATTATTATTGAAATAATAGTAAGTAGGGAATATAATGTATAATTTACCCTATTTATAATTTAAAGGGCCGTATTATATATTATATATTTATTAGCTTTACTTCCTATTTTAGAGTTGCGATTAATTAAGCGCCGTACCGCCGGTAATAATTATAAACGTTACCGATAAAATTATTCTAAACTTCGATTTCGTAATAATTTATTTATTCTAATTCAATCCCCTTATATTTTATTCTTATAAGAATTATTTACTTTTACGTAATTTATTTTCGTAGGATTAAAGTAATAAAAATAATAATTAAATTAATTAATTTTAATAGGAATTAATATATATAAGATTATTTCGATTCCTATTAGAATTAATATACGCGGGTATTTTTTAACTCTTATTGGAATTAATATATACCTATTTATATTTAATTTATTAATATTTATTATTTATTATTCGAAGTATTATATTATTATTATCCGCCTATTAATTGTTGGAAATTATAATACTTTAATTACGAAACGTTAAACCTATTTAAGTTTTAATAATCTTTAAAATAAATGTAAATACAATTATATATAATTTCGTAAATCCTATTAAATAGATAATATATAATATAATATAAATATTTAATTTATTTCCGCAAATCCTTTATAATTTATAATTCTATAGCTAATCCCGCCTCTTATTTATATACCTTCGCGATATTTATTTAAAAGACTATTTCGAATACGTTTATATTAGGGCCGGGAAGGAATTTATAAACGTTATTATTTATATTAAATTATCGATAGTAAGTCTATTTATTCGGTTTTATACCTATTATATAATTGAGGGTTAATACGTTTTTAAAAACGGTAGGGGTAAAAAATTATTTATAAAACCGGATATAAATATATCGCGTAATAATAAATTTAATAACTTCGACGTTAATTTTTAAAGGGAGAATAAAAATTACTTAGACTATAACTTATATAAAAGCGGTATAGGGCTAGCGGCGTAAGGAATTGGGGGCGTAATTATTAAAATAAATTAAATAATATTGGGTATATATTATTTACTTTTTAATTTTAGGGGTATATTTATTATATAAAGACCGGAATAATTAGAAGTCTTCGTTTTTAATGTATATTATTATTATAGCGTATAGAAATTATAAAAAGGGAGGAAGATAATTATCGAAGAGTTTAAACGAGGGAAAAATGCGGTTTATATTATATTTACGTATAGGTTACGTATTATTAACGTAAGATTTAGAATAAATCCCTTATACTTTATTAATATATAAATTAAATAATATTAAAATAGTATAATAGGTATAGAAAATACGCTCTCTTTAAATTATTATATATTATCCTATTTATATTGAAATTGGGGTATTTTACCCTTTCCTAATATCCTTACCTTCGATTTAATATATTAGTCGAATACCGTTTTAATTTCCGCCTATATAATAAGAATTTTTACGTCTAATTTAATTTCGAAAATATATATTACATTCTATAACGTTACGTTTTAAAATTTTATATTCTAAAGCGTTTCCGCGCAATATTTATTAATCTTTAAAAATAATACGCGTAATTGCGTATCGATAGAAACGAAAATTCTCTTTATAAATATATTATTTTATTTTATTAATTTATTTATTTTTAATTCTAATTTTTATAAATAAATTAATAATATATAAAGCCCCTTATTTCGCTTTAATGTATAAATTTTTTAATTAATATTATTTATTATAATAAAAATTTATATATCGCGAACGAATTCGAATAGTATATTATTATAACGTATAAATATTTAAATATATTAATATACGGTATAATTTTTTCTTTATAAGGGTGGGGGGCTTATTTAATTCTTTTATATTCCCCGGCTATAAATAAGGTAAAAGATAAAATAAGAAGCGAATTCTATTTATTAAAAACTCGTTTTTTAATCCTAATTTAAGTTAATTTAGCGAATATCGCGAAACCTATAGAATTAAATTATTATAAACTAGAATATAATCCTTCTATTCTAAGGGAAGAATTCGAAATATTTATTTAAAATATCGCCGATTATTATATATCCCGCCAATAACTATTTTATTTAATATATTCCTAAATATTATTATAATAAAATACTTTAAATAATTATTAAATAAAATTATTATATCCTTTTAATTTATTTTTTTATTACCCTTAATTTTATTTTCAATAATTTTAATTTTAAATAATATTACCCGTCCGGTAAACGAAGGTTGGGTAATAAAAATTTTATATAATAAAAACGGAATCCCGGGTATAAATAGAATTTTCGGCGTATAATTAATTATATATCCTATTTATTTTTTTTAGAAAATAATTTAAATCGCGGGGCGTATTACGACGTTATTAAATATAGAAAATTCATTAATATAAAGGAAGTCGAACGCTTTAATTTCGAAATAAATTTATAATTAAAATTAATAATCTTTTAGCCGTCGGTTATTTAGGGGGTATTCCGAAGAAAGAATTACTAAAACGGTAAATTAATAATAAAATTTGGATTTAATCGTTTTTAATACCTAAAAGTCGAAGGGTCCTAAAATTATATTATACGGAATTGAATATAAATTTTCGGAATTTAATTTTATTTTTAAAAAGCGAATTTCGCGAACGACCTATACGCATTTAATAGGAATCCGAACGTTATAGATTTTAAGGTTCCTTTTTATAATATAATAGAAAGGAAGATTATTTAGAGTATCGAAAAATAAGAATAGGTTTCTTTACTTTCGAAGCGTTAATATAATTATTACGAGGAATTAGGTATTACTTATTTAATTAACTTAATTAAATCCCTTCGTTAATATAGGCTCTTAGCCGGTATTTTATTTATTATTATAAGGGTATAAATTATTAAAATTATTATTACCTACGGGTAATTCGTTATTATATATCGTTTTTATCTTCCTCTTTTTAAATAATCGTTAAATAGCGAAGTACGCTTTTAATTTACTATCTTAATTTTTAGATTTAATATCCTCGTAAGATTAATAACTATTAGAATTATTTGGTTATTAAAAGTATAAATTAAATAAAGCTATTAAATATAAATAATAAAATATTTATATATTAAAAATAATGGTATCCGCGTTATTATCCTTAAAAATATCCTTTATAATAACGTACTTATTACTCTATTCAATAGGCCTACTTACGAAACGAATAATGAATTAAAAGTTTAAAGGTCGTTCGTAATACGTTAAAAATATCGAAATATCCGTAACGTAATTAGCGAAAAGTTAAATAAAGTATTTTAATAATTAAATAATAATATAAGGTAATAAATTAATATCCGTAAATTATATTTAGAGGCGTAAATAATAGAAGGTAGAAAATAAAACCTACCTACGAAACGAATAATGAATTAAAAATCTAAAGGCCGTTCGTAATACGTTATAAGGATTAAAAATATTTATTAATATAATATATAAAAAGCTAAATAAAATATTTTAATAATTAAATATAAGAAGATATAATAATAATTAATAACCGTAGGTCGTATTTAAAAGCGTAAAGAATAGTAAGGAGTGAAGAATATAAGGAATAAATTGGAATTGGGAAGGAAGGAGGTCTTAGGAAATAAAATCGGAAGCGAAGCGATTTCGTTTTATTTTTTGAATTTTCTATTAAATTATATTATTTACGAATTTTATTATATATTTTAATATTATTAATTATCCGTTTAAAATATATTTTTTATATTATTTTAATAATGAATTATATATTAGGGACTTTCTTTATCGAAATAATAATATTTACGTAAGACGCTATATATATAAGGCGCTAAAAATAAATATTAAACGGAAGTTCCGCGTAAGTACGTAAATATACTAAATTGGAATATATCCGATATTTAATTATTAGTCTATAGTACCGGCGTTAAATTTACCGAATAGAGCTTATCCGCTTTATTACCTCTCCTATTTTATAACCGATTATTAATTGAAGTATTATATATCTTTAATAATAAACCCGTAAAATAATTTACCCTAATTGTATATATGTAATTCTTAATTTAATATTTACCCTATACCGATTAACGTATTAAAAGGGGGCTTAATTATATATTATTATAAATATAACTATTAAGCGAATAAATCGATTAAATTCTCGCATTCGGTAAAGTAAGGTAACCCGACCTTATATTAGTTATATTATTTTATTAATATCCATTTTGAAAATTAAATATAAATAGAAATGTAATTCGTTACGATAATAATTATTTACTTTTATTTTTTTATTTATTATATATTATAAATTCGTTTAATTATTTTATTATTATATTTTAATATTATTATATACCGAATACGATTATAATTATTATAAATTTATATAAAGTTATTAATATTAAGCGGGAAATTATATAATTAATTATTAAAATCTCTAAATTTTAAATATTTAATACCTTTATAGCTTTTAATAATACCCAGCCCCTATTTAATTTAATCTTATATTCTTCTAAATTATAAAGGTTAATTATAAAAAGAATAATTTAAATAAAATAAAATAAATTCTTTACAATTTATAGGGCGCCTTTATTAATTATCGTTAGAATTAGCCCGGTAAATAATAATATAATCGTAAACGTATTTAGCCGAAGCTTTGGGTATTTAAATTATTATTTCGTCGTTATATACGTCGTCGTTTAGGAATTTATAAATTGCTTATATATCTACCGCCTTACCGAACTATTAGACGAACCGATATTCGTCCTTATTAAAAGAATTATATTCGTTATTATAATACGTATTTTTACAATTTAATTAGAATTTATATTTACGGATTCTACCCGTACTATTATTATTAGGAGGGTAAATATAGTTATAGAGAATATTAATTTCCTTTATTTTAAAAATATTTTTAAATTACTTTCCTTTAAATAATTTAAAAGGGGGGCGAGGTAATCGAATTATATAATTTATAACGATCCGAATAAATTCCTTTAATTCGCGGTCTTCGTTATTTATTCTTACGGAAATTTATTATTTAAGAGGGATTACTATCCGGTTAAAACGCTTCTTTAGAATTTCGCGATAAAAGTTTATATTATATAAATTGTATTCCTTATCGAGTATTTAATTTAATTAAAAACGTCCGGTTTTAAGAATATATATCTTTCCGATAGTAATAAAATATTAATCAATATAAAGCTTTATTACGATTAATATATATTTTAAAATTATAATATTATAGCCGGTTATTTATATATATAGTATATAGATATAATCTTTTATAAATTATTTAAATTTGCCGAGGAGTGTATTTATATTAAAATCGTTTTAAATATTGCGTACGATTATAATTATAAAATAAAGTATTTAAGCCTATAATTTAAAAACTTTAGCGTACTTTTAGGTTTAAATTATAATTTTATTTAAAATTCCTTTCGAATTATTAAGAACCCGGTTATTAAATTTATTAAATAAGGGGTCTTTAGCGATTATATTTGTAATTTTCTTTATACGAGTTAAGTATTTATTAAGGACGTCCTCGATTTTGAAAACGTTAAGTTAATTTTTAGATTTTTTGGCGTTTATTTTTATAAGAATTAAAATAAATCCGGTATCGATTGGGTTAAATATCTTATTACTAATTTAATTTCTAAATCCTTTAACGTTTATTTTTATAAAAATTGAAATAAATCCGGTATCGATTAGGTTAAATATCCTATTACTAATTTAATTTTTAAATTTTTCGGCGTTTATTCTTATAAAAATTAAAGTAAATTTAATATCGATTAAATTAAATATCCTATTATTAATTTAATTTCTAAATCCTTCGGCGTTTACTTTTATAGGAATTAAAGTAAATCCGGTATTAATTAAATTAAATATTTAAGAATTATTTCTAGCGGGAATAATTTCGGGACCTTTTATTCGTTTTTTATTACGTATACGTAATACCCGGGCGGTAATCGGAAATTAAAATCTAGGACGTTTATAGCCTTATTAGGCCGCCGAATTAAAGTTTATACGATTATCTTTATTATCGGAATTGGGGCCCGGCGGAAATCGTTTTAACGTAATAAGGTTATTATTCGGATTAATAAATTCCTTATTTTTAAGGGCGGGTATAATATTATAAAAACGAATAGGATTTATTATCGAAGGGTTAATACCTTTATTATTTTTTCCTTTAATCCTTCTATTAATTTCTTTAATATTCGGTATTTTAATTTCTTTATTTTCGATTTTTATTTTAAACGTTTAATTACTTTTCGTTAAAATATATATTATTATAATCCGTTATTTAATTTTAAATTTTACGTTTCCTATAGTAGGTTTAATATATTATTTAATGAGACGTATAATAACGTCCTTTTTTATTCGCTTGAACGTTTTGAAAATTTTTTATACCGTATTAAACGAATTTTTAGAATTAACGTAGTATATACCGATAAAAGGAATAAAGGAGTTAAAAGCGTCCTAATCGATTTTATATCCGGTTTTTATAACTTTTATAACGATAAATAAAAAATACGAATATATTTCGCCAATAATTATCGCCTTTTTATTATAGTATACGAAAATATTTTATAGGGGTTTAATAATTTAAATATATTTATTAAAAGTATATAATATTAAGTATTTTATAGTTTTATATTTATATAACGTTTTAAAATATAAATTAGCGGCGTTAAAAATACTTAATAAATTTAATTAGAAGTTAGGTATAAATTTGTAAATTTATTAGATAAAAATATTAATGTATTATTCTTTTAAGTAAATTAATAGAAATTTACCTTGTAGAAGATTCGTTCCTCCGTTTAATTATAAATAGTATTATATATAGTCGGAAGGAATTATTCTACCGGTTATTATTATCCGATTCGATATAAACGATTTAAATATTATAAAATAGTATTTATATTCTAAATTAGTCCGAAACCAATTCCGATATAGTATTAATGGTAGAGGTTTAGATTGGCGGCGTAAATTGTAGAATTTAGGATTAAAATATTAATATATTTGGAAGGGTTATTCCAATTCCGGACGATTTTTGAACGTTTAATTTATAATTAGTTAAAAAAAATTATCTAGACTTTGAATTTAACTTTTTGTAAAATAGAATAAATTATTTTATTTATTATTAATAAAATATATTTATTTATTTTTATAAGAGTAAATTATTTTTTATTTTAATTAGAGTAAATATAAAGGGGTATAAATTTATATTTACGATTATAGGGAATTAGCGATTATAAAGACGCGCTTGTAGGCTATTATAATTTTTATATATTTTTCAATAATTTAAGTAAATAGGGGCGATTATTCGAAAACTTAATGGAATATATTAAATTTATTAGAAGGCGGCAATATATTTTTATTTTACGTTAAATATACGAATATATACGATAAACTACTATCGAAATCGAATTTAACGAATTAATTTATAATATCGGTACCTAATTTAATATTAGCTAATTCTATATATTTAATTAATTCGAAGATTTCCTTCTTACTTTTGCCGATTAATTATATAATATTGAATAGGGTATTTTTAGTAATATTATTATTAAATTAGACGTTTAGGTTTTATAATAATATAAAATAATTATATATATCCTAAGCGAGGAATTAAAATAAACGGATTAATATTATATTTAAATTTATTATTTTATTATTTTTACCGGAAGTAAATTCGCCGTCTTCGGTATCGATTATAAGCGTATTAGTAATATATTATAAAAGGCTATTAGTATATTCCGTAATAGTTTTTAAATAGGTATTATAATTGAAATAAATAGTATTAATTTATATTAATAGGATATTGGACGAAAGATATATCGTTATACCGTTAAGTAGCGTTAATAGGGTTATTATTCCCTTATTAATTATAAATATTTACGTTTCTTTAATAATTAGCGTTATAAAATCGTTAATTATTTTTCTTAAATTAATAATCGCCTTTTAGATATCGAAATAGAGGAATTATTATCGATATTCCTAATTATAATAGATTTCCTTTAATTTATTAACCTTTATAGCCGACGCCCTTCCGTTAATAACGTTATTAGGATTATTAGGCTCGAAAAAAGGAATAAAAGATTCGTCCCGGGCTAAATCGAAAGTAGTAGCCGTTTTATCGCTAATAATAAACGTAAGTAATTTAAAAAATTTATTAAATTTAATTTATTATACAAATATAGTAAACGTTTATATATCCGTTAATTTATTTAACGTCGGCGTAATTAAATATATTAAACGTATTAAGGTTAATAATAGCCGGATCGTTTTAAATATATTAATAAATATATTCCGGGTAAATTGGGCTTCGTCGATTACAATAACCTAAAATTTAGCGTTAGGAATTGTAATTATCTTTAAACGGAATAGAATTATTTATATTTTCTTTTTAAAATTATATTAAATTAGCCTATATTTTAATTTATTTTTATAAAAGAAAATAATATTATATTAAAGGGGTAAATTTATATATTCTCTTTAATAGAATTAATTATAATAGCGTTATTTTATACTAAATTATAATTTTTATTTTTAAAATTTAATTATTCGTCCGAATTATTATTATTAGTTTTAAATAAATTAGTATTAAAGTCCGAATTCCGATATTCCGCCTTCTTTTTAGCCTTAACCTCTTTATTTTAATAGGTTTAATTTTATATACGTTAATTTGTAAAGGCGTCCTTCTTTTGTACGTACCCGTTTATATTAAATACCCGGCTCCCCTACGGTATTTGGATTTTCTTCGTACTTTTAAAACTTTAACGCTAATTAATCGTCGTAAATGTAATAATAATAATAATTCGGGTAATATCCGCCTTATAATAGCCTATAATATATTTAGCTATTAATTTATCGAATTGGCTTTAATTTAAGGTTTTATCGTAATAAGGATTATCCTTCGGAATATTATTAGATTCGGCGTATTAATAATAGATTTTAAGGTCGTTAAATGTATTATATAATTCTTTAAACGTTTAAAAGATTAAAGAAGGTAGGAAGATTACGATATTAGGGTAAGTTTATATAGTTTTATTTTTCTACTTTAAATCGAAGAGCTTTTAATATTTTATAAATAAAATAGAATTATAAATTAGGGTCTTGCCGGTTCCTACTTCGTTAAATAGAATAGCCCTACTAAAAGGTCTACGTATTATTTTATAAATAATAAAAGCGTTTATTTAAATATTAGCCCGGGTATTATTTATTCTTATAGGAATTAGGAATTTAATTCCCGTAGAAATTAATTATAAATAAAATTTACCTATAATTTAATAAAAAAGTAATATACGGTTATTAATTTTATTAATCTTTTATTTAACTTAATTAAATTTCTTTAAAAATTTTTTTAATTTAAACGGTAGTAGTAGATTTTATACGATAATCTTCTCTTCGTTAATTTTTCGCCCGAGGGCCCGTATACTTTCGATTATTAATTTACTATTCGCTATAATATTCTTTATAAGATAATTCCGAATAATTAATACTTTAATTATAGCGTTTATTTCTATTTACGATTTTAATTTAGAGTGTATATTGTCTTAAAATAGCGTATTCCCGGTTATTATATATAAAAGATATTAAATTATATCTTCCGTTTAAATAATATATTAAACGGTAATATTACCCAAATTATAAAAAAAAAGGAAGTGGGTTATTTATTTAAACGGTCCTTAAATTAAGGGCTTTTCCTACTTTTTATTATAAGTTTATATAATTAATTAGAAAAACCGTATATTTATCTATTCGGCGGTATCGCCTAATCCGGTATTAAAATTTATAGCCTTTTCGAAATTAACTTTATCGGCGCTAATTTTAACGCTTATTAAAATAATAAATTATAAAACTTAATTAAATATTAAAATATTACGGGTATATACCGCTTAAATTTAACGGTTTATAATACTTTTATTATTATTAAGTTTAAATATTTCCGTACGGATTATATAAATAATTTACCGGAGCGTTATAAGGGCGTTTTATTATATATATTTAATTTTATTTTCTTTAAGGTTTTTTACAAATTAGGTATCGACGTTTATAAGGAAGATTAATATTATTTATTTTTCGCCGTTTAATTTATAACTTTTAATGGAATTAAATACTTAAATACCCTTTCTCCGGTTATTAAAATAACCGAATAAAAATAAAATTTAGAATTAATCGTCGATTAAATACTTACCGGTACCCGCGAATTTATTTTAGTATTATATAAATTTAACCGCTTCTTAATATTCGGGTCGTACCGAATATCGTTATAAAATTAAAAAAAGGTTTACGAATAGAATCTTTTTTTATAAAATAATCTACGGGTTTATACCGGGATTGGCTTAGGGCGTATTTCTAATTCTTATTATTATTATATAAATAAATAATTTAGCGAATAGGTAATTTTAAATAGCCTTTATAATACGTATAATAGCGGGGTTCTTAAATACGTTTAGAACGTTGCGTAATATTACCCTAAAGAATAAGAAAAGTAAATTATTATTTTAATTTTTTATATTTAATAAAGGTCCGAACTAATTAGTTATTAAATTTTATTAGTAATAAGTATTATATAGGTTATAAATTATATAGGGTCTATAATTTATTCTTATTAGAATAAAGAAAGTAAATAGGTATAAATTATTTAAATTAATATAATTTATTCCTATTAGAATTAATTAATTAATTTTAATTAGAATAAATTTGAAATAGTAATTCCCAACTCCTATAAGAATTAATTAATAGAGTATTTATAATTATAATCAATATATTAATAATAGTCTTTAATAAATTTATACCCTAATATATTAATAAAAAACGCTATATTAAATTCCTATATCGACGTAAGGTTATATATAAACGTTTAACCGGGGATTTAATTCTTATTGAATTTTTTAAAGCCTTCCGAATTTTTATTAATTGGTTATAATTCGGTAGGAGTATATTTAAAATTAATTGTACTATTGTACTTAAGGAATTATAGAATTATAGCGGTAATTTTATTAAAGTTATAATACCCTGCGTTTATTAGGTAACCGGCCTTAATAATCGTCGCATTTATATATTTATCCGACTTATTCGAATATAAATCGAAGTTTTAAATACGTAATACAGGCGTATAATATAACGGTTATAAATCGTTAACCTTTATAAGATTTTTGAGGAATAAATATTTTTCATTGGTTTTATTTTTATAAGTTTTAAATTTTTGCCATTTTACTAATATAATCGTAAAGGGTATTAATCGTTTATTCTTATAGGAATTACGAAGTTTATTATAGTAGTAGGAAGGGTGTATTATAAAAGGGTAAATTATAAGAAGGAGGAAGGAAGAAGGTAGGAAAGGGTTTAAAAATTAAAGAAGGAAATATTTTAATTATACGGCTAAAAGATTTACTTTTAAGGCGGCTACGGTAATTAAATAATAATAATTATTAAATAATTAAATTAATTAAATTCGGCATTATAATATAATTAACGTAGGCTTTTAATTAATTAGATTATTATTTTTAAGTAGCGTTATTTTATTTTTTTTAGCGCGGTAATCCGTATTCGATTCCCGAAATTCATTTTTTAAATTTAATAAATTTACTTATAATTATAATAGTCCGAGCTTTAATAATATAAGGCTCCTATTACCGGTTGGATTTAAAAATAATTCCCGTAGGAATAAATTTTAATACCTATATTATATACTATAATACGAAATTTTAAATTTTAGGATTACGAAGTTAATAATTTTTGTAGGAGTTAAATATAGTGGGTATATACGAAATACGGGAATTAATAATATATATACGTATAAATACTTATATAATCGATATTATTAAATGGGGATAAACGCCTTTAATATTAGTGGTTATATAAGTAGGGGGGCGAAAGTATATTAATTCGAATTGAAATTAAAATTATTATTATTTAAATTTTATATATTACTCTTATCCCCCGAATTTTTATTTTAATTATATATAATTATATTATCCTCGTCTTTATTATCGGAAAGTTTAAAATATTTATAATCTTCGTTACGTTCGGGTCGGACCTCCTTATCGTTAAATTATTTTAATATATTAAATAATAATTTAAGTAAGCCGTTGTATTAGAGGTTGGGCGTATTGAAATCGACGGGATTTAATTTGCCGTTTCGATAAGTAGCGAAATTATTTTTATAGATTATATATATATAATTGATAATATTTACGTTAATAAACGGTACGGTATATTTACTTCCGTTAAATTTCTTAAATTCTAATTTTAGAACCTTACGTACAATTATAATTAATAGACCGATAGTAGATATTTTTGTAAACGTCGATTTATAATTGTAAGTAGAGTTTTTATTATATTTAATATTAATAGTAAATAAATAGTTAACGTATTTTATAATTAAATTAATTTCTTTTTAATTATTACCGGCCGTAATATATTAAATAAAATTTAATTTTAAAATAATAGTGGAAAGTTTTTGGTTAGTGACCTTTAATCGTAGGAGTTATAAAAAGTATAATATTTTAAATTTATAATTAATAAATTTCCTTTTATAAAAGAAGAAGGGGAAATAATTAATTATTTAATAAAATATACCGTAATCGCTAAATTGAATTACGCGAGTAAAAACGATTAGGATTTATACGATATATAAATATTAATATATATTATGGAAGCGGATATCGATATTAAATTTATTATAATCGGGGTATTTCCTAATTTAAGCCGGTAGTATAAATATTTTATTACAAATTTAAACGATTTAATTTATAATATAGGAGGGATTTTCGATACGGATAGTAACTTTAAGCGTAGTTTTAATACTTTTATTATTAATATTAATAAATTAAAAGTAGCGAATATTAATAAGATTACGTATAAGAAAGGTTATAATTTTAGAATAAAATATATTATAAAAGAGTTGCGTCCTATAATAGAATTTAATTTTAATTTCTTTAATCTTTTTAAATTTACCGAGTCCGTATATATTTTATTCGATTAATAGTTAAAAGTGCCGAAAGATGAGGTTAATAAAGTTTATTTTAATATAGAAGAAAATAGGGATAGGAATTATTTATTATTTGCGATTATAAAATTATTAAGCATTTAATTAGGCGGATATAATTTTACGTATATAAAAAATCGTTTTTTAATTGCTATAGATAAGGAAAAGCTTATTTCTAAATTAGGCCGGGTTTATATTTAGAAGGTTTAGGAATAATTTATTGTATAGGCGGTAAATATTGGCGAATTCTCCTTCGTTTTCGTTAATAGTAGGAATTTAAAGGATATAGCTCTTTTTCGTTCGATATTATTTTACTTTTAGGAAATAATATTAAGAAAATATATATAAATCTTTATAAAGCTTAGGAAATAGGACGTATAATTTATTAATAATTAAAAACGATATAATTAATTAGAATATATAAGGCGTCCGAATAAGAGTAGGGATTATTTACCGCTTTTAAAATAAAATAGACGGCCGAAATTATTGGGGACGAAAAGGTTTACGAATATTAAGGCTATTAATTAATAAATAAGTGGTAAAATTATATATTATATTTTTCCGACTTAATTTAAAATTTTGAATAATATTTAAATAATTATAATTATTATAGATAATAACGAAGCTAGGATTAGAAATTATACGTTTAAAGTTAATTTACCCCGATTAATTTAATTTTTAAAAAGAGGGGTTAATAATTAAATTTATAATTCTTTTAATAATTAAATCCTTAATAATTATTATAGTCCGAATATAAGATATAGAAACGCCGAATGTAGTAAGGGTATTTTATATACGTTTAATTACCCTATTACTATATAAATATAACCCGATTATTTATACGAAGAAATCCGAATTCCCGGGAATAATTACGCTTATAATAATAACGAAGATTATATAAATTTTAGGGGATATATATTAAATATAATCCGAGCGTTATATAAACGACGGTTAATATATACGAAAATATTATATTAAATTGAAAAGGAGGGAGTATAACCGTAAGGTATAGAGGCGTAAATCGTTAATATACTCCTTTATAACCGATATAATCCAATTTATATTACTTAAATCGGTAATATTATAAAGTTTATATTTATTAATATAAGAGGCGCTATTTTATTTAGCGAAGGATAAAAAGAAATTAATATATTTAGGTAAGTTAATAAATTTATTCTGGAATGTAATAAATTCGTATAATTTATCTTCGTTTTTGAATTATATTATAACGTTTTAACGACGGAGAGCTTTATAAATATCCTAATTTTATAATATAGTAGTTAATTATTTGGTATAAGGGTTAAATAATTGATTATCCTTCCGAATAACGTTAATTTAATTATAAAAGAAGTTTTTTAAAATGCCCTTAGGGTAAATATTAAACCAAAATTTTTAGGTAATACGAATAAAATATCTAAGATTATTATTAACCCCGTTAAAATTTAATACCTAATTCGGTAGCGGAAATATATTTATAGGACGTAGTATAGGGGACGACGAGGGTAAATAAACCTTTATTTATAGTAGCGGTATATTATATAGAATAGAAAATTCGGATATAAGTTTAAGTAAATAAAAAATAAATATTAATTAGTCTAATAGGATTAGCGGGAATTGTAATAAATATTAAAAGGAATTATTAATAATTTTTAGAAACGATAATATAATTAAGTAATTACGAACCGAATATTATTATAGTATTAATATAGGATAGGTATTAGGGTTTACTTTTATAAGAGGGAAGTATAAATTTAATAGGGTAGTAGAGTTTATTCCTATAGGAATACTTTTTTATCGCCTATAATTAAATCGTACAAAATCGCTTTAGATTTATTACCGTAGAAATAGTATCCTTAGGCGCTAATTAATTATATAGGTATTAGAATGGGAGTGGTGGGGTAGCGCCCGGGGGTGCCGTTTCGGAAGTAAGTAGGTTTGAGAATTAAGATTATCTATTTTCACCTTTGTTCCCCCTAGAACTATAATTCAATCCTACATAAAATATTTATCTATTATATACCTATAACTCCTAACACGCTAAAAGTTCCGGCTAAGGTTATTAACGTTTTTACGGGCAATCTCCATACTGGGCTACGCACGCACTAACAGATTATTATCGCACGGACGAAAACTATACTTTTTACCCGCAAAAAAATTATTAAGCCTAGCCAAAAACTATACCCCTTTTATTAATGCTCCTATATAGACCTTCTAAATAGACCTTCCAAATAGACTTTCTATATACGGTATTCCTATATAAACGGGCTAAATAAACGAATGCGTATTTATTCTATTTTTATTCTACAAACTATAAGAGTACGTAGCCTATTCAATTAGTAGGAGTACGTAGTTTAAGAGCCCGAGGAAGGGGAGGGGCCGAATAATCCCTTCCCGAATACTAATTATATACCTATAGCTCCTAGCACGCTAAAAGTTCCGGCTAAGGTTATTAGCGTTTTTGCGGGCAGTCTCCATACTAGGCTACGTACGCACTAATAGATTATTATCGTACGGACGAAAATTGCACTTTTTACCCGCAAAAAAATTATTAAGCCTAGCTAAAAACTATACCCCTTTTATTAATACTCTTATATAGACCTTCTAAATAAACCTTCTAGACAAACCTTCTACATACGGTATTCCTATATAAACGGGTTAGGTAGACGAATGCGTGTTTATTCTGTTTTCATTCCGCAAACTATAAGAGTACGTAGCCTATCCAGCCAATAGGAGCACGTAGCTTGAGAGCCCGGGGAAGGGGAGGGGCCGAATGGTCCCTTCCCGAACACTAGTGGTATCAACCCATATAACTCCTCCTATTCCTCTCCGGCGCCGGCGTCCCTCCAATTGGCGACGGTACATACGTCGATGCCCCCGATGCCGCTGAATTTCTCGCCGTCGATAACGGTGACGGTTGCGACGGTTGTCTCATCCACGTAACCGGCCTGGACGACGAAGGATTGGATACCGGTACTAGTCCTGGTCCCGATCCCGATCCTCCAAGAGCTTCATATAGACTTCTCGCCGCCATTGGAGGTGGTGATACTTCAGTCACGGTCGACCTCTTGCTTCCACCACCACATCCACAAGCTTCCTTGTCCCATTGTCCCGCTCCCTTTTTCTTATTACCACCACACCCACAAGTTTCTTTATCCCATTGTCCCTGTCCAATGGTTGTCACTGTCGATCTTTTACTACCACCACAGCCACAGGCCTCTTTATCCCACTGTCCCCCGGTCGCCGTCGACGCTGAAGCTTTGCTGGCCCTACACCCACAAGCTTCCTTATCCCATACCCCCACCCCCTTCCCAACGATTCCAGACTTCCTTCTAATCGTACTCTTGTTGCTAGGATTACGACTTAAACTTAGGAGCTCCGCACTGCTACTATTCCTATTGCTCTTCACCATCACCATCTCTGGTCTCTGCGGCTTCGGCGATATATCCACGATTCTCGCCGTACCCGTAGCACCCATGACGGGCGTCACCCGGCCCGGTGTGGGATACGCCAAAGCAGTGGCCTGGAAGATGCTGCTCGTGCCGCTCGTGGCGCTCTCATGGCAGGAGTAGTCGTCTGCAGAGGTGAACGAGAAGCTTGAACCGCGGGAGAGTGATGAGAGGCCACCCACACTGACGGCATCACCCTTGGAACTAGCAGGGCTTACGGGGCTGGGACCTGTGGTGATGGCGACGCCGACGCCGGCGCCGAGACCAATGGCACTGGTGGATGGCCGCACCGTTTTGCGGACAGCTGCGGCAACGCCGTCAAAGGTCCATGGCGATGTTCGTCCGACGCTTCCTCTGTCGTCACTGTCATCGAATGGCGAAGGGCTGTTGCTCTTCTCTGGAAGCTTCCTGGCGCTCTTAGGAGAGAGGAGCTGACTGGTAGATGACCTGCTGCTGTTGCGCCTCTTGTTCTGCTTGTGTCTACGCCAGAGAAAGAAAAGGATGGCGCCCAGGATCAAGAGACCAACTGCAGCTGAAGCCATCAAATCAATTACCGCTGTCAGTAAGTTTGCTTCGATTGAGAAGTATTTGTGTGATTACACTTACCGACAGCGCCATGGATGGCCCCCTTCTTCCCCGAATTGCCTGACGAGCTTTCTTGTTTCTCTTCAGATGCACCTGCTGCATTATCTACCGGGTCCGGACTTGATGAGGGTGAAGCGTCCGAAGTGGTGAGGGGTTCAAAGCTGGCGGAAACGGTTGCTACTCGAATGTTAGCAGCTATTTCATATTTTCCAATTGAGAAGTTTCGTGGCTCAATCATATATTAACAAGTGTCACCAAAACTCACCTGTTGTCGGTATTCCTCCCCCGCTCGTCGACTTCGTCGTCGAGCTTGAATGGCGGCTAGTATGCCCCTTGCCAGAACTACCCTGCTTCACCGACGAGCTGCTGGCCTTCGCTTCGCTAGTCAAGTCCTGGCCAGGCGATGATGTTGACGGAGACGGATTTGAGCCCGCCGCATTCGTCGTTTTAATCGATGGATAAACTGTGATCGTCTCCGTCTCAGAGCTGGTGCTTTTGGTAACTGGCGGCGCTGTTGAGCTGGAAGAGATCGTGATTTCTGCATCAAACGGTCCGCCTGGTAACGGCAATATTATCCCTTCAACCTGGGAAGGCTTCGGAATGACGAAAGAGCTCGTGGCTTCATCTGGTGATCCCAAGTCAGTTGCTGTTTCTGTTTCAGGCTGTGGAAGAAGGTAACGAAGTGAGTCCGGGTTTCCAATGTTCGCTGGCGATGATATATCAGAGTGGTAGGTAGAGGTTGAGTCAGTGTTTCCACTGTTTCCGCTGCTTGCACCGGCGGGCCTCGGTAGCAACCCACCCAGCGGAGCTGCGATCGCATCTCCCTTGCTTGTGGTGGTTGCTGCTCCTTTCCCAGCACTAGTCGGCTGTCCTTGGGTTTCAGTGAGTGTTGCGGTCTCAGAGACGGTTGCTGCACCACTGTCAGCTTCAGCGGTTGCAACGATCAAGTTTTTGAAGCGGCGACTGTTTCAATAGGTCGTCGTCCTCGCAGTCAGTGGTTTTGTTCGCTTTGTGAGGAAGAAAGACAGGGCAAAAACGGGAAGCAAACTTACCTCGAACTAATTCTCGTGATATATCCATAATCGGATTCATCCCAAGTCTCTTCGTCGGATGAGGTTCTGGTATTGATGAAAGCAGGGATGGAAGGCGTGGACCTCTCATCTACAAGTGAAGAAGTACGGGTTCGTAAACCGAACTGTGAAAGAAATGCATCGTACCCTGAACGGGTTTTCTTGCCACCATTCGCCTCCATCGGGACGATGGTCATTGTGTGCAAGGGACCCACTGTCATCGTCATGTGCTTTTGGGAGGGTGAGGACGTGGGCTCAGATGTGTCCCCCTCCTGATGTGCTTGTGCAATGGTGGCGATCTCAATGAAAGAAACACTCTTACCTGTTGGATATATCGCAGTAAGTCCTGGCTTTATTGACTGTTGAGGGCCACCGGGCATTAAACCCTGCTCAAAGTTCGGAAAGCCTGGTGGCTGCGTGGACGCAGGCTCTTGGGTTACGGTGCTCTCCTTCGTCATCGTATTATCCTCGTTGTCGTGGTTGTCCTCATCAATGGATTGATGTCCCTCGTCATCGTGCTGGTCTTCATTATGATCATCTCGGTCACTACCGCTACCCGAATCATGTCCAGATCCGGCGTCCTCTTCTTGTTCGATATGATGCCCATACTGATTGGACGCCTGTCTCGAAATTTCCGAAAGAGAGATGCCTCGTCCTCGGTTTCTGACCCTGTCACCCAGTGGGTATGTCACTGAAGTCGCTGTTGATGCCGCGTTGCCATGTTGTCTGATGCTCATCTTCATCATCGATACCAATCGTCAAATCTTTTGGGTTCTTCGAGTCGACCCCTCTTGCTGCGTCTGGTCGCTCCGTGTTTGAAAGGAGTGGAATGGTCTAGGATAGTATCTGGGAAAAGGTTATCCAAACCACATCTGTCGAACTGGCCGATGGGAAAGGTTCTTGGGAAAAGGAAAGGAATGGCAAGAAATTCAGGTTACCAGCCCAACGTGTGCGTTAAGGTGGACGCCCGTAGAGTGTATATGTTTGCTCGCTCTCCCCCGCCCTGATCAATCAACACCACCGGATTCTGAAGAATTGCCCTTTTTTACTTCCCGTTCTGCCCGGCCTTCCAGGAACAATCACGAGGGCGAAAAAGCGCTAATCGTGGACATAAAGAATGAAGAAAGACGCGGCCCGCTCAACTGTGAGGCGTCATCTGGTTAGAGTGTCTTCTTTCCGTCCAGAGACAAAGAACTGCGTATCTCTGCCCAATACAGGGCGTCGCTGGAAACAAAGATCAAGGATTAGATAGTCGCACGGGACGGGAGCGAAGGCGAGAATAGAACAATGCGGTATGAAATCGTGAAACCGGGCATGTTACCTGTTCCTGTCTGTTCATATCAATTGTTCGTTTCCTCAAATCTTGGTTTCGGAAGAGGGAGGTCTTGTCATCTTGGTTGATGTGCGCTTGTTCGAGAAAAGTGCACCATGGTCCTCCAGGGGTGACTGAAAGAAGGCGTGTTTGCCCTGGTCTCTTCAGCCCTTGATGCCGCCTGGTAACCTAGAAAGCTGCTGGTGACACCCATTGTAGATGATTAAACATTGTCGCATTCCTCTTTTTCTCTTTTCTGCGCGTTTCATATCGCCGTGTAACTCTGCTAGGATGTCTTTCTAGAACCCACAGAGTTAAGGAAGCTCATGATGCCATCTCAAAGCTCCAGTAGGGATTTAGGGCTTGGCCTGATTCCAGTCCTAAACAGAACAATGCCGAGGATGTCTGAGGGTCTGCAATGATGCTGGATTCGGGGTGAGAAACAGCCACCCAACTCTGATGATGTACAGTCAATATTGGCTTGTTTATTAGCTCGGGCCCTCAAGTCGTCTTTAATAGGCATTTGGATGTTCAAACGACCCGTTTTGTTCAGGAATTGAGGTATATCTTATTTTTAAAATCGTCTCTCATCAGATTCTAAATGGTTTTTCGGGTTTATCAAACACCATTCTAAAAAGCGATTAAGTATATTATCCTATCCTATCAAAGTTTTGTATAAGCCCGGACGTCTTGTATAAGTAGTATAGAAGTACCACGCTAACAATCAAACCAGCATTGGAGTGTAAAAGTTCGCAACATTCTGGTTTCGAGGAACTCCGAATCCCGTTGCCTGTTGCTGTAGGTGACATCGCAAGCCCAGGCACCTGTTTTGCTCGGAAGCTTTATCCCAGGCACCAATCAAACGTGCGTCAATAGCGCTGACATTTGAAGAGATATTGAACAGGATTCGGGAATAGAGTACGCATGTCGTCTTGTCCCCGCTTGACAACTCGAGCGAAGTTCATGGGACGCGTCAGTCTCGCACCTGTCGACAATGTGATAAAGTCAGCAGGGCTTCTCAGGATATCTTGGAGGTAGCCAGCTCTCCTCGTGTCGCTTTACCTGGCATTCGATGTCAGCGCAATCCATGCTCCAGGATGACCGAAACAACACGACCAGTAAGCCCGGTTGGGCCTGGTTCAACCTCGAAAGGGTCATCGTCGCATGACGGGAAGCTCAGTGAGGGCCCTTCTACCGTCATGACGGAGGCCACCGTAAATCGGCCACTGCTATCTATCAGCGCATACACCGAAGTGGACTTCTTTGACGTATACCGTCACAACGTACCGCTTACTCACCACGTCCACATTTCTAGCCGCTCCTTGCCCCAGGTCACCAGACTGAAACCTCCGCACCCTAAGAGTCACGACCTCATGTGCCAGGATCAGCAGCCCGTTCAAGCGTATTCCGGTCCAGCATCAAGACCTTTTTCCACCTCGGCTTGAAGCCAAAGTGGTCGACCTACTCTCACTTCCCCATTCTTCTCCTGCACTGGTCCTTCGTCCTGCCCCTCTATCATCCAGCAAACTGCGACGGGAGCTACTACCGCTGTCACCATCTGGCATCGTGGTTCTTGGACTGCGTATGGACCTTCATCCTCACCGAGTTCTGGGTCTTTTACCAAAGAGCGGTCCTTACCGCCTTTCATGAATACCGCCGGTTATTGCAACAGGAGGAGCGCGCCGAAGACGACACCCAGGAGGATGAGGCGCAGGCATGTTGTGTCTTTGGACCAGTCAGGCCTCAGCAAGAGTCTCGACTAGGTGGCTTGACGACAGCCTCCGAGGCCATGACCTTCTTGCGCGTGTTGATTGCCGTGGAGCTTGTTTTCTCGTTGAGATTCAGGGAGTTTCTCTATCCCACCCTCGCCTGGCTGGGGTACACCTACGGGAGTTTCAACCAAGCCAAGAAAGGGTCCGTGAGAGCCGAAGCATTTCAAGCTGGACCACTAGAGAGACATATGTGGCGGTTGATCGAGCTCTGTATTATGAACTGGGAGGCGTGGCTGATAGTGTTTCCGGGAAGTTACCAGGGAGGGAATTGGCTGTGGACATGTGTAGCCGTTCATGCAACCAGTGGGCTGGCTTGGGAGTTGAAAGATCACCAGGGCGTCGACGCTGCGAGAGGAGACGACATTGAAACGGGCGGTGCTGCTGTTGTTGAAGCTGCTGCTGCTGCGGTTTCGTCCCCCATCTCAGGACCTGGGCCGCAGAACGAAGCAGGAAGCGAATTCCCGGAACATCATCAAAGCTCTGTCATCGAAGATATCGATACGGCTGGACAGAAAAACGCATCCAACGACGCGACCGCGACGAGAACGACCTTCTCTGTGTACAGCGAGCGGGGTCCCCGATGGTTCTCGGCAGTATCTATTCTTCTGTGGGTTCTCAATACGGAGAACACGGTGTGTTGTACTTTAGATGACTACTGGCCAAATTGTTTTGCGTTGTATTATGTGTGGCTTGGTTATACAGTCCTTCTGGCGGTGCTGTTGATCTGGACGCGGAGCCACGCGTGGAACAGGAGAGTCTCGATGTTGTGGGTGGTTTGCTTCATCTTTTGGCTGACTTTGCCCGCATTGTCGCCATTTGGTTAAGCCATGTCGATGTCGAAACCACAGGTGGGAACGACTTGGGAGAATCGATCCTTAAACCTGAAAGGCATTGGGGGGGCGGGATGGTGACGTGCCTGGAACAAGAAACGCTGAAGAAAATCAAATTCAGGAGGAGCGACGGAAAGGCGTCTTCAACATGATCGAGAAAAGGTGAAACACAAGATAAATTATGTCGTCAACACCAGGGTGTAGCCTTATGTTGTTCATTCGATCCTTGGAACCGAACATTATGATGGTGGAAAAGATGACGAGGTTCGTTGTCCGGCCCGGCCAGCGAGGCAAAGGCAAAATTTCAGCAAAAAATCTTGATCCCATTTACGTAGGAGCCACTCGCTTCTGCCGAGTTATGTGAAATTTGAGAGAAGGAAACGAACAGAATGGGAAGAAGGAAAGCACTTGCCATGTTCCTTCCCTCAGCGTGGTCTTTGCGCCTGCCTGTTTAACGCAGAGAGTACTTAGAAACCCCCGCCCTCTGAAAATGGCATGAGTGACGAAAACTGCAGTGTCGAAGAGAAGGAACAACATGAAGCAATCCAGACGAGAAGAAAAAAGAAAAATATTTTTCAAAAAAGATGATATAAAGAGCAAAGAAGAGTGTGACAGAAGAGAATATCAGAGTCCTGTCTCAAACCCAGAACGTCACAAAGTAAACAAACCCCCTTTTTCCTCTTTCCTTTTTCTCTCCACCTCCAAAACCCTTGACCCATGTCCACTTATAGCCCTCAACTCCACCACACAAATTCCCATTCTTAAAGACATCTTCCCGCCCAAAGAATCATCAAATAATCGGAAACCATTCCTCTCAATCGGGTATGGTGTAGCGGTAACATCGTTGACTCTCACTTGTTCCACCAAGTGTCTGTTTTCTCAACAGCCCCGGGTTCGACTCCCGGTATCCGAGCGATAACGATCCAACCTTCTGGTTCTCCTTTTTGACATTTTTTCCTCCCACTTATCCTCTTTCGTTTTGGTTGGCTTCTTGAGATGGTGCTCAGATGGTGCTCGGGGTTGGAGATGTGAAGACAGGACAACCTATTCTTCTCTTTTCTCTCCATTTCTTTCTGTCTTTTTTCTTCATTATTTCTTCCCTTACGTCTGATGGCCGTATACTATTCCTTCACATTTGTGTTGAAGTACATGATGGATAAATTCAGCAAAGATGATTCAATGCACGACATGCAGCAGGGGAGAAGACGGTGTTGGATGCAGAGGGCGCCAAAGAGACAAGCCCGTTCCCATATCTATTCGTGAAATTGTCCGTAAAACGCAAACCATAGAAAACAACTAGAACTCCTGGATTTTTGATTACCCCCAAACCTTAAGTCCATACGTAATCACACTTGGTTTCACAACTGGTCTCAACCCGAGCTCTACTCCGCATCCTTAATCTCCATGTCCTCAAAGTCATCAAGGAGCTCGTCCATGCTGATCTTGGGACCATCATCCTCAGCCTCCGTCATCATGTCGGTATCGGCAATGCTCATGGCGTCGGCCTCGCGCTTGGTCTTGAGCGAGTTCTTGTACAGAGCCAGAGCAGCGCGAAGCTCCTCATCCTCCTCGACATCGCGCAAGAACATCTCGTACTCGGCGTCCATCTTGGCCTGGTCGGCGGCCTTGGGCAGCAGCTCGCCCTCGTCCTTGGCCATGCGCTTGAGCTTCCAGTTTCTCTTTCTGTTGCGGCGACGGTTGGGGTAGTGCTTCTTGACAAGCACCACGTCGGGGATCATGGAGCCGTACGCCTTGGAGCTCTCGATCGCCTCGAGCGCGTCCGAATTGAAGTTGGTGCCCTCGAGCATGTAGCCCAGAACGGAGTCACCGGCGCGGAGGAGCTGGCCGAGATGTGTGCGGGTGAAGTAGACGTTGTCGTTGACGCCGAGATCGGAAGCACGAGCGACCTGAACCTCGGAGAGGAGCCACTTGCCCTTTCGTACGCCAGTGGGCTCGATATCCATAACGATGAACTCGACGAGATCGGGGGTGCCGGCGAGCGGGTGGAAGGGAGCACGCCAGTAAATGTCGGCGCTGACTTCGGCGGTCTGGAGGGTGTTGGGGTCGAGGAGGTTGACGGATGTTCCTATCCTGTGGCAGAGAACAAGAGGAGAGATGTTGCCAATGGCCTTGGCGAGCTTGAGAGGAAGGGCGACCAAATCATCTCTGCAAACAGGGACAATCTCGACCGAGTAGTTGTACTTGTACGACTTGTTGCCAGTATGGGTATCGGCGGAAATAAGATGCCTCGACTCCTTGGTGAGAACTGGTACGACCGACTTGAGGAAGCTGATGAAACCCTCGGCCTGGTTCTTCTGGGCAAAGTAGAAATCGATACCGTCCTTCTCTTCCTTGATGTTGATGGTGTCGCGATGGGCCTGGTGCTTGAGAATGAGCTGCTCGAGGAAAAGGAAGGTCCTCTTGTGAGTGACCTTTTGGCGGACCTGCACGGCGGCGCGCCAGACGTTGGCTGTGTATGACTTGGCGCAGTCCTTGCACTGCTGGCTGGCGACGACGTATGTGACCTCGAAGCTCTGCTGCATCAACACACCATCCGCCACCTGATCCTGAACCGTAACCTGCACCTTGATT
This sequence comes from Sordaria brevicollis, assembly GCA_033439795.1. Lineage (NCBI taxonomy): Eukaryota > Fungi > Ascomycota > Sordariomycetes > Sordariales > Sordariaceae > Sordaria > Sordaria brevicollis. The sequence continues at coordinate 1,417,650 of JAUTDP010000006.1, forward strand.
CTTCGCGAATGGGGTTCTGTCCAAATGAATCTGGCGTCTGTGATGCGAACCTTGCCCAAATTCCTCAACCTCTTCAAGCATAGTGACAACAACTCTCTGGATTCGGGGGCGGCGGTAACCCAACTGGCGGGCGGTAGGAGCCATCTGTCGCAGTCTTTGCAGAAGTGAAGGGTGGCCTCGCGCTGGATGCCCTGGGAGATATCGACGGTGGACTTGATGCAGTCGTAGCAGAGAGCGCCGGCGGAGGATGTGCCATCGATGGGAGCACCGCAGTTGCAGCAGAGAATACTATTTGATCATCTGTCAGCAACAGCATCACAATGGCAGTCGCAACCTCGAGGAATACTCACGTAGCGCCTGTCCTGGCAGTGCCCATCAACGGGGCCATGCCCATGGGAGCGTCGAGATCCATGATTAACGAAGGTGGTATAGTTTGCGACAAAGGATGAATCGGGGTATCAATCGTAAAAACAAAACAAAAGTCGCTATGTCGTGAAAGAAAAGAAAACCTGTGAGTTCCGTCGCAATCACACAAGAGACGTTGTTGTTGTAGGATGGAGAAAAAGTCGACCTCGAAAATAAGATGCCGACTGGGAGTGAGGACGAGGGTCTGGGGGAGACTGGACGCTGGGGGCGCTGACAGTCCGTTCAATAAATTTCTTGATGGGCCCAGCACCAAATTGCCCCGCGCTGCATTGATAAGCAATTGTCAAATCGTTATCGGCTATCGGCTATCAGGTGAATGATGCGCCAAGAGTAGAGGTACGTATATCTGTGGCGCTCCACTACCGGCTTCGCCACATCCATTACCTAATCAGCCTCAGACCTGGACCTTCAACTCCGGCCAGCTCAACACCAATCACCAGCTGTTGCCCCTGGGTATCTCCCGTCTCGCGTTGCTGATCTCTTGGTCTTGACTGTAGAGTTGTCATGACCGAACCATTTTGCTTCCATGTGACTCATAAAAGTTCGCTTCCCAGCTTGACGAGCTCCATACATCTGAGTCTTCACCAGTTGACAAAAGGCTGGGCCCCTCAGATCACCTACTTCTGGCCTCCGCCACCACCTCCCTGAAAGTTCATGCTGTAACCGCCAGTCTTCTCATCCTTCACCATCTTAAAGTGGTCAGTGCTAAGACCAAACGGCTTCAGCAACCCGTTCCCAAGCTCCTTCAACTTGTCCCACATCTCCGCCGTCTCCTTCTCCTGGGCAGCCTTGGCCCGAGGTGGTAGCGCTTTCAGTTGCGCCTGTACGAGTTTCCGGTCGGTGGCCGTGAGGTTCGTCATGGCCGACACCTTCTTGTAATCTTCAATCGCACCCTCCAGCGTAGACCACCCGCCTAGCTCGCTCCTCGCCCTGGCTCGGCGCAGGAGAGCTTTGGCTCGTATCCTGGCAATATCCTCTTGACGCTTTTGGCGGGCAATCTGGGCTTCAGTTTCCGTGACAGGAACAGCCGGGCCAGCCTTTGCGGCTCCGGCGCTCACGATCTCCTCTTCAACCTCATCTCTCTCTTTTTCTTCCTTCACAGCGGCCAGCCTGTCTTCCCGCTCGAGCTTGTCAAGCAGGTCCAGAGCAGTGGTGGCGTGCTTGACGGCATCCTTCCACTCTTCCAGCATGAGGTGACAGGCGGCCACGTTGGAACGCAGGACAGCTAGGGGGTAGTCCAGGTACATTGGGCAAACAGCAATGGCTTCGTCATATTTGTTGATGGCGGCATCGTATTTGCCCGAGGTGAAGAGGGCGTTTGCTTCGGCTTTGTGGGTGTTGGACTCTGCTACCAATTCCTGCTCGAGGCGGTCAGTCATTGTGGGTTTTGGGCATCAATGTGAGAGTCTTTGTCATTGTTGCTTTTTAGTTAAAAAGGGTACTTGCAGCCTCTTCTTCGGGTGAGAACTTGATGTCGGCCTGGTTGGCTTCCTCATTGTCATCTTCTTGAGGATCCTTGTCCTTCTTTTCAATCTTGGGATCAGGGGTTTCGGATGTCATTTTCAAGGAAGATTTGTTATTGAAAAGGCTATGAGGTTGCGATGTCGGAATGGTAACTCGGAGTAAAGACTCAAGTGAGAAAGGCGTTCGCGAAGATGAGATGATGGAACATGCGAGATAAGAAGCCGCCGGAAAGCTGTCAGGGACCAGGGCGGGCGCACAGCGGGCATTTCACGCAGGAGCTTGGGCACGGCAGCTTGGCATCATCGGTCTTGGCAAAAGTGGGTCTCCAAATCTGTTGATATCGGATCTGACAGCAGATGAAGAGACGGCAAGACGTGGACCTCAACACGGACTGTCAAGATGGTATAGAGCGTTTATGATTATTTTCACTTTACCAACTATTTTCTCTTTTGTTCAGAAATTCCAAATTACCTTCTATGTCTAGAGGTACATTCGATATCAGGATGTTTACGACGCCATAAATTTTATCCAGTTGTCTTGTCACCATGGTAACGTGATAAAGTCACCAAACAACAACTGGCCACTGAGTGTTGTTGACTGACCAGTCGTAATTCCATTCGGATACAACGTCACTACCAAACCACCACAACCAGAACGAAATGCGGTGAAATGGAAGAATTCTCAAGACACACATTCGTTACCAGACATTCCAGGTGCGCGGTAGTGCGACCGTTACAATGCGGCTCAAAGCCAAGGCCGTGGTAATAGCGAAATCTTTCACATGTTGTCATCTGTTATCTCTGCTTCGTCACTTGTCCCGATACTTTTTTTTTAGCGGGGCCTGTCCGAGGTGACAGGGGGAAAGAAAAGGTCCGAAAGATCCCGTCTCAGACTTTGGGAGGCTCCTTCAATATCCTCTGATTTCTGCTAGCTGATTCCAATTTGAAGCAGATGCGAGAGACTTCACTTTGTTTGTTGGAAGTCAAGTTGTTGCGTGGCATCATGAGAAATGTGAGGTGGAAACCTTTCGATGTCTCCTGGAAACTGGCAGCTGCAACTCTTCTTGGACCAGCGCATACATATTTCAGATCAGAAGCTACGTGAATGGACTCACTTACTTATTCACCATGCTTTGACTTGGTGAATTATCACATTTTTTTCTGTTTACTCCGTCTGGTTGTCCAGTCAGCGCCCACAGTGTCATGGCATGGTCAGCAAGGTTCCTGAAATCAGGGGCACTTCACCATTCACCAGGGTCCCCCGCACGGGCTCCCGTTCTGTAGGGCGGGGATTGCGGGACCTTGAAGCGGACATGTCTCCAACTTTTTTCGATGCCGGGGGACGGGACGGGAGTGAGGGCCAACCGATTGTCCAAACAATAAAACCGGCGACATCGTCCCGTCCAACGTCCCTTCACCACATCTATTTACACTTCACCAACCATTCAGCGACAAAGCACACAGTCTCTCAAGGTTCAGGATACAGTTCACCTGGTCTTTGTGTGGGTCTCTTGTTCAGTTTTGTTGGGTCTGTACACACTTCACAACCCTCGATCTCTTTTTACTTGAAAACCTTCATCTTTGGCACTAAACGGTTCGAGTAAAGAGTGAACAAGAGCCTCATTCACCTCGCCGACGCCCAATTCACGGTCCTCGACAGCCTGTGCAGGGACCAGAAATCCTCTCCTGCTCCTAGATATAAAAAGACCACCCACCCACCACTTCTGGTGCACTTTTTTCTTCTTCCAACAACAACAACAACCAATCCACATCAGGACTTCCTTTTCCAAAGAAGGTCTTCGCCTGAAAACCCGCTTTCGCAGCACACTCAGCACCGCTTCGTCTTTCAGACCTCCAAGCTCAACCGCAAAGATGCCTGTCCGCATTGAGTATGTTTCCCAATCTCACTCAAATGGATCAATGCTAACATCTGCCACCAGTTTCCCTCCCGTTCGCGCCTGCCTGTTCGACATGGACGGCCTGCTCCTCGACACCGAGGACATTTACACTCTCTGTGTAAATGAGCTTCTCCTTAAGCACAAAAAGGAGAAGTACCCTCTGCCTTGGAGCATCAAGGCTCAGTTGCAAGGTCGCCCTGGTCCCGCGGCGCTCGATATCTTCCACAACTGGGCCGACTTGCCCATTTCACGCGAACAGTACAAGGAAGAGTACTACGCTCTTCAGGCGCAGAAATTTAAGCACACCGCCGCTCTTCCCGGTGTCGTTGACCTGCTCAATAAGCTGGGCCGTACTCGCTTCTGGGACCTGAGGAAGGACGACGGCGCCATCACCAACGGCGATGCCAACAAGCCCCACCGTGTGCATATTGCACTCGCCACCTCCTCGCACGAGGCCAATTTCCGGATGAAGACAGATCACATCCAGGAACTCTTTTCGGTCTTCGAGGGCCACCGTCGCGTCCTTGGCGACGATCCGCGCATCCCGGCCGGTCGCGGCAAGCCCTTGCCGGACATCTACCTCATTGCACTGAAGACCATCAACGACTCGCTTCCCGAGGGCGAGCAACCCATCAAGCCTGAGGAGTGCCTCGTTTTCGAGGACTCTATCCCCGGTGTTGAGGCTGGTCGTCGCGCCGGCATGCGGGTCGTGTGGTGCCCCCACCCCATGCTTAAGCAGGAGGTGGATAAGAACGGCCATGCGAAGTTGGTCCTTGCCGGTCTGATGAACCAGGCCGATATCGAGAAGAAAAAGATGGCCAACGGCGCCGCCGATTCGACTATCGAAGCTGAGACCGACAAGCCTGGCGAGATCGACGACGGCTGGGCTGTCTACCTCCCCAGTCTTGTCGACTTCCCTTATGAGAAGTTCGGCATCAAAATCCCGGACGAGAAGGTTGATGACGAGCCCGCCATGAAGGAGAGTGCCGAGATTGGTGAGGACGAGGTCCTCCAGGCCGTGCCTACCGACTTGAAGAACTGAGCATATCCAACACGCTCAGCGGTTTATTCCGACTCTCGACACACTCAGCACACAGCATTGCGTGGGTTGTCCTATCGGCACTTATCGGCTTTGTTTCATCCAGGGTTTGGCAAGGGCATAGCGAGTCATAGTTTCATTGGCTTAGGAGTACGGAGTTTGGTCAGGTTAGGGATGCTACTACACCATTTGGCAGATAAAGTGCGGCATCAGTTTGCTCGCGGAGGAATTTCAAGGGGATCATGGTAATGAAGGGGAAACAAGATTGTCACATCATAGTATCTAGATTTTATTGCTTTTACAAAAAGTCACACTAGAGCTTTCGAAGATACCCCCTAGATTAATACCATACTGGTTATATGAACTCAGTGCACATCATGACTGCTTGGACGTGATTATGGATGTTGACATGTGGCATTTTCAAGGCTGACACTAACATTGCAAAACCTGACTCTGAAACATCGATATTCATATAACACGACCCAATATCAATGTAAAATACTATCAAGCTATCAACACAGAACTGCACTCTACACCATGAGTCTAACATTAAGATAAAAAGCGATAACCTCTAACAAAATGGCAGACAACCAAGCGACATGACTAACTCGTACACTTCAACTTCGATAATCTTCAAGCCCCCTCCCCCGAAGAAAGCCACACACCAACACCATCGTCAGTCCCAACTTCCTCACCTTCCATTCACTCAATCAGTCCCATACCCCCTCTCCTCCTCACCCCCTTCCTCATCCTTCTCCATCCCATAGCCCCAATCAAACCCACTCCCCTTAACCTCCTCACTCTTCCTCCTCCAGTTCTTAACTTCAACACCCGACTCCAACACCGTCTCCGACGCAGTCGCCGTAGAACCAGCGGTGGGAGTACGTTGTAGTTGACTAGCCAATCTCATCTTACCCACCTCATCCACACCCAGCGTCTCGGCTGTCATCATCAACCTTGCTGATACCGAAGCGGGGAAACGGAGAAGGTGGGCGTTGGGGAGGTAATCTTCTGTTTCTGCTGCGCTTGTTGGGCGAGGACCCGGTCGAATTCGGGGTTCGGGTTGGTATTCGAATTCTGTTTGGATTTGGGCGGGGGAAGAAGGGCGAGAGGTTGGGGAGGATGCGCCGTATGGGGCAGAAGGGCGGGAGGAGGCGCGAGATGACGGCCTGGAGGAGGATGAGGTTGAGGTAGCGGTAGGGAAAATAGAAGATAAAGTAGAAGGGGGAAGAGGGAACTGGCCGATATTCAGCGGCGACGGAGTTCTTCTACGATATACAGGCCTGGATGGCCTGGGTGACAGGTCCCTCCAAAGGGGGCTAGGTGAGCGGCGACGACGGCTTGGAGAGCGGTAGACCGGAGAGTAGGAACCACCGTGATCATGACGAGTTGGACTGGGTAAAGAACCACCAGAGAAGCTGGAGATAGACAGACAACGATCCCGTCTTCGACCTCTTGGGCCAAATGTGGGCGAGGAAAGCGGTGTTGGCGTAGAGGGTCTGGTTCTGATGTAGATGTCGTCCCCGTTGCTTCCTGTTACCGACACAGCTGGTGATTGTGCCCTTGAAGACAGGGGAGAATACGACGAAAACCTCGACTCTGATTCCGGAGACCTCAACTTGCGGGAAGACTCCAGGATCCATTGAGAGAACCACTCGGCGTACCATTGGTCATCAAATTCTGACCTCGTAGAGTCGCTGGTGGTGCTTTGAACATGTTGTTGATCCTTGCTGTTGTCTTCGGAGCGGACACTCCTCTCCCTAATGGGGGAGAAACAATCTCCAGCACGGAACGAGGATTCAGTTGATGACGGGCTGAGAGATGACATGGGAGAGTATGGCCTGGATCTGCTCTCCCCAGAACTTGCTGTGCCTGGCCTCTCCCTCCGCTCACGGTGCTCAGCGAGCAAGATCTTGGCCATCACTTTCCACCACGTATCTTTGACATCTTCTCTTTTCTTTCCCAGACGGTTAAATTTTGTCTGACCGAAGGGTGTATCTGAAGTGTTATCCACATCGCTAGCAATGCTACGTGCATATGTAGTTCCTCTTGCCAGTCGGTTTAGTTTTTTGGGATCGAAGCCTGCGTCTAAAGTGTTAACATCATCGCTGACAACACTACGAGCGTATGGAGTTGCTGGAGCCGATGGTGATGGTGATGGTGGGTTTGACCACTCCAGGAGCCTTGGTTGGTCTGGCTGTGTTTTGCTCGGTGCGAAGTAGTGAAAGGGGGAAGTTCTTAGCCCGAGAAGCGATCCGAAGGCTGGTCCTAGACGGCCGACTTGTGTGTTCCGGAACCATCGACAGAGGGAAACAAAGGGTCTGCAGATGAACTTGTACAAGTAGAAGCCGATGAATTTGCGGAACCTTGAAAGCCAATTGTTGTTTTCCGGTGCGATACTGGTAGTGCTTGGCCGGAGAAGTGCCAGGTCGGATTTTATAGAAGATGCAGGGGAGAAGAAGAATGGTTCAGGCGTTGATTCCCGTTCTGGCGACGTTTCTCTAGAGAGAAACAAGTCTGCTTGGGTTGACGAGTCAACAGTGCTTCCTGAGTTTGAGGATGCGCTGCTCGAAGACAACCTGGGTGAAGACCTTTCGTCAACAAAGGAGCAATGCTCGGCCCAACAAGTACGCCTCATGAGGCAGATATGTTCATAAAGATCACAGCCATTTTGCGCTGTCTCGACACAAGCGCGGAGGAACTCTTGCAGACGATCATCGTAGTAAGAGTTAGGGGTACCTTCGCATGCATGCCAGTCCATATATCTTAGCCAGTACGAATCTCGGAGTATAAAGCCCCAGCGACGTCTTGCACAATGTGGGCAGGCTTTCCCATCGTCAAGCATACAGCGGATGTATCCTGCAAGTATACTAAGTGAATAAGCCGAGTGGGTGTGGTAGAGTAGTCCCCGCCTGAAAGCTTTTGCGACGATGCAGGCGGTGAAGTCGTATCGGTCTTTGGCCGTATATCCGTGGACACATCCTGTCATTGTTAAAATTCTGTATGTGCCGCTCATCGTGAGCAATTAGGCCAGAGCCGGCCAGCTTCTAGAATTTCCAGCTTCGATGAGTGGCGAGTTTGGCAAGAAACGGAAAAAAAGTAGATGCTGTCGAAGGCAAGAAGAAAGTGAGTTTGGGTATCAAGATGACAGAAGGCAGAGAAATATATACAATTGCCTAGAGAAAAGAAAATAGCACACCACCTCCACTGTCTCGCAGTCGCTTTGACGCGAAACTCCCACAGCGACACATGAACGCTCGTGTCTCAACAAGTCTCAAGCCCCATTGTTTGAGGACCAAACGGACAAACTTAAAAGATCTTGCTAAGCACTCTTTGTACCTGCTCGGGCTGAGCATCGTCAAGCTTCCTCTTCTTGGCCAGGGGTATTTGCTTGAAGGTTCTCCTCCTCTCGCGCGAGTCGTCATTTGTCGTTGTTGTCGCTTGAGGAGTGGCAGATTCTGACGATTCGGCAGCACCCTCCTTGTTGTTACCCTTGGCCGCCTTCTTTGCCTGGATGCCCTGCAGCACCTTGGCTTTCTCGACGTTGCGGACGAACTCCTTGTTCTCCTTGGTGGTCTTGGAAATTTCGGCGCGCATTCTGCTGGCCCGCTCGGCGTTCTCGGCAGCGATTTGTTCGGTGAGATTGTGCCACTTGAAACCCTTAAGGTAAAGCAGGTTCCAGATGTCGTCGCGGTAGTAGGATCCCTTCTTGCCTCCGATTGGCCGGGCATTGAGCAGTTCGCATACCTTTTTGGCATCTGCATACAAACGGATGTTCTTGTTAGCCATCTTTGTCCTTGGGTCTCAGAGAACCTCGCAGAATCATGACCTACCCTTCTTCTTGACGAATTCAATCCAGCCCTCTGTGAACGACTTCTTCTTGTTGCCTCCGTTCCGGATACGCTTGCGACGCGCGATTGGATCCTCGGGGGCCAGGAAAATGCGATTCATCTTGCCGTATGGTTCGAGCAGAGAGCGCACCTTGGCGGGCGTCATGAAAGGTGGTACCCTGGACATGTATACGACTCCCGACTTCTTGATGGCCTCTTCCGTGACAATGAGATTCTTTTTTGTAAGGGGCTTCGTCATGCCCGGAAGGTCGCCCTCTAGTGCCGATTTCTTTTCCTTCTTCTTCTTGTCACCCTTCTCTTCCTTTCCATCTGTTGTCTTCTCGCCATCCTTTGCAGATGCATCCTTGCTATCGGCCTCTTCGTCGTCGTGTTCCTCCTCTGCGTCGGTAAAGTCGTCGGCTTCGCTGTCCTCGTCGTCGCTCATTCTTCTGCGCTTCGCATTGCGACCACCCTTCTGGAAGTCATCCTCTGACTCGGAACCATGGCCGGCATTGTCATCGCTGTCGCCAGCATCGAGGAACTTGTTTCTAATATCGTCTTCGGGCATTGTTGATGATGATTATTGATTGTGTAAGAAGGATATCGTATTTCGTGCGAATCTCGTCGTATACAGACGTTCGGTATGGTGAATTGGGTTGGTCTGGTGGAAAAATTATGGCAGTGGTTGTTTGCTCTCGAGAAAGATCACGACGCGATTCGCAAGTCTTCTTTTGGTGTTGAACTGCACTGGAAGGGACATGGATGGAACCGCTGCTGCTTCTCAAAATTTCTGGCTCCACTGGCGCAAACGGGTCCGTGCATCTCCCGCAGATAAGAGATAAGACGGCAGATCCCTTGCTGCTACGTACCTACCTCTAGACCCCGCTGTGCCCGCCTGGAAACAGGGTTCCTTATCTTATCAAAGCTCCCCCCGGCCTGCCGCCGAGCAACGGAGCGGAGCCCTGGAGACGGGAGGAGCAGCTGCCCACTCTGTGTGATGTCGTGTTCCTGTTAGTGAGACGGCGACGGAGGGGCGACATTGGTGTCATTGGGTCATGAGGGCGGCGGCGGGATTCGACTCTGTTTGCTCTTTCCTTCTTTGAGATAGGTATATCGAGGTCATATAATATCAGGAAATCGTTTTTTCTTCCCTTTCAACTCTCTTTCCCTTACTTTGACTTGAATCATCTCCAACCACCACTTCCCCCAACTTCACGATCCTTATCACTTACTAGCCGATAAGCATAACAGCCAGCACATACGTCAACGCTGCCACCACCACCATGTCGGTCGAAGTGATCACCACCATCTCTCCCACCACAGGTGAACCCATCATCACTCGTAACGGCATTTCAGAGGAGGAACTCGTTCAACTTCCTGAGACTTCATTCAAGGCCTTCCAAGCATGGCGTACTACCAAGTTGGAGGACAGACAGATTATTGTCAAGAAGGCCTTGAAGGTACTTGGGGATAAGCAGGATGAACTGGCAGAGGAACTTACTGTCCAGATGGGTCGTCCCATTGCTTACACGGGCAAGGAAGTTGCCACTGCCACCAAGCGCTCAGAGTATCTGCTCAAGATTAGCAACGATGCTCTGAAAGACACTGACGGCGAGGAGGAGAAAGGGTTCAAGAGGTTCATCCGAAAGGTTCCTGTTGGTCCTGTTCTCATCATCTTTGCTTGGAACGTAAGTGGTCTCTTCATACTGAAATCTGGCCTTCTCTAACTTTTAGTAGTACCCTTATCTAATTCTTGTCAACGCCTTGATTCCCGCTCTGTTGGCTGGTAACTCGGTCATTCTCAAGCCCTCGCCTCAGACACCAACTGTTGTTGAGCAAGTGGCCAAGGCGTTTGCCGAAGCTGGATTGCCGGACGGCGTCATCCAGTACTTCCACTCGGGTTCGCCGACAATCATTGAAACAATTGTGCGAAACCCCAAGATTGCCAACATTTGCTTCACCGGCTCTGTCGCTGGTGGCTTGGCTGTTCAGAAGGCCGCATCTGATCGGATCGTCAACGTCGGTCTTGAGCTTGGTGGCAAGGACCCTGCATATGTTCGAGGCGATGTCGATATCGCCTGGGCCGCAGAAGAGATTGTCGACGGCTGCCTTTTCAACTCGGGTCAGAGCTGCTGCTCGATTGAGCGAGTGTACGTTGACGAAAAGATTCATGACGAGTTTATCGCGGCGGTGCAGAACGTTCTTAAGGGATACAAGCTTGGAGATCCCTTGGATAAAGGGACGCATCTTGGCCCCGTCATCTCGGCGCGCTCCAAGGAGACCATCGAGGCACACATCAAGGACGCGCTCGACAAGGGCGCAAAAAATGCGACGCCGGAGAATGAGACATTTAGCATTCTGCCGAACAAAGGTAACTTTGTCGCACCGACATTACTGACCGAGGTGAATCACTCCATGACCGTCATGACGGACGAGACTTTTGGTCCCGTCATTCCAGTGATGAAGGTCAAGAGTGATGCCGAGGCAATTGAGTTGATGAACGATAGCGAATTTGGCCTCACTGCCAGTATTTGGACCAAGGACACAGCCAAGGGATACGAGCTGGCCGAAGAGGTGGAGGCAGGCACAGTTTTTGTGAACCGTTGCGATTTCCCCAGCCCTGTAAGTTACTCGGTGCCCTGCGACAACAATTTCACCACGCCGTTTCACTGACACACACATCTCATAGGATCTGGCCTGGACTGGCTGGAAGAACTCGGGCAAGGGCCAAACGCTAAGCAAGTATGGCTTTGAGCAGTTCGTCAAGTTGAAGAGCTACCACTTGAAGGATTATCCCAAATAGACTTTCGGAACGCCCTGCAACCCGGCCCTCGACGCAAGGAGGCTTGAATCGTCAACAAGGGATGTCCTCAGGCGCGTGCGCGCTGCATATCATCAGCAATAGATAGTCTTTCCCTTTCACCTGTTATTGAGCGAATCTAAGACACCAGCCTTTTCTGCTTCAGGGTATGTCTCAAAGAGATCCCACTTTCAATTGTTCCGCATTCCAAGGGCCTTACCCAAGTGTTAAGCCAGGGGCGTCGCCATGGTCATGATTTCCGCGGAATCTTTTCCTCATTCCTCCTTTACTTCCATCCTCTTCTTCTCATCCATCCGTCCACTCACGATCCTGCACCTCACACCCATTGCCCTTCCAGAGTATCAATGTCCATTTTTGTCTGCCCTGGCCAAGGGAACACGTTCCTGAAGCCTAACCGAATTGAGGTTGACGATCCGATGCGGCGGTAGTATATCTTCTTTGTCCTCTCTCTTGGGTTTCCCGGAAAGTGTGGTCCCCTTCAGGCAATTCCCTCTCTTTGTGCCCGGATTCATCTTCAGAAGGGGTAAACTGCCGAGCCGCAACTGGGTTCAGTCACCAGAGGAGGCCAGCAGCGGATTATCATAGTCAATGGGTCACTTGGACGGGCTTGTCACTCCTTTGTCTTTCTGATCACTCACTCACTCTCTTTTTTTCGTTGTTCATCCTCTTCCTCTTCCGCTCTCTCTTTCCACGGTTAGAATCTTCCTTCGTTCCGGCTCACTTTGTTGTGCGTCATTAGTTATCGCCGTTCACACTTCGGCACTACCCATTCCTCCCCTTGTCTTTTAGATCTCCTGCAGTTATCTCTTCCCATTTTTTCACACACAGTCCTTTGTTCTTTCATCATTATCAGGTACGCCCGACCTCGGATCAATCGTTGCATCTGGAGTCTACCGAGAAGACACGTTACTTTCATTCAGTTAGACGCACACACTCGCACACGCAACCACAACTCGGAAGCGGCTTTCGATACCGACCAGGTTACAGTCTTTATCTTATAGTCAACTCTCGTTTCATACAAATCAAACAAACAAAAACCACTTAATACACTAATAACCAGCCGTCGACGATCCCGGTCATCGGCCATCCAATCATTCATCCATCATTTTTCTCTCTTCTAGAAGACAACGGGCGGCAAGCAAATTGCAAAGATGCAGGTCTGCTCCAACTTCAAGAGGTTTCGCGCCTCCCTCCAGGAGCTGTTAGGAATTAAGAGGAGGAACCGAGTCAAGGGTCAGGATATCGTAAGTTGTTGTGTTACCCTCAAACCATTCCAACAAAAACCAAATCCACTAACACTTCGCTTTTCTTAGTCCGCTCCTTACGACTTTAAAAAAGAAACAACCGTAATCCCAGGTATCACAGAGGAATAGTAAGTTCAATGTCTCTCCCACCCATGCAATCCATCTCTGTGTTTCTCAAGTTCCGTTCTAACTCCGTTCGTTTCCTTCCATCAACCAGTCTCGAATCCCTCCGCGACGAAGCCCTCGCCTCTCAACACTCTCCTACTTCTACCCGCTCCCGCCGCGGTGTCGACCGGAACAAGCACACCAACAAGTCGAATCTCAAAACCAAAAGCCACACCCAACTCCGTACCTCTTCCAGCCTCGCCAACTTTACCGCCGTCGGATCAACCTCCCCACCCTCCTCAAGTTCAAACAAAAGACAACTAGGAACCTCCAAATCCTGCCTTTCCCTCAACGCCCTCCAATCTCTCAACCAAGACAACAAAGGACTCCAACCACCCCCTCGCAAATTCTCCGTCCCCAGCTCTGCTTCCTCACCCAGCGTCTCCCATGGACTCGGCTACGACTTGGGAATCGGTGGAGGAGAGATGGGTACCGGACTGAGGCCTCCTAGTCCTTGTTTGTCGCTACCTACACGAATCGGTATTGCTAGCGTGACAAGTAGCCCGACGACAACAAGCCCAACGTCACCATTGGGGGGAGAGTTTGGGGTAAGGGCTGTTAGGAGTAAGGCTTCTATTACCGGTGGAAGTGGATCGACTACGCCGAAGAGTCACTCGCCGGTGTTGGTTATTGGGACGGAGGCGGTTAGTTTGAGTTCTATCCTCCCTCTTATCCCTGCGCAACAAACACACCCAGCGAAGTTACAGGTTGATACCTCCCCCTCTACGACGACGACATCGACAACAACGGAGAAATACGTATCCGCCCCCGCCTCAGTAGCGTCGCCAACCTCAGCGGCTTCCGAAGTTTCTGCCGTCTCGGCTTTGTCGGCTTCGTCGGGAGTGTCAGGAATGGGAACGGCGGATCTGGATTCCTTCGCACTGGGAAGCCCGATTAGTCCGATTAGTCCTGTTAGTCCCGTCAGTCCGTTGAGTTTGGATGATCGGACTGAGGTAAAGAGGGCTGGGAGTGTCAGGGCTGAAATGATGCCGTTTTAAAAGCCTCTGGATCTGATCATCTGGATAGCTTTCTGGGTTAGGGGATTTCAATACTTCACCTTGGTCTTTTGGCGCTGGACTCGGGTTTGCTTTCGCTTCTTACCTTTTCCCTAAGTTCTTGCTTTTGGTCATTTGTTTCGATGGTTTGGAAAACTAATACCACATACCCTGGGTCCATTGATAGGGCCGGGGTTTATCTTTCTTTACTTTCCTTTATCTTGTTTGCTTGGTTGGAGAGGGGAACTAGACTGTACCGGAGGTGTATAACGGAGTTCATGTGGCGGGAAGGAACAAAAGCAGGAAAAGTCAGAAGGCCGGGATGTTGCTTGGTGAGAACGAATGAGTTTGGTCGGGCAGGACAACTGTGTCAAATTGATCGAGAAAAGAAAGCTGGTAAAAATTGTACGATATGTGTAATGTCGCAAGAGGTTGGCCTGTGGACTTGTGTCGTCAACGGAGAATGTTACCCAGTAGATGACCAGACAGAAAACCTAATACCAAAACCACTGTGAGCATTTATATTGGTCCTCTGTTTCTCACCCAAATATGATTTCTTGAAAGTGTCCCAATGTGAGTGTAGCCTGACTATATACTATGATTATTAGGTAAGTAGTACTCCAAACGACTTCTACGAATCGCTATAACATAACTCGCAAGAGGTTTATACCCAACTCCCGCTTTCCTGAAGGCTTTCATCCTGCCTTAGTTAAGGCGACCTACTAAATCCACCCCTGATACTTCAACAGATTCTCCTTCCTCGCGCCCTCCATCTCACCACTAACCTCCATCAACTTAACCTTCCCTCCCTTCTTCTCACTCCACCCCTTCAAAAACTCTTCTAACCTCTTCGTCGTCTCCTCATCATCCTTCACCAGCAACGCCAGAGCATCGAATCCTCCGGCACCTGGCACCACACCACTATACACACCCTCCACATTCTCTTCCAGTGCATCGAGCAACTCCTTCTGACTATCCGGCTCAATCGGCACCCCGCTTTCCGTACCCATCTTCCTCACCAGCTCCCGAATCGCGTGCACCGCCGGCCTGATCTCCTCCGTCTTTCCCTCCTTCAACACACTCGCCAACATCTCGTTCCTTCTTTGCAACTCATCCCACAACTCCTTGGCGGCTTCGGGTTGGCTCGACCGCCAGGCGAGCACCTGCTTCACCATGCCAACCGTCTGGCTACCGCAGTCAACGTCGCACATACGCACCGCCACGCCCTTGGGCAAGCTAACGGCGTCCTTCACAACCTCGGTGTCCCACTGGGACTCAGCCTCCTTGCCGTTGACTACGCTGAAAAGCTTAGCAGAAAAGCTAGGCTTGCCAGCCTCTGGCAGAGACGACAGGATGGAAGGTGAAAAGCGGCGGTAGAGGCTCGATCCGTAGACGGCGGCCGCTACGTCGAAACCACTGCCTACCTTGCCCTGGGCAGCGCAGTGAGCCGCTTGGGCGAGGTTGTGCAAGACGCGCTTGCCTTCGTCGGTGGCGAGGTCGAAGAGGGAGTCGTCTAGGTAGTGCGAGAGCAACGAGGCAGTCAACGCAGTGACGAGCGCAGCTGAGGACCCAAGACCGGTCTTATGGGCGTCTTCCAGAGTCGTAGAGTAGCCGGCAAAGCGGTTACCGCTGCCGCTTCCCTTTCCGGCAGAGTTACTAGGCGAGCTGTAGTAGTCGTTGTCGGCGAGGATGGTGAGAGTTACGGGTTTCAGAGTCTGAGTGGTTCCGTACGCGGCGCGGCGGGTGATGTAAGTGAGGGCGTAGTTGAGCGTCGTCTCGACAAAGGGGTTGCTCTTGGCCGAGGCGGCGGCGCCCCCTTGCAGCTGGATGGTCTTGATGCCGCCGTCCTCGTCGGCCAGATGGTAGCCGTAGCGCCATTCGGCCTTGATGAACTGAGGGCTCCGGACGATGATCTCGTTGATGTGGACGCCCGGGCTGGCTTGGATGTCCTGGGAGATGACGTTGATGCGGGCGCTGAGGCCGAAGACGAGACCGGTGTAGTTGCGGTCGAGGACGAGGTATCCGCCCGCAAGGAGAACCTTGCCGGGAGCCGAGACGGCCAAAGCCATTTTGCTTTGTATGGTGATGGTTTTGTTTTTAAGGTGGTCTGGGGAGAGTGAGTGAGGGGGCGGAAAGGGGGTTGATGCTTGGCGTTGACGATGTGATGATGCAAAATGGTGTAGCGACAAAGTCCACAACTAGAGATGGAATACAAATATCACCAACAGGAACGTCCGAGCGGATGAGTTGTTGAAGATGCCAAGTGGATAGTGATGATTGGGATGATCGTCAGGAACAACGGTGAGTTGTTGCAGTGGTGAATCTGATCAGAGAGCCATTCAGGAGAGCTTAAATTCGGGTGGGGTCGATATCACCGATAATGCGGGGCGAGAGGTGAGCTCCTGCCGCTTGAAAACATCACCAACTGTTAAGCACGAAACTGAGAAGGTGCGAACTGTCATTGTTCTTGCTATCTCCAACACATATCGTGTTCGCAACATGTCAATAACTTGATTAAATTGTACTAATTGAACACTTGCTCTTGGTAGAATGCCCTTGATCCTTTGATGAGAGTTCGAGAGATGTGTTATATGTGGTCCTTTCCGCCATTTGATTCGGCCCAACGTTGAGGATTCTACTTGGCGTTGAACCACCACCACCGAGTCCAAGGGCGCCAACCACGTCACGGTGTTGCTCAGAAAGTTGGTGATGATCGTTGTAGGAGAAGTGGTTTAGTGCCTCGGGACAGATCTGAAGCTATGCTATATCACAAGAGTGTTATCACCGTCATGTGGAAGCATGGAGGGGATATATAGATTGACGACTATAACATTATCAACCATTCTAAACCATAATGACCAACTTTGCCCGAGGTAACTTTTCCCAGCCCTCGGTCAACTTGGTCCAGATCTCGAGCTGAAGTTGTCATGTGGTTGCCGGGGAAATGCCTCGATGCAAATTGTGGAATTTTTTGGTTGGTGGAGTTCGTGATCTCCAAGACCCCGTGGGTCCGAAGCTAATGTCCCAAAAGAGCCAAGCTCTCGGCCTTGATCCGGCTCCGCTGCTCCGAGCGGCCTCGGTGATAACCGGGGCAGACGCCGGGCGTAGAATCTGGTTTGGAAATACGGAAGAGGTCCACTGGGGGAAAAAAGAGGGGTGGGGGTCTTCCGGTGTCAGAGTGACCACCGAGTCCGAGAAAGGTACTTGTACATACTGTACCTTTGAAAGATGACAGGAACCTCCAGAAATGTTCCATGAGAACCTTATTGGCATGTCGACAAGGGTTCAGTATCGATACCTATTCCAGCAAGTCCAGGTGCGGCTCGGACGGGGCATTGCAAAGCCCGACTCGTAACGGCAAATTCTCGTCGCAGATGCTGTCAGATGCACGTGTGACTCTTTTTCACGATCCCAGATTCCCAGGGCCAACCAGGCAGCTTTCCAGGAACGACCACCATGTCACCGCTTTCCTGTTCAAGACGTTGATGATCGGATCTGATAAGCGAAGGAAGTCAAGGAGCTGGTCAAGTGCCACGGCCGGACACGGTGTGGTTGCATTTTGGCAACTAATTGTCGCATTTATTTTCCGCAACTTGGAGAAAAGGGAAACCAAAATGCTGAAGCATTCCGAGATGGGCAACTATTGGAGTTAAGCATTGCTTATGTCCCTTTTCCTATCAGACACTTTGACAAAAGATTCAGATGTTGCAAGTCGAAACCGGATACAAAGAGTTGGAACACTTTGACACTCTAGCCCGATCGATATGTGCCACTGACATCGCGAAGCTGACGAGAAAGAAAAGGTTTGCAAATGTCGCAGTCTCCATTAAAAAACACAAAAATGAGGCGTTGAAGCTTCCAGCGTCCTTCTTCAGGGATGTTAAAGATTGACGAATGACACGATCCCAGATGGTGGTGGACCCGAAACCTGGGGAAAGTCGCTCTATGCAAGGGACTAATGCAGAGAGCCCTTCTTTTGCAGCAGAAGGCCGGCTAAAAGACCCCAGCCCTGTTAGCGTCCTAGCAAAAGGGACCGTCCAACGGGTGCCGGTTTCTTCTCTTCACTTTTGCATTCCATTCTCGCGGGGGCGCATCACCCATCCATTCGCATCTGCTGCACCCACTTTGCGCCGCGACCTCCACCCGCCGCGACACCGACCGAGGGTTCCGTCCATCCACAGCCCTTCAATTCGTTATCCACTGACCACGAGCAAGCAGCAGTTCTTGGGGTGGTCGACCGGGATTCGAGAAGCGAGAATCGATATCGAGAAGCAAATGGGGGAATCGTGAATCCTACAGACTGCATTCGACCACTTTGGAAGAGCGGGAGATGATGGCACGAAGATATGGCGCACAGCCTCCAGAAAAAAAGAACATGGAAGACGCCAATGGGCCAAAAAGAATGGAGGCAGAAAGAGGCAACATTGGACGCGTGTCTCACTGGATATCAACGATATGTTTACATGGAAGTGCTACGCCGTAGACACGCATCGCCATGACAATATGGAGTCGCAGCAAGGAGGTTCGAATCTGACAGAAGGCCAAGGAGACGAACCTGAGGACACAGACACACAGACACCAGGCCTGGGTTTCGTTTTGTTGGCCAACAGCTCTTGAACCGTCTGAACCTGGAACACGGTCAGGGTCCATCGATGTTGAAGCACTTGAAGCCAAGCTGTTCTCTACAGAGGTTCACGCCTCCCGAAGAGAAGAGTAGACGTAGTCTTCTGGTCGTGTTGGTATCATGGACTACTTCGGAGGTGATACTATCCGAGTCTACCCTACATCACACTCTGACGTAGAGGATATTCTCTTCAGATCCCATCAACACGAAGAAGAAACCAAGTTGTCAAATCTGGCTGGTTGAGAACAGGCTCTTCAGCTTCTTCCATTCAGCAGTTCGTTCGTGTAACACAACTTCTCCGACTCTCACTGCCGTGGTCCTCCCAAGATTGCCCGGTTGAGATCAGGTACCGAGTACAGCATCGGCGACTGACCAAAGGGCACCCATCGCCGTACAGCCTCATTATCGACAAAAGTACTGCGGGACATATCTCCAAGTCAGAGGTACACTTTTTTGGAGCAAGCGGGAAGGAACGCTAGCCTCTGACTAATTTGGCTCGTTTGGTCCCGAGTCCACCCGCGTAGCGACTCCATTCACCACAACCTCCACGCAACAGCGAAGCGGCGCCCGCTAAACCACACCCTGGTTGCCTCTTTGCTCCCATCAAATCGGCGAGCAAACGGTGGCAGGAGCCAGTCTGCCCAGGGTGCCGATCGATGCTGCCCGGTCGGCCTGGCAGAAAAAAAATCGCAGAGGAAAAAAAAAAAGTTACAAGCGGACCAGTGACCAGTTGGACCAGCGATCATCCACACTTTTCCACTTTGTTCAGGGCATCCATCGACTTGTACCCGGCCAGCGGGCCACACACCGGGGCCGACACCACTTCAAATAAACTACGCATCCTCGCGCCTTTTCCGCCAGACCGCACTCGTAGTTTTTTTCTCTCTTTTATTTCTGATTCTTGGTCGTTTCCGGACAGCTTCCTCTCAATAAACCTCTTTACAGAGATATCTCACTCCTCAGATCGCGCGTTTGTTTGACGGCTTCACTGTCGTCAAATGAACCTGCAATTGCGCATCCTCCAATCTTTCCCTGTAAGTTCCAGTTTGACGGCACTTCCCATTCGTCCGTTATCTTTTTGGTTGGTTCTTATCGGTTGCTGCCCTGCCCTCTTTGTTTCTACGCCTCCAACGACGACGACCTCATCAACCTGGCCCAGAAATCAAACACCCCAACCGACATGCTTTCTCTTTCGCCTGCCTCCATATGGGACCAAAATATTGTAGAAGAGAATACGGCCAAATCAAGTTGCGATCATCATGTTTTGTGTGGCCGATCTCAAAGTGGGGGATGTCGAAAGAACGGGTGGGGGAAGTCAGATATCATGCACCAAAAACACCAAAACACCAACACCCTATCGAGATGCTTATATCGACATGTATCAACATGGGATGAAAACGGCCATGCTAACCACCATACCCATCAAACAGACCCCCTCCTCCCCAGGTGTCTCCTAAATGCCCTCCGTCTACTCGACCGTCTTTCAGAACGTTATCCGCTCCGGATTTTCAAAGTCCTTCACCCACGGCTACGCCCAGTCATTCGTAGCTGCCACCCATCACAATGTTCTAAACCCTCAAAACCGGCCATCCTTTGCTCGGCGTAGCAGCACGGCATTGGGTGGTCGCCTCTCCAAGCTCGGTCTTCAGGATGCCTTCCGTACCAGCAGCAACCTGAACGCGGGTGGTTCCGTCGAGGTTCGCCATGACAGCAAGACGACAGCCCTTCCCAGCAATGCCGGTCTTCTGGATGCCTACTACGAGCAGCTGCAAAAGTCGCAGGCTGCCCAGGAAGCTGGAGAGGAACATGATCAGGAATGGGTTCAATTCCAGTTCCCCAAGCTCATCGAGTGGAAGCCTACCGCGTCTTCCGTTCTCGCCCAGGGAGATGCCGCCACGCTCGCTTTGGCTGCCGATGAGGTTGCCAAACTAGATGATGGAGTTTCCCGAGTTCCGCCAGAGGCTGAGGCCGCCCTCGCTCACATCAACGCTAGAATCGAAGAGGAGATCGAGGTTCGGAAACAGTTGGAGGCAGTGGAGGAGGAACTCGAGTCTCTGCGGGCCACATCACCCGCCCTTGCTGACAAGCTGGAGGAGGAGATTCGATCCCGATCCCGCACTCCGGCCTCCTATCTGCGCACCCCCGCCAGCGTCGCCCGAAGCGCCACTCCTCCGCTCGACGCTCAGTCTATCAGCTATGCCGTCCATCTCACCAAGCTCTCCGAGGCCGCCCGCTATGCCGAAATTCCCGCCGTGTTCGAGGGCATGTTGCTCGCTAACATCCAGCCTACTGCGACTGCTTACAATGCTCTCCTTATGGCTGCTATTCACCTCCCCTCGGAGAAATCCGAGATTGTGTCCAAGGCCCTGGATGTCTACGCTGATATGTTGAAGCGCAAGGTGTCGCCTGACAGCGATACCTACAACATCTTGGTTGGCTTGCTTGCCTCTCGTTCACTCGAGGTGTTTGCTTCCAAGAGCCTCCTCCAGGATAAGCGTCTCCGCTTCGGTGGCATGGACGAGCCTGGCAAGTTCATGTTTGCCTCTCACGAGCTCGAGTATGCCATCCTTTGCGAGGATGACCGTCTGGATCTGGCTCTGAAGCTTTTCCAGTCTTCCATGAAGTCTGACAAGGCTGTCTACTCCTCCGAGACTTACCACCAGCTTATCTCTGCGTGTGCTCAGTCCGGCCGGGTGGCAGACATGCTTCACTTGTTTGAGCACTTGGAGGCGAACCGGGTAACTCCGTTCGCCGCCACGTTCCCCGCCATGATCACGGCTTTCGCCAATGCGGGCGATCTGATCAGTGCTGTAGAGTGCTACAACGAGTACCGCAGCCTCGCCATTGCCAATGATAACGGCGAGCCCACTCTTCGGGAACGTCTTGATTCTCAGGTCTATGCTGCGGTCATCAATGCTTATATCGTCTCCGATAAGCTTGAGGGCGCCATGAAGTTCTACAAGAAGATTGTTGAGGAGTATGGTGTCAGCGCTGCGGATATCAAGGACGCCATCATCAGCGGTGGTTTCGTCAAGGGCTTCCTCGACCGCGGTATCTATGAGGAAGCACTCCGCTGGGCTCAGAGCGTGGAGCAGGATGCCAGAGGCCGTATCATGAGCCAAGTCGCCACTGCCGCTGCTGACCATGGCTTCAAGAACATTGCTGTCACTGCCTTCTCTGCCATTGCTTCTCACGACGAGGCCGCCAACCCCGCCATTGCGTTGCTCGCCATGAGCGTGCGCCAAGCCGATGTCGCCAGTGCTGCCAGATACTGGGCTGCTCTTACCCACCCTGAGGTTCAGGCTACCTCGTCTTTCATCGAGCCTACCGCCATGTTTGCTGTTGCTCTCATTGGCTCTGGCCAGGTTGTCGAGGGCTTGACTGAAGCCGAGCACATGTTCCACCGCATTCGCGAGAGTGCCAGCGCCGAGACCAAGTCGCAGGTCACTGATGAGATTGAGGAGGCTGCCGAGTTTATCCACGAGTTCATGACTGCCCGTGGTATCACTGACCCTCGCACTCTCCCCTCGCCTGCTCAGTACGCACCTCAGACCTTCAGCGCTACTCCGTACCCTGCTACGCCGACCGCCGCGTCCATCGAGGATACTTTCGACCCTTATGCCCACAGCACCGACTTCAAGGGCTCCGCTCTAATCTCCGAGGATCTTGAAAGCAATGGTCGCAAGGGCCCTAAGCTGAACGATGCTCTTACTCGCTTCCGGAACATGCGCCGCGCTGGCCGTCATCCTCGCTACATCACCTACGCCAAGCTTATCTCTGCTGCTGCCCGTGATGGAAAGATGGAGCTTTGCTACGATATCCTCGCTATGGCCCGCACTGACGTCCCGCTTCTCCCTCAGTATGCTGTCGTTCGCTATGGATGGTCTTCGATTCTGGATGCCATGGTTGGCGCTTGCCTTACCTTGGGTGACAGGGTCGCTGCCGAGCAGTACCATCAGGAACTGCTTGCCATGGGCTCTACTCCCTCTGCCAACACCTACGGTCTCTACATCACTACTCTGAAGGAGTCTACCAAGACTTTCGATGAGGCTTCCGAAGCTGTCAAGATCTTCCATCGTGCCAAGATTGAGGGAGTCGAGCCTAGCTCGTTCCTCTACAACGCTCTCATTGGCAAGCTCGGCAAAGCTCGTCGCATTGATGACTGCCTCTTCTACTTCAACGAAATGCGCAAGATGGGTATCAAGCCTACCTCTGTCACCTACGGTACTATTGTCAATGCTCTCTGCCGCGTCAGCGACGAGAAGTTCGCCGAGGAGCTCTTCGATGAGATGGAGGCCATGCCCAACTACAAGGCCCGTCCTGCTCCCTACAACAGCATGATGCAGTTCTTCTTGACCACCAAGCGCGACAAGTCCAAGGTCCTCGAATACTTTGAGCGCATGAAGGCCAAGGGCATCTCCCCGACCTCCCACACCTTCAAGCTCCTCGTCGACACCCACGCCACCCTCGACCCCGTTGACATGACTGCCGCCGAGTCTGTTCTCGAGATGATCCGCGCCTCCGGCCAGCACCCCGAGCCCGTTCACTACGCCTCTCTCATCCACGCTCGCGGCTGTGTGCTTCACGACTTGGAAGGTGCCCGCAAGATCTTCGACTCGGTTATGAAGGACGTCTCCGTCGCTCCTTCTCCTTGCCTCTTCCAGGCTCTGTTCGAGGCTATGGTCGCCAACCACCACGTCGCTGACACTGAGCCCATGCTCGCCGAGATGCGCGCCAGGCGCATTGAGATGACTCCATACATCGCCAACACGCTCATCCACGGATGGGCCGCCGAGAAGAACATCGCCAAGGCTAAGGAGATCTACTCGGCTGTTGGTCGTGAGAAGCGAGAGCCTAGCACTTACGAGGCCATGACTCGTGCGTTCCTTGCTGTCGAGGAGCGTGAGAGCGCCAAGGGTGTCGTGAGCGAGATGCTCGGTCGCGGATACCCCAGCGCTGTCGTCAACAAGGTGCTTGAGTTGCTCGGTGGCGGTAATGCTGAGGAGGCTTCTGCGTAAAGTAGTCGCCTTTCTTAGCCATCGTCACATTCTTTCTTTTTCTTTTTTCTTACTTTGGATCAAGGCCTCCTCTTTTTGGGATGGGAATGACTTTTTATGATACCCCCTTAACGCTGCAAGAAAGAAAGTTTTGCATCATGACCTTCCAGTTGTGTTTATGTTTACGGTTTCCTGGTTTTTTTTCTTGGCTTCAACAAGGGGGTATTATTGCAAAAAGAAGGTCATTTTAGGTTTCTGGGATGACAGGATAGAAGGAAAAGAAGGAAAGGGGAGGCTACGATCATGGGTTTTCATTTTGATTTTTCATTTTCCAAAATGTTGGTTTCTTCGGTTGGATCGGTTATCATATATCAGCGGGCGGCGTTCCGGTGTCAAAAGCTTTGGGTGGGTTGGTTCAAACCGGGGGCCCCGCCAGTCGACATTGTTCGGTTCTGGTTGCGCGGCTCGGCTTGATGGGTGGAAAGATGGAAGGATGGATGGGTTGAAAATAGAAGGATTGGGCGGCCTTGCCTGTCTGTTTTTGCTTTGGGTGTTTCCGGGTGTCAGGCCTATACCATTTTGTGGGGTGGGCGTTGACATGTAGCATTCATCATCGGAGGAAGAAGGACAAAGGATGGAAAGGCATGGATGGCATGGAAGGCGGGATGTATACCACCACGGCAAGGCCTACCTACCTACCACATTTAGACGTTTCGAAGGAAACGAAATCTCCACTCTGCATAGACACAACAAGCAGAAAAAAACAATTGAAATGGTACCAATACTCTGAAGTTCAATTTGCATCTGAAATGTTCTTGTATTCCTGATGAAGCCCCTGAAAAATTTTTAAACCTGCCTCACCCATTACCATGTATCCGTTTCCACACAATATTCCTACCCTTAGCTAACCCAAAGCTCTTTCCACCTTCAACATCGTAAGAACATAGAAGATAATGAAAAGGGTGGTAGTAAAAATGACTAGAGGAAAGTCTAAAGCGTAATCACTTGATTCTCAGGTATGGCTCAGACACTAGGGCAGCAAGGAAAAAAAAGGGAAAGCCCAGTCCGCTTGGACCAAAGCTTCGATAATAATGAAAAGAAGAGGCACTCGCCTCACGATGACAAAGAGATGGATGGGAGGGAGAGGGAGACAATGGACACTTGTCTAGAAAACAAAGGAGAGTTAGGGAAGTGAGTAACGGCGAAGAGAATAACAAAGGAGAGGACAAAGAGGATCAGAAGATGGAAAAGAGAAGAGGAGAGGGGAAAGGAAGGAGAAGAAGGAGAAGACGAAGAAGATGATGAGGGAGAGAGCGGAAAGAGAAAGGAGAATGGAAAGCAGAGGGAATAGGAGAGGGAAAAGGAGAGGGAAAAGGAGAGAGAAAAGGAGAGAGAAAAGGAGAGAGAAAAGGAGAGGGAAAAGGAGAGGGAAAATGAGAGAGAATAGGAGAGGGAAAAGGAGAGGGAAAAGGAGAGGGAAAAGGAGAGGGAAAAGGAGAGGGAAAATGAGATGGAAAACTTGAAGAAACCAGTGTGAAAGTCCAGATATGTAGCATCCAAGCCGCTCGGGCTTAACGTAGGGGGGTTCGCGTCGACGTTCTTGTCTCCCGTAAGGAGTAGGGTAGTTGATCCCGCTCGGCCGGTCGTTCGTTCGGTCGTTCGAGCGGTCGGCGTATCGGCGCGATATCGTCGATCTTAATCGTAGCTAAATGAACCTATGGATGACGGTATGTTGACCTGTTAGCATCTCTTCCAGTGATACATAGGATGGGGGGAGGGGGGAGACAACTTACCTTCCCCCGTAGACGGGGTTATTCGATGAGTGGGTACCTATAACTCGTTAGTTTAGTAGAAGGGGATCTACTTACCTGTGATCTATCTAAAGCTATGGTCGGTAAGTATGCTTGTTCGTTCGGTTTTCTAGGAAAAGTAGTTAGCTTACCAAAGAGGGGAAGAAGCAGGACGTACCTCAATAATCTCTTTGTTCTCGGTGAACCTAAGGGAATGGGAGGGAGGGTTCGAGTCCAATGTCTATCGTCGTTCGACCTACAAAGTGATTAGCTCCCTACAGTGGGGGTGGAATAACTTACCGCTGATGTGAAGTAATGGGGGATGGCTCGAGGACGTCGGACCTAGAAGTGATTAGCAAACCCAAAATCGAAAGAAGCCTTACCTCAGACAAGGAGTTGGAGTTTGTGCTATACTTTATGTTGTGTTCGGACCTGAAACTCAGTTGTTAGCTCTACTACACGGAGGGCAAATAGCTTACCTATGCCTGGACTGTTGAACCCCGTCGCCCTAGAAGATATGGTTAGCTTATCAACTAGGAGGGGGGGGTTACTTACCTGTAGAGCAGTACAAATTGGTTTTGGTATCGGTCGGTTCCTAAAAAGTGCTTCTTTGTTACCTTGCTAAAGCGGGGAGGGGTTGACTTACCTGGTGTACCTATGCGTTCGGTTGGCTTTTAGTGTTTGCTGATCGGTGCTAGAAACTATCGTTAGCCTTGAAGGGAGAGGGAAATGACTTACCTTGTGTCTTGATCGAGTGATTCGGAAGTGATTCGTTCGACCTAAAGACCGGAAGTTGGCTTGAAGATGGGAGGGGGACTTACATGTAAATTGGGCGTTAAGGATGCTTCGAGATTGGTTAATCGAGAGTCGGAAGAAGTTCAGATCGCCGTTCGAAGTCCGGATAAAATCGAGTTCGGGATGTGTTGGGTAAAATCGCTTTTCGCTCTGTGAAGATGTTAGTAAACTTTGGGAATGGGGTTTGACTTACTTTGATGATCAAAAGAAGGCGTTTCGGTTCGAAGTCGCGGTCGGGGCCGGGATAAAAATTGGACGCGGTCCTAGAATGCTGTCAGTTTGCAAAAGAAGGGTGTCAAGTTACCTTTTGAATAATGAGCCGCTTAAAGCATTGGGATGAAGGTCGGCCTAGAAGAAGTTAGCGGTCAAGTCGGGAGTAGGGTGGACTTACCTGCTATAATATCTCGGTGGAAGCGGATAGGAAGGGCGTTGACCTAGAAAGCATTAGCCTTAACGTGAGGGAGTAGTTGACTTACCTGAGATAAGATACCGCGATGTAATGCAGTCCTAAATGTCGTCGTTAGTTCTCAAGACAACGGGAATGACTTACCTCTTATGGTCCAATTGTATGACGCGCTCGATGCTGTGGTCGTTCATCTAGAAAAGCTGTCAGCCACATTGAAAGGGGGTGGTCCACTTACCTGCAGACTGAGGATCAAGTTCTTTATGTATCGGCCGGTATGCTTCGGCCTAGAGAGAAGATTAGCTTTGACACATGGAGGGGACTGACTTACCTATCTTTGCCGTGCTGGAGTGGAAACCTGTGAAGAACTTGTTAGCTGCCGACAATGGGGTGACTTAACTTACCTGCCATTATAGACTCGGGGAAGTTTTCCTAGAAGAGACTGTCAGCAGTAAGAGGGGAGAGGGGGTTGACTTACATATTGAGTGTTGCTTCGGTATAGCGAGACCTAGAGGAGTAGTTAGCGTAAACCGTGAGTAGGGGAAAACTTACCTAGAGGTAGCAATACCTCGGTGAGGAAGGGCGGTACTCGTCTCTTGGATACGTTTGGCTTGATGTAATCGTCTAGAGAAATACGGTTAGCGAAAGAGGGGAGAGCGCTCGACTTACTTAGTAATGATCGTACGGTTGGAAGTGTTCGTGAGGGTGTCCTAGAAAAACCGTTAGCTGCAAAGGTTAGGGAAGGGAGACATACCTGTGAGAATGAATTGAGTAACTTCGACTTGGTCCGGCAGACATGATTAGCTTAGTCCACAAAGATGGGGTGGAAAGGGGCTTGGTGGTACTCGAGTAACTAGTACTAGGCAGACTCGGTTCGAAGACGTGGATATCGAGTGGTGCCTGTAAATGATTGTCAGCTTCGACTCGATATGCTGCAAGTTCCGGATCGATGGAAGTTCTTTTTTTGATACTCATCTGTAATATTCTCAAAGTCGGTTGTGAGTTGTTGATGTTGAAGTGATGTTCTCGATGTGGCGCCTGATGAACTTCTCGAAAACTTCCAGAAACACGGAGGGGACCACAGACATTTATACGCAAGGCTTCCCTGAACAATGTGGGAGTCTACCGTCAGCCTCTCCCGTGAACAATAGCTTAGTTCTCGAACGGAACTTGGTTGAAAACAAAGAGTGTCTGTCATGTCTTCGTCCGGGGAAGCGTGCCGGGCTTTATGGGCCATGTTCACTCAATGCTTCCAAAGAAACCATTGGCTGGGAATTTCACGACTGAAGAACCGGAACAAACTTCACTTTCCCCGGCCATTGTGAGCTATTGGGAGCTCGCGGGTGTGGCTTTTATTGTTTCTCGGAAGCTGCATCATGTTTTCCCGGCTTTTATCGAGTACCGGATAGTGATACCGAGCCGGACTCAGGTCTTCGATTTCAGCGGGAGCAAAGATTTGATCAACGCACGACACCAGGTCTTCCGGTATTTCGCGGTAAGTTGTCCCAGACAAAAGATTAGGTAGGGGTTCATCGAAGTGTTGGAGGAGACATGAAGTCGGAAGTAATACAATGCGCCTTGTACGGGCGGCCACTAGTTGCATGTAGATGGGAAGAACAGCGCACGCTCTTACATTCCGCCCAATTCAATTCGGTAGCAGGAAGCAAGATATGCAAAAAGGAAGGCATGAATAAGGAAAGTCAAAAGTTAAAAACAAGTACCGTAAAAACTCGCGAAACCTAGAATTGTCCCTTTCCCTCAGAAGCCTAGCGTAAGGTCTGTATAGGGTAATCGGGGCGCCCGCATACAGTCGCATATATGCCCATCACATCCCGCCTGATTAGCAACATTATAGAAATATCGCCCTCCACCTTAACTGGCATGCATTTGCATGTATGGAACGCGGGCCGACAGTGGCAGTAACCTACCTCTATATGCTAGACTTCAGCACCCTAAGTCCTATGGGACAATTCTAGGTTTCGAGAGTTTCTACGGTATGATCAAAGTATTGTTTTAAAGGAGAAAATATAAAAAAAGTTATGACAAGAGTGGGATTCGAACCCACGCCCTTTCGGACTGCGAGTCTCGAGTTTCGAGAGAAACCTGAACACAGCGCCTTAGACCGCTCGGCCATCTTGCCCTTTCGTGATGTTGTTGAGAATGGCTTCTTATGGAGCATTTATAATCTCAGCGCGAGCTTATTGAAAGCTTTTGATGGAACCCGTACTAATACAACGAAGTATGAGATAAATTGTGAAGCTGGGAGGTTTATCGAGTGAATGGGCGGATATGTTCAGGTCTTGGCGGGATGCGAATAAAACTTACATTTGGAATAGTGGTGGTGATAGCTGCAACACATGTGTATGGGAGCAACCCAAATCAAAAACTAAGGAAAGACCGTAGAATAGTGGAAAAAGAAAGCTAATGTGAAAACAATCCAAAACTCCCATTTGTTCCGTTAGATACATTCTTCTGGCATCTTAGTCAAGACAAGTGTGCCACCCAGATAAACCATAATAGTTGATAAAACCCAAGATAGTACACGTGTGTACTGTCTCTGTAAAAACGATCGAAATATGTCTTCTTAACCCTTGAGGCTGGGAAGCTGACGGTTAACGCCCTCATATCCTTCATTTGAGCTTTCAAGCTCTCTCCAAAGCCGGGCAGATATAGCAGCATATTTGTTGAATATCCCGACCTGCTCACCTCTCTAGAGCGTCGCACTCAAGCAACCACTCTTTTCCGCAGATCCTAGCCATTACTTTAAGCAATGACAATAGTCTGCTGACCCAGACCATCGCCCCAGATGCCGACAACCGACATCAAGAACGCAACGCCAGCCACAGCGCTCTGGACAATGTTCTTCTTCAAGAACACCTCTACGTTGGCGCGGACCTCCTCGCCATTGACGTTGGCCAGTTCCTCCTCGACATCCTCGGAGCCCGAAGTGGCCTCGCTGTGGGAAGGATCGCCGAGAACCTCGTAGCTAGCCTCCAGGCCGCGCGGCGTGCTGGTCTTCTTCTTCTGCTGGCTGCTGCGGGCGGTCACGAACGAGACGGAGGACATGCCGGACGAGAAGGAGGCGGGGACGGCAGGGGTGATGAAGCTGAAGTAGGGACCGAACAAGCCCGAGGTGATGAAGCGGGAGCCGAAGACGAGCAGAGAGGTGTAGATCAGGTACGGGTGGCGGTAGGCGCGCGGGGAGAGGTAGTAGGCGATGGCGAAGGCGGAGCCCGAGACGGTGCTCAGTGTGCGCAGGTGCTTCCTGGCAGAGGTGGATAGCGATTCGAGCGCGCGCGCGGCATCGTTTGCGGACGGGAGGGTCAGGAGGGCGGGGATGGTGAGGGTCGAGAGGGTGAAGGAGACGCCCTATAGAAGAAGTTGATGGTTAGCGATCGAACAATCACTTGGTCGAAGTACGATAATGGAAAGCCGTGCGCGCCAGCTTGACTGTTCGATTTTGCGCGCCTCGATGGATGATTCTGTGATGACGAATGCCAAAGTAGAATCACTTGTCCCGATAGAGAACGCAAAGAAGCGCAGGAGAAGTAGAAGTCGACGTACTGTTAGCAGGCCGAGGGACACAGTCCCTACAAACTTGAGGACGGAGACGCCTCTCGTAGTCATGATTGCGATCTGGCCGTCAACGGAAGCCGATGATGCGCGCGTCACAGGTGTGGAAGGGAACTCGATGCAAGATGGAAATGGTTGGTTGGGGGGATTCGCAGAAACGGTCTGGAATCTCGGCGTTGTCGAGTCGGATCAAAGACGGGAGATGTCAAAGGCAAAAAGGCCGAGTCCGAGTCTGCGATGGAAGCTTCCTCGGGCAGTTCCTTTGGGAAGTGGGGGATCCGTCCGTCACATTTCCACTTCAGTTGGTGCTATCGTCCGTCCGCACAGAGCCAGGTCCCGCAGCAACTTGCGATAGCGGGCAGTCAGTCCACCGTCACGGCCAGCCGCACGGCAACACACTGCAACACTTCCTCCAAGCACGCACTTGCCAGCCGGTCCAGACCAGTCCCGTTCTCCCGCCAGCGCCAGGTCATATTGTACGCAGACTCTGCCACCTGACGAGGGGCCATCATCAATGAGAGAAATACGGTCCAATTCATCACAAGTCTTTGTTCACCTTCGGAAGTCTTTCCCCGTGTGGCTTGTCACTCGAATCCTTCTGGCGACCAAAACTTCCGGCCGTTGAGGTGTGGAAGCGGAGAGAGAAGCATTGACCACAAAGAAGCAGTTCTCCATCGTGTTGCGTCATTGTGAAGCTGAAGCTCCTCCCCCAGATTTCGAATGAAGGGATGCATAACCCTAACCCCGAACCAATTGCAACATCCACCATCCCTACCTCTATCAACGACAGTGGGAAAACTCCATCACAATCATCCCCGGGGTTGTGCTGCAAAGGCAAGCTCTTCTCATATGGAAGAATGAAACTGTCGATTTATAGATTCGGATGCCGGAGTAAGGAATGGACTTAAAAAGATTAAGCAGCAGTTGTCTCCCACTCCGACGACTGGAAACCCATCAACGGCTATTGGGAAGGAATGGACACTCTGCATTAGGAAGCGGGGTATAAAGGTTTAGGCTTCTGGGGAATCCGTGCTTCTAGTTTTCTTCTTCTAGAGGTAATCAACCACCACCTTCGTACCAAAGAGCCGCGTTTCCACTACTACGACCTCTGCCCCAACAGGTTCCCGCCCAGCATCGGTTGCGTGTTCTGGGAGACAGATGACAAACAAAAAAAATGGGCCAGCATCGTCCAGGGTCTACTCATCGGGATCAGACGCGGCGCAGACAAGATGACAGACGCCTTCGAGTACGGAACCGACAACCCCGTTTGTGGCGGCATCAACGAGGTCCGCAATATGACAGAACGATTCTGGGCACAGGCAGGGCTGGGCCAAAACAGAAGTCGACATGGATAAATCAATAAAGCTAAAGAGTAGAAAGGAGGAGGTGCGCCTTCAAATAGGGTACGCGAGCTCCCCCGGGCCTGACCGCCCAAAAGCCGCCTTGGAGACAGCCAGCCAGGACGCCCAGTGCCATGACAGGTTGAACAATAAAGGGAGAGAGTATCTGCCTGGCAATGCTGTCAAAGTGGGTCCGAATTGAGACGCTGTCATTGATGAGGATATGATAAAGGCGTCATATGAAACTTGAGGAGGCTCAACGGGTAGCCACGCGGGCGGAACTTGAAGCCGACGGAAAGCCGGAGCGGGAAGTTAAGTCCAGATGACGGGAATCGGCGCTGGCGATCGGGAAGAGGCCGGATGACGGGAATCCACGTCCGAAAACGCGGCATTGAACCTGTGGTTTGATGAACTCGTTTGATCTGGTGTTTGACCTGCTGAAAAGGCGGGGCAGACAGCTGATGCCCGTGAAAGAAAGGAGATAATATTGAAGAAAGAAGAGTCGAGACGAAATCGTGGGAAAATTATGAGGGAGATGAGATGCTTTGGAGTGGTTTCCGAGATGCTCTCTCAACGCCCTAATAACCGCTCTTGCCACACCCACCACCAACATAACGCAAATCAACGCTCTTGCCAACCACAGCAATATTTGATTTGGAGCAAACATGCTTGGCCAGTTATCATTCACATGGCATACATCCGCCCGCGCATGGCCAATCTCACATACCGTTAAGCCTCTAGTAAGTGGGAAAACACCTATACCATCAGTGATGAGACTACGTGATGTAAAAAATCCATAGCACTAATAAGACATTAGGTTCAGGCCAGCTGCCTTGGTGGCTCCCTTCGCTTCTTCACGAACACGCATAGCTTGCTTAAACGGCAGAAAAAGAGATGTTCATTTACCCCGTCCAAGGAGCAGCAAGAGATCGCAGAACTCTGCCGCACGAAGAATGTCGTCGTGTCGGCTCGGCCAGGCTCCGGCAAAACGGCTACGGCTGAGGCTATTGTAGCCGCCCACCCAGGAAAGCGAGTAGCTGTGCTCACCTACTCAAAGAGACTTCAGCTAGAGACCCAACGACGGCTTCGCTCCTACTCCAACTGCGAGGTCCTCACTTTTCACTCCATGGCCGGCTTGCTTTTTGGGACCCTTGTCCCCAACGACGCTACTTTGGTGCGGCAGAAAAATCAAGTCCTCGATCGCAACGAGCTTCCTCAGTGGAATTCGGCACCCTTTGACATTATTGTTTTAGACGAGTTTCAGGACTGTACCGAACTCCTCTTCTGGCTTATTAACTGCTTCATCCTTGCCAATGACCAGAAGACGGGGAGTCAATCTGCCCGTCTCGTCGTCTTGGGTGATGAGCGACAAGCCATTTACGGATTCCGTGGTGCCGATGAACGTTACCTTACTTTGGCTCCCGAGTTACTGGGTATGGTGAGCCCATATCCCTTTATCAAGGCTCAGTTGAACCGAAGTTTTCGTCTATCGGATCCGTCAGTTCAGTTCATCAACAATACTTTTCTCAGCGGCGAATCATACATCACCAGCTTCAAGCCTGGGCCTAAGCCTATTATCCTGAGATGCCATTTTCGGAACAGCTACTATGCGTTGGCTAAGCAGCTGTCATTTCTGCTCGAGCACTACGGGGCTAAGAATACCGCAATCATAGCGCCAGCTGTGCGGAAACGGGGGCTATTGCAGGATGTGGTCAACGTCTTGTCAGCGAAGTACAGAGTGCCCATCAGCGTACCAATCGACGACGAGGGTCCTCTAGATGACAGGGTAATCAAGGGCAAGCTGTGTGTTTCTACAATTCACCAGTTCAAAGGCAGCGAGCGTGATCTGGTTATCCTCTTCGACCTCGATTCCTCTTTTTTCAAGTATATTGCTCGCGATCTTCCCGATGATAGATGCCCCAACCAGGTCTTTGTGGCTCTAACACGCGCTGCAAAACAGCTTGTCATGGTCCATGTCGAAGAGCAGAAGCTCATGCCTTTTGCATCGGTCGAAGCTCTATACGAAACAGCCAGCATTCTCAACATGACGAAAAATGAGAACCAAATTGAAACGCCCGACCCTCCAGGCCGACCCTTGAAGCGTGGGCTTACCCTGCCACGCTTGGTCAAGGTCCGAGATATAGCCCGGCACGTAAGAGATGAACATCTTGACGCCATTGTTCAGACTCACCTGTGTATTCAGGTACAATCGCCCCTACCTGAGAATCAGCACATTAAAATCCCAGATGTTGTGATTTCGGACCAAGAAAAGAGGTTCTACGAGGCTGTGAGCGATATAAATGGCATTGCCGTCGTCGCAGCTTTTGAGCATGAAATTGCTGGATCATTGAACGCGCTTGGAGTGGGCCAAGACGAGACCGACACAATTCCTGAAGTCAGCTCACGGGAAGGTGTCTCATGGCTTTGTCGAAAGGCCTGTCGGTACGAAGCTCAAGTCTCGGGCTATCTCCCGCGCATGATCCAAATGGCAAACAGCAAATTCAATTGGATAGAACCTGACGACCTTGCCCTCGCGCGCAGTCGACTCCGGGGAGAGCTCAGCGGAATGGCCGCAAACCCCAGGTTCGAGGTTCCATGTGTGGGGAATTTCAGCATTGATGATCAGAGCTGCCAACTCCGTGGTCGAGCTGACATCGTGGCGGCTTTGCCCAGTCCTGATGGGGACAAAGTTGAAGGCGTTGAGACTGTCTGGGAGATCAAATTTGTCTCACAACTTTCAAACGAGCATGTCATACAGGTGTGTGCATATGCCTACTTGTTGGAGCTCCCGCACATTATACTCTACAATGTACGAAACGGGGAGAAGTGGAAGATCACACCTCGTGAGGGGCAAGAGGGGTTGCGTTCCATGATTGAAAGCGTTCTAAGACTCAAGCATACAACCAAGGGAAAGATGAGTGATGAGGAGTTCACCGAGATGTGTACCGGGCTGAGCTTGGAAGTGCTGAATCTACGTCCCTAGTTGGTTCACGGCAGTGAAGAGGCGTCTGTTTTGGCCTTGTCCGACTTTGGCAGCGAGGGCCTTTGAACCGACAAGAATTCTACAAACATCCAATGAGCTACCACCACGCTGTAGACTACGGGCACCCGGAGATGTTGGCAGATCCGGAGTTTTGTGATACGTACATCCCAAAGGCAAGAGTATACAGTATGGGAGGGTCGATAACAAAGCTTAGATTCCATCTATGACAGAAGATTTCCAGATAGGAAGAAGTAAAAAAAGGAAGACAACTAGATACAAGCGTGCAAATCCAAATAAAAACATCCAGCAAATATACAGTATGGAGACAGAGAGGACCAAGGGTGAGGCACTGCCCCCGAGGCGGCCTCTCGTGGCCCTCGCCGAGGCAAAATCACTGCCACCCCGCAAAAGCAACATCGCGAAAATCAGGGCCTAAGCCGTATATCTTAAGAAACACATTAACCTCTCCCTTACACTATCAACCTCGAGGTACTACCCGATACTTACGAAGCGAATTATCCTCTGAGGCGGTTTTACTTTCTCCGCTGCCGCCTCCATCTCTATTTTCTTTAACATTTCCTCCACTTACTCTTACTATTCGCCCTCCTTCTTCTCGTCTAGAACCTTTACAAGCAAAATCCGTTTGGAACAGCAAGGTCTAATGCCCGGTATCCCCTGTCCCGGTGAGGGCCGCGGTCGCGGCCGCCTCCCCCAAAGCGACGATCTACGCTGGCCCAAGTCATTCGCCTTTTACGTTGGGACGCCGGAACTCCTGGAGCAACGCAGTAGTGAGGTGTCTTCGTATGTGTTGACATTCAAGGAGCAGCATGTGCAGCAGCAGCAGCAGGACGAGAACCGCTCCGAGTCCAAGAAAGAATTGGTGGTGGTGCAAGGGTTTGACCCGGACCGGGTCTATTCGGCCGACGTGCCGGACACGCTCGGCGTGCAGTTGTTGGCGAGCGATGCCGCCGCTGATATGGGCTTCATCACCCCGAAGCGGTACTACATTGTCTTTGATCTTCTTCCCTCCTCCTCCGGTGGCAGTGACGGCGCTAGCCACGCCCACAACCTCGGCTCCCAAACAATACAAACAACACAAACAACACAACGACAGCATGAACCACCGCGACAGAGCAAATTCCTCCCCACCCTCATCTCCCTCGTCTCCCTCACCCTCGGGCCCCAAACCGAGCTTCCTGACCTAGTGGACTTTCATCTCCGTGGCGAACGGGACGCATACCCGGCAGCCATGAAGGCGGTCGAATCGCCTTGGCGAGCCCTCTTGGGGCCAGGGTACGACGATCTCGTGGAGGGTTTCACTTTGGTGGCTGCCAAACTGCCCGACCACCTCTCCCCATTACGAAACGGTCCCACCCCGCTGCGGGAGCTCCTCATGGTCACGACCGAAGTGATAGGGATCGGGTCAAGCTGGAGCCAGTACAACCCCGTCTCTGGGCAAAAACAGTACTACAACTTGTACAAGCTCCTCGCTTCATCCGGCTCCCGCACCGACATGGACGCTGTTGCCGCTGCCGCCGCTGGCGACACTCAAAAAGAAGATCCAGGGGGGGCACGCATCAGCTTCTTCCGCGACTGGATCGCCGACGGCTCCAGCACCCCGGGCTTGCTCCCGCACGCCGTTGAGGCCGCGCTGATCCGGGGCGGGTGGCGCCACCCCAAAGTCCGCGGCCTCTCCACGCTGCGCTTCCCACCACCCTCGGAACACGACGGCGACGGCGGGGGCGGGCGGGACGCGTCCGGGTACGCCGCCGCCAAGGACCTGCTCGACGCCTTTCGGGAGGTGGGATACCTCGACACCTCGGCCGGTCGGAGGCAGACCATCCAGGAACTGGCGTCGGGGAGGGAGATTTTGAACGAGGGGTACCCGCATAGCCCGGCGTGGGCGACGGCCAACAACGAGTTTAGCATCGAGATGATCATGTACCTCTTGGTTTCGTTGAACTTGAAATCGGTGAGGGACGCCCTCAGCATACCCGACCGCCTCAGGGAGGTCTTGCAATCCGCCGCGCGTCATCCGGGCAACAGGGAAATGCTGGAATTCCTGCTCGGCGAGCCTTGGGGCATGTTGGAGGAGACGCTCAATTCTGTGCACTACGAGCTCAAGTGGGTAGGTGGAGCGTCATCGGGATCGGATCGCTGGGTGAGAAAGGTGGTCTTGCTGCACGAGACGATTCGGTGGGGGGACGCGGAAATGGTGAAGCTGCTGCTGGATCGCGGGGCCAAGATGTTGCGGGACGATGGTCATGGGGATAAAGTCGAAAAGAAGACGCCGCTCATGGTGGCGGAGGAGTTGGGCGAGCTTAATCAGGGCAAGGAAAAGGTTGAGTTGTTGCTGAAAGCGCTGAGGGAGAGAGGGTTGGGGAGGGATCATTGGGATGAGCCGGATGAGTTGTATGATGATGATTGCTCAAAGCCTCAAACGCCGGTGCCGATCCATGCAAGTGCTGGATCTGAGCTCTGCATTTGAACTTTGGGACTGGCGTTAAGAAAGAATCGAGTACGAAAGTAGGTTCATGGAGCTTTCTGCAGTAAACGTCCTTAGCAATATTATCTTGATACCCCTTTTTCCAGAATGAAATGATATCATCCCTGGATACTGTGGTCCACATGGTAAAGGACCCGAAACGCTCGAAACGAATACTGTTGAGAACAAAGCCACAGAAAACATGACCCACGGAAAAACAAAACATCCTCGACCTGATGATAACTCATTTAATGTATTACTCTGGAAAACGCTGCTGCTCCTTCAAAGTCCAACTCCAAGCACGCTCCGCAGATAGGTGGTGGGTATCTCCACGCCTTCCTTACTTCCGTCCTCCACAAAACCACCGCCACTGCTTAATCAAGCGTCATCCTCCAAAGACCATCACCAAGGAAATGCGCCTCCTCGATCACGGGCCCCTTACCCTTCTCCTTAATCTCCTTGGTGCCCGCCACCAGCACGCCCACGGCGCACGCCTCTTCCTTACCCTCAGCCAGGACCACAACCGGCTCACCCTTCTCCAACTCACGACTCCAGTGCCCTTCCTCATCCGCACCCTCGTTGGGGACCTCAATGTCCTCATGCTCCGCCTCCGCCGCCGTCTTTTCCCTGGGGGGCCTCTCGTGCGGCAGGGGCAGCCGGCCGCCTTTGCTCGTCAAGCCGGGGGCCATGAGCGTTGCTCCCGAAAGAACAAAGCGGATGGCGCCGCGGTCTATCCTGATGGTCGGGAAACATTGGGGGAACCGGTGGACGAGCTTGAGGTGGGGCACGATGGTGTTTTGTTGCGAGGGGGTGTCGGCTTGGAAGAAGAGCGGGGTGGTGCCGTCGATAACGTAGAGGGAAACGCGGTCGGGGAGCTTGATTTGTTCGAGGGAGGCCTTCTTGGGGATGATGTCGTCGATGAAGGGCGTCAGGAGGGGGTAGGTGGTGAGGAGGTTTTGGCGCAGGTTGCGCTGGATGGAGGATTTGAGCTTTTGTTTGGGGGAGGGGGTGATACTGTTGAGCAGCGGGAGGGTTAGCAGGTGGTGCGATGGCGGGTATGAGAGTGACATTGGTTTAAGGAACAGGAGAAGGGGGGCAGAAGAGGATGTGTTTAGAGCGGTGGATGGGTGGCATACTCCTTCTTGAACATTTTGGCGGTAGGTTGCGAAGCTTTGCTCTGCGACTGGTGTATATTATGTGCTTGTTGTATATTAGATCCGTATGTAAATGTTTGCTGGTGTTGGTAATCGTCGGTCGTATTTGAGAGACCGTCACGTTGATGTGGTGATGCTAACAATTGGTGGTCGGGTGAACTCAAAAGTGCTCCGCGGTCTGGAATCAATGGTGCAGGAGACGGTCGCGACTGGCGATTGATGGCGGGGGAGGGGAAGAAGTCGAAGGTGGGGCCTCGATCTCGGTCTGCCAAGACTGGCTTGCTGGGATGTGTGCAGCAGACAACAGCCGCGCCAAAGCACACTGCAGTCGTCATAGCGGAGTCCGATAAGGGGACAGTCGGCGGTGATAAGGCCCCAGGCATTCTCGGCTTCGCAAAGGGGCCTTTTACAAAGAGTCACTGGCCGTCAAGGTCCTCACGAGAATCGGAAAAAGGATTTCATATCACGGTAAAGTAGGTAAAAAGTCATTGCATTCGTCAAACACAGCGCCATGCTGGTTGGTATCATCTCCGTAACCCATAATCCCTCGGCCAACAACTCCATGCTTTCAAACGTCCAAGTTCCTGCCTTCATGTCCTCCAATGTCTCTTCCAGGTGTTATATCTCTTAACCGTGGTAAACATGGCTGACCTTTCCCTCATCATCAACATTCACGTTGAGACGGTCAGGGTTGAAGTCCTTCGTCACCATGGTACCGGGCTTGATGACGCGCGTCTGCTCTGGGAGGTCTTTCTTGCAGAACGTCTGAAGGGAAAGAAAGGCGTCAACACTCTGGGCTTGTCGTCACCTGGGGACGTATGGTTGGAGGTATCTTACAGTCTCTGAATGCTCGTCTCCGAGAGTCTTGCCGCACAACTTGTCCATCCACTCTGAGGTCTTGCTGACCTCGGGATCATTGGTGGTAACGCCGGGAACAACGAGAGGCATTTTGTCGGCTTTTTTTTTTGTGTAGTTAAAGTTGGGGATAGTGTTGATGTTTTGCGCGTGGTTTTGGGTTCTGTCAACGTGCTAATGTCTTGGTATGTTGTTGTTGATGTTTTCGTCTGGCGCTCCTTCTTATAGACAGCACCTGTAGGACTCGTACTTCCCCTCAATGCGCTGGAAGCCAAGCCGATGACGTAGCAGCCTTAATGCTTATCGCTAATCGAGGCCACTACAGTGCAACCGTGGTTGTTGCTGAGCCACACTGCGGTCACGGGGTCTTAAGTGGCCAGAATAAACGAAACACTCATCCCCTCTTGTCAGACTTGAAGAGTCTCGTTTAATATGATCAGAACCACGCGCGTTCAGCAGAGAACCTTCGGAGTCTTTAAAAGATTTGGATATTTTCTCAACATCACCTTTTCACTTCACGTCCATGTCAGAGTCCTTTTCTATTGTCTCATATTACATGCAATTCTTGCTTCTACAATTAAGGCCATGGATCTATATACATCAAGACACATGGAACAAGAGATGTACGACCCTCCTTGAGGTGATGCCGAATATTTCAATTGCAACTCCGGAGGCATCACTTGGACTCTGCATTATTCACGTTTGGAGGGACGCTTACTGCCGGCATAACACTCACATCACATCTCACCATACAGTCGCTTTCTGGGACATGTCTGGCGTCGGATCAATCAACGTCATTTTATCTATGATCCTAAATCCGAAGAGGGATCCTGGAGATGGATGTTATGGTGGTGCTGGCTGTTTCCTTGCAAGAGGAAGTTGTCCATGTCTTGCTTGAGGAATAGATGACGGATGGAAAGGACAATCATCACCTAGGTACTTGTACACCACTACTACCACATCCATCCTGTTAGCAGCACAGGCCTGTAAAAACACCCAGTGGGTGAAAAAGGTCTCTGTTGCTTGCCAACGTCCGAGAATACATACTTGCTGAAGTTGGTGAGGATTCTCGGTCCAGATCCCCTCTCCGTTTTCCATCTGAAATCCTCCACGTGCTGTTATACCTTCGAGTCGTGCTTCCAAACAGCGGTCGTTAACAAAAGGAAATAGTAAGGAGCAATTGTGGGAGCCCGCCTCTTCGTCGTTTATATGAGGTGCGCCGAAATATGGAGGACGAATTTTGTCGTTGACAAAAGAGACTCGGGAACGTAGGAGAGGCGGAAATCGAGGGCCAAATGATTGTCGACAAAGGAAATCGTAAGGAGTGACTGGTAGGGTCCGCCGGGTCTTCGAGTTTCCGCGCACTTCTGACGGAAGCAAACCTCTGGAGGAGGAAGAGAGGCGGGAATCGTGGGGAAAAAAAAACTTGGTGAGGGAAAGGTAACCAAAGAACTCCGGGAGGAATGAAGTCTTGGAACTCCAACAGGATTGCCAAATAGGGGAAGCGCCGGCCAAAGGGTAGATATAAAATGCCGTTGAACGAAGGGAATCCGCCGGAAAGTTGCCGCGGGCGTTCCTGTTGGCATCACAGCGCAAGCCAAGTGGAATTCAGCTTCTTTACATCCCTAGAGGTACCAACCTCGGCGTTGCTTTGTGAGAGCATTCCGAGATAC
This sequence comes from Sordaria brevicollis, assembly GCA_033439795.1. Lineage (NCBI taxonomy): Eukaryota > Fungi > Ascomycota > Sordariomycetes > Sordariales > Sordariaceae > Sordaria > Sordaria brevicollis. The sequence goes on from JAUTDP010000006.1 coordinate 1,458,203, forward strand.
TGCCTCCGACGATGCATTCTTCGAGTTCCTGGATGGTGCCCTCGGCCATCAAATTGGTGGCCTCCTGCTCCTCCTCCTCCCTTTTTCTTTCCCTCTCTTCCTTCTCCTTCTCTTCCTTCTCCTTCTCTTCCTTCTCCTTTTCTTCCTTCTCCTTTTTCCGCTTATAAAAATTTTCGTACTCCATACGTTGTCTGTCCTTTCGTTCTTCATCTTTCCGCCTTTTCTCCGCCATTTTTTCGGCCTTTGCCCTTTCCTTTTCTTCTTCGGTGCGTTTCTGCGCGTCGGCGACCTCCTTCTCTTGCGCCTTACGACTCTTTGCAGCCTCATCCTCCTTCTGGCGCTTCGCAAGCTCCTCGGCCTCCCTCTGTGCTTGAGCCCTTTCTTCCTTCTCCGCGAGCATTTCCGCTTGCTTGCATTTTACGCAAGCGGTGTTTTTCCCGTGGCAGGACCCGTGGATCTCGCACTTAAGGTAGTGCCCCTTCTTGAGGCAGCTTTGATCATTTACGGCCCCGCACACGGGGCTGCAAAAACCCTTTTGTCAGCTGTCGGGGCGTTTCTGTCTGGGGATGATGGAGTGTTTTGCAGATGCGGGATCCGTCGGTCCGTCTGGCTTTGGGGAGACTCCTTCTCCTGAACCCGGCGTTCTAATCCCACGAGACCGTACGGCAAATCAACCGCCCACAGGAAATGGTATTGGTGCAAGCAAGGGGTCAAGGGATGTTGGGAGTTCGACTCACCAGTGGTGTTGAGATCGGTTGTTTCTCGGCATTGTCACAACAATTGATCGTCTTCTTGGTAAAAGCTTTTGTGCAAGGTTTCAAGGTTGGGAGGTACCTAAACCAATTTGAATTGAAGTTTCTTTTCCGCGTACCAGGAGGATGACCGGAGTGTTCGAAGCTTGTTGGGTGGTAAAGGAAGGGAAAGAAGGTCAAAGTTTGGAATATGAAGGGTGTTCTATAACTCGTAGGCAACGACAACTGGAAAAATAGGAATAAAAATTGAATTTTTTTAAAAAAGGGAGCGGATTGCATATAGGGAGCAGGTCCAAAGATATTCAGATGTTTGCATCGCATGTATGCAGTTTTCTTATATTTATCACAGCTTTTTTCTAGGTACGATGTGCGTCTCGCACATTTGTAGAGATACATGGAACCATCGCTTGGAGGTTGATGCCAAAAGACCACCCGAAACCAATATTTCTCTTCTGTCGTCCCATGGTAACTGTATGGTCATCATTGGTTTTTCTTTTTTCTTTCTTTTTCTTTTTCCCCTCTCTTTACATTGCCGCCACATGAGACTACATGTTATGGGGTTTTCTCGGAAAACGAAAAGACCCAAACCGGCGCCATCATCAACGAACATGATGACTTTCCGGAAGGCCTTCCCAGGGTGTTAACTGCAGCCCAGTTCATCGTCTCAACAACTTCGCGGCTTTCGGCTGCCTCATGACTTCCGAGCATATGAAGAATCAGCATTGGGTATATTGGCGTGAAAGGGGGAGGAGGCAAGAGGTAGTTGGTTAAGGTGTTTTTATAGAGTTTGTTGGTGATGACGATGACACCAAGCAGGTGAAGGGGAGAGAGGTTAATGACTCCAATGACTCTTGAGAAAACTTGAAGGTTCCTGATGATCCCTGTTGACTGTTGAGATAACGGCATCTCTAGTCACGTCAGTCAGCGTATCACCACAGAGAAACTTAACCTCATCTTACGGTTAGTATGGAACTCATCGTCCCCATCTCGGTTGATTCCATCAACGTAGCTGTGCATACATCCCTAGTTCTAACGTCCTACGCAACATGGAGATTTTGGCCTAGTGATTAAAGAGTTTGGATGGTCTTAGAGAGAGAATGGAAATTGTAAAACATTGGCTAAAGATTTTACAATGATTGGAAGAAACGAACACGTACTTTTTGGGCTGCTTCACGATATCTGCTGCATTTTGTTCATGATGAGGTGGAAGATTGCATGAATGTGGTGACTTTCGGCGATTCCATTGCTGGGGGCTTCAACATATCTGCTCTTCAACAATTCGGAAATCTTTAATAGAAATGGGCAATGCAGCGTCGAGTTTGGTATCTTGGACAATTATAGGATTGTCATACTTCAGTGTTAAGGTCGGAACCGCGCAGTGTCACGAGGTTTGTTGCTAGTGAGTATAGGTCCATTTTGGAACGTCTTTTAATTTGAGGTCATGTAATCTACTAATTGGTAATATGTAGATTTTAGACAACGGCATCCATCACCGACTCAATGGGGTGGCTCAATTTACTTACTGTCAATCGCGCGGTGGAAGATATCGTCAACAACGCTGCAAGCATTCGAGAACCGGAGTCTTGATACATAGTTGAAACATATGATCTCTAGGTAGAATTAGGTCGGCAACTTGCAGAGAGGTTGGGAGATTTCTTTTTGCGTTTCCGAACTTCTGCAAAGAAAGCAGTGACGAGACAGGTCTTTCGTTCCTTCCCACGAACTTCCATCAGAAGAGCCACATGTTGAGGGTCATCCATCATTGATTTTCGTCACATTGGACACAACTTGAGATTGATCGAGCGCCACAGACTCTGTTCACCATATAGCCGGAACTTGCCCGATTCGGACGTATCAATCGGTCACAAAAACCCGTTAAAAGACATCACACAATGCCATGCCAGTCCAGCACGATCAAGCTAGGAACCCCAAAGTCTATGACCTCCAAGTGACAGGTATCAACTCTATTCACGGGCGAGAGGCAACCACCGCACTTATCGTCACAAGCGGTGGATGTCTCGAGCGAAACATTGCCCACTCCGGTTTATGTGCACAACGGTAAAAGCCCCCCACGGTCCGTGGTGTGAAGGCAGAATCCGAGCATCAGCCTCCTCGGACAATCAACTCCAAAAACGTTGTAGCGTGGTCTGGGGTAAGCTAACGGCCACTCGGTACCAGAGTTTAAAGAAACCGGGGTAAACTAATGTTGCCACGGCTAACGGTTCCTGGTTCCAGTACCTCGAAACTGCGGGTTATATTGAGTGGTACTGAGAGAGTCGCTATACCTAGCCCGAGGGCAGAGAACAATGCCGTGTCGAGTTCATGAGAATGTCGCCTACGGAGATATCAGACCGATACCTCTAATTCTACTCTCCCGTGAAACGTTGGTCTTGCTCCCCTTTCGATCATTCATACTGTCCAGAATCAGAAACTCACCAAGAAAAACAGACCTGTACTCTATACCACTCAACTCTGGGGGTGCATAATGTTGATCTCGTGACAATTCCGAGTCCGAGCTCAACAACCAGAACATCTTTCCACGCCAACCAAAGCGTGTTCGGACATCGTGAAAGTCATTGTCGAGTGGCGTAGTCGACTTCAGGAACCGCCCAGACACCGATACCCCCACAAGGCTACTGCCACATACGGATTCATTATGCTAAAGAGCACATCGCCATCTCAGGAGGCGTCAAATCGCATTTCTCAACCAGACGATGAGAATGTGCGGTTGCTTGAGGCGCAGCCAGAACCCAATAGTCTGTCGAGCTTTCTGGGAAGGATTCTACGACGAAAGGCCAAGGCTGTGATGTGATGAACAGCTTTACCTCTCAGCATTAACCTCGACAAGCAGATATGTCATCTTGTTACGTACGAGTTGAACATCGTGGGCGTTATGAGACCGGTCTCGAAGGGGCCCAAGCGGATGGCGACGACGGTGATGGCATCCAGGTCATCACTAGCGCAACCAAATATGACGCTGTTGACAAGAACAACGTCAGATAAAGTAGGATGGTTTCAAGCAAAGACGGCCACAAGAAAAAGTATAAGTAGCCGGCTTCTTCGCGCTCGACAAGAAGAGCTAATCTGACCATCCAGCACAGCAATCAACAAAAGCACCCTAGAATATCAAAGCAGCAACCAAACACCAAACACCAAGACAAGTATCACAATGAAGTTCACCACCACTCTCTCCGGCCTTGCCGCCCTCTTTGCCAGCGCCGCCCCAGCCTCTGCCCAGCATGCCACTTCGGCCACCGTCACCGGCTTCTCTGCTACTCGCAACGCGACTCACATCAAGTACGTTCTTCCGTCACTCCTCCCCAGCCTTGCCCATAGCTAACAACATCCACCTCAAAGCTACCGCGCCACCATCAACGTCCTCCCCGAAAACGCCCTGGCGACTTTCACCCACTCCACGCCCGGCACTGCCTTGCCCACCAACAGTGGCGCCTGGACTTCGACCGATTCCAAGTTGATCCTGCGCTTCAACGTCGTCAGCGCTGTCAACCAGGTTCGCGTCTTGCTGAGCGATACCCATGTTATCGGTAGCACGGTGAATCTGGATTACTTGAGCCCGTTTTCGGATTGGACTGGTACCGAGTCTAGTGTCTATACTGGGCCGAGCGCTTTCACGCTTACTTAAGAGACCGGAAGTTGAGGCATAGCAGGGGATGTATGTTGGAGAAGAATCGAAAGGAAAGGGGTAAGGGGAAGCTGCGATGCGGTGTGGTGTGGTAGCTGGTGAGGAGGGAAGGTATGGTGGACATGCCGGGATTGGTGAGTGAGGACAGCCGAGACAGAAAATACCAGAAAATGCCTTTCCGGGCACCAAAAACTTTCTCTTTCCCATCATGCCGCAAAATCTGAGTCTTTAAAGATGTGTAAGGGCGAACCGATATTCCTGCTGAGGGTTGTTTGCTTTCCATGTTCAAGATTCAGCAGTGATGGAAACACCAAGGTCACGATCACGACTCACCTCGACGTTGGTGCAAGTTATGCAAGTCAACGCAGACACTCCTCCAAAACTCGACCACCGAAACTTGAAAATGCATGACAAAACACATGATGGCTTGATACATGTACATTGCTTCCATGTGCATACTGGTATTTTTCTTCGCATGACATCTCTTTGTTCACACTGCTGCACACGCTCACATACCTTTACCGCTTACAGGCGTAGATGCACTGCATCCCATTATTCTTTTGGGTACCCATGAATACATGTCCATCTTGCAGGTATTTGTTTTCCATCTTCCAATCAGTTTATTCAAACCAAGGTGCATATCATAACGTGTTTTCTCACGAAGTTGATGCTGCCCGGTCTCCTGGTACGGCCGAGGCGGGTGATGTTGCGGAACTCGAAACCGGCGTGGTACCACTTTTTTGGGGGGCCCATGAACACGCAATGAAATACGGTAGAAGAATTAATGCAATGCAATTTGCAACCCATGTGGATGCAGCGAGGTCTGGTCATGTGCTCTATACTTCACCAACAAGGTCTGTCCGTCTGCTGAACAGTCAAAGTGTGCTGGATCAACCGACTCGCGGCACCTCTTTCCGCGACAAGTTTGGGTTTCAATGTCTGGACACAACACAGCATTTACCGAAATTTGAGACACAACATCCATATTTCAACATGAGTCTCAACGACCCTGAAATGACGCTTGAGAGAGTTCAACGAGACAGCAAGTAGCACGACGCTCCTGCCCGACGCCGCCGGTGATTTCCGGTCGAAAAACGCCGAAACAAGGAACGCCACAACCTCGCTCCTTTATGATTTGGACTCTACTAGCTACGCTCGCTACGCAAAGACAATGCAATTCACTACGTCTATCCATGTCACGCTACTACAATACTCTCTCTCTTTCTTTGTCTTCCAACTCTGACTTCGTCCTCCCATCTATTCCAACACCGACTTCAACAGTGGACCAAATCAGAAACACTACAATTCTGACTCCATCTCCAAGAGATGGACCCAATAATCTGGTTTCATCCAACTAGCCTTGCAACGTCTGACCGCCGAAATGGCTAGCAAGATCACCTCAGCGCAGGATGACCCTCGTTATGATCCGAAAACGGGTTCGGCGCACCACCACCAGTTGGGCTTCCACTTCCACTTCCACCCCTCACACCCGCCGCGCCTCCATAGCCCGTATTAACCGCCATACCACCATGGGGCGGCGGAGCAGGAACATCATCATACTCATTATTCAACGGCACGCCCTGATACGCACCACCACCATAACCCGTGTTACCGCCCATCAAAGGCTGCTCCAACATCTGCTCCTGCTCCTGCTGATGAGCAGCATTCCCCGGAATGGTATTAGCCCTCTTATTAGCCACCATGGCACTCGTTTTGGCTTCTTTAGCAATCTTGGCCGCCTCGGCCGCTCTCTCCAGCTTCTTCTGGGTGCGACGTTCGCGGCAGCAAAAGAAGCACAGACCGCAGATAGAAAGGGCAATGGTGGCGGCGAAATAAATCGCCATGACGATGCCCGCGGTGTCGAGGCCGGATTGCTTGTACATGCAGCTGATGCCCTGGCCGTTCTCGTTGCGGCAGATGAGACCCTCGACGCAGACGTCGACGGGGACCGAGGTTTCGAAGCAGGGGAGTTTCTTGCCTGAGGCGGTACCCGTGGATTGCGTGGGGCAGGACTGGATGGCCTTGTCGGACTTGGTCAGGCAGACCAGGGGAGACTTGGGACGTTCGGTGCCGGCTACGGGACGAGTCTCGGCGGCTTCGTCGGCGCGGGCAAGCAAGGCGGCGGGCTTGGTGATTTTTGACATCATCAGGGCGACGTCGGGCTCGACGGGGGGCGCGGTGACGGCGGCACGGGCGATGGCGACGGGCTCGGCGGGCTGCGCGGGCACGGGGATGCGCAGGCGGTGGTTATAAAAGGCATTACCATCCTTGTTGTTGTTGAGAGAGCGGGAGCCCAGGTTGTGGTGCGGGTGGTTGGCGGGGCGGGCGGCCTCGGAGCAGCGCTTAGCGGCGATGGCGATCTGCTCGGGGGTTTCCTCGTTGTTGCAGCCGGCGTCGGTGTAGGCCTTTGTCAGGGTCTTGAGGAACTTCTTGTCGCCGGTTGACAAGTCGGTAGGGAAGTTGGAGAAGTAGTGGTTGAGGGCGCCCAAGTCACCGCAGGCGGCAATGGAGGCCAGCTCGTGGCTGCGGGTGCGCAGGCATTCCAGGCCAGGAACGTCCGAGGAGGCAGCAGAAACTGAAGCCGGGGAGAAGAGGAGGAGGGTGAGAGATGCCAACCCGGCGAGGGAAGAATGTTTTGTTGACGGCGCCATCTTTTGAGGTCGTCGTCCCGTCAGGCTGGTTTACTCGACTTGGCGGGCAATCGTCCTGTTCGTTCGTTCGGTCGGGTCGGATCGAGCCGTGGCTTGCTTGCTCCGATCACAACGTGTGTGTGTGTCAAGCGGTGGAGCTGCTGTGTCTGGCAACTGGAATGGATCTTCAAGCCAATATGTTTGCAGCGGGATACTCCTGTTGTGCGCCCGAAATACGAGGTTTGGTGATCCCGGAGGATGTGCGGATGTGCGAGGTCGAGAGGAGTAGTTTAAACGACGGGACTGCGAAGGGTGGCGGTTTGTTTCGTCCCGTTGGTTTTGCAGTTGTCGGGTCCTGTGTTTGGGGGGATGATGCCCGTTGGTTCCAGGGATGGATCGGCACGTTGCAGACAGTATTTCAGTATATGTCGTAGGTATAGTGGAGTGACCCCTCAAAGCAACAACAAAAAGTGAAGCTATCACCGTGTTCCCTTTCTCCCTTTCCCAAGGATAAAGTCGCAAAGGAGATGGACGGGAAGGATGAATCAGGAATGGAAGCAAGAAAAGGAAGAAATGGAACAAGAAGCGGACAGGCGACTTGTGTTTGAGAAATGTCAGCTTCCCCCCCCAGCAGGCACTATGTTTGAGCGATGGAACCCCTGTCAATTCCAGAGCGGCCGCCTCCTTTTTCGCTCCTTTTTTTTTTTGGGCCTTGGGCCTTGGCCGCAACGCCCCCCCTCATCCACCGATTCTTGAATCTCGACTCATGACACGACAACGGGGTCACCGTCTCAACGAGCCAGCAAAGCCAGCGAGCCAGAGCATCCGAAATAGCCAGAAACCAAACATTGTGCTTGACAGCGATCTTCCCAGCTAAACCAGTGGACATCAGAGACGCATCGTGACAGGCCGACAAGCTTCTCTACCGCTGTTTAGCTACGGGGATAACGGGGCTCACGGCGAGACACTAATAATTGTCTATGCCCACTCTCGTTTAGGGCGAGCTGAAAATAGGAATAACCAAGCAAGCCCCAGCTCAACCAAGGAAAATCAGCCCCTTGTAAGCTCGAAAGCTTCAACACCATGAGCACTTCCTTTTTGACTTCGCGATACCTTCTTCGCATCTCTCAAGCCGTTTTGCACCGCTCATATTCATATAGCAGAAGGATGCTGCTTGGTTGCCTTGTCAAATTCTTGGACACTCAAAATCCAATCCAGGACAGGGATCTTTTATAGGATCGATGTTCTTGCTCTTCTCGCCTTTTGTGTCGTCTGGTCCCAGCGAGATTGATGTGGGCTTGGCATGCGCAGCTGTGAAGGGTCCCCACATGCAAAAGTGGGAAGGAAAGCAAGCTGCACGGTCTCACGGCATCCTGGCGAATCAGCGGGAGGGGATCGATGGACCCCTTTTGGGGAGGATTTGGGTTCCGTTTTGGCTTCGAGGTTGGTTCCGTTTCGTGATGTCTTTTCTTCTATCTTCCCGATCAATGAAGTAATGTACTGGTCTTGGTTCATGACATGAGGAGCAAGATACGGGTGTTTATGTTGAGGTATTACTCCGAACGAACAGTCCAGACTTTGAGGTTTCCCATAACCCCATTCAGCCAGCGCCACCCACAAGTCCTGCAAGACCGCTGGGAAACACAGCGAGAAAAGGGAGCAAGTCATCTCCATCAAGCCTGTCAAGCAGCACAGAAACTGTGCCGCATCTCACTTGCAGCTGTGCCGTTCAATTCGTTCGCCGACTGTTTTTTTTTGGGGCTGAGAAGACCCAAAGAGTGGGGGAGGTTACACGAGATCATGGAAGGTTGTTTAAAGGGTTCTCCGTTACAGTAACGAACTGACGTCCATTATAGTGTGGCTGAGCACCACATGGCCAACCAACCACAACCCACATCCTGAACGTGCATATCTTCAAGACTTCACTTCACTTGATATGTAGTATCTCATCGCCAGCAGATCTCTTTCTCTCAATACTTGAATCTGTACAGTAAACTTGCCTACCTATTACGTAGAGCTACCCATTTCGCTTTCCATGTTTCATTGATTCTGCTTTGGAAAAAGAAAAAAAAAAAAAGACTAGTACCACGAGAACCACGCGGACAACAGAACGGGGTATGAGCCTTCATAGGCTGTTCTTCCTCCACCTTCCTCTAATGACAACTTCCTCCCCTCGTATCATAACCGTTGTCTGCTAACATACCTCTTCGCTTCTTTCCTTCCTTGAATACTCCGACGGCAAAAATAAGAGATGATGCATACTTCCAAGTGCTCATGTTGTTCACAAGCCCCGACAAGACCAAGAACCGGCCCTTCCAGTAATCCGGTCACCCATCCATTCCGTTCTCATCACCAAGCCGACGTCCTCCGTTGCGTATCATTTCGCTGCTGGCCTTGTTGGCGATTGCGATCTGGTGGTTTTCGACCAAACAAGGGAATGTGATCATCGTATTGCTCTTGAGCTGAAGAAGATCGCCAGTTTGCGGAAGACATGGAGCGAGTTGGATTTGTATTTCGATTTATGCGAAAAGGCAACCCGCCCGGCGTGCGAGGTTGTCGAACTGGGTATATTGGCGTTCGAGTAGATGTTCTCCAATCAGTTGCAGATGAGACGCGACTATGATTCCCACCAGTCAAAGTAGTATCTGGGTTATTTTGACCTCGAGACGCAGGTGTATTTGATTGTGATGAGGATCCCCAGGTGGTACCAATTCCTCGAGTAAGAGACGACGTCGTACGGTTCTGATTTCTGCTATAAGAACCAGCATCCCGACTGAATTCTGGTTGAAAAGTAGATGCAGTGGGTGGCAGCGAGGTAAGCCAGCTGTCACTGGATGCGTAACCACCTGATTGATCTCGTCCCATAACAGACTCCGAACGCGACACCCGACGAGAAAATTCATCACCCCTGGACTGCTTGTCTGAACCCATGCCCCTACTGTTTTGAGACTCATCATCCCACGGAGCCCGTGTTCGTTGCTTGAGTCTTTCGGCTTCCACTTCTGACTTTGCCTGCGCCCTCGTTCTTGCATCATGACCCTTTTGCAAAAATGTTTGAAGTCCACTCCAATCAATGGCTGACGTATGCCCAAGCGGTTGCGATACAGCTCTCCGCTCTGACGAATGCGATTCTTTATCTTCCTATGATCTGACATTAAATGAACCTGAACCGACAATCGGGCTGCCAATATCGCCGGGATGTTTCATGGGGCGGAATGAAGCCCGTGAAGCGTCATCGTCCGGAATGTACCGAATGAGCGGAGCTCCACCTGACGATGAGAGGTTTCGCACTATGAAACTTCCTCCACCGTTGGATGGGTTTCCTTCTGTGTCGCAAATGTCGAGAACTTCCTTCTCGTTGCCTGTCATGTGCTTCATGCGCACCATGATTTCTCCCAGCGGGATGAACCCATCGTAACCCGAGCTACTACCGGCACCGAGCTCCTCACACACACTGCAAAGCGCCTTGCGAAGTGTCACCGACCACGGAGCACTACGCTCCACGATAGATGGGTTTCGGCCCATAATTCCTGGCGGTGCTGCCTGGCTCCACGGACCGTGATGCGAAGATGACGGGAATCCCGGAGGCGCTGGTACGAATGGGTTGTGCTGGAGAGGAGGTGCTGGATTCCATGGGTTATTCTGGTGTGGCAGTGGAAAGCTGGGTTCAATTCCAAACGGTCCACCGCCAAAACCAGGTGCATTTCGAACCCCGGGTGTAGACGTCCCAAGCAGACCAAAATGTGGCCGGGCAGAAAAGTCTTGTGGAGCGTCATCTTCAAGCAGTGCACTGCTTCCCAGATGAACTTCTTCCGACTTATCGTTTCCGTTCATCGAGGAGTCGGGTGAGCGTCGCTGGCCGTGGACCACGCTGGCGGGCCTTCCTATGGGCGTCGGACGGCTGATAGGTTGACCTGAAGAGCCCACATGCCCGGCGTCGAAGCTACCGGAGCCCTGGCGAGTGTGAGACGACCCGCTATCTTTGCCCAACAATGAACTCAATCCACCAGGCAAGCTTGCAAAGCTCGATACCGGTGAGTCCATGGGCCCTGGAAATCCAGGTGGATGGATCGGCATAGTCCGTCCGCCCAAAGCCGTAGAAAACCCCGGTGGCGCCGCCATCATACCCGGTGCCACTCTGTTAAAGCTGTTGGCAGGGTTATAGAAGGGGGGATACTGAGGCTGCATGTGATTGCCGAACCCAGGCGGAGGCTGAGGAGTTGGCTGGAATGGCATGTTCATCGAGGGACCAGCAAATGGATTTGGCTGTGACTGAACCGGTTTAAGTCCAGTATTGACGCTTGTTGAGGGCGCGGGTGACGGTATATGTACCCCGCCGCCCTGTGTTCCGCCCACAGCAATCCCAGACTTACTGGGTGGCTTCATAGGGCCAGGACTGGTATGAACTGGTGTTAGTGTGTGAGGAGAAACGTTCTGACTGGCGACTGATCCCGGCTGAGAGCTTGACCCAGAAGACGTATTGGCGCCATCTTGCTGGTGTGTCTGACGATTGGGACCGGGGGCTGGCGCTATTGGAAACGCCGGAGTGGCAACCGGAATGACCGGCGAGGCGTACGCTGCAGGTTGCTGCGGTAGGGCTGGTACTGCTGCAGCAGGCACGGAGGCTTGAGCCGGCTGGGCTGGCTGAGCAGGCCTGTTAGGAAGAGTGATGGGCGCAGGAGGTGCAGCCTTTGCGAGACTCGCAGCCTTCTGAGCTGCTCGATTTTCCTGCTTCGACTTCTCCTTAGCCGCCTTCGCAGCCTCCATCTCGGCTTTGGCTTTGGCCTCCCTTTCCTTCTTCTCGCGTTCCTGCTGCTCCTTTTGTTCCCTTGCCTCCCGTTCCCTTTGCTCCCGGGCCTCCTTCTCCTTGAGGCGTGCTTCTTCACGGGCCTTCTTCTCCCGCTCTTTAGCCTCTCGTGCTTTGCGCTCGTTCTCCTCCCGCTCATGATTGCGTCTCTGGCGTTCGGCCTCCTTGCGCTTTCGTTCCTCTTCCTCCGCCTTCCTCTGAGCCTCCTTCTGCCTCCGCTTTTCCTCCTCTCTTTGCCGTTTCAGCTCCTTTTGCCGGGCTTCCTCAGCCTTCTTCGCTTTCTCCTCAGCTAACCTTTCCTCTTCACGGCGGGCCTTCTCTTCTGCTTGCTGCTCCTTCTTCCTCGCCTGCCGCTCCTTCTTCTTCTGGGCTTCCTTCTGCTTTTTGATCTGCTTTTCCTGGGTCCGCCTTTGCTCGTCATCAATTTCCTCAATAAGCATTCGTTGACGTTCGCCGGCAACTTTCTCACGGTACGCAGTAAGCACCCGTTGCTCAAACATTCTAGCAGCGAAGATCTGAAACATGCGGCGTCCTTCTTCCATGCGCTGCTCCTCGGTCATGGTCTCCTAAACGACAGATTAATGGCTGAACACTCTGCAAGATGGTGTGACCCGTAGAGCCCATACCTCTTCAACTTCACTGTCGTACCCGTCTTCCTCATCCTCATCTTCGTCCTCGTAGTCGTCGTCGTATTCGTCGTCGTCGTCGACCTCATCATCGGCCCCGGCGTGAAAATGGGCATTGCGGTCGCCATTGGAGTGAGGAAAGGGGCTGCTGAATTGCTCCCTCGCATCCTCCTCGCGCGCCATGCGCCGCTCGGCGAGCTGCTCCATCATTTCGATGAACTTTTTGCCGTCATTCTTCAGCAGGTCGTCGGCAACGGTTAGGATCCCGCCTAAAGAAGATGAGCCATAAGCGTTATTGCTAGTCCCCGGAGAGGGAATACTCTGTAGAAAAGACGGAAGAATGGGGAATCTGTCCCTACCCTGCACAGTCAGGCTATTTCCGAAATTTAAAAAGTCTGCCGGGTAGTCGGACCGGTGCAGTTCTTCTGAAGGCTCATCATCACTGTAGTCATCCTCCTCTTGCTCATCCTCGCTGTACTCCTCCTCGACGTCATCCTCCTCGTCATCTTCTTCGGCGCCATGGTCGATTATTTGCCCATGTGATGGTTGGTGGTGACTTGAAAAGCTTGTCGGGAGGCCACGCGGGTGCATGCCGGTCATCGAGCTGAAAGAGGTGCGTCGCCCCAGCATAGGAGGCGCTTCGCCCTGGTTGGGATGGTTTGCGTACTGTTCCAACTCGAGGTAGTAAGCATCATAAAGCCCTTCCAACTCCTCTTCGATGGCCGTCCGCTTCCTTCCGCATACAGTGCAACTGCATGTGTGCTTCTGCTGCTCCTTCATCTTCTTAAGAACCGCGTTCTTCTCCACCTTGACCAGATTTTTGCGTTCTCCTTCACTCAGGCCCAGCCAGAATTCTTTGATGCGTTCCCTCTCTTCCTGAGAGCTGGTATTCCATATCTTTTCCTTGGATATACCCGAGCGCTGCTGCTGAGACATATGAGGCGCAGAGACGAAGGCGTCATGGTGAGGACTGTTTGGGGTTTCAGCAGCATTTTGACCAGCGTTGCCCTTTTTCTTCTTTCGCTTGGACTTTTTGGAATTTGTAGACGCCCCTTGCGCAAAACCGTTTCCGTGAATATTCGAATTCCGTGAATCTTCGGGATGCTCGTCGTGGCTGTCGTAGTGATCGGCCTCCGTGGATTGCTGCGCATTTGACGGAGAAGGGCTTGGGATCCCATTCGGGGGTGCTAAGTTGGTTAGGCCCTGCGTGGCAGCCGCTTTTGCCGCAGCCTTTTGGCGCCTCTTTGCCTTTTTCTTGTTGACCGGTTGCACTTGTGCCTCCACCTGACCTTGCCCATGACTTTGTGTATGCGAGTTAGACGCCGATTGCGGACCGGAAGCGGCGTTCGCACCGGAGGTTGTCGGGGACGGCTGGGCCGAGTCGGCTGGGGTTGAGCCCTTGGGAACCGTGATGAACTTGGACCCATCCTTGTTTGTGTATTTGGCCGTGGCCTTGGGCGACTGCGGGGTTGGGGGCGGCGGTGGCACCGAAGGGTGACGACTGTTGCCCTTCATGGTTTACTCTGGATATCGAAAACGGACGGCGCGAGTAGGTTCGACAATCGAGCACATGCAGTATCTTGCGTCGGTATCGGAGAGGCAGGGGGTCTGGCCGAGAACTATCAAGACGAGGGCAAAGTAAGCTCCGAGCTAAGAGATGTGATGAGGCGGCTGGGCCACGGCACGACAAGATCGGCTAATCGGGTGGGTAGCAGGATGATTGAATGGGATAATATTCTGGGTAAGAAGACGTGAAGCTAAGCACGCAGCTCGCGAGGATAGAGCAACGGCAGTTGAGAGCTGTCACGGTCGTGGTGGTTGGAAAAGAATGGAATGTAAAAGCGAGTTTCCGGTTCGAGCTTGAGGCCGAGTGGGCTGGTGTGGTGGTGGGTGTGACTGAACGTTGGGAGGGGTTGATGTACCACCGCTAGCTCAAGTAGCAATGATGTACCTCGTCGCTGTCGCAGTCTTGGCCTGGGAGAGGCGCGAAGGGAGGCTCGCCAGGTGTTGTCGATGTTGGAAAGAGGGACGAGTAGGTAGCTGAAGGGAGGTGCATGGGGAAAGAGATATGATGCGATCCGACGAGTGATCAGCAACTTGGGGAACCAGGCGAGACTCACCTGAGAGACAACAGTAATGGAGAGGGTGGTTAATTAGCGACAGGCACAGGGCAGCCCGCTACCACTACCAGGAGCAGGAAGGCGCGCGTTTAGGTAAAAGAAGCGGCAGCGCAAGTGGCGTCGTCGTCGTCGGGATAGTAAGATGGATGTGTACCTGTCTGTAGTCAGGTGCCAGGGGGAAAGAAGGACAGCCTCGTTCAATCACGATCATGAACAAGCTAAAGGCTGGAGGAAGGCGACCAAGAGGAAGTGGAGGTTATAGGTGGTACCTGTCGTTGTTAGGATAAGGCAAGGTCAGGTCAGGTAGAAGTCAACGGGTTCGAAAGGCAGTTGGAGCAGCAACGAGCAGCTACCAGGGCCTGGAGTCGATGCGATTGGAAGTGAAAGTGGAAACGCGGCACCGGCAACTGAGAAATGATGCACGGCCAGTGGAAAGTCAAAGTGGATTGGGCGAGTGCGGGCGGGCAGAGCGGGCACCTCAGGGTCCGAGTCGGCAGGCAGCCCGCCTTCCATCCACTTTCCCCTCAGCGAACTGAATGCCAGTGTGGCCCCTTCTCTCTTTCTTCTTGTCTGCTCCAGTGTGCTGTTCGGATGTTAGGTTTGAAGACGCCGCTTCCCTGCTGCTACGTCGCGTCAGGGCTCTTGGTTCCAGTTGCCGGTGTCTTGTCTGGGCTTCACAAGCTGGGTCGGGTGGGCTGAAATGATTTCTCGGCTTTCCTCATTTCAATTCAGAGTTCAGTGTCTTGGACCCCACATTATCCCGCACCATCCACAATGACAACGATCCCCAGATTTCATTGGTGAGCCACAGCGAGGCTGACCATCACGTGCTGTAAGCTTCAAAAAGGAATCGGGCCCCTGATGACGCTCGTCAAATGACGCTCGATCCTTTGAATTTCCACACCTGCGCTAGCGACCTTCTTTATCGATAAGCCGACTGTGACCAGTGACCTGAACTGAAGCTATCACATCGGACAATTCCATCATTTGAAATACGCTTCCGTGGAATTCCATATCGGCTACTCCTGTACAATGCTCTGGAAAGATGAGTTGTTACCCACCCGTTCTTCGCGCTGCTTCAACCGGGTGAAAAATGATCACTACTCAAATTCATCCGGTATTTAGTGTGGCCTTACCTACCACACCTTCACTTCAGGCCCCATCTCGAGAAGGGAGCTAGAGACTACTGGTAGCGGCACGAATGACAGTATATCGAGATACTCCACCACGGTTCTTTTATCATGCAGGATATTGGGTTGTGTATGGAAGCACGTCTTGTTTACGGCAGATCGGTTGCCCTAACAACCACGACTCTGTGGCCTACCGTCGGGGGCTGTACCGGGCCCTTGAGAGCCTTCCACCTTCGCCTTGGGACACATTTTGACTTGTCTTTGGAAACGAGACTAATACTTCCTAAGGATGACATGTGTGAATAATCAGCTTCGACATATGAAGCTTCAAATTGGCAGACATGTTGGAAACCTGAACCAGCTTCAGCATCTCGAGTGTCATTGCCAAGAACAGGGTTAGGGTCACCTCATTGGTTTGTTTACTTACCCCTGAAACGTCTACTGATCTCGGAGGCCAACGACGATGAGGACGAGAAGCCGTTTATTCGTGTTTCAGTATCCTGCCGTGAATGTGAATACCCTTGAAATGGCCCAATGATATTATTGAAGGCAACTGAGCTAGGGGCAGTCTATCTTACACATCATGACCAAGACATTATCCCGAACCCATGACAGCCGTAGAGGTACTCACCACAAATGTGATAAGGTGAGCCTTCATAGTCCGGCATGATTCCGGAGATGCTGGGGGCGCGAAAAGCTGTCTTCCACTTCGTATACCTATACGATCGGGTTGGCCGTTCTCTAGGCCGGCTACCGTATCCCAAGATAGGGTACATTGTGGGCAAAGGGGAGTGAAGGCATAAAATTCAGCTGGTTTATCGTGCTTATCCAACGGAACTCTTTCCCGGAAAGGGACAACAGACCAGGACCTCAAAGGGCACATTCCATACCCCAGATAATAACTTGATCATGATTGGGAGTAAGCTGCCGGCAATCGTCGTCTTGGAAACCATCATGTTGGGTTCTCGATGCTGGGCTCCGAGAGAGTGGGTAGTGGGCAGTGAAGCGGCTCGCGGATCGCTTCAGCCCCGAGCCTCAGGGGGCCCGTTCGGATCGGATGTATTAATTAGTGCACAGCCTCAGCACCGTTTTAGCCTTGAACGTCGTCCTGACCTATCATAAACGCTCATTGCGCCCTGACATGCCTCACATTCGAGCAGCGAGCGACCGTTTATGGCTGTGATGACAAGCACAAGCTAAACAGTGGAAAGCGGCCCACCCGTCAACACGAGGTAGGACCGCTCTTTTTTTGTATCTTGCCAGCATCCCGCATGGGGAAAAGAGTGACGTCCCATCACATCATGGGAGAGTTTCGTGAGAGGCAGAGGAAGACTGCGCAAGCTCAAAGTATTGTTAGTGGTTGATAGAAGCGAAGGTAGGACAATGGTAGGACTTGTGCAACAGCCAGCTCAGAACAACTCCCACAAGAACTGGCTGAACTGGCTGTTGTTCTGTGAAATTCGTCAATGTCATCCTGAAAAGGGAAACCAAGAAAGCAATCAGGGGCCCCTGGATCGGTCAAGTTGGTGGAGCCACACACCAAGAATCGCTACATTGAACAAATCTGATGCGCTGTGCCTGGGAGTCGCCGAGTCGAGGATTTGTGTGTGTGTCTCCCAAACGTCCCCAATCGTCACCGTCGCGCCGACAGGGATTGGGCCAATTCCAAACCAGGTAACACCCCAGCCGGCCGAAGACGAGCTTTTTGACGAGTTTTGACGAGCCTGTCGGTCACTGTGATGTTGACTGTGTTTGTTGCTGGCAAAGTGGATGAGTTTAATAAAGCTGAAGTCGTCGCTGTTTGGCCAGGCAAAGGGAGAACATCTTGGTACTATCCTCAGATGTCGTTAGTGATTGGTGTCATGAATCCGTACATATCGTTGAAAAGACCAAAGACTCGGAGTGAGTGAGAGAATGAGAGAAAAAGTGAGAAGAGTCAAAATCACTGCAGTTGGAGACGGAGTTGGAGAACCCAGTCCAGGTACCGTTGGAGGTCCGGCGTTTTGATCCGTCCAGTCCTCGTGTTTATGTAAGCCGCCGTAATTCCTCCCATCACTGCAGTTTCCTCCTCCGTTCAATCCCAATGGAACTGCGGAAACTCCTTCATAGCGAGAAGCACCCCCTCCCCCCCCCCCCCCCGTCTTTGATCAGCAGCTATCAACCGTTGTTTTCCCCTCAAAATTTCCCACGAAACCAACATCACAGGTCCAAGTCCAGGATTCCAGGCAACTAGTCCACGGCCAATTCCACTTTTGTTCCATATTGTTGCGGACTCCTCGAACGAGTCCACGAATACTTCCCCTTGATTCTCCTGGTTGTGCGGCACCTTCTCTGTTATTGCTGTAGCTGCCTTATCACCGGGGTTACCAGGAACGAAGCACTGACACACTGCACGCTGCAGTGGTCCTGCTACATACCGCTATCTTGACTCCCGCTCCGCTAGCCGTGTTGAGGTTTCGCGCGCGACTTCCACTTCCACTTCCACTTCCACTGCAGTTCCAGGTCCAGGTCCAGTTCCAGTCCCGGTCCTTTCATTCTAACCCAACCGCACCGTCACTTTTTTCGACTTTTCCACCTTTTTCACCTCGTCTCCAATTGCTCATCGCATCAATCCCACCTGTTCATCCAATTCCGCCGTCAACGCAATTCAACGCTCCCGCTCTACCACTTTGCCGCTTCAATTGCTCGTCTGCCTCTTGGCCTCTTGCAAAGCCTACCTTACTGGTACCTCCAGGTTGACCGCCCCTCGAACGCATCTGCTCGTACCTTTTGATCCGACATCACTCTCGACCAACCCCTCTCACATTTCAACTGCACATACAGTTGCAACGGCGACGACTCCAATCCCCGAACGGAATATCC
This sequence comes from Sordaria brevicollis, assembly GCA_033439795.1. Lineage (NCBI taxonomy): Eukaryota > Fungi > Ascomycota > Sordariomycetes > Sordariales > Sordariaceae > Sordaria > Sordaria brevicollis. The sequence goes on from JAUTDP010000006.1 coordinate 1,476,773, forward strand.
CGATAGATCTCCATCGACAGCAATTCGAACTTGAACTTCGCAATAGCATCGCCTACCAAACACCACCGACAGCCCAGAGACCCAGGGGGCTCGAGGTCCTCTCAGGCTAAGAGAGCTTGGTTTGGACAAACACAAGGTTCAGGACATACAGCCATTACCCAAAATGGCATCAGGCAGCCCTCAGAATGTCATCCGCAGGTAAGCTAGCATCTATCCTGCTTGGGTTTGGCGATTCCGGAATCAATGGAGAACTACGGGACCGAATCAGTCCGATCCAGGGCTTTTCGAGTGACTGATTTGGAACACCAAAACACCTTCCCCGCCGTTGTGCTGCACCAGCCTCCAGAACAGACAGACCAACAACTCGTTGCCGCGCCAATCCGCAGACGCTAACCCTCCGTGTGATTTAGGAAACTCGTCATCATCGGCGACGGTGCTTGCGGAAAAACCAGTTTGTTGAGCGTCTTTACCTTGGGTTTCTTCCCAGCTGTAAGTTACTATACTCGATCCCGCATACACTTCTGCGTTTTCTTTCGTCTGTACTTTAAGAACTCGTGGCTAACCTTTATTTGCGCGGGAACAGACATATGTGAGTAAATCCGCCGGTGAAACATGCGCGGCACGGGCCTTCGGTGTCCCCGTGCCCAAAATCTCCTGTGCTCTTGCGCACATCGCATCAAGAGCCTCCCAGATACACACGTCTCAGGCCTGCTATCCATGTTCTCGTTGAACTAACCGAGCTTAAATCACCAGATTCCTACCGTATTCGAGAACTACGTGACCGACTGCCGAGTAGATGGCAAGTCGGTTCAGCTAGCGCTATGGGATACAGCCGGACAAGAAGACTACGAACGATTACGACCACTAGCATACTCCAAGGCGCATGTCATTCTAATAGGGTTTTCTGTTGACACGCCAGATTCTTTGGACAACGTGAAACACAAGGTAAGTGACTTGGGCGACGCATTGTGGCGAGGAGCAAACGTCGCAGGGCAGGCTGCTAATCATCATCTCAAACAGTGGGTCACCGAGGCCAATGAAAGGTGTCCCAATGTTCCCATCATTTTGGTCGGTCTCAAGAAGGATCTGAGGGGCGATCCAGTTGCCATCGAAGAAATGCGAAAGCGATCCCAACGATTCGTAATGGAGGACGAAGGCCAAAGGATAGCGAAGGAGATCGGCGCTCGAAAGTACCTCGAATGTTCCAGTCTTACTGGAGAAGGAGTCGACGACGTATTCGAAGCAGCCACGCGAGCGGCGCTGCTAACGTTTGAGAAGAAGGAAGGAAGCGGCTGCTGCGTGATTCTATGAGAAGCGAGGGATAAGGTCGATTCACAGCCTGTTCGTTGCCATCCTTTCGGGACGATTGAGCGCCAGAACCCGATAACATGACCTGCTACGGCTGAGATGAGCAATTTCGGTTTTCGAATGTCTGGGTGATTGGACATATGGCTTCACCCCATGGAACGACACTGGGAATAAAGCAGTCCGTGATACTCCCAGGCTTCCAGTTTGGCTCTGAAGAAAAGAGCAGGGACATGCATATATTCGGTTGAAGGGCTTCAGTCTGAACTCTTCGCAACTCGGCACACGCACATGGGCTCTCCGAAATGTTTACGCCGACCTGACAGATCTGACTTCACGTCATACTCTCACCACATCAACCTTGCTCCTCAACGTGGTATCGAATGTCAGGATGATAAGATGAACATAATGATCCACATGGGGTTCATTCTCATCCACCCTGATAGGGCAGGAGTGAAGAACACGGCATACGAGGAACTCGTTCAGCCCTGTTCTCAGACATATCTTATGTATTAATACGGCTTTAGACTTTCTTTCGATTGTCAGGTTTTCCATCTGTCAACTAACCAAGCAGCGAGTTCGGATGACTTTGGCAGCACGTTGTCGGTAACGCATGTTCTACCTCGTGGGTTCACATCTCACGTCCTGAGCACTATTCCATTTGCGTCTTGCGGGGAAATATGGCATTATCTGTGTTATTTTGGGTGTCAAAAAGGCAAAGAGAGAGGTGCCAATGGGAATTTATCTTGACTTTCCTATTTGAATATCTAACACTCGCGGAAAACTTGTGCAAAATAACCGGAGTAGCCACTGGTGGCAGGCTGAAAGGGGGGGTAGGGTGATGAGGAGAGGACTACGGTCATTAAGGATGGAGGCAACCATTGTTTTTATTACTCGGACGTATCCAATCACGGAACAATGAGTTACAAGGAAGATAGAACTGCTGGCCAGATACCTAATCTATGACTCGAAACTCCTTCTCTTGATTACGTATGTATAGATTAACTTGAGGTCGTGAGTGAAGCGTGAGCCGAAACTTGCATAGCTTTGTGGTGAGATGCCAATGCGACATTCCGTGCACTGACAAGTGAGAATCATCAAAGAAAAGTGGCCGTGAATGCCATGGGAATACAACATATACTCCGAGATTCATAAAGAGGACGTCCTGTAGTGTAGCCATGTGCCTGTATTTCCTTTCCTACCATGCAAGATCCTTATACAAATACAAATACACGCGGTAGCAGGCACATAGCTTAGTAGTCCCGCTTTGCCGTCCTCCCCTCAACCATCTTCGAACAAGAGCATGATGCACCGGTCACCGGGTTTCGTCCTTTCAGGAAACCACCGAGCTTGCGGTCTCGGGATTCTCATACCCGGCATGAGCCTTGCCCTTTGGTTTTGTCCTTTCCTCGGGCTTCGACCTCTCCTCAGACTCCCCTCAATCCCAAAACCGCAGGTGGACATCGCCTAACCACAGCCCAGAAGCCAAAATCTCGGCCAGAAATCTGACCAGAAACCCCGTGTAAAAAAAAACCTTGGAATTTGTGCCCCATCCCTACTCGTACAACCAACTCAAAATGTCCTTTTTCTTTGGTCCCTGCTCCCTCCCATTCCACCTTGTCGCTTTCCTCGAGATTTTTTACATCTTTCTGGTTCTTTTGCCCATTCTCCTTATCGGTTATATATTTCATTTCCTTCCTTCCAAAGAAATACCCCCCAATTTACCGCGTCCACTCATGATTCCACGCCTGCTTCGCCGGCGTCTCCACCAGCGCCCTACCAGCATACTCAATCGGGATGCTCTTGAACCCATAAACGCCATGCTTCTGCATCGCAATGCGATACAAGTATCCCGTCTCCCTCGTTCCGGGTCCCTCGGTGTTGCGCAGCTCCTCGCACGCGTTCGACATGCTCTGGTACTGCTGCATCAGGATGCGCTCGCGCTGCTCGCGCTGCTGGCGGCGGAACAAAAGCCAGGCGCGGTGGATTGTCCAGTGCCTCAGGTAGCGGTTACGACCGAAGCGCAAGGGGGGAGGAATACGCTTGGGGGACAGGACGGCGAAGTGACGGAGGATGTTGATGATGCGCGGGTCCATTTGCTTGGGGCCCTTGTTCTTCTTGCCGGTCGCGGGGCCGCGGGTGAACATACCCGGAGGAGGACCGGATTTGCCGCCCTTGGAGGCGTAGGAGGCGGTTTGCTGTTGTTGGAGACCGGTCACGGCGACGACGGGCGAGGGCTTGGTGAGGAGGGATGATGGTGAGGGACGGGCCGCGAAGAGGCGGGTGGCCAGGCCACGGAGGGATGTGAATGTTGAAGACATGGTTGCTGATATATCGTGTGCTTTAACTCTTGTGTTGCTCGTTCGTTTACTTGGACTTCGAAGCCTTTCTCGTGTTCTTTTTTTGTCGCGCGGCAAGGCCGTCGTGTACCCGTGGGTTCGTCTCGGTGGTTGGTTGCTAATCAAAGAAGAAGCGCTTGACGTCTGAATCGCGACTTTGAGTATTCGTCGTCGATGTTCGGCTTGTCTTCCGAGGATTCTTGTAGACTGCGACGCCTTTTCCGACGGGAGGATTTGTCGGCGACAAGGTGCTGCTCAGGGAGCTAGGAGGAGTGGGAAGAGGGTGGGGTTCCGAGGCTTGCTCCTGTTTGGGATTTCTTTCCACAATGAATCAGTAAACCCGGAAGTTCCAAGATTCGACGGAGAGAAGTGGAATTGAGGGACGGCGGCAAACGCGGCGCGGAGGGGTTCTCGGGGCGGGCAAGCCGGGTGCACGAGTGCTGCGACTGCTGCGACTGCTGCCGACTGCTGCTTCGGGGTCCGGCCGCCGAAAATCTTTATGGACCCACAACCGTGCGTTGTGATTGGCTACCATCCTCCGAGTTTCCCAAAAAGAAAATTGTGGGGTCTTACCTTGGCCTGCGTGGGCCGGACTTTGGGCTTGACAACTCCAGCCTTGTAAGTCGTGAGCTTGTTAGTAGAAGTTGTTATTTCTTTCAGAACAAAACCACCAACTCTCGACGAAGACCCACCTTGTACCACTCTTCCGGAATTGATTTATCGTCTGAAGTTTCTTCACTACCAATGATATCAAGCCAGGCCTTGATCCTGCGCCTTCTTTCAAGCGACGGCAAGTTCTTCCCTATGATGGCGGTCAGTTATGATCTCACAGGATGACGCTCCGCAAATGAGCAAAATTGGCCAAAAATACCAGGAACATCATTTTCTTTCAAAGTGGAATTTGCGGTTGGTACCAGCTCGAGGATTTCCGTAGCAATACCGAGGCATGACACACGGCAACACGCAACATCTCGGTAACTACCTATCCGGGAAGATCGAATGGAAGGAAGCAAGTACTCGAACAAAATTCATGCGGCAATAGAAAACACGGAGACTTTCCAATTTGAGGGTACCAGGCGATTTGAACGGTATGGTGCATCCAACACGAAGTAGACTTGGGAACCAAAAAGGAACGATGGCCAGTAGAGATTCAGGTAACAAGGTCACTAAGCTACTCACGCTCGTGACAATCTTTCTGAGACAGGAGGAATATTTCCACAGAAAGATACCTCGATGTATATTCATCGTTGCCAAAGAGCGAGCAGAAAAAAAGAAAAAAAAAAGAAAAAGAAAAACCAGGAATAAAAAGGTTGAATAACCAACAATTGTCACGAAGACCTGTCACTTACACTTCTTGTTTTCAGGCGTCTTCACCTTCTTGGCCACTCCTCGACGCTCGATTGGACTTCCCGTCATTGCGTCAGACATCGAGAGCGGCTTCTTGGCCGGAATTGCGGGCGCCATTGTTTGTGTCTGAGCAGATGTTGTGCAAATTATGGACGCCTCGTTCCGGTAGGTGGTTGTTGATGACAAGCTGTGTCAGGGGCGGAGATTTGGATGTGTGATGGAAGGATAGTAGCATGGAGCATGAAAGAGAGAAGAATGAGAGTCGGGATCAATGTCGAAATTTATATAACTACTTGTTCCTTGAAAATTGGAACATTTTTCATAAACTGTATCAGAAAAGAAATCAAGCGCATTGCAGCAACCGGCGATGCAGGCGCATCTGGCAGGTATCAAGTAAGCCGTACTTCTGGATCACCATGCTGCACTTTGGCATAATGTTCATGAGTGAATGTGCAATCTGTTCGGGCACCTTTGTCCCCGGTTGCAGTCCTCGGAGTTGGAACAACAACGCTTTGAAACAGCTAACCAGTCAGATTGCCCTCAACACACTTGAATTTGCTTCAATGTTCCAAGAGTTGTCAGATGCAACTTTACAATTTTCAAGCTTGCAAGTAAATCCAACGCGGAGGATGGAGACCAAGGTTCTCTAGAGAAGCCGTCTTGAATGCATGCAACTGGGAAGTTTTCACCACGAGACTGATGCAAAACATTAATATTTACGGGACGCACTTGATGCTGCAAGCCGTTGTTTCATGCAAAAATGATAGTTTTCCCTGCATCTGGCCCAATGTATGTAATCTAGTGCGGTTTTTAAGCTTCAAAGTTTATGTGCGGAGGTAAAAGTCAAGCGCAGTACACGACTCTTGTAGCTCTCTTCAGGTTCACGATCAGCCTTTGACATCCGAGTCCCATGGCGAACCACAATCCAGACGCTGTTTGGCAAAACACTGAAGAAAGAATTTGCTTCTGCGTTTTCTATGATGGTCAAGTTCTCTCAAGAGTATTATATTTCAGGAGATTGGTTTTTTTGATAGAAGAACAGAAACTGGTTCGGAAAAGCCCCATCCGCTCCTCGCCTTCCGCAAGGACACTCAGAAACAGCAGCCCAGTTGAGACAGGACAACATGTGAAGACTGACTGGAACTGATCTTTAAGTCTAAGGTGATAGGCAGTTAGAATCCGAATCTAAGGTTGAATCGAAGTTCGCGTGTATCAAAGCCTGTTTAACTCGTATTTTTCTTAACAACGATCAGAATCCAGTAGAAGCAAAACGGAAAGGATGCGCCAAATTCCATGATATGACCTTACTGAAGACTATCCAAACTTATGTTTTGGGGAAAACTCGAGAAAAATAGACGGAAGGTGAAGATGAGCTTCCTTTTTTTCCACCTTCCTCGAGGCAACAGACGCCGTTCAGTGTGTTACCTATAACGGTTGTGGATGTTCAGGGGAATCTCTCTATTGCCAAGAACAGTTCAACTTATCAGAAAAGAGAAAACCGGTTGCAATCTCCCCTTGGTTGTTATTGACTCTGATCTGTTTCGGATAAATACGATTCCTCGTTGTGTCGATGAAGGTCGCGAGTCCCAAAGGATGAAGCATATGACAACAAAGCGGAAACGTAGTGTAAGAAGCAACGAAGACTCATTTTCGATTCGTCCGGCCGTTCTTTCAGCGGATTTGAAGACGAATGTCTCATTTTGTTATTTCCAAAGCAAAGATGAGGGTTAGAATCCCGGCCCCCATCCTCCCAGCTCTCATGGCATCATGTTGATGACACCCTTGACCTCACTACCTAGAGGTAACCATTGAGCAAGCTGGTGAACTGTCTGAAACTTCAAAATCTTGCAACTGATCTGAATTGCCATATTCAGAGATTGATGCAGCTTGATGGCAATCCTTGATGCTTGGGCTGGAATTAAGAATCCTTCTAGACGGAGAGGACGTATGAGGGTTAGGGTTGGTGCCATGAAATCTTGAAAGCCACAGGCCGAATCGCTTAAACACGGCTCGCGATCCAGATCTTCGAGGTGTCGATTATCTGTAACTTCTGACGTGTTTTCGCAACTGGTTTCGTTAGCCCATTGGAGGATTGCAGTGCTACACTTAAAAACCAGGCGGAAGCCTTTGAATGATCGATTGTCAAAGTCGAGAGACAGCATCGAGATGAGTGACGTCATCTGTGTTTCCCTCAATGAGAACGGCAGAATACTCGAAATCTGAATGTCATCGATGGCTTGTTCGAGATCGAGGACGAGATTTGACAGAAACAATGGCTTGCCAAGACCGGGCGGATGACGGCCGTACTCGGCCAGGTGCGATCGTCACATGTCCGGTCCGGAGGCTGGACGGTGCGGTTAACGGCGGAGGACCCGTCCCCGTCAACCGAAATGAAACGGTCAGGTCCGATGCCAAATGAGGCGTGGATGGGCCGGCCAGATTCGCCGATCAGCGGAGGGCGGTGGACCGGAAGCGGCCCCGAACGGGGCGCTGAACCGGCCGGGGGCTCTCGCTTAAAGCGGGTTAGCCAATCATTACCACGGATTTTGCGTAAAACATCCCCACTTAAAAATTTGGACAGGCATCATTCCTCATCGACAACTCCATTGCAGTGGCATCCCGCACGACTCCAGCGAGCTTTCAGCGGAGTCCAATGCGAGTCCAGCAAGGCGACTGGGAGACCGTCCCGTCAGGTGTGAGTGTGACTCCCATTGTGATTCCTTATCTTATCACCCCACCATCGTACCGTGACTCTCGCCTCTCAGACTCCCTCCCGTCCCTTTGAATTTTGGAGATCTCTTCCTCCCGAACGCATCTCTCCTCCTTTGGAGAAGCGTTTTGGCTGTGTGCCAAATCCATCCAACAACCACCTCACCAACCTCACCAACCTCATATTTTGCGCCGTTGCGCCTCCCCCCTCCATCCTACAATGGAGTTTCTTACTCTTACGGGCGGCTCCTGCTACACGGCCTCCGAGGCCGTCAAGCTGAAGGAGCAGATCAACAAGACTGCTCCCATCAAGGTTTCGTCAGTCTCGGGCGTCTGGGTCTATTATGCGCACATCGCTGGCGATGCCAATTCCGCCCAGCAGAAGCTCGCCCAGCTTCTCCCTCTCTCCGCCGACCAGGCCGCCCCCGGTCTTACACACATTGGCTACGGGCGCAAGTGGTATGTGACTCCTCGCTACCTCTCGCCATGGAGCTCCAAGGCCACCAGCATTGCCCAGGTCTGCGGCTTCGAGAAGGAGATCCATCGCATTGAGCGTGGCCGTCTCATCCACATCGAGTTTGAGCAGCCCTTCAACGACAAGAACATCACCTTCCGCGATGTTCTGCACGACCGCATGACCGAGACCTTCTCGGCCGATTCTCCCGACCTGGTCACCATGTTTGCCGAGGGCCAGCCCCAGACTCTGGAAGTCGTCGACATCTTCGCCCCCGGCAAGGACCCTCTTCAGGTCCTCCAAGAATACAACAAAGAGCGTGGCTTGGCGCTTGACCAGTCCGAGATCGAGTATCTGGTCGAGAAGTTCACCCAGCTCGGTCGCCCCCCTCACGATGTTGAGCTCTTCATGTTTGCTCAGGTCAACTCCGAGCACTGCCGTCACAAGCAGTTTAATGCCAACTGGACCATCGATGGCTTCTCCAAGGGCAAAAGTCTCTTTGAGATGATCAGAAACACCCACAAGGTCACTCCCGACTTCACTGTCTCGGCTTACAGCGACAACGCTGCCGTCATGGAGGGTGACCACGTCAACTTCTGGTCTCCCGACTACTCGACCGGCTCTTGGAAGCTGAACAAGGAATTGATTCACGTCCTGGCCAAGGTCGAGACACACAACCATCCCACTGCTATTGCGCCCTTCCCCGGTGCCGCCACTGGCTCTGGTGGTGAGATCCGTGATGAGGGTGCTGTTGGCAGAGGTTCCATGCCCAAGGCTGGTCTTTGCGGCTTCTGGGTCTCTGACCTGCACATCCCCGATCACACTGCTCCTTGGGAGATCGATGTCGGTCGCCCGGCTCACTATGCCAGCCCTCTTGATATCATGCTGGAGGCCCCTATTGGTAGCGCCCGCTTCAACAACGAGTTCGGCCGTCCCTGCCTTACTGGTACCTTCCGCACTCTCCTTACCGCCGATGACACCAAGGCCGAGGGCGAGTTCCGCGGTTACCACAAGCCCATCATGATTGCTGGTGGTGTTGGTACCGTCAGAGAGAAGCATGCCCTCAAAAACCCATCCGACGTTCAGGAGGGCGCCCACGTCATTGTTCTTGGTGGCCCTGCCATGCTCATCGGTTTGGGCGGTGGTGCCGCTTCAAGCAACGATTCTGGCGAGGGTAACGCCGAGCTTGATTTCGACAGTGTTCAGCGCGGCAACCCCGAAATGGAGAGACGTGCTCAGATGGTCATCAACACATGCGTTGCTCTTGGCATCCAAAACCCTATCGCCATGATCCATGATGTGGGTGCTGGCGGTCTTTCCAACGCCTTGCCAGAACTTGTCAAGGATGCTGGCTTCGGTGGCAGATTCGAGCTTCGCGAGGTCGAGTGCGTCGACAAGAGCATGAGCCCTCTTCAGATCTGGTGTAACGAGGCCCAGGAGCGTTACGTCTTGCTCGTCAACCCCGAGGGCATGGAGCGCTTCACCAGCATTTGCCGTAAGTTTATACGTCCGACTGCTTTCTCTGTTTGGTGATTCTGACAATGTGTACAGGGAGAGAACGTTGCGGCTTCTCTGACGTCGGAACCGTCATCACCAAGGAGGCTGATGGCGTCTCCAAGCTCATCTTGAGCGACAAGCACTCCAACGAGTACCCCCGTCCTATTGATGTCCCTATGGATGTCCTCTTCCCCAAGGGACGTAAGCTCGAACGCATTGTTTCCTCTAAGAAGCCCCAGTGGCCCGCTTTCAACCCTGTTGCCAGCCTGAAGGAGGCCTTTGGCGACTCTACCAGTGACGAGGATCTTCTCAGGCAAGCTGTCCAGCGTGTCTTCTGGCTGCCATCTGTTGGCTCCAAGTCCTTCCTTATCACCATCGGTGACCGCACTGTCGGTGGTCTCACTGTCCGTGATCAGATGGTTGGTCCTTGGCAGGTTCCTGTCGCCGATGTTGCTGTTACCCTTGCTTCGTTCGGCCTCAATGCCGTCAAGGGTGGTGAGGCCATGGCTATGGGCGAGAAGCCTACTCTTGCTCTCATTTCTCCTGCTGCTTCCGCCAGGATGGCCGTTGCCGAAAGTTTGTTGAACCTCGGTGCTGCCGACATCAAGGCCGGTGCTCAGCGTGGTGATCTCAGGCGTGTCAAGCTCTCCGCCAACTGGATGGCCGCTGTCAACCACCCCGGTGAGGGTGCCGCTCTCTACGAGGCCGTCGAGGCTATCGGTATGGAGATGTGCCCTGAGCTCGGCATCAGCATTCCTGTCGGAAAGGACTCGACTTCCATGAAGGCCTCCTGGAAGGATGGCGATGTCAAGAAGAGCGTCACTGCTCCTGTCTCCGTCGTTATCTCTGCCTTCACCACTGTTGAGGATGTTCGCAGGACCTGGACTCCTCAGCTCCGCCGCGTGGAGGAAGTTGGCGAGACTGTTCTTCTGTTCGTCGACTTGGCCAAGGGCTTCCAGGCTCTTGGTGGCTCTGCCCTTGCCCAGTCCTTCGGCGCCATCGGCAACGAGGCCCCTGACGTGCGCGATGTCGATCTCCTCAAGGATTACTTCGATGCTCTTGCTCAGCTTCACGAGAGCGGCGTTGTCCTTGCCTACCACGATAGGTCTGACGGTGGTTTGATCACCACTGTTGCCGAGATGATGTTCGCCGGTCGCTGCGGCGTTGACTTGACCTTGGACGGTGTCTCCAAGTCCGGAAGCCTGGCCGACCTCACCGACGCGCTCTTCAACGAGGAGCTTGGTGCCGTCTTTCAGGTCCGCGCCGAGGATGAGATCAACTTCAAGCGCTGCTTCGCCACTTGCGGTCCTCCTGCTGGCCTGATCCGCAAGATCGGTGTCGTTCTGCCCACTGCCAAGCAGACACTCGCCATTCGCTACGGCGAGGGCAAGCCCTTCGTCACTCTTGACCGGGCTGAGATGCAGCAGTGGTGGAGCAAGACCTCGTACGAGATGCAGAAGCTCAGAGACACTCCCGCGTGCGCTGACTCCGAGTATGCTGCTATCGCCGACTCCCAGGATCCTGGTCTCTCCTACACCCTCACCTACTCTCCCGCCGAGAACATCGTTCCCTTCACTGCCTCCATCACTGGCTTCTTCGGCAAGACGCCCCGCGTCGCTATTCTCAGAGAGCAGGGTGTCAACGGCTACGCCGAGATGGCTTTCGCCTTCCGCGCCGCTGGCTTCGACGCCGTCGATGTGCACATGACCGACATCATCAACGGCCGCTCTCTCGCTGACTTCGTTGGTCTCGCCGCCTGCGGTGGCTTCTCGTACGGTGACGTCCTCGGCGCCGGCCAGGGTTGGGCCAAGTCCATCCTCCTGCACGAGAAGGCACGTGCTGAGCTCGAGGCCTTCTTCAACCGCAAGGACACCTTCTCCTTGGGTGTTTGCAACGGCTGCCAGATGCTGTCCCGTCTCCGGTCGCTTATTCCTGGCGCCGAGCACTTCCCCACTTTCGTGCAGAACGCGTCGGCCCAGTTCGAGGCCCGCTACAGCATGGTCAAGATCGAGGAAGGCGAGGCCAGCAAGAACTCGGTCTTCTTCAACGGCATGGGCGGCTCCAGCCTCCCCATCGTCGTCTCCCACGGCGAGGGCCGCGCCGAGTTCGACTCGCAAGCCGACTTCCAGGCGCTCACCGAGCAGGCCGGTATCCCCATCCGCTACGTTGACAACCGCCTCAACGTCACGGAGGAGTACCCCTTCAACCCCAACGGCAGCCCAGCGGGTATTGCTGGTGTGGCCAGCAAGGACGGCCGCGTCCTGGCCATGATGCCTCATCCTGAGAGAACCATCATGGCTGATGTGACGAGCTATGCTCCTGCTGATCAGCTTGCCCAGTGGGGCGAGTTCGGCCCTTGGTTGAGGATGTTCAGGAGCGCTCGTCGCTGGGTTGGTTAAGCGGAGATGTGTTATGAGGTGAGATGAAAACAGATGAGATAAAAAAAAACAGGGACATGCAGAAACGTAAACAGAGATGATCAACATAAAAAGGGTAATCAAGGATGGGCTGGGAGATTCAACATTTGCGGATTGCGGAGTATGAAGGAAGGGTCGTCACCAGCTGGATGGTTTGATATGGGAAAAAAGGCTTGTTTAGGGTTTTGTACATATGGGTGGCAGTCTAAATAGCAAAAATAGGGGCTCGTAGTCTGGACAGACTTTTAAATTTCATGTTATATTCGAACTTCACTGTCCACAAACTCTGGGTTCCCGTGAATGGATGTCTGCCATCGGCCATTACTTTTGAATTGTACTATTCCGATTCCAGTCTTTCGATAAGGATGCTTAAAACTCAAGATTGGCTTCCATGCCTGCTTTGAAACTCATGCTATGCCAAATGTATTATTATACCTGAGCTAAGCGGGTAAAAAATGCTGCAAGAATCGTGAACTCATTCATCAACAGTTTCCTCAGCTGTTTTACCTTCCACCGTTACCACCGGCACCATCAGCACCGCCGCCACCCATGAAGGAGCGGGCCCTATCACATTTGTTAGCATCCTCAAGATTTGTACTCGAAAAATGTTGGCAAACTCACAAGTCAGCAATGTTGGGGTCGTTCATCAAGGACGACATATCGGGGAGACCGCCACCACCCTGGAACTGGTTGGCCATGTCCCTGAGACGGGGGTTGTTCATAAGGTTCGCCATCATATCAGGGTTGCTCATCAAGTTCTGAGCCATCTGAGCAAACATGGGGTTGCTCATGATAGATCCCAAGTCAGGCATGCCACCACCACCACCGGCACCACGGCCAGCACCACCAGCACCACCACCACCGAACATACCAGCCAAGCTGCTCAAATCAGGCAAGCCACCGGCACCAGCACCAGCACCACCGGCACCGCGAGCGGCAGGCGCATCATCTCCAGCAGCCTCCAGCTCCTCAACCCTCCTCTTGGCAGTCTCATACCCCTTCTTCATCGCCTCACTGCCACCATTACCCTCATACTCGATTCCCTTCTGATACGCCTCCATGGCGCCCTTGGCGTCGCCGAGCGCGAAGCGCGCCAGGCCCAGGCGGCTCCACGCCTTGGTGTACTTGGGATCAATAGCGACGGCGGCCTCGGCGTCGGCGCGGGCCTTTTCGTGGTCGCGAGCTGCAGAGTGGGCGGCGGCGCGGTTGGACAGGTACACGGCGTTGGAGGGGTTGAGAGTCAGGGCCTGGGTGTAGAAGTCGATGGCTGTGGGATAGTCCTTTTGCGCCATGGCGGCGTTGCCCTTGGACTTGAGGGACTCGGCTTGTTTCTTGTCTTCTTCGGTGGGGCCGGCATTGCTGCTGCTGCTGGGGGCGGAAGAGGAGGCAGAGGTGGAAGAAGAGGCGGCGGCGGGCTTGGTGGCCTTGAGCTTCTCGTAGACGGAGTAGATCTGGAGGAGGTTCTGGGAACCGATGGCCTCGGAAACGGCCGCCTTGTCGGTGGGATCGACGCCAAAGGCCTCGCCGATGCAATTGACGGCGATGTCGACGTTGTCCTTGTCGTCGGCCTGGAGGGTGCCGTCGGTCAGGGAGGTGTTGAGAAAGTCGCAGATGGCGAGCGCGAGGCGCTGCTTTGATGTCGTCTGTTTGTGCGAAAAAAAGAGGGGAATGAATGGTTAGCTTTCAGTTTTAGAGCATGGGGAGGCCCGGTTTTGATTTGGCATACCATTTTGAATATGTGGTGAGCGGTGGTCTCAACCTAGGGGTATCTAAAGGGGAGAAAGAAGGAAGAGAGAATAGTAGGTCTTGAAGTTGAAGACAAGTGGATGGGGATCGCGGGCGGTCTGTACAGAATACAGTACACACTGGATGGGGGGAAGGGACCCGTGGACGACAGGCACTGAGGGGCTGCAACCGCGGGACGCTTCTAGAATTGGATGGGGCAGTCAACGCCCAGTTCGCCCACACAGAACCCTGCAGATAAAGGCAACTGCGGGGTTTGGCGGTTAGCTTGAGATCGTACAAGAAATTGGCGGTTACGGTTTATGAAGGCACGGTCACGCGCCATGAGAGCAGCTTTAAACTGTACATATTCCTAGCCGAAACCCGAACCCTTGGGGTCCCGATGCGCATCCAGTGCCGTTTGGTGGACCGTCGCTGATGTCACGCATGTGCTTCATCGAATGCATAACTCTTTCCCTTTGACAGTCGCGGTCGCGATCGCGGTTGGCAACGTCTAGCTTGTCAACAGCACCATTTACTCTTAACATCCGGCATTGACTTAGGAGTTTTCGGTAAGGCGCTTTTATGATTCCTTTTAGTTAAACAGCGCAGCTGCTTCCCGTAAGCTGTCAGCTCATACACTAGCTCATATAAACCTGGCTCTTCCTCCCGAGTTTCCTGGTCATCCCAAACCATACCCAGTCTGCTGACCTTCGCCAACAGTCATTAACAAGCCTTCGTCATCGACAGACCTTTTGCAATATTCCCAGCTGCGATATCAATCACAACCATATACGAGCCATATCGACTGTGCCCAAGACTACGACATTGAGTACCGCTACCGAACTCCCCGATCCTCGCACCCGATCGCTTTCCACGATGGCGACGCCAGGCACCAGCTCACGGCCCACCTCGAACGCAGCGCCGGGTCCCCTCAGGCGTTCGGATACAGATGGCGTTAGGCAATGCAGCATTTGTTTCGAGGACGAGGGAGAGTACACCAGAGAACCGGTCGTCAAGCCTTGTACATGCAGTCTTCCAGTCCACGAGTCATGCCTGCTGCGTTGGTATCTACAACAAGAGCAGCCGAAGAGCGGTAGTGAAGGCGCGAGCCCGAAATGCCCACAATGCAGGGCACCCTTTGAAATCGAGGAGCCCTTTGACCTCGCCGTGGCTTTGCGCACGACGATACACACCAAGTTCAGCGAGGTGTCGCCCTTGATCATGGGGTTTGTGGTGCTGGGCGGCTCCCTGGCCAGTTCTGCCACGTACGGTGTTGTTGCTACCTCGGCCTTTGGCGGCTACAAGAGGGCGCTCAACTGGCTAGGGCGTGACCCCATTTATGGTTGGAGTGATGCCGTTCCTGGAGGGAGAATTAGGCAGGTGGGAATAATGATGGGTAAACTGTGGCTCATGTCCAGTATTGCTCCCATGCTCGTCTTCGTTCGAGCAATGCCGTACCTGGCCGGCGTCTTGACTTTACCGTACAATATTATGGTATGTCTGCCTTGCTCTGCTTTTGAGAATATGGAGACTTGCTTACCATTCTCTCTCGTCCCAACAGATCGGTCTGAGACTCATAACCAAACACAATGATGTCCCAAAATGGCCGCCCTCATTTAACTGGGCACTCCTCGCGATGCCTTATGTGCAACTGGGCTATAGAAGGTTCTACGACTACTGGCTTGCGCCGATTGAGAGACGCCTCGACGTTGCTATGCGAACTGGGGAATATGACCTACAATCTGAAGTCGAAACCAACAATAACGGACAAGCTAGAGACCGCTTCTTGTTGTCCAACCTATTTGACCTGGCCCGCACCGCTTGGGTCGTTATTAGTAACACGACCGATGAGAGCGCAGCTGAAATAGACTTGAGAATCGAAATTGGCGGTAATGACACCGACGAGACCACTAATGATGATGACGCCGGCTCGCCGCAACAAATCGACGGTAGTTACTTCGAACTGGACGCTCCGCTGATGCGGGAACTACTAGATGGTGATGAAGCTACCGGTATTCTTGCAGAAGCGACGGACCAAGTCTGGGAAGTCCCATTCCCAGAGCCAAGTCCAGAGCCACCTCGAGCAGCACCAGCACCAGCACCAGCACCAGCACCAGCGCCAGCCGCAACACATCAGCACGCAGCACAAAACAACAACACAAACGCCGACGACAACAACAGAGACCGCGAACCCGTCGAACTCACCTCCTTCACCTTCACCGGTGTAATTGAAAGCACGGTCACCTCCCTCCTCTTCCCGTTCATTTCCTACGGCATGGGCGAGCTCATCCGCCTTGCTTTGCCGACATCATGGATTGGGCCACCCGGGAAACCCTTTGTCAGATTTGATTGGGATGAAAAGAGATTCACGATGCTTTGGCCGACGCCCACCGGCCTGCTGCAGCAGCGCTGGGGCCGCAGCTTGGCGGGCGGGTGTCTGTTTGTGGTGATCAGGGACGTGTTTGAGCTGTATGCCAAGTACAGGAAGGTGCAGGTGATGAAGGGACGGAGGGTCGTCAGGAGGAGACAGGAGGAACACCGATCTCAGAACAGGAATGGCGCTGGTAGCCAGTCAGGCTAGGTTTCTGAATATGATGATACAGCTGGTAGCACCAGGACTACTTCTGGGATGGTGCGGAGGGTAATCACGCTGGCTAGCAGGATAAGGGAATTTGTAACATGCTGGCAAGTTGAGATTGCACTGGACAGCGAATCAAGGTTGGTATGGTGAGGACTTGGGTGTGCATTACATGGTTCCGGAGTTTTCCTTTTCTTCCTCTTTTTTTCTTTTGTTATTTCTTTCGACGATTCTTATTTTTTTTTATTCTTCTGGTGAGACTGGTGATTGGGATTCACATAGCGTTTTGAGTGTGCATATTACCGGATTGTATGAGGAAGAAGCACTGGTGACAGATAGCTAACTCAAGTTGTCGAGAGACATCTTCAGCGGTAAATTTTACTCTAGGAAAATTGACTACCGGTAGACTCAACTTACACAGCTTTCTGCTTTTCGCCCATTTCCAAGTCACAGCCATTGTGCGTGTTTAACTGGTTTCATTATTCCGTATTATGCTGACTTCAACCAGAGGTACATACGCCTCATAACATAAGCCCCTATTTACAGCCCATCAAGCCAAACCTCCCTTCCCACCCAAATACAGGGCACTTCCCACACCAGGCTTACTAACCACCACGGCTCCCTGCTTCTGCTCCTCGGTCAGCTCCAACTTGCTATAATACTCCTTCTCAAGAGCCTCCTTGACAGCATCCACCTTATCAGCCGGCACAAGATGCACACTACACCCGCCCCATCCAGCACCCGTCAACCGACTCCCGTAACTACCCGCCTTCCTCGCAATCGCGCAGATCCGATCAATCTCCTCGCATGAGCACTCGTAGACTTCCCTGCACGAGCCTTGTGTCTCGTTGAGTAGAGCTCCCAGTTGAGAGTTGAACTCATCCCCCTTTTCTGCTTTAGAGCAAGAGTTCTCGAGCAGATCCATGAATTTCAAAACGCGCAACGCTTCGCTAAAGACGTGAATAGCTCGCTGGCGCAACTTGAACCTTTCTGCCCTGACTGGGAAGCGGGAAGTGAATTTCTTGTCGAGCTCGTCGGTTGATGAGAGACCGAGGACAGTGGAGATTTGCTCGCGGGTGTATCCTTCTTCCTTGGTGAGGGTTTGCTTTGTGAGCTTAAGCAGCTCTTCCAGTTGGTCAGAGACGGATTTGCGCGAGGTAGTGGAAGAGTTGTGTTCTTGAAGGGTAAAGTAGGTTTCGTGGAACCCGTGCAAGGAAACACCAAGGGGTGAGGCGTCCCCTGGCAGGAGGGTGCCGGGTGGATTGAGGACCGCGTTGAGGTAGACGGCTGCTAGAGAACATTCTACGACGCGAAGGTTGTAGTGGATGGGGCCCGTGACGAACTTGTCGGCTGTGACGAAGGATTGGGCGATTAGGAAGGTGAGCTCTGGGGAGGTTGGAGGGAAGGAGACGGGCCGGGCGAGGAGGGTGGGTGTGAAGGAGACGAAGAGGGCGGAACCGCGCTCGGAGAAGACGGAGGCTGATTGATCCATTCTGTGATATTGTTAGATGTATAAGATTGGAGGGGGGAAATAGAAAATGGAAAGACATACCCTCCAGAGTTGACACCAACAGCCCTCTCACTGACAATGGCCAGCTCCGTCAACTCCTTCTTGTCAACCGTCTGCTCGCCATTGGCCGCCATGACAGCCAGAGCACTAGCCGTCACGAAAGCAGCACTTGAACTAAGTCCTCCGCCAGCAGGCACAGTACCGTCCATGAGAATCTGCATGCTCTTGGGTTTAAAATCCTGTCCATGTTTCTTGCGCAGCAGCTCCAAAGCTCCGCGGAGACCGGACTTGAAGTAGTTGGTCCATTCGTGAACGGTAGAGTCAATATCGACGGAATCGTAGGGAATATCAAACTCGCGCGACTTGAACTTTGAATCCTGCACGTTGGCAATCTGGATACGGAACGTCCCTTCCTTGGGAGCGGGTAGGTGTGTAGAGACGGCGAGGATGGCGTCGGCGGTGATGGCCATGGGAAGCACCGAGTACAGGGAGTAGTCGATGTGCTCGCCGATGATGTTTACTCTACCGGGAGAGCGAGAGACGAACTCGGGCTGGTGACCGTAGGTGGACTCGAACTTGGAGAGGAGGTTGTTCCATCTTTTTGTCTGTGTGGGCAGGGCATCGGGGGTGTAGATGTCCTCGAGGGATTTGGCGATGGGGACGGGGCCGGACATTGTGATGGCTGGTTTTTGGGGGTATCTGGGAATTGGACCGGCCAAGTGAGGACGTCAAAGAGAAAGTTGAAATATGAAAGAGGAAGAAGGATACGGTGATGAAAAGGAAACTCTAGAGGTAGCTTGGTTGGAGTAAGTTGCCCCGCGGTTTCCAGGTACGAGCTGCCCCGCACTTCCGTCACTTACAAGGCCCTCTACAGCGACCAGGGCAGCGGGTAATTGAACGTGAATGGGGTTGCGAGATGGGGTTCGGTGGAGTTTACTCCGGGGTCACTGTCTGTTTTGGGTAGTTTCTTTATCAGGATAGACACTGCGATGTTTCATGACCGAGGGATGAGGACGCTGAAGAAATCCGGTCGTTTTTCTAATCGGTTTGAAAACGTGTGAGCATAGGTGAGTTTCAGTCCTTGGAGAGAGAAGTGAAGGTAACTGAGCCCCAGAAAGAGGGACACCGGAATCACGAGATTGTTAGACAGAAGCTTGGGATGAACATAAGGTATTGAGCAACTTGAGTTCTCTCCAATGATTTGCGCGGCTAGAGGTACAGAAAGGTAGAGGTAGGTACACAACATGGAGCACCTCTTGGTCACGCGGGGCCCCAGAATCTCTCCCAGCTTTTTAGCCCCGAGCAATTGGCCGATCTCCAGATTCTTGTTTGATGCTCTTTATTGTTTTTTGGAGTCTTTCCCGAGGTATCGGGGAAAACATTTTTGCGCCATGTCTGATCATATGAACGTCCTCGTCGTGTTGAAGATGGAACTTTTTTGAACGAGACCCCCCAGCTTTGTGATGTCCAGGACTCCAGGGGATGGTGGTTGGAGACGGGATTTGGGGTAGTTACAGGGCACTCTATTTCACGCTGAATCGGAGGGCATTCCGAACTCACACTGTGAGATACTGTACGTACGAATGCTGGAGGTAGGGAGGGGACTTGTTTCAAGATACGTATGAACATGCATCTCAGTGTCGACTTGGGAAAATAGTATGAAGGAATTCGATGGCAGCTCGAGAGGTTTGAAATCAATTCAACACGAGGTTGGCGGCCTTTAACAGTCAATGAGAAGTAGAGGTACAAAACGAAGCCGACATGTCAACTTCAAGGCCGTCATCGAGGGCCATAATTAACTGTGTGGAGCTCCAGGGTCGCACTGTCCCTTGCAGCTTCACTTGCTTCGAGCTTCAAACCGTGCCAAGCTATCGAAACTCAACCTCGAACTCATCTCATCAACGCACTCCAGAGTTCACGACACAGCACGCGTGAAACTTTGTGAAAATGCCACCCTACGATACAAAGTGGTTCGACTCTCTAGTCGCAGCAGCAGGATCTGTTCTTACAGAGAATCCGTCCATCTCAACAGAAGAAGCCTGCCAAAAGCTACTCCAGTCCAGTAGTGAGTCCTCCACCTATGTCACTACCACAATGAAGACCCATACTGATAATGAAACCAGATGTTCCCGAAGAGTTCACATTCAGACAGCTCATGGGATCAGCCGGTCGATATCTCTGCAAGAACTTCCTCACCCGCACACCCAAGTCCCACACCCGGCCTCACTTTACCCTCGCAATCCTCGCCTGTCTCACCGACAGCTCCCGAATCGGGCCCGAACACGACTCAAACAGCGCCAGCGAGGAGAGTTCGGAAAATGAAGACAACGAGGGGGACAGAACCCTCTCATCAGGAACCCGCCTCTTTCGGACCGTAGCACAAGCCATCTCCCCCGTCCTTCTCAAACCCAACCACGGGCCAGATGACCTCGACGACTCTGCCGTTAGCCAACAACTCCGTTCCGAGCACATCAAGCAATGTCTAGCTGCCGCCGACGCGGCCTTCAAGATCTTTGAGCTCCTCACCTCGAGTGATCCAGACCTTGTCGACAACGACATCCTCCTCACGCTCATCTCTTACACCAACCCCAGCGAAGGATGGACGACTCCCGAACTGGCAGCCCGCGCCACGCTGCTTCTCCAGGAACACTTCGCCTCCAAACCTGCTGAGGAATCAAAACAAGACTTCATAACATCCCACATCTTGCAATTCTACCTCCGCCCCCTCTTCTCCCGCTCTTCTCCCACCAACGTCACCCCCTCCGGGCGTCCATCCGCTTACCAAAACCCCGACGCCCGCCCCTCCGGCTTGCCCGATGACTCAAGCGTGACAAAACCATGGAAGTTCGTCGACTTGCGCGCTGTTACGGTGTTCGAGTGGGCTGTGTCGGAAGCGGATGAGGAAACGACGGTTACCAAGTCCTGGCCGCTTTTTATCCCGGTGCTGTTGACGTTGGCGGATGATAATTCTGCTTATGTCAGGAAGAGAGGGCTGGTTATTTTGAACAAGTTTTTGGACAAGTTTCCGAGCAAGATTCTGAATGAGACGGGACTGAACAAAGTCTTCGAGGACACGGTATTGCCTACGTTCAGTTACCTTCCCAGTATCACGCCAGAGGAGGAATCAGTGGAGCTGTTGGGGCCTGCCTATGCGGCCTTGAGATGTTTAGCTGGGAAGCTGCCGGCTGAGAAGAAGAACAAGTTGCTCGATAGAGTGATGAGAGAGGGAATCTTGCTGGGTTACTTCCATGCCAAGGAGTACGTCAGGATTGCGGATGTTCTGTGTCACGAGCTGGGAGAGCTGTTGGTACAAATGGGAGTGAACAGCGTGAAACATCTCAAGGTAAGTTGTACTCGCGTTGCTAACGATGCAGGAGCTGAAAAGGAGAAAACGGAAACAAATATGCTAACCATACCAATCATGAAACTTCGTTACAGGACATTATCCCCATGCTCTCGAGAATCTTAACCGACCCTTTCGCCTCACTCCATCCACCAACCCTCCTATCAGCTATCAAGGCCCTTCAAGCTGCTCTTGCAACTTGTTGGCCTCGTATTCCCAACTCGCCTTGGCAGGACGAGATCATCAACGCTCTAGTACTCTGCTGGCTCAATCTGGACGCCTCTAGCTCATCAAAAGACAACATTCCGACAATTAGACAGGCACTCGTCGTCACAGCCGACGCACTATCCGCTGTCCTTGCTGCAGAGGTAGAGGAGGGTAAACCGCCAATCAACCTCTCCGAAGTCGTCGCACCAATAGTGGCGAAAGAGCCCTCTCTTTCCCAGCTGTTCTCTGCGGCGTCGAACGAGTGACAGGACTAGAGTCATACAGACGTTGAAGCCGAGTTCTCTCCCTGCCTCGAGATTGTGGGCGACCTCGCCCAGCAGTTTCGCCTTGAGCTTTACTGTCGCGACCACGTCTTTTGGAAGAGCCCTCTCCATTTCCAACATCATCATAATCATCATCATCATCATCATCATCAGCCCCATCCATACAACAACCCCTTCCCACACCACCCATGGTCAACACCCTCCTCGCCTCACTCGGCGAAACCACCACCATGACGACCGACGACGCCCTTCTCTTTCCACCATTCTTATCACTACCTCTACTACTCTCATCAACATCCTTGCTTTTCACCAGATACCCACCCCGCGCCGTCGTAGTATTATGTTTGTTGCAAGTCTCCCCTTCATCATCAGGCCCTCCTCCGACATGTGCAACCAAGGGCTCCTAGTCCACCGGCTGCTGCTTAAAAAGGGATTTTCCTCTCAACCACTTCCTATAGGCCTTATACCTCTTCTTCTGCGCGTCCTCTTCCGTGACCGTGAGCGGGTTTTCGCTGATCTTGAGCATCTCAATGTACAGCGCTTTGTCGTCGTCTGCTAACCCTGCGTTGTTGTTTCCGTTGACGTTTCCGTTCGCACCATTGGTAGTGGTGGTAGTAGTACCGTGGCCGCCATAACCACTGTACACACTTGAGGCATAGCCTCCTGATATCCCTAAACCATCCGAATATGCGTTGGCCCCGCCATCGTCGTCCTCATCAAGAATAGTAGAAGCGGGATATTGCCAACTCCCATTGACATACTCCTGGTACTCGGGCTCCACTTCTCCGGGTGCAATCTCGCTCGATACCACCAACGGTAAATGGTGCGGATGGCTGACGTAGCGGGCGTAGTCTTCGGCCTCGGCTGTGCTGACCGTTGGGTTCAGACTGGAATGGACCACTTTGGTGAAAGTCCACTGCGCAGCCCGCGTCTTTTCTTGGGCTGACGGTTTCCCCGCCGATGTGGATGATGTGGTGTAGTCATTCCTGTAGTCGTTCCTGTTACTGTCTGTAGGCCCGTGTTGGTGATGGTGGTGAAGACTAGAGTGGTAGTTGTTGAATGGATGACGATAGGGGTAGTCTAGCTCGGTGCTTTCGCTGGTATTGTTGTTACTTGAGGATTCCCTCCCCAGGGTACGCGAAGGATTGTTCATGTTGGTGGTAGTGGCGACGTTGGGGTTAGCCTCTGGATGAGCAGTCGAGCCAACAGCAGATTCCTTCGTACTCCCACCGCCACCTGGTAGCCATCTCTGCAAAGAAATTCCTCGGTGATGACCTGGCGCATTACCGCCACCACCAGCATTATTCTCTGCAGCAGCCATAGCAGCCTTCTCGTTCATCACCGACGCATTATCCGCGGCGTCCTCAGCTATGTGGCTCGTCCCCTGGAAATGATCGGCGCGGTTCGTTGACGCAGCAAACGTCACCTCCTTTTTGATCTTCTTCCTATCACGCACATGGTCACCATCACCACCACCAGCGACCCCACCGCTGCCTACCTCGCCGCGCACGCGGAAAGGGCTGAGGTCGTACCGCCCGTCCTGGGTGGACTTGAAGGGTATGTACCTAAGCGTCGAGTTCATGCGGTACGAAAACATCTTGAGGAACGACGACAGCGTCGACGGACGATAATACTCCAGCCAGTAATCATCATACCGGCTCACGGGAATCTTGCTCGGGGGCGAGTTTGGTTTGATGGCCGGGTACGGCGGTAAAGTTCTCGGCTTGAGGAATTCGGGGGTGTACCAGTTGATGTAGTGCCGCTTGCGCTTCTCGAGCCATGTGCGGGGATCTTCGTGGTGCAGGTAGTAATCCGTCGCTAAATCCCAAAGCATGGGTTGCCCTTGGGCAAAGATGTAGTTGCCGAGAAACAGGTTGTAGGCCTCCTGGCGCTGGCCGTCGAGAAACGAGTTGTTGTAGTACCGCTTGAAACTCTCGATCATGTCGCGCGAGTGGCTAGTCCACTGGTTGATTTTGCGGTAGGTTTCCATCGTGTTGACCAGCTGCGAGCCGCCGTACTGCACGGCGATCGTGTCGCCATGGTCGTGGTACATGTGCGTAAACAGGTTGACGGCGTCGGTGTCGTAGTTTACCGTGGTGTCTTCGAGAATGCCCAGAGCGTGAAGCTGGTGGCCTAGAGCACGCTTGCCGATGACGAACTGGGCTGCATTGGTCCGGTCCAGACAGTCGATGCAGTTCGTCCGTGCTACTCCGTTCTGCACCCGGATGGGCGAGGTGTGCCCGTCGCCGTTGTGGAAGAACCCCGTCGTGAGGACCACATCCTCGGCGATGCTTTCTAATGTCCCGATGACATCCTGGTCCCGGCTCTTAGCGGCTCGCGACATGTCCCAGGCACGGTAGATGATCTTGTCTTCCTTTGGTAGGAGCTGGTTAAGGTATTCTACGGCGCGGGTGAACTCGTCCAAGAGTTTACTTTCTCGCGGGGTACGCTCCCTTGCTTTCACCAGGTTCAGGACGTAGATGGGCGCTCCGTACCGCTCAAAGAGGTTATCGAAATGCAGAGCTGCGGCCGTGTAGAAGGGGTCAACGAGGTTCAGCTCGATGGGCGGTTTCGGGGTCACGCCCGTGTTGTCCTGCGTCCAGTACAATGGAATCGATCCTCGGTGTTGGACATAGGACGTGTAAGCCGGGCTGGCAAAGAATTTTGGGCCGGGCGCATGAAAGGACGTGGTGAGTGACTCGGAAACAATTTGTTCGGTCTCGACGTCGTTAGCCACGTATCCCAGATCGTTGGCGCCTCGCTTGAGGAATCTCGCGCCGGCAAAGTATCTGCTCCGCCTTGCAATGACGGTGACGTGAGCAGTTCGACCGTAGATGGAGATGGCCGCTTGGTCAAAGTAGCCGTGGATGATGGGCCGGCACCAGTCGTACGGAGTATTCAGGGCATTGGCGACAGGTTGGAGCAGGTGGTTGTTCCAGACGAACATGGAGTTCAGGTCGTCCTCCATAGGGCCGACCTGGCCGTTTAGCAACGCCTCTCGTTCTCGGGTGATGTTATATTGTAGTGTGCGCGTGATATCGTACGAGTAGCTGTAGTAGAAGGATCTTGTCAGGTCCAGGTTGTTCAGGATGCCCAAGAAGCGCGTTTCTTCGGTATTGCGCTGATCCGTCTTGAAGCTAGGTGAGGTCAAAGGGATGAGATCGGTGCCGTCGATTTGGTAGACGTAGTGGCCGCCTATCATGGCAACAGTGCTTTTCTTGGTAATGAGCAACATGTACCATGGCCCGGTGAACTTGATAAAACCAAGCAGCCCCCAGGTAGTACAGCGCAGCTTGAGACCACCGGTGCCCTTATTGCCGTCGTCGATGGTGTCCAGAAGCTGGTTCATGTCCTTTTGTGAGTATATCGTCTTGTCATCCGTGATGCTGAGTTCCGAGGCGTCATCTGGCACGGTGCGCTCGATCTTGAGGATGCGGTAGCGTTTCTCGGTCACATCGCCGCCAACCATGTAGAAGCGACTGGCGGTTTCGTAGAGGCTGAACTTGTGCATCTTGTGCTTCAGCCTGGACCGTGGTCGTTCGCCAGAAGTGCCATCCATCCTACCCACATCTTCCTCTTCTTCCTCGGGAACCATGGGACCGGAGCGTGGTGTTGGATCCGGACTGGTGGTCCGGTGGAAGGGCTTGGCCACGGCAGGCTCGTCATCGTCGTTGTCGCCCACGCCAGCGCCAGCACCTCGCGATGATTTGTCCTTCCTAGAAGAGCCCCCTTCGGACTCGGCATCGGCCCCGGCATTGTTGTGAAGAAGAGGAAAGAGTGGTTTAACCGACACTTCGCTGTCTGAGTCGTCCGGGATCGGGCTCTGGGGGTTATTGTTTGGGTCCCGTTGATCGGAACCAGGAGGTGGAATCGAAGTCGAGCTTGAGCCTCCAGACTCGGGAGCGCCGCCGGCGAGGGCGCTGGAAGCAGCCAGATCGGCCTCGGCTGCATCTGTCATCTTTCTCCGTTTCTATCCCAGCCAGTGCGTGTACGATCCGGTCTTTTATGCCGCAGTCGTCATGACTGGGTCAATGCCCGATGTTGAATAGGTAGATGCAAACAGATGATGTTGAGAAGAGGTTCAGATAAGGTGTTGATAGGCACCTAATGATGTAACACCTTGACGGCTAGCTACCCCGGTGTATCAGGGCCTTCCCCGCTATTTCCACACAATCACAGGGGGCAGCTTCAGTTGGCCGGGTGACCGCGATGATCACCTGCACAGGCTTCCACATTTTACTCCAACTTCAACTTCTTTCATCTTCAACTGTCACCTGAAATATTCTCAGCCAGCTCGAGCTCCTTTTTCTTTCCGATGCTAGCTTGATCACCTAATATTTCTCCATCGATACTTGTATTCTCTGGGAGCCTTCATCTTCATTACCTACACATTCCCATGAATAATATCGCGATGTATCCATATCAACCCTCAAGCTTAGTGGGAATGAGGCAAAACATACTCTATGCCACTGCTTCATTCTTCAATGTGATGGCTTAGAATCATCTATCCGCAGTTCGAATAGGTATCTCTTCGTTATGCTCATCATCGAGACCACTGGCTGTTCCATCCGGAGAAACTGGACATTGGAAACAGCTGTCCGCATACTACCCGCAGTCACGGCCTATGGTAGGATTTTGCTGAAGGCAGACTCAATGAGCAAGGCTTTTGTTCTCTCCTGGCGGTTTGCTTGACCTAGGCACCAGTCACTCGAACCGAATATCGCATCTGCTGATAATGGCGCGAAGAACCCAAGGCTTGGATAGAGGACACACTGACCTTCACCTCATTGACAGGTCCAAGCCAAGTGAATGCGTGAGCCCACACATCTGGGCACCCTCGGGTTGGAATGCTCCATCATGGCCGCACGTCCGGCTAGTGAACATCAAGGCGACCGTGAGCTCGTAACGCAGCATCAATCAACACAGGTTTACATCGATGCCTACCTTCACAGTGAGGAGCTTGATAACAAGATATTGATCACTGCCTATGTTTGCTTGAAAAATTCAGTTGCACCGCAGGTTTGGAGAGTGGCAGTTGGTCAGTGTCCGGGCAGCATTCAGGTCGTCACGAGTGTTGCAGCATTCACTTGAGCTTCCATCTCAACCCGTCTCCTAAGCCCCAACAAATTCCTAATTTCTTTTCCTGTGCCGTGTCGTGGTCCTGTTCACTTTTACAACCCAGCGTCACAAAAAGGATCATTGTCAAATCTCCCACCTTTCGCTGCGCCAGATCGTTCATCGTCGGCGGCTCAAGATTCAAATATCTGGGCCGTAATCCAGCTGAGACAAGGAAAGATAGCCATTTCGGGCTTTTGGGGTTTCTGTCGCCTTCTTCGACAAGTATTACACCATGAGCAGCCCGTAAGTTCCTCTCAAATTGTCGCCGATGTGATCGTTTAGCTGACACCTTATCACAGAACACCAACCGCTTCAGAAGCGACGTCGACGGTGGAACAACCCTCAAGTGTGGTCACCCCGTTTCCGGATAGTACTGTCGCAGCCATTTACAAGCCTGACGCAAGCTTGCTGACGGGAACATGCGCAACACCCGAGTTCACCCTCCTAGATCTCAAGTCATCGGCGGTCTACGCGCCCTTCCTTGGTTGTGTGAACAGCAAGCATGGCTGTTGCCCTTCCCAACCTCAAACATCAGTCGCCGTTGGATTCAATGACGTGTATCCGAAAGCACCAAATCCCGAACAGGCGGCTTTGGACCGCTGCCCCGCCGATTATACTTCAATCTCAGCCACTTGCTGCCCCCAGTAAGCACAATTGCGCATTTGAGGAACGTAACTCAAGACTGGAATCATGCTAACCATGACTCCCGCAGCGGTTACACTCTCTGGACGACTGACCTGGGCGGTCTTACACCGTGTATCACTTTCCTTCCGGCGGCAATGACAACTCCTCTCATCACGAGCACGGACACTGCTTCATCGACTGGAGCCAAGGAGACCATTGTCATCTCCGACGTGGTCTATGCCATTGGTTTCCCCGTTCAGGCGCCCATCAGCAGCTTTCCTGCAGAGGCTATCGCCGGTACTGTAGCTACCGTGGTTGGGCTATTGCTTATTTCAGCATTGGCCATCTTCCTTCACAAGCGCAAGCAGAGAAAGGAGTTTCTCGACCTCAGCAATGAGCTCAACGATCTCTACGGCCCCAGGTATCCCCCCGAGCCTGAGGATGCTTTGCACCCAGGCGTACAGGCCAGTGGTTCGAGCAGCTTTCAGGATGACAGGACTGTGTGCGCCAGTGCGGCGTATTCGCGCAAGTCCAAGGACTCGGACCGCAGCCAGCCAAAATCCTCGCCTTTTGACGGACACCAGTTTGTTGTCCCCTCAATCAGTTTACCTTCCAATGTTGGCGGACAGAACAAGCGCTTTCTCAACAAGTCATACAGCGAGCATGGATCGATCAGGATTCCCAAGTTGCGAGTCATGGGGCGGGACGATCTAGCTCCCCAGTCTGAGCAAGGACATTTGCACAAAAGTGCCACCGAGAACGACCTTCCTACCCCTTCGCCCTTCGAGCTCGACAATGACAAGCCACAGCTCCCCGCCCTTTCACGCCAAAAGGAACTTAACGCGGATGAGATCGTCAACACCAGCAGCTCCGGAGACGATACGTTTGTTTCTACTACCAGCAGCTACCACTCCGCTGCCCTCCAGGGTATGACTGTCGAGACGGCCCGTCCGGAGCGTCTCTCGCGTGCTTTTCCCAAGATCGTCAACACTCCTGGTACTCGCTCGCACAGCAATCTCAAGAAGAACCCGAGCAGCAACAGCATGATGGAAGAGCAAAAGAATGATGATGATGATGACGATGACGGAAAGAAGCTGTTGGATGGACAGGAAAAGAAGTGAACACTGGTTCGTTTTCTCTTCCGCCAAAGGGAGAATAGACACTCAAGGGTGATGGACGTCTTGTCTCAGCTGGCACCACAGCCTATCTACACTTCCACACAGAGAAGAAAGTAGAAATCTACTCACATAACTCAAGGAAAGGGATTGGATGGAGCCTTGGTACACCCAGAAGCCCAGGCGAGCCCACCACACTCAAGAGGTGGAAAAGAAGGAAAGGGAATTGCGGGAGGTGATGTGTTTGAGTCACTGTTTGACAGCAAGATATCAGATGACGCAAGTAATGTCTTCCATGGGACATGGCGCCGTCGTACTTCTGGGTTTAAGTGAAACCTGGAGAAAGGAAAACGAGATGGGAATGGCTTATCGGTTTGGTTTGTGTCCAAGGCCTGGGCAAATCCGAGATGCTCTTCGGTCAGAATCTGGAATCCAAAAGTTCTTATCGATTTGTGTTTAAGACTGGGGGGGCCATCCGGGGCTGTGTTCGGTTTGGTCAAGATATATCCACGAAGCGGAATCTGGTGAGGCTTTACATGCCTATGGTGTGATGTCAATACCACCGCAAACAATGTGGAATTACTGTTACTTAAATGTTAGACAAGACGAAAAGCGCTGTGAACACATGTTTATCACTAGCTGCGCGTCTTTTTAGATATAAGAAAAAAGAAAAACATTCGATAGTGCGGTTGTGGAACCAGTCTTTAATCTTGACCGTTATGTGTCTACGACTTTTGCATATATTGCGATGATTCAATATCCGGAGTGCTTGGTTACAGCGGCCTTTGACTCCACGTTCCCAACGAAACAACAAATTTCTCAATTATCGAAACGGATGCTTCTACCAGACGAGAGCTTCCGAAGATATCACCCTCCCCTCTTGCACCACATAAAAATATCTTGCTCACGGCAGACACAAACCAATGCACAAAACACACATATACGAGCCCGCAAAGCCAGCGGTGATGATGTGGACAAAGACACAAGTAGATACACAATGTAAGACCACGGCTCTAGACCATTTCCCCCCAGCATCCGGACTACCGAACCGTTTGTACGACCACACTTACTTATATACCAAACATTCTGCATCAGAACCAACTGTCTCTCTTGTCTGACTTTTGCTGCATGATGACGTGCCCATGGTCTTGATCAAGTAGAGACCGGCTCAGCTTCCGGCCCGTTTTGTTCATGGTAGGAAGCTTGATGATTTTTGGGTATGGCGCAGATGTGCAAAAGATCTGGGTAGAAAGCTGAGATGGATGGGTGGATGGGTGGATGGATGCCCGACTTGGCTTGGCTTGGGCTACTGCAGGTACATAAAGCCATGGTGTGTGTCCTCCGGGCGGGTGCTGGCCTTTGTGATGATGGAAGGGGAGAGGAGGAAAGTTTTCTTGTCGAGTGATATGACATGGCCATGATCCTGTTACAAAGCTGGCGATACACTGATAACATCCAACCGGAACTTCATTAACGAACCTTTGTTGAGAATTTTGTACGACTCATCCGTATCCTGATATACACTCCAATGCCACTCTTCATATGGTACTCGTCCATCAGTTCACACATTCAACACTGCTAGGACAACGCGGGAACATTCACTCTACCTTTGCAAACGAATACTGGGTTATAGAACATCAAGTTGGTGTGGCTACAATTGTTTTCGAGATGCCTCAACTCACAAGACGATCAAGCGAGTCCTGTCCTCCTGATCCAGCCCGCTATCCTCGTTCAAGGAGGAGTACTCGACAGAATGACGAGAAGAGTCAGCGCAGTGACCGAAGACAGTCCTCTCCAGCACTATCACAACGTCGAAGAGAAAACCGACGAAGTACATCGGTGGTCAGCAACGAGTCACGTTTTTCGACCATAGACGAGGACCACAAGGACGACCCTGAATCAGATTACCATCCTCGAGATGTTTACTACCTCAACCACCCTCATGGGGGAGATGATGACAAGGATGAGGTGAAGAGTCAATGGGACGTTGACCTCGAGGCTGGGGATCCCGCGCCAACAAAACAGAGAGACGTGTACGATGATGAGGTACGCTCCAACTACTCTCGGAGAAGGGTGCCTCGACCGTCCACCATCGTCCGGCAACCATCTACCATCGGCACACTTTCTCCTCGTACTCGATCACCAGTTGATCGAAACCGTCGGCAGTCAATGAGGTCAGAGTACCTCTACGGAAGAGATGACCGCCGAACAGGATCCGCAAGATCAAGACCAGCGCGAGAGTTATATTACGATGCCTCAGACTCGGACACGGCCGTTTCTCCTCGCACTCTTCGTCGCCGTTCTCAGCATAGCAACCGCTCACCAACACCTCCACATCGAGGCTCGGTCTTGCACGATGACTACTATAGTCGTCCACGTCCCCGATCAAACACATTTCACGAGCACAACTACACAGACGATGACACCTACCCCGACAAGCCACGCCGTGACAACCCCTATGACCGCCCCAGTCGTCACAGCCTCTCCGACCGCTACGACCAATATGACCACCCGCGAGCACATTCCAACCCCCCACCCCCATCCCGTCGTCCCCCTCCCTCCACCAAATCCCGCCCCCGCCGTCCCTCCCTCTCCACCACCCTCTCCAACCTCAAAGACCTCAAAAAGTCATCCCCCAAAACCGCCTCCCTCCTCAAAGCCGCCTCGCGCGCTCTCGAAGCCGGCACCGCCACCGCTCTCAAGCTTCACAAAGACTCCACGCCCCTTTTCTCCGCCCAATCCGGCTCCAAGATTGCCGCCGCCGCTCTGGGCGCAGCGGTGGTAGACGGGTTAATTGAGCATGAACATCGAAGACACCCGAAGCTGATGAGGAAGGGCGGGCTGAGACATCATGTTGTTAAGCAGGTGGTGCAGAGAGGGGTGGCGGGGTTGGTGGGGGGGATTATTGAGGAGGGGTTAACTGGTGGTGCCTCTGCTGCTGCTGCTGTAAAGGAGGAGGATAAGAAAGAGAAGAAAGGGAGGAAGGAGACGGTGAAGAAGGTGGTTAAGGGGGTAGTTAGGGATTATGAGAGGTGGGAAAAGGGGGATAAGGCGGGCCATAGTGAAAAGGATGAGAGGAAAGGGGGGAAGGATGATAGGGGAAGGGAAAGAAGAAGGGATGAGGGTGGTAGAAGGGGTAGTGAGAGGGAGAGAGATACTGATGAAGAGGGATGGAGGGAAAGAACGAGGGATAGGGAGAGAGGAAGGGAGGGAAGTGTTCGTGGTAGAACAAGGTAGAAGTTGCTTTTTCCGCGGAAGTTCGTTGATTTTTACTAACACCGCGAGTTTCAGTTGATGTGATAATTGAAGCAATGAGTTTTTGGAGAGGCTTCCAAAGCCAAAATCTTGAAGCGAATTCCGAGCGGGCGGTTCAAGCGCGCGGGTGTGATTACGATCGTGAAGGTTGCCGATCCACACTACCCGTAAACAAACAGGAATGCGGAAGATGATGAGCCGAGACGAGGATAGCGTACCCGAAACATGTGAAGAAGATGCTGATGACAGTGGTTTTTGAACATCCAACTAGAAGTGGTCTCCTGGGGGGGAGATTGTTGAAGATTCCACATTTGTTGTTATCTCGATGTCAACTTATCAATTCTGTGATCATGGTTACACAGCATTCAGCTCTCGGCTAGAGGCTGCAGCTTTCTGTCATCCAGTGCTCAACTTACATGGAAAGCAAACCGTAGTATCTACCTCTACGCATGGCATGTGAAGACTGCATGGAATGGCATGAAGCAAGAACAATGCACGTTCATGCAATGGCTATCAGTGGCTTCTTCGTATCCTGCTGGAGTACTTCATATCAGAGTCAGATCTGAGACAACATTACAGCTGTCTACGAGGAATTCGGTTAACTTGACAATGCTGGCTCGACATAGAATAAGAACCTTCAAAGTATCATCGTCCCCAGTTTTCACTTCAACGTGACGACAAATCGAAGTTGGCCAGACGACAGGAACAGTGCACAGGAGCACCATTGACACTCGTCAATATCTCGGGCTCAACCAGCCGTAACTCCCAAATTCAGCTCGGAGACCGTTCCAGCCAAACCCAATCTTACCTACTTCACCCGTCGGACTTCCTCCAACGGATTCCCGGAGTACCGAGTTTTGATAAGCCGAGACGTGGACTGCAGCCGCAAAGAAGAAAAAGAAAACACACGGATGGTGCTTTCAAGCAAACATACAAAACTTTCAGATTCCTCAATCTTATTTTTGTTTTATCTGAGACTTCGAGACCCAACACAGTATCACATTATCAGTCGTGGTTCTCATTTTAACTCCATCACCCAGCAAACTACGCGACTAGACCATCAAGCAATCCGAATTTGAATTCCAGTTTAAGAGAAAAACACCCGAAAACCAAGACTTCAGACACGAGAGCAACTGCACTTCGTAACTATGGGTTCCGCAATGCAAGACAGCCAACCCAAGATGACTCGGGTCCTAGCCCTCCACGGCTACGGCACCAGCGGTGAAATCTTTCGATCACAGACCGGTATGCCCTTCACCCCTATCCCCCCCCCTTTCTTCCCTTCCTCATATTTCATACTAACATCTCCCTCCCCCTATTAAAGCCGCATTCCGCCTCAAACTCCCCAAACAATCCTACCACTTCCACTTCCCCAACGCCCCCTTGCCCTCCGCTCCAACTGTCGGCGTCGACTCCATCTGGAACCAAACGCCCAAATTTTACGCCTGGTGGCCGGCCCAAACCTCCAACACCTCCGAAATCCGTGCCTCGCACGACGTCCTCGAAGAGATCCTCCACAAAGAAGGGCCCTTTGACATCCTCATGGGCTTTTCCCAGGGGTGCTCGCTGATCATGTCCTACATCCTTTATCGGTACCAGGAACACCTTTTGGAAAGACCAAAGGGCGAAAAGTTCGAGTTGCCGTTCAAGGGCGTCATGTTCATCTGCGGAGGACCGAGCTTGCCGGTGTTGCAAGATTTGGGTGTTGATGTCACGGACAAGGCGTGGAAGGTGAATGATGTGACGGCTGGGTTGCTGCATAAACGGACGGAGAGGTTGAAGTTCAAGGCAGATAATCCTGATACGATCAAGAAGGGGGAGGGGTTGTGGGACGATGTTTCGGATTTGGTCCATGATGTTACTACCGATCCTAAGAAGAAGAAGGGCATCAAACAATTGGATGAGACGGATCTGTTTGGGTTGGATTTTCATGATGAGAGAATGAGGAGGGTGGTGGGCGATTTGGGGGAATTGGTGCCGACGGTGCATGTGTTTGGTATCAAGGATCCGAGGTGGCCAGCGAGTGTACAGCTGGTGCGGATGTTTGAGGGCGGGATGAATGAGAGGTTTGATCATGGGGGTGGACATGAGCTGCCGAGGACGACGGAGTGTTCGGTTGTGATGGCGGAGTTGATGGAGAAGTTGAGGAGGAGGGTGGAGGGGTTGGATGAGGAGGTGAGGAACTAGGTGGT
Organism: Sordaria brevicollis; assembly: GCA_033439795.1. Classification (NCBI taxonomy): domain Eukaryota; kingdom Fungi; phylum Ascomycota; class Sordariomycetes; order Sordariales; family Sordariaceae; genus Sordaria; species Sordaria brevicollis. The sequence goes on from JAUTDP010000006.1 coordinate 1,510,792, forward strand.
TGACTGTTTCCGGCTTTGTGTTCCTGCAATTGTTTTGCATAATTATCATCATGGACATCATGAGTACGTGGTGGATGGGTGAAAAAACGTATTTTGCTCGAGGACGAAGAAAAGCATTGTCATTAGAGAAGGAGAGTTTCAACTCGTGGTTAGCATCATAACATAGAGTGGCATTTGTATCGTTATGGTCGACTTCACCTCCTTTCCTTGCTCACCATGTTATATCTTGTCTATTCAAATGATAGCCTCTAAAACACCTGACCGAGTGCCTCTATCTATCTTACTTCCAATTCCGTTCATGTCAACGACCGCTTGAAGCTTACCACTTTTCTTATCCGTACCATCCTCTGCCAAAGCCCATAGTCTATGTAGTTCATCACCCATATCCCAAACACGAAGATAACCATGCAGGCCAGATGAGTAATTATGCAAAAAAGATCTTTCAAGCCCATGATATCTATACTCCGTCCCATGCTCAACTTTCAAAGGTATTTGTACAAGGTATGTCTGTTTTATACAACACGTTTCGACGTGAGCTGGTTCGCAAACGCCTGCTCTCTCCTCGCCATATCCCTCATCTCCTCCTCCGTCATCTCTGACCAGTCCTCCTCCCCATAATCTCTCTCGCTGCCATACACTTCCTCTTCCATGTTCAGCACGTTCTCGGTCTCGTTGAAGACGTTCTTCTCCAGCTCCGAGTCCGCCCTGATCATGGTCCTGATAGCCTTGAGAGTAAGCGGGCACTCCGCGTTCACCCACTCGAGCTGCTTGGCCGCATCCTTCTGCCAATTGGCCAGGTTCTCCAAGTCCATGTACTTCTTGGCCATGATGATGAGCGTGTGCGAGATGGGTCTCGGGCGCTGAGGGAACGAGCCAAGACGACGGAGCTCGAGCGGCAGCTGGTTCTTCATGGAGGAGCGGGCACGGACCCGGTACCAACCTGTCCAGTTGGGCATGAGACGCGCCTCGCACTCCTCGAAAGCCTCGCGGAAGCGGTTCATGCGCGCAAGCGATTGGACGTAGTAGTTCCAGTTCTTGCTGTCGAGCTCGAAGCCGCGGCTACGGACGTCCCTGACAAAGGCCATCAGCCCGTTGGCGTCGTTTTCGTCGTAGAAGACGCGCTGCATCGTCTTGATGGGATCACACAGGATCCATTTGTAGGGGCCGGCGAGATGCTGAGGTGGTGTTTCTCCGTCCTCGGCACCGGTCTCCCGTGGTGGCTGCTGCTCGGCGACTTCACCGAAGGCTTGGAGCATCGTCTTCCGGAGAATCAGGTTCCAGACCTCCCTGACCCGGTCGAACTTGCGCTCATGGTAGTCGGCAAGCATCATGTTGTTGAGCAGGCGGATAGGCAAGTTGCTAGGCTCCTTTGCAGACGGGAACTGAGTAGTGTACAGGTCCATAATCTCTTCGATGGTGCCGAAATCTCGCATCTGTGTCAAGATGAACAAGATGTGGGAAAACTGGTTCACCACCGGGCGAGACGCCACTTGCTGACCCTTTTCGGTCTTCTGCAAGGTCTGCTTGAACAGTTCGATGGCCTTGTTGATGTAGTACTTTGAATCCTTCTGCCACCTCTTGGAACCGGGGAGCTGCTGCCATCTACCCAAGGCGTCAATGACACGAGTGGTCCGCTCGGCCATCTCGGGTTCTTGGCGTCTTGCCAGGATCTCATTGAGTTTGAGAGCCATGTGTGGTTCACGACTGTGAATGAAGGAGGCCATGAGGAGAACGTAGTGTTCAGGGGCAGGCTTGAAAAGGTTGTCCTTCTCAGAAGCACGCAAAAGGTTCAAGGCGTGATGCGACTGTCTGCAGTACATCAAGCCGTACAAGAGATGGCTATAGGTCTCGTTGTCGCTGGGTACCTTATTCGCGTGCATGTATTCCACGAGGTTGTACAGCCCCTTGAGATCTCGCCTCCTGGCAAAGTGGTTCAAAAGAGTGTTAAACAGAACGGTGTACTTGCCGGGAAGTGTGCCCTTCTTCACGGTCTGCTTCACAATGAGCTCGGCCTCGCGGAACCGGTCATTCTGGCAGTAAGCTTCGATCAAGCTGTCCACCATTCCCACATCAGGCTGGATGCCATCAGCCTTTGCCGCATTGAACAGGACGAGGGCAAAGGAGAGGTCACCGCGCACGGCTGCCATACCCATCACGGTGCCATAAGAATATGAGTCTGGCTTTCCAACTTGATCCAGACGCTCAAAGGCCTCGAGACAGCCACTGTAATCCGACGCTTTTGCGTAAGCATTGAGCAGGATATTCCAGTGAACAGTCTTTGGCTTTGCCTTGCCCGATTGTTTCAAACCTTCTTCCAACACCCTGCGAGCCGCTTCAGGGTTGCCGTTGCGCGCGTGCACGTGCATCAGACTTGAGATGAGCGACATGTCTCGTACGGCTTCTGCTGGAAGGTGTTTGCGGTATTCGTTGGCCAGACGTGTTACCGACTTTGCATCACCACGGCCAGCGTAGAATGCCAGGTACTTTTGGTAGACTCGCTTCTCAAGAGCGTCGTAGCGGCTGTACCAATCCTTCAAGACAAGCTCCATGCCCGCAGCGTCGGTAGGATAAAAGATGTCGACCATGGCGCGCAAGACCCAAATACGAACCTTGACGTTGGGCAGCTGACGGTACTTCTTGTAGGCCTCCCCCGCAGCTCGCGTCTTGCCCTGTTCGATGGATAGCTTAATGAATGCCTCGTACACCAACGGATCCGCAGCATGGCGAAGAATGGCGACTGCATCCGTAGGCGAAAACGAACGCAGTGACTTGTTAGCAAGAAACTTGATAAAGTCGGAGATGATTGGGTTGACTGCAAGTTCTGGGCTGAGTGCTGGCTCTGTACCGGCTGGAGACTTTGCCTTGGCCGACTTGCTCTTGGAGCGCTTTTTGGTCTTCGGCGCTGGAACCTTGGTCGCTACGAATTCGACAAACTGCGCTAGTTTATCCCGGAAGCCGGTAACCGCCGCCAGTGCTTTGAACTCGACGTCGAGCTCCTGAGAGCCCTCAGAAGCGACAAACAGCTTCCAAATGTCCAACGCCAACTGCCACGATGAGGTACTGAACGCGTGTGCTATGAGATCATCAAGTCCCTGGTAAAGACCTCTTTTCTCAAGGGCATCGGCAAACAGCGCCTTTGCCTTGTCCACATCGTCCAACGCAAGTTCGGCCTTGAGAGCGGATTTGAGTATGGATTCGGTCCACTGCTCGACATGCAATGTAGCGAACAACTCGCGGATCCTCCAAGCATCAACCGACCGACCCGACTGCGCAAAGTTGGCCATGACGTCGGCCTTGATCTCCTCCTGCTCGTTAGGTTTGAGATTGTTGTAAGCCGTCCAAATCTGCTCGTAAAAAGGGCCGAACTCTGAAGGCTCGAGAAGCTCCCGCAATTCTTGAAGGCCGGATCTCCTGGAGGCCTTTTGAGGTCTCCTGTCTTGTGTGACGCCACTCTCCTGCTCCTTCCAGTACTGCTCGAAGAGATCGGCGCTCATGAAGGACTCGTCTTCCTGCGGTTCTTCTTGCGGTCTTTGCGCAGCGTCGGAGCTGTTGTTGTTGACAGAACTGTATAATCGGATCGCATTCTTGCGGGTCTTGTGCGCCGGTTCGAACGAGGAAAATTGAATGGGAAGGATCTTGCGGAGGAGAGCAGCCGTTCCACTTGGGTAGAGGAAGTCGAGCAAGAACATGGACGCCTTCAAGGGTTCTGTCCTGCTTTCTATACTCGTTGCTGACTGCGAGCTACCCGGATTCTGCGTCGGTGTCGATGTAGGGTCCCGTAGGTAGGCATCGAGGAGCTCAAGGTCGGAGGCGCCATGTTGCCAGAAGGCCGTGTGTAGTTGTCGCTGGCTCTTCAACGAGGTTCTGGCGACGGGGAGAACTCTCTGGAGGCTGCATGTTTCGAGGCTCGCCGCCGTCCTCTCCAGCATCGCGTTGGAAGTCGGAGGCCCAGCCAGCTGGCGTAGTTAATGGATTAATCGTGGGTGTTGGTCGTCTCTCGCGGGCATGGTCCGCTTCTAGATTTATGTTTGTTTCTCGCTCGTCTCGATTCGTCTTCTTCCTCGATGATGTCGAACTGGGAGAGCCAAGCAGGTATTCGACTCTGGGGCGGTTTCCTTGGGCGTTTGGGAGGGAGGCAAAAGATAGCTTCCGAAAGCTAGAGTCGTATGCGACGTGGGATGGCTTCCGAATCGGGGTTAAGAGAAAACAACGCTGTCGGGTTGCTCGGTCGCAATTCGCGGGACTAACAAGCAAAAATACCTTGAAAGACAAGACTTTTGGCTTTCGCAGAACCGGCCAAAATTTTTGAGCGCGATTCGACCAATTCACGCCGCGAAGTGGGGTTCACCTACGACATGCTTGGCCGCCCAGCCCGCCAGCAGCTCGCCCGAAAACCGCCCCCAAGCTCCCGGCCCAGCAACGGGCAGAGACGGCGTCGGGCACGATTGGGAGCTTCCCGGGCCGGTGGAGCCCCCTAGAGGTATCTCAGATCTCATCGGGGTGCCAATCACTGGAATCCGACCGCTGCCAGCTGCGTGTTTCTTGGTGGCCCGACGCCCGGAGCTGAGCAGAGCAAGAGCAACTTCCTGGTTGAACCGTGCTGCATTTTGGCATCCGTCTTCTTCATTGCGGGGCAATTGAGCCGACCAAAAGTGACACAGTGCTCCAAGCCCGAGAGAGGGAGAGCTGCCCACGCGCCCCACACTTTCCAGGTTCAACCTCCACGTCGAGACTCGAGCCGCCGCCAAACGTGCAAGGAGGTTGTCTCCAGTATCACCACCTTGCCGCCAGTCACCATTTCGAATCCTCTCTCATACTACGGCATTGACCGAAGCTATCCGTCCTACACCATATTGCACAACAGGTGCTTTATAATTCCTTTCCATAGGACTTCCTAGTTTGCGACCGGAGCGCACCACCTAATCACACACACACCCGCTACATATATCGAACCTCGAAACAGCATGGATATCACAAAGTTCGTGGTATCCCACCGGGAGAATGCCCTACTCTACGGCGACTATGCGACATACCGCGCTCAGCTTTCCAGGAAGCTTCTCAACTGCCGCAAGAAGCTTAACATTGCGACCAAGAGCCGAGGCAAATTCCACCCCAAGGCCCAAATCACCGCCGAGCAGATCTCAGACAACCATGAGTACGACCCCTTAGGGTGCTTGCTATAACGGTTTAATGCTTGTTGAGCAGTATTGCTAACAACGTGTCTCTCTCAGATACCTCCATCTCGCGCTTCTCACCGCCGAGCGCACCTGGGCTCATGCCATGTCCATGAAGGCTTCGCATGCTGCTGATACCAAGGGCATGACCAGCAAGACCAGATCGCACATCGTTTCCAGACTCGAAAAGGGTGCCCGCACCGCCGAAAAGCTTGCGGATGCTCTTTCCCAGGACGCCGTCAGCGGCGCCAACCCCAACGATATCCTCGAAGCCCGTGCCTACGCTGCCTTGCTCAGGGGTGCCGCCAACTTTGAAAAGCAGAGCTGGGAGGACTGCATCGTTAGCTACGCTGTTGCCCGTATGATCTACAGTGCTCTTTCGACCTCCACCAAGGGCGACATCTACAAGGACCTTCTTACCGATACCATCGACCCCTCGATCCGATATGCTGCCTACCAGGCCAAGATTCCTCGCACCCAACCGATTCCCTCGATTGCCAAGAAGGCCTTCGCCAAAGCCGACGATGACTTGGTGGACCGCGTTAAGGCTGTCAACCCTAGTGTGTTGGAGCAGGGCGATGTGGCCATGACGGGCGTTGCTGGGGCTGAAGGCGCACCAAGCACCATCACATGGCGCTCGAGGGAGGTTAAGATCGAGGACGCTTCCATCGCCGTCGCATGGGCTTCAGTACAAACAGCAAGGGCCAAGCTAAACGAGAGGCTATCCACTGCCGCCTCTCTGGCGCCCAAGGACAAGGCCGCCGCCTACGATGACATCTTGGCCGCGACCCAGGACGCCGTCGACGCGACAAAGCAGGCCATTGATGAGCTCCGGGGAGAGGGCGTCACTCAGAGCGACCCTCGCATGCAGAGCTTGCAGATCACAAGGACGGCTGTCAACTTTGAGATGATTAGCTGGCGCATTGGCCGCAACAGGGTGCTCGCTGGCGAGCTTGACGGTGCGCGTGCCACTTTCGAGGATTTGTCCAAGAGGAAAAAGAAGGCTCAGGAGGCTGAGCAGGCGACAGAGAGGCCCAAGGAGGAAGCTCCCGGCCGTCAGATTGCCAAGCTAAAAGAGAAGGTGGTCTTGTATGACGGCACCCTCCAGAGTTTGGAGACCATCTCAGAGTTGCCAGGTGTTGCGAACGACCAGGAGCTTTTCACTCGTCTGCAAGCCACTTCGCAGTACTTTACTGCTCTCAAGTATGTTTTCTCTCACCATGTCCACCATGATCTCTCATGTTTCTCCAAACACTAACACACCGAACCTCGCAGGTCCCTAGCAATTGCCCGCTCCCACTCTCTCGCTCACAACGACGCCAACGCTCTCGCCCTCATCCAACACGCCCTTAGCCAAACCGAGTCCGCCCTCCCCGTCCTCTCTTCTACCACTGAAGAATCCACCCCCGCCCGCAACATCCTCGTCTCTGCCTCTGACATCCAAACCCTCCACACCTTGCTCAACGGCGAACTCCACCGTGCCCGCGCCCTGGTAGAAATCAGCCAGCACAACAAGAACAAGAAGCCCACCACCACTTCCTCGGGTGGCAAGCCCCTCATCGGCCAGCTAGCCAACTACCCCTCCAGCGGCCAGGTCAACCTGGACAACATTGTGGTTTACCCGCCCAAGCTGGAGGCGATTCCCGTCAAGCCGATTTTCCTGGACGTGGCGTGGAATTATATTGATTATCCTGAGAAGCAGGCTGCCAAGGTTGAGAAGCCCCAGCAGAGGGCGGAGGAGCAGCCTCAGGAGGAGGAGAAGCCGAAGAAGAGGGGCTGGTTTGGTTTTGGCCGGTAGATGGTGTAAAGGTTACGATGAGTTATATGTGTATATCTGGTTGGTTAAAAATATAATGATGGCGTTTATGTTGCGCTCGGTGGTCTCGTCTGCCCATGTTTTGAGATTCCGTTCCCTGTCTTGCTCAATTTTGTATTGGTCTTATGAACAAATTGTGATCTTTTGATGAAATAGGGATCTCAGTATCGTTCTTTAGCGACATGATATGAGGTTTGTTTATGGGCATGAAGAACGAAAGATTCCCCCCATCTCCCAGTTTGATTTGCACAGTTGTACATGTCACCCGATTCTCACAATCCATGTGGTTGCCTCGTTTCCTGGCACATTGACTAGTGTGACACATGCCGACCACCTACCATGTCCATCGGATTTCATCTGGTATTTGGATATTCATCTCATCTGCTATGCATGCAAGAAGCAGTTCTCTTTCAGCGGATGCTTGCTTTTCCCTTTCCTTTCCTTTCCTTTCCTTTCCTTTCCTTTCCTTTCCTTTCCTACCATTGTTCACGTTCAATATCTTTCTTGATTTAACGTGCCGCAATAGACACGAGGGGTCAGCGAGAATTATTCACCGGATCTTCGTAACTCTCATCGTTTGGCTTACTCCACCCATTTTCTTCGCTCCGATAGCGGCGCCATTGCACGAGCGGTTTGTCTTTCTTATCTCATCCATAATTTGACGAGATGAGTGTCCATGGCTACTCAAGAGACTGGTTTCCTATAGCCACGCAGATCACGAAGAGAGGGTGGGATGCAGGAGTATCACAGATATATCACTGGTGAAGAAGTGGTGGAGAGGTATTTGTGGTAAACGCTTGCTATTGAATTTCATTCCAATCATGAGGGGAGATGGTGATTACGTATCTCGAACTTTGTGATGTTCGTTGTGGTGCATCGTGGTATACAATGAACATGATATATACACATGCGCGCACCTTTTCCCAGCCTTCCTTTTACCAACCAGCACCTTTGCTGCCTGCTTGACCCTGTTCTTTCCAGTGCCCTATGCATAATAAAGCCCCAAAACCCCAATCAATCATCTCATAGCATCATGATGGAGACAAGATATCGTATGAAGATAGATCAAAAAAGATTTTTATTTGTAACCCCAGAAAACGCAGGAAGTTTTGATGCTCAATAACGCCTTCCGCCCTCTGCGGTATTAAACACAAATGGATCCAGCATGATAGACCTCAAATAGAGAAACATGACATATGAGTACAAGGGAGAAATACACAGTGGAGATCATTTCGCTCCAACCAAGCTTTACTTAGACACCGGGGAGAAAGAAGTATGTGGGTATAATGTGAGAAAACGTGAAAAAAGTAGAAAACCTAAAGCTGTTTGGACTTCAGATTTACTCCTTCTTCTCGCCCTCAGTGTTCTGCTGCTGCTGCTGCTGCTCGCCAGACTCAGCACGGGCCTTGTGCATCTTGTCGAAGAGATTCAAGCTGGCAACCTGGAGGTCGTCGATCTTCTCCTTGAGGGCATCGGCAGAGAGGGTCTGCTCGCCAGACTGGCTCTTGGCGATAAACTCGCGGAGGGAGGTGATCTTCTCACGGATAGCATCAGCCTCGGTCTTGTCGAGGCGGTCAGCGTACTCGTTGAGAGCCTTCTCGGTATCGTTAAGGACACCATCGGCCTTGTTGGCGGCCTCGATGGCAGCCTTGCGCTCCTTGTCCTGCTCGGCGTACTTCTCGGAGTCCTCAACCATCTGCTGGATCTCGGCCTCGGAGAGACCGGAGCCGGAGGCAATGGTGATGGACTGGTCCTTGTTGGTGGACTTGTCCTTGGCGTGAACGTGGACGATGGAATCGGCGTCAATGTCGAAGGTGACCTCGATCTGGGGAACGCCACGGTGGGCAGGGGGGATACCGACAAGCTGGAAGTTGCCGAGCATCTTGTTGTCCTTGACGAGCTCACGCTCACCCTGGAAGACCTTGATCTCGACGGCGGTCTGGAAGTCGGCAGCGGTGGAGAAGACCTGGGACTTCTTGGTGGGGATGGTGGTGTTGCGGTTGATCAGACGAGTGAAGACACCACCGAGGGTCTCGATACCGAGGGAGAGGGGAGTAACATCGAGAAGGAGAAGGTCCTTGACCTCACCGGAGAGGACGGCACCCTGGATGGCAGCACCGATGGCGACAGCCTCATCGGGGTTGACGGACTTGGCGGGGTCACGGCCGAAGATGGACTTGACGGACTCGGCAACCTTGGGCATACGAGTCATACCACCGACAAGGATGACCTCCTGGATGTCCTTGGCCTGGAGGTTGGCATCCTTCAGGGCCTTGCGGACGGGCTCAATGGTGCGCTGGATGAGGGGATCAACCATGGACTCGAGCTGAGCACGGGTGAGCTTCTGGTTGATGTGCTTGGGGCCGGAGGAGTCGGCAGTGATGAAGGGAAGGTTGATGTCGGTCTGGAGGGAAGAAGAAAGCTCGATCTTGGCCTTCTCGGCGGCCTCACGGATACGCTGGATGGCCATGCGGTCACCGGAGAGATCAATGCCGGACTCCTTCTTGAACTGGTTGACGAGGTGGCGGACGAGGTGGATATCGAAATCCTCACCACCGAGATGGGTATCACCGTTGGTGGACTTGACCTCGAAGACACCGTTCTGAATCTCGAGGACGGAGATATCGAAGGTACCACCACCAAGATCGTAGACGGCGACAACGCGGTCCTGCTCCTTCTCGAGACCGTAGGCAAGGGCGGCGGCAGTGGGCTCGTTAACGACACGGAGGACGTTGAGGCCGGCAATCTGACCAGCATCCTTGGTAGCCTGACGCTGAGAGTCGTTGAAGTAGGCGGGGACGGTAACGACGGCGTTCTTGACGGGCTTGCTGAGGAAAGCCTCGGCGGTCTCCTTCATCTTCATGAGGACGAAGCCACCAACCTGGGAAGGAGAGTACTTCTGGCCACGGGCCTCAACCCAGGCATCGCCGTTGGTGTGCTGGACGATCTTGTAGGGGACCTCCTTAATATCGCGCTGGACCTCGGCGTCGGTGAACTTGCGACCGATGAGACGCTTGGTGGCGAAGAGGGTGTTCTCGGGGTTGACAACGGCCTGACGCTTAGCGGCAACACCAACGAGGCGCTCACCGTCCTCAGCGAAGGCGACGACGGAGGGGGTGGTACGGGCACCCTCGGAGTTCTCAATGATACGGGGAACCTTGCCCTCCATGATGGCAACGGCAGAGTTGGTGGTACCTGAGGGCGCGAGTTAGCCATCTCGCCACGGTCAAGCCTATGTCCGTCCGTGAGGCTACATACCAAGATCGATACCGATGACGGCACCAGTAACCTTTCCGTCTGTTCCCGTTGACTCGAAGCGAGCGAAGGCGGGGGTCATGGGCTTCCTGAGCATACCCGAGGCACGGGCAGCGATGGAGGCCTTGGGCAGCTGTGGTAGGAGGGTGTATGTTAGCCATTGCTACTGTCGAGGACCTTGATGATGATGCTCAACACAGAACGCGCCATTATCGCGACGACGTAAAGTGAGGGGGGAGTGGAAGCAACGGAGAGCAAGTGTAGTAAAGGCAAGCTCGGAATAAACACTTACAGCCCTGGTAAGCCTTGTGGACATCATCTTGTATGTGACTCTAAATTAAAAACGAAAAATAACCCCTGGGAAAACAAGAGACAGGGCCGGGAATCAACAAGAAAGCAGACGGAAAAAGATGGTGATGGTGGAGGAGGAGAAGGGTGGTTATGAATGAGGATTCGTGAACGGAGAGCGGAGGCCGATGAGGAGCTGGTCAAGCTCTTTTGTACTGCGAGGGAAAAAATTCACAACCCGGTCATCGAAGGCGTTGGAAATTTTGCTCGGCTGCTCTCAGCGCCCACACGGCCCAGTGACTGGATCAGCAACTCCCCTCTCGACTCCAGCGGGACCTCCAGTGGCACCGCGGGGGGTAGAGGGGGGCCACTTCCCACCCACTGAGAGCAGCCGCATGCACGGTAAGTGGGGCGCCGAGCAAGCTCCGCACGGGCCACCCCGTCAATTGTCTCAATGTTCGCTGGTGCGGGCATGGCGGGCGAAGGCGGGGAGGGGAGCCTGGGAGGTTGAGAGAGAAAGTCTTCCTCCTTCGACCCGTTTCCTCCGTCCACCGAGAACTCCGAGCGGCCGTCGAAATCCAAGAAGATCCCAAAACACAGCACATCCGGGAAGCCCATTCCCGTCTTTGAACTTTTGCGACTGCACGTGACTCCACTTTTGCCGTCGCTGGACCCTTTTTTGCTTTCTTCAGTTACACAAGACAACAACCGATCCCTGCCCGGACAGCCTGGGGTCCGGTTCGGCCTGGACTTTTTTATCATTTTCTCTGCGGTTGGACAATGACAGTGACAGCCTGTGAGAGAGAATGGGTGAGGGGAGAGGAAGGCCGGGCGGGCTGGCTGGCTGGCTCGGGCGGGTATGCGTAACGACGGCCTGTGACGGCATCTCGGGGGAGTGGATGCGTAGATTTGAGTCCAGTCGGCCCTGGGTTACCACGGTTACGTATTCGCGCGCTACTTGTAGAGGTATTAAACAGAGGCTAGCAAGAGGCATATTTAGAGTCTGTTTGCTCCAAGGTGAGGGATGAGATGAAAGTCTTTGATATTCCCATCAATGTCTCCTCTCTGAGACCGCTCATGGGGCATCAACTCATCTCTGTCGTTGCGCGCAGCCATGTATCGATCGACTCGACAATAAAACTTGTATGTACCCGGTGATGATGTACCTGGCTGGCCATGGAGGTACTTGAAGAGTGGAGGACCCCCCGGTTTTGGAAGGTCGAGGTACCTTGGTAACTCTATACCTAGCCTAGGTTTAACTCCGTCTTTTCATTCTCCCAAAACATCACGTTGACTTACCATCAACGGTGCAAAAGACTAGGGGCTTTTGGACTTAAATAAATCTTCATTCACGGCTGCAAGACTTTGCATGAGTTTAGCCTGGGAGGTTCTCCTTTGGCACTGCATTGTGCTGTCATCCCGTTGGTCAAAGTGCTGTCTAAGTGGGTGGCGACCTCACCTTATTGTTAATGGAAAAGGGACTTGACGCGGGTTGGTGACAACAGAAAGCAATGACGGACAGCGTTGGACAGGCCTCTCCTATCATTCTCTTATACAACTAACCTACATCTTCAACTTCCATTGAACTTTTAATTCTCAACTATCAGCTTTTCTAGTCTGTAATTCAAGCACAGTGCCCTCTCTCCCATTGTCTCCAGTTACCGACCAAGACACACAAAGATACACCCCCCGGCATTTCGCAATTCGACGACGACACCTCCAGCTCCCCAGCCAGCATTTCGAGTTCCCACGCGATCCTTCCAGTTGGTTCTTCCTCCTTTGGAACAATCGCCTCCCTCGACGAACGAACCGATAGCCACCCCAACAACCCGGAATTGTGCATGGTCATCGCAAACTGATCTGGAATTGCCCGGTCGAAACAAACTGATTGCCAAGACTTTCGCACAATGACTGTCAAGGACGATGTGTAAGCTGATGCCCGGAGTCTGTTCCGCGAGTTGCAACCACCCCCCCTTCCTTGGAATTACCATCAGTTACGACTCGGCCGAAATGTTCCTTGCTGACAGATGATGGCATTGTCTCTCTTCTCGATTCTAGTTACCATGCGACCGAACACTTGATCCTGCCCAAGCCTCGACGCCGCTATCGCACCAGTGTCCATCCTAGGTACGTCCTCGGTTCATACATGTGGCGACAAGCCTACGTGGCGTTTGGCCGCTAATATCACCAATGCAGTCACTGGCAGTTGCGCTCTATGGTGGGCGTCGAGGGCAATGACTTGGTCTATTTTCCCGGTGGAAGAGATAGCACTGAGGTCCAGAGGCTCAACACGAAAACCCAGGAGATCGAAACTATCAAACGTCTTCCCTTCCAGCCTAGGTGTCTGGTTGCGCGGAATGAGTGGATCTGCTGTGGTGGCGAGACGGGCGAGTTTACGGCGATACATGTCCGCGAGAGAACACCTCAGAGCGATGCCGACGAGCAAGCGAACACGGATTTGGACGACCAGGTTCCCGGTCAGGAACTACTGGACGAACTCAGCCAGGAGTTGGACGACGAGGACTCGGCAGCGGTTGCGCGGGCGCTAGCTCGAGCCCAGATACTAAGTGCTGCGCGAGCCAGTGCCAACAACGAAGACAAGAACTTGTCAGTTACAAGCAAGAAGTTCGGGAAACAAAGGGTAAACTGCATAACGTTATGGTTTCCCCCGACTTTGGTACCGCTTGCAAAAGGGGCGTACGTCGAACCAGTGGCCGTTCTTGCAAATAACGACAACACTGTTTCGTGCGTCAGTCTATGGGAAGAGGAGGCCTTGGACGAAATCACGTACCCCGACTGTGTCAACCGTGCTGTCATCTCTCCAGATGGCCGGCTTCTCATAGCCATTAGCGACGACCCCTATCTGTACGTACATGAGTACGTTGAGAAAGAGGAACCTTCGTTGCATAGTAATCGTCACACTCTCAAAACTCACAAATGGGCCTTGTCGCGTAAAGTTCCGTTGAAGAGTCAAAGCAAAGATGATCGGTCAGAAAACAGGTATGAGCACCACTCCATTGTGTGCACAGTTCCTGCTTTTTTGGGTGTCTTCTAACATCATGATAGGGGGAGCTTCGCGGCATGCTTTTCCAGCACAGGGAATTACCTCGCAGTCGGAACCCAGTATGGAATTATTTCTGTTTTCGACGTTTCGGCCTTCTCCGCTCCTGGACTAGATCCCCTCATAACGACATTCGGCTCATCGAGGCCGCATGCTGAGCTGGGTGCCATCCGTGACATGGCCTTTTCTCCTGGATCCGCGGATCTACTAGCATGGACTGAAGATCGCGGTCATGTCGGCGTTGCAGACCTACGCACCGGTTTTCTCTCACGGCAGATATTGGACCTCGACAAACGAGACGACTACGAGACCATCATCACAACCGACAGAAGTGTCATCGACCCTGCCCTACTCCTTCTCGCAGCAGCCCGCGGCGATGACAGTGACGCCTCGGCATCCGCTTCTTCGCCCTCTCGCTTGCGCGGCATCGATCTTCTAGCAGCATTGGAGGCTCGACGGGAGCGCTCAAACAGAGAGCACTGGGATCCGCTAGAGTCCACTGCATTCACTCCCCGTGAGCTGGAAGTCCTAGACGCGATTCGGGCAGAGCGTAGGCAACGGGAAGCGGCTACTTCGGGCGGAACAGGAGGAACTACCGCACCCGAACGGAGAACCAACACTTCGATCTGGCGTGATGACCCATCATCCCGGTCACATGGAACAGGCATCGGTGGAGGAGACACGCAGCGGTCATCTGGGGGCAGTGAGCAGTCCTCTCGCGAGCGTGGCAGTGGTGGTCTAAGAAACACCAGGGAGTCGTACCGTGAATTTGCAGACATACTTGCCGGAGTTTCGCCTCGCACAGTCACATCAGCACGAACACCAGCACCCGCCAGCGATCGTTTAAATTCACCCACCGGCATTCGTTTGAACACACGGAGCTTGCTAGCAAGCCTAACTGCTTTACGGGATGCAGCGGACGAAGCCACCGTGGCCGATCACCTTCACATCACCAACACCATCGCCAGGTTGGACAGAGCGGGAGCTGGAGGTTCCGACCGAACATACCCGCCTACCAGGTCCGCTGGTGGCAGTGGCACTGGCACTGGCACTGGCAGCGGTACCACCACTAACAATAATACCACGTCTACCACACAAACTGCTTCAGACGCAGCAGCAGAGAGGCGAGCTCTCACCCTCTCCTCGCGTATCCTGGCGAACCCAAGCTTATTGACTCCCAGCGTCACCAGCACTAACAGAACCACTAATACCAATAACACATCGAACAACACAAGCACGAACACTAATGCAGCCACCACCGCCGCCGCCGCCGCCACCTTACGGCAGCTCTACTACAGTCTCCGGCTCGAAGACAATTTCCCCTACGACAGCATAGGCAGGACGGTGGTCGACCCTGACGACGCCCGCCGGCTGCGCGGCGAGTACAGAGCCCGTGTCGGTGGAGCTGGAACTGGAGCACTGCACGAGTGGGACGATCACCCGACCAGAAGAGCGTTTGGGGCGTATTATATGAGCAGAAGGGAGCCGGATCCGCATGATACGGCGGGATTGTGTTGGAGTGAGGATGGGAGGGTGTTGTAAGTTTTTCCCTTCGTTTTGCTCTTTACCTTTACGGGAGGTTGCTGTTGGGCTTGGGCCTTGAGATTGGAAGCTAATATTGTGGGTGTGACAGGTTCGTCGGCGCCGAAGACGGGATCTACGAGTTCCACGTGAATCTCTTGCAGAGGAACTTGTTTCCCAGTTCGGACTATCGCTAAAGCTTCCATTATCATCAACTCGAGAGAATCGGGAAGCACTCCTACAAAAAATGGGGCACTGGGGAAACCATCGTTACACTTTGAATTCGCGCGCCACCATCAATACCTTTATGAAACACACGACGTATATCTTGATTGAGCTTGACATTTTTGGCGTCTGGCAGGGAATCCGTTCAAGGGAATGGAATGGAGGGAAATGAGGCGTTTTGTTGGTATTCCAATACAACCTGCCTTATTTTTACCTTGACTTGAGAACGTCTGGGGCAGAACAACACATGGACATATGTAATCGTTTGTAATAATGGAAAAGAAACATCTGGCTGGGACGCGGGTGCGTGGTACGTAGTTGGAGTTGTCTGATTTTCGCCCAGTTTATTGGTGGTGGAACACATGATCGTAGTTGGAGAAAGGAATCACATCGATTATCAGGGGAGAATATGCTTGATTTTACTTGATGAAAATAACAAAGGAGATGGTCAAAAATTGGTTCGGCCGGCTATCGAATTCTTGACCGGTGTATTTTCAAAAGATGACAAAAGGAATTAAGTTGATGGTACTGTGTTAATGGTATTACCAAGAGTAGATGAAAAAATGTGATAGTCAATCTTCACCTTTGAGAAAATCACAAACTTTCTTGGTGTGTAAATTGCCATGAACTATTATTCCTGTTGTCGGCTTTCATTCTTGTTGTTCTCTTTGAATGGTAATTTGATCACTAACTGAAATGTCGCGAGTTAATTCACACTTCATGGTGTTGCGACGCCCGCGATATCGCCAATCTCATGTGATGTATCAACGGCAGAGTATAGTAATACCAATAACATTACGGTTTGCGATTTCCCAGTATCGGCAAAGGCTTTGTATGTATGTATCTCTCGTTCCGTCCCGAATCTGTCATTCAGTCTTCGGAATCCTTGTTTCATTCGATTCAGGTCTCTACCTCCTTAATAGCACTTGACCGATAGCCAGTGCTCGTAATATGAAATGCACACTGCAGGGAGGTATTATCCACCAAAAACGCCTTTAAGTCACCATCCATGTCCTGTCCTGTCCGAGAAAAAGGAAAATAACAAACTGTTCCGTCGTCTGCCTCTTTGTTGTGGGTACTCCATGAAATGTAACCATGTGTCAGTTTGGAGGCCCCGAGGCCCGACATGACCCTTAAAAACGCCCGTGATCATTGAAGCATTGTTCCTTCGTTTAAGCCATACTCGTGAAAAAATGATTATAGTCCTCAGAAAGATAGCCGAGGTGATATTACTCGGCAATGGCTTCCTCCTGGTGCTGCTGGCCAGACAAATTCATCTTGGGGCGTTCTACATCTGAAATAGATGTCGACCGATGGAGGCCCGAGGCATGAATAGGTTCGTGACTGGTGACGACATCCTTTCCTGATGACTCGGCAAGTTGACGTTCTGCATGGTAGTGATTAGCAAGCGAAATCATTTGATAAATAACATATTTTGGCGCCAATAACTTACCTAGCTCACGAATGCGATGCCTCAACATCTGATTCTCCCTGACGAGCATCTGCGTCTCTGCTTGATAAAACGCACTCTCATCCTTTCCGCCCAGGGCCCACTGATGCATACTGTCTTGACTGATCGACGTGGCGCGCACCCTAGGCGAAGCGCCTCTGCTCGGTGTTCTGGACCGAGCCTTGTTGAGGTCGTTGCTGCTGCGAGGGAAGTCGAACGAGCCGCGGGGGTGGGGTAGGTAGCCCGGTGACTTGGGGATCGAGGTTCCAGGAAGTCCACCCATTTGTGGCGTTGAGCTATGATTTGGTGTGTCCCGGCCGGAGTTGTCGTCGCTGATAGCCCCGGATGAGGACTGATGGCGCTGAAGTTGGCCCTGTAGTCTCCGGATTTCGCTGAGCAGGCGGTTCACCTGGTACTCCTGCTCGTTCTCTAGCTCCTGGTGAAGCTCTCCGAGGCTGGGAGCCCGGCTGTGCTGCTGAGGGCGGCCGGGGATGGGCTGGGGCGAGCTTATGGATGATGGCTTGGAACTGTCCGAAATCATTTCGCCAGGAGCTGGTATCGAAGGATCGTTCATCTGGAGGTTCATGAGGACTTGTGACTGGCGACGGCCGGCACTGGGAATCTTGGGAGCTTGAGATGCATTAAGCGGGCTGATGGAAGATCCTGTAATAGGCAGAAAGTGTCAGCAAAGTAACGTGAGAGTCATAAGCGAGCGTTGAATCACAAACCTCGTAATGAGTCCTTGCGCTGGAGACCAGCGTTGAGGGTAGCTGCGGCCTGGAGGGAAACAGAGCCTGATCTGGGTGATGGCGAGGGCGATGACTCCCTATTCTGGCCGAGAGGGGAATGTGTACGCATTGAAGACGACATGCTGGTGCGCTTAGGTATTTCGAGGTTTGGTGTTGAGGAAGAGGGAGAAAGAGAAGTTTCGGGATCGGTCATGTTAAAGGTCGTCCGGTTAATAGTTAGGCTAGGCTAGGCTGATGAAGTGAAGGTATGGAGGAGTGATTGTTATCGGGTCGCGTCGGCAAACGACGGCGGCTTGGTGCAACGGCGAGAACACTCTGTGACTGCAGCGAACAATCGAGGAATTCTTGGCTCGGATCAAACAGATTGGCCGGTGAATGGGTTGCAGATGCCGTTCACGGAGTTGAGAAGGATACTATGCGAGAGTCTCGAGAACCGTCGAGAGGGTGTTGAGATGGCGCAACACGGCTGATAATGGCCAGTTGCACGTCACGAACTGGCGAGCAGTGGCCTAGCAAAGGGCCCACCGGTGAGGTAATGGCTGCTCGGAGACGAGACACGGACGAAACGGGAGAGGCAGAGAACCAGTGGGGAGATCTTTAGGTGGTGTGACGTTACGATGTTTGGGAAAATGAAGAAGGAAAAGGAAAATGTTATCAGTAAATGTAATAGTACTAAGATTGTGGTCTAGATTTTGAATTCATTCGACTCCGAAGTCGTTTTAAAGGGAAGGTTTAAAGCGCGTGCATAAGTGAAGGAAGGAACTCATGATGCTTCACCTGTTTGGACGCAGGAAGAAATGCTTGGCGTTGTCGAAGGTTCGTTGCTTCCATTCATTCACACATGCACCCCGCCATGCATCGCGGCTGAAAACAGCCACAACAGCGTCCGAGACCGCGTGACAGCAGTTGCAAGCCACTCATCTGTAAGTTCTATCGCACAGGCCACAGGACCCCCACAATATCTTGGCACTTCCTCCGCCACCGGACGGGAATGACGAAGACTTCCATCCCATATGATTCCTGTCCTCGTGCAATCTTTCTCAGGCAACACCGGTCAAGACTGGCCACGGCTCGAATCTATCGAGCTCATAAGAAAAAAAAAGTAACCCAAACCTTTATTAGGTCAAAGTCAAGTTTGTGAACTCGATGAGGCGCCTAACAGGCGGGCTACTACTCGGTGGAACCCCCAGTTTACCAACACCAACACCCTGAAAGCGATCATGTTAGGGCCTGTTCGAGTCGCCCGGAAGTCGTTCTGGAAATGGTGACCTGGAAATGTAGTCTGTGCCAGGTACTTCAAGTTTTTTGGGTTAATTTGTGAAGAAAGTCACTTTGGGAAAGTATCCCCTAACAATTTCGAGGCGTTGATTGGACTTGGAAATGTCCTGGAAGTTGGGTTGCTCCACTAATGGGATTTGGTGTAGTATTATTGGTCCAATAAGGGTTTTGGCGGGCTAAATTTCCGAGAACCTTTTCCAGAGCTTTGAGGTGTGGAATTGGGACCTGGAAGTGGTATTGTAGCTTTCCAACTGCCAAGACCATTTCCAGGTCGCACTTCCGGGCGACTCGAACAGGCCCTTATCCCTCGCTTTCGAAGCAATGAAGATTTCCTCGGCCAAATAGTCCTGGACAAATAAAAAAGAATACAACGGGATATCCCGTCAGGATACCAACCTGTGCTATCCGAGACAAGGGCAACATCACGAGAGGACATGACTGACATATAGGTAGGGGTCAGGTGCTTGAACAGAAACCCACGGTCGAGCCATCTTCAAAACAGGCAACTTAGGCCGTGCCGAGGTGCGTGAAACTAGAGTGCCCTTTCACACCCAAACGATGCTTGGGAAAAAGCCGATCGCGTTTCGTCGGAGGGCCGAGATGCTTCTTTCAACGAAACTGGTCCAAGTCAGCTCGAGCACCAGCGTTGGCAAGGAAACATGAAGGAGGCAAGATATGGAAAATGTTCAACTCTTAGCACGTGAAGTCAACACTATGGACTTGATCGCTTAACCACAGCCTTTCTGACTAAAGCGTGATCACGTTCTGGAACTGCTTGAATATGCTCGATGACAACACCGTGACTGAGTAGCACGGGTGGTCGTTGAAGATGCGTGCGGGAAAGACCGGTGGCTGCCGTGCCGTGCTGGCCCGCATCTCGGATACCCCACACTGGTGGAGTAGTCCGGAGAGACCCGACCTCCGACGATAGCGACCCCGACTACGGACCATGCGGTCCACGACCCGGTCGCACGCAACCCGTACTCCGCAAAGGAGGCCCGTGACTTACTCCAACAAGCCTAGAATAACATTTACCGGCACATTCTTGAACTTTCACCATGACACTCCTTCTCACACAAAGAAGTCGACTCACGACACCATTAACGATACGCAATGCAGTTACGTCATCGATCCTCTCCATAACTCGAACTGGTCAACAACAACACCATGGGAGTTATCGTCTCTTCTCCCACACTCCGGCCGCTCACGCCGACTTTACTCACGCAGTGATAGGCGGCGGTGTAGTCGGCCTTGCCATCGCCCAACAACTAGCCCGGCGCTCCTCCTCACATTCCACGCTCCTCTTGGAACGCCACCCAGCCGTCGGCACCGAGACCTCCTCGCGCAACAGCGAAGTCATTCACGCCGGCATCTACTACGGCGCCGACAGTCTCAAGACGGAGCTCTGCATCCGGGGCAAGTACCTACTCTACGAACTCTGCGAGAAGCACTCGGTCCCTCACAAGCGCGTCGGCAAATGGATCGTCGCGCAGAACCAAACTCAGCGCGAAGCTCTTCAGCGTATCCACGACTTTTGCGTCAACGAAATCAACGTTCCCGTGCGCTGGGTTTCAGCTGAAGAAGCACAGCGCCGTGAACCTTCTGTCCGCGCCGAGGCCGGGATTCTTGAGTCTCCAACAACCGGCATCATTGATTCGCACTCATTGATGGTCTGTCTTCAGGGCCGGCTTGAAGAAGCAGGCGGTACCGTAGCTCTCGCCAGTGCCGTCACGGCCATCAAACCTCTCGGCGATAACCCCAAAGGAAGTGAAGGATGGGAACTAACAGTACGCGATTCTTCAACCGGCGAGACCTCCACCATCACCGCCGAAACCATCATCAACTCCGCCGGTCTAGGCGCGGTGGACATCCACAACATGATTGTCCCGCCCGAACAGCACAAACAAATGTTTTATGCCAAGGGAAATTACTTCTCGTACCCTGCCTCCTCGCCCAAGGTGTCTACCTTGATCTACCCAGCCCCCGAACCGGGTGCCGGCGGTTTGGGAACGCACTTGACGCTTGATCTAGCAGGGAGAATCAAGTTCGGCCCAGACGTGGAGTGGGTTGATTCGCCTGATGATTTGGCTGTCAACTCGGCCAGGTTGCCGGAGGCGATCAAGGAGGTCAAGAAATACTTGCCGGACTTGGACGAGACGCAGCTGCAGCCGGATTACGCGGGCATCAGGCCGAAGCTGGGAAAGCTGGGAGCGGTGGCGCATGGCAAGGGCTTTGTGGATTTTGTGATTAGGAAGGAGGAAGGGTATGAGGGATGGGTGAATCTGCTAAATATCGAGAGTCCTGGGTTGACGAGCTCGTTGGCGATTGCGGAGAAGGTGGAGGGTTTGTTGTATGGGTGAGAGAGACGAATAAGTCAGGTTATCGCTGTAAGAGGAGGTAAGCTGGCAGTTAGGTAAGTCGTGTTTTCCTCCTGGAAGTTTGGATACTTTCGAGGGTTCTGAAGAGATGCGAGAAATGGACCAGACACCTATCCCTCATCATTGAATCCATGACACCACCGTTGTCTCTCTGCCAGAGATATTTGGGCCTTGACAAGGCCCTCGCCTCTTGATCGAGCCGTTGTCGAAGCATTTTTATTCGAACTTTCGAAATACATAATCCTATTCTAAACTATTCTGTCGCACATCGTCAACACCTTGTTTATGTGATATCCGGACATGTTTTAAGGACACTTCGATTCCAGTCTACCTCCGCAAACCTCACCTGTCGCGTAAAAAATCGCTTCTTAACCGAACTCGTTCACTACATGGTTTCAGTTCGGAATGCTTTTAGTGTCCATGGGACCTCCTTTCCGTATTCTTCACTCTCAGAGAGCTCGCCTTTGGCTCTGTTATCTCTTCCTTTACTCTCAGATCCCCCGTTCCATTTCTCTGAAAGTACCGAACAGACCCAGACCTTGAAGGCTTCAAGTTTCGGACATGAACCCAATCCAGTCAACGGACTCGACTTACGTGGGGCCGATGCGAAGACCCGATTCTGACCTAAGGTAATGCATCCGGCCGATCTCCCGGACCCCGGCACCCCAGCCTCACTCCGAACGGTTGCTCCGATACGGCCTTGGCATTGCAGCAAACTCGCTTGGACCGTTCTGTCGGGTTTCGGTCCCTCGGAGGTTTGCACCGGACGGACTCCACTTCCGGCCGGTTTGATGCCAAGAACTTACTGTTTTCGGGTGTTTGCTTGACTTGCACGTTCGGAACCCTTTTTTTCTTTTGCACAAATTTTGGGGTTTATCTGTTCCTCGTGTCTTGTCTACCATTTGACCAACAACGTTACTTCTGCTGTGGCCGCCCACGTAAGTGTACGTAGTAGGTAGTGACTTTGTGTTTACTTATACCTGTATGTAGCCCTGTGGTCCACCCACCCCCGCCGGCACACGTGTAAACGTGTGAAAGCTGAGTGATGCCGATCACCACCCTAGGAGATACCGAGTGAGTGTATTGCCAAGGAAGCCGGGACGGGGACGGATGAAAGCTGAGCTTGTCTACCTACTTGCAAAGCTGGGAAGGAAGGATGACCCGGATGTGAATAGGAGTTTCCTCAAAGATTTGTAGTATCACGAGTATGTGCTGGAGGATGGGTAAGTGCTTCACACGCTTTGTGTATTGTATGTTTTGTGTTTCTTTGAAGTTGGAGTACCAAGATTTAAATGGTTCCAACACAACGGGCAGCGACACGTTTCGGGCACTCACTCGAGTGATATCAACGTTTGTAAGTGGCACCGGAATGGGGGTCATTTGCTCTCTTTCTCGTTCCTGAATTTCCGTATGACGGTTCCTCTTCAAGGCTTGCGACTTTGCGAGCTTGGCGGTCAGGTACATAAGTGTACCCGTCCCAATGGCACGGGATGGGTAAATCATCAAATATGGGCTGGCTGCTTTCCCGTTCTCGAGGCGCTGAGGATGGAGTGTCTCTGTCGGGAGCGATATTGTGTGTGACATTATGGAGGATGGGGGTGGATGGGAGGACAAACCCCTCAATTTTTTTTTCTTTGGTGATACAAATATTTCGGCCGTCATGCTGCTCCCTTCCCTGCATTGCAGATTTGCTTGGGCCAGTTCGACGGCACAGCGGTGGTACGCATTTCATCAAGGTGGTCTCTCTTCTTCCCAATAGGATGAGCGGGATGAGATGCTGGAGAGTTATCGAATCGACGGGAGATGTGCTGAGGGCTGCCGGAAACGGGAAGAAGAACGCGCTAATGCAGGAACAGCAAAATGCGAGTCGCGAGGAGGGGTAGCATCCCGAATGTAATTTATTGCTCAATGTGCCCGCCGGAAATGTTGGTGTAAAGTGTTGGGTTGGTGATGGAAAGTTGTTGTTGGTGATAATCCAGCATTTCCAACTCTCTTTGAATGATGGAGTTGGACGCTCGTTCGAAACTCGCAAACTTGAAGGCGTGTTTCGAATAGCATCCGGTCAGCTAAGCGATCTCTTCACCTGCGAAGCCTCCATCCGCCAGAGCTGCAGCCATCCGATGGAAAGCAGCAGAGAAGTTTCAACGAAGTGGGGAGAAGCCATGCCGTTATACATGATTTGCCCGCCCTGAACGCCTCTGTCGGCTTGCCATGAGGAGGTGATCATGCGTGGCTTGGAAGGAAACTGCTATTTTCATCCCCCTTTTACGGACGTACCGCGTGCGCACGAGAAGCCGGATGTCTGAGAAAGCTGATGTGCAGCAACATGTTGGAAGGGTCGTGGCATCATCTGTGTCACTCGGGGCTGGCTGGTGGTCGAATCACGATACGCCCAAGAAACGTGGGATGACTTTGTTTCCCCCAGTTTGGTGGTACAACGTTCAATAATCGGGGATTTTTGTCTTGCAACTGGGAAGATGCCTGTGTTGGCAAAACGATGCGTTGGTAGCCCGGTGTTTTGGAGTTCCACTTGGTGATGGTTGGTCTGGATGCGACTTCTGGGCTATCACCAACAGCCTAGGTCCCCTCGGACTGTTCTCCCGCCCTTGAGCCTCGGGGTGTTCATCCGAACAATGTAGCGGGTAGTTGGCATCTTGTGGTTCGTGGCCGTGCTGTGTTCCATGCTTTTGGAAATATGGAGAATCGGTTCATAATCTCTGATCGGCCGATATTCTGCATCGCGATGGAGGTTGAAGATTATGTTTGCTTGCGTAATCAACGGCTGTACTGGTGGTGAAATTGGCCGCGCTGAGGTTTTCGTTATTTCGAACCGGGGCCGGACGTGAAGAACTTTTGAGATGGGAAAGGTGCCCTCAACGTAGGCCACTAGTAGGATAATGTGATTACCCGAGACTCGTGTTGCCATGCAGACGCGAGAACGGCTGAAATTTCATGTTTTCTTGTTTCCATGACGGTGGTGATGATGGAGAGTGGGGGAAACACGTTGAGAGTGGTAGAGAACACGGGGTCGGCGGGAGAGCAGGAAATGAAGTTTAATCTGGTGAACAGCTTCAACTGGCTCCTACACAGAAAAACAGGCGCCGACATCCTTACTCAGCGGTTGCCGAATTGCCGTCCTTTGGCCCTTTGCTTCTTCAACCGACTGGCATATCAAACATGGCAGTGGATGGGGTATACGGGGCAGCAGATCTTCATCACCAGGGGCCAGATCTGACGCCCAACGTGGTGTTTGGAACATGGCAAATGCAAATTCAGGATGGATTCAGGTTGCAACTTGCAACTTTGGAGGACGATGATCGATATGATATCCGTAGGGCGAGACCGGGACAGAAGCTATGCGATGTCAGAAGGAATGGCAGAAGGAACAATTGCACCCCTGCAGACGCACACGCCGGTAGAATTTGAGTGGATTCGCGAATGCCAAAAGTTGATGGACCCACTCAAATGCCACCTTTCGTGAATTCGCATTCGCTGGGGCGTCAGGGGCTTTCTTCGCTCTTGGCCCTTGTCCGGAATCGGTAACGGGTTAGACTCCATATGGTAACGGGTAAGACTTTCCCTACTTACAGGTGCCAGACCGACCGCCAGACTGCAGCCCACCCAGCACAGTAAGCGAGCGCGCGCCACCACATCGCTGCCCAGGGACAACCTCTATCCCCGTACAACCTATTAACGACCGTTAATCAATTACGTATACTCTCTAAAGCTATCACCAACCTCGCCGCCATCGTTATTATCGCCGTTATAAAAGCTCCAATTACCCCCGAGCGCGCTACACGGTCCCTTATTAACCTATCGATTAATTATTTTGGGGTTTCTAAATAGCTTCACGTAAAAGAGTGACATAGAGTACGTACGTGCGCGCCAGCGTTGTGTGTAGTGCAGTGCCTAGTACCTCTATATGGTAGCGCGCGCTCGCTTACTGTGCTGGGGGTGGGCTGCAGTATGGCGGTCGGACTGGCACCTGTAAGTAGGGAAAGTCTCACCCGTTACCCGTGCCACGCCCCCACTAAAGTGGGTGCTCACTAGTAGAACGGCCACACCATTACAACGGCCATACCGATAATTTCGAACATCCCAGAATCCTCTTTCTCAATACATTAAAACCATCATTATTATTATTATCATAATACAATAATACTACGTTGCATCAATCTAAAAATATCATTATTTAATCTAAAAAAACGCATCCAACAAGCCGTCGATTTTTATTACGAGAATCCAGGGGTTCCTATTACCATATTATATAAAATTTACGAAATACCCTGCAAACGACTTCGCAACCGTATTAAAGGCATCCCTCCCAAAATAAACAAGCCGTCGAACAAAGGGACTAAACTCTCCCCAATTAATAAGAAGGCTCTATACAACTATATCGACCATTTCGATAGAATTAACCTCGCTATATAATTATTATATATTAAAAAAACTATAAATCTATTACTTCAAAGTAAAATCGACGATAACCTTAATAGCGACGAGGAGAAGCCCTACGTTAACGTCAATTAAGTATTATATTTTATTAAACGGTACGAATATTTTAAAATAAAATAAAAGAAAATAGATAATACTAAAAAGGAAAATAAAAACGTAAATAAAATAAATTCATCCTCCCCGTTTTATATATATTATTTATATAGATTTTCGCTAACAACTATTATAATAAATTACGGTATACTTCGAAAAGCTCTAGACCGTTATTTTAGAAAAAGGCTTTACCCCGTACAATATTTAAAATATAAATAAAACTAATTTCCGTATCGGTATAAGTAAAGACCAAATCGTTATTACTAAGAGGAAGCGAACTTATTATTTTACTATCCCTAAAAATCGAAAATTAGTAACGTATATCGAAGCTATTTCCGCCGCTAATTAATATTATCCCGGCTTTATTATTATAATTGGTCAATTCTATATATTAAATTAGTATTAAATTAAAAAGCTAGACCTTTAAATACAATTTACTACCGCCGCTACAAGGTATTTAAATAACTAATTATTATTCGAATAATTAAAATATTAGAATAAATATTTAAAAAAGTCTTAGAAAGGAAAGAAGAGGCTATTGATATTTAATAGTTACGGCTTATACTATACTAAGTAAAAATCCTAAAATTGGGCTCTAATAATTATAGCTAACCTTTTTTAAAGAGTTTTTATAGTATTATAATAATAATAGTATTATTTACTTCGGTTTACCTCCCTACCTTACTTATTTATTATAATTATTAAATATAATAGTTTTTTAACCTCTTAAATACTATTACGCTAAAGTATTCGATTTATTTATACGAAATAGCTACGTTAGTATTACTAAATTGGAGTTTTTAACTATTATCGAAAATATTAAAAAGAAAGTATTTAAAGAATTAATAATAAAATTAGCATTTAAAAAGACTAGGATATAATTATATTACCCCTATATAATATTAAATCCTTTACGTAACCGGGTAAACCGCTATACTCTTACCCCCCCACTTCTAAATTAATTATTAATACCTTTAATACTATTTAAAACGCCCAATAACCTACGTTAAGTTAACCGAGCAATTGAATAATTCACTAAAACTCTCGAAATTAAGGATTTATTACTATTATTCAAAAAAATGGTATTGAATTATATAAAGGGAAGGGAAATTGTTATAATTGAACTAGTGTAAGTAAAATGTAATTTAGGTAGGACTAAGTATGCCGAGGAAATTAACCGACGTTGCAAAGCTCTAAAAGGTAAATTTATATAAGTAGGTAGTATATTGAAGGTTTTAAATAGTAGGGCCATAGTATATAAACGAATTGATAATAACTTTAACGTTACTATTAAGAAGGTTGAAAGAGCGAAGTAATTGCTTCGAAATAAGGCCAAAAGATATTTTATTAATGCCGGTAGACTTTCTAATAAATAGCGGAAGGCAGGTAGGCTATAGCCTTTCGAAGTATTAAAGCCGGGATATAGGAAATTTGGGATATAATTAGATAATACCGACGTTGTTTCTGAATAGCTTTATAAAAATGCCAGATTTCTGTTGCGTGGCCGTTGTAATGGTGTGGCCGTTCTACTAGTGAGCACCCACTTTAGTGGGGGCGTGGCACGGGTACCATATGGAGTCTAACCCGTTACCGATTCCGGCCCTTGTCCACCAGTCGATTCTGCCCCACATTTATCAATGACAGGGCATCCCATTCTTCCTTCCATTTCCCAAATCTTTGATCTTTTTGGCAATGGAACCGTATTTTCATAGTTCGCGACTGCCTCGTTGCTTCTCTTCTGCAAGGCTCAGCTTTAATTAAGTTGCATTATGAGGGATATGTCAGCTGTGAAAATTTTCACGCTGCCCGATGTTGTGTACACACGGAGTAAGTGAGGATACCTTAGGTAATGCTCAGTCTCGGGGTAAGAGGTGCATATGTACCGTAGAAACTCTCGAAACCTAGAATTGTCCCATAGGACTTAGGGTGCTGAAGTCTAGCATATAGAGGTAGGTTACTGCCACTGTCGGCCCGCGTTCCATACATGCAAATGCATGCCAGTTAAGGTGGAGGGCGATATTTCTATGATGTTGCTAATCAGGCGGGATGTGATGGGCATATATGCGACTGTATGCGGGCGCCCCGATTACCCTATACAGACCTTACGCTAGGCTTCTGAGGGAAAGGGACAATTCTAGGTTTCGCGAGTTTTTACGGTATGTAAATGTAATGTATGGTTCTGAGGTCGTCGGGATGAACAGCGAACGATCTTTTTCCTACTTTGCTGTCTTGGAATTCGGCTTCCTTTTCCTGTCATCCCAACGCCTAACGGCCCGTCCTGTTAGCGCGCTGAAATTAGACACACAACGCTTCCAAGACCCCAAGTCGGAACGAGAGGACACCAGCTCACACAAGACAAAGCTGTTAGTTGAGACTAGAACAAGCGCCTAACTACACTTCATGTTCATTGTTCCATACAGGACCTTGACTGTCTGTGTTATCTGGAGCACTTGACCGGCCAGGGGTGTCTGTTGGCTGGCGAGAAAGACGGAATCATGCTCATGCGAATCAGCGAGATCAGTCACTTTGTGTGGTGAGAGACTCAGAGAGACAGGGCCCTGGAGCAGAACTCCCGAGATGTCACGATCATGATTGACGATTAAACCCCTGGCCCGCATCTCAGCCTACCACAGACGCCAATCCCACGACCGACTGCATGTCTGGGAAATGTCGAGTCGAGTCGTTCAACTGTCGTTCCTCATCGGCTGCTTTCCCAAGTGGAAGTCGCATCGACATCGTCGCACATGGCGGGAATGGATACCTCTATGCCCCACTAGCCCATCTCCAGAGGCCATTTTAGAGCCCATCCAACATCCCGGGCTGGATTGTCTGCATGTGTAAAATAGGTAATTAGACCTAGCTTATACCCGACATGCCCTGGAATAGCACCATTACACCAGAGAGGTCCCTGTGGCCCCTGTGGTCCCAAGAAAGAGGAATCTTTCAATTAATATACTGAACGGCCGTCTGGGGCCCGAATCCTCGTCCATCCCGCGCGCCCACGTTCCGAACTAGGAACTCCCTTCACACGCCGAGCTGGCTCTTTCCGATCTCTTCTGACGTATAATTTGGCTGGTTGGGCCTGTCTTGTCAAATATAATTTCCGTCGACCTGTCCAGTTCTGTCCAGTCCCGACTCTCGCTTCCACACCCCGTGATGCTGCAAAGGGCATGATTGCCGGGGACTGAACGCGCCTGCCGCCCATTCAGCTTTGAGGTCCATTGCTACTTCCATATTACTGACTGGTACCGTACCAAACGTACTTTCCCAGTCTCCAGCTTTTCTTTGCTTTTGTTGGTACCACTGAGGCTATCGCCCCTCCCTGGTAGACGACCCATATATCTGGCATCCATACACAGAAAAAAAAACAAAAAAACGGAAAGAACCCGCCCCATTTCGACCCATAGACACCCATCGAACCAAAGAAGACTTAACCCAACCTTTCCCACCTGCTGATTTCCAATCTTGGCCCTTCCGCTTTCAGGATTGGAAATCTTCTCGCGCCTGGATTTAACGCCCCCGGATTCCCAACTGTCCAGGTTCTCATCTCATTGTCGTATCCAACAGAAGATCTCCATGTTTATTATTACTACACCGGCTGGATACCCTCTTCGAATCTGACCGATCCCAGTCCCCCCCCCCCCCCCCCCCCCCGGCATCCGTCCCTCGAACCCGACTTTTCGGTCCTTCCCATTTACAAGCCCACCTCGCCAGGCTACTCAACTTTCACTCAATTTTTTTTCTCTCTCCAAAGGAAAGGAAATCAACAACAACCATCGATTCCCTTTGCCCTGCATGGGTACATCCAACCAGCATTCTTTCAACTCTCAACCACTACCACCACCACCACATCATCGCAGCGCCAGCGTGCTGTCCCTTGTGTGGCGGTGAGTACCAGGAACTTTTGCGCCCTGATCGTCACCGCATACCGAACAACACATTCAGGACCTGACACCGCCAGGGTTGGCTCCCTCCGAAGAAAATGTCTGAGCCACATCATCATCACGACCATGGGGAGGAAGTTGAAGCCGTAGCCTCACGACACGAGGGGGGCAGGTTATTAAATAAGAGGGACTCGAAGCTTGGATTGAGGAACTTGTTTCACCGAAACAGGTCAGCCACGGAAGCGGAACGAATGTCGACTGTCGCCCCCAGAGATACGCCAACGAGATCCGGAGGTCTGCGCGCCTCCATCGCCAGTGTCAGTCACTGGCCGTACGGACTGCATCACAGAGATGGCAACGCCCAGCGGTCCGAGGTGACGTTATCCGGGTCCGGATCTCCTCTCACGCCTACCTTCCCGACTCCAACTTTGAAACACAAGAAATCAGCAAGTGCAGTGCGTGGACACGCATCGCCTAGAGCATCAAGGGGATCCCTGGCTGCTTGGGATCCACCAACACTTTGCCAAGTTTATCCCCAGGCCATCAAGCAAGCTCGCCTTCCAGCTTGCACCGCTTCTGCTGAGGCTATTCTCAGGCTGCATCAGCACAAGGGAATCTTCTCCATCGGGGACGCTTTCAGCTCAGGTTCAACGACAGCCGCAGATGGGCCAGCTACATTGACAGCGGGAACAGACAGGTCCGAGAGAGGGAGGAGGAGGCACCGCCGCAATACATCGGGGTCAGTTGCCCTGAGGTTAGACTGGACAACCAAGTTTTTCGTGCTCATTTCGGGATACTTGCTCCAATATACCGGGGATGGGCCCTTGGACCGTCTCCCGGAGAAGATCTTGCCGCTAGGAAAGGACTCAGCTGCCTTCGTGAGCGATGTCATTCCAGGTCGTCACTGGGTATTGCAGATAACTGCCACAGCTGACTCGGACAATGCCGCCCCAGCATCTCACACCAGCTCATTGCTCGCACGACTGCCTTTCCGCGGTCAGGACAAGAGGCAGGCCGCAAATCTGTTGATGGTTTTTGAGAACGCGGCCGATATGGAGAGTTGGCTGGCTACGCTCAGAAACGCTATCGAAGGCCTCGGAGGAAAAAAGAAGCTTTCCGAAACGGGAAACACACATCTCGACACCGAGGACTCGGAGCTCCGAAGCCAGGCAAGCCAGAGAACCTTGGTAGTTGGTGACTATGGTGGGGCCACGTCTAATGATACGTGGGACGGACGCCAGAGCACCTCGAATCCGGGTATCAATATGGACTTCGTCGATGCTGAAGGGACACGAGGTGTGTCCTTTGACGATGCCGAGTCAACAGCTAGTGTGATCTCCCATGATGGCATACAGCTAAAGACACTCCGGGATAGTACCCAGAGGTTTTCATATCTGTCGACTGGTCAGCATACAAATCCCACATCGGCTGGATCATCACCGGCATGCTCGCCTGTCCGCGACTCTTTTAACAGTCTTCAGGACTCCATACCAGAGCTCACGGCCCTTGATGACCAACCCCGACCGCGACCAAGACCGAATGCATCGGCAATCAGTGACAGAAGACAGTCGCTGCAGACGATGAACCATCTTCTCGAAATGCGTCTTGCCACTTCTCGGCCTCTTTCAGGTTCGAGTTCGTGGAACTTCGATCCCAGCAGCCCTTCGGGGTCAAGCAAACGATCCAGCAAGCGATATTCGCTTGCTCGTTCAACCAAGTCTCTTCCTGAAGAGGAAGCTGAACCATCTTCTCCGCCCCCTCCGCTCCCGTCTCAGGTTCGCAGTAGTACGCGGAGGCCTCCCCCTTCAGCTCTTTGCCTCAACTCACGCCCGTTATCTTTTGTGGAGGATCAGCCATCGCCTGCATCCCCACTTGACGAGAACGGTATTCCGATCCAGGTGAATGTTGAGGTAGCACCGGAAGGGGAGTCACTATTCTCATCGTGGGGGTTGCCAGAGGCAATCAAGCAGCGTGGTGAACGCGGGGAGGACTGGGAGAACCTGTCTCCCACGCAGCCTGCCGCAAGTGGTAGCCCTGCAAAGAAACCGGGTTACTTTCAGGCTGACGGCAGCACATCAGCAATTCCTCCGGCGTCAGTGGCGTTCCAAGACATGCTCAGATCCGCTTCATCCATTGGCAACTACCCGGGTAGCTCATCGAAGCGCGTCGATAGAAGAAGATTCAGTTTACAGTCTCAGCTGTCGGAGAAGTCAACTGAAGGTGGTCGCAGTTTCCTCGATCTGAGTGACCTCGGTGACCATCTTGGTGATCTTCCTCAGATATCTTCAAATTCCTTTTCGAAGCAGGGTCCGAGACCAAGTCCGCATTTCCGCTCTATGTCGGTTGCCAACACCTTGGGTCCGCGACGGAGTGTAACTCAGCTGGCCGACGGTCCCCCGCCTGCCCCTCCGCCGAATCGTGCCCTTCCTCCCATTCCGAGAAAGTCGTCGCTTCAAGTGTGTCAGTCAGCTTCACCTTGAGCCGTGGCCTTGACTTGATCATATTATCTTGCCATATATGGTCATCAACCCATCGCCATCTTCCGAACGGCCGGGCAAAAGGACGAGTGAAGCTTCCGATATCTTTCGGCATCATTACTTGCAGAGCGAAGGGGAGCTAGAATTTCAAGTGATAAGAGATAAACCGTCACCGAACGGCCGATTGATTTCGATACCATTTCCTTTGTCTCTCTTTTGTCAAGGTCGGGCTCAATCAAAAATAAGATACCGGTTAGAGGGGTGGAATAAGGATGCAGGAAAGCAAGATACCAGATACCCAGGTGATGAGGGTATCATTTATACCACCGGCGACGTCCGGAACGTAACGTGTGAACGATCTCCTTTGTCAAGTCGTCGATTTGGTGCGGGTTTTGTCGTTTTAACCATATACCTTGTATTATGTAATGCTGGGGTCCTACTGCGTATGTAGGTGATCTAATTGAGGAGGAAGTGAAAGTGGTGGGCAGGGCGGGGTGGTCTTCGATTTCTAGTCAGAGGATGGGATGGGAGCTCGGTAGCTCCGCTCCTAAGATCCGAAGGAAAGCTGATGCCCGGCTGGCTCCGTGGCCAAGTCAGATAGCGATGAGTTTAGTGTGCTCAAATATCAAACATTTGAAGAACCATCAATCACTCCCAGCTGTCCAAATCTGTGTCGACCGTTATCTGAATTCGTGATCAAGATGTGAATTGTGGTGTTGTCGAGAGGTTAAACTTCCCGTGGTCGCGTTTGCGGGACCCTGCCCCTGGATGCGCCAGGTCCGGGTTAGGGTTGTGATGCTTGTGATGCCCCACTAATGGATGCGAAGCAACCCAAAGCGGATAATGAAAGAAGGGGCAAGAGCTCTCAGCGCCTGGATGCGACGGCTCCTGCTTTGTCAAAGAAGCTTCATTCCGTAAGGAATCGTATTGGTTATGATTGCTGTATTTGCGGCCTTGATATTGTTCGTGTTGCAGTGTACAGCACTGCTAGCTGCCAAACAGGGTGAATTACTGCGTAAAAGCCGAGTCAAGCGGGACAATTTTTGCCCCACACTCAAATATCCAAAAATTCGGACCTCCAAAAATTCACGGGGGGGAAAACTGCCCTGGCTTTTCAAACTTAAGCCCCACCAAAAATCGCCGCCAAACCAGAGCAACGTCAACCCATCGCGACGACAACCACCTACGGCCGTTTCTGTCATCCACCGCACCCATCCCCAGACAAAGCCGAACCAGCGGAATCAAATCAGTCACAGATATTCAAGATGGCTGCCCTCCAACAGAAGTCAGTTCCTCTCCATATGCAACGACAGCAATTGCCCGCCGTCCACATTCACATCCACGCCCCCGATTAGCCGATCGCCATTTTCCCGGCGTAGCTTTCACAAGCCACCACGTGTGTGCGTTTGGTTTTTAGGGAGAACAGAGTTTAACATGGTGTTTCGCAATCATACAGGCACGACTGGGCCGACGATGACGAGCTCGAGGAGACCTCCACCGAACTCCCGCCCCCCCAGAAGATCACCAACAAGGATGGCAGCACGACCATCATCGAGTACCGCCTGAACGACAACGGCCAGAAGGTCAAGACCACACGACGCATCCGCTACATCACGCACCGCGAAGTCGTCAACCCCCGCGTCGCCGAGCGCAAGTCGTGGGCCAAGTTCGGCCTGAGCGCCAAGGACGGCGCCGGCCCGGCCCCCGACACCACCTCGGTCGGCGAGAACATCATCTTCAAGCCGTCCTTCAACTGGCGCCAGGATGCCAAGGACGAGAGCAAGGACCCCAACGCCCAGGCCATGAAGGACAAGCTCAAGGACAAGAAGGTCAAGTGCCGTATCTGCAACGGAGAGCATTTCACCGCCCGCTGTCCCTACAAGGACACCATGGCCCCCATCGGCGAGGCCGGTGCCGGTGCCGGTGCCGACGCCGCCGCTGGTGCTGCTGACGAGGCCGCTGCTGCCTCCGCGGGTGCTGCTGGTGCTGGAAAGAAGGGCTCGTACGTGCCACCTGCGCTCCGTGGCGCCGGTGCTGGTGCGGCTGCTGGAGAGAGGATGGGCGGAAAGTACGGCGAGCGCGACGATCTCGCCACTCTCAGAGTTACCAACGTACGTTTCCCCCCGGTTTTCTGGAGGAGGAGGAGAAGGAGGAGGGAAAAGAGGAGGAAGAGAAGAGGAAGAATGAATGGAAGAGAGAGCTGCAGAGGCAGTTCACCTGGTTCTCGGATGGCTTATTTTGACGGGACGCTGCGTGCTAACATACTTTCCACACTTAGGTTTCCGAGATGGCCGAGGAACAAGAGCTCCGCGATATGTTCGAGCGGTTCGGTCGCGTCACCCGTGTCTTCCTTGCCAAGGATCGCGATACGGGTCTCGCCAAGGGTTTCGCTTTCATCAGTTTCGCGGATCGCAGCGACGCTGTCAAGGCTTGCGCCAAGATGGACGGTTTCGGTTTCAGGCATTTGATCCTCAGGGTCGAGTTCGCGAAGAAGGCCGCGTAAATCGGTGGTCTTTGAGGCGGACGAGAAGGTGGAAGAGACGAGATGCTGGACGATGCGGAGCTTAGAGGGATCTGAAAATTTGCGATGTTCTGGGTCTTTATAATGCGGTCTGCTACTGAGAGGAGTACGTCACAAAAATAAGAAGAGGACTCCTTGATTACAACCAACTCTACGACCTGCTTCTGTTCTCTGTGGTTTGGAGTTGATAACTAATGGGAACGCCGCGGCAAAAATTGGCATGTTCAAGAGATTTTATTTGACCTTTTTTCAAAGAAAGGAGGTAAAGGCGGCCATTTGAAGCCAGATGTCCAGTTGAGGGTCAAGCTACGGTTTCTTATCAGGTCAATGAACAAGACTGGAACAATGATGCAGCGTGGCACACTACAAACAGCAGTGAACCTCTTAATAATGGCATGAGCTTATTCTTTCAGATCAAGCAAGACTAACTCTCCTGACATGAAGACATTACCATTAATACTAGCTCTTAACTATCAGGTTTGCCCCTTGTCAATCAGCCATCAGCCATTACAAGTAAACCTCAAACTGACAAGTTCCGTCATTAGCATTAACCATCAAACCCAGCTAAGTAAATGCAACATCGTAAGTTCTTGAGGTCTTTCCTACCAGCCGATGCATCACTTCATCTCTCCCTCTCGTTTTCTAGTCTCATCCGCTAACATCATTACCATCAAGATCGTCAGGCTGACTTGTCGAAGTCACTCATCCTTCCGCCCTCCCGTCGTGAATCGTGAAATGGAAATTGTCGACAAAGGAAAATGCGGCTGGTCGCCTGAAAATGTCAGTTGTAAGGGCAAAGGAACCCGAAAATGAGCTTGAACCGAAAAAGAAATCCGAGACGAGCAACTGTCAGTTATAACACCATAGAAGCCAGATAACCCGGCTTCCCGTTCTCGTAAAACCACCTCGCCCAAGGCCCTCAAACCTTCTCATCCCTAGACCTCCTCGACTTTCTCCTACTCCTTCTCCTCTGGTCACAATCACTCTCGTCATCACTCATGCGCCTCTCATCCTCACTCTCACTTCTCTCACTCTCATCAACTTCTTCTTGTTCATCCTTCTCCCTCCTCTTACCCCACTTCCTCTCCCTCCTCCTCCGCTCTCGAACACTCTCATCCTCACTCTCATCACTTCCACTCCCATCTACTTCCCTCACCGTCTCCTCAACAACACCATTTCCTTTAACCTCTTTCCCCTTTCTTCCCCACTTTCTCTTCCCAACAGCACCCTTCTCGCCCTGCTTTCCTGTTCCCCATCCCTTCCCCCATCCTTTCTCCTTCTGCTCCTCCATATTCTCTTCTCCAACCCTCTTCACCTTTGCTCCATCCTTCCTTTTTCTATTACTTTCATCTCTCTTGAATTTCATATCCTCCCACCCCTCCAAAACCAAATACCTCCACCCCTTAACCCAGCCCCATCCCAATCCCACCGCCAACTTCGTATGCCCCTTTGCTTGCCTAAAATGTTCGGCTGCCTCAGCCCTATTAGCCCTCGCCAGCTTTGCTCGCTTTCGAGAGGTGTAAGCGCGTTCGGCGCGCCGGGCTTGTTTAAGTGCTTCTGCGGCGTGGTGCCGGGAGAGGCGGAGGGCGGCTTCGGTTCCGGCTGTTGAGGGTCTTTGGGCCGTCGTTTTCATGGTGGTGACCAGGGGAAAGGAGGGGTGGTGGCTGGACTTGGAGGGGTCGTCGGAGGGTGGAGGGGAAGAAGGACGGGGGAGGGGGGTTGGGGTTTTTCTAGGGAGGGTTTGCCTTTCTGGGCGGGCGTGTCTTTGGGAGGGGTGGGAGGTGGGAGGGAGTCTTCCGATGTTGAAGAGAGGGTGGATACGGAGTTGGCTCCTGAGGAGGGTTGGCGGGTATGTTTGGTTGACTGGTGGCGTTGTGGCATTTTGGGTCGTTGAGCGGATGCTGGAGCCGCGGCTTGAGAGCTGGACCGGAAGGGGTCACTTAGTCGGGAGAGCATCGTGATGGCTTCGACCGATGATGAATGATACGGCGGAGGAGGAGACGGTGAGGTGAGGTTGCGTGAAGGAATGACATTGTCTAAGGGCCTAGGTGGGATGAATGCATTTATATTCAACCTTAGTAATTAGCAGGCTGTTCACTTGAACGCCTATCTGAGGCGTGGTGAGAAGTGCCATAGAGTGTTTTGGAGTGTTGGCTCGATACCACCTAGGTATTTCTGGAGTTCATGCAATGTCTTGGCACCATTGAACCCTTTGAAGCAGAGTGGTCGTTGTCCCCCTCTCGACGTCAATGCTTAAAGCTGTAAAATGAGGCTATCACTAGATAGATTCTTTAGCATGAAATTATCATTCCATGATATTTCCGCATGCGGTGATGGTGGTCAGAGATCCAGGTTGGATGGTTCCCTCAACCCGTGCTGAAGAAAGAGTGTGGTTGCCATGAAGTCGAAGATCGACAGGCACCATGCATTGTTGTTGCCCACCCTTCCACGCACATAATCATATTCTGCCGGGTTGAAGGGTCTATTAGAAGATTTGCAAGAGACACCATCACGATAGACGAAGGACGGCAGTTCGTGACAATGGCAGACTGACGATGTCGTTCCCAGCCAGGTGTTTCGAAAGTTGTTGAGGTGGAACTGTGATGTGACGGAAATGTGGAGGGACTACAGACTCTGGTGCTGGCTATTAAGAAAGATAAGATAAAGCTCATGTGGCCGATAGCGATCTGTTAGTGTCACCAGCATAGAGGTATCTAATGCCCCCGTCCTACCACCAAATCATCAGCTTTCACTAACAGATACATAGCCTGAATGTCGACAATGATAGCGTTTCGATAGCGTCGTGTTGACAGCTGCCCGTCATCCGAATTTCCAGCCTTAAACCCAATCCGCTCATCAACCTCCCGGCTTTCTCCTTCCTCTCCGATACAAGCTTCAACAGTGGGTTTTCTCAACGAGGCGAAGACACTCTCTCCGCACAAGAAGCGGGTTCCAGGCCATTTTAGCCTCTGTTTCTCTCCATTTTTTGTTTTCGAAAGAGATGCTTCCCGAACCCTCTCTCGACGACGAAGAGAGTTCGGCCCTATCGTCCAAAGCCGAAGGATCGTCCAATTGAATGATACAATCAGCGGGATCGCTCAACAGCCCGATTCATTTCGCGGGCGTGCGGGTCCTTTGTGTCTTTTGTCCTCACTCACTGAAGTCCTGACTGTCACTGCACGCCTTCGGGTCTCCGCGCATTGCGCATACCGTGTCCTATAATATCTGCCTCTCTTCCGAGTGGCCGGCTGCCCCCGCTCTCCCCCGGAAGAACCGCGAGCGGCGGGAGTTCGCGTCAGTTGCAGGTTGGTGAGAAGCCAGTGAGAGGCTCACAGAGAAAGGCACAGAGGAGGGCAAGTGCCACGAGAAAGAAAAAGAGGGGATCGACCATATGGAAGGTACAGTAAAGACAAGACAAGGACCCCCAAGTTTTCCCAAAAAGTTCCCCAACGACTTGGAGGACCCCCCCTGAACCCACATGAGTTTGTTGACTTTGGGAAGCACAAAGAATTGCATGTGAAGATTGGTCTCCATATCCCACTCTATCGTCGACCGGGGTGGTGACCGTGGTGGTTGTTCATTGCTGGGTGTTTGTGTCTGACTGACTACTGGTAGAGTTACATCCGGAGTCTTTCTTTTTCCACCCTGATCTCCTCTGCCGCTACCTTTTGCTTCCGACTTCCGCTGTCTTGTCCCTCTCTGTCCCTCTCTGACGTCGTTCTGGGAAAGAATACCCTACACGACACCTGTTCTGGCCAGTTCGTTCTTTCTCTTTGTCATCCCACGCCTTCCCCTGTTGGTAGCTGTCTCATCGTTGTATCAGTGAGCAAAGTGCCAGCCGGATAACGAATAACGAAACAACAAGGCTTGGCATCCTTCCTGAACTTTTCGGGGTTTTTGTCTGGGATTCCTTGTGGTGGTCACGCCTTCAGCGCCCAAAAATTCGACGGCCCAATCGAGTACAAAACCGCCGACAATCAGCACAGTCGCCGACGGTTTCCGTTTCCCGTTTCGTTTCTGGCATGTTCAGTCCGTTACACAAGCTCAACGCTTATAACACATCTACACCTCAATCCGGTTTTCAACACCGTGACCCCTCACAATGAGCTCTTCGGCAGCAGATTCTTCTGCCGCCAGGCTCAACAACAACACCGGTGATGTCCGCCAACGGCATCCTCCCGCGACCAGCGAGACTGTAGAGGGCAGTGCCTCGCAGCAGCATAAGCAGGCAGAGGCAGAGGCCGATGCCGCTGCCGCTGCCGCTGCCGCTGCTGCGTCGAGGGTCAAGAAGACATATGGCAAAACACCAGATGGCACAGGTATGGAGATACTTTGGCTTCTTACTTCTTGCAAGACAGTTGGGATGAACTAACACAACCCCTCACAATATCCAGTCTTCGTCGTCCCCACGACTCATGACATGGTCACCCAGCTGCTCGACCCTCGCGAGCCCAAGAACCTTTCAGATGTCGCCGTGCTCGCCATCATCGCCCTACACTTCCTCGCCGCGTACTACCTGCCATGGGGCGTCAAGAGGCCTCTTTTTGCGGCCATCTTCATGTTCTGGAGATTGGCTTACAACGTTGGCATTGGTTACCTCTTGACTATCCAGTCCAAGTACAGGCTTCTGGTGACCTGGGCCAAGAGGTGGAAGCTGTTCGAGAACCCCGCGACTGGCAAGAACCCGCGCCCATGGCTCTACAACCTGCTCAAGAAGGAACTCGAGACCAAGATTCCCCAGGATTACAAGTTTGAAGAGGCTCCGATCGAGTACAACACCTGGCTCACCTTCCGCCGCGTCGTCGACTTGATTCTCATGTGCGACTTCATCTCTTACTGCTTGTTCGCTATCGTCTGCGCCCACAAGCCGGACGGCGAGGGTTTCTTCATTGGCTTTGCCCGTTGGGCTGTTGGAATCACGCTGGTTGGCTTCAACCTGTGGGTCAAGCTGGATGCTCATCGCGTTGTCAAGGACTATGCTTGGTACTGGGGTGGTAAGTAGAGACCCTCTTTCAGAACGCTGAGTTTCACTGGACGATAGAAACTGACAATATTACAAGACTTCTTCTACCTCATTGAGCAGGAACTTACTTTCGACGGTGTCTTCGAGCTGGCTCCTCACCCCATGTACTCCATTGGTTACGCTGGTTACTACGGTATCTCCATGATGGCTGCGAGCTATGACGTCCTCTTCATCTCCATCATCGCTCATGCCGCCCAATTCGCCTTCCTGGTGGTCGTCGAAAACCCTCACATCGAGAAGACCTACAACCCGCCCCAGCCTCGTGTAAGGTCCGAGTCGGAAGCTGGCAGTCAGTTGCAGGAGGTTGCTTCTGAGTACTCCGTCCCATCTACGGCCGGAAGACACGACAGCGCCCCGCAGCCCGTCCACAACATCATCGGTCTCAAGAACCTGGATTTCTTCCGCACCACCGACGTTGCCATTGTGCTTCTCACCGCTTACCTCGCCGTCGTCACCATGGTTACTCCCAACACCCGCTTCTGGCAGGCTCTTTTCGTGTTGCACGCTTTGGTTTGGCGCGTATGGTACTCGTTTGGTCTCGGAGTCATCTTGACCATGCAGTCTGAGGAGAAGATGTTCACACGGCACTTCTTGAAATACGGCGAGAGCTTGGGCGAGGCCTGGCGCCAGTGGAAGGGCATCTATCACCTGAGCAACTGCCTCTGCCACGCTTCCTTCATTGCTGCCTGCTACAAGATGTACGAATTTCCCGCCGATTGGAACAACGGCTGGGCTCTTCTCAAGCACGTCGTTGGCCTGGGCTTGATTGCTCTCCAGGTCTGGACTGCTACAAGCATCTACGAGTCGCTAGGCGAATTTGGATGGTTCTACGGCGATTTCTTCTTCGACAGCAAGAGACAGCTGACTTACACTTCGATCTACCGGTTCCTCAACAACCCCGAGCGCGTCTTTGGTACCGCTGGCTTGTGGGGTGCTGCCCTTATCACATGGTCCCGCACCATCTTCCTCATCGCTCTTGCTGGTCACTTCCTCACTCTTGCCTTCCTCGCGTATGTTGAGAAGCCTCACATGCAAAAGGTCTATGGCCGCAACCTGCGCGATGATGCCGGTGTTACCAAATTCATCAAGCGCTCTTTACCTCCTCCGGTGACCGAGTGGCAGCAGAGCATCGACAAGGTCTTGGATGAGACTAAGCACTTCATCGACGAGTTCGTTGAGGCCGCTCGCTCCAGACTTGCCACCGGCTCCTCTACCATCGCCAAGGATACCTCTGCCCTGTTCAACAAGTACCCCGCTCGTCTCACTCTCAGCAAGATTTCACCCGACCTTGCGGGTTATGATCCCAAGCATTACGGTTTGTCTCTGGCTGGTACACCTGTTGTGGGCGCGAACGAGAAGGCCACTGGAAAGGAAAGCCCCAACGCTCGTGTGCTCAAGGATGTCAAGACCCAGGCTTTTGAGTATGGTGCCCCCATTCGCGTCAAGTGGACCGCGCCCGCCAAGCACAGCAAGAAGGACTGGGTTGGTCTGTACATGGTCACGGACAATCGCTCTAGGGAAGTCACCGAGGTTCCATCTCTTGGCCGCTGGGTTCCAACCAACCCTGGCGAGTACGACACCACCACCGACCAGGGCATTCTCGTCTGGGACCAGCCTGTCGAGAAGAAGTCGGAGGATACGGATCTCGTCGAGGGTGAGATGATCTTCGAGGGCGACAAGCTCTGGTGGACACAGGGCGTGTTCGAGTTCCGCTACCACCACGGTGGCGGACACCACGTCATGTCCATCTCGGAGCCTTTCGAGATCCAGATTCCCAAGTTCGACGACGAGCACAGGGGCATCGATATCAGCGCTGGCAGCGGAGAGGTTGGCGAGCGCGCCGTTGAGGCGGCTCTCCTGCCCGTTATCCGCAACTGCCTAGATCGCGACCCCGATATTGCGCCCAGCAATGCGGACGAGCGTTTTGGCGGCCATGTCGAAAGGGATGGCAAGTATGCCAGGCGTGTCGTATATGCTATCAGGCATATGTTTGGAATTGACTTCGCCCCTGCGGTTGTGCTTGCGGACGGAAACGTTCGTAGGCTGGCTTGGAGGATATGTCACGCCAAGGAAGTTTTGGTATGTTGCGATCTCTTCTGTCCCTTCCATCTGTGACTAATTGCTAACACTCATGTACCACTTCTACAGGCTCCATTCAGCATGTCACATACCAATGGTCGGACAACACCGGTTGATAGCAAGTTCTCTGAGTAAAGGGATGCTCATTCCCTCAATGAAGAGGCTAGGGCGGTGAAGCGAGCGTACCAGTGTCTTAACTGCCCCTGGTGCTTTGTGCCCCCTGAAAGATATGAGAGACAAGACCCGGAAGGGTTTTAGACTCAGGAGTGATATTTGTATGAGAAAGGGAAGGGATGGAATTAATGCATTGTAGGAAGATCAAGCATTTGCAGCGAGATACCATATTTCGCATCGTTAGTTGGGAGCGGACAGATGGCAGGCATAAAATAGTAAGAATCAAGAACAAGAACAAGAATCCTAACTCTGCTCAAACTCAATTATGTCACTGTGCTATTGGGAATTCATGACCACACATGGGCGTTGGACTGGCTTCTGTTTGCTTCTTTGTGCATATTCACATGTCTTGTCTCTATATGTACGTCTATGTGCTTCCATATCAATAACCCAAACCCCTTTTTGAGATTTTACGTCGACTTGCGGTGCATAACACCAGCGCCAGCCTGTAACACCAGCAGTCAAGTCAGTCAGTCACTTGTTCACAAACATCCAGCATTTTCTCAAAAAAAAAAACAAAGGGATAGAAAAAACATACCTGATGACTAGGAAAAACCAACGTATCAGCAACCACCACATTCTCCCTCCTTGTCGCCACAAACACCACCACCTCAGCGATATCATCAGGCGTCAGAGGATCCACGCCCTTATAAACAGCATCCGCCTTGCTCTTATCACCGTAAAACCTTACCACGCTAAACTCGGTCTCGACCTGGCCGGGGTCAATCTCCATGACGCGAATCCGGGTCGCAATCAGCTCCTTTCGAAGAGCATCCGTGAAGCTGCGCACGGCGGCCTTGGTGGCGCAGTAAATCGATCCTCCGGCGTAGGGCTCGCGGCCCGCGATGGAGCCGATGTTGATGATGTCGCCTGAACCACCCTCGGAACCGCGGGACTTGAAGATGGGCAGGATGGCCTGCGTCATGTTGATGAGGCCTGTGACGTTGGTGGCGAACATGATGTTGATGTCTTCTTCGGCGATGGAGGGGGCTTGGGCGACTTTTGGCGTGTGTTTGTGTTAGTATCACTCATCTTCACTTAGACCTTAGGGGAAGGGGAAGGAAACATACCGCCCTTCACGAGACCACTATTCTCACCGTTAGCTTCCCATCCTCACTCACATTTATACTTCAAGGATAAGACAGAAACTCACGCATTATTGACCAACACATGAATATCCCTCCACTCCTCCGGCAAGTTGCCCACAAACCCCCTCACCTGCTCGGGGTCGCTCACGTCCAGCTTCACAGGCAAAACCTTCACGCCCTCGCCGACCTCCGCGGCAATCTCCTTGGCGATCTTCTCGAGCTCATCAACGCGGCGGGCGGTAAGAATCAGCTTGAGCCCGTTGTTAGGAGCGGTACGGGCGAACTCGAAGGCGGTGCTGCGCCCGATTCCAGAGGAGGCGCCGGTGATGACGATGGTCTTGTTGGCGAGACGTTTGGCGGCTGCCGAGGTGGCCATGGTTCTTATTGTTTGATGAGGGAAATGTGAGGTGAGTTTGTAAGAGCAAGAGAAGGTTGGGGAGGAATTAAGTCTCGAGTTTCGATGACGAAGTGTTGTTGTGGTGATGGTTCTTCTAACTGCCGAGGTGGTGGTAGTCAGATATCTTGATCTAGCTGCAAGTCTGGATACTGCTGCTGTTGAAGTTCTTGGGGAAAACATGAGGATGGGAAAATAACAAGGGACAACGGCAAAGGGGCAGTGAAATGAGCTTTGATAAGTGATGATACAATACTTCCGATAAACGGAACTTCCGAGCTTACCTCCGGGTTTCGAACTGTCACTCTGATAGCGATCATGACGACGGGTAGCTCCGGCCGGGTTCCGTGCCCCGCATGTGTTAGTGGCTGTTAGTAATGCTATAGTCGGTGCCATGTGAAGCCTAACAGTTGCACCCCCGTGTCCCCGGCCGCCCCGTAGCTCTCCGAGTACCCCGCATTGACGATGATCGCGCCATATTGGTCAATTCATAGACAATACAACTCTCATGGAGACGGAGAGCCGATCTATCAGTTTTGTAATACTAGCGACTTGTAAGTGGGCAGAGCAAACAGATAAGTAACGGATTTCCATTGATATTTACTTATCATC
Organism: Sordaria brevicollis; assembly: GCA_033439795.1. Lineage (NCBI taxonomy): Eukaryota > Fungi > Ascomycota > Sordariomycetes > Sordariales > Sordariaceae > Sordaria > Sordaria brevicollis. Next base: position 1,554,787 of record JAUTDP010000006.1, read on the forward strand.
GCTGATGCTTGCGCTTCTATCAAAGATGTTTATGTGCCCCTTTGAACCCCCCTCATCGTCATCATATCGATGTGATCCCATATTACCCCCTTCCCCGATGTTGATATCATGGTGCTAACCGCTGTATCCAAAGATATTCCCAACCCACTCATACGGGTAGAGTGCTGCTCGGCTCTTGTTGCTCACGTCTCTCAGCTTCTCTCTTTCGGGCGAGCTCCGCCTGCCGTCTGGCTTCCTCAAATTCCCGTTTCCTCATCATCTCCGCAAGAGTCGGTCGTTTCCCGCGGACAGCACAGAAGGCGCAAATGGTACCAAGTGCTGCCATCGAAGAAGCAATGATCATGGACGTCTTCAACGCCTTGGTATAATGGTCCGCAGATAACGGTGTGCTCGAAGGACCCTGGGTGGTGCCCAGCACTGCACCCGAGACGGCAATACCTATACTGCCGCCCCAAACGCGAAGCAGAGCCACCAGTCCCTGTGCTGTGGCACTCACATAGATGGGTGTCTCCGCAACGGCAAGTGCCGTCGCTGCCGCAGCCGAGAGCCCGAATCCGAGGCCGACGAGACCTACGTAGGCCGCGTACAACGTGGTTCCGAACCGATGCGATGACGCTGCGTTGGCTGCCGATAAAGCTGTCCCGAGTGTTGTGAACAGACCTCCAGCGGCAATAGTCCAGCTGAGCACGTTGCGCTTTATGCTGAGCATCGGAGCCAACATGCTACCCAGCGCGGCGCACACAAGCATGGGCAGAAGCAGAAGGCTGGCCTCGAGAGCGCTGTACCCGTTAACAATCCTGAATTGGAGGGGAAAGACGTATAGGGTCATGATGTAGCCAAAGCCCAGGAGTCCTGTGCTCACAGCTACCAAGACATATACGTGGTTCTTGAGGAGTACGACCGGGATGACTGTGGTCGTCTTGTCTCTCAAGGTGGTCTTGTCGACAATCAGGGGCCAGAACAGGAGGATAATCAAGCAACCAAAGCCTGCGGTAAGTGGTGCGATGAAGAGACGATTATTCCATCCCGAAGTTTCCCTCACACTTTGGAAGGCGTATGTGATCAAAACGCTTCCTGCCGTGCTGTGGACACAATGGGTCAGTAAAGGTTCGGGAGCTGAACCGGGGAGAATACCACTTACAGGAAAAGGGTTCCTACCAAGTCACACTCCCACAACGACCTACGTTGGTACGCAGGTAGGTACTCTGGCTGCGGCCATGCAAACCAGAAGATTATTCCGGCCGCTAATCCGAAAATACTTTTCACCACGACACCCATATCAGCAATCCGACACTCAACATCCGAATGAACATGTGGCAACAAACTTACTTGATCCAAAATATCCACCTCCAGCCCAACTTCTCCGTCAAAGCGCCCCCCAGGATCGGCCCAAGCACACCAGCAGCCGCAAGAATAACCCCAATCAGCGGCCCGATAGAGTGCTTCCAACGCCTCGGCGTCACCTCCGTCAAGATGATAATAGCCAGGCCATAAAGGCCCGAGGCGCCCACGCCCTGAAAGGCACGGCAGACCACCAGCTGCGTAAACGTCTGCGCGCCTGCACACCCTATCGAGAAGAACACGAAGAGCGCATAGGCCGCGAGGAAGGCCGTCTTACGTCCCACCACGTCCGATACTTTGGCGAACAGGATGACGCACCCGACGTAGGCCAGGGTGTATGCCAAAGCGACCCAGTTGACGGCGTCCATCTTGTCGAACTCGAGACCGATCTCGTAGAGGCTGGTGGCTACGATGGTGGTGTCTAGCATAGAGAGAAAGAGGCCGAAGCCGACGCTGGAGGGACTGTCAGTGTTTACCCAGACAAGAACTGACCGAGGGAGAAAAGACCCACCCCAAGCAGAGATACATGAAGCCCTTGAAAGGTAATTCCCGCTGAGGAGCAGGAGGGCCCCGACTAACTGGGATGTTTCCATTCTCAACGTTGATGACGACGCTGTTATCACCCAATTTGGGTAGTTCCTCGAATCGAACCTGCTGATTATCCCGGTCTGTGCGCTGTTCGTGTGCGTTGGGATTTTCTGCCGGAGAAGGAGATTGAGGACGAGGTTGCTGGTCCTCTGTCTCCCGTTGATCATCCATGCTGATACGGTGAGTAACTCTTCAAAAGGCGATATAAGCTAAGTTTCGGTGTGAAAGATGAATAATGAGCGAGTGTCTGGTGAGTAACCATAAAAAGCCGTATCGAAAATATGGTCTTTGGGCGAAGCCGTAAACGGGAGTTGAAAAGGCCGAGGAGGTTGTATTCAGAACCAGATAACTCCTGACAGCCAAAGTCAATCTCGACCAACAAGCAGGTACGAACACAGGTTTGTTATTGTCGGGTCATGGTCGGTTTCGAGAAAGGGCTTTTAGGGAAATCGTGATCCGACAGGCACTATTCCCAGCAGGTGCAAACTCGGACGATGCAGATCGTCGGGTTCGTCGGTCTCGGGAATGGGGCATGACGGTCGTTAAAAAGACACCAGCCATGTGGTCAGTATGTCGTGAGGGAATGTTATGAGTATGAGATTGACCCCGACGAATGCGAGGCATCTCGCCTCTTTCTTCCTTTTCCTGGTACTATTCCCGTAGCTGTCGAAAGCTCATATGCCGCCCTAACCCAGGCCGTTCGCTAACAAAGTCCGCAAGTAGACTAGCCGCAACGGTTTTCGCGGTCTTAAACAAACAACAGGCTACATAACAAACAGTGCCAATGGGGATATTTCCAGTTCCAGACTCGGCTACTTTGCAGTACTCATCTCTGATTTGCCTTTTAGGCGAGAACAACTTCAAAAAAAGTAAGAATGGGGCGCAGAGTATCGTTTGTCGGTGTATCAACTGAAGAGCATAACCACCTTCCTGTTTTATACAATTTGAACGACAAAGAAACCGCGATTCCAGTAGTCTACACCAATGCAGACACACACTTCATCAGACAACGTATGTACTTCGTGGAATGGCTGCCGTCAGCACGCCTATATGTAGCAGCGTCGGACTGTCAGACGGGAGTAGCAGACCCCAAGTGCCATTCATCAACGCGAGAAGGAGAAACTCTCCAATGATATTCACGGAAGAAGCGAGAGGATATCTTACTACCTTACCAACGATGCGAGGGCAAATACCAACGACCAAACAACCGACGGGAGCCCTGCCTCTCGTCGTCTGTTCCCACTCAAAATTGATCGCTTGCGTTGTTCAAGTATGACAATGACTACAATCAACACACATTACTTCCAGTTGTAGATTCCGGTGACCCCTCATATGACACCTGAAGAAGAACAAGACGGGAAGTCTCGACGGGGTTTGCTCAAGGCAGGTCGACATCACCGGCCAACAACACGACTGCGCCGTGGTTTCCTCAACAGCAGCCCATAGTAACAGCAGCCACGGTCAAATCAGCCGCCTTTGCACTCGAAGGCCAAGTGCGGTCAGAGCCCCCAACGGCAATAACGACGCCTCAAGAGCGCCTCAATCTCTTCCTTCCAGGACCGGTCGAGTTACGGCAGGCGCTTTCGACTGCGGCGTAAAGGGTGGGATGCGATTGGCTGGAAGCGGTTTGGAGGAAGTGCTGTTGGATAAGGCAAGTTTGATTCTCTTTCTTCTGTGTTGGAAAGTGGAATGGTTCATTTTCGCTTGGTGGGCTCAGTAGCATCTGGTCTCAAAAATGAAGTCCGGCAGTGTCAGTGGGAGACATCCGGACTTTCAAAGTCGGGACGGGCCGGTGGTGAGGCTCGGGATAGTAATATGTAGCGGCAGTCATTGCTCTATTAAGCTATCTTATTGTCCCTAACCGAATAAATCGCATATAGTATCTCAATGGGCTTCTTCAGATCCTGTTCCTATTTCCATTCTTGAACTGGCAGTAATAATACTGCTGATGGTACTTCTGATGATTAAATAGAGGGTTAGACACGAGATACTGATACTTTCTAGCCATTATGCGAGAAGTGAATAGCTACGGAAAATGACTGTCGCTCTGTAAGGTACTTAGTGTTCGAATTGCAGCTCATGCCATCCGATGTCTCCTTAGTCCTTACTCGGGCGGTTTAATCTTTCTTTTGATGGTATCGTTGGCATCCAGTCGAACCTACCTCTTCATATCCGCTTGGACATCAGTAAACAGTCCTTTCCTTCCTGATCTGATGGCGCTTGATCGAAGTTCTTGTCCTTGGGAAAGCGCGGTCCTTGTAGACTCACGTCCATTTTTTTCTTGTTTTAAAGAAGTGCCTGGTTATCCATTTCTCCAGCGTCTTCGTGGTTTTGTTTTCTCGCCAGTTTTGTTCTCTGACCAGTTTTGTTCTCTTACTCTTCCATCCGACACTATTTTTTAGACTTGTACTCGCGTCACTACTCTTTAACTCGCCGGGGATCTCAATCATCGAAAAATGTCCAGCTCAGGCGGCAACGAAGGTCAAAACCTTTCCAGTTCAGATGGCGAGAACAAAAAGCCGGCAGTCAATATATATCAAGATCAAATCGAACAGTTATGCGGCGAATATTAGATACTTCGAAGGAAGATCAGCGAACAGCCGTCCAGGCTGGATAATTACTGGCCCAAGTACAGGGAGAAGATTACCCAGTTGAGGCAAGACATAAACACGATGGACCCGGCGTTCGACAATATGAAAAGGCTTGCCGCGGGAATAGACGAGTAGATGATCATTTCCAATGGGTTGGCCCTGTGCGTCAATATCATGGGAGTTTGGGAAGAGCTGGAGGCGTTGGAAACACGCTGGTCCTTAATTTGGCTAGATAGCCCCAAAGACTCGGTACGTCGCCCGCTCTCTCTACATCAAATTCACTCCACAGACGTATGTCTCTTCAATGATGGCTAACATACTCTCTACAACCCCCTACAGTTTCTCCTCCAGTGTCTGTTAGATGCTTCGATTTTATATCTGTGGAACCTCATAACCAAACCTGAGCTTTAAGCTACGAGTAGACCAGCTCCAACGAACAAACTTAGTTCATGAATGCCGCGTCAAGATCCTTCAACTAACCCGTCACAGGCATTTTCGAACAACATGGACGGATGCTTGAACACATGATTTCAGTGTGGCGATGCTTAGCGCGTGCCCGACGACGGAGTTTAAGGCGAGAGTGGAAACGTGTTGGACAGGCAGATAATACTCCGGGAGACTTGATGCGGCTGCGACGTTCGACGACAGAGAGAAGGCAATGATAGAAGTATGGATTGCAAGGGGGCCAAAGATTTCAGGGAAGCTTTTCAAACAGCACTCAGCTTATCATCAATAACTGGAAGCGTACAGGCGGGAATGAAGGACGAAAAATAAGAAAAGGAAGAGGGTATTTATGAAAGTCAGTTTTAACGCATTGATTGATCATCGCCTTTCGACTTGGACGAACTGTGTCCATCACCGGTGTATGTTATTTGCTTTTGACTCAAGGGTGTCGCGGTACTCCTTGCAAAACTCTTATTTCCCTCTAGCCACTTTATCATCACTCATTTTCAAAAACGCGTCAAATGCCACATCCACCGCATGTTTAAGTATATGTATAAAGTTTTCAAGAAAAAGGATACATGGCTAGAGGTAGATATTTACGTTCTCTTACTTTTCAAAGCATGTCGTCCATTCCCCCAATGCACGACGCTGAAAGCGAAGCCCATTAAACGACTACTACATAGAGTACTAGACAACTAGAGCGAGACCGGAACAGATCTTGTTATATCTTTCACTCAGCAACTTTTTCGTTTGTTTTAAGCTTTCACCCCGCCGGCTACCGCACTTGCTTATCTCTTGAAGTTCACTTTCGGGCTTCCTCTTCAGTCGCAGGTGCAACATGAGTTTACCCATCCTCGGGCAGAGTCACAGTCACACAACGTCCATACGTCCTCATTCTTGCCAGTAGTAACACAAGTGCGAATTGAGAAGTCAAGTAACATAGAACCGTGTCCGCTCGCTGTGCCGTACACGCTTGTCCCGTGCGCCGTTGAACGGTGGCGGCAGCTTGGGCTTGCTGTTGGTGCCGTGAGCCGTCCCGTGTCTCTGGAGAGCCCGTCGGTATTCGGTAGCGAGGTCGAGACGAGCGAGCCACCTTCCGGTTTGGATGTAATGGGATAGGCTTCGGTTCGGTTCGGCAGAGAGAGAGGAGGAGAGAGAGAGAGCGGGGAATGGCAGAAAGCGGAAGGATTTCACAGTAAAGTTAGATACAAGGCGAGTGTTCAGGCTTTTCTTCCACAAATACCGATGGCGACCACGGAGCGGGGCGAGAGGAGGATCCCCCGGATTTTCAATTCCAGTCCGGAGACTCGGGTTTCCCGACAGGGCGATGAGGGATGTCCGAGGGGATGGTACCGAGAGAGAGCAGTGGGGAAAGAGACCGTCGGCCGGGATTTGGGGAGCGGCGAGAGATACAGAGTGACATCCGGATCCGATAGTTGTGGTCTGATGTGCAATGACATCGCCATCGGCATCGCCGACTCGTTGTGAACTAAAATTGCAGGATTCGTATAGTCTTGTACTAAGTATCAATAGTCAACTCTGCTTGATAGGGGCGATAACCTAACTGAGAATGATGATAACCTGACAGTTTCCATAATGGTGTTCGTTCGGAGCCCACTCATGCTACGAGAAACTGACAACTGGCTGCGTTGAATATCAAAGTCTATCGAAGGATGCCTATGATCCATAATCGTTGATGTTCTGGTCACAGAACAGGGCCTAGATTTGGGAATGAACCTCATAATCCAGCGATAAACACCTGCAGGTAATACTCAAAAGGGCAGCGCTCGAACCCCTTTGTGTTACCTAGGTCAAAGTCTTAGCATTACCATCAAGAATTGCTTGAAAGTATCATCATCCAGTCCAGTCCCTTTCTTGGCTGGGTCCTGACACCGTTGTTGGTTCCGCGTATCAAGGCGGAGTGGTACGGTCCCTGAATATTTGTTGTCGTGTTATCTACCTTATCTGCCAAACCTCAACCATGAGGAAGGGACTCGAGCTGAAGATGAGTGAAAGAAGAGGTACTCTGGCTAGGGGGCCACTAGCGATGATGATTGGATTTCCACGCAACCCCTAAACTGAGTTTGATGGATGGACAACAAAATGGCGAAGAGCCGAACGGTGACAGGTGGCAGCAAAACCAGATAAGACACAAGTATGGATCTGCTGGACCAAATTTTGTCTTGGACCGTCCGTGTTCATGGGGCGATATCGCTCCCCTCCCTTTCTTACCTCTTTCGTCAACTATTGCATCTTTCTATCGCCTTTCCCGCTTCTCCCAGAGTCAAGAGAGAATGGGTCAGGGTAGAGAAGGAAAGACAAGCTTCGCGATAAGCTTTGCTTGACTGTCCATCAACCAAGCATTTGCCGAGAGGTGGATGTGGATGTGGCTTGTGATGGGGGAAGCAACGAACCAGCAAAGCTAGGCCATTGACCAGTAAACTCTCTCCGCTGGAATGACTCCAAAAGATGATGGGGAGAAAGGTAGGAGCTCTCTCCGGCACCGGTGAGCGGAGATGTCCAACTCTCTCGACATCCGATTGTGGGGTTTGTGGATGAGTGAGGTTGGGAGAAAGTGCTGAAATGCTGAAGCGAGGAGAGAAGCGGAGAGAGAAGCGAAGAGGAGGAAAATCCGGGGCCCCGCCGTGATTCCCGTCTTCCCGCCCGTGTGGAGGTCCCATCCCCACAAACCGGCCGGGGCTTTTGAGTAAAAGTGGAGCCAAGGCCGGTCCGGTGCTAGCGGTGCGATTTCGCGATGCACGTTCGATTCAACAGACACCTTGCTAGACTGAGACTTGCTTCTTGTGCCGGCGCTAAGAAAATAGCCGGTGATGATTTTGCTTTGTTGGTGTTGAGAGCTAGCTGTCTTGTCTCAGGTCCAGATTCTTTCTTGTCCCCCCCCCCCCCCCCCCCCCCCCCCCGCGGCTGTTGTGGAGGCAGGTGCCGAAATGTCACCCAAGACCGGCAACGTTCGGTACGTGGAGGTGTAGGTATGTACCTTGAGGTTAGACTGGGATCGTGACATGACACGACATTGGCATGGCAGGCGTGTGTGAAGCTCTTTGAAGCTTTGCGCGCGCTTGTGATGCGGAGACTGCAGAATGTGCAGTGAGGACCTCGAAGGCCGGTTCAAACGACAAGAAAACGGTGGTGAAAACGGAGAGTTAGACTAGTGCCAGAACTAAAATGTCCCGGCCCACCGCCCTTTACCAAGGAGCTAAAGCTTTCCCCCTGCGTCAAGCCGATGACTTCAACCACGATGTTCCCTGATGGTAGAAGGGGCACTTTCCCCGCATCAGAAGGTCTGGAGAACAAGTCGCCGGGGTTACGGGCCTGTTCTGCGCTGAGGGGAAATAATATGGGGAATTTGGAGACAACTTAACTGGCTGTGTGACTGACAAGTGAGTGAGTGAGTGAGTGAGAGGATACTGTAAGATCATCTTCACATTCACATAATACATGTCAGATGAGCTCGGTTTCAAGGAGATATCATCATGAGTGATAATGACCATGAGGGAAGATGGAGGGTATAAAAGGGCAAGTCAACTGTGTAAGCCACACTCGCAATCATTCCGCTTTTCGTTTCCTCGTGCATTTATTTCCCCAGATTTTCAGGTTGTCTCGGCTCTGAACTTTGCCTTTCGCTTAGGTATGGGTTCTACCCCGCATCCTCCAACACTTGATCGTGTCTGGTTCCAATGAGAGCCTGACAGTGAGAGAGTGCACTCAGTGCATTGAGGATTTGAGAGTGCTTGAGAGTTGCGCTCTTGAAAGTGAAGAAAAATTGGGGTAACATCTCTCAAACTCCACCGGATCCCCTCCAAGAACGCGCGACGGGCCGTGAATCCAGATTGGTATGGAGCCAGTTCGGACACCCCAGTCTTTTCTTCCGACCAATCATAACGTAGAATCCGTCTACTTCGGGAAGGGCTTCGTTGTCAACTGTCAGACAGAACAACTCTCTGCCCACTGAAAGGCTGACAACGTTCGAACTTTTCCTTTCTTTCTCGGATCTGACCGATCGATAGATCTCCTGCCGTATGCCGCCGCCGCCACACTTGATCACACGTTTCTGACTGCATACATACCATTTTTTCTAAAAGGGAAGAATCGAGTCCTCTCCTGTGCCTCTTTTAGACTTTCAGTCGTCTGATGTCAACGGCTCGCGAAGGCAGAATTCTGTCATCGCACAGCTGGGAATGCACACGTGCAATTACTACCGGAAAGCATCGCCACTGACGCAGTAAAGAGGACTCGGGAATCGGCGACTCATAGCTGAGGAGAAGGAGTCTGTGCAAAATGTTTCAAAGAATTACCAACAGCATGAACAACACAGGAAAGTCAAGATGTCGATCTTGGTTTTAATGAGCTAAAGAACTCCATAATTCAGCTTCCTATGCTAGCGGATGGTAAACTCCATCAACTTAGTCTAAAGCCTAAAGTCCAGGTTGTGGTATCTAGCGTGGCGCCTTCTTGTCAACCTTCCACCAGGGACATCCTTCCTTCACGAACTCATTTCCCCAGACTTTTCCCCGGATTTTACGGAGTTCCAAGACGAAGAGATCGTCAAACAGCTGAGTGCTGATCTTAGCAACCCTCCATGTCCCTGATTTCCCTTTTCAGAGTTCTTTGCATTGCATGAACGTGAAGACGAGGAACTAAAAATGGCTTCGGATTACCCATCATGCCTATCCATGTCCATGAACATTGTACATGTATAGTCACTAAGCGCTCAGACAGCTGAAGAGGGAGCCTAGATACGGCCTACGGTACCCGAACCTTGAACCTCGAGTGCCAGTGGTAGGTAGTAGCAATTTGACGATACTTTCTTTCTGGTTGTCTTCCAAGTCTCAGTCTTGGCAACAAAGGGACCTTGGTACTCTTTGGGATTTTCGGGCCTGACATCCATGACCCATCTGTTTTACTGCAGCATTTCTGTACAACCACTCCACCACTCACTACCTACCTAACTGTGTCACCATGCCATCGACGCCTGTATGTATGTACGCTGTACGCTGTACATACTACGTATATCCATTCCCACGTGTTTCTTCAAAGGACAGCCATGCTGATGAGTTGGACTGAATGAGAAAACCCGAATGTGCCCCGGATGTGCTGCAAATCTGGGGGATTAAACGAGACTGCGGAGTGCAGGATTGTACTGGAGTTCGCTTCTGCGAAGTTCTGCACTTCTGACCTCTGTGACCTGTCGATCCTTTTTCTTTTACCCCAGATTTTCGGATATGATCGCTTGAGAGCCGAAGACATTTTGTGTGAGATTTTTGTCATCATGTGCTTCTTGCATACAAAAAGTGTCCGGTCAAAGTTGTTCGTCAGGGGCTGGTTTATGCGATGTAATTTTGAGAACACAAGTTTAGTGTCAACTTGTCTTACGAAAGATCCTTAATCCATCGGATAGTCTTGTATTTGAAGTAAGACATCAGCTTGAAGTATTGACCAACAATGGCTAAGCAATGCCACACGCTAACGCCAAGAGATTATGGCCAACTGTTGTCCAACACTTTGCGAACTCTTTTCCACATCCACTTTTCACTTTCGCCTAAAGTGAAGAATAGCAATGTCTCACACCGTACAGCGAGGTATCTGTTGCAACTAGAGGTAGATAGGCGAAGTCGCTTCCTGTTGCTGTGAAGCACGAAGTGCAATCCCTAAATCGATCTATTGCTGCAAGATGACTCCAGAAAGGTTTTGTGTAACACGGACACTTTCCAGAATGGAATTGCATGCGAGTGCTGCTGTGTGGGTACCTGCGTTGCCATAGAAGATTGATCACAGTGATGTGAAGAGATGGCGATGATTGTTTTGTATTTCTTTCATTTCATTTTCTCTCATTCTCGTTAGGGGGTATTGTGCTAGCAGTAAAAGACATTTCCAATCATAGTTTTTGCTCTTTTTGTTTTCCATCCTTGCCGTTTTCCTATAGTCTTCGGCCCTGCATCGGGAAAAGTCTCCATGATCCTCATAATTGAAGAAAACCTTGTCAAGAGACAAAGAAAGAAGAATAAGAGTAAGAAGCAAAAATGTGGTATAAGGGTAAAAACATGACCGCATGTAACGTCAGCAGCATGTACTGTAAGCGACGAAGAAGAAAAAAGAGGAGAGTGTACCCGCCAAGGCGCCGTTACCATACAACAACCAGCCATTGGGAAAAAATCAACCGAACCAACCATTTCCTTTCAGGAAAAAAACCAATCTGCCCGCCAGCACAAGAGAGTCCAGGTCCCCTTTCCCTTTTTCCCATGATACCCCAACCATTTCTTTCCCCGGATAGTATAAATGTACCCCGCAAAAAGCAACCGTTCATTTCGTGAAACCCAACCAGAATCCGCCCACCCGCATCCAGCCATCGTAGTGTAGTGTAGTGGTATTTCGGTCCTTCAAGCCTGCGCCGGGCCAACTGTGCATAACCAGGGCATACCAGCCCAATCGCTTTCCGTGGAAGAAGACAGAATAAAGAAAAAGAGAAAAATGATGCAGATGTGAGGGTCTTCAGTAGCTGTACCCATCCACACTTCCAAACTGGCCCTGGCCAGCATGTGCACCTGCATGGTGGTGACCCATCATGTTCCCATACTCCATAGCCGAGTGGTGATGCAGGAGTCCATCTGCTCCATCAGCCGTCGGGAACGATGCAGCAAACTCCGCCGCCGCAGCCACCGCATCATCCGGATGAGTAGAGTGGTGACTATGGTGAACCGGCGAGGTTGGACTGGGGCCCCAGAACATGCCGTCAAGATCCCACATCCCACCTTGGTCCAGCATACCCATCATACCCAAGCCCTCGACAGGCTCCAGGCCGATGGGGCTCATGTGCAGCTCGGCTGAGTCCGGTGAGCCCATGAGCAAGTCGGTGTTGATGTGCATGCCCAAGGGCCCGGTGCCGTTCACAGAGTGAGGGCTCTGAGAGCGCCTCTGTTGTAGCTGGTGTGCCGCAGCGCCCTGTGCTTGGATGACTCTGCTGGCCTCGTACATCCGAAGAACCACCTCTCTGCTTCTGCGAGCAGCCAGTGACCACTCCTCCATAGCTTCGAGGAGCTCCAAAACCACCTCGATCTGCTTAAGCCACTCCGGGACGCGAGGGTTTCCCCACTGCCAGAAGATAGAGACAAGAGGCACCATGGCAGCCTGGTAGAGGAACCACACAGCGTTCCAACCAGACATTTGGTTACGTGTCCATTCACGGCCAATATCCTCAATTGTCGCAGCAGCAAGCTCACGGCACGTTTCAATGGCAGCCAAGTCAGAGTCGCAGGCCTGGGTATGTGGGTTAAGGCCCGATGAAGCCATGGAAAGGAGCACCGGTCGGTGAAGAAGCATGCGAAGGTTCTGGTACCGCCATTTCATGATACAACGAGCCATGTAGAGGGGCTCGGCACATGGGTCAGTGGTGCGTAGCAGCCATGGTAGGTTGTTGTACCAGGCTACGAGCTGTCCGTCAAGATTGCAGCGGTCTTCGGTGCGCAGCAAAGGGGAGATGGCGAGCATATCTTGAATCTGGGTCGCAATTTTGCAGAATTTGATGTTTTCAATCATGGGGAGAATGCCCGCGTGCTGAGACGAGTCCCGGCCAGCATTGACACCGAAATCGGGAGGGCGAATGTTGATAGCAGGGCCCCAACGGCCAAATGATGGGCGGCCCATAGTTGTGGTAGCCCAGGTATCGAGACAGAAAAGAGCCCACCATGTGCGCCTTCTGGTCTCGGCAGCAACCATATCGCTGCCTCCTTGGGCGAGGCTCTCACGGTGGAGGCCTAGAGCGCTTGCCATACGGATGGCAGCGCCCAGAACAGCGTTGGCCATGTTTGGTCGATTGATGTAGTGAAGATAGTACCCGCCAATCAGTGCCAATGCCTGCACAGTTTCGATGTGGCTGCTGCCAAACGAATCCATAGGAAGATGCTCCATGGCGCGGTTGTAGTAGTTGACGTGGTTGTAATCGTCCGACTTCATAGCCACAATGCTACCCATGGCGAAAACCATGTTGAGCAGAGCCAACCAAGGTGCATCGAATCGTTGCCCTTCAAGGTAGTCGGCGCGGAAGGTTGTTTCGTCAAGCATCGGAATGAAGACGTGAACTCGTTTGAAGTAGGCATCAATAAGTGTCTGTCCCTTCCATGACCATGGAATTCGCTGAGGATCTTTTTGGCTTGATGACTTCTGTCGGATGGCCGGGAAGTTATGGGAGATCTCGACACTGTTGAGCGGAGCGGCCAGAGAGCTCCTCAAACCCGGTTGAACCTTGAGCATAACCATAAGAGCAGCCTTGATAGACGAGGCTCCGAGATAAGAAGCTTGCCTGTCCACCGAGAGTGACAATGCGTTGATATCGTCCGCCTCTGCAGGAATGTGATCCCTCTCCCGGCGTTCCTCATCCCATTCTGTATCCCGTGTTGGAATTTGTTCCAAGATGTTTTCGGTCTTGGTTGGTGAGTCCAAGTCGGACATTGGAGTTGTGTTAAGAGGAGGAGATGGCAATCCGTTCGCTGCGTTGTCTGGGACGGGCCTATCTAGGAGGTTGAGGAGTTCTTGCCTTGATAAAGGAAGCAAAGCATGGACTTCTTGGTTCGGATATAGTCGATTCAGGATTGATCGACATTCTTCAAGGGACTGGGAAAGAGCTTCGAGAGTCTTGCGTGAGGGGATCACCCTTTGGCGGTGCTTGTCATAGAAACATCGCTTCGGTGCTCGACTGGAAAGACATTGGCCACATGGTTGTTGACCATCACATCGGCTAGGAGTACAAGTCAGAATATGTGACAAGCTTATTCGGCACTCGTCAGCTTACATCTTCCGTCTTTTGCACTCGGCACAAGCATGAGGAGTAGTGATCCTCTTGGCTGCCCCACTGCCGCTGGACTTGACACTATCTTGAGAGTCAGCAGACGGCTTTCGTGGCGTTACTCCTTGAACTGAACTTCCTCGTTAGTCATGGACTATTTGACGGGTCAGGGTATTGAACTCACATGTGTGAAACATGCCGCCTTGTGTAGGTATAGGAATGGACGGTGCCATCGTGAGAAGCTTTGCTGATCAGATGGGAAGGGATAGAAAGTTTGAAAGTTGGTGAAGGTCTGGTAGCCCGAGGAAAGATATAGATCTGTGGGCTGCCCAGCAAGACAGCGGATATCAACCGAGTGTTCGTGTAAGTGGCGAGACCTTGATCACATGAATAGAGAAACACGTGTGGTCTCAAGGTTTGATGTAAGACCCTCGCCAAAGATATCAAGATAAAGATAGATCCTGGGGGACAATGAGGGGGTGGGCGAGACCGTGAGGAGCGTATGCAGACTTATATATTTGCATTGAACTGAGTTGGGAATACCGTCTCGAGCTGATTGTGGGGTGAGGAAGATTGGAAGGGACCGGTGGTATGCTAAGGTCGTATGTGGAGAAGCTTGGTCGCGGCCCCGTCAATCTTGTTGACAGGGTGAAGGAGGTATACCATAGGATCTGGGAGTGCACAGCTCCGGTACTTCGCCCTCGGGTGCCGGTATAAGTTGTCAAGTGAGGTATCTCGATGCTAGACTGCAATTACTGGTCAATGCCGTGGTCAAGGCCGACATCAAGCTAAGGCATAGCTGGGAAGCCAGGGGCAAGGCTAGTAGTTGACCAGGCACGGCCTGATGCATGTACCAATTAGAGCTACATACCTGAAGGGTCATGGTATATGTGGTCCAGTATCACCCTGTCCCAAGGTTTGGAAGCGCGGAGAAGTACCTTTTTGGAGAAGAGGCAAGCCAGTCGGGCACCACCATGCCCTTGACAGCTTGAAGGAAGAATATGTACGTACTCTGTCATGGATACCCAAGCATTGTCAGTGGCGTCGTTTCAACACCAAAGCCGGGGTGCAGGAAGGTCTGAGGGTACAGAAGGAGGTACATAGAGTACTGCTTCTGGCAGCAAACTCTACGACCCATAGACTATAGCCTGGGACTTGGTCCTAAGATTGCTTCTCTGTTTTATGACGCAGAAGCTCGGTGCTTTCAACAGTCCGCCGCTTGACTCGAAGCTAAACGGTACGCTAAGCTAAGTCAAGCTGGCTGTATGTGGAGGTGGTTTGGGGAAGCTTCATTACAAAATTCACGGTTCTCCGAGATCAACACAAAGAGGGGTCTCATCCCTCCAAGCACACAGACTTTCGCCCCCTTTTTTGAAGCATCCAGTCCTTCGATTCGTCTTGTCCTTGAACCCTTAATCACCTGTTGTGCGAAGTAGGAGTGAACATGTGTGTAAAACGTGCTTCGTATGTACAGCGAAGATCACTGTAGGGGACCGTGTGGTGTGAAGGATGCTGGAGTTGGAGAGGGGAAGGTGGGACCGTCGGCCGTCGGCCCCAACCTGGACTCCACGATGTGACTGGGAGTTGAGATGGTGGTGAAGGTAAAAGGAAGGTACACACTGCCTCGGTGCCAGCCGCTTGTGGGGAAGAAAAGCCGTTCGTTTCCCCCTTGTCTTCAGTGAAGCTCAGCGTGATGGTGGATCTTGCTGCGATTCTGTCCCCCAGTTCCGATCGGGCCAGACCGGGGTGGATGAAGTTGGAGTGAGAGTGGGCACTTGGCAGTCAGCCGGGGTATCGTGATCAGGATTCAGGAGGGCATGAGAACGGAGGCAGAATACGGAGCAAACGCGCCAAGGAAACGGAGCTGAGGTGACAACCTTCTCAAGCTAAATGATCCTTCCAGCAGCTTTCGGGTTACCAGCCAAACCTTCCACGCTGAGTTGAGGCCATCACCATATCAACACACCAGAAGGAAGTAAGAGCAATGCTCAATGTGCTGCGGGAGGGAAAGGCTTTGAAGCCTGTTGCGAGCGGAATAAGGCCGGCATAACAAATCGTGTAGACAACCCCCAAGATTTGGCGTGTTGACCTGAGTCTATGGATATATCCTGGAGGACTCAGTCAACAAGAACGGATGCTGTTGTGACAAGCCGAGTTTTCGGATCCAAATATGTATTTGACCATGATCTGGTCAAACCCACTCGAGCACTGTATTTCAGAGGCGAGTACAGAGGATAACAATAAGCCGAGGAATGGACAATGGTCAAGGCAACTTTGCCTCTTTCACAAATTCCATACGTCTCGGTTCATGTGGGACACCTCGCCGTCGAAGCAATAACCATTTCGTAAGTCTTCTCCAACTAGGAGGCCAACTAGATAGGGCTATGAAGAAAGATGGGAGCTGGTTTGATCCTAAGTTGAAGGCCGAAATAAAACAAACCGCCCATCAAGAAAACAAGCACATCATGCGAACTACCGGTATGCTGGAGAATCACGTCGTCGTAAAATGTCGAGATGACCCCCTGCGGGTTCAGACATGCCCGTGAAGAACTAGGCCGTGAAGACGAGGTAAGGAGAGGTCGAGTCTCTTGGCTGCCGCTGGTATTACCTTGTCATCTCCAAGGTGGCAATGGTAACTACCATTATGTTGCTCTCGCCAAGGACCGTAGGCGCTTGAGACAATCGCTTCCTCACCGCAAAGCGCCTTGGAAACGGTGGGTGAAGATCAAATGTCCGCTTAACGAGTGTCAGGGTAAATCCTACGGTATGTGGGCCAACACTTGTCGATGTCGAACGCACAACCGGAGAGAGGGTCCTTGCGGTGGCCAGAGGTATCTGGGTTTGTGTATCACCAGAAAAGTTCCTAGTTGGTGCGTAAGTGACCGTCCGCGGTAGATTATGGAATACGTACTCATAGATGGAGTTGAACGGATACTATCATGATGGCCTCGGTCCATAAGATGGGCGTAGTAAGATGGGGTGTAATTACCGGCTGTGCCGCTGAGGAGCAGCCGCTTGAAGACAATTGGATAGTATCCAAGAAACGTCCGTTTTACACGTCAAATGCCGTTTGGGTGGCAGACGAGGCAAGGGCCCGTGGCTGGCTCTACTGGCATGTCCAAGGACTCAAGGCCCGAGGGGCATGAGGGGATGATTGTCAACGGGTCGACGGCTGGGGCAACAGCAAGAGAAAAACTCTGCCCTTCCATCGCAGTGTCGCAGTAGCAGTCTTGAACTTGGATAGAACGACGGCGTACTGTAGTGTAGAAGCGGCGGTAGTAATAGTCCAGTGACTGCGACGATCTTGAAAGACATGGAGTCTCGCCGTTTTGCGGTCGAGGACAGGCATCAACGCCGGCGGGGTGCTGTAGACGCAGTTACACTCAATGCAGAATGGGCGCTTGGTTCACGCCCACATACCTGTACATAGGTCGTAGGTACCTGGAGGATGCCATCGTCAAGGTCAAGGTGACAGGAGAACCAGCGGTCTGATCGAATGTGACGTTCTGCTGGTTGATGGCCTGGATGCCCTATAATTGCTGGGTATGGGTGCCGGGCCAGGATACAATGGAGATGGAGGTGGTGGTAGAATGATTGATGGAACGGCCGACGCGCGTTCAAAGTAGTTGTTGAAGACAAGCGAGATCAAAAGGGACTCGATTGCTGGATGCGTGAAACTGGAGGGCCACCTGGTAGCCAGGCTATGGACGTCAGATTGCGCCTGCCGTCTTCTCGCCTCGTCTCGAACTCGTGAAGATTGCAGAAAAAACTTGAAGTGGAAAGCCGAGAAGGCCGGGTCACAGAGGGCAAGTCCGTTTCGACGTTTCTCTCTTGGCCCTCTCGCTCTTTCCCTTTTGATGCTAGAGAAACGTGATTGTTTCCCCACACTTCCACCGTCCAACCAGGCGGGATGACGGCAAGCGAGCCTGTACAATGAAAGGTACCGACGTCGTTCCTCTCGGCTCTTTAGAAGAATTCACCGTAGCCCTGGCCCATGAACAGTGAAGACTTTTGGTGGTCATTCAGTTGCATTCTGGCCGTGTTGTGAGGTGGTCTGGATGCCATTAGCGGACAATGATTCTGCGGGTTCGTCTTGATTTGGTTGTTGGTAGGCTGTATATATCGGTAACCTGAAAACCTGGGGTGCATGAAGTTGTCAATTTCGAGACTCGACTGACAGCCAGACAGCTTCGATGTTTTCCAACTCGAAGGTTGAAAGACGTGTGGTTTCCCGGCAACCCTACGAAGCCTAGGGGTGGTTTATGGTGCCGCCGAACCGCCTAGGAAAAGCCGTTGAGGGCTGAAACTCTAGTAGCCCGACTCCGACAGTAGAGGTACTAACGGCCCGGGATCGAGAAGACAAAACTAAAGCCGTTCATCTTTTCCTCTCAGGGTGATAAATCCGTCAGGCTATCGATCAGGTTAGCGTCCACTGTTCCGTTTCGGGGCCGCCGTGAGTGACGGATTCAAGCCCCTGTAGACTCGAGCAGTGCACTGATTCCTTCGACTGCAACTGACGATCAATCCGTCAATAGTCAGACAAGTGAATGGAGTCGGAAAAGAGAGGGTATAATGGAGGTTCCTGCTGCTGAGACAAGTCAAAGCGCCCTTCTGTCCGAAAGCCAATGAGTACAGCTCTGTGCCTGAAGGATGGTGGTCTGCCACGAGGTCCGAAATGATGTTGATGCATGGCTGACAATCTTCACCAAGTCACAACAGCTTGAGGAGAGAGAGGTGTGGCTTGAAGATCGGAAGTGGGGCACTATGCTCTTCTTATTGGCCAATTCTCCGTGCTCGCAAGACACCCTCAAAGTTGGCCGTTGGGATTGTGGCACAAGGGGACGTGCGTCGTGGCTTGTATGCAGAGGTATCTTCGACTTTTCCCGTCGAGTCCAACCCAACCATGTCCCGCTCAGACCTCTTCCTCGCATCTTCTCCACATCACCAAGATGAGCTGCCATCCACTACGAGCAGTAGTCAATATGACAACCACCAAATCTTTTCAGAGGAAAATGACCAAAATGACATATTAACTTTGTGGGCTCGACGGGTCTAGACAGCCTGAGCTCACCGAGTACTGCCACCGCCTCAAGGCCGCGTCTACCCACCCTCATCTCATCCTCCTCACATCACCTTGTCGTTGGATGAGCTTTTCCATCAGCCATTGCTAACATCAAGGCATCACCTGTCATAACAAGCTTGCCAGTCAATAACTCAATAGACCGGCCTCGCATCGAAGCGAAAACAGTCGAGGGGCCCAAAGGACACACATGGCTTGCACGTGGACACGATCAATGCACCTCTTCATCCTTGGCTGGAAGACGGAACCCAGAAAAGGATGGGAATGGGACAGCTTCCCATTGCAGAGGTGGTTATATTATCCTGCCGTCTGGAATATATCTGGCAACGAAGCAGAGGCCGTCCTTCTGTTCATGTGGGTGACAAACCAGTTGGCCCCATCATCTTCACAATACCATTGCCGTTATAGACCGTCCTTATCCGCTCCATGCTCATAGCTGCCCTGCGCTCAACCAAGGTACACTCTGGTTTGACAGGAAGACATTCATACTTTCCCGTCTGCTTTGCAAGTCCAACCAGCAGAACGACTCCCAGCTACTGGTATTCCAGTCTTTCATCCGAGCCGTGTTGACGTGTCACGTCTGGCTGAACTGGACACAGCTACTGACTTGCTTAACGTGCATAGTATGGTTCTGAGCAACTCTGAGAACTGGTCTCTCGAAATAGCAAGTTTGGTCTTTCCAATACATTCGACCTCTCGACGAGATTCGGCCATCGTCTTCCTGAATCCTCAGAAGAATGCAGTACACAAATGACTGCCTTCAAGATTCTACCCGACGTCTCAACACACCTCTTCAGTTACTGGCAACCCTCAACAGATGGTGGTAATTTCTCACAACCGAATTGGGGGACTTGCACACGCTCGTTTTCTTTCATCATGCACCATCGTATCTACAAACATCCATCATCATACACTTGGTGGTGCTGGAAAATCCTCTTTAGGACATTTAATTTGGTTCCTTTCAGCCATCTTCTCAAAGTTCATAGCGTCTCATTTCGCTGGCAACCGTTTTTTTTTTTTTTTTTTTTTTCGGAAAACGGTTGAGAACAATCCTTCCTCTAGCCTAGTGGGCCTCTGTTCGACCCTGCGCTAGCATCCCGGACTATCGAATCAGGGGGTGCTTCTGGAAGACTCGCCCACCCTTCTTTTCGACTTCCTTCAACCTCCACTTCCAAGCTGCCTTGCTATCTCCTGTCTCACATGTGTGGAATAACTGGGAAACGAACACCATCCTGCTCCTCGCTCCCGTCATTTCAGGATCAAAAACCCTCTATCAGTCTAAGCAAGCGCTGGGCAAGGCATATCTCCTCATGCGACCTTGGAGCTGTCGACGAAGATCCGTTGGCCTTGCGAGTTTGGCGTGTTTCAAACTTTCATGATTTCTCAACCGCCGGCCAAGTCCGCATCCCTCGTCCATGGAACTGGAGATCTGATTCTATCCGACAAGCCCGTTCGCCCAGAGTGGATTGCATGGACAATGACAGGTTCAGGTCAGGTCACTTCATCACCAATTTCCATACTCCACCGCCTTGGTTTTTAGCTTGTCATATATCGTCAGTCAATGGGCTTGGGCGTTGCTTTGTCAGTGTCTTGTCATCCCTGAGAACCGTCCATGGACTACTGGTACGCTGCCGTCGTACGGTTCTCGACCAGTACATGTCTACTGTGGTGTTGCTGCTGTCTGGTGCACTCGTCAATAGTCTGCCATGCCTCGAGAGCTTGACTTGAACGCTGAGAAAAAAAAAATACTGTGCACCTTGATGAACAACAACACACAACATCCAGCATCCACGTGCGACCACTTGCACGTATTTGTAAGAAGGGGGTACGTATCGGCACAAAGCTGCCAGAATTCCGTGAGGGTTGTCGAGCAGTGCAACCGTGATCCGCAAATACGGGCGCTCAGCCCGACGATTCGCCGGTGTGTACCTTCGTACCTGGCATTTTAAACATGCAATGGAACATAGCTGCTGCTAGCTCATCGCAACGACGACGACATGAGTGGAGTACGTCAATATTGAGAAACCTACCTACCTACATCATTTCAAACATCCACAACCGGACAATGGCGGGTTCTTGGTTGTTCTATCCGGGATTCTTGTAGGAAAATTCTTCGTAGACATCATCGTCCTGAGGTGAATCATGAAATACCATGATGATCATGGCGAGTGACCAAACCATACCGTGGACAGTCGCAAAGAAGACATCGTCTGAATAAGACAACAAAGCCACGGAAAAATATGGCAAAAGAGCCTCACTTGCAACTCCGCCACACGCCTGCAGATGAAAGGTTGAACTAACACCGAATGGGTAGGGCGCGAAGAGAGTCAGTCTCTCACATCTTTTCACAATATTCTTTCCTCTCAAAGCTAGTGGTGAGACGAAAACGCAGGACTTCAGTCAGCCCAAGCGAAACAATAGTCAAGACAATGTTCCAAGAAGAGCAAAAAATACTAACAACAATTTTGCACTCAAATAAAACAAAAGAATTCTTAGCTATGTACCACACTTACACCTACACTCATTCAAAGCTCCAGCACACCGCACTACCCCAAAGCATGAGGTTGCGTACATACGTACAATGCACCCCCTTTAACCTTTAACTTTACCAAGTGTCAGACTAGTGAGGTGGCATTGAATCGCTGAGTAGCTTTTAGGACCTGCGGTCCGAAGCGCGAATTCATCCATTTAGTATCTGTCCATCCCATCATCCATCCATTCTGGGCAACAAAACCTGCATACAGTAGTTTACTGTGCCTGAATTGAATTGGGGGTTCTGACGACACAACATTGGGGAATCAAACATGAGAGAGGCTACACTACCGATGACTTCATCTCTACTGACTGAGAAACAGATAGAATGAGTAGAAACAGACAAGACAGACAGTATCAAGGCATTTCCAGGGTATGTATGGTGATGTACTTGTAGGTGGAACTGCCTGCCTGCTTGGTTGGCTGCTTGGGATGAAAAAAGGGAGCGAAGTCAGGATCCCAAAGACACCTGCATGGAATATTATTTTATATCGTCAACAAAGCTGGCTCTCTATGTAGTCCCTCTGGTCTGTAGATGGGCCTTGGAGATGCTCATAGGATGACGAACCCCAGAAGAGGAGGGGAAAAAAAAAGCCCGATTCACTCAAGTATGTCACGATATATGAAGCCTCTTTCTTCCTCTACTATCCTTCTTTTTTTACCCTCAAAGCAGCTTAATGCCCAGTACGCGCAAGGATTCTTCTACTTTTAGATGTGCATCTGCATGAATCAAACCATCTTCTTGATTAAGGTGTCATCTCGCTCAACGGACGTATTTCTGTGTTGACTCGGTCATGTTTGGATGAACATGTAAGTAAAGATAGCATTGCAGCTTGAATCCTTTCCTTTCCCGCTTTACTTGTTTTCTCTTTCTTCCCAAAGTTTTCTTATTCTTGAATCTCTTTTTATTCATGCGTACGCCTATCTAGTATGTCTACCTGTTGAACGCTGTTTTCGCAATATCTGCTTTATTTTCTGCTATCACTTCCAGTTCATCAGCACTGTTTGGGCTGTCTCGGTGAAGGTAAAAGGGGGTAAGTGCAATGCCTGGGGTCTGCAAGCCCAACCTCTTTCAGAATCGTCCATGCCCGGTCATCTTCGGTCAAGCAAATCTCAAGTGACCCCGATTGCCTTAGCAAGCACACGTCCAGCCCCCTTGTTTCCCAACTCCTCAGCTCCTGGCAAGCGCCTGCTCGTCTATCCCAACACCCTGATCATTTCCCATGTTCACGTCGTTACCACATCGCGAGTCTCTTTTTCGCCTCCTTCTAATGAGTCAGCCATGAGCAAGCGCTGGCTGCTACCGGCCAAGCGGGACAAGGACCCGCATCGATGGGATGGTCGTCGGCTTTCGGAGATGCCTCCATCCAAGACACAGCAGATAAGGGATCGTGACCGGGCCTGAACCTGTGCCCAACAGCTGGGATCCAGAGCCAACCAAAGCTTTCTTTTGATCTCTCCACCCATCCATCCCTGATTTCTTTTAGATCGTCACCTTCGACACTGCCTCTCTCTCTCTCGCTCGCTCGCTCACTGTGTCGTTCGAAGCTGAGTGGCGTCTCGCTTGGCCGATTCATACAGTCCAGTGCTCTCATCCTTTCTACAGTCGCCCCAACCCCGCCTCCTCCTCGTGTCTCTCACACTCGGAAGACCTGGGTTCGGCTCTTGATGCCGTCGAACACACACGTGTTGTCGATGGGGATGTACTGCTTGGTAATGATCTTGATCATCTCCTGAGCAACCATGCCACCCGTGAGTGCGGAGATGTTGTGCAGCTCGCCGTACTCGGCTCGGGCGACTTCCTCTGCCGCCTTCCCCAGCTTCTCCAAGAAGTCCCCGTACTCCTCGCTTGATAGATCATCGCCGAGCAAGCTCTTGACGGCTTCGACAATCTGCGTCTTGTCGGCCGATGGGTTGCCACAATGCGCCAGACCCCTCAGAGCCAGGTAGATGGGGAAGAGGGACATGGGCTGTAACATCATTTCGGCCATCTGGTCATTGGCTACTTCTTGTCCTGTGGCAACATGTTAATATACCATTTCCCATACTTCATCACCTTCTCCTCGTTGAGGAGCTCATGAAGCCCGCGGTTGCAGTGGGCAACACGCAGGGGTCCCCATCCATCACCAAGAAGAGGGAAGATAAACTTACGAAGCACCTGTTGAAGCCGCTCTTTGCTGCCAAGAGGGGCAGTGTCTCCTCCATTCTCCACGTTGATCAGCTTGACAAATGCTGCGTTCTTGCAGAAGAGGTCGACTTCGGCAGGATCCACCTCTCGTCCCGCCCCCGCAATCGCTTGTGCCGTCTGCAGGACTTCGGCCGCGTCCCTGCGAGCCTTGGTCTTGTAGATGTTCTGGAGTTGTACGTAGACCTTGGACTGGGCCTTCATGTCGGGAACGTTGCCCGGAAGTGGCAGGCAGCCGTGCTTAGTATAGAACTCCTTGACCCCGTCGGCGATGATCCAGAACATTGGCCTCTCCTCAATCTAATAAGCATTGTGTCAGCAGACGTCGTCTTGTCCCAGGACAATCTGCGGGGAAGGTCGCAACGTACAGTATCCTTGTGTTCGTACTCAAACACCTCCTTCAGTCCTGATGGCAGAGAAAACGGTGCGACTGTTTTTAAAACGGCAGCGGCAGCCTCGTCGAAGTTCTCCTCGCCACCCTCGGGGTTGTCTGTCCTGGCCGCGTCACGCACTAGTTGCCTGAACTCGGTTTTCTCCTTATAATTTGAGGGGTATGCGCCATTGCGAGTCGCCTTCCACTGGTCCAGGTAATGAAGCAATATTACGACGTATGGCAGGTGGCCATGCTCGAAGTTGTCTAAGCCGTCAATATCCTTGGTCATATCTTTGGCAAACTCGATCAGCTCGGGCCATGGGCTGAGAAGTCGAAGGTCTGTGGTTGCCGTCTCGTCCGGGTGCGTGTCGACTATGGGGAATGTTCCTGGAAGTCTGACAGTGAAGTACGAATAAAAACCAGTCGAGTGAATCGCTATTAGTGGCGTTTTGTACTGTTTGCTGTATTGTTCTAGCGACTCGAGCTCGACATGGTTGATAGGATATGTGTACATTATGGCGGTAAATAAGGGTGACTTCTTAAGGAGTGAACCCAGCGAGTCGTCCTGCTTCCGTCAAGTCAGTCGAGAGCTTCAAGTAGAGCCGGGCCATATCCTCGCGGATCCATTACCTTGGTCTTTGGCGACCAATCTTCCTCTACTTCTGGATTCAGCTCTCCGAGAAGGTTGGCCAGACATTGTGCCCGGGGCTTTCCAAAGCAGTCGTCGTCCAGGAAGAAGTTGACACCCAAATCGGCCTCGTCCACCAGCGCATTATCGTGAATGACAAACCGCCCGATGCCTGTGTATGCGCATCAGCATCGGAAAGCTCTACTGAGCCGTACGTGGCGATTTCGAGGCCGGGATTTGGAATGGAACGGTACCTGGCAGAATAAGGTTCTTGAGAGTCTCGACGCCCACTGTACCAGCGCCAGAGTTCACGAGCAGGATGTTTGCCGACTCCAGGGCGGCCTGGCCACTCGCTGCCCATAGGCGCAACTGGCGATCATACTTTCGTTCCTTTTCCGAGGGACCCTGGAGAAGGGGAGGCGTCTGGTCCATTACAATCTCGGTCATTTTGGATTATAATTCTTTTCCAGCTATGGTACCTCTGTGTCGCGACCGCAAGAGGAGCTGTTACGTAGTTGTTGTGAGGTTGCGGAGCGGTGGGGTTTGAGAGCCTGTGGTGGATCACCAACTTGCTGTCAGCGGTTGGAACAACTGCAGCACCGCCACGGGGAGGGGTCAGTTTGGAGAGCTAAGCTGCAGCTAGGTGTGGCGTTCGTGGCTGGTGCAGGAACCTTGATGGCTGCCAAGTTGTACGCGTCGATGTCGGCGGGTTTGCCGTCGGGAATCACTTCGCGACAACTTCATGATTATTCAAAAAGACCAATGTCACGATATCGTAAGATACATCATATGGAAGTGATGTTATCGAGTCCAGAAACAGCAACCAAAAAGCGACCACATCGGATCGATCCGTCCCCACCATAGGTACTTACACCGAGAGTCTCGCTGCTTCTCCCACAGTCCAAGTCGGCCCATGGGGCAAGTGCAACTGAGAGGTTGGCCGTAATGGCGCGCGTTTGTCGCCCCGATTCGTTCTTTCTCAAGAAGCTGCGCTTGATGGTTACAATGGAAGGCGCGTCAAATGTCTCGCAAGATTCCGATCTCACGGAAGTCACGATGCTCGGCCGGTTCATTGGAGGTCCCGTCCGTTATACTGCTCGCCTCTAAAAATGTCATCAGATCCGTTGCTCTTCTCCCGGCTACGTCTTTGTTGTCTCGCACTCACGCTTTGGGATAGCATCTTATTGATTCAGTTACCATTGAGTCGCGGGAGTTGATCTTGCCAAACTTTCATTCTGTCGTTCCTTCACGCTATACTGTCTACCAGCACGGCGCCTAACCGGATAAGATGGAGCAAGATCTCACATGCAATGTCAACAAGTGCGGCGCCCAACTGACGGGTCAAGCCCTGGTCACAGCATGCAGGTCGGTTGTTATCAATTTCCATTATCGGCTTTTACTTCAGCTGACAATCTTACAGTCATGCGATCTGTATGGACTGCGCAAGCCGTCACGGCTTCACAAATCAGGGGCCCTATACCTGTCCAGTTTGCCGTCAGCCCCTGAATGAAGCCGAGACGGGTAGACAGCTTCTTCGTCCATCGGAAGAATGGAAATCCGTCATTCTGTGTGGCTTGAGTCCTACTGTGGTCATGGAGTGCGCAGGAAGGGCCTTGAGCTTCTGGTCGTATCAGATGACCAACCAAATGTCGGTTGATATACTTTGTTGCTCTCTGATGAGTCGTTTATTGAGCTCTCAGATGCTGACACCGAAAAAAGTCTCCGTCAATCACAGATGAACAGGAATCTGCAGCTTCACTGCGTGTCCCTAGAGCGTGAGGTCGAGAGCGTCTGGAACCAAGGAAACACTAGGATTTCCACCTTGACGGCGAAGATCAAAGGTATATGAAGGCTGCCCACATCTCGTACATTCGCAGATGCTGATGACATTGCCAGATATGGAGCTCGAAGAGCAAGGACTCCGTCGCAAATGTGAAGACCTCCGCCGTACACTGGCAGAAAAGAGCAAGAAGTTGGAGCAGGCTCAAGAGCTCTATAACAAACTCAAGCAAAAGGTGTTGATGAGCCAGCCAGCTAATGACCCGGTTGATGTTATGGGCTCGAGGATGGGCCCAGAGGCGAGTCGATATGGCCTCCAAGGACAGAATCCTGCTGGAATCGGGTCGAGGACGAACTACTTCCCCGATGATTCCAGGTCATCTAGAAGACATTCGGGCTCAGAAAGCGTAGATAATTGGAACAAGCCGATGGGCCCCCAATGTGAGTCTTTACCCTTACTTCGGTACGCTGAGATGATATTAAAGTGGTTTTCAGTTCCTATACCCGGGACTCCAGCTAGCCACATGTCGATGGTCGAGCCTGGGACTCGTTTCCCGTCCATGCGAGACCCTCTCACTAACACTATGTCGGCAATCCCTCGTTCGGGTCGGTTTACTCAGTCTAGCAGAGCGAACAACCATGCAACTGGTAGCAACGTTGGGCGGACATCATCAACATCACTCGCTTCTGCAGAAAGAAGCAGTCGGCGACATGATGATCTCGTTGTTCCCAGATCAGCTACAATACGCAGAGTAGGAGGTTTGTGCACCTGGAATATCCGTTCCTTTAACTTTGCTTGATGTATGCTCTAACTGTACAAATTGCTGTTCAGATCCGATACCCAGAACCAACTCCCACTCCTTTGACTCGCTCCCCAATTTCGTCAATCGGTAACCCCATAGAAATGGCCAGCTGGTATAGGTTTCTAACATGTGACGTGGATTCGCACATCACCTAATTTCGAATGTATTTCTACCGAATGTACCATATGGTGTGTAGTTCCGTGTTCAGTCTTGGTCTGAGGAATAGATATGTCGGCAGGTTGACTCGGAAAAGTTAAGAGAGATCCACACAAAATACAACCATGTAACAAAACTTTAGTAGAAAAGGAGTTGTTATTATTTATCTTTACAGCGCTTTAAGTTTAACGGTTCCGTGGTTTCGCGAAATGTTTTATGCAGACGGTCAATTGTGAGGCAAAAGGACGGTTGTATACAATATGGCTATTGGTATTGAATGTGGGTACATAAATGCTCCACAAGACGGTCTAAACCAACAACAAATTGAAGGTTGTGTAGTGTAGTGGTTATCACTCTGGATTTTGAAACACTTCAAAACCTTCCAGTAACCCCGGTTCGAACCCGGGCACGACCTCATCTTTTGCAATTTTTTCTTCCTTCATTTTTCACAAAGACGACTTTTTTTCGAAGCGGTATACGTTTCTTTCTTTTTTCCTCGACATCTTTTCTTTTTTTTGTGGTCTTTTTCTTTTGTTGACGTTCCCTAGTGTTAGGAAGGAGAAACGACGTCAACATGCACAGAAGAACCCTTGTTTCTCAAGCGACAGTCCTTTGCTCCAAACAACATCATGCAAAGTTGACATCTTCCATCTTCCATCCATCAACAATCAACTGATGCGATTGGTTCATCAACCTTTCTCTTTTGCTTTACCTTTCAGCTGCCGCTTCGAAACGTTCAATTCGACACCACTTTAGCCTTCCAAGAACGCTTTCCACACGCGAACCTCGAAACAGGGGGCGGCGCAATCACTAAGCCAAGGGAGTCAACGGCTTAGCCCGCTCAGGGGTGAAACCAGCCTGAGGGTGCCATCTCGTGTTTCACGCGATCGTTCACGACAATTACCTTTGCGTTGTTTCCCGAATGCCCCGCCTGACGCAATTGATGAAGCCCTCGCGGAGTCGAGAATCTCGAAGGCGCGACGTTGGTTCGGATATGACGGCACTAGAAGAGGGCAGTGAGCGGTTGCGATAGGACGACCGAAGGCATGGCGATGAAACCCGTTGGCCGCAGGGTCTCCACGGAAGCTGCCGAATTTCTGAATTATAGTAGCATATTCCCAGTCTCGACATCGTCAAAGTTTCGGAGCCTCAATGAACTGTCCAGTCGCATCACGAGCTTGTTCGAGCAATACCTTTTGTTGCGCGCAGATTTGGGGTCTAGATATTGGAGTTGAGGCTCAGCTGCACCTACCCTTTTCCCCCTGTTCTATACTACAACAAGAATCCAAAACTTCGTCTAGGGAGATCTGAAGCCAAGACCCCAAGCACACCCCATGTTGCAGGTTATCCGTCGATGGATTCCTTATGCGGCTCAACCAGATCGATATTGGCTTGGCGTGGATAGATCTACTCGTGACGGACTGAATGTTTGGATGGGTATCACCCATGTGGAGGATGTTGAAAGAGGCTCTATTTCGCAGGTAGAGGAAGACGAGTCTTCAAAAAAACCACGCGAGAGCATGATTGGACGAACCGGGCAAGCCGATGTCATTAATCGGAGCACCTGTCTTCTGTTAAGTCGATGCCCAAGTTTCAGGGGAACGAGAAGTGTCACGTTTGGCATCTGGACGTTGCTACTGGTAATAACCAGGTTAGTCAAAGCCAGTACGAAGCCCAGTTTTTCAAAACTGGACAACTCGATATTCTAAGATTGGCGGCGTTGCAGGAAGGGAATAGCAAGTCTACGTTCTTTGACGTATTTAACCTTGGACACCGCAACATCATCGGAGTAAGATGTGGGCTTGAGACGGACTGAACGGTGGGTATAATCCATGGCCTGGACTATACCTATCGTCTAGACAATCCAGGCAAGGTAATTGAAGGAAAGCGATATCATTGAATGGCTTCGGGAATAGCATCAGACACACATGCTGCCCAAGCGAATCGGCACTAATCCTCAGCAATTCCGCCGGTGCCCCGACAACGAAGATTTCTCAAACACTACAGGCAAATAACAGAGTACCATCAATGATTATTGACACATCACCTCTAGGTACACGTGAGGGAGAACTGCGACATCGACTAGTCAAATAAAAATATCTTGTTAAGGGGCGGCAGATGGGTTGTCGCAGTTTACCCCGAGGAACCACTTTTGGTACTCTTCTCATCAACGCCTGCAAAGAGAAGAAAAAACCAAAAATAGTTGCCGATTCTAAAAAGAGTATATCTCAGGCGTTCAAGTTTCGTGCAAAACATCAAGCGCCGAAGCCATAGCGAATCCTGCGCAAGCCCAGACACACGAAACTCGAAACTACGGCCCCTTTGCGACCAGGGAGAGAAACATCAGGGGGAAAAGAGGGACGGGCAGCAACGTTGTAAACATCACGAAGACACCCTCACCGATGATGTCGAGGTCACCAAGAAATTTGGATAAATATCGGGTTTCGCCTCCTCTTCGCTGGACTTTTAGCTCAGCATCATCATCGCCATCATCATTAACAGTTCAGCAGGCAGGTCCAGCCCTTTTCAGTCACACTTCGGCTTCCATTCTCTTCATTCTTCCTTTCTCATCACACCTTTAGTCCTACTCTCCTGCCGGTTCAGGATCTATCAACAACTTTTTTTTTCGTGCTGTGCACCTACCAACTTTTTAACCGTTCCGCGTTATAACGACATAAAGAAAAACCAACACCAAAAATCCAGACACAATGGCATCTCTCAAGTCCATCTGCATGAGCCTCTTCGCTCTCACTCCCCTGGTTGCCGGTCATGCCGCTATCATTGCCGCAGTGGGCGACGCCGGTGGTGCCGGCATGGCCCTGGGCATCGACCCCAGCACCCCCCGTGATGGATCAAGACGCAACCCGTTCCAGCAGGACACCACTCGGTTCCGTGGCCAGGCGGCCAAAACTGTCGGCCAGACAATCAAGTCGGGCGTCAACAAGGTCGAAGAGGGCACTCAGGCCATCCTTGACATCACCAAGGATTCGCTGCCGCAGGTGACGGCCGGTGGTACGCTGGAAATGACACTGCACCAGATCAACCAGGACGGAGCTGGACCGTTCAATTGCATGATCAACTCGGATGCGAAGGCGACCGAGTGGACCGCGATTACGGTCGCGAAGAACGTTCCGGGCCGATTCGGTCTTTCGCGGGTGAGTACATGAGAACCCGCTACTTGCGGGATAAGATCACCGACTAACATCTCCATAACAGACTACCCAGACCGACTTCCCTCTGATCGCTTCCATTCCCGCCGGCCAAACATGCACCGGAACCGCCGCTGGTCAGGACAACGTGTGCTTGGTGCGGTGCCAGAACCCTATCTCCTTCGGTGGTGTCGTGCCTGTCCAGATGGCTGGCGGTGCTGGTGCTGGAACTGGCGGCGGCAACGACGACACTACTCCTCCCGTCGCCAACTCGACCACTGCTGCCAACAAGGGCAACAAGCGTCCTCTCGCCAGGAGGTACTTTGCCAAGCGTGCCGACCTGGAGAAGGATTCTGTGGAGGATTTGGAGCAGTGGCAGCACTAGATGAGCACTGCCTCTCTCGGGTAGCCAGTGTTCTTCGACGGTACTACGACGAGGATGGGTGAGACAACGGCGACAAGACTTGGAAAATGAAGTGAGCGATTTACACTGAAATGTCAAGCTAAATGGAGTGTAGGATATTGCTGGGAAGGATGTGTAAAGATAGATACCTCTAGGGAAGCCGAGTGTGACTGATACTGACAATTCAATGGTCGATGCACAAACTATACTCATCCTCAATCTGTCGTGCTTTGCCAGCAGGAAATTGCCAAGATATCTTCATCTGGGACCTTTGTCTCGAAAATATAAACGGCTCGCGTGTTTGTACACACTCACCAACAGACTCGTCAATAGGTCAGTCAGTACGTAATCTTCCTTTAACCCAACCGCGCTCGAGCCATTGCGGGCGTCTGTCAGAAGACCAGGAGGCCGCCCGTTCGTTATCTCAGCACAAAGAACGTTCCTCCGCATATCTGCATAGGCGAGCTGGAGGAGCACACACGCGAGACACGATCCAGACCGTTGGTTTGCTGGAGTGTGTGTATATACTCCTCTTTCTCCTTCCCCGCATGACGTCAAGCAGGTAGCGTTGGGGCTCGCGTATAATGGATGAGTGGCAATCAGACTGCCGCTTTTGGGCTGCTTTGAGCTTATTCTAACCACCCTTAGCAGCTGCTTTATTCCGAAGGCAACGATCGAGATTGGATTGGCGCGACTGGGCGATATTGAATATTGGGGCTGTGTTGCTGGCCACACAAAGTGACAGCTCTCGTCCCTCTGGCACGTCTGGTCCCAAAGAGAGCAAAGCGAGTGCTACTTGGAGCGGGCGACTGCAAGATGGATGCGTCCAGATTGAAAGTGCCGGTCAGAGATCGTCAGGGTTGTCAAGGGTTTGTTTGTCAAAGGGAGAAAATAGGAGAGAATATCACTGGTCGGGGTTATTGGGAATGATAAACGCTCTCCGTCACTTATACGGCACGGGACCAATCACATCGTCCGGATCAGAGACTGGGATACTTCCTGATATCAACGGACAGGCAGAAGGAGGAAAGAGCAACAAACAATGACACTGGGAGCTATCTTTCCACACTGAGTTCCAGTCAGAGCACAGCACGGCCCAAAGAACCTTGTCCCTTCCCCTTCAACTCGAGAGTTACTGTAGTGCACATGCATATCACATCGAGGGGAAAAGAGGTCAGGTGCCACCAAAGTTCTAGGTGTTGCGTAGAGGGAAGGTGTGTGTCTACGTACTGTTCTTCTGATTGCCTCTGCTTTTTAATGTCAATCCATTCATCATCCACCATCTTCGCCTCGATCAACATCCCCAAACGCACTTCGCTCCGAGATACCCTAGTGCTCGTCCTATCCGTCAGCTCTACATCTCGCTTCTTATAAAACCTAAAGACCACTCCGTCTCGCTTCTATCAACTGCTCTGTCTACTCTCAACTTTATTTCTCTACCGTAATCCATCTTGAGCATCCAAATCTCCACGTCCTATCTCACGGACCCGATAATCTATCTACCACAACCAGTTAACAAACACTTATCGAACGTCAAGCCCTGCCCATCAGAGGTCTCAACAAAGAACATTTTCGTCATCATGTCTGGTAAGCAGTTCATCTTTACCTTTCCGCTTAAAGATTAGCCACTAACTACTGTTGCCTTTCGACAGAACAACACAAAACACCCATCACCATCGACACCACCAGAACGACAACTACCACGTCCTGGTCCCCGAACACCATGCACGGAACTACTACCCACAGTGAACAACCTGTCCGACATCGCAACTCGGAGACCGTGACTCCCACGTTTACCAACTTCAGTCCCGTATCCGCTGAGGGCTCTCCCACATCACCGGCTGACCGTCGCATGAGTGCCGAATGGGGTATGTTTCTTTCCTTTCCCATTCATAATCACCAGTCCAGTAATTAACCTATTCTGCGTGATGCCGTAGACGCCTCGAAAGTACCTCCAAGCCGCTTCCAAAAGCGCAAGGGGTCCATCTATGCCGTGCCCAAGACGCGGGACGGCCATGTTGACAACAACTACGCCCATGCCTTCCACCAGAAACACATGGAGAAGGGATATCACAATGTGAAGTAAGCGAGCAGAGTGGAGGAACAAGGAATGGCAAGGACATGGAGGGAAACAAAGGCAATTGGAAGTTGGAGGATCATGATGCGCGGTGATGATATCCGTATGGGTTTGTTTGTTTGTTGGCGTTTTGATTGATGGATCGGTTAGTTTTGACATGATGGCTGGTGTTTATCTTGTTTCCTGATGGGCTGTTTTATCATCTATGATTAACGGTATTCGCCTCTGCTTTGGAATAGGACATTCTTCTATGAGCTGTGAACCATGATCTTTTCCATATCGCCATCACAATAGATCGATCCCCTCACCGACTGAGTGGAGTAGATCAAAGACGTAAGAAAGCTGTAGTTTGATGCTGCTCAATTGTGCAATATCGTCTGTAATCGAAGCAGAGAGAGGTGTATTCTTGATGCATATCTCAAGCCCAGTTTCCATTTCTACCCTCCTTCTATGCCTGTACAATCTAAATATGATGGCAATATTCACGATCTGCGATCCCTGGAGAGGTAACGAAGTGGAAAAAGGGAGACTGGTCGATCTCTTAACCTGCCTGGTAAATGAATGAGAGTGCAGGTGATCGATGTGAGTTGTGTTTATGAAGCGGCAGTGTAAATCTTAAGTAGCCGGCCCCCTGCCCCCTTCCCAGTATTCCAGTCTATGTACAATCGGCCGGAACCGCCGGCCGTTTAAAATCAAAGAAGCCACGCGAAATTGTCCTTGCAAGCCCAACCAAAAGAAACGACAAATGAGAAGCTGTGAAGTAAATAGGATACAAAGAAAAGAAGTAGTAATCATTCATCCATTTCATCAAGATCGATAGCATCCGGGTTGTGAACCTGAACAGGCTGAACAGGCATGGTGCCGCTGACCTTGGGTCCGTCCGAAGCCGCCACGAAGCCCACGGGCGCGCGCGCCTGTCTTTCCAGCGCCGCCATGGCGTCCGCGACCTCCTGATCCATTTGTTCCCCACCGTTTGCTGCCTCTTCCTCCATGCGTTTCTGCTGACTCCTCGCCAGCGCCTGCGAGGCAATGAAGTTGACGTCCGTGTTGTACTGCGCCTGCACGCTGCGCTTGATGCGCAGCATCTCCTTGTACGTGTCCTCGTTGCCGTGCGTGACCTCGAACTGGTCCCACTTTTGCCAGAAATCGGGGTTGGTGCGCGGGTCGCAGAACTGCGACGCGTGCCCGTAGATGGCGCGCGCGCGGTCGATCTCGCCCAGCCGCTTCTCCATGTCGGCGAATTTGAGACACATGTCGCGGGCCTCGGCGTCAGGCAGGGCCGCGATGGCGCGTTCGTAGATCGGGCGGGTGGAGGGCAGGCCGAAGTTGGAGGCCGACTTGGTGATGTAGAAGTTGAACATGTCGGCGCGGTCTTCGTCGGCGACGGCGCGCGTGGCCCGCTCGTAGATGCGCATGGCGTGGCGGGCGAGGCCGCGCTCCTCTTCCAGGTTGCCGTACATGAGATAGATGACCTTTGCAAATTTCGGAGGGCAGTCCTCAACGGCTTGCTCGAAGAGGTCGCGGAGGCGCTCAATGCTGATCTTGCGGTCGACGGCCTTGGTGAGGTACAGGTTCCAGAGTTCGAAGGCGACGGGGTAGCTGAAGAGATCGAGACCGCGCTCGTAGATCTTGAAGGACTCCTCGAAG
Organism: Sordaria brevicollis; assembly: GCA_033439795.1. Lineage (NCBI taxonomy): Eukaryota > Fungi > Ascomycota > Sordariomycetes > Sordariales > Sordariaceae > Sordaria > Sordaria brevicollis. The sequence continues at coordinate 1,589,363 of JAUTDP010000006.1, forward strand.
TACTTGTGCTCCTCAAGGAGGTTGGCGTAGTTGACCACCGTCTGGGGAGTGGCGATGCGCAGCTCAAATATCCTCTCGTACACCTTGCGGGTCTCGTCCAGCGAGCTGACACTTTCCACAAGGTCGACGTAGAAACTCCACAGCTTCCAGCTCTTGTGAACTCGTTGTTGTGGTGTAAGCGTCTCGTCGAAGTAGTCCACCGTAGACCTCTTGGGTGCCTGTACCGCCTTTGCCATGACCCTCATGGCATCGTCGAAGCACTCGTTTCGGAGTTCCATCTCTGCCCACTCGATCCACATGTCTGCTAGCTCTGCCACGGACTTATAAGGGACCTTGACGGCCTTCTCCATAATTCTTCGGGCACTCGAAAGATCTCCTCCAGCCTCGTAGAACTTGGCGTAATTGGCCCATAGCTGGTGCAGCGCACCCACTGCCTTTTTGGGTTGGATGGCCTCAATAGCGTCAAGATAAGTCTTGACAACTTCCTCCTTATTGTCGCCCCATAGCACCACACGCTTCTCCCACTCCGTGACGTTGTTAGGATTTTGCCTCAGCAGAACATCGTTCAGGAGGAAGGGTCGGCGGTCCATCAGGTGTTCGAACCGCATCATTCGAATGTCCAAATCGAAATCAGCAATCTCATCCACTTCTCCCTTCTCAGCCCGGGTGGCTGCCATCTCCATCAGAGCGCTGATGATGGATTCTTCAAATTCCGTGTACGAATCGAAAACGAGGGTAAAGTCTCGAACCGTCATGACGGTCGTAATGCCCTCCTCGAAAACGTCTCGCGCGCGCTCGAAGCTACCTCGTCGGATCCAATAGGTCGCCAAGCCGCACCACAGCTTACCCCTCTGGTCGGCAAATCGTTCGATACCGCTGCGAATGATCCGTTCGACGTCGATGCCCGTCTCATGTCCCGTCTCCACCTCGGTCGCGTGCTCAACCAGCAAATCCACCATTTCGCTCCATAGTTCGTAGTGTCCCTTGCTGTTCTTGCTCGTGAATCGCGGGTTGTTGAGGATCTCGATGTACTTGTGGACGGCTTCCGTGTATAGCCCCACTTGGACTAGCAACTCGATAAAGTCCTCGGCATCCTCTGGGTGAACCTGCATGTACCTGCGCCAGATCTTGACGGCCGTCTCGCCTTCGGCCGAGTTAGCAAAGGGTCGGTACAGAGCCCATATCCTGTTGTGTTGCGTAATAGGGAGAGCGCGGAGGGCCCGATCGAAGGTGCGTCTTGTGTGTGTCACGAGCGGCTGTTGCATCAGAAACTTGAGGTACATCTCCCATATCCTAGGCATCTTGTTGAGGAGAATGAGCGCCCGTTCAAAGAGGCTGTTGACCTTTTGGTACTCGGAGGCGAAGATGGCGGCATTGAGCTTCGAAACGTGCTTCGTCCTAAACCGGAGGTACTGGCGACCAAGTCAGTATGGTATATTGGTTTGAGGGTGAGAGTTCAGGTACTCACCATCTTCCAAAGCTTATAGGATCGAGGGAGCTGGACACAGGCGCGCTCCATAATATATGCCTGCTCCTGGACCGTTCCGTGCTGGAGCTTATACTCGATATACGCAAGCCATGGTTTCGTGCTGCCGGGGTTGCGAATGATGTCTTGTTCGTAGGGAAAATCCTCCTCGCTCTAGATGACCAGAAATCGAAGGGTCAGTTTGCCTTCCTGTAGCTGCCGAGGCTTTCGAGAAGAGGAGAGGAAAGACGTACGACCAAAGACAGGTCTGGGCGACGTTCAGCGGCGCGTGAAGCGACAGTGACAGACATGGCGAAGGATGGATGGTCCGCGTTGGACTGCAGGTAGAAGACCGGGAGTGGCGTCGCTGGAGGAAGGAATAAAATCGATGTTCAAGGATCAAAGGTTCCCTAGAGGCATTCCTGCCGTACTCCCACGATTTTGGGCCAGCCTCTCGACAGAGGATTCAAAAGAAAAGGGGGGGGGGGGGGGGGGGGGCGGACGGCGACGTGGTTTCGCTTTCACTCGTGGATTGTTGTCGCTGTTGTATGTTTAGTCCGTGACGGGATTCTTTTTTCTTGGGAACCCGGCACACGTCTCGAACTTGAACCTTGTCCAAACAAGTTCGCGAAAGCTCAGACCAGCCTCCCATTTAACGGAGTTAGAGCGATCATTTGGCAGATGTTCCCGCTAAACAGGAGCCAATTTCAGTGGGGTAAATTGCTGATACTTGGCATCACGACCCGCAGGCAGGTGCCAGCCGCATCCCCGGGAGAGCCTGGATCCAGTTGTTACGTAGGGCGGCGGCGGACTTGCAGTGGGCGGGCGGGCGGCCAAGCCAAGTGAATCCACGTCCCACCTCACGACGCCATCGTCTGCGGCCCTGCAACAGCGACCCCGGCCGTCTCAACCTCGTCCAAGCTCCAGACATCCATATCGAGAAGCTCCACCAACCACGGCCCGTCCCTCCTCCTCCTCCAAGTCGATATCGAATCTACCCTATCTACCGTGGTCGCGATAGCATCACGACTCCTAGCATCATCATATACCCGTCATCCTGGGACCTCTTGTCGCCTTAATCTTCTACCCCACCTCGATTATACCTTCTTGGCCATTGCCGGATCGCTAACATGTCTGGAGCTGCGGTATGACATACATCCATCCCAGCTGCTTCCCCGCAATCGACAACCACCAAATTCATGGTCGTTGACTAACAATGGATATGGCGGTATTAGGATCGCGAGGCCGTCTTCCCCACCCGGCAGTCCTTGGGTATCATGAAGGCCAAGCTCAAGGGTGCCGAAACGGGTCATAGCTTGCTCAAGAGAAAGAGTGAAGCTCTCACAAAGTTCGTTGTTCTCTTGTCTGCCATAAGACATATACAGAGCAGGATGCTAACATGATTTTCCTCACAGACGTTTCAGAGGTACATAACCACTTGCGAATACTCGAGGTTTATCGAAACATACCCTCTAACACGGAGCCCACAGAAATCACCCGCCGAATCGACGAAGCCAAGCGCAAGATGGGTCGCGTCATGCAGATCGCCTCGCTCTCCCTCGCCGAAGTCACGTACGCTGTCGGCGGCAACATCGGCTACCAGATCCAAGAGTCGGCCAAGTCGGCGCGGTTCCGCATCCGCGCCAAGCAGGAGAACGTCTCGGGTGTGCTGCTGCCCGCCTTCGAGGCCTATCAGACTGAGGGCAACAACGACTTCGCCATGACCGGTCTCGGAAAGGGTGGCCAACAGGTGCAGCGGTGTCGCGAGACGTACGCCAGAGCGGTGGAGGCCCTGGTTGAGCTGGCCAGTCTGCAGACGGCGTTTGTTATCCTTGATGAGGTCATCAAGGTTGTTAACCGAAGAGTTAATGCTATGTAAGGCGGTCCCGAGTTCTGTGGATGTTGGAAAAGGGAATCTAACAAGGGGTTTAGTGAGCATGTTATTATTCCTCGGACGGAGAACACCATCAAGTGTAAGTGGATTGGGTGCCTGGAACTCTGTGAGAAGAGGGTGCGCATTACTGACATCTGTCATAGACATCAACTCGGAACTCGACGAGCTTGACAGAGAAGAGTTCTACAGACTCAAGAAGGTCGCGGCCAAAAAGCAACGAGACAATGCCGAAACCGACGCTCAGATGAAAGCAAAGAAGGTGGAGCAACAGCGCTTGTTAACCCTCGCGGAGGGTGAGAACGTCGAGGGTGAACAACAGACAGAAGCACCCGCAGCGCCAGAAGCGACCGATATGCCCGAAGATACCCCTGCCGATATTCTGGCTGCCGAGGAGGATGAAGACATCATCTTCTAGTTTGATGTCAGACTTGTTAACGTGTTGGGAATACGTGATGATGGCTGGACGGACTGCTGATGACGGACGATTAAGAATGTTTTGTTTGCATGGATTGTTGACGCAACGGGCATGGGCGCAATCAAGGAGTTTGTTTTGTTTTTGATTCTTACTGTAGCATTGGGTATCTAAAGAAGGCGCTTTGCTAACGACCTGTGTGGTGCTCATTACGGACTGAAGCCTTTTATTCCACTCACCTATACCTGCCCTATGAATGTCCTGTTTATTGCACAATTTACCTCCTCTTGTTGACCTTCCAGGCAAGTTCCATTCCAGTCTTACTCTACTGTCTCTGGTAGGTAACCTTCATGATCTTCTCGCCATTCTTCAGGGGCATGCTAGCCGTGTTCTCCTTGGCAGTGATGGCGCCAGCCTCGGCGTCGTACTCGACGAAAGCAATACCGGCGCGGCCAGGCACAGTACGAACTTCGCGGAAACCCTCGAAGCGGTTGAAGATGGCAGTAAGGTCGTCCTTGGTGAAGTCGTCGGGCAAGTTCTGAACGAACAGAATACGGTTGGGAGGCAAGTACTCGTCGGGAACGACAGCGGCAGGGCCCTGGCCAGTAGCCTTGAGGCCGGCGCCGCGCTGGTTCTTGGCTGGGCGAGCATCGGGAGCGGCACCCTGGAGAGGGCGCTTGAGGCGGTTCTGCTGTTCGGCGACTTCGAGAGCCCTCTTCTTGTCTGTAGGAAGGTTGAATGTGAGATAAATAATGCCCTTGTTTCGCGAGTTGAGGACCAGAACGGAAAGAAACATACCCTTCTCAGCAATGCGCCTGCGCTTATGCTGGTCAAACTCCTCCTCGTTGCCAGTCTGGAGAACGGTAGCGTCGCTCCTCGTGCGCGCCAGAGCCACCACCATGGGCTTCTCAAACAGCTCGAATCCCTGGAGTTCCTCGATGGCCGCCTGGGCCGACTCGGCCTTGTCAAAGACTACGAAGGCCTGGCCCTTGGCCTTAAGGTTGGTCTTGGCGACAATGTCAATTACATTGCCGTACTCGGAGAAGATGGTGCGCAGAGCTTCCTTGAGCGGCTCTGGCTTGACGCGCTCCTCGAGATTGCGTACATAGACACTACGCGCGAACCCACGAGGGCTCATTTGGTTAGCTTTTTCCTGAATCGTCTCCCAGGATTACCTCTTGACTAGGTTGAAAACACCCCGACAACACCACCAGCCATTCAAAGCTTTGTATGTGTCGGAGTGCAATGACACATACGTAGCGATGGGGGCCTGTCCTGCTGAAGCCATTGTTATTGTTATAAATAGCGGTTGATGAATGGTACGAAAGATCTACCCGCGTTCGTTCGGTTGTCGTGAGGATCGCAATATGATGTTGCACAAGGGTTGGGAGAAGGGTACAGGTTGTCGGTTATCGCCGAAAGCAATCTTGAAGTGCAATGTCCAAGTGTAAGTTGTTGGTGGAGACGTCTTTTTTGGTGGAGAGCGTTCCAGAGTCCAGCAAGGGACTCAAAAAGCGTTCAGGAGGCGCCACCTGGGCTCAGCTGCGCGACGCGTGCGCTAACGACGAGGCTAACAGTTCCCGTCCCGGACGTGGAGCCCCACCAGTTACCTCATCCCGCTTGCTGCTCGCTGTTGATTGCTCCGATCCCCAGTGGGTTGTCGGTCAGTTCGTTCTCTCCGCCCCCGCCGCTCTGCCCGCTCTGCCCGCTGTCGCAGCGCTGTGTCTCGTCCCGCGGCAACAGTGGCCGGTCATCTCCCGTCTTGTTTTGGTACCTGGGCAACCAAGCTTGGAACACAACACCTCCTTATCAACAAACTTGGATCCCAACGACTTTACGGCTTATACGAGCAACACCCGTCTCGGTTTGCCGCCCATTTTTGTCATGCGAAGATGCTGGACATTCTCCTGAGCGAAACCACCAGATGAGAGACAAGGACTCGAACAACCAGGAAGAGACAGAAGAGTGAAGACACAGGGCGATTAGCCAGCCGTTGCCGACGCAGCCGGCGATCGCGACCCAGCTCTTGGAGGAACGCTTACGAGCCCGAATCTCACCCGTGATACCTTCGCTTTTGAAATATGGACGATAGTGTTTTCCTGTCGGATGCTGCAACAGCAGCGGCCCAAGCCGGCGTGGTCCCGACAACAGTACCCGTCCCGGTGCTGAACAATGCCAGCGCATGGCACAACTTCACGACCTGGACTGCCCAGCGTCTGGGTTATGCGTTTAACGTGACGAAACTGGCGCCTTCGCTCGAGGATTTGGTCTGGGCGGGACCCAGGATGGTAAAGAAGCTGGGGAAACTGGGCGGCTCCTACATCTTCTATCCCGATGCCATTGACGGCTTTGGTCAGCGCGTCATACCCGAGGCAACCGATCCTGCCGCATTTTTTGTCACGACTGCTCCTGATAGCACGACCGCCGCTGACACCGCCCGATCCATCCTCGAATCCGCATCGTCTTCCGCCGCTGCCGCTACGGGCCAAGAGTCAGCAGCCTTCGCATCACGATTCACAATGGAGGGCGCCCGAGGTCTGGGAAGCGTCTTCAGCTACGCAACAAGCAAGTGGGCACTGGCATGTATCGTCATGGCCGTAGTCTTCAACCGAACACACATCTTTGCCGCTACTCGCCGGCGGCTTACACTACGATGGACTGTCAGACTGGCACTCCGGTTGCCTGTTATCTTACTACTCGCTTGGCAGGTCGAACGAATCCTCGAATCGATACAGTGTCAAACATCTCCCGAATTTGCCGATCTGCGTTGGGGCAACGCCAGCAAGAGCTCCGATCTCATGTTCTCCGAAAAGAATAACTTTCTCCACGGCTTGAGCTCGACCCTGCTCTTCGGCGCCACCGATAAACAATCCTGCCAGGCTGTAAGGATGGTGCCATGGGACAACGGTTCGAGCGAGCAACCAGAGCTGGTAGGATCCTTGTCTCGGCTCTGGCCTCTGTTCATGACGTTCTGCGTCAGCCAGTTCATCGAGGTACTCTCTGCGACGGTTCAGGGCCGTCCAGTAGCTGCGGAGACGGGGATGACACTCTTCGAGCACTCACTGGCATTTGCCGAAGCCGATGCTGCCATCAGCAACCAGCTGGGATGGGGGCTTTTCACGGGCAAGGGAAACTCTTCCCAGGCATTGGCAGGAACGGCAGTTGCTGTCACGCGCAGCATGATCCTAAGGAGAGTTAACACGTCCCCAGAAGTTTTGCTGGTTGCGTTTCTCTCCGCCATGAGCCATCTCACTAGTCAAATACTGGGTGTCTTCAACCTGCAATCCAAATTCCGCTTGATCAATACTGGTTTCTGGGGACTTTGCTTCATGGGCAGCATTGTCTGGGGTGCCGTTACCTTCTCCATCGAGGATAGTTCAGCTCAAGCACTCTTGAGGTTTCCTACGGTCTGCATTATTGGATTCGTACCACACGTTCTCATCATTTGCGGCATCTTCATCTGTGGTTTGATATACGCACTAACCATGGGCCTCTCAGCGTTCGCTGCTCCTGAAAGCGCTCTTGATGTAGGACAGCAGCAACGCCTGACTCTCAGAGACCGCCTTGCTCGAGCACACGCAAACATGCAAGCTAATGGATCTCTTTCCGATATCCGTATTCGATGGGATATGGACTTCTATACTGCTCTTCTTCGAGCTGGCTTTGGAGCTATCACCATGGCCAGTGAGGCTGTCTATCTGAACGAAGACCACCGGGTAAATGTAAAACGTTTTACTTGGTTGGAGGACGAGCGGTTCCGTGAGATTGAGGAGCTGAGGATGCAATGGCTTGGAGGCGGGGTGTCAGGCTCCCGTTTTGACTCGGTCGGAGTCATCGGCCTCGTACCAGTTAAGGAAGACCAAGCAAACGCCACGAGCGGTTATGCTAGGGAGAGGGCAGCACAGAAGATTCCTCGGAACAGTGTTTCCGCCAGGCGTTTGAGAGACGGGGTGGGCGCCACGGAGCGCAGTGGTAGATGGCTTTTGGCGATCGAGTATGTTATGCACATCAGCCGCTTGATCGTCACCACTTGGATGCTCCTCATCATCAAGTTACTCTCCTACCTTGGTATCAGGAATCCTCCACGTTGGTTACGGGCATTGGCCCTTCAGCCACCAAAGCCGGAGAGTAGCGACAGCCGCCGGAGGTCAAGTCGGAGAGGTGACCGTGGCTCGACAGCTGTCTGGGTAGATGCCTCAGATCCCAACGCTATTCCCGTCCCACGCAGTGAGCGGGTTGACGTTGAAGCCGAGTTCCGCAAGCGCCTTCAACAACAACCGCTTGAAAGTGATCGGCCCAACGCCAGCGAAGCCGACATTGACTCCAAGCTCTACAGCTGGTTCCTCAACGGCGGCTGGTGGGGGAACACCGATACAAGCGGTGACTACGTTCCTGACATGGACCTAGACGACCCCGACTTCGACAACACAAGCATCATCTCCACGAGCGAAATTACATCACTATCAGACCTCGAAAACGACGGCTGGGAGTCCGACGGCGGTCTTGAAGACGGCCAACGCACACCGACCCAATCCTCCCCTTACCCAAATAACCAAAATCCGCTCCAACAGCCCTGGGCCTTCGACGCAGCGATCACTCGCACCCGCGAATCAACCCCCTCTTCCTCTTCACAAGTCGCCGACCTCCCCCTAGCAGCCTCCGACCTCGCCCGCCTTCTCAACCCCCAAAGCCCGGAAGAACGCGACGAAGCCATCACCCTCGCCGCCCACCTCTCCTTCGAAGAAGGAATCATGACCCGCTCCCGCTTCCGCCAACACCAAGCGCGCCAGCGCGTGAAGGTTCTGCTCTCCGGCACCCAACACCGTCGTTTATACGGCGGTTTCAGCTCCAAGAGCAGCGGCACGCAAATGATGACGCCCGAGGAAGAAGCTAGACGCCTCGAGCAAATATTGTTGTCCAGACGTGCTGCTAAGGCCCCCAACAACCCGTCAGAGGAGGGTACTATGGGTACAGGAGACTGGGCATCCGGCGCTGATGGTTTGGGGAGTGAAGGACCCCAGTGCGTGGTGTGCCAGTGCGCTCCCAGGACCATCATCGTCTGGCCGTGTCGGTGTCTGAGCTTGTGCGATGAGTGCAGGGTTAGTTTGGCGATGAACAATTTTGATAAGTGCGTGTGTTGTCGAAGGGAGGTTATTAGTTTTAGTAGGATTTATGTGCCTTGATTTGGTTTATGGGAATGTTCTTTGAGTTTTCTATGGTTTACGACGCTTGATTGGGAACTTAGCTGCGGCCTTTTCTAATAGCATATTGTGGTCTTTTTTTTATACAAGTTGGTCTGGGAAGTGAGTCGGACTTTCCTGCAGGAGGAAGATGCGTCGGAGAGATCATGGGAGTTGAGTATCAAGCAGCATGGAGGGTAGTCATCGAAGGTTACCATGAAGGTTGTCAAGCATGCACTGCACTGGTCAACTTGGAAGGAAGTGAAGGCGTTTTTTGATGCTTTCTATTATTGAGCTTGGTTGTCTTGGGATGGTATATTCTTCTTGAGCAGGAGTCTATGAAGAAATCTTAACCGCATTAGATACGCAATAACATCAACTTCCTGTCGTTCAGCAGCCTCTGGATTGTCATGATCATGATCATGATACGGAAGGGTAAAACGTGAGGCAAAGGGTATCCTGATATTGCCTTCAAATGAAACGCTCAAATGCTGCTGGAGCTGCTTGGATCTTTCTACATGCCCGCCCACTCAATGCAAAACGCCCTCAACTCGCCAGCCTCACTATCACCAGTCGCCGGCTTCTGTCCTCCCATGAGGAAACTCTTCTTGACTGCTGTTCCCAGACGACCACTAGTGACGAGGTCCAGCATCGGAATCTTCTCATCCCAACCGTAGCTGTTGGCCATATAGTGAGCATGGTAGCGGAACGGGTCGCCGGGGTAGACACTAAAGTCACCGCCGAAGCGCAAACCGGGGGTGATGAAGTATCCGCTCTCGTTCAAGTACGAATACAATGGCAAAGCGGTGTGGTTTTCTACGTCAGCAGGATTACTTGTCCCGTCGTCAGAAGAAAGCATGGCATTGCTGGTGGTGGGGGTGATGGCAGGCAGTTTCTCCTTGACCGGTGGCTTTTGAGAGGCCGCCGGCGCCGGCTTCGACGATGACTCGCCGAAGAGAGACTCCTCCTCCTTCTGCTCTACGGTGGTGGTGGCAGCGTCGTCGTTGACGGATGCGGGCGGCAGTTCAGTAGGGACGACAACAGGGACCTGTAGCTGCTGCTTAGGCTTGCGCTTGTCCTTGTGCCTAGCCTGGGATTGGGCCTTGGCCTCATCGAACACCAGCTGGGCATTCCTGCGCTGCGTCTTGATGGACTGCAGGTATGACTTGCGCGTCTCGTCATCCATCGACTTCAACTTGTTCAAGTGTTCCAAAGGGTCATCGGCAATGTATGCAACCTTCCTGTCCAACAGCATCTTGGCATCCTCGGCATACAGCTCGAGCGGCAATCCTAGGAAGACATTCTGAGTGGGATTCTGCGGCATGGTGCCCGTGAAGACGGCGCAGATGCCATGCTCACGGCGGATGTACGCAACGTCGTCAATATCAAAGACGAGATACCGGCCAGCGATCTTGGAAATCCGCACTTTTCTGTCGCCCTCGGTTGATGCCATGATTGAGTTCTGTGTGAGAACGATGGAGTGCCTGAATTTTCTCTTGGTTAGCAGCAATTCTCAGAGGAACAGCTTACGTATGTGAACAGGAGAAGTGAATTGGCCAAAGGATCAGAAGCCTTGGACTAACGTATTTATCATCACTATGAATCAGGGGATTGACAGATTGATTGATACGTTTGTTGATTCATCATAAAAGACCAACTGTGTAGTGTGCAAAAAGGAAGCTGTTTTGACTTACCAAAAATGCTGTTGTTGGACACGACAACAAGGAGAAGAAAGTGGAAAAGTCTTGAGCCGAGATGCGAGAGGTTTTATCGTACCGTGGCAGAAAATGGCAGGAAAATTTAGGCGGTGAGCCAAATGACCCCACACAGTTTCGTTGGGCTCCACTTCAAACGACGCTGCTCCCCTTGGAGGGCGGTATCCAGGTCCGCGCAACGCCCTCCAAAGTCCATTTTAGGCAATTTGCTGTGCCACAACAACAATGTCCCTCAACACTTCTATTCCTGAACCTACCACACTCAATTTAAAAGATAGAATACCCATTCAAATTCCCAACCTTTGTTTCCATCTATTTTATTCCTATACTTAGCGGAGTAGAGCAAAAAGCCGGGTATTAGGGGCGCTGAGTTTCGTAGAAGGGATTTCCAAAAGGTCACTTTTTATCCGTGCGGTGGCTAAAGGTGGCACGGAAAATTACCTAAAATGGACTTTGGAGGAGGTTGCGCGGACCTGGATGCACACTCCCGCTGCAAGCCCGGAGCTTCTGGCGGGGCTTCCATCCAATTGTTTCAGTGGACTTCAGCGTTGTCAAGGCCTGAAAGCTCACAAGTTTCATGACGAGATACTCAAGAAGCTCACCTGGGGATGCGATGAGATTGTGAAAGTGTCCAACAAAGTCAGTTATTTTCCGATGGAAAGAGGACTTCAGAAATCAAGCCCATCCTTCTTGGGGGCAGCGGCTGAGGGCTTCTCCTGCTCATCCTCGAGCATAGGTGGGAGACTGTACGGCTTGATCACCAGGCCTCTGGATGCACTCAAGCTGAACGACAAGTTCTCACGGAAGTTACCCGACTCTGCTCCTCCACCACCCTTCTCATGATACACAGGCAGTGTGTAGACCTTGAACATGCCCTGAGGTTGCTCGTTTGCCTTGGGATCCGAACCCGAAGGCGGCGGGGGCGCGGCACCAAGGCGGGCAGGTAGGGGGATGAGCTCAACCACGCCGTCACAGAGAATCTCGACCCAGCGGACCAGGCCTGAACTGCGAGGAAACAGTGATGTCGGGAAGGTAATGATCGCCGTGAGCTGCGTGCTGTACTGTCGGAGGAGAGCCCGTAGTCCATGCATGAACTGAAGAATCTCTGAGGGCTGGGCGCATCCAGGAGGGTAGAGAGTGGGCGACAGAAGACTGGGAACGACCAATCTGTGGATGGCATTCGGTCCGGAGACTTCGAGCTTGGCCTTCAGTTGCTTGAGAATCGTCTTTAAAGGTGAAGCTATCCCAACACCCCTCTGGCCGAAACTTGGTGCAACACCAACGGGAATTGGGTTTAGTGTACCCTTGGCCTCGGAGCTCGCAAGCCTCTTGCTCAAATCGAAGGAGTGACAAAAGGCTGCTCCAGAATCCGCCCGAGTGGAAGCTCCAGCAGCGGCGTTGTTGCCCAAAGACTCGTATCTCCAAGCGATCTTCATCTTCTCTTCAGGTGCCGGGGCTGGTGCTGAGCTTTTTGACTTCTTGTCCGGGGAGGCCAAGCCTGGGAGCTGATGCCTCCATTCTGGTGGGAAGGCCACTGCATGGACCTGATGCCCTTGGACGAGACCCTCGGCGGCATAGTACCGTAGAAGAATTCCGGAAAAATCAGTGGTCCCTTGTTCCTCAACCAGCAGGCACGTACCCACAGGAAGTCCGCCGTGTCCTGCGAGAAGTTGGTCCAGAGAAGCAGTGCCAGTCGAAGTGGTCAGTCTGCCATCTGTTGGTGATGGTCGAAGTCCAGGCGCAAGCTGCTTTTCCTGTTTCGTCTGTTGTTGCTGAGGAGTGGACGGCGAAAGTCCAGTCCTTGGTGAGGAGAGGACGGTGTTTCTTTTGACGAAGGACATGGTCGATCAGGCAGGCTGAAGTCCTCGGTTCGGTATCAATCTCTTCGTATCGAGTGAAACCAACTGTTACGCTGAGGTTTCTTCAAGTTCGATGTCTTTATAAATCTGATCCCTGAAGAAATTCAAAGCTTGGACGTCACTGCAGTGCCTGTGAAGCCCCGCTGTACCTTTGATCGGGCAGTTGTCACACGCTGTGGAACGCGACCGGGATTGTCGATAGTGGATGCCCCACTAGCTTGCCCCGGCATCCTGGTCCAATTGCCGCGAGGCTGGAATTTTTTGGGACGGCAACTCTGCATGGCGGCATCTCCATCGCGCAGTCGCATCTCCATCTGAAAGTTTCCCAAAACATCCTTCAACACCATCCACGACAACCCATTTCCCGACCGATTGATACGAGCCAGATCCTCGATATAACTTCGATCCCAACCCAATATCCTTTATCGAACCTCTCTTCAAATTCAAATCAACTCCAGCTATTACCATGTCTCTCACTTCCGACGCCCAACTGTACGAAGACGAGTTCAAGGTCGAGAGGATCAGCGATCCCAAGTACGACCGTGTCGACCGTCTCTACTGCACCTCCGTTGATGGCCAGACCAGCATGCAGCTCGACGTCAACAAGGAGCTTTTCCCCGTCAAGGTCGGCGAGTACCTCAGGATCGCATTGGCCACTTCCTTGTCGCTCGACGGCAGCAAGGACGACGAGAGGGGCTGGCGCGATGCTGCCAAGCTCGGAAGCGTTGAGCAGACCCTGGCCGACAGCTACGAGTATGTCTGCCACGGCAAGGTCTACAAGTTTGAGGACGGAAAGGATGGGCAGAGCATGTAAGTTGTTGCCCAGAAACCGGGAAGAGAATTATCGGGTTATTGGAGTCCAAGGGAAAACAGTTGACTGACTGACTTCTTTTGCAAAATCTAGCAAGGCGTACATGTCCTACGGTGGGCTTTTGATGGCGCTCGACGGCCCTTACAAGAAGCTCACGCCCCTGCGTGTCGACTACATCTACCTCCTTGCCAGCAGAAACGCTTGAGAGGCAGGTTTCGGAGATAACAAAAAAAAGCGAAATGTTTTTCAGCGGCAAACCAGCATTAGACCGATTAGGAGTCTGGGGTGCGAACAATTTTCAGTGGGCCATTGGAGAATGGGCAGGCGTTTAGGTTATGCGTGGAACCAAAAAGAAAGAGCATCTTCTCCTGGGGACAAAGAGAGTCTTTGGAGAGATAATGAATCAAACGATACCCGGAAGTAAAGTGCCTGTATTTATGCCGCTACCGAGCCAAGGGTTGGGCCCTTCTTCCTTTGAGAGGTAGCGGATCTGCGGAAGGGGCTGGATGGGATGGAATTCAAGCTCAGGCCTGATGAGGACCGGGAAAGGCGATATGTCGATGAGCCCGGTCGAGAATTGCGTCGTAGTGCGGCTCGTTCTCCGGCGTGTAAATGCCGTGCCGAACGAGGAAATCGAGCATGACGACGGCACAGTTCGGCTTCCATAGCCCCTGGGCGAGCTGTTCCTGGATCTCCTCCACCGTGCGCAGGCTGAAGCTCTCTACCTCGCCGTCCTTGGGCTCGGGCACGACACTTCCATCCGCAGGTAGCTCTAGATCATAAACCCACTGGCATTCCGGGTAGATTAACCCAGCTTCGCCTCCCGCCCGCTCGTCCGTGATGTAGATGTAAGTGATGGTGCTGACCTCTTTGGCGTTTTTCCTCACGACATGCTCGGGCAGCGAAGCCTCTTCGTCCGCTTCGCGGATCACGCACTCGAAGGGGTCTTCATTGGTCATCAAGCCGCCCGCTACCGCGTTGTCCAACATGCTGGGATAAGTCGGCTTGTTCGCGGCCCGCTTGGGAACCCAGATCCTAAAGTCATACTTGCTGCTGTCGTCCTGGCGTCTGATGAAGGCGTTCATGTGCACACCATACCGAGTGGTGCCAAAGAGGCCCATGGATGCCCGCTCCATGCTGAACACGAGCTCCTTGTTGCGGCCGTAAACCGGCCACAGCTCGTTCCGCCAGCTCTTCAGGATGGGAAAGGCCTTTTGTTCGCGCCAGAGAGCAGTAAGCTGGCCGACAAGCTGCGTGCGTTCCTCATACGTCTTGTCCAGAGCGTCCCGGAAGAGCGCCACGGTCCTGTTGGACTCATCGATGTGCAACCCTAACTGTTCTTTGAGGGCTTCTGGAGCCTTCTTGAGCGCATCGACAACGTCTAGTTTCATGTAGCCTATGGGTACTTGGCCTTCTTTGTCCTCCCAGACGAAGGTGTAGAAGGACATCATGATCTGGGCGTAGGCCTCGGGATCCCTGTCCGCATAGGGGAAGCTGATCGAGGAAGATGTGTAAGCGTTTGTTCATCAATACAAGTCCCCCAAGTGTCATATCATGTTCACTGAGTCTCGATCACATTCTGGTCATGCACGCATGAGACCTGCTTCAGAAAGGAAGAACAAATGCCAAGATACGTACGCATCGACCTTAGCCACCAAGTCGAGGGTGGACAACCGGGAAGCCATGACTGCGAAAGACTTTGGGGGGATGTCAAAGAAAATGGCGTGTTATCACAAACTTGAGTGATGTTGAATGGTGTGGTTATTATGACGGACAAAGTAAACGTTGTCGAGAGGAAGCAGGTTTGGGGGAATAGAAAGTGAGTGGTATGTGCTAATCCCGTCTCATTCATGATCCCAGTTGAGGCACATCAGGAGGGAATGACAATGACCAACACCTCGTGTCAGAAGTATTAATAATTATTGATTTGCAAATATTCAGCCGTTGAGTAGTCATCTTGGCTTTTTGCAGAGTAGTTTCGTTTGTCTGTTGACCTGATATCATCGTCGACATCTCAGATGAACGAGATCAGGACTGAAGAAGTGGAAGGATTGATGCCCCAAGGATGCCGTCGTTTAGGCGGATTTAGCAGGGAAGGAGTTGTTATCACAGCGGGCAACGGCCATGTCGTTTGCAACTGGAAGTCACATAAAAGTCAAGGGCTCGATCCATGCCATCATTATTTCCCAAGATGGAGATGGTGTGTTGAAAATCCGGGGTCCATATCTTAATATTTTGGACAAAAACTTTTCGAGCAGTGAACTTCTAGAATCATCTTCATCATGGTTCCACGACCCAATGGTTTTCTCAACTGTCCGCTGCCCAAGCTTATCGCCAGGAAACTACATTTCGTGACGAGGGACCCACAATAGCTTGATATCAGGCCCTCACCATCACATCATGCATCACCAATTGCGACGAGCGTGCAGAAAAGAAATATAAACAGCCTTTGAAGGGAAACCTAGACAAGAGGTTACTATCCTTCGTGTCTCAAAGCTGTCTCTTACGATCCATTTTATCGGAACTGCGTGAAGATTCCACGCAAAAGAGCACCTTCCCTTGCTGCCAGCTCATTGTTTGACCCCACATATTACGGCATTGTAAACGGCTCGGCCGCTCCACGCCCGGAAGACAACTGAACTTCGAGAACAAAGCGTCATCATTCTTAGAAAACAATAGACGGAATTGGTCATTCTTTTGTCTTTAAGGTCGAGACTGAAGACTTCTCACACTTCTACCCGCGAAACCCCAAAACTGTGACCTTCGCCTCCATCTTCTAGAGATACCGAAGCTCCTCACCCAACGATCTTGTGAATACAATCGGAGGACCTCGGAGGATCAACGGCCATCATCACATACGCCTTCGTTCCATCCCATCCGAAAGACATATTGAAGGCAATCAGCAACTCACCAGTTGGGTTATCCACAAATTCGACACACGGCAACTGTGACAACTTAACCAAGACAAGCCTAAGGTATCTATCTATCACCGAACACCTCTGGCATCACCATCAACAACAAGAAAACAAAGATGTCCCAACCCCTCTTCGGCCTCGTCCCCGCCGGCCAACCAGCCATCATCACCCCGACCGAAGCCCCCTCGCCCACTTCTTTTCTTTATGCCATCCCACCCACCAATCCCAGCGGCCCCGCAAAACCCTTCGGGCACGTCGTCGTCTTCATGCTTCCCGGGGTCGTCCTTCCTCCGGGAACAGCAGCAGCCATCTACCTCGTCACCCCTCCCTCCCCAGGACAAACGACACCCAACTTTAAGTTCCTCGGCGGTATCGGCCCTGGGAAGGAAAGTGCCATTTTTAAAGTCGGACCTGGGTCAGCGGGGGCGGGGCATGAAGGAAATGTGGTGATTGGAGTCTCGGTCGAGGATGCGGAGAGTGTAGCGTCAAGGATGTCTTCCTCAGGGTCAGGAACGACGGGGGATAATAACAATGCTTCTGGGGCATTGGTACCGGTACGACAAGTACAGCAACCGAGTACGTTGGTGTTGGCGCAGAGGATTATCAAGAACGCGTTCAATTTCTTGTCGAGCTTTACGGGTGGTGGGAATCCGGGACAGATGGAGGTGGTGCCGCTTAAGGCGTTTGAGGAGTGGTGGAAGAAGTTTGAGAGTAAGGTGAGGACGGATCCGGGGTTTTTGGAGAGGGATGATGATCAATGAGGATTATGATGAGAAGAGGAGAGGGATGGTTGGGCTGTACGGAGCGAGTGAGATCATGATGGGAGACAGTTCCGGAACAGGGGTAGTGGGAACAGGGCCGTTCGCTTTATGATCGACTCGTAAGGGTGATTGGAAGAGGAAAGAGTTTTTGAGGGTCGGTCGTGGAATAGATGGCAATTGCGTGAGGCTTTGGCATGAAGGACGCGCTTAGACCAACGACGTGAGCGATGTGTAGGTTGGGCGTTCGAGACGTAATATACCCCGGTGCGAGATCCGATGCTTGCAAACATTTGTCGAGACTTGTGTTGAGAATCTTCTAAAAGAGTAAAATATGGTATATCGTAGAACATTTGCAATAATGCTGTAATACGTGACTAGTTGCTGGCTCGAAGAAGAGAATGAAGGCTAAAAATGTATATTAAGAACACCCATCATCGCTCCGATGGATTTCCAAAACCGACCGTATCGTCGTCATCATACAAATAATTCGTGGGACGACATGGCCGTGAATATCACCTGAAAGAACAATTATCCATCACAACAAGAAGGTGACCATGTACAGAGAATAATAAAGGTCCAAATGCAGTGCCCATAACAATATCCGCTAACGCCGTTTCCCATGACAAGTCGTCAAAATAATTGCTTTTGTTTTCCCAGAAGCGACATCTGAAGAACTGAGTCACCACACCTTAACCCTGTAAAGGCGACATCATGGGGCTTTTGAGCCTCGTGGGACTACCAGCCCGGCTCCTCCTGCCTTGTAGACTCATAGTCGTCGTTGTGGGCGTCAACCCCAGCCGCTCTCGGCTATCCGTCCTTACCACCAAGCCCGCCCTATCGAGCGCCGAGCCGCCAGGCGTCATCAGTCCATTGCCGCCGCCGAGATCAGCAAACCGGCTATCCAGGTTCAGCTTGGGCGTAGCCAGCCCCGAGGTGATCCCGAGCTTAGACCGCCCACCTCCACCGCCGGAGCTACTTTCGCTGGAGTCAGAGTAAAAGCCGTTGAGGTCGTTGTTGTGGTCGAAGTAGGAAGAAGCCGAGGAGTTGCGGAAGTGGGAGTCGTTAAGCTCAAACTCGTCGGCTCCGCCTTCCTCTAGAACACGCTCGTAAGCGCCCGAAGAAAGAGAGCGGCGGCCAAAGAGCTTGTTCTTCAGGCTGGAAAGGGGGCCGCTGTTGTGGCCAGACGAGGACACCTTGCCGAAACGGCCGGAGCGACGGGGCTTATGGAAAAGGTTGTTGACGCGACCATAGAAGCGCATGCGCCTGTCCTTCTTGCGGAAGAAGAACAGGAGGGCAAAGAAGATGAGGAAGATGAAGAGCAGACTATGAGTGGTCTTCGCTTTTGTCTTGCCAAGAAGATTTTCTGCTTCTACATCCCAGTCGCCACCATCTTCCGTTCCATTGACTACCGGGTGGTAGGGAGAGTCGTTGTGGCTCGCTCCGCTGCTGAGTGGTGTCCACGTCGAACCTGCGTACTGGAAATCAGGTGGCAAGGCCGTCGCCCCGGCGGAAGGGATGTTGGTACCGAAACCAACGGGATACCTGTCGTCCCCAGTCTTGGGAGGTACTTGCCCTGCAGCGTAAAGCACCATTTTGCCGAGTGTCCAGCTAACTTCGATACCGTCGATCTTGTCCACAGCATGGAACGGGTCGAGGAAGCCCTTCTGCTTGGCCTTCTCAATGGCGCCCTTCGAGGCATTGAGTCCCGGCTCAGGAAGCTCTTCGACACCAATGCGAGGAACACCAATACCCTCATGCAAGACGTTGATCAGCCAGGAGGCCTTGAAACAAGCCTCTTGCGCATCTTTGACCACAAACTTCTTCTTTTTCGAATCCAGGCTTGGTTCGATGCTATTCCAATCTCGACCGCAGAAATCCTTGACCCGCTTCTGGTACGTGGTAAAGTCGTAGGCCTCATCGTCCTTGCCACCAAAGACACCGTGGGTGGTGTGCCAATATTCGGATACTCCCACAAAATGATTGACATCAAAGTCAATGGCCGGCACATGCTGGCCATTGATCAAGCAAGGGTCATCCGCACATGGTTTGTCCTTGCCGAGTAGGGGATACGTCTTCTTCAGGCATTCATCAAAAGCGCCTGTGCCAATTAGACTAGTCTCCCCTTTCTTCGGTTTTGAAACAGGCGTCCCGTCCAGTGACATCCTCAAGCCTTTTGGAAGACACGGGTCGGGAAGTTCCCCGGCGCTGGAAGTCGTATACAACTCTTTGAGGCTTTGGACATAGGCTTCTCGCGCCCGGTTGACACCGAAGCCAAGCCATGTCGTTGTGAACACCTTGTATTCGGCTGGCGATCCATCGAGTGTTCGTAGTCGCAAGAGCTTCAAATCGTTCGCGTGCTTTGCCGCTTCCGTTGAGTTTGGCGCGAATGCGATTTGCGCTGATGCACCTCCCATGTCCAAAAACCCGTATGTATGATGACCCTTGCCGTGCGCATGCAGCTCCGGATGATCGAACCCCCCTAAAAGATAGTTGGACGCAATCCACCCATACAATCCTTCCGTCTCGCCTGGGATAACCTGAATATGAAGGTCGCAATCCGGAAGCGAGAATTTCGTGTTCTTGCGCAAGTATGAGCAGACAGCGCCGGTTATCGCATCTTGCTGGACCTGGGGGAGAAGTCGCATGCCAGCCGTGGCCATTAAGAATATTGGTGTGTCGTGGATTTTGTCCGCGGGTATAACGTCGAGCGCATGATCGATGAGTTCCTTCAGATAATCTTCGCCGACCACCCCCGCCTTTTCGCCGAATGTCGATATTCCGGGCCTGATCTTTTTTGTCCACTTCTTTTTCGTCTCAATCTTGGGCAGACTGCGCAACTCCTCCGGCGAAGCATCCTCAAGCGCCTTCTCGGGATCCTTCCAGCGGTAGATGTGTAGTCGTGTCCCCGAGGACCCGGCGTCCAGGATAACACCCCATCGCCCTGTCATTGTTTAGTGTCGCGATCTTGGAGACCGATTGGTTTGCGAAGAAACCTACAGTTCTTGTCTTTCCCCATCGGCACGAGGTTAGAAGTACGTGATATAGATGATGGTAACGAATGCGATTCGGTATCGGACAAGGCACAGCTGGTTCGAACCGGCGGGGCTCATTCAGGTTATATCGTCGACAATGGCGTAATAGGGAATTAGTGTTGTATGGGCGACCGCATCGGGATTATTGCATTAACAACCCGGAAGTGATGCAGAATCGCAATCGCAGGTGGATACAAGACGAATTGATCGACAATAGAGACGGGAGGCCGGAAGGAGGAAATACCGGCCGCAAAGCGAATGGACAGGCACTATGGAGGATTTTAAAAAAGAGAAGTATACAATATGGTCGATAGGCAGCCGGGACCGTCGGAAGAACGAGAGTAGGGTGGTTTTGAGAAACGTGAAATGACCAGGTGCGAAGCGAGAGAAATAGCCCGAAAGCTGAGTTGAGGTGAGATTCTGGAGGATGACGGGAAAGATTGTCGTGTTCCAATTCCTGGGTGGACAATGTGGGCCAGACCTGGAATGTTTGGGGTGTTTTTGGAGGGATCGTGGGGGCCGATAAGGAGAAGTTCAGGGGAAAGAGGGGACCAGGCCGGGGGGCGTCGCTGAACGCGGCACTGTGCATTCGTATCGTCGTCGTACCACGCCCGCCTTCGGACGACTTTCCTTGGTGGCGTTCGTAATGATGAAAGTTACGGACCGGAGCACCGGTAATAACATGACATTACTATACTGTTTGCACACATGAGTGGTCATCGATGTCATGTCACTTACCTCTAGACTGACAAGTACTTCTTTTCGCAAAGGTTGAGAGGTTCACGGGATATCCAACGAAGATAGACCAAATGGTTCATTAAGTGTACAGTTGTACCTCGAAAATTGAAACTGCGGCTCATGATCAGCCACACCTTCGCCCATCATTGCCCTGCTTTGAGCGTGCCATGCGGCCCTGAAAGAAACGATACACGTAATCTCCCCGCATCCTGTTTCCATTTTCAGAAACAGACGATTGAGGCGAAGAACGTGGAAGCTTCTCACACCCCGCGGTTGGTGGTGTTTCCGCAGTCGACCTGAGAGGGAAGTTCCGCCTATCAATCACGGCTTTCTTTGGACGCCATCCGTCCATAACACTGCGATCTGCCAGCTGGGTTTCAGCAGAAAGAGCGCCGACTCAACCTGCCAAACCGTAACAGGCATCTTGAAACTGCTTCTCACTGGAAGATCACCATTCCGTCGCGGATTGTCGCAGCCAGCCGCCGGCCTTATGAATGCAGTTTTGTTGGTGTTTGAAAGCCTGACTATCGATCGGTACCCCCCGCCTGGTTTGCCCTACTTATGGGATCTTAGGCGAATCGGAAATGGGTGGTTGTCGACCTCTAGCATCAGAAGCCGCTCTTCTCGTCGAGAACTCATTCAAAGTCTTGAAGGTTCTATGAGATCCTGAGCCGTCAGACCGTCCGCTTCTCCCATACGTCTGTGTGGTTGATGTACTTACATGCTTGAACGCGAGTACCTGCATTCGCGTATAACTAAGAATACATTGCCACGTCAAGCTCATAATCACCCAACGGTCTCGTTCAGGCAGTCCACAAGAACGCGATTGGCGCTCTTGGAAGCCTGAATGCCCTTCTCAACCAGCTGCGTATAAACGTCCATATCAGACGCCGGTAGGTCACCCTTGAACCAAAGATTCGTGACTTCTTGTCGCGTGGGAAGATATGCGATGCAGCATGCCGCAAGGACCTTCTCATGCTCAGCGGGAATTGGGTCGACAACGATGCTGGGAGCGGCATCATCTCCCGCATCCTGTACCAAGGCGGCAACACCTCCGGCAACAGTATCGACGCAGTCAATGCCAGCGTCGGCAAGTGCAGCCGAGGCCACGGTAATACATCCACTCAAGGCGTTCATGGTGTCCCATGCCTCAATGCCCTGGGCCTTGGATATCTCCCGATCTTGCTCTCCCTCGACAATGGAGATGATGATATCAACACCACTTTTTGGCCAACGGTCAGCAATGATAGATCCCCGGAGAGCCGCCTCAAGGTGGGTGCCGAGATCCCTCTCGATAGGGTCACGAAGGTAACCACGCCTTTGCTTGGTCGCAAACGGCGCAAACTTGACGTGTGTGGACAAGATGATGTGAGGAGAGAATGGCGTCGACCTGGGCAATGCTCTAGGTCCATGGACACTGCAACTGAGCTTCAGACCGGAACCGCCGTTTCCAGATGATTCAATCTCTAGGTAGGCGGAACCAGAGGCCGAAGGCGTCACTCCCGTCTTGAGATCTACAGGTTAGGTTAGATTGCGTTCAGAAGAAAGAAGACATCCCCAATATGCTTACACATTTTGCGAATCACGTTTGCCGGGCGTGACCTTGTAGCCATAGCAACTTGGGATTTTTGCTCGGGGGCATCGTCATAAATGGGAGCAATGGTGGTCCCAACCGGTCCGTTAATACGTCTTCTGTCGGCCATGTTGAAGCCAATATCTGAGAGCCGAGAGTATGTTGAACCTGGCGATTTGGTGTGATGCGGGTAAAGACGCTCCTTATCAGGAATTCCTGGATCTGTTGCGATGTGAGAGGGACCTTGTTCATGTGTTGTTATCCTGAATTCACTTTGATGTTGATTTCTGTTGGGTTCTCTGATGAAAACGAGACTTGACTGAGAGTCGCCGTCTACAGTGGGTCCACTCTCAAATTCAAGATGTTGTGGCGCAAACTCACATTCACGGTCACTCCCGCATACTCAGCCACATGCCCCACCCAAAACCCGCGTCAAAGCCACCAATGCATGAATTTTTTTGCGCAGCTACAAAACTCTGCCGAATTGACCTTTCCAACTTTATGTCGAACTTTTCCACCAACCTACCACATCCACAACGACAAGAATGACCTGCGATTGTCGGCGTTGAACCAATGCCTTCACTCGACTTGGCCACTTTCACTGGGATGCAATCATGATGCCATCTTTCTGCGATGCTCATAGTCGGCTTGGTTGGGCTGCCTTTTGCAATGGTTCAGCAATGGCATGGCCATATCAGCTGCTCAGGCATCCTTTTGGTTATTCTGCGATGTTAAACCCCATTGCTTGAGAGGATGTCCTGGCTGTCTGATATGGCCTCGTCGGTTCACGCGGATAGAGTAAGTTTGTCCCCTCTTCCTTCCTACATCTCATGATGATCCCATAACCACAGTTCTCGCGATATTCTCTGAGCGATCGAACAAACATGCACTACCATCTGACTGTTCACCCAACACGTTCTTCACTTGCAACACATCTTGATGAATTGTTGACTAACGAACAAATAGTATGGACGAAGTTGTCAAGTCACCGTCGCTGTTCCGCCTCGTCTTTTCGGTCTCTGCCCACTAGGTAAGCATCACATCGCTCTTTTCACCTTCCCACCTTCACCCAGCCC
Source organism: Sordaria brevicollis (assembly GCA_033439795.1). Classification (NCBI taxonomy): domain Eukaryota; kingdom Fungi; phylum Ascomycota; class Sordariomycetes; order Sordariales; family Sordariaceae; genus Sordaria; species Sordaria brevicollis. The sequence continues at coordinate 1,612,794 of JAUTDP010000006.1, forward strand.
CGATTGTCCATGATGAAACAAAATATTTTCAGTTCTGCTTCTGAATAATAATGAGCGATAAACAATTATACCAAAACCTTCTGATATGACAATCACCCCAAACACTTCCTTGCCGCTACACAACTCTTTACACTCGTTGTAAGCAGGTTGGCTAACAAGCTTCAAGTCGTTACAGGATCTGAAAATGGCCTTGCGTCTAGTGGGACAGTCAACATGCCCATTTGGTAGGTGCTTTGTCTACTTTATCCATCCCATGCACAATGATGACAACAGTCTATCCATTCAACGATATGTACGGGCCGAGCCATCCATCCGCACTGGAGCGTTCTTCGGGACGTGAGGACTAGTGGTGGTGTTTCCCTTCGGGGTGTCATTTGGCTTCCGTTGTTCGAGGCTTCTGCGCACCGTTTTGGGGCGTGGGGGACTTGGGCCGGCTTTGTAGGGCTGAGTTAAAACGGCTTGTCTGATCTGTGTCGTCTTCGCCTTCTGCCTGATGCCGATTCGCGTAATGACCATGAACTGACCGATCAGTAGTAACTGATGGCGCGACCGTTTCAAACGTTTAGTTTGCATCGCATCTTTGACGAGGTAAGGTTTGCTCTCATAACTCGGCATATCTTTTTGACCCCAGTAGAAATGGATGTGGCGGAGGCTCGACAGCAGGTTCGTCCCTGACATTTACATCGAACCATAAGGGTCGGCAGCGAGATAGAAGAATGCAAGGAAGAATTACAACATTTTGGTTATGTCAAGTCGTCCAGTGATTATCCTCATGATTCTGGGCTCTGAAGTGCAGTCCGATCATCACGGAATGTTCATGTATCGTAAATTGAAGCCATCATCATTCGCACCTTATCATCGTGTCCTGAAAATCAAGAAAACACCGGAAGACGCACCCATGGCTGCTGGTTGGAACCAATTGTAGTGTACCTCCACTCTACGTAATATAGAAATTACGACTGCGGCACAGGCTCCGCGGCACTTCAATTGCCACTGTTTCAGGTTGACTTTGCCAGCAATTCTAGAGTCTTGGCAACTTTAAATCTTGTCGACCTCCTGAAACCCATGGCATCGATTCTGGGGTGGTTTTTGAGCGGGTGCTGTCGCCGTCGCAATTGCAGTACAATTGGCAGGACCCCGTTGAACAGCCGGGCTACCGAGCGACGCCATTGGTAAAGAAATCCCACCCGCCAATCTTACCTGGACTTGTACTTAGTACGTACATCCGTCAAGCTGCCCACAGCCCGGTGCGAACACCTCAGCTTTTATCAAACGTCTCGGTGCTACGGGAACGCGATCGTCTTGATCTTCCGCCCAAACTCCTCTCTGACCACGATGCATTGATGCCGAACCGGCCTGGTCCTCTCTCAAAGCCATTTCGACAGAGCTACAACAGAGCGTGCGTCGACGATACATATTCAGCGAGCGACAGCATAGTCTGCAGCATACGTTAGCCTTTCCGGTTTACAGCACTCTCAGGTACCCTGGGCGCGCATAGGGGGGTTGAGGTGCTCGATAATATTGGCCGCCCCTGCAGCGACCATCCATCACCAAAGCAACAAATGTTGCCATACGCATCTTCCTCCGGGTCCAGGGCGGTCCCTCGACACCATGCGAGCGGATATTCCAATGGGTATCCGCGAGGAAACACATTCGAGATCTCTCCCCATAGGTAATGTCCCTTGGCGTGTTCGCGGTCCCCTTCCCGAACCCCTGAATCACCCAAGCAAACGAGCGAACGAACGAACGAACGAACAATGGAAGCTGACGGGAGCGGACCGCTTTCTCATTCCACAGGTTCCAGCCACGAGGCGCGGCACCACCATTTCGAAGACGAAGGGGACAATTCGTGCGTTGGGCGATAGGACTCATATCATTACTCCTCTTTGGCCTGTTCGTTTGGCCCGGCGGTTCGGGGTCCTCCTGGCTCGGATCCGGCTCCGAAGATTTCCAACTTGAGACGGTGCGCTACTACGACCTGTCTAACGTCCAGGGCACCGCGAAAGGATGGGAGAGAGAGGAGCGCATCCTCATTTGCGTACCGCTGCGCGATGCTGAAGCGCATATGCCCATGTTCTTCGGCCATCTCAAGAACCTCACGTATCCTCACCACCTGATCGATCTCGCTTTCCTCGTTTCGGACTCGAAAGACAACACATTGGCGGTTCTCGAACAGGAGCTCAACGCTATTCAAGCTAGCACCGACCCGTCAATGCACTTTGGCGAAATCTCCATCATCGAGAAGGACTTTGGACAGAAGGTTAACCAAGATGTGGAAAGTCGTCACGGTTTCGCTGCGCAGGCGAGCAGGAGAAAGCTCATGGCTCAGGCCAGAAACTGGCTTCTCAGTGCTGCCCTCCGCCCGTACCATTCGTGGGTCTACTGGCGAGATGTCGACGTGGAGACTGCGCCCACCACAATTTTGGAGGATTTGATGCGCCACAACAAGGATGTGATCGTGCCAAGTAAGCCTCTACATTCCTTGCCTGATATTTGAGAAATGAACCGAAACGCTAACGGGTTTCTAGACGTTTGGCGCCCACTTCCTGACTGGCTGGGCGGAGAACAGCCCTACGACCTGAACTCCTGGGCCGAGTCTGAAACCGCCCTCGCCCTCGCAGATACCCTCGACGAAGACGCGGTTATCGTGGAGGGCTACGCAGAGTATGCCACCTGGCGTCCCCATCTCGCCTATCTCCGCGACCCCTATGGCGATCCCGACATGGAAATGGAGATCGACGGTGTCGGTGGAGTGAGTATTCTGGCAAAGGCCAAGGTTTTCCGCTACGGCGTCCATTTCCCGGCGTTCAGCTTCGAGAAGCATGCCGAGACAGAAGCTTTTGGAAAGGTAAGCTGGCCAAATATTCTTCTGGCATAGAACAGGTTTAACCAGCATGATGGCAGATGTCGAGGAGAATGGGCTTCTCTGTCGTTGGCCTCCCTCACTACACCATCTGGCATTTGTACGAGCCTAGTATCGATGACATCAAGCACATGGAGGTAAGTAGTCAAAAATCTTGACAACTGAGTTTGGCAGATCACTAACAGTCGGCAGAAAATGGAGCAAGACAGAATCGCTCGCGAGAAAGAGGAAAAGGAGAAGGCCATGAAGGAGCAAAAGATGAAGGAGTCTTTTGGCGACGCCACTGGCCAGTGGGAGAAGGACAAGAACGAAATCCAGAACCTCGCGATGCAAGAGAACAAGGCTGGAGAGCAACAAGCAGTCGGACAACAGCAAGAAGCGCCGGCAGGAGGACCGGCAAACGCTGCTCCCAAGGAGGAGAAGAAGGAGGGCTCTCAGTGAGCTGTGCTCGAGGGTTCACCCATTTTTGAGCTTCTTAATTTTGCTTTTTCAACGTTATAAATCTTCCCCCTTCTCTGGTCTATGGCCTTGGTTTGCCAAGTGGACACACAAGCAAGGAAGTGAGTGGGAGGCATTCGAAAAGCCATCTCTCCAACCCTTGCGTACTATGGGCTGTTGGAGAAACGAAGATCAGATTTCAGGTATTATGTAATTGGCGACGGTTCATGTCACACCCATGTTGAGAAGGGACAGGAAAGATAAAATCTCTTTTGGGGGAAATCTAACAAACAATGTATAATAGACGTGTCTCGCGGCCAAGAAGTTACCAGGTCATGGCGGAGGCGTTATGGGAAGTGCATTCTGCTTAACTACCTGAGATATTCGCCTTGAACCAGTTAGGCGCCACATTAACTCCCTTGGTTACTTTTGTCTCTTGCTCCTCCTGTTGTCTGAAAACATTGGATTGAATATGCCCGGAGGGCTTCCGTATGGTCACCCGATGGTAGTTGCTATCTGGCTTCGGCCCCGGGCCGCACATGGAGACGGTGGGTCGGCGCTGTCTGGTGCATTTGTTGACATCAGACTGCTAAGTCTCAGGAGGTACCTACTTGGCATGATTTTCAAAAATACGGGAGGAATCTGTCTTCCCGCGGCATATGTTCTTTGCCTAAACTTTGCATACGTATACAGGTACGTACGTCCAAAAGTTTACCAATAAAAGCATATAGTATTCCGAAACGTTCAAAAATCTCAAAAACCTTCCCTGTCAAGTATCGAGGAACATCTATTGTTGTTGTCGAGGTACGTCCCTTCTCTAGTTCCATTGGCGTGGCCAGCCGCAGCCACTGATAGGTTGTACTTGGATCTCCAAAGGACATTTGTTACTACCCGCGCTAGAGGTACCTTAGTTCTTACCTGTCCACCGTCCACCTGTCACACCCAGTTACCCCCCTTCCCACTTTGTTAACTTGACCACACGGCATTCCTCGACAACTCCGAATACCTTCACATACTCGACGCCGTTTATTCTCTCTTTGAAGGCCCACCGAGGACGACGGCCGCCCGAACTACCACGACCCCCCCGATTAATACAAAGACCGGCAGTCGCAGCATGAGTCGAGATGCCGGTGACCACCCAGCTTCCCTCGCGGACTCGGCTGTCTTAACAGCAACACAAGCACCCGGCACGCCGATCTCCGTCTCTCGCAAAAGCCCCATGTTCTCGTCGTCGCGCATGCAATATCGCAGCCGTCCTGTCTCCGTGGCAGTCGATCCCGTCTCTCTCGTTATATCCGAGTGCATCGCCATCACATCCGCTATCCAGAAACATGCCCGCTCGCCGCATTCGTCTGTGTCAGCCATCCTGGGCGGTAGTCCCAACTTGATCCAGCTCGTGCCCCCTTCAGGCTCGGCCCTGCGTCGCGATCAGAAGAACTTGGCTGGGGCCCCGGCCGGTGATGGCTCCAGTGACCTGGCTGCCAATCGATGGGGCTTAAGGGGAAAGAAGGGGAAGAGCATATTGGATAACCCGCTGATATCAGGCTTCGGAAGGCTTCGACAGGAGTTGACGGGCGTCAAAGGTATATAAGCTATTGCAGATGGACAGACGCGTCTTGTCAAGCCAATCCAAAGGTCAAGACGCTATAAGTTTAATGCTTTGGGCTAACCTGTTACATTCGCAGATATTCACCAGTTCGACGCATTGGTCCTACTGTATCCGTTCCTCCAGATCATCCAAGCCAAGGGCACCGCCGCTCCGATCACGATTCTTGCGCTCCGTGCTATCCAAAAGTTCCTGTCCTATGGTTTCATCGCACCCCAATCACCTCGGTTCGCCCTGGCCATGCAGTCCCTTTCTGCGGCCATCACCCACTGCCAGTTTGACATCAGCGATCCGGCGCAAGAGGAGGTTGTCTTGCTCATGATACTACACTTGATGGAGAACATGCTGGCAGGGCCTGGAGGCGATATCCTTAGCGATGAGAGCGTCTGTGACATGATGGGCCGCGGTCTGACCATCTGCTCACGGTCGAGGTTTTCGGCGGTGCTAAGGCAGACAGCGGAAGCGTCCATGGTTCGCATGTGTCAGATAATCTTTGAAGACTTGAAGCACTTGGAAGTGGAAGCCGGCGAGGAGACCGAGGCACTGGACCGGCAGACTAGCGGCGACATGGATAGTGTCAAGCTGGACCCTGCCGCGAACGGGACGGACGTCCCGGTAACTCCAGTTGTCGCTGAGCTGTTGGCAGTACAGGGTAACGAAAGGCCTGGGACGGCTACGTCTTCTGCTGAACCACGGCTTTCCACAGCTGTCGAGACGGAGAATGGGAATCGCAGCAGCATCGGAAGTGCGGCAGATGCTCGTCGCAGTAGTACCAGCTCGGGAACTGGAAGCACGGCGTCCATGGATCTCCGCCCCTACTCACTACCATCTGTCAGGGAACTGTTCCGCGTTCTCGTGAGTTTCCTAAACCCCCATGACCGTAAGCATCCTGATCAGATGCGGGTTATGGCGCTCCGCATCATCCACGTCGCTCTTGAGGTTGCTGGTCCATCCATTGCCCGGCACCCTGCGCTCGCCACCATCGCGGAGGACCAGCTATGCTCCTACCTCTTCCAGCTCGTACGGTCGGACAACATGGCTGTCTTGCAAGAGGCCCTGGTTGTTGCTGGTACTCTGCTGTCTACCTGCAGAGGTGTACTCAAGCTCCAACAGGAGTTGTACCTCTCCTACTTGGTCGCGTGCCTACATCCAGCCGTCGAGATCCCCAGAGAACCTGGCATTGACCCAAGTCTCTACTCGGGCATTCCTCAGGCGCCCAAGCTCGTCAAGCCGTCACCATCGCAGGCTGGAAGTGGCCGGGCGACGCCTGTTCCCGTCAAGGACCGCCAGAAACTGGGTCTGGAAGGCGGAGCGCGAAAACCAGATGCTAGACAGGCCATGGTGGAAAATATTGGTGTTCTAGTGCGGATGCCAAGTTTCATGGTTGAACTGTTTGTCAACTACGACTGTGACGAAGATCGAGTGGACCTCTGTGAGGACTTGATCGGACTTCTAGCCCGAAATGCCCTTCCAGACTCGGCTACGTGGAGCACCACCAGTGTTCCACCACTGTGCCTGGATGCGCTCCTTCGCTTCATTCAATACATTGCCGAGAGGCTGGATCAGGTTCCGGAGACGGAAGGTCTTCCTGATCCAGAAGTCTTGAGAGATAGGCGGGCGAGGAAGAAGGTGGTCATCAAGGGGACGAACAAGTTTAATGAAAACCCCAAGGGAGGCCTGGCCTACCTGAAAGAGAAGGGCATCATTGCCAGCGACACAGACCCTGTGTGCGTTGCGGAGTTTTTGAAGGGAACATCCAGGGTCAACAAGAAGATGCTTGGTGAGTTCATCTCTAAGAGAGGAAATGAGGCAATTCTCGACCACTTCATTGGCATGATGGATTTCACTGGCAAACGCGTCGATGAGGCGCTACGAGTCCTTTTGGAGACCTTCCGTTTGCCTGGTGAGGCACAGCTGATTGAGCGCATCGTGACATCCTTTTCGGAGAAGTACTGCGCCAGCAGTACTCCTGAAGGTGTCGCAGATAAGGACGCCGTATACATCCTCACGTACGCCATCATTATGCTCAACACGGATCAGCACAATCCCAACTTCAGGGGCCATGCTCGCATGACCTACACAGACTTTGCCCGCAACTTGCGCGGACAGAATGGCGGCAAGGACTTTGCACCCGAATACTTGCAAGATATCTATGATGCTATCAAGTCCAACGAGATTATCTTGCCCGAAGAGCACGATAATCAACATGGATTTGACTACGCGTGGAAGGAGCTCCTTCTCAAGACGGAGTCGGCTGGCCCGCTGGTCCTCTGCGACACGAATATTTACGATGGCGATATCTTCAACACGACGTGGAATGCCATCATCTCTTGCCTGTTCTTTGTGTTTATGTCGGCGACCGACGACACAGTGTATGCCAGGGTTATCACCGGTTTCGATGAGTGCGCGCGGATTGCGACCAAGTACGGCAACTCGGAGGCGTTGGATGAGCTCGTATACCGCTTGAGCCTGATATCGACGCTGAGCAGCGAGTCCCTGTCCAACACGCAACTCAACACCGAAGTTCAGGTGGGCGAGAACAGCGTCATGGTGAGCGAGCTGGCGGTCAAGTTCGGTAGAGACGTTCGGCCGCAGCTGGCTACGCTTGTCCTGTTCCGCGTGGTAACGGGTTCGGAGCATATCATTCGAAACAGTTGGAAATACGTGAGTATCCATGACTTAGTGAGGCATAGACTTCAAGCTAACCATCATCAGATTGTCCGAATATGGCTCAACCTATTTGTTAATTCACTAATACCGCCCTTCTTCTCGACGGAACCAGACCGACTTGCTTTGCCAGCCATACCGCTGCAGAGCCCCTCCAACGTAATCGACCGGCAGAAACAGAACGAAACCAGCTTCTTCTCCGCCTTCACATCGTACATCTCGAGCTATGCGGCGGATGACCCGCCTGAGCCCTCGGATGAGGAGTTGGAGAGCACCCTTTGCACCGTTGACTGTGTCAAGCAGTGCCACATCGATGACATTTTTGCGAACGTCTCGACCCTCGCACCGCAAGACCTTGAGGCACTTGTGGATGCCTTGCTGGCTCAGATCCCCGATGACAACGGACCTGAAGGGGCTGTCATGACTGTAAAGGCAGAGAACATTCCTCCCTCATCTCCGACAAACGGCCAGAAGGCGCGCCAAAACACTGCCGTCTATGACCCTACCCTTGTCTATGTCATTGAGTATTGCACGGTGTTAGCTCTTCGTGACCGCGAAACCATCGAGTTGTTGGGTAAGCGCGTCATTGGTGCTATTCACACTATTGTGCGCGACTTTAACAACTACCATCCCATTGTTATCGAGCGGGCCACCTACTACCTCTTTGCTTTGCTTCAAGCCAGCTATGTAAGTACTCGACTCAACGCTTGTCCTTTGTTGGTTAACGAGAGACTAACGACGTACCAGGACTTTGATCTTATCCGGGTCCCCATTTTGCTTCATACTGTATCCCTTTTTTCCAAAGACATCCTGATCAAGACGTCGCCCCTTGTCCTCCGCGGACTTAAAGAATGCACGGAGAAGCCATGCGCTCTGAAGAGCGAGATGATGACTTCACCCGATTTCTGGGTGATCTTGCGAACCTTGGCCACCAACTCCGACTCGGCGCCTGCGGTTTTCGAGATCCTCGAGAGCGGAGTGTCCGGCACACCATCGGCTATTATTGCCGACAACTATGAGGCGGCGATTGGGCTCCTTAACGAGTTCGCTTCCATGGCTAGCATCGGTGCGATTGAGGAGCAACGGGCAGATATCACTGCTAAGAAGGGTGGGAGGAAGCCTGTCCGACCGGTCAAGCAGGATAAGAAGCCTAGCGAAAACGCGGTGGTTGCACGGGGAATCAAGGCCATCCACATCATTACGCAGATGACGGAACGTATCCCGCATCTGATGAAGCAGTCACATCTGGAGAGCAATGAGGGTAAGTCTTCCCGGAGATACTAGTTTGAACACAAGGCTCTATAGACGAAAATGCTAACACGGCAACAGCATGGTCCGCCTACTGGCTACCCATCTTCAAGTCTCTCACCACGCAGTGCACCAATCCCTGCCGTGAAGTGCGGCACCTGGCTTTTGCTTCCATGCAGAGATCCCTCCTTTCACCCGAACTTACTTCGGAAGACCACTCCGAGTGGACAGCAATCTTTGGCGAGGTCCTGTTCCCTCTGATCCTGGTCCTGTTGAAGCCTGAAGTGTTCTCGTCCGACCGGGACGGTATGAGCGAGACGCGCGTCCAGGCGGCGTCGTTGCTGTCCAAGGTCTTCTTGCAGTACCTGGTCATGCTGTCGCAGTGGGATGGCATGTTGGATCTGTGGCTGAAGATTATTGAGATCATGGACCGGTTGATGAACAGCGGACAGGGTGATAGCTTGGTAAGTTTCCACGCTCTGTGATAATTCATGTGAGGGAAGACGGAAGCTAACGACGATGGGATATAGGAGGAGGCTGTACCTGAGAACTTGAAGAACGTGTTGCTGATCATGTCGAGCAACGGCTATCTTGTACCGCCAAGCAAGAACCCAGAGCGCAAGGAGCTGTGGGATGAGACGTGGAAGAGGATCGATCGGTTCTTGCCCGAGTTGAGGAAGGACCTGGCCTTGGATGAGCCTGAACCGGAGCCATTACCAGAGCCTGTTACTGAGGCGGAACCCAAAGAATCCACAGCCCCGGCAGAAACGGCTGCCGAGGCGCCAGCGGAGGAGGAAAAGAAGGAGGAAGCTACGGATTAAGGTGGACTAGACGAGAACGGAGAAGCTTAATGGGGGTAATTCAGTGGGAGTTCCGTATGCTCATTCTCGTTGTTATAGAAAGCGAAGTTACAGAAGGGTTATCTTTTCTTGGTTGGGTGTATTGTTATCTAGAAGTCATACAGCGATTGTGTCAAAGGAAGGTGTTGATATCAACTGGTGTTCAATCCCCAAAGGGGTTGTTTGATTCTCTGCACCGTGTATTGCACCGTGTGAGTTACTCAAGTCGACGTCAAACTGAACTTTGCCTACTGTAGCGATGATCGTGCAACATGCAACTATAAATTTCAATCTCTCCAGCTGTATAAACTAGTTCTTTAAGCTCAATGTTGATCCTTTTGACTTCCAAGTGAAGTAATTCGTCAAGTGCAAGGTTGTCGGACTGAGTCACCGGCGAGGTGAACGGGAAGAAACAATCACTCAAGCTGTCAAACGGCTGGCCTCTCACAGCAATTCAAAGCCTGCACTCCACATTTTCAATTCACATCTCGCCTCGACGACAGGCAAGATAACCTTGTAAACGGGAAATCGACGACCATACCTCATACCAAAGCAAATCTCTGATGCTTTCTCGCCTCTACCGGTTACCGCTGAGACGATTCCACTTCTCTCCTACCATCCTTATGAAGCGTAAATTGGGTGAATTCTCCTCACCACCCCCGCCATCCGACAACAAGCTCGAACAGCAAACTCCAGCTTACCTCGAAGCTCAAGCGAGCAACTCAGCAAAGAGGCAGGCCATAAGAGCTACCACGCCTCCTACAATTATTGCTGCCAGAACCAGGCGACAAACAGTCATGGCCGACAGCGCAGTCTTCACGGACCAGAGCATCCCGCTCAACGCGGTCGAGGCCCAGCTCAAGGGTCTCCTCGTCGACGTCGCCGAATACATCAACAAGACGCAAGAAGTCGCCGAATCAGAGAAGGAAGGAAAGAACGTCAACGAGCCGGTAATCCTGCGGTGGGCGGGCGGTTGGGTCCGCGACAAGCTTCTGGGCACTGAAAGCCACGACATCGATGTTGCTATCAACAACATGACGGGCGAGGCCTTTGCTCTGCGCCTGCGCGACTACTGCGACGCCGACCCATCCCATCGGGAGCGCCACTCCATCGGCCCCGCCGACGTGGGCAACTTGCACAAGATCGCGCGCAACCCGGACAAGAGCAAGCACCTGGAGACGACCACCATCAAGCTGTTCGGGCTGGACGTCGACTTTGTCAACCTGCGCAAAGAGACGTACACGGAGGACAGCAGAAACCCACAGGTCGAGTTCGGCACGGCCGAGGAGGACGCGCTGCGGAGAGATGCGACGGTCAATGCGCTGTTCTACAACCTGCACACGGGCAAGGTGGAGGATTTCACGGGCGGCATGAAGGACATGGAGAGGAAACTGATCAGAACGCCACTGGAGCCGCTGCAGACGTTCATGGATGATCCGCTGAGGGTGTTGAGGCTCATCAGGTTCGCGAGCAGGCTCGGTTTCACGATCGACGAGGAGGCAAAGGCGGTCATGGGTGACGAGAGGGTGTTGGAAGCTCTCAAGTTGAAGATTAGCAGGGAACGAATCGGTGTTGAGTTGGAGAAGATGCTCAAGGGTAGGTCTACCCTTCTTGCTCCGCTTACAAAGCCCCCCCCCCAGTCTACTAACATTTTCATCATAGGCCCCGACCCCCTCTCCTCCCTAAAATACATCAACGACCTCTCCCTTTACCACACCATCTTCACCGACTTTGCGCGCCCCGACTTCCCGCGCCCTGACCTTTCCTCCTGGCCCATCGCCTACAAAACCCTCCACTCCCTCTCCACCACCCTCGCCACTCCAGGCTCCATCTACTCCCTCCTCGTCACCTCTCCTGAATCCGCCTATTTCGCCTGGAACCTAGCCGCCCTCGTCCCTTTCGCTCCTTTACCCGACGACCCTCCCCTGAAGGGCGGCAAGCCCGCCCCTCCCCTCGCCACCCAAGCCGCCCGCGAGGGTTACCGCGCGCCGAACAAGCTTACGGACGTCATCACCGCCTCGCACCGACACCGCAGTGCGATCCTCGCCACGCGCGACTTAATTGTTCGCCCTGCTGCTGGTGACGAGAGCAAGAAGATGGAGAGGGACAGGCTGGGCATGGCCATCCGCGAGTGGGACTCGAGACCGGCCAACGCAAACTGGCGGTTGCAGGTGCTGTACGCGGTGCTTGTGGATATTTGTGAGCGGACTGCTGCTGCTGCTGTTGGCGAAAAGAAGGAGACGGTGGAGGGTGTGTTGAAGGAGTGGCAGGCTTTCCTGGATCATCTGGTGGAGATGGACCTGATGGATGCGCCGAGCGTGAAAAGGATCATTGATGGTAAGCAGCTGGCGGCGGCGTTGGGTGTGAGGCCAGGCAGGTGGATGGGTCAGGCGCTGGAGGTGGTGATGGCGTGGCAGCTGAGGAATCCGACGGTTGATGACCCCAAGGGAGCGGTGGAGGAGGTGAGGAAGAGAAAGGAGGAGTTGGGGATCAATTGAGATACTCACACGGGCCTGTAGCTTACGACTGAAGAATGTGTGGAGATATCCGTCATAGTAGACATGGTCACATGGAGACAACTAGATGCGGCAGAGCAGAAGCTGCAAATACCGTAGAACAAGCAAAAATCACTACAAGGACACGACAGGCAAAAGCGATCCTCAAGAGGGGAGTTCCCATCTTAGATCCGTGATCTTGTGTTTTGCATGCAGTCTAGAAGCTTACCGATTTCGATGAAATATCGTATGACATCTTGGTCTTCTTTTCCAATCAAACTTTTCTGTTCCAAAGCAGCTCAAAGCTAGCATTCTATAACTAGCAAAGAAAAGAGAGAGTTGCCAGCAACGAGGGAGCCCAATATCTTTGTTTGAATTGTGTAGCAAAACTTGAATATCAACAATTTAACATCAAACATGACAAAAAGACACATTTCGGGCAAGAGAAAAAAATTGCAAAAAGAGAATGAAATGATCCGACCCAGGCTCGATCTGGGGACCTTCAGTGTGTTAGACTGACGTGATAACCAACTACACCATCGGACCGTGCTTGTTGTTGAAATGGGGCTGTGTACCCACTATTTATCAAGTGGATATTAAACCTGGTCGGTAGGTGTGGACCATGGGGAATTTGAGATTTCAACGAAACTTCTATGGGTGCATTATGGAGAATCAAAAGGAGGTCCTTGAAATTGATCAAGTTCAAGTGTTTGTGATGTATTTCTCAAGGGGAAAATGAGAAGAAAAGCCTATCGAATAATGGGCAAGGGCGAGGCAGAGAGGTCGGGCATTGCAAGAACCAAGTTTGGGATAGGCCGCTCAGAAGGGAAAAAGAATCCGAGTATAGGCCTGGCATGCTTTCTGGTTTTGTTTTACCCGTGATTTGTTTTATTCACACAGAACTATGAGGAAAATCTAAATCCATTTGCACTGAGACATGGGGATCAGAACTCGAAGCGTCTCAAGCTGATAATCTGAGACGCTTTTAAGACCGGTGGGTAAAGTTGTTGAGCATAATACATAACTCAGATCCCGAGTAACTTATGTCTATAGACTGAAGGCTACAGCATACACAAGACATTTGCTCGGTGAGCGAGTTTCATACACAAACATGGTCTTTGAATGGTATTATCATGGACTGATGGTATAGTTGAGCCTCAAGCCTTGCACGACTCATCTATAGCCCGGACTTTGTCCTTCCCACGATGAGAAACACGGTGAGCCTCCACAGTTCAGAGCTAAAGAATGTGTACAGATAGCGTCCAGCTTGCTGTCAAGAGTATATATACATCCTATTTCTCACGCAATAATAATTTCCCCATTACTCTTCTTCATCGTCATCTCGAGACAGAAGACACCACCATCATTCCCAAACATCAAATCTTCAACCGAATCCCAACAGAAATTCCAAAATGAAGCTCCAGCTCACATCCCTCTTCGGCCTGTTCCTGGCCCGCAGCGCGCAAGCCAGCTTCTACGTCTGCACCCAGGAGAACTTCCAAGGCATATGCCAGAATTTCGACCTTCCCTACAACGAATGTCGTGAGTTTTTCTTTGACCTTTCGCCGCCCCATTTTCATCTACCTGCAGGTAGGAAGACAGTCAACAGAGTCACTAACTTCAAGCTACCCATCTTTGTGACAGACACCTTCGAATCATTCTTTGATAAGAAAGTCGTTTCGGCTGGGCCGGATGAAGGTTCTTGGTGCACGCTGTACGCGTACGTATAATCTTTCTTCTGCTCCTTTCCCGCTCTTCAAACTTGCAGAAGACGTTTCTAGCAAGTAAACTGGCTGACTGACTGCTTTCTGACAAGCAACCCTGGTTGCACCGGCGACGAGCTCAACCTAAACTTTCCCGGTTTGAACAGCTTGGGAGGTTGGAATAACAAGGCTGGATCTTTCAACTGCGCTGCTGTGTGAGTTCAGATGTGTTGTGGTTATCCATTTGCAAGGACACCAAACACATGGAGATGAATGGAGTTTCGTTTCTTCTGGAGGGAAAGAGAGAGAGAGCATCAAGATGTGTTTCCGCTCCTTAGTAACCTAGTATGAGGAAAAGAGGTAGCGATAGGTTGTCAACGATTTACAAGAGAATATCATTCATTTATTCGATGTCGGCAGTGAAGGGGTGGCCGACCTCATTCACTCATCTCACCCCCCTCCCCCTCTTCCTCTTCCTCTTCCCCTTCCTGCTCTCGATCTTCCCTCTTCTCCCTTACCCACCCCCTCCAATCCACCCTCTCCCTTTCACCGCCCTCATATTCATCGAACCTCCTTTCTTTATCTCCGGTCCCACCAGAACCAAACGCAGCCCCCAATCCACAAAGATGTCTCATAGTTGGCCTCCCATGCGGACAATTCCACGGCTTCTCCATCTCGCCCATGTGCCGCACCACCTTCTCCATCTGCGTCTTACTCAAGGCCCGTCCGATCATGATACTTGATCTACACGCTCGCATGGCAAACATTTTCCTCACTTTGCTGGGGCGAGGAATGGCTGTCGTTGAGCTAGACGTGGGGTTATCCCCCAGCAAGAAAATTAACTCCTCTAGGTCTGCCACCGAGAAGGTGGTCTCGCGGGAAAGCGGGAGAGATAAAAGTTGGCATCGAGACCCGACGGGCGAGTCACCCGATGTGTCGACCTGCACGGAGAAGCCGTTCTGAGATAAGATGGGGAGGTGTTCGAGGATGATTTCCTCTTCGACGGCGGTGAGGGTGAGTGGCTTTGGTTGGACTAAGCGTTGAGATTGAACGGTGGTGATGGATTGGAGGCGCTCAAAGTTGTACTTTTCGTCAGAGGCGTGTTGGTCGATGATGAAGAGTTCGTCGTCTTCTCCTTTGGGGGGAGGTTGGGTTGATGAAGAGGATGGTTCAGATGAAGAAGAGGCAGGACGGACGGCGATGATGAAGCCGAGATTGAATTGGCCGACGATTTTCATCTTGACAAAATCGGATTTGGAGATCTTGAGAGACAACTTCTCTTCGGCGTCAGCGGCGTCGAGACCTGATGTTGCCTGTTCCCCATTGTTGCTCTCTTGTGTAGACGAGGCAGATCTGCCAGAATCGGGCAGATGCTTTGCCAATGTTTCCATACGGGACCGGATATCGGCTTCGCTTGTCTTCAGACGTTGAATCAGGTTGAACGTCAGGTCTTTTTTCTTCAGTCGTCCCTTCACAAAACTCTGCGAGCGCTTTTCGCCCTCTTCCGTAGGCTCGTTGGCCTTAGTCTCGGCTGCTTTGATCATCTCTTGCACCTTCTTCTCCTCTTTGACCTTCTTCTCGTCGTCGTCAATGTATTCCTCATCGTCATTGCCGTGATGACAGCATTCGGAAGCTGCATCATCTGCGGGTTCAGCCTCGCCCTCCTCTTCGTCTCCCGCTACGCCTTGAGTGGTCTGGCCACTTTCAGGGCCATCTCTCTCCTCATCCATTGGGCTGAGTTTACGAGTTGGTTTTTCATCTTCTTCGCCATCGCTGCCATTATCCACTGCGGTCGTATTCCTTGTTTGGCTCACGAATAGTGCTTCCTCGTCCGAACCTTCTTCTTGGTCCGTTCCATGGCGCTCTTGGTCTTCATCTTCCGTTTCTTCGTCATCTTCCATCTCCACATCCTCAGTTGTCATTTCAATACCCTTTGACCCTCCTCCTTGAGACGCAGCAGCAGATGCAGAGAAGAGCTGGGACAAACGACCACCGAAAGAAGGCACCGGTACACTCCTAACACCTTTCCTTGGAGAGTTCTCGAGGCTGACAGACCCCATGCGCTCCGACAATCGCGATCTTTTGTTGGAAGAGCCGATGACACTGGTGATGGAATGATCGCCGATAGTGATCGTTGCCACCTCCTCTTGTGCTGACCGTTTGGGGGGCCGTGACATGGATAAGAGGCTACTCTTCGGGATAGGTGGTTGAGATGGTGGGGGAATGGATGATACTGGTGGTTCATCTAAGTCCACTTCCATTTCATCGACCGTGTCCCTTATCTTGGGGTAGTCTTCACTGTGTTCCTTCTCTCCTGTGATGCCATGTTCGTCGTCCAATTCAGCTTCCTTTGTGGCATCCTGATTGGCACTCGCTGGGGATTGCTGCTCCTCTTCTATAGGAGATTTCTCCTTGCTACTGTCCTTCGCATCGAGAGCAGCAGGAACTGACTGCTTGCGGACCTCGGACTTTCGCTCAAGCCAGCGAGAAAGCAGGTTCGATGCCTGTGTATTAGCAGGCGTCGATCTGGATGGCCCAGCAATTGTCTTTGAACCAGTCGACTGTATACTAGGGGCATCGTCCTCGCTTACGGCCTGATCCGAGTCCTCATTGATGGTACTGCTGACTGTCCCACTACCTTCTGGTCCGCTTTCAGGTTTCCCTGAAGGTAGAGAACTGTCTGGTTCTTCTGATTCATCCCTGTTGTCTTTTCCTCGAGCTTGAGTCAGCGTTCCCGAAGGGGCGGTCGAAGGACCTCTGAAGGTTGAAGCTTTGAGCGGTTGAGTGTGCGACACAGGAATAGTAACATCCTGCAACTCGAAAAGCTCTATCAAGGACTCCCTTAGATTATCCAACATCTGTCCCTGATCGTGAAGCAAAATGGTGCGCTTATCCGGACTGACGTTGACATCATAAAGATGCGTGTCAAGCTGGATATCAGCAAAGATAAAAGGTGATTGCGTCGAGTTATAGGATCGGTAGACCTCGTTGAAGACCTTGGCGAACTGAGGCAAGCCACAGGGCCTTCCATTGACGTAGAACATCTGTCGGTCTGGCGTCTGGCGGCCCTCGCCATGTGCCGGGCGAGATATGTGTCCGCAGATTCGAACTTCTGTCGTCGTGTCTTCATCCTCAGCGGGCGCCTTGTTCAGGAGCCCAGTTTTCATGGTAGGTTTGAGTTCCAGCCTGAGGTCCATAGCAATCAGGGCTGACATTGTTTTGACGCCAAAGACGTTGATGATGTTCTCGCGGGTGGTAGGGTTTCCCTTGGTTGAGAACAAGACCATTCGCTTTCCCTTGGTCGGTTGTTGTGACACGGTGAACTTGACGCCGGTTTGAATGCAGGCATATTGGTTAAGGAGGTTGACCACCTTGCCCCATTCTCGCTTGATATTCCTTTCGAGCTCGCGACGGCGGACAGGCAGGCTCTTGAATAGGTTCTCCACCGAGACTGTGGTACCTCGTTGGCCCGAAACAACACTGGTGCTCTTGAGTTTACCGGATGTCTCGAACTCGAGCTTGGTGGCCTTTGGCGCCTCTTTCTGAGTGCATGTCACGATGGTAAAGTGTGACAATGCGCATAGGGAGGACAAAGCCTCACCTCGGAAGCCAAAGGTCTGTAAGGTTGATAGGTCATCGTAGCTGGAAAGTTTGGAGGTGTAGTGTTTTAGCGCAATGGATTCATAGTTGCTGGATGATATGCCACTGCCATTATCCTGAACTTCGATGGAATCGAGACCTTGATTCTTAAATCGGACATCTGGTGACTTTTCAGCATTTGTGCAATCCTCAAAAATAGGTTTGGTTTGTGACATACCGATTGTCGTCGCTCCAGCATCCAGTGCGTTTTCTACGAGTTCCTTGGCTACGGAACAGAGGTCGACAATGACTTGACCAGATTGGATCTGATGGATCTAATTGACGTAAAACAAAACCAGTCAGCCGCCTTTCTTTTTGTTCCGCTATCATCAGAACATGGACGAACCGTGCTCGAGTCAATGGCCCTGATGGCGCCATCTGAGGCCATTCTATCACGAATTTGAGGGTTATGCTATAGTAAGTTCATTGAGGTCTTTTCGATGGATAATAAAGCCACAATATCCGGGTCCAGGGCGAGTTTAGGCTGGAGCAAATGTTGTCATGGCTGGATACGTTGTAGATATCACGATGGAGGTTTGGTTGGGAGACGTGACTACTTGCACACACGCGTAAAGTGGCTGTGGCTTGGCGCATCATCGTGGTAAGAATACATGGTAATTTACGCTCTGGTAGTGTATCCATGCTGTAAAGTACGGCGTTACGCGCATCAGCCTCACAATGCGAAACTTCCTGCACCAGCCACGCTCCAACAGTCTTTCTCCAAAACCTAGGTAGCAAACGGCCATTTCTAGGTACGTACCAACTACATTGACTTTCATGTCGTCGACATCGTTCTTTTGAAAAATTGAGCTGATCCTTCTATGGAGGCCTTGACCCATATAGCATCGCCTACGATCCTCATCATTTCTTTTGAAATGCTCAGAAGGGAGGCCTCTCCCCTCCGTCTATCCTCACCTTGATGGTTCCCGATCGAGCAACTTTCATTCGCTGTCAATCCCGACCAGTTGGAGAAGATGATACGCATTCATGATCTTCAGGGTAATCGCAACCTCCACGGCTCTGCCGGGCACCCATGCCAGTTCGATACCCGGAAATTAGAAGCAGCACCGCTTGTTCTAGGTTCCATTACTCTCCACAGCCCAGGACCTTCATATCTGCAGTGTAGGGAGAAGGTTGAATGTGCTTCAAATGAAGACAGGAACTGAAGACGGATTAGGAAGTTTGTTTGTTTCTTGGCATAAGAGCCCCTGAAATTGTGGGGGTTATGGAGCGTCGGGTCAGGTGCCCCTAGCCCCGCACTGCACTACATACACCTGCAAGGGCATTTCCCCGCGTCCGAATTTCGATGTGAAGCTTTGAAAACAATCCTTTGAAAGTGCCAAAAGTGCTAACTGTGAACTGTTATTTCTATGAAGTCTAAGAACTGGTGATGAATGGCTTAAAAAATCATTCGTTTGTGAACTTTTCTTTTTACCTCACATGTGTGGCTCTCCGAAGTGCCGTTCGCGAAACCTACCCTCCGCCTTCTCGCGGTTGCTGGGCTAACAGCAGGAGTGGAGCAGAGAATGGGCGTGAACTTTAGCGTATCCCTTAACAAGGTTTAGCCTGAGATGCACCAAGATCTGTTAGTGACAGTCACAGACCCTTTCGCTGTTACCGTGGGCATCTCCACCACAGTCCTGTGCAGAACGACGACATTTCTCGTTTGAGGCTCGCGTTTCTCCCGCGTAACAGTGGCGTGTTGACTACCTAGATAGGCGTGGAAGGTCTGGCTTGAAATTTCCTCAGTTCTGAGGAGAATGCCTTGCAGGTCTTAAGGCGTCATATAAATCTTGCGCGTCAGGCATCCCGCCAGCCCAGACCTCGTTTCTCTCACTCTATACGGACGAGGAATCGCACTGGACTCTACTCCTTTTCTGCGATCCAAAACACCATGGACGAAGATAACGTACAAAAGGCTGCAAAGGCCAGAGAACAAGGCAATGCCTTCTACAAGCAGGGAAAGCTCAGTCAAGGTCAGTCTTATCCGGCGAACCAGACCTATAACCAGTATTTCTGATTTGATGAACGAGAGCAGCCGAAGTCTCCTACAAGGTAGCTGCCAAACTGGCCCCCAGCGATGCCGCGCCCTTCTCCAACCTTTCGGCCGTCAAGTTCGAGAAGGGTGAGTATGCGGATGCCGCCAAGTTTGCAGCAAAGGCGTTGTCCTTGTACTCCGACGCCGAAGCGGCAACAAAGGCAGAGAAGGTCTACGTGCGGCTTGCCAAATCCTACTTATACGACCTCAAGCTGGATGAAGCCACAGAGGTTGCCGAGAAAATTGCGACAGAGGGTGTGCGAGCTTCCTTGCTAGTCGATATTAACCAGCTGAGAGACGTAGCAGACTCAGCGTCGAACGACAAAAAGACATCGACCATGAGACAGCACATCTTGGACCGCCTGCCACTATTCAGACCCGGCCTTTCAAAGAACCTGGAATACTATGCCGTCGGTCATGATGACGCGGCGGCGATCTGGGAAAGCACGTTATTCCACATGACGAGCGACGGCGTTCTCATCGCCAAGCACAACAAGCTGTCTGTCCTCCACTGCGGCTTTGGTGATGCGCGCAATTTCTTCGCCAGCATCATTCAATCTTTCATGTTCACTCGCATGGGACAATGCCCAGAGGTCCACTACACGTTGCTTGACATCAAGGCGGCCTCCTTGGCACGGCTCATGCTGTTACTCGAGTTGGCTGAAGAGGCAGGAAAGGAACCGCTGAAGAGCAACCGTGATAAGCGGAACATTACGGCGAAGGTGATTATAACGACAATGGCGTACGTGTACAGCGGGCACATTTACCCTCCCTGGGTGCACGATCGCGTTCAGCATGCCCTGGAAAAGCTTATGGCGAAAATGGAGCAGAACGACAAACCCATCTTCGACTGGTTGTACGTCCCCAAGTCCACCCGTGAGGCGGTTCTCGGCATCCTAAGGAACTGGAAGGGCCCGGCAAAGGACTGGCACACGACGGCTACGTTAAGAAACGCAGTTATTCGCGACAGACAGGGCACCAGAATGCAGCAAATGGCAATGGGTGTCCCCCAGGAAACCCCCGAAAATTGCGAACTTGATCGAGATTATTTTGACAGTTTCGCATTTCTGCCGCCGCCGGATAGCATCGCGCCGACTGTTGAGCCCGCGATCGCAACGCTTCTGAACGCGTATGACGAGGATGAGCGGGGTGCTGGAAAGGCGTTGGAGGCATATGTGGACGCAAATTGGAAGGTCAATGTGACAATGATTGATATGGAGTGGGAAAAAGAATGGAGATCCTTTGAGCCTGACGGTGGTCGGGCAGAAGTTACGCCATTCATCCACTTCGATCCTCTCGAGATTCTGAGCCATCTTTCTTCCCAAATTGCTGCCCGCCCGGCCAACGTGCGTAAAGACCAAAACACCATTGGCCTCATTGGCATCTTCTTTGATCTTGTAGTAGACACATTGTGGCTACCGGGTGGGCCCAAGATGACTGTCGAGGTTGTGCTTGGAGAAATGACGGATTTCATGGAGAGGTTGCGATATAACTGCCTCGAGTTCCGTTCAGAAGTTTCAGAGGATGGGTTTGACACGACAAACTTCCCCAAGGCCTATGACAGGATCCACCTCAGCAACGTAACGTAAGTCCAGTCCAAATTTCCAGGAAAGTTGAAATTGCTAGGGATGTGCCACTTACTCGAGGAATTGATTGACAGAGACTATGTCGGAGGCTTACTGAACCCGCTCCTTTTTGCGGCACCAGTATTGAGGGAGCCAGGTTCCTCTGATGTCCGCTTCACCGTTTTGTTGAACCCTCCCAAGTTCAAAACGCATGAGCAATTCCAGGCCGAGTATGCCCTGATGCCGTCAGGAGACAGGATCAACGACCACTTCCATCTCAAGCGCGTGCCGCCCCTACCAAGCCCATATCCTCCACACCCCCTTGGTCCTTTCTTCGAAGAAAGTTACTTCATCTGGCGACTTCACCCTAGTAAGAAACTGCCTTGGGAAAAGCTCATGAAACGGCCCGAATTTGAAAAGTGGATGTACGGATTCTTCCTGAAGATCTGTCTTCCATATCCACGGCCAGTACTTAACGATGGTTCTCCGGTTCAAGCTCCGCTCAACTTGACGATGTTCTTCAGGCTGATTTCTCAGATGCACGATGTTGGATATCCAGCTCACTGGATCTCTGGGGTTCTGAACGCCATCTGCGAGGGCACCATCACCACTACGGGGCGTGCGCCAACTGCCGTAGTCGTGACGCCGCAAGACGTACAGAAGGTATATCCAGCGAGAAAGATCGCCGTCGCACCCTGGAAGGCAGAGTTCACCTCTTTGTTGAGCTTGTGGCGTCATCTTTACCCTTTCGGCATATCTTCCACTTCGAACCCCGGCAACGCGGCGGCGGTAGCTCCTGTAGATGCGATCCGTAACTATCGTATCAAGATGCCACGCTTCTATGGGGACCAGTTGCGCGAGTCTCGGTTTCAGCTTGTGTTCTGGGACATGAGCCAGGGAAGGAAACCGCCGCGGGAACTGCGCACGCTGTTGTCAGACGACGAAAGAGGCGATGGGTCGGCCGCAGCCCAGGCTACTCGCGATAGGGGCATTCACGTCGTTTCGGCATTCCGTTATACGGCTGAGACACAGTCAGTAAACTTTTGGCTCCGGAAGGATGTTGTGGATGGCATGCTCAATGAACCGGGTGACTGGAGGGCTTACATATGGAGAACGGACAATTGGGAAAAACTGAGCGAGGGAGTCCCGATTGCAACGAACCTAGAAATGGAGGGAAGCTGGACCGGCACCGATTGAAGTGAAAACAAGTTGTGCTGGTCACAACGCTCAGCTCGGTAACCTGGGTTATTTCCCGTGACGCTAAAAATCCTCGTTAGGTTGCCTCATCTCTTGTCGACCCTGTGAGATTGACCAGGCCTTCGGTGGTGTTCCAACAGATAACGACAGAAAGAGGAAGTCAAGACGAGGAGCCCAGGCGATGCTTGAAAGTGGTTGATGAGGTGGTGCGTTTGTGGAATAGACCTTTTCCGAGAAGAGAATAGCCTGCGGGATTCGAAATACGTACAGGATTCAGAAGAATGGTCGGTGGCAACTGCTATAGGAAGGAAGTTGCTCAAAAAAAGTTTGAGTAGTTGCTGCCCGGTTAGTCAGAGACAAAGATCCGCTAACAATACGGTTTACAATACCTTACCGTGTAAAGTCACTCTGGCTGTGGGTGTCTGTTGTTCTTACCTGTACGTTACACCAGAATCCAATTCGCACAGCATATCCTTTCCCGTCTTTTTTTTTTTTTTTTTTTTTTTTTTTTTTTTTTTTTTTTTTTTTTTTTTTTTTTTTTATGAATGCTGTATAGAGTTACCACCTAGCTTTGATTTCCTGGATAAATCCCATATCTGCCTACGGCTTTTGATGTGGCTTGCTCATCCAAACTGAAAACTGATACTAGCAAGACTAGAAAGCGTGAGTCTTGACATTGACGAGCTGTAGAGCAGCACGATAACTGATGCTTAAATTGTCTTACCACGTAGAGGTATGCACGGTTGATCATCTTAACCTTCGATAAGTCGGTTAGGAACATTATATCGTATAATCGGCAAGAACTGCGCAGCCTTTAAGAACTGAGACATGCGGAAGTGGTTGGATGACGTTAGGTTCAGTTCTTGGCATGACGGCCGACTTCGGCTCAGCTTCAGCATCAGCTTCAGCATAACTCCGGCATCCTCACCGGACCTTACAACGACATGGGCATCATCACCATTCTGTCTCGCTCTTGCGAAAAGCGTCGGAGCTTCTCAGACCGTGAAAAGAAAGAGATAAGGTCCCGTCATTGTGTGTAAGTCAGCAGCCAGCAGGACTAACAAGAAACCAAACAATCGCGCCAATATAGCCCAGGATATGTGCCAAGTTGTCCACGATCTATACGACGTCCAAAAAGCGCCCTACAGGGTTGCGTGGGGAATTTCAACATCAATAGATAAGGCACGAGAAGCACTTGGCCGCTACGACTCAACCAACAGCCAGCAGCGCAGCGCGGCGCATATCCGGGACGATAACCGCTGTTCAATGCACCTCTGTTGTTGCTTTTGGCAATCCGGCATAGATGGAAACGATCCAGCGAATAGGTCAATGGGTTGCTTCGTATTCAGCCGTTCGAGACGGGCCAACAAAGCATGCTCGAGACGAAGGCCGGGCCTTGCCGTTGCGGTACTGGCCGTGGAAAGTATAACCCAAATCCAGTTCTGGGATGTCTTTGAGGACATTACCATTGCGGATCTCGATCTATAACGGTGAGAATTACGACGCTGACCGGGTCGATGTCGGTATGTAAAAGTCGCTTGTGCAAGGCAGTTTGATATTACCTCTAAGCAAGGTCAGCGGTGACGGTTTCCTTGAAATACAATGGACGATGCCGGGGATGTACAGATGTATACCGGGCTATAGGACCATATTGCCAGGTAAATCGAAATCACCAGCAAGTGATATGCGATTTCACAAACGAGCTGCGCGATAGACAAGGGGGGGTCCATTATGATGTTGCAGCCTTCAAGTCGGGAACCGAGCTGACGACACCAACGACGTGTGAAGAGGCAACTGCCTTACATATACGACCCGCGTAGCTGTTTCTGCTATCCTAGCCAGGCTCGTTGGTCATGACGAAAGACGTCTCAGCAGGTCACTCAAAGTGCCACTGTTTCTCTTTGAAGCAGCTTGCCGCTCATGTCTTGTTGAAGGATCACCATCATGGCATGTACCAGTACAATGTCACTCACAGTTCAGCACAAAGCAAAGAGAAAAAAAAAGCAGAAAAAGAACACATCCGGCCCCTCCCTCTGCTGCAACAACAATTCGTTGAGAAAAGTCGCAATAGTACCGGCGACTGCCATGCCCTTCATCGTGATGATCACATCCCTCCTTGACCTAATCTGCCTCAGGCGTATGGAGACATGCTGTTTATGGCCGTTTCAAAGAGCCAGGCATTGGCCTTGCCAACTTCGGGGAATTGAGAGTCACGAAGGTCCACCAGTTGCCCCTCTCAATTATACCCCGGGAGAAAGCTCTGGTGATGGACGTGATACATTTTCGAACGTTTTTGCGTTTGGGAAATCATCATGAATTTGCCTTTGGAAATACTTTGTTTCTGCAGTGCAGTCCATCGGGAAACTTTTTTGAGATGCATCACGCAAGAGCAATCCGCTGCAATTCACTGCGCACATGGATCCTCTGCGCTGCTACCCACAGCAAAAATAACACACAGCAGGCAACTTCCCTGAATCCGGTCTGCCAAATGAAAAGACGTTGTCAAATCACGTCGAGATATTTCGGCCCGCAGCGAGGCTAGATTGTCGTAGGCTCTCGGTGGACGCGGAGGGCTGGGGAGAAGCACTGGCCAACCCGGGTGACCACAGCGCAACAATAGTCGTCCCTTTCTGTCTGGATACTTTTGAATGCTTTCTACGAGACTTCTGATTGGTCAAAAGGCCAGGAAACCCCCAAATCTCAAGATCCTGATGGGGGTGTGCTGACTGGTGGTGGGACGGGCGCGACGGGCTTCCAGGGATTTTGAAGCGAAATCCCACGGGAGCCCACTGTGAAGCCCACTGAGCCCGCAACCCCAAATGCTTGATTTTCCTTAGCTTCGGCTTTTTCTTTCAGTCGCGTTCCAGCCTCCATTTCTACCTTGATATCTCTTTCCTTTTTTTTTTTTTTTTTTTTTTTTTTTTCCCTTACTCCCCCTTCCCGACCCTTATTCCCTTTTCTTCCGTCCTTTTAGTATAGTCGCTTCTGGTGCCGCGCCTTTGGAAAATGAGATTGGGGTAATGTGCTACATGAGCCTTGTCCTTGTCCTCGAGCGCGGAGAAGAATAGACGACAGAGAACCCGACAGATTGTCACTCACCCACACAGCAGGGGAGGGAATTTGACATTCCATTGACACCTGCAGAGAGGTACAGTAGACCCCTTGTTTGATTGTTAGCGCAAGACTCTCCGAGATTCTCGTGCTCCTATTGGACAAAGCGCTCCAAACTCAGGCCAAGAACAACCCAAGTCACCAAAACCTGCCTATGATTCTATTCACAGCGGGTAAGAGCGAACCTTTAGGCCTTGAAAACCCGCCTAGCCAGCGAAAAAGTGCCCGTTACAGGTACCTAGCTAACAATCAAACCAGGGGTAGAGTGTAACTCTACAGGTACATACCTGCCTGTCCACTGAGAGCAGCTCTCACGAGCACGGGCAGCTGACAACCACTGCATCATCACTGCCTGCCCCTAGAAAGGTACCCAACCCCAACGCCATTTCCTCTTCGCGCTTCGCAATCGAACGGAAGCGGCGCCCGCGCTCAATCGCCATCCCGTCCATTGACGAGTAGGGAACGTCGGCTGTCGGGCCCCGTACTTGGCAACACCCTTCTCTCAACCTTTACTCCAACTTTTCAACTTCCATTACAGATTTCGAGGGTCGAGACTCTTGGAGGCTCTTCGACTTCGTGTGTTTGTGAGCCCATCGATATCGACCTCTTATCTCCCTCATCCCCTCTCTCACAAGACAGACGATATATCCACACCGGCCTCTTGTCAAACATCCGACCTCCCGACTTGGCTAAGCTTGCAGTAGCATTTTGTCTTGCATGCGCCTCACCTGCTGGAACCAACCGCATGCTGCAATTTGGAGAAAAGGCGACATTACCATACATTACACCAAATAAACTGCCCGAAGATCAGAGGCAGATAGCAGAAAGGAAAAAAAAAAAGTCTGACCGTAAGAGCCACCCAGTCGCGACACTGGCTTGCGCTCTGTGTTCCCGACCAAACCTACCTACCCTGACCCGTTACCTGTCGTGGCACACCAAGACCGCCCGCCACTGGCACCAACCCTGGAATGAGGACTCGGCTAGCTGGAACCTCAGAAGACGGCGATACATGTCCTGTCGAGGCTCCTGTTCCGAATGTCGATTTCCTCCTACACCAACAACTCCAGCAGGAGCACGACGTGTACTCGAACTCGACAACCAACGCGACAACAACAAGAACCCCGTCGATAGCGCCCATAGCAGCCCTTCCTCGACCCTCGCGACCCTCGCGACCCTCGCAGTCCTCGGCCGCCGAGCGATCCAGTTCCGAGTCGCCTTCTGTGCGCCAGTCCCCTACCAAGCGCGACCGCAACCCCGGCCCTTCCTCTAGCCCCGGCGCCGGCCCATTGAATCTCGACCACCAACCTCCTTCGCAGCAGTCGCAAAACCAACAACACCAGCAGTCTTTCTACGCACGAAGTAGGCGATCCGGCAACTTCAATTGGAAACTGTCACACTCTCGGAATGGATCAATAGAGAAGCCTCCACCTTCCTTCTTCTCTTCCTCCTTTTCCCACTCGCCCTCGACTCCACCGCTCTCCCTCGGAGCCCCTGCGAACGGGGCCGTTCACTCGAAAGAGATGGAAAAGGAACAGGAGCAAAAATTCGTTGGCAAGCGACCGAGGATACGAAGTCCTTGGGCCATCACATTCCTGACGCTGCTCACTGCGATTCTGGGCATTGGGTTTCTGGCCCTCGTCCTGAATTCATCCTTCACACGACACATCGATCCCAAGGGTTGTCGCATGTCGTACATGCGCCCTGGTTACGCCAAATTCGACGATTTCGATACCGAACATACTCGTTTTGCAAGCAAGTACTCGTTGTACCTTTATCGCGAACAGGGCATCGAGAATGACGCCAAGGTAGGGGATGAAAGCCCTCTAGTGCACCATGATTGTCTACTCCTTTTTGCTTACTTTGTCTCTGTAGGTCAAAGGTGTTCCCGTCCTCTTCATACCTGGAAACGCCGGCAGCTACAAGCAGGTTCGACCCATCGCCGCCGAAGCCGCTAATTACTTTCACGATGTATTGCAACAAGACGAATCTGCCATCAAGGCGGGCGTGCGAAGCCTCGATTTCTTCACGGTCGACTTCAACGAGGACATTACTGCCTTCCATGGCCAGACCTTGCTCGACCAAGCCGAATACCTGAACGAAGCGATACGATACATCCTTTCGCTTTACTTAGACCGGGCCCGCTCAGACCGAGACCCCAATTTGCCAGATCCGACATCAGTCATAGTCTTGGGCCACTCGATGGGAGGCGTGGTTGCCAGGACCATGCTCATCATGCCTAATTACCAGGCCAATTCGATCAACACCATCATTACCATGTCTGCCCCGCATGCTCGGCCGCCGGTTTCTTTCGACAGCGAGATTGTCAAGACGTACAAGGATATCAACGACTACTGGAGACACGCATATTCGCAGCAATGGGCCAACAACAACCCTCTATGGCATGTTACTCTGGTTTCAATTGCAGGTGGTGGCTTGGATACTGTTGTTCCGTCGGATTACGCCAGTGTCGAATCTCTTGTCCCCGATACCCACGGCTTTACCGTATTCACAACGAGCATACCAAACGTATGGACCAGCATGGATCATGCAGCAATTCTGTGGTGCGATCAGTTCCGCAAGGCTTTGGTCAAGGCAATTTTCGATGTGGTGGACGTCAACAGGGCTGCCCAGACGAAGCCAAGGGCCGATAGGATGAGGGTGTTCAAGAAGTGGTTTCTTACAGGAATGGAGGAAGTGGCGGAGAAGACCGTGCCGTCCAAGGATCCTTCGACGCTGCTTACACTTGAGGACAACCTGAACTCGGTGATTGCGCAAGGAGAGCGCTTGGTGTTGAGGGGTCTAGGCACGAGTGGCGCAGTGCGTGCTCATCTCCTTCCTATTCCTCCCTCGGAATCGCCTGAAGCCAAGCGCTTCACCCTTTTGACGGATCAGAAATTGGATGTTTCCAGCGAAAACGGGAGACTGGAGGTTTTGTTTTGCAGCGTGTTCCCGATGCAGCCTGGTCAGGCTGTCGCAGGCTTTGCGTCTCAGATCAATCTGGCTGGGGAAAGCAGCGCCTCTACTCGGTTGGCGTGTAACAATGCGGCGTCCGATGTTGTCACCCTCCCGGCCTCTGTTCGTTCATCGCAGTACCCCTTCTCTAAAGATGGGGAAACCCCGAGGACGCCTTTCTCATATCTTCAGTATGACGTCGAGGACATCGCCGAGCATCAGTACGTTGCCGTAATCGAGAAAGCCAACACTCCTACCCCTGGTTTTGTGGTCGCCGAGTTTAGCGATGTTTCTCAGTCACATCGTATAAGGCATATCAGCCTTCGCCGCCTTCTCGCTTTCGGCATGAAATTTCGCCTCCCTTCCTCGCGGCCGATGGTCTCAGAACTCAAAATCCCGACCATGCAATCGAGTCTACTGGCATACAACCTAGAGATCAGTGAGCAAAATTGCGGGGAACAACAAGAGTTGTTCGCTCCATTGGTTCGGCAGTATCTGACGGAACCATACGAGTCCAAGTTTTTCGTCAATGCCAGGGAAGCCGCAGTGAGCATTCATGGCGTTGCGCCTTACGTGCCTCCGCCTTTGAAGAGCAGGTCGACTGAGGATGGCCTAAGTTTCCAGTTTTGGACTGACCCGACCTGCGCCTCCAACATCAATATCAAGATGAGCATTGATGTTATGGGCAGTCTGGGCAAGCTGTACATGCGATACCGGACGGTATTTGCCGCGTTCCCCTTGCTGGTGGTTACGCTTGTCCTGCGCAAGCAATTCCGCATCTACGACACGACTGGCGTTTTTATCTCTTTCTCCGAAAGTTTGGATTTGTGCTTGAGGCAGTCGATTCCCTTGGTTCTTGCCTCCCTCACGTTTTTGTCCTTGTTTATCTGGAACTCATCGTCATCGACAACCGCTAACATTTGGAACTGGGCCAATGTTACGTCCGGTGCGATCGACTTCCATCAGAACGACCTCCTTATCGGAACACAAGATCCTTTCTTCTGGTTCTTGATTCCAGTGATTGGCCTCATCTGTGTTGGAATTTGCACCGTGTTCAACTATATGACACTCACTCTTGTGTACGTTTTGAGCACAGCTATCAGCCTTCTGAGCTTCCGGCCTGGATGGATTCGCAACGAGGAAAGACGCAAAGCCTTGCCGCTCCCTGCGTTCTATCCCACTTCCCCGAGACGGCGGATGGTCACCACCGCCATCTTGCTAGTCCTTGTCTCGACTCTGATCCCTTATCAGTTCGCGTACTTGGTATGTTGCTTGGTACAGCTGACCACCACGGTCAGGGCACAGAGAATCGCCTCCGACCTGAAATCAGCAGCTAACTCCAACTTCTACAACTACGTTCACTCGATTCTCCTGCTAATGCTCTGGATCCTTCCCATCAACCTCCCGATCTTGGTGGTCTGGATCCACAACTTGGCGGTTCACTGGCTGACCCCCTTCTCATCCCACCATAATGTCCTCTCCATCATGCCCTTCATCATTCTTGTGGAAACATTGACCACGGGAAAGATGGTACCTAGGGTCAACAGCCGATTCAAGCACTTCACCAGTGTTCTGCTATTCAGCATTGCCCTCTACGCCGCTATTTACGGCGTTTCTTACGCATACATGCTGCACTACCTAGTCAACCTAGTAGCCGCCTGGTTAGCCATCGTCCACTCGACATCGGACCCTTGGTCCGTTCTTTCTGGCATTAAACATATCAGCTGCACCCTATTCGAGGCGGGCAGTACCAACAATGTCGGCGGTGTTAACGGAACAACCAACACAGTTTTGAGCGAAGACCGCAAAATAAGGAAGGACCCATGATGAAAGCGAGAGCGAAAGGAGGTGATGCGGGGAAGCGAAAAGAGAAGAAGACCGTGGCTAAAGAGAAAAAGACCGTGGCTATAATACCATACATACATCCATCCAACCCATCCACCCAGATGACGGATTAATGTCCTCCCTTACTACCGTCTTACCGCCCGTTCTCCTGTCTATCGCAGCCACGCGTCAACTACACCATAAAGCAGAGACACACAAAAGACCGTTATAGACTTATATATACTACAACTCCCGTTACATACATACATACAATACCCCCATTGATACCCACTACATTTTACAACCATGGGCCTGTTTGCTTTTTCCAGCGTGCGCGCTTCATCTGTCTGTCCCAACTTTGTTCATCAGCTTAGTTTTGCGTACCCACACCCGTCTTTGTCCTCCCACGTCTCGTAGGGAGATCAGTGTACATATATGTATCGCATTGCTCGGGTTGGATAAATTCCAGTAAGAGAGGTCAATATGAAAGATGTTGATATCCCTTTCTTCTCCTTGTGCCTAATCGTAAGTCGAAGTACATCTAGTCTTCCATATCGGTGCATGAGATACGAAGAAAAACGGATGCGTGATGCATATGACACTCTGTGGGCATGAAGTGTTCCGGTATGCTTGCTTACGTTTACACATTTGGGTCATTTACATGAGTTTTAGGGTTAACGAAACTCGACAATTCCGATTGTTACGGCACACCAGGCTTTTCGCCATGCTCTTAAGTATGAAGACGCGTTTCTTCCTTTCTCACCTCCTTTCATTTCTAGAGTTTCGACCGAGCCTGTCAGACCTGTCTGGAATTAGTAAGTGTATGAGTAGTACCTCTAGGTACCGGTAGAGGCAGTGTTGCTGATTTGGACTCTGCATACCCCCAGACACTCGACAACTAGCAACCATAGATTGATACCATCAAAGATCACGTCAACCCATCGATTACAACATGTTTCCAAAAGTGCGCGACGCCGTTCTTTCTGGGCTGAACCTTCAAGTCAAGCCCAAGAAGTCCCAGACTATGAACGACGAGCCTCACAATTTACCACGGTCGGACTTCAACGTGGTTAACGACAATAGAAACCCAGCAATCCCCTCCTTCCCACCGACACGGTGCCGACCCGGGCATTTACAAATTTCGCCACGACAACCGACGCACCTCCTCCCTCATACAGCGAGGCAACGGCAACACCTCCGAGCCCGATCGAGGCCAACCTCCCTTTCCACTTGGTGCAACATTTCTTCCACCACGAACCCACCGGCAATCTTCTCGGCCTTCAGAAAACCGCTCAGCCTGCCGTCTGCCTCTATCGTTTGAGGTGTGTCCTTCGCCCGGACTGAGAGGAGGGAGGGCGGGACTTTAGGTAGGGCATGTTGAGAGATACTATAATTCGATGAGAAGAGAAACCAAGATGAGATCGACATACAGCCTACGGACTGCGGAGGAAAACCCGGGCGATGGCCACTCCATCTCCATTCTCCACAGGCCAAAGGACCCTTCAAAAAGCTGACAGAAGCTTATGTATTTCCTGGTGTCTCTGTTGGCGTCCCCTCTCGTTCCTGAAAATCGGCGCCATGTGTGTTTGATGTTCCCCGTTACGGGACTGAGATGGGGTAATGTCCCCGCATTGCGGGGGAATGCGGGGGTTGGTTCTTGTTCCCGGTTCCTCCAAATCGTTTCTGGGGAAAACTGAACCATAACAACTTTCACCCGATCATGATGCTGCTGTCTTGATCATCGCCTTCTTCCTTTCTTCCTCAACGATATTGGTGCTACTTAGCATCCGGCACTTGTCACACCCAGCGGCGTTAAGAAAGCTGCATA
Source organism: Sordaria brevicollis (assembly GCA_033439795.1). Taxonomy (NCBI): domain Eukaryota; kingdom Fungi; phylum Ascomycota; class Sordariomycetes; order Sordariales; family Sordariaceae; genus Sordaria; species Sordaria brevicollis. The sequence continues at coordinate 1,644,807 of JAUTDP010000006.1, forward strand.
CCGCGGGTTCGGGGAAACATCTCCCCTCTCCTCTCCTCTCTTCAATTCCCCAATCTGCATCATCAGCTCAAACGCAGCAACAAATCAGGCTGATCTGCGGATGGCATGGTACAAACTGTCCTACCATGACATGTGGTGCTGCCGGACAAGACAATGGTCCGGCATGATGAACAAGTGGTTAGTAAGCTTTTATGCTAGCAACTAGCTTCGGTCATATTAATGGGCTCCATTCCCATGGTTCTACACTAGAACTAGCTGCCTGCCCCTCAAGGTGTTCGTTTGCTGATCTCCTCTTTCTCCGAACCGCGGTCTTTCGTTGGACATTGTTCTTGACTTGTTGACAGAGCGGTCACTTGAACATCGAAATACATATAAGCTTGCTACCTGGTGCCTGCACACTTGTTGTATTGAATTGTCGTTTCTTGTCTATTTCTCCTCCAAAGTTCAGAAGAATCACAGCAACCATGTCGTTCAACCGTGAGTTTGACCCTCTTCTTTCGATCGCCCCCTTCTGGCTGCAAGACTGGACAACGTTTCCAAACTGGACAGCGACGAGTTCATAACAACATCAAACTGACACATCATTATCATATAGGTCTCTTAAGATTCGTACCCAAGGGCGATGACTCCAAGGTCCTCATCGGCGAGCCCGTCGACAGCCAAGTCGATGTTGGCGCCGCCGTCCGCAAGGGCGAAGACGTCGAGGTGAACGTCTACTCCGGCACCTCCGTTCTTGACGCCGGTTCTCCCACCGGCAACAAGGCCACCATCGGCCGGATCCTTTCCCCCGTCACTGCCCAAGAGGCCGGCACCATCCGCTGCATTGGCTTAAACGTTAGAGCTTTCCATTTCTCTTTCTCCCTTTTCTCTTCCATCCAAGACCAGACATGCTTTCCCAGTCTTTCCAAATCATCTAAGAAGCTAATCAACCTAAAATAGTACAAGAAACACGCCGAAGAAGCCAAAATGTCCATCCCCGAAATCCCCACCCTCTTCCTCAAGCCCGCCACCGCCCTCGCCGACCCCTACCCGGCTCCGACGCTGATTCCCAAGCACACCATCGAGTCGGACTCGGCCGACTACGAGTCCGAGCTGGCCATCGTCATTGGCAAGGACTGCAAGAACGTTTCCGAGCAGGACGCGCTCGACTACGTCCTGGGCTACACGGCCAGCAACGACATCAGCAGCCGGGCGTCCCAGTTTGCGCAGACGCAGTGGTGCTACTCCAAGGGGTTTGACGGCAGCTGCCCCATCGGTCCCGTGCTGGTGAGCAAAGAGGTTGTGGGCGATAATGTGGGCGGGCTGAGGTTGAGGGGGTTGAAGAACGGGAAGGTGGTGCAGGAAAGTTCTTTGACGTGAGTTTTCTTCCCCCCACTCCCTCTCCCCTTGGTCTAGTGGTAGGATGGACAACTGACGTGTTTTGATTACAGTGACCTCATCTTCTCGGTTCAACAAATTGTCAGCTTCCTGTCCCAGGGTACCACGTTGCCCAAGGGCACCGTTATCATCACGGGCACTCCGGCTGGTGTGGGCTTTGCTAGGAATCCCAAGGAGCTTTTGCATGATGGCGATGAGTTTGTGGTGGAGATCTTGCCGCATATTGGCAGCTTGTATAATGTCATGAAGAACGAGCAGTAGGAGGAGGTTGCGTAGGGATAATGGTTGGTTTGGTGTTGAGAAAGCTGTTTAGCAGTACTCCCTATGGATATCAGCAGTTCCGCGACTCTAGTCATGGATGGAGGAGTATTTATGAATGTAACGAACAATCCTGATATATACGAAACTTATTCTTGTAGAAGAGGGTTGAGAGCAATACACCAGAAGAAACGCCGAGATGGGTATCCTGTTTGATCTTTTACCTTCTTATTCTAATATCTCAATGTGCCAACTCCCGCCATCTCATCTATACCAACACGATGTGTCATCATGATTATCCCCAAGTCTATTACCCCCAGCAGGAAACTCTTCTTTTAAGCTTTCTCTATATTGCCATGATATTCTCTCCCACTTCACTCTATCATCGCTTTAACCAAACAAGCTCGGCAAGTTCTCCTTGATATACTCCACCACCGCATCCGGTCCCTTATTCACCTGCAACCCCTGCGGCAACGAGAAAGTCTTGAGGTCGTCGCCAACCACGCCCTTAGCAATGGCAATGATCTGCTGAGCTTCTTCGGGAGTCCACATTGATGCCGTGAACTGATTTTTGTTTAACTGTCAGTTTCCTTTACTTCTCGATTTTAGGATGGCAAGGAGCAAGGGGAAAAGGTAAGACAAACCAGAACGTTCGGCTTATGTTCCTCGACTACGGACTGGACTTCTTCGATGGCTGTTTCGTTGTGTATTTGTTAGTATAGGTCTCTTGAATGGACAAGGAGATTTGATAAATGGTGACCGCGATGACATAACAAAAAAAAAAAAAACTCACAAGCAGCGTTACCAGCGTGGATGATGGTGTACTTGTCCTTTACGTCTTCGACGACACGGCCGATGAGACGCTTGGCGCGGTCGGGAGCCGTGTTGACGGTGACGAGCTTGTAGGGGCCGGTAGGAGAAGAAGACATTGTTGAGCTTGGTCTGAATGAGTTTTCTTTTTATTTTCTCTTGTGGTTTGGCGAACTCGATAAGTGAGAGGGGATGCGTAGAATGAGTGGGTTGGGCTATAGGAGTCGTGAATATCCGCAGGAGGAGGAGTATACAGCAAGTTTGATGAAGGACAGAAGTTTTTTTTTTTCTTTTCTTTCCCGAAGGACAACTTTGAAGAAAGCCTTGTCATTAACAAGTCAAACGATATTCACACATCATGAACCAAAAACCCCAAACAAACCTCGCCACAAGGACTTGTGATCCAACGAACGGCTTCGGGACCAACCTAACCCGTAACCCAACGCTCCAGGAACCCAAAAGGTAAACCCGCCCGGCCATCTTCTTCCTCACACACGTCTTTCTACGTAGTTTGAGTTTTTCCCCACGAAGGGAGAACGGAGTGAACTCCAGCTAACAAGAGAAACGCGGGGAAGAAAGCGGGACTGAACATGGTCACATCGCGCGCCCCGCAATCCTAGCCGCCGTGGTGGGAAGGGAAAAATGGGAAATGCCGGCCGGTGTCGGGGTTGGCCCGCGTGCCCGGTTCTCGGCATTTGGAGACCCCGAAGATGACGACGACTGCCCTTTCCGTGTGAAGTGATATCGTTGTTGCGGGCTATAAGTATGAATGCTTCTTTCTGTTGTAAGCTTGTGGCAGGTCATTTAGGAGTTGCCCGCTGCTGCGCGCGCATGACCTTCCATTGGATCCTTTGAGCATTCCATTGTATCGCCGATATTAACGATATCGTCAGAATCGACAAGCCTGATTGACCCCCACGCACTAGGTATCGTACTGCCTGCCATTTGCGAGTCAATGGATGGAGGTCACGGGGAGAACGGACGTGACAGCGATCCGAAATGTCATATTCGCCGGTACCGAAAGTAGAAAGTGTGATCATGTTGTTGCTTCCTGAGAGATCGATTCAAGTGAACAGCATGATGACGGCAGATGTTAGTGTGGTCAATGATAGCGCCGTAGGAGACCCAAGTAACGCCCTTACAGGATCTTCAGAGAGTGTTCAGTGCCCTGCAAGTGATGGTCTTAGAGCCCGTGTTAGCGCGTTAGGACAATCCTTTCTCCACGAAAAGGCAAGGGTGAATCGTTTTCCCGGAAGTCGGTACAAAGTCACTTCCACCTTTCCCCTTCTCAGTTTTTCGCGATGAAATGAGCAAATTGGTGTAGCCGTATGATTCATTTTTTTCAACAGACTAAAGAAGGAGAAAATGAAAGTAGCAATTCCTCACTGAACGCACATTTGCCTGTTCCCGGGGTCCTCTTCACGTGTTTCCCCCCTGAAGCGCTACATTGAGGTCACGGAGACCGGTCAGAGTGAACATTAACGAGTAGGACGCTTGATTGCTTTCCCATTCAGGTGGGCGTCTTGTAGCTCTAGGTCGTTCGAGGCCTAAGTTTTCGATCAGTCTGGCCATTTTTGACTGTCTCATTGTTTCTCACAGAGGTTGTCGGTGGTATTCCAATTCAGGAGTGCCTCGAAGACAGCAACTTATGGAGAAACCCTAACCCTTCAGACCCCCCTTTTTGACGACGAAAGAGAAGCATGTGACGACGACACTGGACAAATTGAGAACACACAAGAGACTAATGAGTGTAAAACTTTCAGCGAGAAATTGAGATAGAGGTGAAGACGTTTCCTGCTGCTAATTATGGCTTGTGGAGGAATATCAATCTTGTTGATGGTGGTGGAGTTCGCCTACGTAATTACAATGAGGCATCATCCGGCATCCGAAGCTCGTCGGAAGTTTGCCGAATCTCGATTCGGTCATTTACGCAACAAGGAGGCAAGTCTGGATGAAGTGAGTTAATTATAAGCAGTAGGTTGGTTGAGGGAGCGATAAGATAGGGTTGGACGAAGGCTATCTCTAGACGTACCAAGTCCTGTAGGTAGGCGATGAGGAATTAATCCCACGTGTAGCGCGGCATCTAGGACGGGAACCGACACTGATGGGCCACGAGACCCCTAATATCTCCTGCTTTTATATAAGAATCTCGATTACAGAGATGAGACACGGATACATAGCGAGTAATGCGGTTTGCTGCGGTCGAACTGCTATTCCCCTTAGAGATCGCATCGTCACCTTTGTCCGGATGGTGAAAGCACAGGAGGTATGCTTCTTGCAAGATGGAAACTGGAAGCTAAGAACCTCTCAAATGAACGAATACGCAAAGGCGCACAAGACTCTCGCAATGTGCAGTTCGGATCATGGCGGATGGTCAGTCGGGGGATACTAGCTGCAAGCCGTGCTCTTACAGGTGTGGCCCATCCGAGAAAAGTCGAACAGGGCATCAATTTCATCTTTTTATGTCCACTCGGCTTACATGAAATGTTGAGTTGAAATCGGGCTAGCGAAACTGGAGACTTTGATAGCGCAAATTGTCGTCATCATCAACCCTTGATAGTTGTAGGACAAGACGTTACATCCGCTGGTACCATGGACGGCGGTGTCAAGAACAGTTCCGGCAGAAATGAGCCCTCGCGGTGGGTATCACAACATTTGTCTTGGGTCTCAGGCGTGAAGAGAAGAAAAAGAAAAGACAAATGAATCCTCAATGGTTGCTCCCAAGAGCGAGCTGAGAACACCTGCGGCCCGAAGAATGAAACAGCACGTCAACCCGTGCATTGGCACATTTGGAGAAACGGCCAATTAGTAGCCGTATTGAAGCCATGGCGGGCTCTTGCAGTTCGCATCCATCCCCTTGGGTTCACTAAGAAGCCGAACTCCGACTGGAGGTAGGGGTGTTTCGCTGGGATGTTGAGAGCCACTAATCCCAGATGTAAGTGACCAGGCAACCAGGAGTACCAGAAACATGACCCGAATTATTGTCCTGTCAGGGCTGTTTGGCTGCTCATAAACAGCCTCGCCAAGCCAACTGTAACACATCCCATTCCGACTCGCCGAGTGATCGTCTGACCGGCTTGGGACACTGGAGTAAAGCCAACCTCCTTTTCTGCAGATACGGTGTGCGCATAATCTCCGAGGAATTGTACCGCTTATGCTTCTGTATCCCTCGCCACATTGGTCGAGCACAGTGAATCAAGCTCGTTGGAAAAGAAAAGGCAATGCAGGCGACCAAGGCCCCGGGTTTGGGGGTATTGACGCCTAATTCATATGCCAATCATGCTCATTCCTCGTCCACATTGGACAAGCTTGGCAGGGCCTAACTGAGATCAGACACAAAGGGTCTGAATCTGGACCGATCGTCTGCCTGGGTATCGGTAAGGCATCGGTATGCATCTCTACAGCTGATCAGCGCCATCAATGGACAGTGGCTGTTGTTGTCTTCAGAAGGGCGGTCGATACCATGTAGGAGAGACACCAAAAAGAAATTCGAAGCAGGCATTGCCGTGTACAGTATGTGGAACTAAGAATTCTGATCTTGGGGCGCTATCCGCTGGTGTTTGGTTGTTGTGTCTTGGTCTGATACAATGTCTCAGGCTACTATCACATCCATTTACTGGGTACGGTCAGTAGCTGCCAAGACGAGGAAGGGACAAGCTTACGCCGGTTACGGATTGGATATAGAATTGTGAAAGAACGTTGTTGACCAGCTAGCAAAGAGACACAAGCTTGACTGCTGACGGTGCATATCCGTATGGTGTCTTTTCCCGATGGTCTTGAATCTCTCGTAGCCCGGACCTCGTGGATTGACCTATCACGTCCACGAAATGACGGTTGTTGCCCAAATACTTGATAGTGACGAAGGTGGGATAGAGCTCGGGCTTGAAGATATGCAGGTAGACTGTTTAGTGTAGTTTAAAAAGACCCGTTCGATGAGAAGGCCATAGGGCGTGGTTCACGCCCCCGAGTATAATGTTGAGTATCGTCCAAACAAGGGCTGGGACAAAGTGCCGACTCCCATTCTTGTGGTAATATTATGCCATCTGGCGTCCTTGGAACCTGCGTAGTTCACACATTCTCGAGTGACCAGCATCAAAGTTGAAATGCTGACACTGATACCTCGGTCTCCCTAGATGAATTCTTTGATGGTGGCCCTGCGAAACTTGTGATTTGGGCTTTCATGCTCGCGCAAAAACTACCCCTGGGACAATAGCCATGCAGAGAGGTGAGACTGGGCTATCGTAGCCCCTTTGCCGGACCAATGGCCGAGATAGGTGGAGATGTTCAAAAATCTACCTCTATGTATACCATTTGTGGGTTGGACATCCATGCGGGTTTGTGGGTTGAGTATGTGATGAACTACCGCCGTTACTACCATGCTGCGATGCAACATCAAGCGGAAGTAGTATGTACGAGAATACGCCATCGGGACGGCAATTCATAGGGTCGGTGTCTATAGTACGGAGGTAGTAAGCAGTTGAATGGTCATGTACAACTCCTGTAGTGCTATCCTGGAAAGAGAATGGGGCCTTGATAAGAACGAGTCGGAGTGAGCTTCCATGCGGTCATTGCTTGAGTAAAATTGGGCTCGATCATTGGCGGAAAGATCAGTGACTTTTTTTTTTTTTTCTGGAGTTAGACGACGTGACGTATCTTCAACATTCGGGGGCATCGTCACTTTCTTGTCGGTGCCCCTGGAAGATCAGGCGAGCGTAAACGTTCCCTTGCCAGACTCCCGTTGTCCCGTTGAGAGACGGATTGATGTCAGATAAAGTGAAATTCAAGCGGAGCTGATGAATTGGAGGAAGCGAGCCTCGGATGTCATTCCCATCCATAGTGAACCTATCCAGAGGTACCTCTAGGCGCGGGGAGGTTGGATGAAATGTGATCGAGAGGTCGCCGAAATGGCCTTGTTAGCGATTGCTATCTTGCGCCAGTGGTTGTATTTGCTGTTACTAAGGTACAGTCAATGTAGAGGCAACCTCCACGGCAGGAGCGGAACGGCATCTCCCGTGATGGCAAGTCCGGTGTCGAGAGCGAGGGGAAAGGGTGATGAGTGATGACCAACGCTTTGAGGTTGCCTGGCCAGAGAGGTTCTCACCAGACTCTCGCCTAGGACCTAGTGCAGGAGCTATGAGCCCCGGGTGCTACGCGCTTCCCGCTCCCCGCTTTGAGAACTCTCACCATTTCGTTCCTTCCACTTTGCACAGTTGCAATGTCGGGAGGAGAAGGTTGGATTGCAATTGTCAAGTGGAAGTTCTGGGGAAATCATCACGGAACCGGACGGCAAGTGTTCATCCCATGTCGGGTCGTTGAGGTTCAGTCAGGGTAAGGACCCATCAATACGTCGTTACCACGTTATGCAGTGCTCGTTATGCAGCGCACAAGGTAGCACTGGACAGGGCAAACTAGAGAACGTTTGGTGTTTTATGCAGTAGTGCAAACTCTAGCCCCCACTTGGCCCTTCTCAAATGCAACCCTACCGCTCACTTCACTTTGTCGACTCCCGTCCTCAACTAGGATCAAATTTTGGTTCAACATTGCGCTCACGCATTTCATCCGGATAGACCGGACAAAGGAGGGAAAAACCTTTCAACAAATCTTATACTGGTGCTCCGAGTATCAATATCACGCGTAGCAATTACGAGTGAGTCACTGTTGCCAGCCTTTCTTTCCACGTCAACACCTCAGCGTCTCTCGAAATGGGAGGGGTTGATAGGCAGTACGCGTCTAATTAGAAACAAATTGATGACTGCCGCAAGCTCCATAGTCCCCATATTGTTTTCGTTTCATGTTGGTCCCCATACATTCCATTTCGAGTAGCCCGTGCTAACCTTGCAACAGGGCTGGCCGGTGAGGCGCTCACCTAGGTACGGTAAATCTATGGCACGAGTCCACAAGTACCCTCCTTAGACTTTGAGAGTTGAGACATCCAGGCACACCTACGCTATCTTATCTGGGACGTCCAAGAATAAGATGTCGCGGAAATCAAACGGGCATTGGCATTAGAATCGTCATCAACCTCATGCCGCCTTCTCCCTGGCCATTTCACCTCAGCTGGGCTGGGGACCAAGGGTCAATTTTTGCTTGACTCTAGCATTATGAAAGTCCTTTTCAACGAAACACATCACGTCCGTAATCACCTTCTGAAATATGGCATAAAGGCATTGTTGATATACAGTGCCAGATACCACTCACCCATTAGCTACGAACAAGACCAACATGCTAACTTTGTTGACAGTAGACTGGTACAATTTACTACTGCAGCATTCTGCACAATCATTGAGATGAGGCTCGAGAAATGAAGCGACACCACGAGATGTGACAAGATGACCCGCAAGTGGAAAGACTCACTTCGCAGACATGATTGCATCCAAAACTACAATCCCTCGACGTTGAGCTTACTACCACGAAACTTGTCGCGGCTCCGTCCGGGCATCCAATGCTGGGTCACAGAAAGACCCGCATGCTACACAAGAGGCTCAGGCTACCAACCAATGTTTCCAATCTGCGGCACAGGACAAGAACCACACGTTTTGTGCCACACTGGTACAGGATAAGGCTCTTGGGCTGCCACGAGTCGGCGGACTTGAGCGTATTTCTTTACACAAACACAACTGGGTCTTTCTAGGTGTGTGCCTCGGATTCATCATGTCTGACAGGCAAAAAGCTCCAGGATTCCCCGGACCTCATTCGGAGCAAGTGTGATAAGAATAGGTACGCCTATCAAGTACCTCTACTTATTAGCCGAGCAACCAGATCCTACCGTGGCTTGAGCTTGTCATTGAAGGTTGGAATTGGATATTGCACAAAGGTAATCCGCTTCCATTTTGCTACCTCGTGACCCTCCCGCCCCACAGTCACATCATCAACATGTTGGATTCTTCTCGCTGAAAAGCTTGGTTCGGTTGGATGCAGTTGCATTCACGATAAGCTGTCTTTTTGCGTTTGTCGTTTTCTTTCTGTTCAAAGCAACTGCTTAACCTCAACATCTTGGCACGCTTGCCGGACTTCCACGCGTAACTTTATTTCAAGAGTCGCTGTGGGATTTTAGCGTCAATTCCTCATTTGCAGCACGTTCATTCGCTGTCTGGAATGAGCTAGGAAATTCCCCATTCATAATGGCCCCCTTTCCCCTTACATGCGAGAATCAAGTTCGTCAAAATGACCAGGGCCCCTATTTTCCATCAAAAAAAAAAAAAAGGTTGATCGCGGAATCGGACGATTAACAAGCTAGGGCTGACATTGTTGTGGCCAAGAAGTATAGGTACGTACATCAGAAGGTCTGCGTACGTACCTGTTTTTGTGTCGCACGACGCAAGAGGCAAAGGCACAGGAACAAACTTTCTGTGTCCCAAGACGTCGTGAGACACGATTTTTCATCAGGGCAACACCCTTCAAGTGGGATAGGGGATATGGCATACTCCTTTCAGGCGTCCAGGTCTCAGACAAGATTCCCCTCTCCCGTCTGAGGCTACGGTACGTCCCGTGGTTCGTTGCACATCATCACCTCGCATCGTCTCATACGTCCATCCAAGTGGAAGACATCGCGACCCGGAACCAGTCCCTCAATATCGCCGGAACTCGATGGTCGATGCTACCTGGCTTTCCAAAATTCGTGATCAACCCCAATCGAAATAGTTGATCCCTGGTCTTTCTTGTACATTGCTGTGGTACTATGTACTTGGTCTCCATCCTGCACATCACACCCACGGGCATGATGGTGCCCTTGCTGCCCTGCCGCTCCTTTTTGTACTGAGGAGATGGTCTCCAGGCTGCCCATCCTCGCCCGTCTTGGCCAACATCAAAGGTAACCTTGTCTAAGGTACCCGTACTGGCCAAGAGAGGCTCCTCCGTCGACCTGATCAGTGCCTGTTTACAACATCTTATTTGCTTGCTCACCACGTCCAATACTACCGCCATCACAGACGTCTTCCAAAATTACTTAAGACTGCCTTCCGTCCGCTCTCTAGTTGCTTCTGTCTCCAAGTGAAAGCATCATCATCCCCTTCACACATCCTCTCTTCTACTACATCAGTCTCTGCCACTACTCGGCCTTGTTACTACCATACAGACAGAGCTACTCTTCATTCATATTGCAGCCTCGAGCACCAAAGTCGTCTTCAGACACGTATAAGGCACATCTTCCCATCTTCATTATTCTCCATTAACAACCCGGTATTCACCATGGCCGTCGAGTATCAGCCTCTTGTCAACCACTGCTGCTCTTTCTGTTGCAAGGCAGTTGACTTCGGTACACACGATTATTGCCCCGTGGGCGCCGAGTGTGCTAGCTGCCCATACTAAGACTGGCGTTTTCTATGAGAGAGTGAGGCCTTGAAACATCAGGGCTGTCCCACCAGATTGGGTTGGCTGCATCATGCCACCAGTCCATGCAACTCGTCTTAGTCTGCAGATATTTCCACACCGGTCCCAGATTTCAACTTCCAACGAAAGCTCACCACGGCCGATCCATGGCGTCCTTGCTTGGTTGATCTTGCTTCGTTCCCGTTCAACTTTAACCAGTTCGCGGGTGGAACTCGCTCTTCACAGTCACTCATTGGAGCATGGAAAATGGTCAAACACGGCCTCGAGGCCGTTCGTCCAAACACCTACCTCTATCACGACCATCCTTCTGATACCCACACGCTAACTCCTCACCGGCGATGCATGGCTTCTGGAATACCAAACAAACAAAACATTTCACCCCTCCTTCACTCTCAACTGCCGCCAACAATCAACGGTCGTGCTGCAGAAGCAGGTCTGATCTACAGTACAGCTCTGGCGGGCAGACGACATCTGCATATTAGGTGCATGAAACTCGTGCCTATCTGCGTCCTGCTTGCCTGAAAACGGCCTCGTACTTCTCAGCTCAGGCTTGACGATCGCCAAACGCCAGAGATCTCTTGTTCATGGCTTGGTCTCCTATGGTTGGCGAGATTATCTTCACTACCTTCAAAATTTTCTTTACTCATCTCTTCATGTCTTTTCCGACATGGGGTGTTTATGGGGTTCGCCATCTGCAAAGAGTTGCTTTTCTCTTTGCTCTCAACTCGCGGACAGACAATGGGACAGAGAAGTGGACGAGCCTGCTATCGGGTCGGGGTATAACCCTAGCCACCCCAAAATGGGGCTCAAGGCGTTGTGCTACCACTTATCCGCGACGGGGGTTGTGTTTGGGATTGGGGAGGTGTTTTCGGATGGTCATTTGTCTTTTGTCTTTGGGATGGGTTACCGGTTTGCCTTTTCTTTGCAATCTTCCCTTTCCCTTTTGGTTGTGCATAGCAGAAGCTTCTGTTCTCTTCTTGCTTGGTGTATCTAGGATGGCGGCGCTTTTGGCTTGGGAATACCCGTGCTTGGGAACTTTGGGAAATTGGGAGTTATCGGAATTGGAAAGGTGGACCTTTGAGGGTTTGGTTCAGTTACAATCACTTGCTGTATGGTCTAGTCAATCTAACACTATAACTCGGCATTGTTAAAGTTTCTTGCTTTGTGTTGTTGCTCACAGTGTTCACGGGATAATCTATCTCAGTTCACTCTACCCTGCCTCCCTAATTGTCTACTGTACCCATATACGATCGCAGTAGCGTCGGAACCAAACACCTCGGTCAAGACACGCATACTACGCAAACACGAAGAACATGACGCGGAGAAGAAGGCTAAAGGATAGCAAAAGTCCATGCTGGTTCTATGTTCTTATTTTCCTATATGCGACAATGATACGATACTGCCGTCGTCTAATCATGCTTTTCACACTCGCTTTTAAGTTTTCGTAAGCCCTAAAACAACAGCTTTGTTTGCCTCCCGACCCCCTGACCCCTACATCTACATACAGTTTTCTCGTGCTTGCGTCGCATACGTCAAGAGATTTCTCGGTCACCCATGTCCCCCACCATGTCATTGTTTTTGTAACTCCCCTGGCTTTGCTCGCCCCGGACCCTTTTCCCCGACTGGACTTAAACCCTTACTATCTATCCCCCTTGCTGCTTCCACTTGACGTGCATATTGCCCCGGTAAGTAAAACATGGGTCCATAAAGATGAACGTCCCGGACCGCAACGCTGATCTCCGCGGATGGAGAAGACGGTCAGTAGACGAAAATCTGAGCGAGCGGGCCGAGTGGGTTTCGGTTGACTCTGTGTGTCGGAATGAGGAGGTGCGAGAGAGTGTTGTTATACACCTGCCTCAATACTAGAATTGGTTACTCATTTATACCGAACTTGAATATGGCAAGTATCTCTGATCCAGAACGAACTAGTTAAAAGATACTCTCAAGCAAAGACTAACTTCCGTTCTCACTTCAAAGGCTTGTGTCGCGAAGTTACAGTCTATTGTGTTAAAAGCATAAACGGCTTGAGAGATGCATAACATGCACAAACGTTTGAGGTTCCATGGAAGAAATGGGGAAATAGAAACACAGGGAAGGAGTGACTTGTCTCGAATACTGGAGAAAGTTTTTTTAAATGGGTGGAAAAGAAAAAGAGGAAAGAACGGAGATGTGCAAAGATCTGCCCAAGTGGAAAGTGAAAATGTGTGTATAGCGTGCCTTCCCTCACTTTCCGCAAATATTGTTCCTTCCGGAGGGACAGGCTTAGGTGCAAGGAAGGTAGGTACAAAATACGAACCCACCTAGTCGTAGAGGTACTTCCCGTCCTCCTCCTCGCATGCTCCCTCCCTCTTACCAGTGTCCTCACTTCCTCCCAGTCACTTCTTTCCCTACCACCCATACAAACCGAGAGCAACATGCCCCACGATTCCCCCGCTTTTAATAGACGCAGATATAGACCACTCCGAGCTCAAAATCACACGCTATCATACCTACCGCATAAGTGAATGGCACTACGTACTCGGTTTTGGGTTGTGCCGTGTGTACCGTACCGTCCTGTGTACCATTTATGCCATCCATCCATGTCTCGCTCCGTGCCGTGCCGTTTCTAGGCCGTACAAAGTCAGTGCGGTATGTACCCCGACCTATCGCGTCTCTTTATTGAACCAATGATGTAGGGTACTTAGGTAAAGATATGTATGTCTTGATCTGGCAGGTAGAAAAGAGGTACCGTAGAAATCCGGGTAATACGTTTTGAGGGTTTTTAGAAATCTCTCACATAACCCTCGCTTTTCGTGGCGAATGCCGGGGTTGAGTGTGTAACCCTCAAAACGTATTACCCGAATTTCTACGGCAGATACCTGGCGAGGACAAGTAAGGCTACCTGTGGCCGAACAGCTAGTTGTTGGTCGGTTGTTTGGGAGTGTTTCTTCCCTCTTTGCTTGTTAAATCGGTCGGTATGCGGATGTATAATCCAAGCTGTTTCAACGACCGGCGAGGTTGATCGTCGAAAAAGGTAACATCGAGATGTAGTAACCTTGCTAGTGTGGTAGTCGTTAATACCCATCCATCTTCGGAAGTCTCGTAGTAGGGGAGATATCTAGATAGCTCAGTATGTTACCCACGATGAGCTTTCTAGTCTTGATACCCTTTGAAGTTCTCCTTCAGACGTACCACCACGCGACCGGAGACGACGCCGTGTGGGCTTCTCCTCGCTCGCTCGCTGCCTGGCCTACGGAGGTATCGCCGTTGAACTCCTCATTGGCAAGCAGTTATCTCATACGAAGCGAGTGATCGTGATCGTGATCTTTTCTGGTGGTGGGATGGGCAGGGTAGTCATGAGATTTGGGCGTGTATGGAGGTTGCTAGGCAGCTGGACATTGCTCAGCCCCCGACCGGCCCGAAGATAAACTCGGGGGTATTGTAGACGAACGTTCATGGCCTGGTAGATGTGCTTTAAGTTGAGACACTGCTTCATTTGTGCGGTGGAGTGGATTAGAAATCCGTAAACATGGCTTCGGACGACGTGATATCCGCGAATCTTTTAGTCAGCAAGAGGGATGGGCTCGTGGTGCGACGTTCTGGAATTTCATGATCCATCATCGCTTGGCGAGAAGTGATGGGGACGTGATTCAACGACCCTTATCCACAACTCAACTCAGCCTTTGGCCCGCCGTGTACTTCAGCCAAGGTACATTGTATGCGCCTGGGCGTGGTGATAGTACAGAGGTTGAGGAACGTGACGGTTGAATCCCCTGCTTGTTCTCTTGTAGGATAAGTAAAGGCTGCGCTCGATAATTAGGACAAATATATGTGAATATAGATACAATGAAACATGAGAAGATGGGGTCGTGGAAGACTCGAGCCTATATCCACCCAAAAACATAACGCCGTGCTCCGTGTGTTGTGGTATCTCCAAAATCCTGGCAATAATTTAGTTTGGTCGTGGTCAAAACTGGAATGAGAAAGGGAATGGAAAGGCAACTTTAACCCGCTCATAGTCCTTCTTTTTCCACGCTCCCTTTTCGCTTTCCCACAGCCCCGTCATCCCATTGATCATGAAACATGCGAATCGTACGAAATCCCATGTATAATGCGCAGGACAACGCGAATTCGCAATCTCAATCTCACCCGACGCACATGGCGCTTCCAGTTCGGGTAATTCGTTGCGGGCCACCATCTCTTATCCGCCCTATCTCCGTCACCAGTAAGAGAGCACACAACGGCGCAGGCCCCGACTGCCATTCGCCAATAGGCAATGGGCTAGCCTTGCGAGATCTTCATCCCTCCTATCAAAGAGCAGGATGCAGGATCCGAAACGCAATTATGGCCTGATGTCTTGCCCGTCTCCATGTGTGTCGCACTCGCACTCCACCTCCCTAAACCGTCCAGGAGTTCGATATGCGTCCTCGGTTGCAGGCGCGGGATAGGGAAGGTTCATGTTTTCGCAGTTGCGAAATGATTTCTGCTAGCAAGCAACAAAGTGCGATTGCTGTTCGTATATCTCGTGGAGAGAGCCTTTTCAGTACAGACTGCGGAAAACAGCAGCAATTGACCCCTTGTCGTACTTGACGTATTTGCCCTTTCCTTTATCGATCTCATGATAACGGTCCCAGAATCGATTGTACAACGGCTCGAGCATGTGCTGGACGTCCTGTGCAAGCATCTGGCGGACCTCCTTCTCCATGGCGAACTGCTTATGGCGGGCGACCATTTCCTCGAAGCCGGAATTGAAGGCCGTGAACATGCCCTTGATTTTCTCCTTGTCCTTGGAGCTGAGACCCTTCATGATGGAGGCCGAGCTTACCATACCCTGACCGGAGGTCGGGCGCGCAGTTCGATTGGTGTGGACCGTATCAAACAGATGGATACTGATTTCCTTGCAGGTCTCGGTATAGAGAGCGGTGGCCTTCTTCCTCCATACATCTAGCACTTGCATGCGAGACTGAAGAAGGGTGACCAAGCCAGACTCATTGATCATACGCTCAATGATTGTGACATTGTTGGCCAGGAATACGCCGATGACTGCCTTCTTCTGTTGCAATAGGACACGGGCGCGGAGATCCAAGGAAGCAAGGAGGGTCTCGATAGTGTCGGCACAGTAGTGGGCGAAAATCTCTTGCCCGTCCGCACCGACATCGAACGATGCGAGGCTGGGAATGGTATCGGTAGCCCCTCCTTTGGAGGCAGCGGCCGACTTCCAGCCACCGTCGCCGATGGAAATCATGATGCTGGAAATGGGTCGCAAAAAGTCAACCATGGACTGCAACCGCTGCATGGTTTGCGCTGCGACTTGCGTGGGAGCGCCGTCCGCGGGCAGTGACTGTAGGCCGTTGACTTGGCGCTTTGTCTCCTCGAGTAAATCGACAAGTGATGACTTGGCCGTTTCTCGGATAGGCTTGAGGGCCGCAGCAAGAGCGCTCTTCAGCTCGCCCGTCCGGCTCTCCAGGTTATTGGACAGACCGGAAATGATTTCGACGATTTCGTATGCGAGGTAGCAGTCTGTGGTGATGTGTGACTTGATGTGGCTGTTCAGTTCCCGTAGTGTTCTGCCCAGCTCTACCAGGGCCGGTTGACATGTCGCCTGGAAGACGGGGCCCCAGTCTTCCCTCATGAAGATGCTGCAGATGTTGTCGTATTCGGCTAGGAAAAGACCCTCCATGGCCTGCGCATAGGTTCCCATGCCGTTTGTCCCCGCCCTGTACACTGCCTCTAGAGTCTTTTTCTTGGCCGTGTTGGTGCTTGCTGTGGCCAGGTTGCCCAAGGTCGATAGTAGGTACTGAGACCGGACTTCGGCATAGATCTTGATAACAGGCGATTCCTGCGAGCTTCCTGCTCCTGTGTTTTGTTGGTGTACCCCGGTAAGGTACGAGTTCATGAGACCTAGCCTGGTGATCTTTTCCTGGGAGAGCACCGGGAAGGGCATGTTCTTGGTGAGATAGTGTAGCGGTTCGATGGCTCGAGGAGTTTCGCTCCGTAGAAGTTTGTCGAATGAACTTTCGAGTTGTGAGTTGCCCGTCTTGACTAGGCGCTGGAGGTCGGCGACAGTTTGTTGTGTTGATCGGAGATTCGAGGCCTTCATGTCGTTCAAAGCCTTATTCAGCCGCTTGATGGAGGCAAGATAGTTGGAGAGGCCGGCCTTTTCAGGGCCCATGCGGATAATCTGTTCTTCGTCATTCTTGCTGTCGGCAGGTGATCGTAGTTTCTCAATAGCGGCAATCACGGCGTCGATGTCTGTACACGGTGATGATCAGTTAGCCTGAATCGCTGACGAACAAGACATGGAGATATAGGGCCGGGTGACTTGCTATTGCCCAGAACCTGAAGCTTCTTGGTCTCGCCACTGAGAGGCCCGGCTACATCTCGGACACTTTTTCCAGTGGCATCCAGCCTTCCCAAACAGGCCTGAATCTTCTTTGTGAGCTGCGATGTCTTTTCGAGGCGCGAGTTCAAGACGTCGACTTCTGCCCTGGCTTCCTCGTCGGCAGCGAGGCGGCCATTGATGAGGCCGACAGCCATGGTTGCAATGGTGTGACGCGATCCGGACCAAGCTAGACGCGTTACGCGCTTCGATCGACGGTATGTGGTACTGAGTTCGGAGGTCGATAGCGGACTCGAACACGGAGATGACGGGATGGATGGACAGCGGAAGTCGGAAGGGAAATCGGGAGTAGTCCGTCGATGTGGCAGCACGGCCGGGGCCCGGTAGGTCATCGTCAGGCCACAGCCCCAGGCCTTCGACGCCCAGTTAGGTGGCCCCTGGTCCCCCCTAAACGCTAGGCGCGAGCCGCTCGCTAATTGCGCTAGCGGAGGGGGCCCGGACCACCTCCAAGTCCACCAAAGACGTCAGGTTGCGCCAGGATTCCGGGGCGGGCAAGCGAGACCCGCCAATCCGCCCCGCTTTCCCCGTGAACGCGGGGCCTGTGCCCGAAACTGCAGGAGCGCCCCACTTTCTCGCAGCAGCTCCAGGCTTCCGTGTCGCTCATTGCACGATACGGGGTTTTTCCCGAATCCCGAAAAGCTGAAGTCACTTGTCTTTCCCCCATCCTTCCAACCTTCCAGCCATCCAGAACGACGAGACGCATTGTCAGATCTGAAAACCTCATGCAACTGTTCCAATCTCCGTTTTCTCTGATCCACTCTCAGCCTCACCGAACGACCTTGTTTCAACGGCAATTCGGTCAATAATCCTCACCAGACAGCCTCTGATGTGACGTATTCACACCCGGACATTACCAAGTTTTCGACTATCATCACAGACTCTACGCTGTACCCTGCGCAAGATCACGGGTCGTCATCGGATTCGAGTTCAAGATATCGCAGCTACCTCGCTTTTCTACCCTAGAGTTGTTATCCGCCTGGATAGGAGGAAAGTCATTACCCTCCTGCTCTCAGCGGGGAAAATGTGCAAAAAAAACCAAGATCAGCAAACGCCTTTACCAAGCCATGCCCGTCAAGTTCCCAAATGCTCCCAAGAAGATTTCCAATTTGCCTATATGACACCACAGACGGAAAACACGACATCAAAAAACATCATTAAGTCCTGTTCTTTGCCGCGAAGTAGTCTGACACGAGCCGCCCTACTGTTGCCGCGATCCACTCGACGTCTTCGCGCGAGACATTGAAGGCTGGCGAGATGATAATGTGGTCGCCAGTATATCCGTCAACGGACCCTCCACCCGGATACACGTTGATGCCGTACTTGTCGGTTAGTCCCAATTCACAAACATCCATGCAAACGTGGTCTTCAGATGGGAAGGGGGCCATCGTCTCTTTGTCCGCCACAAACTCGATGCCCCAGAAGAGACCTCGACCGCGGATATTACCGACATTCGGATGGCTTGCAAGTAGCTCAAACAGCCTTGTTGAGAGAAGATCGCCCATTGCCCGAACGTTGCTCAGAAGGTTCTCCTCTCGAATGATGCGCTGCACCTCCAGAGCTGCGGCACACCCAGCAGGATGACCCTGGTATGTGTGCCCATGGACAAAGACGCTATTGGTTTCAGTTAGCACTTTGTCACTATTCGGCTGCTCATGGGATAACTTACGAAGTGCCTCTTTCAAGTGCGTTGACCACGCGGTGGCCAGCAAGGAGGCCAGCTACGGGTTGGTAGCCGCCACCTAGAGCTTTTCCGATGGTCTGGATATCTGGAACAATGCCCTCTTGCTCCCATGCGTGCAGAGTGCCGCTCCTTCCCATACCGCACATCACCTCGTCTAGGATCAAAAGTGCGCCATACTTATCACACACTTCCCTTACAGCTTTGAAGTAACCCTTAACCGCAGGCACACACCCGAGGGCCTGAAAAGCTAGGAATCAGCATTGCACACGCCAAACAATCAAGACTTGGGGGCGACTTACGGCTCCGACAATTGGCTCAGCGACAAAAGCGCAAACGTTCGCTGGTCCTACTCGCTGAAACTCCTCATCGAGCTCCTTGGCCAACCTCTCCACGTATTTCTCGTCCGACTCGCATGGGGCTTTGCCGCGGAAAGCGTTGCAAGGCGATACTCTCGAGACATTCTTTGTCAAGAGTGGCTCAAACTTAGCACGCCGAACCTCATGGCCTCCAACGGCTAGTGCACCAAGAGTGATGCCATGGTATGATTGTCTCCGAGAAATGAACAGAGTCCGTTGAGGCTCGTCAATCTCAAGAAAGTACTGCCTAGCAAGCTTCACAGCCGCCTCCATTGCCTCAGAGCCTAGGGCGTGTTAGCTGCTGTTGGAGCAAGATTGAGACATGATCGCCTTACCTGAGTTGACAATATATGCACGCGCCATAGCCCCATTGGTCGATTGGACTAGATCGCGGCATAGTTCCTCCTGTACCCTGGTGGTGTAGAAGATAGTCGCACAGTACGGTGCGGCAAGCACCTGATTTGTGACAGCTTGAGCAACTCTCTGATTGCCCCAACCAAGACAACCGACCGCAGCACCTCCCGAAGCATCAAAGATCTTGCGGCCGTTTTCAAGGACCAGAAAGTTCCCTTCAGCCCTTGTCATGTTCAAGAATTTCGTATCCAGATGCCTATGAAGAACCGCCGAGTCTTTGGAGGACGCCGTGGCATCTACGGCGCCCATTGTTGAATCGAGCTTGATCAGTACCATGTCGAAGTGTGCAAATTATGAGCTTGACTTGGACCTTGAAGAGAGGGTGAAGCTGTAAAGGATGGAGTGTCTGTGTCGACAAATGGTGGTTGATACAAAGAGAAAACCGAACTGCTCAAAGGAGGACGCTCGCTTTATCTATATATACCCTTAGGTGCTGCCGAGGGTTGTGCTCGCACACCGGTCGATTGAACAGCATGGACCGGCGAGGCCCAGTCGAGCCCAGCATATCGACAACAAGCACCCACTGCATAACGGGCCCAGATATCGGATGGCTCGCGTGAACTGCCGGATACAGCAGTGCTATTCTCGGTGCGAGCGTTTGCTGCTTGATACCGGACTGCATTCTCGACCAAGCCTGAACTATGTGGATCAGCGGGTTCTAGCATGATTCGTGGACTTTACTGCGGCACCCCCGGCTAGTCCCCCGTCATCCAGCGTACCAAAGTGTGCTAAAGTACGGCGTATGTAAGTGTTTTCTCGTGACAAACGAGGGTTTGGGCAGACATGAGGTGCATAGAGAGGTGTGTTTGAGCCAGCATTGGTCAATCTGGTGCGCCTATACCTAACCTTCAAGCCGTGCCAAAGCTGTGTGAGGACAAGTATCCTGCCTGTTTGCCAATGGCATCACCTGCCCGGACGAGGTGTATACACTCTTTGAAGGGTATAACCCGCGAGTTATACTTGTACCACGTGGAACAGCCGGGCTGCGGTTTGCCGCCTTCAACAAGTTCGAGTTGTTGTTGTGGTTGTGTAACAGAAGCTTCATTACTGTTTGTATCAACTAACTATGGCAGAGGTACCCTATCGTGCCTATCATGGAGAAAACCTACCCTGGAAACCCTATCGGCATTGATGAATGAGGGGTAGTGGCCAACAAACTCGCCTCGGCGTCCCGATCTCGGCCAAAGGTTCCGCGCGAAGTCCATCCCGAAAACGAGTAAGACCATTCTCTTTGTCTCACACAACCTCTGCATTATCTGGACACAACTGCAACTGTGGACGGCCAAACTTTTACAACACTTCCTCAACAAGGAGTCAGTCTCGGTTGAAGACGGTGTCTTCTAAGATTGCCACACGTTCCCGCTTCCGGAACTATTCAATAACGTGGTTTGCCGCTCACCCGGGTTTCTCTCAGCCCAGTCAATGTTTTACCTGATGTCAATTGGATGAACTTGACGTTTTCGGTTGCCCTGTTCGGGCCCGGACGGTTGGCACGGACCATCGGCAAGCCCATCTCTCGCCGTTGCCGATGCATATCTTTACCAACGGCGCCGGCCGAGCGTCTCCATAGTAACTACCTACGACCTGTGATACTACACACAACTATTACTCTATATCGTCTCCTTTACCCTTCAAGGTTGCCACCCAGACCGACCGACACATGCTTCTTGTATGCTGACCCAAATTTGAGTTTACAGATAGCAATAAAGTGCACCTGTCTAGCGCTGACATTGCCATCCCATGTGCTACGGTTGCACCGCAAAATCACTACATTGGCCAATATCCTCGTTGATATAAATCAAGAAACCGTGGAAGTAGTGATTATTGATCAAGTCCCAATGAGACGGGGCTTGCCGGGATTAGTTGCGATTAAAAGCTCGAATACATCCAAGCTCCAACAATAGCGTTGTTGTCGTGGACTGTACCTTGCATCAGACATGCGGGACAGCTGCCTTTCCTTTCGAAGTACCTCTTTTGTGCGACGAGGCCGCAAACTTGGTGGTGTGACCAGCATTGCCGATGCCACGGTTACGTGCCTAGGTTGTCGTTCGTCGGATGTGTATTTGAAGCCATCTACACCCACACCATTGTGTAACGAGGCCGCCGAATATCATAGGACACTAGGTGCCGGATCGTGGTTTGTCTTACTTCAGCCTCCCCGTCTAACCTTTCACGATACCAACACATGCAAATGAAACACTGGGCTTGATTTCCAAGGCTTACGGATAATCCTCCACCGAAGATCCCTCGTCACTCTTCGCAAGACTCGCGATACCTCCTGATTCTGTCCTGGTGCATGCTCCAGATGGCAGCCCCGAGTATACCAGAAGACCCCTTGCCTTGAGACGAATTTTCAGGGGTAATCAATATTGACGTCTTGGCTTTTAGGAACTTCATGATCAGGTCAAGAGCACTGTTGGGTCAAGTGTGTGAATCCTTGCTGATCACATAAACCAACACAGCATAGAGTCACCCCAAAGGAGCAGAACTATCGATTTTCAACGGGCTCTGAGGGTTGCGCGGGTGATAGTCATCCCGTGCATCTCTTAGGACGGCAACCTGCCCATCGAGACGAGATAACCCGTCGCTTACCGCTCCTGCTCACCACGGCCCTTCGGCATGAGACGAGGATTTCGAGTCGGACCTATTCCCGGTTCAACATACGGTCACATCCACACCATGCCGGGAAGCAACCGATGAGCATCCGACTGTACGATTGGAGGACCGGCCGGACTGGTGGAAGTCCATCCCGCGTCGCATGAGATAATATGAGACCCTTTCCCACTTTCGGCGGCAGTCACAGCACATTACTGTAACGAACCGCAACATTCCGATAAACGTTCCAGCCCACCGGGAACCAATTATTGTCCCTGGATGGCGGAGTTGTACAACACCGACCTCGACAGCACGCTTCGCTCAAACCAAGGATGATTTTCGTCTTGAGCCTGGAGGAAATCGTACGAGTGGTATAACCGGGGATGAAAGGACGACATATCATGCTCATGGCGAGCAGCATGAAGTTGATGACGCCGACTTACGATGACCATCCTGGGAAACGGCCAACGACGGCTCAAGCGAGCAACATGATAATTCACAACATACACTAAACGTATCGCAGTGGAAGCCCCATGGGGACAGGCTTTATTCCATCACGAAAACCACGGGCTAAATAATGGAGCCGAAGGACGCGCTCACCCGTGCAGGCTTTGAGCGGAACTTCACAGATTCATGCCACGAGAAGGACGGATGTCGGGCAATATGGGCCGGCTAGAAGGATTCTCTACCGGACCGGTGAAAATTGGCTGAGCATGTGAAAGACGTACTCGGGTGGTATCAAATATGGGAGGCCCCAAACAGAATGAGCCGAACTCGAGGCGAGACCCTCTACCTCGAGCAAGTTGGGAGTTTCTGAGTATTCTTCACAGGCTTACACGGGGCCACTCCGCGCTCATTATGCCCCCATTAACCCTCTTTTCACAAAGTCTACCGTGGATTGTGACGGAGATTACCAAAGCACACTTAACTATACCCAGGCTTTAATGCATGATTTTACTTTTACTTAAGGGAGGCCAGGTTCCACATAGGCCGTCGCTGCCCAAAGCGAGACCCAACAGACGCTGTCCCATGGTTATTACCATCACACATCAGAAGCACAGAGAGTGAGCTTATTTTTAAAAGGCTGGGTATACGAGTCTGGTCGTGGTACATACCCTGTGTTATCAACACTCCTAACATTGGTTCATGTTGACCCACCTTCTTAGTGTCATGCTATCTTCTTCATTCCGGAGCAACAGAACGTTAATGTGTTTGGTGGTTTAGTTAGATAGGATTAGGGGGCGTGCGGACCACTTATAAACTTATAAATGTTGCTCCGTTAAGTAATAAAGGAGTGACGAAGTTAAGAACGGTAAAAGATGAAAAGTAGAAGCCTCAAATCAGGATAGCCTGCCTTGAATACATGACATTTATAGTAGTTGGTTAATTGATGACAATTGCAAACCTGCAAACCAGGTGAAGTCTTCCAAAGAGATGGATGACGGTGTAAGTAGTAAGAAAGTGTAAGATACACTATCAGCTACGTGAATGGATTGTAAATACGGTATCAGGTACAACCCCGCTCGTATCAATTAAGCCCCCTGTCCGAAGCAAGGGGCTTTAGCGCGACTCGCGTGTCGTCGACGCGTTTTCCACTTGAGTTTTGTCACTTTTCCCGTGGCGGCTCCGCAGGCGTCCCAAACAAAACATCTCGACAACTTCCCCTCCAACACCCATTTTTGGACGAACAAGAACGGAGGCCACGACGAACAAAACCCATACTCCGCGTCCGGCATCTTTCTTGTTGCTTTTGTTTTCCCGTCTGTGACGCTGGCTTGAAAAAGTTGTGCTTTTGTTGCTTGATAATACATTCTCAAGATGGATTACAATGCCCTCCGCGACGAGGCCGTACGCGATCGCGTGCGCCAGGCCCAAGAGTTCCTCGATCCTCGTATGTTTTGAAGCTTGATGCTGAACCATAGCTTCTCTTTAATCACCGCAGCATTGGAACAAAACTAACCGGCAAAACTTCCTCCAGATGACCAGCACCAGCGAAGCTACAGGCCAGACATTGTGTTGATGCTCCAGAAGAACCAGAGGAGACTCGTCGTCAACATCGATCATGTCCGCGATCACAGCTCTGAGATGGCCGAGGGCCTCCTGACCGACCCCTTCAACTGGACCCTCGCCTTCAACCATGCGCTCAAGACCATCGTCAGCACCGTCCCACAGGCACGCCCCGACCAAATAGACCCCGACGTCTTGTACTATTGTGCTTGGGCTGGAAGCTTTGGTCTACACGCCTGCAATCCCAGGACACTGTCCTCCCAACACCTCAACAGCATGGTATCGATCGAGGGCATCGTAACGAGGACGTCCCTGATCCGCCCCAAGGTTGTCAAGAGTGTACATTACAGCGAAGCCAAGAAGACATTCCACTACCGCGAGTACCGCGACCAGACTATGACGAACGGCATCGTCACCAACAGCGTCTACCCGCGCGAAGACGACGAGGGCAACCCGCTCGAGACCGAATATGGCTTTTCGACCTACCGCGATCACCAGACTATTTCCATCCAAGAAATGCCGGAAAGGGCACCTGCTGGTCAGCTGCCCAGAGGCGTCGATGTCATTCTCGATGACGACCTAGTAGACCGTGTCAAGCCTGGCGACCGTATCCAGCTTGTCGGTATCTTCCGGACGTTGGGTAACAGGAACACAAACCACAATAGCGCTCTGTTCAAGACGGTCATCTTGGCCAACAACATCGTGCTGCTTTCCTCTAAATCAGGTGGCGGCGTGGCTACGGCTACCATTACCGATACCGATATTCGCAACATCAACAAGATCGCCAAGAAGCCCAAGGTTTTCGAGCTGCTTTCGCAATCGCTGGCTCCCAGTATCTATGGACATGATTACATCAAGAAGGCTATCCTGCTCATGCTGCTGGGCGGGATGGAGAAGAACCTGGAGAACGGTACACATTTGAGAGGTGACATCAACATCCTCATGGTTGGTGATCCTTCCACGGCCAAGTCGCAGCTCCTTCGTTTCGTCCTCAACACTGCTCCACTGGCCATTGCCACGACTGGTCGTGGTTCTTCCGGTGTCGGTTTGACGGCTGCTGTCACGTCCGATAAGGAGACCGGTGAGCGACGTCTGGAGGCTGGTGCCATGGTCATGGCTGATCGTGGTGTCGTCTGTATCGACGAGTTCGACAAGATGTCCGACATTGATCGTGTTGCCATTCACGAAGTCATGGAACAGCAGACGGTCACCATTGCTAAGGCTGGTATTCACACCTCTCTCAACGCCCGTTGCAGTGTCATCGCCGCGGCCAACCCCATTTTCGGACAGTATGACACGCATAAGGACCCTCACAAGAACATCGCCTTGCCCGATTCGCTCCTGTCTCGTTTCGATCTTCTCTTTGTCGTCACCGACGACATCGAGGACACCCGTGACAGACAGGTATCCGAGCACGTTCTCCGCATGCACCGCTACCGCCAGCCCGGCACCGAGGAGGGCGCCCCCGTCCGCGAAAACGCCGGCCAGGCCCTCAACGTCGCGCTCAACGGGCAAGCCGAGTCTCAAAAGCCCACCGAAATGTGGGAGAAGTACGACGCCATGCTGCATGCCGGCATCAAGGTGCCCAGCGGCCGCGGCTCCGCCAACAAGAAGCCCGAGATCCTCAGCATCCCCTTCATGAAGAAGTACATCCAGTACGCCAAGACACGCATCAAGCCCGTGCTGACGCAAGAGGCTTCCGACCGCATCGCCGAGATCTACGTCGGCCTCCGCAACGACGACATGGAGGGTAACCAGCGCAAGACCTCTCCCATGACCGTCCGTACGCTCGAAACCCTCATCCGTCTCGCCACCGCCCACGCCAAGGCTCGCCTCTCCAACCGCGTTGAGGAGCGTGACGCCGCGGCCGCCGAGTCCATCCTCCGCTTCGCCCTCTTCAAGGAAGTCGTCCAGGACGAGTCTCGCAAGAAGCGCAGAAAGACCCGTCCCGCCGACGGCGAAGATGGCATGTCCTCTGACTCCTCGGACGACTCCGATGACGAAGACGGCGACGTCGCCACCCAGACCACCACCTCCGCTGCTCGTTCCAGCGCAGCCAGGGCATCTCGCGCCTCCCAGCGCGCTTCTCAACGCGCGGCCGCAAACCGACGTACTCCCGGCGCCAGCAACGCCAATGGCACTTCCACTTCTACTTCATCTGCCAACGCCAACGGCACCCCCGACGAAGAAGAACAAGAAGAAGAAAACATATACGACGCAACCCCCCGCCGCTCACGCTCAACAAGATCCGGCGGCGCTGCCTCAGGGTCAGCATCACAACCCTCCTTCGCCTCCTCCCTTCCCGCATCCCAGTTGCGGTCTACCCGCTCTCAGCGCTCTTCTCGTCGCACCGCTACCGCTGACGAAGATGACGAGGACGAAGAGGAGGAACTTGCTTCCGGCGCCGCTAACTTGAACGTCGAAGACGAAGACGAAGACATGGAAGAAGCCGCAGACGCCCCTGAAGAAGAGGAAGACGATGAGGAACCAGCGCCAATAAGCGAACATCGCTTGGACGTGTTCCGTCGTGCTCTCGGTCCTTTGTTGAACTCGGGATTGTTCGAGGACGATGCGGCGGATGTTGATGAGCTGATTAAGGCTGTGAATACGAAGATCCCTGGTGGTAGGAGGGGTGGTGAGCAGAAGTTTGAGAAGGAGGAGGCGTTGCAGGCGCTAAGGGAGATGACGGAGAGGAATCAGTTGATGTGAGTAACCCTGACCCTGGAATGAGTAGCGATGAAGTGATGCTAACAACTTTGATAATAGGTATACCGATGGCCAGTTGGTCTACAAGATCTAGTCTGATGGGCTGGATTGTGGAGTTAGATATCAGTTGATGATGTTTAGGATATTGGTAAGACCTATGATCTTGATCATAGATTTGGACGAGAAAAGTATTGTGGTGGATAGGCATGGTTTATACAGAGTTTCATGTCATAAACAGCCAGGTGTTATCATGGAAAAGAGGTGTTTGGCGTTTTTCAGTTACCATCGGAATATCATGCGGAGATACTCAATATTTGATCAGCACATATCTTTATTAAGACTGAAGCTGATTTACATGTGTCTGAACATGCCATCTATTGATATTCAACTTGAAGCATGCTATTATTTAGGATGGGAGAATATGTAACCACAACGCTCGCGATCAGAACCAAACGCCACCCTGCATCATCAACCTATCATCCCCCTTTCCCCAACAATCTCGACCAAGCAGTCATGATACACGGTTTAACCGCAGTGAGAGACAATCTCACTGATAAGCTCCTTCTTCTCGGGGTCGTAGTATGAGCAGATCTGGCTGGGAAGAGGAAGCTCCTTGGAGTCGTCGTTCTCGTCCACAACCATGATGTTGACGTTATCCGTCTTGCTCTGGAACACCCTTGTCGAGATGCTCTCCTTGCTGAGCCAGATGGTGGCTTGCTCGACCTGATCCAAGAGCACGGTGGGAATCGTCTCGTTGACCTGGAGCTGGAAGTTCTTGGACCTGACAACGTCGACGGTAGAGACAAGGGTGTCGACAATGAGCGAGACCTTATCGCAGTTGTCGATGTTGACCGCGTTGGCCTTGCCCTTGACGACAATCACCACACCGTTACACCTGCTGATGAGGATGGACTGGGAAATGGAGGCCTCGATCTCGACGTTGCCGGCGGCAGCATCATAGTTTTCCTGAAGAGCTGTTAGTACCACAATCACCGAAACCATCTGTTAGAGGAACGTACAATGATCCACTTGTTGCCCTCGAGCGCCTTCTTTGCAGGCTTCTTCGAGCGCATGCTCTCGGGCTTGGGGGGCCTGGTTCCAGGGGGCGCAGGACTCTTGGACCTTGTCACTGGTCCATCGGGAACGGTTGATCCTGCCCTGAGGGAAGGGTTCTTGTGTGTCATCTGCGACTTGTCCACCTTCTTGAGGCCCTTTGTAACGGCCTCGCCCTTGTTGAGCTCAGACATAACAGAGCTGAAGCCACCAGCCGGGGACGGTTCCGCCTTCTGCTCGTTGATCTTGAGCACCGGAGGAGGTCCAGGGGGAGGAGGCGGGGGAGGAGCACCTCCGGATGGGGCTGGAGGCGCTGGTGGTGCGGCAGGGGTAGAAGCGCCGGAGGCAAGGCTCTGGACAACCTCCTTGTAGGGCTTGCCGTTGGGGTTCCATACAATGCCATTGTTGTAGAACTCCTTAGTATAATCCGACAAATCCTTGAAGATCTGGTAGAAGGTCTTCACCCATTCGGTATGCTGAGGATCCGTGTTCCTGTTCGCCTGCATGACTCTGTTGCCCAGGTACTCGGCGGATGCCAGGCTTTCATCGATAACCTTGTGAGGTCTGGACTGAACAGTGATCCATGCGAGAAGCATGATGCCGTCGGCCACCATACCGAGGTGGTTAAAGAAAGGAGAACCGCGGTTCTTGTCCTTGATTTCCTGAGTGGCCTGGATGGCATCGCTGATGGGCTTGATAGCCTCCTGGAAGTCGGGCGAAGTCATTTCGAGCTTTTTAGACTGGGAAGCGGCGTAGAGGAACTTGCGCGTCTCTACAAAGCCCTTGAGGACGCACGCAGCCTATTTAAAACCGTCAGCTTTCGTTCCCGGGTGAAGATTGGTTTTCAAAGGGCACTTTGTAAGTACCTGCTCAGCAACCAAACCACCAATAACGTTACTGGTCTTGACATATTTCTGAAGGGTCTGGCTCATGAACTCGTCGAACCTCTCGACTGACTCGGGAACTGGTGGTGCGGGCGCCGCAGCAGGAGCAGGAGGAGACACGGCAGTGGACGCAGGAGCGGGAGCAGGGGGAGCAGGCTCAAGGCTGGTCTGGGAGCCGATAGGGGGAATGGTGGACGAAGCCATATCCTCGAGACGGAGGGTGGCCGCCTCAAGTCTGCGCAAGTACTTAGTAACTTCCTTTGACAACTAATAACTCGGCGTCTTTTTCGATTCGCGCCGTTCGTCCTGGCGCATTCGCTGCTCAGGGATAGGTCCACCCTCGTCGTAGCCGTACAATGGCTCCCATGGAATCGACATGGCTAACGATGCGCCAGAATAACGACGGACAGTCAAGTGTTGTAGATGGTTGAGACTGTCGGGTGGGTTGTCGCGATTTCAATTTGGGATAAAGAGAGTTGAAGCGTACCTCTTGATCAAGGTGACCAAGTTGTGCATGTTGTTGGTCGCCATTGTGGTTAGAATGGTCCCTTTGGCGGGATTTTGGAGACGTGGAGTTCGGATTCGATTAATAGGAAAGGTTGGAAGGAGCAAGCTGGACTCTCTTCTTATTACAACTGAACTGTTGTGCCAACTTGCGGTATTAGCGATCCTGTTTCGACGTGAAGAGAGAGTGGGCAAGCCCGGATGCCTCCGGTGGAAGAGAACTGGAGTAACAGACGGGAGTATCGCCCCAAGACTATGGGTGGGAAACATTCACCTTTTGCGCTGTGACGTATAATCAGGAAAACACAAAATATCGCTGAACTAAGGAAGGGGAAGAAAAGGGTCCCGAAATTGGAGAGGGGAAAGAGGAAGAGGTCGGGGAAGGTGTAG
The DNA here is from genome assembly GCA_033439795.1 of Sordaria brevicollis. NCBI lineage: Eukaryota > Fungi > Ascomycota > Sordariomycetes > Sordariales > Sordariaceae > Sordaria > Sordaria brevicollis. The sequence goes on from JAUTDP010000006.1 coordinate 1,674,549, forward strand.
TTGAAGATCTACCGGGCTGGAACATGGCCGGGGATGTCTGGAGGTTGACAGGCTGACAAGCTGACGAGACGGCCTCGATTGGAACCCCTCGTCACACAGTCCATCCCCCTGGCGTCCCTGCCCCTGGCGCCTGCCATGCTTGTAGCTGCCCGGCGGCCACACCTTCTGTAGACGCACGTTGATGAGCTGCTAGCCTGCTTCCCCACGATCAAGCCTCATAGTGGGGTCATAGTGGGTCGTCTCATCCAATCTCTAAAATTACGCGTTTCGGGCAACCCTCCAAGAACACCTTGCTGGCCACTCTCACGACTCTTCAGCGCACGGTCACTAACAAGCACTATCCAAGTTCGATATATGAATAGATTGAGGTAACCATCCCACCAGACATCAAATCAAGACGTCTTGACTGTTACTTCAAGTGGACTACCAGCACGGGTTTCATCCTTCAGAATCTCGATAGCTTTTCACCTTTGGATAGACATTAGGGACAGTAAGTTTGTTGCCTGAAGACTGACGTAGGTCTCTACGCAAGCCGTCGTTCAAGGTATAGAAAGTCCATATAGCAGGATCAAGCAGATAAACCCAGCCATTTTCTCCATCCATATGTCAATGGTGTTTGATGAATCTACCCCAGATAGGCTATTCATCTAATAAGATGTCGAGTTATCAAGATATCAGCCTCATCGTAGGTAGGTTCTGCCGCCTGATGGTCGGGCAGGAACAGGTAGCAGACTTGCAAGAGTCTAGCAGCACCTCTAGCCACCAGTAGCCACATCACTCACTTTCTCCTGTTCATCTTTCTATCTTAATCCCTACCATCGGTGTCTCAGTCCCACATCCCGTCTTGGTGTCACTTGCTTTAAACCAACTTCTAACTCACACATCACTGGCCTGTTCTTCTGCTGGGCTGACTTTCAAATATTACCTCCACGGCTACTCACCGTCAGTTTATTATTTCCCGATCACCACATAGAGAAGGATGGCAGACAACGACAACCCGGAAATGCCCGGTCAAGACACAAACGGTGTTGACAGAGCTTCCGATGATAGCTCAGAATGGCAAGATATCAACGACACACCTCCTTCAACTTCCATAGACTTTGTCACTCTTGGCATGTTCATCATTGGTAAGTCTTCAACCCAACCCAATACCCACGGCCAGGCACCACCAGCTAACCCGACCCGCCAGATGAAATCGAATACCCCCCACCCCGTCCACCATCCACCAACGTCCTCGGAGGCGCCGGCACTTACTCCGCCCTCGGCGCCCGCCTCTTCTCACCGGCCCCGGACCTCTCCCGGACCGTAGGCTGGATCGTCGACCAAGGCTCCGATTTCCCCAGTGCCATCACCGACCTCATCAACGGCTGGTCCACCTCGGCCGTATTCCGGCACGACCCTTCCCGGCTGACCACCAGGGGGTGGAACGGCTACGTCGACTCGTCCGAGCGGCGCGAGTTCAAGTACACCACGCCCAAGAAGCGGCTAACGGCCGCCGACCTTTCCGGAACTCCCCTCTTGAAAGCAAAAGCGGTGCACATGGTTTGCAGTCCCAACCGGTGCAGAGAGTTGGTAGAAGAAATCATTTCCTTGCGGAAGAAGGAAGCGAAGCTGGCAGCTGCTTCTCGTCCCACCAGGCCCACCAACGGTGAAAAAGAAGACGACGATGACTCCGAAGATGAAGAAAACGACCCCAACGCCTACACCCGCCCCCTAATAATCTGGGAACCCGTCCCCGACCTCTGCACCCCCTTCGAGCTGCTCAACTGCACCAACACCTTACCGTTAGTAGACATCTGCAGCCCCAACCACGCCGAGCTGGCCGGGTTCATGGGCACCGACGGACTCGACCCAGAAACGGGGCAGATCAGCACCGAGCAAGTGGAGAGAAACTGCGAGCAGCTGCTGGCTAGTATGCCACTGACTACGTACACGCTTGTGGTCAGGGCGGGCGAAAGGGGGTGTTATGTTGCTAGGAATGGTGGTGGACGTCCACGAAAACGGAAACAGGGGAAGGATGGAAAGAGTGGGAAGAAGAAAAAGAAGGTTGGTTTGGACGCAAGGAACTTTCATGGTGGATTACAGCCGGATACGGATATGGAAGCTTTGTTTGCTGGTCTGCTGCAGGATATGGAAGATCGGGATAACGAGGACGACCCATTTGGTCGCTTTGATGACGATGAGGATGGGGTAGAGGTCGATCCGGGGATAGAGAGGTGGTTACCTGCATATCATACGGATGCCGAAATGGTGGTTGATCCGACGGGAGGTGGAAACACGTTTTTGGGAGGACTGGCGGTGGCGTTGGCGAGGGGGAAGACTATTGAAGAGGCGTGTGCATGGGGCAGCGTGGCGGCGAGTTTTGCGATTGAGCAAGTTGGTGTGCCGGAAATTGGGAACGATGAAGAGGGGAGGGAGACGTGGAATGGGGAGAGGGTGGAGGATAGGTTGAGGGGGTATGTGGAGAGGGTTGGGTTGATGTTTTGAGCGGCTTGCTTGCGTTATTGAGGTTGAAGTGGTGATAGCTGTTTTTTTTTGGGGGTGGTGGGGAACAGCAGTTATGCGATAGAGGTTTTCAACAGCGGTAATGAGGATGAGGACGGAAAGACTTGATGATCATGATACAAAATACATATAGACATAGAGCGTGTATTCGAATTGTAACTTTCACGACTTTTATGCCCACAATAAGTCACAGAATCTGCCAACTTGCAGTTGATACACATTCGATCAGACTTTTGTAACAGTGATATCATGCCCTCGAAATCGAAACCAAGCCTTTTAACTCCGAACCTGCTCAACAGCCCATAAATACGACCAAGTCTCTCTCAAGAAATCCGTTCATCAGACATTATTCCAACATCATTCATTTCCATATCCCATCACAACCAAATACACCTCCTCTGAATCCAAGTTAGGCATCCAAACTTACTTACTCATGCCCACTAAGCATTCGTAACCGTCAGCCTCTTTCTTCCTTGGTTCCCACCCTCGCTTATATCCTCCGAAAATCCAGCCATACCCTCCTCCGCCACTTTTCCACTGACATGTCTCTGCCTTCCTCCACCACCCATCATCGCCGCTCCGGCTCCACCATACGAAAAGTCATGGTCGAATCCAGATGAGACCACCCGGTTATTAGCGGGATGGCCTGCCAGCAGAGTGGGAGGTGTATCGAGGTTGTTACTGCTAGGGTCGTAGGGCTTGTTGTCTCCTCCGGTAGCAGAAGAGGAAAAGAAAGTCTCTGGTTGGATAGACGATTCACGGTTTCGCATCGGTTCCTGGCTGTCCGGCTTTAGATGACTTTGAGGTTGAGACTGGCGGACTTTCTTGATATTCAACGGGTTGAGGTTCAGCGGTCGCAAGATCGACTCGCGCAGACGGCTGAAGGGGGTGATGGATCGCTCTGGCTCGAGCTCGGCGTCGATCATCAAGGTCGGCGAGGAAGGGTTGGAGCGTAAGGGGTTGGGATGCAAGTCCGCGAGTCCAATGTCATCGGTCTCGTCGTTGTGGCTGTTTCGGTAGCCCTTTTTGTGGTTGTCCCGTGCCTGAGAAGCAGGAGGGGAGTAGGGTTGCTTGTAGTCGTCGTCGGAATCGTGGGTGTCGTAGTAATCGGTTATGGCTTCGTAGGCGCGGTTGCTGCGCTTGTTGTTGCTGTCGTCCTTCTGGGCGGCTTCCTTCATAGCGCGGTTGCGCTCATGTGTGCGGTTGAAGAGTGATTCGGTGGCATACCAGGTTTCTTGGAATTTGCCACCGCGTGGCTGTTGTGGTTTGGTCGGAGACATGGAAGTAGGGGAGGCGGTCAACTGCTCGCCGTTGTTGTACGAGGTACTGGGTCTGCCGGAAGCAAAGCTGTTGCGAGGATTAGCAGCACCGCGGTTGGCGAACGGAACCTGGTCGGAGTAAGAGCCATGGTATGAGGATTGAGGCGGCATAGAGCTGCGTGGTGAGTTGCCAGGCGAGATCTGATACTGGCGGTCGGGAAGGTCAACGGTAACTCGAGATTCGCGCTTGCCGAAAGACCGCTCGGAGAGATCAGAACTCTGTCTGGTATGCATGAAGGGAACGGCTCGAGGGCGAGGAAGGTCACCAACGTCGTGTATGCTGAAGTCCCGGTGGCTGCCAGCCATGGTACCGGGCCGGTTGTCATCGTCGGCGTATGTCGAGATGGAAACGACCGAAGACTTGTTCCTCTTATGGGCGCGCGAAGTGAGATTATCCTCCAAGGGGTTCATATCCGGAGGCATCTTGCAGATACGCCAAAACTGGATGGCGAGGAAGACCGAGATGCCAATGGAAATAACATGGAGTCCGCCGGCGCCGATGAGTCCATACTGGACAGCCGGAATGAAGTACTGAAGCACCGACTTGTCGGGAAGAAGAGTGCCCCATGTAGAGCCATCCTTGCGGGTCGTATAAACACCGTATGCATAAACCAGACAAGCAGCAATGTCGACAATAATGACGCCGAAATGGTAAGCAGTGGAGGACATGGGTGTCCGGGCACCGGCAGGTCGCCATAGGTGGTACATGCCATAAGATGTATGAAGTATGGCGACGCCAAGCTACGTGAAAACCATGGTTAGTACCCCCTCGTTGGAAACTAGCAGAGTCCCATTTAACATACCGCAATCCTGGTGACCAAACCAGGCACTTCTTTGATGTTGTTTATCATGATCATAATCACCAGTAGGCCAGCAGCTCCAACAAACTGAAGTAGCCTAAAAGCGAACTGAACTTTCCTCATTCGAATGATCCATCTTTTGGACCTAGGGCCCATGGGCGTAAAACTGTTGATGGTACGCTCTGGAGGTGGGAAGGCACTAAATCAATCGCAAGTCATGGTCAGTCATCATCGTCAAAGCATCTCATGATCGACACCTAACCCATCCCTTGCAGTAGGGACCATGTATGGAACACCGCGTGGAATTTTCTGGTTACATACTCTGGATGGACATTGAATGAGACAAGCGGGCCATCGGGCTTGGGTTTTGGCTTTGGCTTATCGAAGCTTGCTCTTGTGATGGCCTTTGGATCGAACAGCTTTGGTGGAAGACGATCGTCGGTGCTGAACCTGACGGGGTCGTAATCGTACAGGAAGGGTTGGCTGTTGCCTCCCATTTTGGCGACGGCGCTGCTGTTGCGCTAACGGCGGTTTGGTGTTGAGAAGTGTGCCGGATATTCGCTTGTCACCCGCAATGTTGAAAAGAAGGATGTGGTTTCAGCAATGGAAGGACGAATTATTGAAGAAACATTCCAGTTCCATGTGACGACATGTCTCTGGAAGAATTTGGCCTAAACTCAATTGGCCTCAAGGTTCTCACTCGAGTGAATTCCCATCCTATCCATGGTGGCTCACCCGCTGCGGGTAGAAGGTTGACGGAACTTGGCTCTCGTTTTTAGAGGGGAGGCTGGAAGCTGAGTGAAGCTTATCGGCGCGTTGTTGGCTCGGCAACCGCGCAGGTACGCGCTCTCGGGCCAAACAATCCCTGTCATGGCCTGGTACAAACCCACTGTGCCTTGTAAACACCATGTCAGTCCCCACTCTGGTCTGACCGCCACGCAATATATACACAACGTAAAAACTTCGTAATTTAACGACCAAAAACCTTCAAACCACTATATCATTACCAAACTTAAGGGTATTTACATTCTAATTACTATTCTACAACCGTATAAATCCCCCGTATTAAATAAAGCTTATATTAAAAGGTAGAAATAATTAGACACCTCTTAATCCCTATCGAGTACGATTTACGCCCGGTACCGCTACTCTAACTCCCGCTATACTTTTTAAACGCTCCTATCCCGATAATAATAGCGACCGCTAATATTCGAAATAGATATTATAATTTAATGCCTACGTAAAAAGGATTAATACCGGTTTAAATAACGGCGACGACGATAAAGAGAAGGCTTTTACGTAATTATAATATTCTTAGACCTAATCCTAATAATCTTAGACCCAATCCTAATAATTATAATTAAACCGATTACGACTAAACCTTCTTCGTATTATTCTAAAAAATAATAATCCGATTACTATTCAAACCTCCTCTTTACCGTTTATTTCTATTAATTTAAAGATTACGTTTAAAATTCCCATTACCTCCTCCCTTATTAACTACCTAATATAATACTCGTAATCGGTCCCCCCCAAGCCCCCCCTCCTTAATAATAATAATAATAATAATTAACCGCTATTATTACGCAATTATTTCGACGATCTATTATATTTCGAATTCTATCGAAATTACGCTAAAAGAGGAGGTCGGCTAGTTAGTCCGTAGCTTAATAGCCTACTATCCTACCTAATATCGAAGGTACTAATTACGCTTTATTAAACCTAACCGAAGATAGTGGTAATAAATCCCCTATAATATAAAAAAATAAGTAAGCGGTTAAAAAATAGCGTATATTAATTAATAAATAGCGTATAGAAGAATAGATTAGGGAATTTGCCGCTAGAGAGGTAACCGCCCAATAGGCTCCTATTATAAAATCCCACACTTCGAAGAAGGTTTAAAGTCCGCCGCCGATTTTTAATTTTATAACCATTTATATTATATACTTTAGAATATAGCTATAAGATCGTTATTTTAATAAGTTTAAGGTTAAATTCGGTAAATTACCTACTAACCTTACGGTCGAACGGGTTATTATCGAAAAAGAATTCGATAATATTATTAATTAGGCTAATTATAATTACTTTAATTTTAATTTTAAATATAAAATTTAATAATATTAACGTTTATTTAAAGACGCTATTATTAACGAATTCGATATTGTAGGGATAGTGTTATGGTACGGCTGGAGGGACCTATAGTAGACCGGTCCATAGGGAGGATTAGCGCCAGAGATAGGGTATTGGCGATATAGTATATCGGATAGAATGAGGCTTATATTCTTATCGATAAGACTTCCGGATTGGGAAGGTGGAAACGATTGGCAGAATCTAATTTATATACCAGATTCGTAATGCCTTCGTTTATTTACTTTCCCTTTTCTTCTTTATATTTAATATTACTTTAATTTGTAACTTCTAATTTGGGCCTTTATATTTTATAAGATTACGCTTTTATATAATATTAAATATTATTTATTCTTGTCCGGGAACGGCGTTAAAATATCTTACCTTTATTATTAAGTACGTTATTGCGACTAACCTTAATATTGATCGCTCGTTTAGAGGATTAGGAAGTTTTACGATTAATATACGCTATTGCGACGTAATGAGTAATTTACCCCTTAATTCCCGCTTCGATTATATTTGACGTTAGAAATAATAAATAAAACCTTTTCGATTTTAATTCGAATTTAATTAATTCTAATTTTATTTCGAATTTTAGTCCGGAAGAGGAAGCGTAATTCTTTAATTAAATTGGAGAGTACGGTAACTTCCGGCTTATTATTAATATTTATAACCCTTTATTTTAGTAGGGAAGCTAAATATTTAATATTTCCCCTATTAGGATTATTATAAACCTTTCCCGGTTGGACGTTATATCGATTCTTACGGGCGATATAGATTATAATTTTTAGGGAGAAAGACCCGCGATTTTTATTAAACTTCGAGGATATAAAGCGCCTTTTATAGAAGAAATAGATAATTCCTTCTTATTTTTTAAAAATAATAAGAAAAAAAAATCTAGTATTATATTCCTTTTTAACCCCCGCTTTATTTTTTAGAATGCCTATTATAATTTTAAAGGAAAAGGGAAGGTAATTTAAAGCCCGGGTAATTATAAAATTCTTACGTTAATTAAATTATTTCTCCTAGCCCTTTTTTGGAGTAATTTTAATTTTAAAGTATTAACTTCCTTATTTTTTATATTATTTTTATGCGTAGTAATAAAGTAATTCCGAAAGAGTTTTTACTTCGATTATAATCGTTTTATAGAACCGGACCCGAACTGTTCTTATATTATCCCTAATATTCGAATTGAAACCCTATAATATAAATAATTATTGCTTATTAGAGCGGAAATAGAGACGATTATAGTAGATTAGAGGGATTTAATAAATTTAATTAGAGATATTATTATGAGAAACGCTATTTGTACGGACTAAAAACGCTATTTATACGGACCCCCACTTTTTTCTCCTATATATAACCCGAACCCTAGCGTTCGGTTACATTGGGACGTAATCGCCCATATATTCTTTTATAAATTTTAACCCAGAATTTAGGCATTATATTATTTTAAAGTTTAATTAACCTAGACTAGTACGTACAACTAAATTAGCGCCCAAACCCAATTTTATAAAGCGGTTCTATAGCGGTCTTATAGGGTACTTAGCGCTACGGTCGTACTTTTATATATCGTAATTAATTAAAATCGCTCAATTAAAGTCGCTACTCAATCGAATTTAGTAGAACTTAATATATTAATTTATATTAATCTATATATTATTAATTTTATTTATATAATCGACGTATTTAATTATTAATATACTTTTTATAATCTCCTTTATATTAGCGCAATATTGGGTAATACCATTCCTCTTCCTCTATTACCTCTATTACTTCTATTACCTCTACCCCATATTAACGTACTTCCCTTTATTTCTCCTCTTTCTTTAAATTTATTCTTATTATTAAGCGGGCAACTCCGCCTCTTAAATTATATAACGCTAGGTTAAGAATAATTAATAGTATTTTCGGTATTTAAATTAATACCCTCCTATATAAACGCGTTACATTAAATTAATAACGCTATATATATCGAAGATATAGGGTTTTAATTTCGGGTAGGGCTACGGCCCTAAGTAGGCTATAGTCCTCTACAAGTAAGTTGAAGGGGAGGCCTTCCTCAAGGTCGTAATACCGTAATTAGTATAATAGAAGGAAGAGGAATTTAAATAGTAATTAGTATAATCGATCGGGGAGCTGGAATTTAAATAGGAGTTTGAATATTAATTAGCGTAATAAATTAAGGAGCGTTAGAATTTCGAATAAAAGGCTATCCGTTATATAATCGATTATATAAATTATTAATATAATTAAAATTATAATACTTAAAATATTTATTATTATTAATACGGCTTTTAGAAAACTAATAATAGGGATGGAAATTTAATTTACTAAATTTTAATAATAGTGGCCGGGTTTCGAACCTAAGGAGTAATTAATACGAATATAATAAATTAAATTATTTAATAAATTTGCCTATATATAATTCAAATTTAATAGGGTTAAGATTCTTCGCCGTTATAATAATACCCTTTATTATATAATATTACCTTATAACCAATTTAAGAGCGTATTAATAAATAAAGTATAATACGTCTCTTAATTATTATATATAGAGGTAATTTAATTATATAAATTGTATTTCTTTCTCCTCCTTTTCTTTAATTCTATCCCGTATTATATCGAATAAACGAAAGCTCTATATAACGGCGCTAATAATTAGATTATTACCTATATATAAAAAGATAATTAATTTATTATATAATATATAGAATTAAATATTATTAAGGAAATTGGGTAAGGGAAGATAATTATTACTAATAATAAAATTCTTTAAATTTCGATTAGCCGATTCGATTAGGGATATAGTACGATAATTAAAATTACGCCTCTTATTAATATAATAAATAACCTACTACTCTTTAACTATAATATATATATCCTTCAAATACGTAATAATTATAATTTATTACTTAAAGAAGTTATAAAGCTTCTCCTAAACTATATTAAATACTTTTTTAATATATATATAATATATATACTTTTAAAGATTATAAAATTTAAATCGAGAATATTTAATAATATTAAGGAGAATTCCTAATTAGGTTATATTAGTAGCCAATTTATTTATACAAGTAATAATATTATAATCTTCTTTATTAAATTCATTAAAAGTAGTAATATTATTTAATAAGGTTGGTTAAGGTTATACTTTTATCGATACTAATATATTTTATTATATTTATATAATTATAATTATAGAGTAAATTTAGGTAATTTATTCGGTTACTTTCTTATCCTATTTGCGTTTAATATTTAATATTACATTTTTATTAATATAGAAGATATAAATTTAGGGTTTTATATTTAAATAAATTCATTAAATTGCGTTCTTTATTATTAAGTCGTAATTTATTATTATAACGTTTAGTTTAAAGGCGCTAATAATTTTATAACGAACGTTAATTTAATCTATTAATTAATTAAACCTTTTTTACTTTTCGTTATTAATAAGGCTAAAACCGTAATTAAAAATATACTTAATACTAATTATATTAATAATTTAAAAGAATACTAAACCTTTATTATTAGTTTTATACGTATTATTATACATTTATACATTAGAATATTAACGTTATATTTCCTCTCCCTATAAATTATTCTAAAATAGGGTAATCGGTTTACTTTTTTCGTCGTTAAAGTTCTCCTAATTAATTTTATAATAGACCTCCTTCTTTTTAAGGAACTTTATTATAAATTAAAACGTATTATATCCTTAATTAGCCTCTCTCTTAAATTTATACCGAAGGTTTTTAAATTATTTAGTAGTAAAATAAAACTTTAAAAATTAATAATATAATTAATTTCGAATTTAGCGGTTCTTAACGTTGGGTCGATATAAATATTAGGCAACGAAGGTTCTATATTCTAGTTTAAAAATTCCCTAAATCTATACTCTTTTATTAGGAGTATAAGTATAATAATTATATCCTTCTTTTATTTTAAAAGTTTATTTTATATCGTTTATTATTAACGCTTTAATAATCCCTCTCTAAGGGTATTTTATTCTTAATATTGCTATTTTACGATTAATTACTTTACTTTTGCGGATTTTACTACAATTATATTCAAAGTCGATTCTAATTAGATTAAACTTTAAGTCTTTAATATTATTGGATTTTATTTTAATAAACTACCAACTAAACTCTTTACCCCAATCCTTTACCGCTTTAATTATTTTATTAAAAATATTATATTAAATAATAAAAATTTTATAGAGGGGAAGGTTTTATATTTTTACGTCGAAATATTCGTCGTTATTATCGGGCGGGGTAATATTTATTAGTTACGTTAAAATAGGTTCGATTAGGGTAGGTTATAATAAAATAGGTTATATTAACGTAAGTTCGATGGTAGAAGGTATTTAAGTATTAGGAATAGCGGTATTAGTATTCGAAATATTAAGTATAACGGAGTCGAAAAGATTAGGATCGATAAGGCTATTAGGAATATAGGCGGGCGCGCTACGGTCGTAACTAGCCGACGGCTATTAGGACGCTATATCTATTATCTATATCGCGATTAATAAATAAATATATAGAAAAAAATAGTAGACCGTTATATATTATTAATAGATACTAAACCTCTATTTATTTTATAATATTTAACGATACGTAGCGTAGTATTGATAAATTTAATTATAATATAGTAATATACAATAGTAGTTTTATAGGGAATTTAATAAGGCATTAAAAAACGGTTAAATTAAATTGGCTAATATAATTTAGTCTAGGGTACTAATTTAGGCGCTTAGAGGTGGCTAGTATAGTATAATTATAGGGGTTTGAACGTATAATGGATTGAAATTTAGGAGTTTAGCGGGCGCGGTACAACCTAGAAGTAGTCGCGATTATAATAGGTTATTAGGGTTCGGGTTATATATGGGAGAAAAAAGTGGGGGTCCGTATAAATAGCGTTTTTAGTCCGTATAAATAGCGTTTCTCATTATTATAGTATTAAATTACTATAACGAATATATTTGTAAACTGTATTTAAATGCGAAATTTCTATATTAGAAGGTAATTAACGAAAATATTATAATAGAAATCGAGAAACGCGCCGAGGTTATTAATTGCAATTAGGTAAATTATTATAGGGATATTATATTCTTTAAATTTATTTCGGAGGTAATTTCTAAGAGTCGGAGATTCGATAAGATATACGGTATAAATATTATCGATAATTTTATCGATTAAAATACTTTTTATTAAATTTATAAAGAGGACCTAGTTATTATTTAGGAAGAATTTCGTATTTAGGGAATTATTACCGAAGTTTATGCCGATATTATATATACCTTTCCTAAAGTAATTAATAAAACTAGCGAAAACGTAGTCCGATTGGATTCGTAAGTTTTCTATTTTATTAATTAAATATATTAATTTTTATTCGATAATTATTAATTAAATTGCGAAATTATTAAAATAGATACTTATTAATACGTAGAGAAGGTTAATATTCCCGAAGAATTTGAATAATAATTTTAGGCCTTAGAGAAATAAAACCGGATTTTTATTTAAACGGTCGCTATATTAACGGAAATATTACCCCTATCGGGTAAACGCACCGTTATATTTATTCCCGATATTAAATACAATATAAAAATAAAGTAGGACGTTAAAATTAGAAGCGATATTGCCCGACGGATATACGGAGGTATTAATTTTCTTAATAGTAATGATTCTAATAATAATAGTAATTCGTTAATTAATTAAGGATTAGATCCTTAATTGCCGTTGGGTTTAAGAGGATTTACGTTTATAGGACTTATGAAGGTAGTCCCCCGGTAAAAACGGTTTACTAAAATCGCCGATTTATATATATTTAGTAATAACCCTTTTAACGATAAGGTGTCGTTTAATACTAATGTGGGGTGAAATTATTATCTACCTAGATATATAAGTAATTATTTAAATAATAGATAATAAGGTAGGTATAGATCTATACCTCCCTCCCTCTAGAAGATTCGGAGCCTATATTTAAAAAAAAGATAAAAGGGGGAGGCTTCTCCCTCCTTCGATTAAGGGAAGTAAGAGGGAAAATTAAAGAAGATAATAACTTTATTTTTCACCTAAAGAACCTTTTCTACGAAGCTACTAAATAACCCCCTTAAGGACTTCTAAAAGAATTAACTAATAGATTTACTCCTACTTGAAAAAGATAATAAGAGTAAAGCTTTGCTTTACTTTTACTCTTCTTCCTATAATAGTAAGGTTGAGAATTATTAACCCTATTTACGTTTTTTAAGTAAAAACCCCCTAGATTAGTTTAATCTTTTGCTATAAATTTATAATATAGGCTTTATTTCCTTTATAGTATAATTTTTAATTTAAATTAAATTTGGTAATAAAAATGAAATAAGTTTTAAATTCCTAATTAAATTGGTTAATATGGATGTAAGAGACCTTCGGCCGGGGTTTTTTATAAACGCGAAAGTTATTTTTGTAACCCTTAGGATATTATTTTAAATACCGATAATCGAGTAGCGAGGTGCTAATTGGTATTAATAATAAAGGAATCTTTCGATAAACTTATAGGAAATTTTAATTTCGGATATATACGAATTTCCGTTTCCCTAATATTATAAGATTTTAATTAATAGAGAATAGATTAAAAAATAAGAGAAAATATAGAAGATTGAAAATTATAAGAAAATCGGAATAATAGAGGTAAAAAACCTAAAAATTAAAGATTTTATTAATAAATTTGAATAGGAATTACCGGAAAAATATTAAAGGGATTAAATCCGCTCTTTATTATAAATTGTCCGTTCGTTAAATATTTGTATTTTATACGCGGAATTCGTTTTCCGGTTGGTTAAAATTATTATAGGATTTTTCTTTCTAATAATTCGAGGATTTTTTAGTATTTCGAAGGAATTTTTAATTTTATTAAAAAAAGTAAAATTTATTAGCGAAGGTATTATTAAATAGATTTACTTTTCGGGTAGTTTAGAAATAAAATTATTACGAAATTTTAGGAATAGTAAAAATTTATTAGCGGTATTATAGTATTTAAATCGAAAGCCTATTAATAAAGAAGTATAGATTTATATCTCCTTCGAAAAAAATACAAATAATAATTAATATTCTAATTATATATATAATACCCCTCTTTCCCTTTATTTATTATTTACTACTTATAAACCCGTATCGTTTATTATATTTAATAAGGATATTATTATTATATTTAAAGATATTCCCCTTATTTTTTCCTCTTTTTTATCGACTTTATCGTTTATCCCTTTTTATTCCCTCTTTACCGAGCGAATTTTTCCTATTAAAATAATTTTCGATATTATTATCGCTATTTTAATTAATAGTATTATTCGTAATATTACCCCCGCTAATTTTTTTAATAGGAATAAAGTTATTAAATATTTTAAATTATTTAAAGAAAAGGTTAGGATTTACGAATTCGATAATAATAAATAGAAGATTTCTACCTAATTTTAATAATATAAAAGGGAGCCTAAAAATATTAATAAAAGTATTATTCGTAAATTTAAATTCCGGAAGATTTATATTTAATTTAAATTTATAAAGCGGTTTAAAATAGCTTATAAAGCTAAGGACTTTAAGTAAATTAAGAGTACGGTTATTACTTTAAAATATTTTTATTCTAAGCGGGTTTTTAATAATCGTAATACTATTATAGACGCTATTTTTATTTATACGGTTCTATTAATTCGCTAAACCGCTATTAATTAATCCTTCGCCTATATTAACGCTATTAAGAATTTTTACCGAAAATTTAATTTCGAAATTAAACGGATTATAACCTCTTTCTTTAATAAATATAAAGAAGAATTCTACTATATAGATTGGGTAGAATTTTTAATTAAATTAAACGGCTTAATTATCGAATAGTTCGACAATATTAAATTTAACGATTATTTTAATAATAAGGAGGAGATTAATACTTACCGTCCTATACGTAAAGTAATCCGTTTTTCCGATAAGGAATTTATTTAAAGCGCTAATAAAAAGCTTATTAAGAAGTCTATCCTCAAATTTATTTTTAAAGCCGCCGAAATTCCTATTATAATTAAAGATAATTAAATAGAGAAGTTAACTAAATCCTTCGAATAATTAATTATCGTTTATAAATCCCTAATAAGTAATTAGATTATTAATATTTCTATCCTACTTCTTTTTATACCTTTTTAATTTTAACCGATTTAAATTTACTATCTTTAAATTAATTTAATCTAAACCCGCCCCTATAATAAAGATTATATTAGTAATAAAGGAAGGAGGGAGCCTTATCGTTAAACGTATTACTATTATAATAAAATAAATTATTATTTATTTAATTATAAAAAGAAGGATAAGGACGATTCTTATAATATTATATAGTAGATTGCCTTTAATAAGTAGAGATTTATAAGTATTATTATTTATATAGGTAGTACTATAAATGTTTTTAATCTACTCTTTAATAAAATATATATTCGTATTATTAATTAAAGTACTTTAAAAAAAATAATCTATTTATTACTTACTTTAAACCTAGACTATTTTAATTATAATAATTTTAAAAGATGGGAGAGAGATGTTTAATAAAAAAGCGTCGTTATAAATCTTCGTTTTACCCTTTATTTTAAATTCTTTAAGTACCCCGATATAGCGAGGAAATAATAGGATACGGTTTTTATTCGGAGAGCTAATATTAGGGCTATTAATTATATTACTATTAATATCTTTAATAAATTTTATAAGCTTTTAATTAAGCTTTATCGAGGGACCGGTATTTTTGGTTTATAAACTTAAGTATTTATAATCTTTAGAATTGAGGATATTACTAATTTTACTAAGGAGTAGATTGGTTCCCTTCTTAATACGGCTATAATTATTATTAGGGAATTAAAGAGGTTTAGAACGGAGGAAATTATATTCGGTTATATTACGACGCTCCCCTTTATTTAACCTTTTAACGTTAAAATCAATAAATTTATACCTAAATAACTTAATTAAATTCTTAAAGATAAAAGCCGTATTAATAAAATAATATTTATAATAATAATAATACCTTCGATAAAAATAATAATTAAGAAGGCGCCCGTAATCGAAAAGGACGGAGGTATTAATTAACCAATCTTCTAGGATATTATTTCTAAATTCCGAGAATAATACCCTATAGCCGCTAAATTTATAAACGCTAAAGTTACCATTACTATTAAAGATATTATTCGGGATAACCTAATTATTATTAAAATTATTTATAATTAAGTTAAATAGTTTTTTAATATACTTTATATAAAGGACGGGGTTTTTAAAATCTAATTTAAATATTATAATAGTATTACCCTTAATAATAACTTTGAAATTAACCGTTTTATTCCTATTTAATAAGGAATTTAAATATATTTTATTATAACTATTAATCCGGTTTATAATCCTTTTATTAATTTTATAGAGGCCTCTTTTGGGGATGAATTTTTCTTTTTATTCGATTAATAAAATATTACCGATTAGCGGAGGGTTAAATTTCCTCCTACCCGAATTTTATTAATTTGTAATATCCTAGCCTTAGCGATTAATTAAATAAAGTAAATTAATAAATCCTCTTTTATTAAGAATAAAATTATACGCTTAATACCGTTATTAATCCTTTACGTTTTTATTAGCGTAAAAGGAGGTAAGAAAATATTTATTCTATTAAATAGTAACGTCGAATATAATATTATTAATAAGGCGTTAATTAATAATTTTAGGTTATAAAGTATTTTTATTAAAATTACTAATATTAATAGTAATAGCGGGAAGAAGGGTTTCCTTAGAGAGATTTATAAGAAGGTATATTTATTTAATAAAGGAAGGGAAATTTATTTCTTCGTTACCGAATAACCCTTACTTAATTATAATATTATTTTAGGCTTACCGTTTTTCTATAATATAAATGTCTATTTAATTTATAAAGATAGTAAGGTTTTCGCTATTATAACGATTAAAGGGGTAATAATCCGCGCTGCGTTAATTAAAATTTATAATTTAATAAAAGGGGTTTTTAAAGGCGGGTAAAAGGTTTAACTCCTTTATAATTATAATAATAATAATAGAGAGAAAGGCGGTAATAAAGGAAAAAAAGGAAGAGAAGAAAGAACGGCGGAAGTAAATAAAAGAAGAGGAAAAATAAATACCGAAATAATTAAAGGAGGATAATAAACGAATTGCCCCTATATTAAATTTTACGGTTAAATAAATTTTAGAATTATTATAGTAGGAAAAGGATAATTTAGAAGAATTAAAAAATATATAGAAAAATATAAATAATTTAGTATGGATTTCTAAATAATTTTTATAGCGGATATAAAGGGGGGTAATTACGTTAATTTAAAAGTTCGGTTTAAAAAAGAGATTTTTATTAGAGGAAGAATTTAATTTTAAAGGAAAATTAGAAGTAATATTCTAAACGTATACTATATATAAGTAAATAATTTAAAAGGTTAATCCGGTTAATAATATAATTTTTAATAATTTTAAGCCTAAAAGGGACTTTAATTAAAAGGCGAAGCGATTAAAAGTAATTAAAGAGCGGATTACTATTTTATTTAAAAATTTTGGTTTTAAATAAGATTAATACGTTATTCTACGCTTTATAAAATTAATTAAAAGGTTTTATTTTATTAAAGAACGCTTTTAAATTATTTTAAAAACGGTTTAAAATACTTTAAACGAAGCCGAAATCGAATTATTTATTTATATTTTCTATAATAGGGAATAAATTCTTATATAGGATTTTAATAAATATAGAAGATTTAACCCGGATATTATTCTCCCTTAATAAATCCGTATTATATTTTATTTTATTTAATAGATAAAATTTATTCTAATATTTAAAGCCCTCTATAATTAAATATACGATTTATTAAAGGATAGAATACTGAAATGGGGAAGAAAAACAACCCTAAATAACCACTACCACTACAATAATTGGGAAAGGAGCTATATCAAAAACTTCTAATAAGATTAAAAGAGTAGAGAGAGGAGCAGATCTGTAGGGGAGAAAGGAGCAATCTAACAATAGGAATATCTTTTTCGACTTAATTGTATCTTTTCTTTTACCTATTATAGAGGTAGGGTTAGGAAGTTTTAAAGATTTGATTAAGGAGCTAATTTTTACTAAATTGAAGAAGATTTTTATCTCAAAGATTAAATAAAGTCTAATTGTTATTCTAATAAAAATTGCCTGACCTTCTTTCTTTATTTTTAATTACCCTTCTCTCTTTTTATTTCCTTTAGAGCTTTCCTTCTTTCTATATAAAAGTCCGAAATTCATTCTACAGCCTTCTTTTTTAATCTATTTAATATACCACTATTATACTTCCTTCAAATTAGCTTATTATAATGCATCCTTATCCTATACCTCTTCTCTTAAATTATAACTAGGGAAAATCCTTAGAAGAATTCCTTTAGAATAAAAAACTACGAAAAATTTTCGAAAAAATATAGAAAAAATTTGCTATCTAGCCGTATACCTTTATACTTATTTATCCGCCCTATTTCAAACTTCCCTTTAAATTTATTTACTAATCCTATAAAACTAAATTTATTAATAACTACTTCAATCCTTCCTAGCCGACCTCTTCTTTTTTTACCTTTCTAATCTTTTAAACTCTCTTTCTCTTCTCTTTCTCTCTTTCTAAATTAGTTTACGCTTTATCTTCTACCTATTTTCTTCTTAACCGATCTTCTTCTTATTTTAGGCTACTAATATAATAATATATCCCACATCCTAAATACAATTTGTAAATATAATATATCGGGATAATATTAGAGTATATTTAATATTGAAGATTATATTACTAAGTTTTCGAAGTTTATTAGCAAGTGGGAGCTAATTATCTACGTTGAGCTTATTAGGCAAAATAAAATTATTAATTATAACGATTTCTCTTCCCCTATAATTATTAATATTAATTACCAATATTTATTATTCCTCTATACGCTTCCTCTTCGCTTTAAAAATTAGCGGCAATAATTACTTTTTTTTAGTAGGAGACGTTAAAATACTATTGCAATTTCCTTTTAATTATATACTAATAATTATTAAAAAAATGCTATTAGTAAAACTATTATTGGGTAAAGCAATTTTAATTTTGGGGAGGGATTGGACAATAGGTTTTTATTTAAAAAAACGGGGAAAATAAGGGAAATTAGCAAATTTTTATACTAATTAATACCTAATTATTTTAATAGGGCGATATTCGTTTAAATAACCTCTCTAATATACTAAACTCGTAAAGAATTTAGGCTAGGGATTAAAGTCTTCTTTTCCGCTTTTCCTCTTTACGACCGTATAGATTAATTATTTCTAATTTTTCGAAAGTAGATTCTTTCTTATTTACTACGTTAAAAGGGCGTTATATATTACTTTTATCTATTACTGAACTATAGCATTTTTAAATTATTTTATATTAGGGATTTAATTATATTCCTATTAATATTTACTTTATTCCTAAAATTCAATTATCGTAAACCCTTGAAGTAATTTGTTAATAAGTTTTCTTCGACGTTTTATCTCGATAAAAAAAATTCGGGCTATTTTTAAAACTTAAAGGCTATAAATTTAAATTCTCTATTATATTAGGAATACTATATTGAATTATTTTTAATTATTAGAAATATTAGGGATTCGATCTCCTATTGGTATTAAAAAAATATAATTCTCAATTACGAATACTTTATAAGCTTTTATAATTTTCTATTCGTATTACTAATTATAGAAATTATTATAGAAAAACTAAAACGTTTCTCCTTAATTAAAGATTATAAGAACGAAGTAATTATTAACTACAATAGGGAAATACCAATATCGGACTAATTTTAAACTATTTCGAATATTAATATCTTTAATATAAAATTCACTACGTCTAATAATAGTAATTAGGTTTATTAAAGTATAGATCTAATCGCTATACTTTCGCAATATTTAATACAAATTAATATAAATTATTTCTCCTTCCTACTAATTCTTAATATTCGCTAAATACTATATATTAATTAATCCTAATATTATTATATCCCAAAATATAATCGGGGTTAATTACTTATTAAACTATCCTAAAACGGGAGGAATAATTATATAGCGGAATATAATTCTAATTGTCTATTTATCGTTATCGGGCTCTCTAGTAATTAAATAGGTCGAATTCTTATCGAGGATAATATTTTATTACTAATTAACTCTAAGGTATTTCTAATTTTAAAATTTATTATAATAGATTAAATTATTTCTAATACGAAGGGGACAAATTTTTCCAATAATTATATTACCGAATTAGGGCCAAATTTTATTCTTTTAATTCTAGCGCCGAATAGTCTTAAAGACCACGGGAGGGCAATTATTCGGTATTCCTATAATAGAAATTAAAGGTAAATTATTATAACTAAAATTGGAGGAGTTTATATTAATTAATATTTTAATTAATAATAAAGTTCTAAGGGATAGAAAATTTAATATAAAAGGGTTTTTAATAGGCAATAATAGTATAAATTTATAAAAGGGTTTATTAATATATAAAAGGAAGAAAAAGAAGGAAAGGAAGGGTTATAAATAAAGGGTTTTTATACCTATTTTGTAAATTATCCACAAGGTCGAAAAATCGTAAATTCTTCCCTTTCTCTTAATCTCCTCTCGTAAATTATTTATAACACTTTAAACTCATTCCTTCTAATTTCTATTCATCTTATTTATATTTAAAATTTCAAATAGTAAAGTAAATAAACTTTATCTAACTTCCCTTAATATAATCTCTTAGCCTTTTAATATAATCGAAAGTCTTAATCTATAGTTGAATTTTAAAATTAAAGTACCTTTCCTATTATTTTTAATAAGAAAGTACTTTAAAATAGCGTTTATAACCCTTTTTATAATTAATTAAGATTTTAAAGCCTTACGAAATTGCTTTAAATAAATAGATATTATTTTTCTTATTTAATTTAAAGGTTTTTCGTAATCGTAGAGTATACGGTGCAAATAATTTTAAAAAGATGGTTTCTATCGGCTTTTTCCTTCGAAGATCATTTACTAAAAAAGTATAAAAAAAGTATATTTCTATTTATAATTATTCTTTATTTTTCCTCCTAATAACCTTCTCTTTTTAAATATAATAAAGTATTAATAATAATAATAAAAATAAAACTATTAAGCAAAAATTCTTCGTAATAAATTAATATAATGTCTTCTTCTAATTTTAACGCCGGTTTCTTTCCCTTTGCGAATAACCCTCTATTTCGCCTCCTTTAAAGGGAAATCCCTATTAAGGAACCTACTATACTTAATTAGTTTAATTTAAATATTAATGCCTTTACTTTATTTACCAAAAAACGTATTGCTATTATTAATCGCAATTCTCTTCGGCCGTATTTTAGCCTTAATACTTCGGAAATAGTATATTAAACCAATTTTCGTCCTAATAGTAAAAAGTAAATCTTCTTTAAAGTTTATATTAACCTTCTATATTGACCTTTATTTCCTCCTAATGCCCTTTAAAGTACTATTTAAAATAGTTGCTTTCGGCTATTTAATACTATTATAAATATTTATCCGATCGATAAACCCGTTATTACTAATTAATTATATATAAAGTAGCGTATTAATAATAACGAATTATTAATAATTATAGCTACGTCTTTTAATTTACCTACTATATATCGATTAACTTTAGAGCGGATATTTAATTCGCTTCGCAACCTATTTAATCGCTATATCCTTATTAAGAAAAAAGGAATTTGGCTATAGGGTTATTACCTTACTTATATAAAGGCAAAGAAAGAACGGATCTTTAGGCTAATAATTTAATTATTTAGTAACGAATAAGTATTTTTTTATTCTCTATTAATATTCTTCTACTAATTATTATTTTTTCTTTTAAAAATGGGATTATTTATTCGTATTGCGTTAACCGATTCCGAAAAACGTATATATCGGTATATATTATTAATTAATAATAGGAGTGCGTTCCTATTTAGGCTCCTTTCGTCGGCTATAAGTCTTTAAGTAAGGATATTAAGAAGGGGATTTATAGTAATTATATTTAGTATAATAAAACGGTTTTAGATTATTCGGCATTTATTAAATTTTTAGGTAGTTTCAAATTTATTAAAAAATACCCGATTAAAAGTTTTAATCCCGAGCTTATTAAGATTTTAAAGTCCGATTAGGTTAAATATTTTATTTAGAGCTATAATATTAATCGCGCCCGTTCGATATTAATCGATAATATTCTTCTTTACCGTTAGGTTATTAATAAAGAACCCGTCCCTATTAATTATAAATAATAGTTAGAATATATACGTTAGGAATTTAAAACTTTAAAGTTAAAAAGAAAAGGTATTATAATCCGTAGTAATTGTAATATATCTAAACGGTTATTAATAATAATAAAGATTAATAATAAGGATAAGGAAATAATCGATACTAATAATAACGATTTAAATTCCTTTAGCGAGGAATCTATTACCGGCGAAAATAATGATAGCGAAAACGAGGATAATAATAAAGAAAATAAAGAAAATAATAAAAACGATAACGGGGATAATAACGAGGATAATAAAAATAATAAGGAGGAGGATAATAAAAATAATAAGGAAGATTCTAATTAAGAGCGTAAAATTTTAATTAATTTCGAGGGTTTTTCTAATAATAAATAGGGGTTTTATTAAAGATTATTATTAACACCTGTACTATAAAAAAATAAATCTATATCTTACAGTTTTTTAAAACTTCTTGTATTCTTATCTATATAAGTATTAATTTCCGAAAAAAATTACGAAAAACTTTATTAAATAAAGGGGGTTAATAAGGTTTTTAAAAATATAATTAGAAGGAATAAGGAAAATAAATATAAAATATAAAATTCTATATATTATATATACTTCCCTTCGAAATTAATAAAAGTTCCTACAAATTAATTTCGTATAAAAATAAAATAATAACGAATAATAGTAAAAAATAACGAAGTAAATGCTAAGGAATATATTTATCTTAATTTCGGAAGTTAGTTTGAACTTAAATTTGGGCGCGATATTAATTTCGTTTTTAATTCGGGTTTTAGTTTAGACTTTAGTTCGACTTCGTCTTTATTAAAATAATATTAAGGGCCTTCGGGCTTAATAAATTCCAATTCGATAATAAATTCCTAATTTTATTCGCATTCTCTTTTAGTATTTTAGCGGGTTTAAATCTACTTTACTTCTAATCTTCGCGCTTATTCCCGTATAAAGAGTAAATGCTCGTTAATTTAGACTTCTTTAGGGACCTATAAACCGTTAATAGTATTAAGATTATTGAATTCTTTATATTCTTTATTAGGATTAAGGAGTATACTATTTCGGCGAATAAATTTCTTAATATTTCTAGAAGAAATTAGCCTTTTAAAACGAAATCCGTCTAATTACGTATAGTAATAAATATTTTTATTAATAATATTAACGATTTTATAAGGACTTTTCCACTTATAATTTAATTTCTTAATAATATTTATATCGATTCCCCGAATACTATCGTAAATAAAGATAAAATTTCCAATATTAATAATAGCGTTTTTCGGTCTCATTTTATAGAAATTAACGGAATCTCTTCGCGCGGTAGCTTTTCTCCTAGCATCGGTAACCTTCTCGGCCGCCTATTAAAAGCGGTATTTAATATTATAATATATTTAAGCGACGGCGGCGATTAATTTATTTATTATATATTTCTTTAAATACTTTTCCTATTCGATTAGTTTTTAAGATAAATGGTCGAATTTAATAGGAGTAATAGGATTATAATTATAGGCTAATTAAAAGGGAGTGAATCCGTAATTATTACGAATAGTAATACGATTAATAAAAAGGATATAAGGGAGTAAATCCTTTTATCCTTTATTAATTCCTTTTATTAATTTGGTTAGTATTATAATAATTACCGAATGCCTTTATTCGTTAATTCTATTAGTTCGGTAATTATAAGGCGCTATTCGTATTAACGGGATTTAGAGGTTATTAAATACTTCGGTAAATTCTCCTTGAAATTCGGAATTATTATCGATAAAAATATTAAAAGGATATCCCTAACGTAAAAATACTTTCCGGAGGAAAATAGTAATATATTTCGACGTTAGTATTAGAAGAACTTTTATTTCTACGTAATTCGTTAAATTATCTCTAGCTTTAATTAACGTTTATCGTTTTCCTTTTCCGCCCGGTAAATATTAAACGTCTAAAATCTACTAGCTAAAAAGTTAAAGAATTAAAAATAATTATCTATACCTATTTTTATAATGTTTAAGAACGTATATTTAATAAATAGTATAGCTGCGGATTATATTTTCGACCTAAGTATATATTCTATACTAATAATAGTATTTAGTGATCCGTTTATAAATTCTTTCCCTTCTTCGATAGCCGGCTTCGTCGTAATAACGTTATATAATTAACTCCTATTACGTCTTATCGTCAATTAAAAGACGAGGGTAAGTACACTTATAAACTATTTGTAATTAAAGCCTTCGATAATAAACGAAATATTTAAGGGCGTTTTTCTTAAAAGTTTATTGTATAATAAATATTTTATTATATTGTACGGGAACGCGGAGCGAAAGTAGATAACGAGTTATATTTTCCGAATAATTAGAATATTCGTTGAATAAAATCCGCTCCCCTTCTATATATTTCTCGGTAAAAAGATAATAAATTTAGACGTCGATAAAGTCGTTAATATCTTCCTTAAGGCGCTTCTCTTTTAAATTACTTTTTTTAAAGGGTTTTTAGGAAAGGCCGTTAATTATAGTATTTTTAATTCCGGGGATATACTTTATATTAAAATCGAAATATTTTATTTAAATAATCTACCGTATAAGAAGGGCATTAAAAATATCGTTTACCGCGCTATTAAATTAATAAATAAAGATTTGAGTATCTATTTTAATAATAAAATATATTCCGAAAAGTTAATGTCTTAATCGTTTGAAAATATAGAGTAAATTACGAAATTTTCGTTTAATAGTATTATAACGAGCTTCGGCCGGTAACTAAATACCGCTCTCAAACTTATAAGGATATCGTTTCTTATCGAAGTTAAATTATTTAATAATTGCTTTCTATCCTTTAATATAAATATTGGTAACGAAATAAATAATTATTTCGCTATTATTATAAACGAAGGTTATAAAGATTAGAGTAATAGTAATTTTATATTAAAGATATTCTATAGTAAATTACTAATTTTCTATTTATATTAATTCAATTCCCTTCTTTATAATAGCGTATAACGGGATAGCAATAATTCTAAAATCTTTAATCTAAATCCGGTAATAATTAACGATACCTAGAAAAGCTCGAAGTTTTTTAAACTCTTTTCCTCGGGGTTTGGCTTTTCCAATAATATAATGAGTCTATTCGCGAATTTTTCTAACTTTAGTTTCATTTGGAGATTTGCCTTTAGGACTATAAATATAATTAATTAAAATTATTTTTTGTTTATATTATTAGGATTTGGTTACGGCAATTATTCCGCTAGCAAATTTAACGTTTAGTAGTACTCTATTAATATTAATAAAATATTCGTAAATAAAGCGTCGAATTCCTTTATTATTAATTAATTTATTATTATACCGGCTTTTTAGACTTTTAATATAAATATCGTTAAAATAAGGCTAGTATACCTTAGGGATTAAATTGTAAAGGATCCTAATTATTACCCTTATAAATTAAGCGATTGAATTGGTTCCTCTCTAGGGTAGTGTTATTATATAGAATAGACTAAAAGGTATTAAAAATATCGTTAAATCCCAATTTTCTTCATTAAATTAAACTTTATCGTATCCTAAGAATAAATTTAATAAAGAAAAAATCTCGTACCTAGTAAAATCTTCGCTAAAAGGTTCGTACCCTGGGGGTATATTAGTATTACGGATAATTATTTTATTAATTTTCTAAGCGTTATTAATTAACCGGAATTTTCTATCCTTTTTCTAAACGAAAAATTAATTATTCCGATAAGAAGTATAATTCTCTTCCAGAATTTTATATTAAATACGTTCTTTAAGCAAATTATAAACTTTTTTATATAAAGTTTATAAAATAGGAATTACTTTCGTTTACTAAATTAAATAGGTAACCGTTTTAATCTTCTATTTTTCTATTACGTTTTTATAAATAAAACTACATTTAAAAAATTCTTAAGCAAGGGCCTTTTCGCGATTGAAAAGTATATAAATAAAAAGTTCGATTTCAACTTCGTTGAATAATTCGTTCTTCTCTAAGATTTATTAAAGTTTTTTAAACGTCAATTAGGAACCTTTAATTAGTTCTATAAATCGTAGAATAATATATTTATCCTATTTAAATAGAAAATTGTTTAATTATTTTTAAATTTTATGCCGGATTTCTTCGAGTTTCCGTTTCTTCTAATTAAGGTTATTACCGGGTTTAGAACTATCCGAAGGTATATTATCGACTAATTTCATCTTTTAAGCGATTCTTTTATATAAGGTATTAATTTAAATAAATGGAAAAGAGTTTCGTAATAATATAGAAGAAGATAAATTAGCGAGGGACGGAATATCCTTTATTTTTTTAAATTTCGGGATTTTTTTCCTTTAATCTTTAGCGTTTTTAATTATTAATCTTCGTAATTCCCGAAAAAAGCTTCTACGGATTTTTTTCCTTATTCGGTCTTATACTATTCTATTTTCCAATTATTATTTTATTAATAACTAATTCTCCGGAAGATTATTTATATTCTTCCTCTAATATTTTAAATTAATTTCTCCAATTAATCGAAAGTAATCGGATAATACTTCTTCGTTATACCTTTTACTATATAATAAAGTAATAATAGTATCCGCAATTTCCTTTCCCAAAGAAAGGTAATTCTTATTATCCTTATTAATTTTAATACCTTTTATAAATCTCTTATTATTTTCTTTAAAATTTATTTTAATAAATTTATAAAGCGATTTATTCGTTAAAATAAATTCTTAGGTATTATTTACAATAATAGGGCAAATAATTACAGTAAGGGAATTAAACCCGCTGCCCGAAGGCGTCTATTTACTCCTTAATAGCGAAAAGAATATTAATTCTTATTCCTCCTATAATAAAATAAATACGAGCGGTTCCGACGTTAATATAATCTATTATAACGCTAATATTTTTAATAAATAGAAAATTAAATAAAATTTCGTAACGAGGGAGTTAATTCCGAATAATTATAAAGTATACCTTCTAACCTTTATTGAATAAAAAAATATCCTCTACTATTTTACCCTCAAATTATACCCTTCTACTATTAAAATTAATATTAATAATCGTATAATTTATATTATTAAAATTAAATTTATTGATTAAATTAGTAAATATAGTATTAATTTCCGTACTACTATTTAAAAGAGCTATAACCTTTTTACCACTTTTAAATTTAATATTGACCATTAACGTAAAAAGGTTTTATATACGCGTAACTTCCTTATTAAGTAATAACTTTTCGCTATAGAATATAGTTTAAAAATCCTCTTTATAAATTCGAATTAATTCGTCTTTAAATACCGTCTTAAAATCTACGATTTAATAATAAAATTAATACGTTTACGTAGCGAAGATATCGCTAAACCTCTTTTTTTAATCCTTATATAATAATTCCTTAAGTATTGTAATAATGGTATTAATTTATAAATTGTACGGATGGAATTAATTAACTTCTAAGTTATTATCCTTAATAGTATTACCGTTATATATTAATTAAAAGGCTTCTTTAAAAGCTTTTTAGTAATATTTAAAGTTAATTAATTTTTTAAATAATTAACCGGACTCGGGAGTAACCGTAACTATATCTTCGAAAGTAATTTGCAATTTAATACCTATAGTCTTACTAATAATTGGGCAATTCTCTTTAATTTAAATAATTTTATAATTTATATAATCCTTAAAGTTATTAAAATCCTTAAATTTAAAAACGGATTTATTAATTAGAAGTTTCTAAATTTTAATTGGAAATTCGTCTATAGGTTTTAGCGATTTAGCAGTAGCGGTAGGAATTAATTCTAATTAAAGAGCTAGTTTAAATATAATTTTAATTACTATTATTCGTACGTCTTTTTAATCCGTTATATCTTCTATACGAGGGTTGAAATCTAACCTTTTTATAGGTAGTAATTATAACTTTTCTTTTCGATTTATATTAGAAGGGGGTTTACGAAGAATTATTAATCTTCCCTGCATTTAAATAAGCGTAATAATAATTTCCCTCTTTATAATTTACTTTAAAATTTAAAATATTAAGAAAGATTTTTAAGTAAAAGGCAGAAAAGACGTTAAATATAAACCAATTAAGCTATAATTAATTTAGAGAAATAATTTATTAATTAAAATTATATTATTCTAAGGATTAATTCGGCGATAATTTTAAACCTCTTATTATTTTTATTAATATTCTAACTCTAAGAGATTAAAGTTAGGAGTAAACCTATTAGAATAAATTTCGGTTTCTTATTCCCGGAATTTATTATACTTAAAGTACTCATTATAGTAAATTATACGGAATTTAAATATATTTCTAAAGCGGTTTATACAAAAAGTAGTAAAAATTATATCGCTCGGAATATACTATATTAACCTAATATTACTTCCTAAGTAGAATTACTACTTACGGCTTTATTCTTTATTAATTTTAATTTAATAAATCTATCCTTTATCTATATAATAATCCTTATCTTTATATTAATATTAAATATAACCAAATTATTTATACTAATAATAAGTTATATTTTCCGTTAATTGAATTTATTTAATCGACTATATTATTATAGTATTAACCTAAGGAATATAATTACTCCTAAAGAAATTTCGGAAACGATTCTCAAAATTCTCAATTTACTAATTCGCTACCTTAATATAAATAATCTATATATTTTAAAGGCTCTTAATTAGAGCGTTTATAATAACGGGTTCCTTAATAATTTCCTATTTAACGGTCGTAATCTTCTTTTTATTAGAATCCTTCTTACTATTAAAAATCTTAGTTTTAGTAGTAATAGTCTTCTCTATTACTTTATTATCTTCATTGCTATCGTTATCGTTAAAGGAATTAGAAAAGTTATTAGAATTAGAATTGGAATCGCTATCTTCCCTTCGATAATAAGTAATAATCTAATTAGAAAACTTCGTAGAAAAGTCAATCTACGTTATTTTAGAAAATTTATTTTCATCTTTATTGAAATAAATAATAAAATTAATACGGTAACGGTGAAGTAATTTCTTATAGAAGCGTTTAATTACCAACCTCTCGATAATTTCCTAATTAATTTGCTTTTACCGAATTAATAACTAATAATATTTGAGAATAGTATTATTAACGGCTTTCTTATTATTTTCGATACGCTTATAGTAAAAGTCCTAGAGCTTATTTACATTAGAATTTATTTACTCCGGGTCGTAAATACGATAAATAATACGGAATTCATTATAAAACCTTACTTACGTAACGGGCTCGTTCTCTTTCTTAATAGAGCGGATAATACCCTTAATAATATTTCGGGATTAGGGCTTATATTATTGGTACTATACGTTGATCTTTTCTTCGTTATTACGCTATTTAATAAAATTCGTTCTATCTTCGAAATTTAGGAAGAATTTAGTAATATTCTTATTTTTAAACTTCTTTTTAGGATTAAAATCCTTCGAGGAATATATAGGGAACGTTATAATCGTTTAATTTAAAGCGGGGTTAAAGTTCTATTGCTAATTCTAACTATTACTATCCTTATTTTCGGGATGAATTTAATAGTTAAAAGCTTAATTAGAATTTATTATATTTAGGAGGGAAGAGGGTAAAGAATATATAGGAGGTATAAGGGGAGATGAATAAAGAAGCGAAGAAATAAATATAAAAAAGGGATTAGTAAATATAATAAGTAGATTAATTACTAATTAAGAATTATTATAAGTAGAAATTATTAATTTTAGTATTAATATCGACGAATATTTTATTAATTTATTATTAATAAAGGATATAAAATGGTAAAAAATATTCGGAGGGAACCTCTTATTAAATAGACGCTAATATAAGGTACCGCTATATCTTTATGCGAAATTTAGCCCTTTACCGGTAGAGGATAGATTATACTTCAATTAATATCGGATAATACGATATATATTAGACTTAATTGAGTAAATTACTATATATTAGCGTAAGGGGGTTTAAGGCCGTTAAATAAATATATTATATCCTAAAAGTTCCGACGACGCGTATTAAAATAAGGTTCTTAGAGCTATTAAATAAATATTTTATATATTCGAAGCCCCGGCGCCGGTTATTATTCGCTTATATATACCCTTCTACCGGACTTACGCAAAGTATTAATTTAATACTAAAATCGGGGCGAGGTTTCTAATTTAATAATATTTACTTTAATTATCGGCCTCGGAGCCGGGAATTTATTATTAAATCCTCGGCTAATCGGTTATCGTTTACTTAGTATTGAAAGTTATAAATCTTCTAAATTTATAATCTATTCCTAATTTAATTTCTAGGGACGTTTTTATAGCGTATAATAATTAATATTAAGAAGGCTATAATTGTATTCACGCTCATCCTATACATTATTTCATTTCTATAACGAATTCCGTAGTATATTTAGGATAGTATATTTCTAGTTCTATTTCGATATTTATTTTCTATTATTTTTTTTTTATAACCGACGGATTACTAAAATTCCTAGTCTTATCGTTTTAAAGTATTGAGTCCGCTTTAGCTAATTTGGTTAGAAGTTTGAAATTCAATTTCGTCCTTATTACTATTTAAAATAGGGAAGAAAAATAACCCTAAATAACTACTACCACTACAACAATTGGGAAAGGAGCTATATTAAAAACTTCTAATAAGATTAAAAGAATAGAGAGAGGAACAAATTTATAAGGGAGAAAAGAATAATCTAATAATAAGAATATCTTTTTCGATTTAACTATATCTTTTCTTTTACCCATTATAGAAATAGGGTTAGGAAATCTTAAAAACTTAATTAAAGAGCTAATTTTCACTAAATTGAAGAAGATTTTTATTTCAAAGATTAAATGAAGTCTAATTATTATTCTAGCAAAAGTTGCCTGACCTTCTTTCTTTGTTTCTAATTACCCTTCTCTCCTTTTATTTCCTTTAGAGCTTTCCTTCTTTCTATATGAAAGTCCGAAATTCATTCTACAGCCTTCTTTCTTAATTTACTCAATGTACCACTATTATACTTCCTTCAAATCAGTTTATTATAATGCATCCTTGTCCTATACCTCTTCTCTCAGATTATGACTAGGGAAAATCCCTGGAAGAATTCCTCCAGAATGAAAAACTACGAAAAATTTTCGAAAAAATACGGAAAAAATCTGCTGTCTAGCCGTGTACCCTTGTACTTGTTTATCCGCCCCATCTCAATACAAAAAGGGATTTTCGAAAAGAATTATACTACCTACCGAAATAATTAGTTTTTAATTATTAAAAAGAATAGCGGCCTATATCTTATTAATAACGCTTAACGGATTAATAAAGTAATTTTAAAAAATATTAACTTATTTCTAAGTTATAAAAAATTTAACGAAGCGTTTAAAGGGTATAAAATATTATTTTTACTTAACCTTTTCTCTAATTACGATTAAATTCCCTTTAATAAAATTAACCGCGACCTTATTACCTTTTTAATACTTTTAGGCCTTTTTAGGATAATTATTTTATTTTAAGGAAGTATTAATTCGATTATTCAATTTATAAGGGCGATAATTAGAATATTTTACGATTTAATTCCTAATATTTACTAACCGTACTTTAATAATATTTATATTAAGGGGCTTTAAATAATTTATAATAAGGAATAAATCGGTTCGAAGGGGATTAAGAAATATATTTTAGAATATTTTATAAATATCGATAAAGTTTTAGTTAATATTAAATTTACCGGAAGTATTATTATAATAATTAAATTATAATAATATTAGAAGGAGGTAATTCTTATTAAGTATTTTTATATATTTAATAGAAGGGTTTTAATTAAAGAGAAAGTCCGAAAAATTAACGAATAGATTTATTATAAAAAAATTCTTAAGAAAAAGGGAAGTAGTATTTAAGAGGTCCGCTCCTTCTTAAGAATTATAGGTTATTACCGGGTATAAATCTATAGGTTTAATATTATTATAATCCTTTTTTATACTTTAATAAAGAAGGGAATTACGTTTAAATAAATTAAAAACGAATAATTCGCAATAGAATACCTTTAATACTTAATTATTACAATTCTAATTTTTATAATTTTTATTTATAATAATAAACGTTATAGAATTATTATTCTAATAATCGATATTTCTCTTAAAGGTTGGGGAGGTATCTTAGAATAAATCGGCCCTAATAGTAAAAAATATCCGTACAAATTTGAAAACGGAATTTAGTTAGAGGTTAAAAAGCGCTATAATACTATTAAAAGGGAATTTTAAAAGCTTTTTTATACCTTAAAACGCTTATAAAAATATTTCTTTAAAATATATTTCGTTATTAAAACCGATATTATAATTCTTATATATTAATTTAATAATATTATTAATAATATCTTAAAGGTTTTATTAATATATTAAATTATTTGGATTAAATTTTTCGACTTTAAAATTAAATATATTCTTAATTTAAAGAATTTTATAGCGGATAGACTATCCTATAAACCCTCTAAATTTTTTAATTTATACGAAAAGGAGTATAAAAAGGATATTAATAATTTCGTAAATACGTAAATTTATATTACCCTTACGGAATTACTTAAATTAATTTTGCGTAGTAATTGGTTACGGTAATTAGAAAAGATTGTAAGGTTCCTTCTAATTATAAAGATTCTTATTTATTTAAAAAGTATAGTTTTAAGGCGCTAATTCTATAATAACGTATTAAAATATATAATTTAAAATAACGTTCTTTAATTACAATTTACTAATTTTATTTAATTCCCTAAGCGGATTATTAATATTTAAGAAGAGCAGTAGTTAATTATAACCTAATACTATAATAAAGTAAAATATCGAAGACGTAAGGGAATATATTATTATATTATTAAATATTATTATTAGAAGGGTATATATAATAATATCGAAGAATTAATCCGCTCTTACCCTTAATATTAATAATTTAATCCTAAACGCTTCGAAGATAATTATTAATAATCTTATCCTAATTTTTACCCTTTTAATAAATAGATTTTGGATATTTAATATCTTTTAAAGGCTAATAAGAAAAAGATTCCCCTCTTAGAAGCTAAGGATAATGCGACTAGTTATATTGAAATTACCGTTTTATTTAATATTAAATTTATTTAAGTAAAGCATTTCTTTAAATTTATTTTTTTAAAATAGGGATATCCTTTAGCGGTTTTAATTAATAATAGTTTTGAATTTTAATTAACCGTTATTAAATATTTAATTTAATTGGGGATTTATAGGGAATATATTATACCCTTTAATTTTAGAATTAATAAGAATAATAAATAAAGGTATATAACGATCGCCGCTTTATTTATAAAGATAATAGATAATAAAGGGCGTAATTAGAAAAAATTCTTACCCTACGTTTTATTTATTAACCGAATAATAATCCGGGGTAATTATAATTATATTCCCTTTTAATTGGCTTATAATTATAATCCTATTATTCTTATTAAATTCGATTTACCCTTATAGCGGGTTATTAATTAGAAAAATAATAATAAATTAATAACGAGGGAGGAGTTAATTTACGCCATTACTCGAATACGCGAAAAATTAGAATATTAATTTAATTAGACCGTTAAAAAAGTCGTTATAATAAAGGAAATAATTACCGCCTATCGTAATAAGAGGGATAAACGAAAAATACGCTTTATTAATATTTAAATCGAAGTCGGAAATTTTATTTTAAAGTATAATAACGTTAGGAAGGTAAATATAAATTCTATACGGAAATTAATTTATTATTAGGAGGGTCCTTATTATATATATTAAATCTCCTCTTCGGGTAATATTTATTATTTAAATATTTTTAATAAAATCCCTTTAAAAAAGCCGGTAAGTATTAGGAATATTAAAAAATTCGTAATTAAAGATAGAATAATATTGGATATTAAAAATCCGATAAAAGGTTTATAAGAGCCGATCAATCCCGAAGAAGGATTTATTCGGGGTTTAATTAATAACGGAAAAATCGTGGAAGAAATTCTTAAAAGATTTTTAAAAACGGAAGAACTTTAATTATTATTTATTAAAAGAATTCGAACGAAGACTTTTAATAAAAGAATGCACTAAAATTTTAAGAAATTTTTAATTAAAGTAGCTATTTTAATAAAAAGGCCTCCGGGGGAATAGGCTTTAATTGAGGATTAATTTAAGGTATAATTAAGTATTATATAAGGGGAGGAGATCTAGCCCTAATTTAGAAACGATTTTAATTAATTTTAAATTGTAAATAGAGGATTATAACGCTAAAAGGTATATAATAGGGTTAATAACCGCCAATATTTATAGGACGCTATAAATATTATCTTTTTTCGAATTATTAAAAGTACCCTTAACCGAATAGCGTCCGAACCGATCCGTACCCGACCGATTCCTCAATTATTAATTATTTTCGATTAGGAATTCTAATTCCTTTTTCTTTTTTTTCTTACGTCTTTTATTTTTCGTATTAAGTCCTTTATCTTTATTTTTAATTATTTATTTTTATTTACTCATTTTTACTTTTATTTCTTTTAATCGATTAAGGGAAGTCCCTATTAAATTCCGTAATATAAATAGTTTTTAAAATCCGATTTTAATTTTTAATTTCTTAGGAAATTATTATTTAAGGTTGGAATAAATTAAAATACCTTTAACGCTAAGAGTTTAATACCCTTTTAACCGTTTTATATTATTTTCTAATATTTTATTTTAGGGAGATTTTTTTTGGGTAAAAATAGTCGTTCGGAGCTTTAATTATTTTTAAAAGGAAAATTAAATATTAAAGTAAAAGGGAAATATTAAAGGGAAATTATTTTTTTTTATTACTTACCTATTTTATACTTATTTTATTTATTAAAAATTTTTCGCCGAAAAAGTTTTATACTCTATATAGGAGGTATTAATTTATATTTATAACGCTAATTCATTTTTATTACTCTTTTTAAGAAGAACAATAATACCCTCTCCCTCTTTTTTAATAATAATAATAATACTATCTTTTTTACTTTTATTACCCTTAGAATTATTATTTTTAATAACCCCTTTACTAAGAACCTATTAATTAATTCCTCCCTTAATTTCGATATCCTTAACGTTAATTTCGAATTTTATTTTCTTACGAATAGGCTTTTCAACCTCGTTAATTTCTCCGCTACCTTTATTATAAAATTTACTTTCTTCATTTAAATTATTATTATCCTTCGAAAACCGATTTATATTAATAATATTAAAAGTATCTTCGTTATTATATATAATATTAACTTTAATATAATTATTACGAATATTTAAACTTTTTCCTTTAATACCTAATTATTCGTACTCAAATTAAATATATTCGGCCTAATTTTTAAAATTATTAAATACACGCCGATTTACTCTTTATTAATAATTCTTAAGTATATTATCGATTATTAGAATAGGGCTATTAATATTGCAATTACTAATTAAAATTTTAATAAAAAGCCGTAATATAACGTTTTTATAAAATTTAAATTGAAATTCCTTTTTAAAATAATTTAAATAGGTATATTAATTTATTTATTTAATATTCTAAGCGTAATTCCTATATATACCTCCTTTAATATCTCCTAATATAGAAATATAGCCTACGAAAGGAAATTAAATATTAAGGGACTCCTATTCGTTATCGCGGGTAAAGATCGAAATATACGATTTCTAAATCTATTCGATATAATTAATATAAAGGAACCGGTTTTTAAAAAAAAGAAATTAATTAGTAAAGGAAGATAGAAAAAGAAAAAGAGTAAATCCGTATAGAGAATTATATATTTAAATAAATAAACCGAAGATACACTCTTTCTTAATATATATATAGGCGCTATAATAATTTAAGGGCTAATTTCTTTTCTTTTTAATAAAAACGCGCCGGTATTCTTTAGTATCGAAATCGTATTTATTAAAATATTTAAAAATAATATACTAATATTAATTTATTAAATAAAATTCTTTTATTAAATTTTCAATTTATTTAAAAAATTTTAATAAAACCTATTCGAAGTAGAGCGAATTAATAAAGGGAAGATAAATAATAGTAAAGATTTTCACCCTAGAAAAGAAGATTTCGGTATTTATATTTATAAATATTCTTTAGAATTAATTATTAGCGAATTTATAGCCTTAATAAATATAAACCTTATTAAAAAATTGCTTCTTTCCGTTAAAATAAGCGTTTATATAATAAGGATTATTCCGAATAATTAAAAGGAAATTGAAGATAAAATTATAAGGGGCCGGAGCCGAAAAACGTTTACCTACAATAGTAATATATTCGCCGAAATTTATATTAAAAAAAGGTTTCTTCTATTAATTAATAAATACTTTAAAGCGTTAAATCTCTTCTTAAATAGGATTTTTCGTAATATCCTTAAATTTAATTATAGTATTTTAATAAAGGAGGCGAATTTATATAATATTATTTAAAGGAAAAGAAGTTTTTTTTGGGACGAAAAGAAGCGGATAAAATAGAAAAGAGTAATATAAATTTATTCGTCGGCTAAAAAGGGAAATTTTAATTCCTTCCCTAATTATTTAAATAAATTACTTAAATAACGAAAATAGAATAGTTAATAAAAATAGAACCCGGACGTAGGAAGGTATTCGGACGAATAAATATTCGGACCTAAAGGTATTTTTTAAATAATATAGTAGTAAAAAAGTATTTATAATACCAATAATAATTTTAAAATAATATAAATTTATACGAAAAATAGAAAATTCTTACAATAATAAAAAAATATTAACGCATCGTAGGGTAAGAAATTTTTTTTTCCTTTTACTACGACCTTTAATACTTTTTTCGTTAAAAAATAAATTTATATTAGCCTTTTATAACCTTTTTTATTAAATATCTTTATATTTCTAATTTCGATAACGTTATAATCCTTAAGAAAAACCTTTCTTTTCCCTCCTAAAATCTTTACCCTATTAAACATTTATTTTTTACCTTCGCGTAAATCTATTCCTCTATTAAAAATAATTTCGAACGAGGAAATTATCTTTACGGAGGAGGAATAAACCCTTTTCGCTAAAAATATAATATACTACTAAATTAAAAAATTATTTGAAGGAATAGGATTTATTATCGAATTTTAAAGACGGTAAATTTACAATTAAAAAGATATTAAAATATATATAGAGTAAGTCTACCCCTTTAAAATAATTAAAGAAGAATAGTAAGGTTTTACCCCTTATTTAAATTAGCGCTGTCTAATTATTATAAACGGACGTTTAAACGAAGAAAAATTATTACTATACCTATTTATTATAAAGCTTAAAATTAATAAAATATTATTAAAATTAATTTACAGGGACGTTCTCCTATTTATTAATTAGCCCGCTATTTTTTAATAATTCGACCGCTTTATTTAAGAGTAGACTTATTTTAGCTTTATAAACCTTTAATATTTTATAAATATTTAAATTTGGGCGGAAAATACTAATATTTACGCAACCCTTATTTATATATTACGTAATTTCGGGGATTGTATTTATATCCTTTCCTAAACTTATAAACTCGATAATAATAATATAGAATTTCCCGGACTAAGAGGAAATCTATCCAATTTCTTTAAAATTACTAAATAATAATATATTCTAATATAAATTAACGAATATTTTATTCTAATAATTTATAATAATAAAAATAAATAATAATTCTTTTATAATTCGGTACCTATTTTCGATAATTATAAACGTACGAAGAAAGTTTATTTTTCCTTAATTTAATAATATATTATTACTTATAGGTTTAATAATTAATTTATTAATTTAAAGAGGCGGTTTACTTAGGTTAAAATACCTTTCCTATATTAAATTTACACTTAGTCTTACGGTTTTTGGTATTTAGAAGCTACGCGAATTTTTTTTATTAAAATTTAACGCCGAAGATATAATATTAGGAGCCTAGAGTTAATTAATTAGGAGGAAGGAAATTATTAGAGACTATAAATTTAGACTAATTTAATATATTTCTTCGAATCCGCTATAATCTATATATAAATGCGCGCGGTTTACGATATTTTAAATATTTATTACATTTATATATTAACCTACGTCGGAAATTATTTAAAAATCGAAGTAAATTTACTCCAACGAATTAAAATATTCTATAACGAGGATAATAAATTAAATCGGCTTTTTCGGTTAAAAATATTTAAATTTTTCGGCGAATATAATATTATATTATTATAAAGAGAAAAGGATATTCCGTATTTCTTTTAAAGAAATTAGAACGCTTTTTATAATATCCTTTAATAGGATAACGAAAGTCGTAATTTTTTTAAAGGGAAGTTTTCGAAACCTTTCCTCGTAGGAAGGAAGTAATTAATCTTTTCCTTTAATTCCTTATTAATATTAAATTCAAATAATTTTTCTTCTTCCTCCTCCTTTTTAAAAGAAAAAAATTGTAAATAAGGAAAAATTATTATACTTATATTTAATATTAATTTTAAAGATAATAAATTCTTTAAAACCGTTAACGAAGGGGAATAAATCTCCTCTACGCCTATTATAAAAATTACCCGCGTTTAAAAAAAGAAATTCCTAGCCTAAATTATAATAGCCAATTTTAATATTACTTTTAAAAGGGAGATTATAATTAATTAACCCTTATAACCGAAAAAGAAAAGGGTAATAAAAAAGTAATAAAACGATTTTATTATTTCGATATAAACTAATAAAGAGTATTTTTTAATTAATTATTTTATCCTCCCTAAACCCTTTTCGGTTTTTAAAGATTTTCCTTAGGGCCTAAAATTTTATAATAGGAGTAAATTAATAATTGAAATTAAATTTATTAAAATATTAAGTAATAGAATAATTTAATTAATCCCTTTTAAAAATAAAGTAAATATAAATATTATTTAAGCGGTAATCGATGTAGGATATATAGTTAATAAAGCGGGATTAAATATAGAGGAAAAAATTAAACGTAAAGTTTTAAAAAAACGTTTAATTAAAGAGAGAAAGGAAGAGAAGGTTAATAAACGCCGGAAATAATTTATACGTAGAGGATTAATTACTTTTTTTTTTATTTTATTTCGGATATCTTTTCTTTAATTTAATTTTTGTATTTTAGGAAAGAGGATTTTTATTATACGAATATTTTTATTTAGGACGGTATAAAAAATATTCGAAGGGAAGTATAATATAGGGTAAAATTATTATTTATTTAGATATATAAATAATTATTTAAATAATAAATAGTAAGGTAAGTATAGATTTATACCTCCTTCCCTTTAGAAGATTCGGAGCTTATATTTGAAAAAAGGATAAAAGGGGGAGGTTTCTCCCTCTTTCGATTAAGGGAAGTAAGAGGGAGAATTAAAGAGGATAATAACTTTATTTTTTACTTAAAGAACCTTTTTTATAAAGCTATTAAGTAACCCCCTTAAGGATTTCTAAGAAAATTAACTAATAGATTTACTCTTATTTAAAGAAGATAATAAGAGTAAAGCTTTGCTTTATTCTTACTCTTCTTCCTATGGTGGTGAGGCTGAGAGTTATTAACCCTATTTACGTTTCCTAAGTAAAGACCCCCCAGATTGGTTTAGTCCTTCGCCATAAATTTGTAGTGTAGGCTCTATTTCCTTTGTAGTGTGGTTTTTGGTCCAAATTAATGCGTAGATATTCTAAATAAAATATAAATTGAAGGTTAATATTAATTATTTTAATAGCGAAGAGGATTATATTAGTAAGGTTTATTCCCGGTTTAATAGATAGGTAGTAGAGGGTATCCTCCTATATTTTAATAGCGAGTATCTGGAATATATTAATATAATAGACGATTTATTAGAATATTTTTAAAACGATTATTACGATTATATAGTTAAGGAAATTATAATTTCCTAATACGAAAAATTAAAGATAAAACCTTCTAATAGATTTTAAAATTTTAAAATTACGTTCGTCTATTTAGTAGGTAGGTATAAAGTTTTATATTTATTATAGAAAAGAGATATACGGAGGAAGGTAATTTAGGAATTGGCGGTTCCGGCCGAAACGATTTACTTTAAAGCTTATAAAACCTTCGAAAATTACTACGTACTCTTATAGTTATTAAACCCTATTATCTGAAGGATTGGGGAGGATTAGAGGTAGAGGAATTATTATTCGTATATAATAATAAAGGTTATAGATTTTAAATTTATTGGATATAATCCGATTGCAATTTTGCGTTTTTAGAAATTTATTTTCGAGGAGATAAAGAAGTTGAAAGTTAAAAACCGTTATTTTAATTGTAGGAAAGTGGGCTATTAATTATTAGAATATTTAAATAAATTAAAGAAAATTTCGTCTTTAGAGGCCGAGTTAAATATTATCGCCGATTAGATTTGAGGGCCTTTAGAGGAATTAGATAATTTAAGTAAATAGGAAGACGATTAAATTACGTAAATATTAGAAAGCGAATCGGAAAATTAAAAACCTTAGGAGAATTAATTTTTAATTTAGGGGAAATATCCATTTAGATTAATAGTATTAATATAAATTTTATTAGTAATTGAATTTATTTAGATTTTAAATTGCGGGAGTATTTAGGAGGAGGGAAAAGGTTTTTTATTAATTATATTATAATTAATAATAGATTATATATTTTAATACGACGTACTTTAGTGGATATAAGAGCCGATAATTCCTTATTAGTAAATTAAGAATTTATTAATAAATTGAGAGAGAAATTGTAGTTGGAAGAGTGTTTAGATTTCCCCTTAGGATTAGTAATATTATATAAAAAGGTTAAACTGGATGAGATTATTCGTATAATAAAGGGTACGATATATATAAATAGGGTAATATACCCGAGGTAATAATTATTAATATTATTTAACTTTAAAATTAATATAATTATCGGGAAAATATAATTAGTTAAAAATAATATATTATTAAATTATATTCGAAATATCCTTTTATTCCCTTTAAAAGTGGTACCGGTTTATAA
This sequence comes from Sordaria brevicollis, assembly GCA_033439795.1. Taxonomy (NCBI): domain Eukaryota; kingdom Fungi; phylum Ascomycota; class Sordariomycetes; order Sordariales; family Sordariaceae; genus Sordaria; species Sordaria brevicollis. The sequence continues at coordinate 1,715,455 of JAUTDP010000006.1, forward strand.
TTTATAGGATATTAACGTTAAATAGGAAAGTAATCCTATTTAGGACCCCGCTTTTTAAAAAAACGTTAAACGCCGCGAAGAATTAATAAGGGAAGAGGATATACGAAAGGAAGTAGGGAGGAGAATTTAAAAAAAGAAAAATTATTAGAAAATATTAGTACGTATATAGGAATTAGAGAGTATAGTAAAAAGGATAGAAAAAGAGAAAATGAATTTATAGGAAAAAGAAGAGGTAGAAGTAAATTTAATAAATTAACGACCGATAAAAATAGATTAAATAATGCTGGGAAGGTTATTATTTTTTTATTACTATATAAAGGAATTAAATCGGATAAATAGGGAATTAATAAAACGGGAAGAAATAATTAATTAATTACGGAAGGAATTAGTTATAATAGTCTAATTATATTTATTAAAGGACGAAAGGGGCCCGTATAAATTAAAGAAAAAATAGGGATAGGTAAAAGAACGATTTATCGATTTGGTAATAATCGATAATAATATTTTTAATATATATATAAAGAAGAAAGCGAAATTAGAAATTATTAATTTATACGAAATCGAAGGTTTAATCGAAGTAAAATAAGCGTTTTTAGAAGAAGACGAGGAAGATTTATAATAAATAGTATTAAAGAAAGTCTTAGTAGATTATTACGATCCGGAGAATTTGGGAGTATTTAATAAAATATAATTTAATACCCTATTATTCCTTTAATTAAGTATCGATTACGAGATTAAATTATTAAAGGGTTATTATCCCGAAGAGTTTAAAGTTAATTTATTATACCGAATAATTTTAAAAGAGTTAAAAAAGTACCGCCGATATATTATAAAGAATTTATAAAAGGGGTTTATTAAGGTTAGTTCGGCTTTATAAGCGGCGTTGGTATTATTCGTTCCGAAGTTTAATAGCGGAGGATTACGTTTTTATATAAATTATAGAAAATTAAACGTTATTTCTTAGAAGGATTGTTATCCTTTACCGTTAATCGACGAAATTCTAATTCGAATTAATAAAGTTAAAATATTTATAAAGATCGATATTAGGTAGGTATTTTATTATATTCGGATAATAGCCGGTATAAAAGATTTAACGACGTTTAGAATTAGTTTCGGCGTTTATTATTATAAAGTTCTCTTATTCGGATTGTACGGCGGGCTTTCTAATTTTTAACGTTTTATTAATTTTAAATTAATAGGTTTTTAAGATTTTTATAACGTATATATTAATAATATTTTAGTATTTTTAAATAATTTAGTAAAATATAAGATTTATATTAAAATAATATTAAAGAGGCTACGAAAGGCGGGCTTATAAATAGATATTAAGAAATACGAATTCTATATAATAAAGATTAAATTCCTAAGCTTTATTATTAGTATTAATGGAATTTCGGTCGACCTTAAGAAAATTGTAGTAATCGAATAATAATTATAATTAACGTCGTTAAAAAGTTTTTAAATTTTTTTAGGGTTTTATAACTTCTATAGGAAATTTATAAAGGATTATAATCGGATTGCTTACCCTTTAAATACGTTAATAAAAAAAGATAAGGTTTATAAATAATTTAAAGGATATTAAAGTATATTTAAAACCCTTAAAAAAGTATTAATTAACGTATTAATATTAAATTATTATATATTTAGAAGAGATATACAATTAGAAATAAATATATTAAACGGGGTATACGTAAGGGTATTATTTCAAAAAGGCTCTAACGGATAGTAATACCCGATTGCTTTTTATTTGGAATTTATAGGAGTAATAGAATTGAATTATCTAATTTATAATAAGGAGCTATTTATAGTAGTAAAGGCTATAAAATTATAGAGACTAGAATTTAAGGGGAATAGTTTCGAGGTAATAATAGATTACTAGGCTTTAAAGTACTTTTCGACTAAGAGATTATTAAATTTACGGTAAGCGGGATAGTCCGAAATATTATTAGAATTTAACTTCAAAATAATATATTAACTTAGAAAAGATAATATCGTTATAAATTCTTTATCGAAGAAATTAGAGGAGTTGAAGACGATTTTATAAAAGAGGGATAATTAACGAATATTAAAATTATTAAAATTAAACGAAGAAGGGAAGTTCGTATATGCGGGAGATAAGGAAGATATATTAATTGCGATTTTATACGCTATTTTCGAATTAAAAGAAATAGAGGGAGATGAGAAACCGGTATTATTAATTAATCGAATGCTAGATGGTAATAAAAATTATAAATTTTTATCGGTATATTGCGCGAAGGTTAAAACGAAAAATAAGTACTTTAATATTAAGAACGGATTATTATTATATAATAGATAATTAGTAGTATTAGATTTCGAAGAGGGAAAAATAAGGATAGCTTTAATTAAATTATATTATAATACGATTATAATCATTTACTCCGGGAGAAATAAAATTAAGAAGTTAGTAGGTAAATAATATTAGTAGGTTAGGATAATATCGAATATCGACCGGTTTGTAAATAATTATTAGATATATAAATTTATTAAAGTATTAAAAAATAAAATATTAAAATTACTTTACTTATAATTATTAAATCCGGAAACGAGAAGTTGGTAATCGTTAGTAATCGACTTTAAGGTTATATTAAAGGAAAAGGAATACGGATTTAATAATTTATTAATAATAATAGACCGATTAATTAAAATTTCTTAGTATTCCCTTTATTACGTTACGATAATAACCGTTTAAGTTGTTAAATTATATTATAAAGGCCCGTATTAGGTTTTTGGGCTATTTAAGGATATTATTAACGATAGGGGCCCGTAATTCGTTATAGAGTTTACGAAGGAGTTAATTACCGTTTTGGGTATTAAATAGAAATTTAGCTCTTTTAGGTATTTATAAATAGCGGGGTAAGTAGAGATTATAAATTAATATATTAATTAAAAATTTTACTCGTTCCTAAATTATAATTAAAATAATTGGTTAAAAGTATTATTAATTTTAAATATTATATAAATTATTTTATTATATAATAGTTTAAGCGGATTATCCCTACGGGAAATATTATTAGGATACTTTATTAATTTACTTTTTAATTAGGATAAAAGGACTACCGAAATAAAAATGCAAATTTAAAGATAGGAGGTATAAAAAATAATCGAAGCGATTTATAGTTATTACGTTTAGGTTCGATAAGCGATCGACGTGGCGTAAAATTAATAAGCTAAATTAATTAATAAATATAGGCGGGTCCTAGATTTTAGAGTAGGGGATAAAGTATTTATTATTAAAAAGGGTTAGTAAATTAATTATAAGAGCGATAAATTCGATTACCCCTTAATACGAATTTTATATAGAATTATTAGTATAAAGGGAGTTTTGTATAAGTTAAAATTACCGGAGTAATAGAAAGGGAATTGGGTATACTACGTAAATAAATTGAAGAAAGATCCGGGGAACCCTTTATTAAATTAAATAAACGAAAACCCGAAGGGAATAATAGTTAAAGGGGATAATAATAAAGAGGCGGAAGAATAGGTAGTTAAGGAGGTATTATCGTCGAGAATTACGTACGGTAAATTAAAGTATTAGGTTATATAGGAAAGTTAGGACTTAGATCCTATATAGTAATTGGCGGAGAATTTTAAGAACGTGGCGAATAAATTAAAGGCTTATTATAATAAAAACCCGGAGAAGCTTAATCCTTTTAGAAAATTGGCTATTTAGAGGAGAGTAATAAAAAATAAAGTAATTGCGAGAAGTTACCCGGATAATAATAAATTAATTAAAAATTTATTAAAGGGATTAAGAAGGAAAATTAAAAGGAAGTAAAACGGGTATTTAAGGAGGTATTGGGGGGTAATAATTAATAGACGTAAAATAGTATATAGTTTAGTGGCGTAGAGTAATAGCCTATAATATTAATTGTATTAGTTTAGTATATTTATCCGCTATTTAAGATACGTTAGTTCGAACCTAACTTCGGGCGATTAATTTTTTACTTTTAGGAATGGAATTCGCTTTGCTCTTAACCTATTAATAGAGATAGGATTGCGTTTTTTTTCCTTTCTTTCTTTCTTTTCGGCTCTGGGGCTGAGCCTTTATTCCGAAGGGGGGGTAATATTATAGTACGGTTGGAGGGATTTATAGTAGACCGGTTTATAGGGAGGATTAGCGTTAGAGATAGGGTATTAGCGATATAGTATATCGGATAGAATGAGGTTTATATTCTTATCGATAAGACTTCCGGATTGGGAAGGTGGAAACGATTAGTAGAATTTAGCTTATATGCTAGATTCGTGATACTTTCGTTTATTTACTTTCCCTTTTCTTCTTTATATTTAATATTACTTTGATTTGTGGCTTCTAGTTTGGGCCTTTGCACCTTGTAGGATTACGCTTTTATAGATAGAACGTAAATTCGAAATATAATATTCTAATTAGATTATTAACGTATAAAATAATAAGCGGACTACGTTATTTTAAATTCGTATCCTCTTTAACTGCTATTATATTAATAAAGAGGATTCCTTATTCGGGTATTATAATACTTCGAAGGTAATATATAATTTATTATTACAATTAGCCGATATTTATTATATAATAATTATAATTTAATTATACGTTTTTAGTAGTTTTTTTAAAGATTTAGAAGAAGAATTAAAAGAATTGCGTATTTTATTTACCTACGGTACGCCTACCCTTCGAATTTCGAATTTTAACGACCGTATTGCGCGCGCCCAATTTCGACCTAGTAGTTCCCTTCGCTATATAAGTATACCCGGTAATACCGACGTTGCGACGCTTATATTTATACGTAATAAAATAGTAAATAAAGGATTAGAGAAAAAGAGGTCTAAATCGATTATTAATTTAATATTAGAAGATTATTATAAAAAGAGGGACGTTAAGTGCGAAGTAGAAAAGGAGGGTAAAATAGGGGAGAAGTTAATATATAACGAGCTAATTAAATTATATAAATATACAGATAGGTAATAATATAAAAATTACTATAATAGGAACTTATATTACTTTTATTACGTATTCCCTAATTAGAAATACTATTACTTTATTATTAGTAAATAAATTAGAAAATAAGCTACTACTATTATAATATAGAAGGTTATATTAATATCGCTACCCGTTAAAATAATATTTATATAATTTAAACTTTATAATTGCTATAATAATAGTTATTAAATTTAAATTAGTACTATTATATTTAGTTAAAACGGTCTTTAATAATTTTATCCCTTATATATAATAAATAAGCGTAATTATTAACCCCCTTAGGTATTTAATTTCACGCTCTAAAATAATTATTAATAAGCGAATAATAATGCGTATAATATTATTAGTATTAATAATACCTTAATATAACCTACCCTACCTACGTAGTTTATTACGTTTCCCTTTACTAATTATAGGGGTATAAAAATAAGGACTATAACGCTTATTTTAATTAATAAACCCTTTTTACTATTTTTCCTTATTTAAAGTAATATTAATATTAATATTTTATAGAAGGGGGGTTCTAATTCCCGCGCGAACGACCTTCAACCTTCTTCTTCTCCTCCCTCCTTATTGCTAAATTGATTAATTAATGCCTTTATTACCGAATTTTTTAAATAATTAATATTTAAATACGCGCTGCGGTTTTATAAAAATAACGGGTTGTACGATTCCCTATTCGAAATTTAAAAATCTTTTATAATAAGTCGGCTTACCTTCTATTAAGCGCGTACTCTACCTTTAAATTAATATACTACGTATAGCATCGATAAAAGTATTTATAATATAATTAAATAGTCGATTAAAGAATTCTTATACTTTAAAAGGGATTATATTTAGCGGTTATTATTATTAATGTAAGTAGTATTAACGTTAGCGTAGGCGGTTCTAGAACCTATATTAATGTAAATATTAACGTAAGTATTAGAAATTATATAAATATAATAATAAGAGTTATAAATTATCGACCCTAAATTATTTATATTATTTATATAGATTATAAGTAAATAATCTCCTTTCTTTTTATTAGGTACGATATTAACCGCCGTTTTTTTATAAATACTTTTGTTTAAAATTCCTTATAGCAAGACCTTCGTAACGCAGACTATTACGACCCCCCTAATTATAACGCCGGCGACGATTTATTACGTAGTAATTTTATTAAAGAGTATAATAATAACGAAGATAGCGACCCCGACTGTATATAAATTAATATAATTACGAGCGAATACGAATTTATTAAAAAGGATAAGGAGTTTTAAATAAAAGGGGGATTATATATATTAATATTATTATTATAAATAATAATAAATCTAATTTATTTTTATACTCTTTTAATACTTTTAATATTTTTAATACTTTTTCGATTATTATAAATAATAATAGACTTAAAGGATTTTTCGTTACTAAATTATACGATTAGACTACGCAACCAAATTATACGATTAAACTACCTAAATAAGCTATATATATTCGATTATATTTATTACTATATATTTATTATATAATTTAATATCCTTTATTATAATACTATTTCCGTTATTTAAAATTTATAATAATATTTATTATATAGAGTATCGTAGTCTTTAGGTTCGTATACTTCGTTAAATTCGTTATAAAGTATATTAGCCTTATAGTAGTAGTTTTGTATAATTGGTACCCTTTACCTAACTTCTATTACCGCCTTAATAAAGAACTCTTTAAATTTTTCTACCTTTAGCGAATCCCTATTTTCCTATAGATAATAGCGCTTAATATAGGCTTTTAAATTATTAAAGTATACTTTTATAAAGTTAAAGTTTAGGGAATATAAGGGTAGGAATTATAATAATATATTATAGTTATTATACGCGTTTTTAATAAATTACGCCTTATATTACAATGCGTTATCTATTATTAGAATACTATTATAATTAAGGAAAGGATTTATTTTAGGTAATACGTTCTCCTATATTTATATAATAAAGCTATCGGTATTAATAACTCTTCTATAATAAAATACGTTAATAAAATTATTAATAAATATAATTAATAATAAGTAGAAGCGTTACCCTCTCGTAAATATATTATCGGTTTATATAAATATACCTTTTAACGCCTAGTTAATATAATATAAACTATCCCTCTTATCGATATTAAATTCGTTATAAAAAACGTATATCTCCGCTAAAAATTTCGAAACCTTCTTTAATTAATTTAATTTTAATAGATCGCTACGTTAGGAAGTTTTAAATACTATCCTCTTATTAATTTACTACGCCTTCTTAAAGTAATAGGAAATTATAGAGGTTAATACGTATATATTATATTAGGTAGTTAATTAATATTAAATTTTATTGAAGTATAAATACGGTTTATTATTTAAAAGTTTTATAACCTTTTATATATTGCGAATTAAATATTATTATAGCTAATTATACGTATAATACTATTTATATTAACCTCTATTACTTAAAGAATTAATTTAATAGCGTTTTTAATAATATAAGGCTTCGGGTATAAGTCGCTAGTCTTATTATATATTTATTTGAGGCGTTAGATTTAGCGTTTACTTAAATTAATAATCTACGCGATTTTTTTAGGGTATTCGCTAATAATTAATATAATATATATTATTAGCCTTTGTTAGTAGTTGGATTAGTGCGGTATAATTACGATAATTCTCGATTGTGAGAGCTTTAAAATCCGATAAAAACTATTAAATTTGGGTGTATTTTGAATAAAAAACAACGGAGATATTGAAGTTCTACGATATGGCATACTGTTTTTCATGTAAGTTGTATTGCGTGGCGGTCAGACTAGAGTGGGGACTGATATGGTGTTTGCAAGGCACAGCAGTTCAGCCCGTATCGTCGGTGGCTGGATGCGCCATTGGCAACATCGGATGGGAGTCTCAGCGACCAATGGCTTTTGCCCATTTCCGTTTCGTGGAACATGGTCGAGGAAGAAGGTCTTGAACTGCGGTTGGAATTCGAGACATGGAAATCCACAACACATACGTAGTTTGAAAAGGTGACGATGGAACCTCACTGACGGCATAGAAAGCAGCAGGGTGTCATCCCGGATGATGATGGCCCTGGGAGCCCTGTTCAATGGAGCTGTCAACGGTGCGTAACTCCGGTCGGTGCCGTTGAAATCCGCTAAAGAACTGGACGTTCCCCGGATTTGGTGACCCACAAATCCCGAAAGCTTACGGGCGGTCGAGTCACCTCGTGCTTTCCCGCCGTGCCCGGCTACCCGCCGAGGGATGATCTGCGCTGCAACAAATAATGAGCCACTAATGTCCAAACATTTTGCCCTTTCACTTTCAACCCCGTTTACTAGCGAATTTGTTTGGACATTTGAAAATGGCTTTTGTCGCGCGGGTAAAGCCCAGGGCAATTGGCTTGCGCGGAAGATGGCCGTTGCAAGTACATGCGCCGTGCCGGATGTACTCTCAGCATCCGGCTCATCATACCACAACTGAACATCCCTTCCGGGTCGCCGTCATTGGCTCCGGTCCGGCCGGTTTCTACACCACTTACAAGCTTATGGCCAAAATTCAAGGGACAAAGGTGGACATGTACGAGTCACTACCGGTTCCCTTCGGCCTAGTGAGATTCGGTGTTGCTCCGGATCATCCTGAAGTCAAGGTACATTTCTTATCACCATCTCGATATAGTTCACTTACACGCACTAACACACCATCCAGAACTGCCAAGAAAAGTTCGAAGAGGTCGCCTCGTCCCCCGACTTCAACTTCATCGGCAACGTTTCCGTCGGCACCAAATCCGACCACCCCGACGGCCTCACCGTGCCCCTCGCCAGTCTCTTCCGACATTACAACGCCATAATCTTCGCCTACGGTGCCGCCCAAGACCGCAAGCTCGGCATCCCCGGCGAGGACCAGCTAAAGGGCGTCTACTCCGCCCGCGAGTTCGTAGGGTGGTACAACGGCCTCCCCGAGCACGCCAACCTCAACCCGGATCTCACCCAAGGCGATGAAGCCGTCGTCATTGGCCAAGGCAACGTAGCCTTGGACGTAGCCCGCATGCTGCTCGAGGACGTCGACGTCCTCCGCAAGACCGACATCGCCGCCCACGCACTCGAAACCCTTTCCCAGAGCCGGGTCAAGCGGGTCCACGTCGTCGGTCGCAGAGGTCCCATGCAAGCGGCTTTCACCATCAAGGAAGTCCGCGAGCTGATGAAGCTGTCGGATGTATCCTTCCACCCCGTCGACACCGCTTTGCTGCCAACCGACCTCAAGTCCTTGCCCCGTGCTCCTCGACGACTGATGGAGATGCTCGCCAAGGGCACAACCGCCACTTCGCAATCACCTTCCGAAACGTCCAAGTCGTGGTCTCTCGATTTTTGCCTCACTCCCAAGGCTTTCTCTTCTTCCTCTCCTGACTCAAACCAATTAGCTTCAACAACCTTTGAACGCACCACCCTGTCGTCATCCCCCTTCGACCCCAACGCTTACGCCCTTCCCACCGGCGAGTCCCTCACCTTGCCTTCTTCAGTAGCCTTCCGATCCATCGGATACAAATCCACACCCCTGCCCGAGTTCCAGGACATCAACATCCCCTTCGACGAGCGCCGAGGAATCATTAGCAATGACGGCCACGGACGCGTACAGCACGAGGAACGGACGCGGGGTGCCGAGATGTCGCACGGTAGTTTTCCGGGCCTGTACTGCGCCGGGTGGGTCAAGACGGGCCCGACGGGGGTGATTGCTTCGACGATGGAGAACGCGTTTGCGACGGCCGATGCCATCATTGAGGATTGGGTGAGCAGGACGCCGTTCCTGAATGTGGATAGGAAGTGCCATGGTTGGGAAGGGGTGAGGAGCGAAGTGCTGAAGAGTGGAGATGAGAAGAGGGTGGTTGATTGGTCAGGGTGGAGGAGGATTGATGAGGCCGAGAGGGAAAGGGGGAAGGAAAGGGGCAGGTTGAGAGAGAAGTTTACGAGGACGGGGGAGATGTTGAGCGTCCTGGGTTGAGACATCTGGAGATGCTCAGTGGTTTGGGGCGAGATACCCTTCCTTCCTTTGTTTCCGTGAGTGACTTGTAGGATATCCAATGTTTTTGTTGTATACTATTTAGCCAAAAAAAAAGGGTTTGTACATATTTCTTGTCATTTATACTTCATACAACATACATATCACAGATATGGTTGGTTATGATAATTACGCGCTCTTGAGCTTCTCGGTAAGCTCAGGCACCTTCTCGAACAGATCACCGACCAAGCCAACGTCCGCCACCTGGAAGATGGGCGCCTCGGGGTCCTTGTTGATGGCAGCAATGACCTTGCTGTCCTTCATACCCGCCAAGTGCTGTATGGCACCAGAGATACCGACGGCCATGTAAAGCTGAGGAGCGACGACCTTGCCAGTCTGGCCGACCTGCAAGCTGTTGTCGGCGTAACCACTGTCGACAGCCGCACGGGAAGCACCGACGGCAGCGCCGAGGGAGTCAGCAAGGGGGAGCATGATCTTGTCGAACTCCTCCTTGGACTTGAGACCGCGACCACCAGAGACAACCTTCTCGGCGGTCGAGAGGTCGGGACGGTCAGACTTGGCAAGGTCCTCTGAAACCCACTCGGTGGTGCTCTCGGCCTTGGGGTCAACACCATCCTCGACGGTAGCAGAGCCGGAGCCGACAGCGGCAGGGGCAAAAGAGGTACCGCGGACGGTGATGACCTTGATAAGGTCGGTGGACTCGACGGTCGCAATGGCGTTACCGGCGTAGATGGGGCGCACGAAGGTGTTCTCGGACTCGATAGCAGTGATGTCGGAGATCTGCTGGCTGTCGAGGAGAGCGGCGACGCGGGGAAGGAGGTTCTTGCCGAAAGCGGTCGCGCTGGCGATGACGTGGGTGTAACCGCCCTTCTTGATGTTCTCAACCAAGAGAGGAGCGTAGTTCTCGGGGAGGCCCTGTATTCAACACAAACGAATTGCGCCGCGCGTGTAAGTCAACTGCACACACCTAAGTTTGGGACGAAAGATGCTGGCGCATAACCACCAACCTTGTCGTAAGCACCGTTCTCGACGGCAATGATCTTCTCGACACCCTCAACCTTGGCCGCCTCCTCGGCGACAGCCTTCACATTGCTAGAGGCAATGAAAGCATGGATAGGACCACCGAGCTTCGCGGCGGCAGTAACGGCGCTGAGGGATCCCTGGTTGAGCTTGCCATCTCTTTGCTCGAGGACGGCGAGGGCGGACAATAACCTGCGGAGAGCGGCAGGGGATCTGAGGGTAGTGGTGGAGGCGGTAGCGAACCGGGGACGAGTCAGGGCCGAGAACGCCCGGGCACCGGAGGCCAGCATTTTGTATGGAATTGGGGTATGGAGGTGGAACGGCGTCCGGAGAGAGGTGATTCGGTGGTCGGAGGAGCTGGAGATTTCTATCGGAGACGGGATAGAGAACCTGGGTTTGATCTGATCTCGGCGACAGACTGTGGAGGAAGGGACGAAGGAAACGGAGACGGGAGACGGGAGACGGACGACGGGGCACGGGGAACGGGGATCGATCGGGGACCCGGTGGTGACTGCGACTGGGTGAGCAACAATGCCAATGACGCTTCAATGGATCGACGTAGGCGACGGCCTGCGACGGCCCGAGGTAAAGTGCAATGGCGACCCCCAGGTCCGGGGCCGCTAGCACTTCAGCGCTCTAGGTACAGCCCGCAGGCCAGACCCCCTGTAGCTTCAGCACAGCAACAGCGACTCTCGGCCAAAAGCGGGCGGACCACTTTTTGGCGGGGAACGGTCAAGCTTGTGTGGAGAAAGCCGAGAAATGTGGCTGAGAGACGGACAGGCTGTGGCTCATGTAAGATGAAACACAGCTGAGGAGTGGCTTGTCTATCAAACCACGTGACCGATCAATTCCCACTGAGCTCGTACGCCAAGGGACGGAGCGAGGTGAGCTGCGGCGGGCTCGCCTGTCGGTGTCGTATAACGCGCTTATAAAACTTGGCATCTAGGCGGTGCAAGGCCAGCGAGCCACACTATACACTGCCTAGAGTAGTATAGTCCCTAAGTCCCGTGATCTCCCAGTCTTTGCCCCATTAGGCAGTGTATATATACGTGCTAGAGTTGAGCACGTACTAGTACATACCGTTACCGCTAAATCAACTCAATAAGGTATACGGCCGCGTTATTATAACTTCGTAAAATCGTAAAAGTCGTAATATATAAATACATAGTATTATAGTATTGACTAACTACACAATACTACGCAGTATATTATAACTACTATTTTAAGGAATTAATATAAGTTCCCAAATTTTTTTTCTTAAGCTTTTTAATTTTATCTTCTTTACTATCGATTTATACCTACTTCGAAGTAAGTAAGTAGGGTAATAGTACTAATTATAAAGTGGAAAACAGTATTATAAATAATATATATATTTATTATTTTTTTAATATAATAACCGTATTTATATAATAAAATATTTAAAACTTCGTGTATAGAGTATGTCGAATACGGGTAATCGATTAATATAAAAATTGAAAAGGTTTATAATATTGTACAATATCTATATAAAAACGTTAATTAAATATATTTAATAAAAAATGAAATATATTAATAAAAAACGTTTTTATAATTATATTTACTACTACTTTTAAATACTCTAGTAAAGTGCTGAATTTATATAATTATAATATTGATTAGCTATATTTAATATTTTTTTATATATATTTATATAATATTCGAAAAAAATGAAAAAACTGTGTAAATCGAAAAATCTATGAATATTGGTCTAAGTATTAGTTTTTATATATATTTATATAATATTCGAAATAAATAAAAAAAACCGTATAAATCGAAAAAATCGTATAAATTGTATAGAGTACTAGTCGGTTAGCTAATAAGATATTTATAACCGTTGGTTATTATTACGGGTATTTACGCCGTTAAAAAAATTTCGTAATAATACTATATAGTATTTTTAAAAAGCTTTATCAATTTATTAACGCTCCCCCCCCTCTTTTAACTAAAATTAGGCTTCTTATTATTATTAGGCGTTTCGAAGGTAGTTATACCCCTCCTTTATCCTCTTAATATATTAAGTATTAACCTCTTTTATATATAAAAACCTAATACCGTACTATTAAATAGCCTATTTCTAGAAGGCGTAAAACTAATTTATTTCAACCTCTATAATAGTACGTATATTTTATTTAACTTCTAGAGTAAAACGTGCCTCTAGAACTACTTTTAACCGTTCACGCTCCCTAATTTTATATAGCTCGTACCCGTAATCTTATTATATAATTACTTACTATAATAATTAATCTTTTATTAAAATCTAACGATTAATAAAGAAATAATAATATTAAAGGTATTTATAAAATAATTACTAGCGTTTATAAAATTTATAATTATATTAGGATATACTATTTTAATTTTTAAAAACTTATAATCGTATATACTCTCTATTAAAGATTATATAATACCTTACCTTTACTTTAAATATAATAAACTATTATATTAATAATAGGAATCGGCTAAGACCCGGGTACTCTATTATTACCTTTAGTAATTTAGTACGAAAATCGCTCTTTACTTTAATTACTTTAATAAAATACCGGCTATTAATATTAAAAATATATTTAAAAATACTAAATAAAGAGAATTATTATATAACGGTCAAATTATTATACTTTAAGGCAAAATAGTTACCTTCTAGAGGGTTAATCGTTAATATTTTAAAAAAAAAAAAAATTAATTAATAAAGGAAAAAAAAAAAGCTCGAAACCTAAAAGAAATCGGAGGAAACTTAAAGAAATTCGGAGGTGGCCTAGAATATATCGAAGGAAACGAAAAAAGACGAAAAAAAACGAAAAAAAACGAAAAGAAATAAAGAAAAACGAAAAGGATAATAATTATATTTATAATAATAAAAGGGAATATTCACGAATATAATTTGCCTAATAAATTTTCTTCGAAATTTAATTATTATTTAAATACGTAATAAACTCGTCGTTAGGATATAAATTACCGAACGTAAATTGAATAAATTTATTATACTTTACTTTATTCCGTCGATATTTAATAGCGTAAAATATATATTCGAAATAAGTTTTATATTTATTACTAATTAATTTATATTATAAAATCCGCTTATAATAAACGTAATAGAGTAAATATTTAACCTTTAATTTTAGAAAGGTTATACGTATAGCCTTTTATTCGATAATAAAATCGTTGGTTAAAAAGTAGCGAAGTAACTATAAATTTCCAATATACTCTATTACCTACCCTTTTATTATTAATAATATTAAATATATAATATTTATATTAGCTTTTTCTATAAAAAAATAGCCGCAAGGGATTTAACAATTATATTCATTACGAATAAATATTATATAGAATAATTAATTAAATTAATTAATATTATACGTCGTATTTATAAGAACGAAGTAACTACACCGCTATAACGTATTTAATTAATCTAGAAAGAAGGAGAAAATTAATAAAATTAAAGTAATTAAAACGATTAAAGCGGTTAAAGCGGTTAAAACGGTTAAAGCGGTTAAAGCGGTTAAAACGGTTAAAGTAATTAAAATAATTAAAATAATTAAAATAGGGGGAAAATTTTTTATTTACTAATATTTACTTATATTAAATTAATAGAATTAATACTATCGAAAGTACGTATAACCGTAATTATTTTATAATATATACGGTTAAAATTACTACCGGGACTATTACTATTAATCGTATATATTACGCAATATTATTTAATTTAATTAATTTGCGCGCTAGTAATAAAATCTTTACCTATACGACGTAAATCTAAATATATTTTATAATATATTCTACCGAAATTCTAAATATTATACCTTAATAAATAATTTCCCCCGGCCAATTTTAAACGTTTACGCGCGCCCTCATTTTGGCTATTATTATTAAATAAAATATAATAAATTATTACCACAAGGAAACCTCGTATTACGTTATATTTAGTTACGCTTTTTACGGCTATATTTCGCCTAATTCTATTTAATAAATCTATATTATAATTATAAAGTACCCAATTATCTCGGTTATTTAACCGATAAATAACGCGACCGTCAGGGTAGGTAGCGCATTATATTATACGCGGGTAGGCAATAAATACGCGGGAAGGTCGATTATAAAAGTTTTATAATAAATTTTTTTTATTATTTTTTTTTATTTTCTTCGTATAAAGTAAATACCGATAATTTTATATATAATACTCCTTATATTTAACCAGCGGTTATAATTTACTATTAAAGGAGTAAAAATTATTAACGAATAGTTAATACCTATCCGCTTCTACCTAATTGGTAAATTCGATAAGCGCCTCCAATTTGAAAAATCTTTCCCGTATTTATTTAAAGTCGGTTAGTATAAATAAATTCTCGACCGTAGGAAATTGGAAAGGGGGAATTAAAGTTTCTTAGGGAGCGGAAACTTTTTAGGGAGTAGGAGCCTCTTAGGGAATTAGAGCTACAATTATTTAAGTAACCTTTTCGAAAGCCCCCGCTAGGATTTCGTATAATAATATTATATAAATTATATTAATAATAATAATGATAATAATAATAATAATAATAATAATAATAAGAAACGTATTACGTAAAATATTATAAGTATTTTCCAATTTAATATCGATAATTCGTGTAAAATTTACCGCGGCTTCGAACGTAGCGGGGATTATATTATTTAAATTAAAATATATTAGTCCGATAAGGGCGCCCGGAATAATAACGTTAACGGAATCGATTTCTTAATATTAGGGATTATCGAAACCCTATTTTTGAATACCTTTATTGAAAAATTAATTTTATTAATTTATAGTCGCAGGTTTGGCGGCGATTTTGAATTAAGGAGAAAGAAATTAAAACGTTAATTAGGGAAATTAAAGGTATTATAACGAATTAATTTGAAGTGGAAAAGGACGGTGAAAGTAAGGGTATTACAATTTAAAAAGTATATTATTTAGGGAAAAGAGGAAAAGTAAATAAAAAAAACGCGTACTAGTATAAAATATTAGTTATTTAAATTATTTTTTAAGGGTAATTAGGCGCGCGGTAAAATAGGTATATTATATTAAAAATTTTTTGTAATTATAATAATTTTACCAAAATACTATCAAAATCGTCGCGGATAATAGTAATTATATTATTTGAATACTTTTAATTAATTACCTAAATTGTACGAAGTTTTATAGTGGAATAGTAATGTTATTGTAGAGTATTGTACGCGGTCGTATATTTTGGTAGTGTATTGCGTTTTGGTGGGCGTCGTTAATAAAGTATATGTTACATGAAATATTTATCGATATTTTATTATTTTCTGGGAGAGATGGGGGCGGTGTACGCTAAGTTCTATAAGCGCGGTAGGCAATTCCCGCCTGTCTGGCAACTGAGAAGGCCCATTCAGTTCATCGGCGTGGCCAGGCGCGAAATTCATTTGTTGCATTTTCTCCAACGCGACGACATCACGAACAATCCCCCTCCCCGGACCAGACCCATCGCAGGTACACCACTTTTGCGCCGCGAACCATCGACTTCGACCACCACCTTGTAATACGGCATTGGTCCTTTGCAGATTATTTAGCACACACGACGCTCTTGGAGCCCATATCAAATCAATAGCATCCGTATTCATCCACACTCTCTCCCTCGCCATCCAAAGCCCATAGCAGCCGCCGCGTGTTTGTTCGCCAGTCTCATCCTCCTACCACATTAATCGCGGTCGCTGCCATGGAGGAGGGATCCGTCAATTACGGCACGCCCAACAACGGCGCGTCTCCAAGCGCGAATCCTATTCTAGCACAACCACCTTTGCCAGACAGCAACGCTGGTAACGAGAGCGAAGGTAAAGCTTGTTCATACCCGTTACTCACTATTATCCCTGGCTACGGCATGTCCATCTTTAAAAACTTGGCGCTCGTTCTAACACTGCTGTTGTCGTGCGTTCAGATGTACAGATGGGCGAAGGCCCCGAACCAACCATCAAACAAGATGACAGCACACCGGCGCCCGGCGCTGCATCCGCCACTCCCCTAGATGCCTCCGAAGGCGCCGCCGGCGCGGTACCAGCCACCGAAGACGAAGAGATGGGTGATGCGCCCAAGGACGAGACAGCTCAGAACGGCGATGGCGCCAGTGCCAACGAAGGATCCGGTGATGTTGCCAAAACAAAAGAGCAAATTGGCAATGCCGCGCGAGAGCATGTCATCTCGCAGACGCACGCCATCATTCTTCCCAGCTACAGCACCTGGTTTGATAGGAACACCATCCACAACATTGAGAGGAAAGCGCTGCCAGAGTTCTTCAACAACAGGAATCGCAGCAAAACGCCTGCCGTATACAAGGACTATCGCGACTTCATGATCGACACCTACCGACTGGTCCCCTACGAGTACCTAACTGTCACAGCCTGCAGACGTAACTTGGCTGGTGATGTTTGCGCTATCATGCGCGTACATGCTTTCCTTGAACAGTGGGGTCTTATCAACTACCAGGTAAGCCTTTACCCACCCCCTATCAGTCTTGAATTCATACTAACTCCTTGAACAGGTTGATGCCGATCAGCGGCCGTCGCATGTTGGACCTCCCTATACCGGCCACTTCAAGATTATTGTCGATACTCCTCGCGGTCTTCAGCCATGGCAGCCCGCTGCGGACCCTGCCCTCGTCGAAGGAAAGCCCAGCAAGGACACGGAAGCAAAGGCTACCGCCACACCTGTACCCAAGAGCGAGCAGACCATCGAGTTGGGACGCAACATCTACGAGGCCAATGCCAAGAACAACAAGTTGAACAAGACCAACGGAGAGACCCCGGCCACCAATGGCGCGTCAGAAACCGATGCGCTTACCAAGGCGCCCATCGCCAAGGTCATCTGCTGCAACTGCGGCATCGACTGCACCCGGATCTACTACCACAGCTCACAGGCCGATGTTAACTCGAAGACGAAGTACGACATGTGCCCCAGCTGCTACCTTGAAGGCCGCCTTCCCGCCAATCAGACCAACGCTAGCTACACCAGGATGGAGAACCCAACATACACGTCGATTCTTGATCGCGATGCGCCCTGGAGCGATGCCGAGACTCTCAGGCTTCTGGAGGCGCTCGAGAGGTACGACGATGACTGGGGTGAGATCGCTGAGTACGTCGGCACCAGGACGCGCGAGGAGTGTGTTCTGCAGTTTTTGCAGCTGGATATTGAGGACAAGTACCTGGAATCGGAGAAGTTGGATGCTCCTGTTGGGTTACAAATGCTGGGAAGCCACGGAGGGCAGCTTCCGTTCAGCCAGGTTGACAATCCGGTCATGTCAGTTGTCGGATTCCTTGCCAGTCTTGCGGATCCGGCCAGCACAGCAGCTGCCGCTGGAAAGTCAGCAGAGCTTCTCAAGCAAGGACTGCGCAACAAGCTTGAGGGTGGAGCCGAGAGTACAGAGGCGGAGGATAAGGGCAAAGAGAAGGAGAAGAGCGGTGACTCAATGGAGCTGGATATCAGACAAGAGACTACGACGACTACAACGACCACTACCACCACAACGACCAAGACAACGGCATTGGCCAACATCCCGCTTGCGACCATGGGCGCCAGAGCCGGCGGTCTGGCCTCCCATGAAGAGAGAGAGATGACCCGTCTCGTATCGGCGGCGGTGAATGTGACGCTGGAGAAGATGGAGTTGAAGCTCAAGTACTTTAACGAGATGGAGGCGATCCTGCAGGCTGAGAGGCGAGAACTCGAGCGTGCTCGCCAGCAGCTGTTCCTGGACCGCCTATCATTCAAGAAGAGGGTACGCGAAGTCCAAGACGGGCTCAAGGCCGCCGCTGCAGTGGGTGGAGAGCAAGGTGTTAAGCTCGCCCAAGAAGCATTGACGGACGGGCAGCGGATGAGCTTCAACGCGCCGCCGGCGGTTGGTTCTGTTCAACCCCTGAGCGCAGAAGGCCAGGTGAAGACATACGAGGCATAGGATGCCACCAAATGGGTGGCTACCTAAGAAGCCACCAAGGAAAAGGCTGCCAAAAATGCTCGACGGTTTACCAGCGGAATTGGCACAATACAAGTGTTGTATAATGTTACTACTAGAAGTATTACTTGCTCCTACCGCTTCTTGTGTGTAGCCTGCTAGGTGTGTGTTTGTTGGTGGCCTACTCGACCATTCCTGATTTCAATGTTAAAAGAGGACGGGACAATCAACGTCCAAATGGTACTTATTTCTCTCATGTTGCACAAGGGCCCTTGTTGTTATCACAGGCGTCTCTATGGGCTGTCGGGCTTGTGGCTTTTGCTAGATAGAATTTGCTAGCTGTAAAAAGATTGATATGATTGTCTAGTTTGACTTGTAACAAGCTCCTTGTACAGGTGTTGCCTATCCGTGAATGGACGTTCGATGCGAACATTGAATTTCCCAAATGTTCAACCTTCCGAGACCACATTTCTTCAAAAATCCGCGATATTCACAGATCAACATCAGGGATTCTCCAATGATAACTGTTCAACACGTGCATCTCAACGTACGCAATAAGCGCGGCATGACAGGAGTTCCTAAATGTGCATACAGCACGCTTCTGCACCGCCAAAACGTTACGTTGACATCCGTAAATCCGTCAAGGAGTTCTGAAATTCCGGAGCCTTCTGTGACATCTTTGTGGTGTTGACCCTGCAGCCATTCTCAATGCTCGCTGTTGCCAAGCTGAATGACATGTGAAAGCCTCCCAATGTCTCAAAGCGTGGAACCTCATCTGGACCAATCAGGTGTTGCTAACAGAGCGCTTCTTCTCATCTCCGTCGGGCGTCGTCCCCAGACATGAACAAAAGCCGTTCAATAAAACCTCCAAATCCTCAACCCCACGTTTTGCGGTTGGGTGGTGACCAAATAATTTGTTCAATCCCAAATCCCAATGAATGCGACTGCAACTCTCTTTCGTCCCTTCATCGGGATCGAAGGCTGTGATCTTCATCGGATTGGCGCGCATCACGCACCTAAACCGCTAAACGTCAGAAAGGGCTCATCTCATCCTTATGTCCGGCTCGTCCTTTTTATGCACATTTACTCTACACCTCCATCAATCACAGAGACAGGACAAGAGGTGTGCATCATCTGTGTTCTGCTGACTTCTCACAAGAAAAGCGAAAAGTCACACGCACGTTGGACTTCAACCTGCGTGCGCCCTTTCGACTGCCGATGATACCTAAACTTTGCTTCCACTTGCTGCTGACAGAGACGGGACATGTTGTCCTACCATCCACCTCTATTAACCATCTCTTTCCGTGTCCAGCGTCGCTGGCTGTTTTCCCAGAATCTCACTATCAACAAACTTTCCAGTGGTTGTGATATGGAACTGAAGAAGAAACCCCAACAAGTCACGTCACCTTTGTCCACTTCCCTCTCTGTCCAACTCCGGGGTTTTGGCGGGTCTCTGCGGGTTAGCGGATTCTGTGTCTTGGCCCTGGGGGGTGAAGGTGAGTTTTTCTTGGCAAAATCGTCGCAATGCCGTTCGGCTACTTTGAGCCTCGGCTCGAGGGGTCAACGGGGGCCCCAGTCAGTTCGGTCACTCGGACATCCACTTTTTTGTGACTTGTACCTCTCTGTCTGTCTGTCAGCTTTGTACAGTAGCCTCTACGGCGTATGCTCGGCCTTTCATATCATTGCTTCCCCACGTTTCTTTTGTTGACTTCCAATCGAAACTGATCCCAGTCGAATGGGGAGTTGGAGAACAACAAGAAAAAAAGAGACGGAAAATGGGGGGAAATGGGGAACGAGAAAGAAAACGTGCTGCAGGCGGAAAGATCCCCGCGGTTGGGTACACAGACACAGGTACCGACATAGGATGGAATCTGGAGAACAGACAGGTACCACGACTGCGGAATCAACAAGCATCATGGACCAAAACTATCCATCATGGGACCTGACCTGAACCGAAACAGATGGCTATGGAATCGACGACGACATGGTGAGTAGAGAATACCGTAGACTTGTAAGCGGTCCGCCGTGGGGGGTAGCATTGGGTGAGATTTTATATCTTTCTAGTTTTGGAGAAGACAAAAGAACAAGCCTCGGCCTGCGAAAGTATACCCTCAAGGTACCCTCTCGTCACTATAATTCGGCCGGCCAAGGTTTCATGTCGGTGGTGAAAAGTCTCCCGTGCCCCGGTCCCCCCGTCTTCATATCGTTGCCCCGTCTCCATTGAACAACCGCCATTTCCCCATGGGATGGGCCAGCTCCGGGCGAGTAAATAATATCCACGAGACAAAGTGCCAAAAGTGTCCACTTGTTCCGAGCTACCGAGTCGTAGTCGGCAGCACCCCTCAAGGTGTACATCATACCCACCCAGTCTAGTCTGGTCTGGTCTGCCCCGTCTGCCCCGTCTTGCGACTTGCCTCGCCTCCCGCGTCTGCTGCCTCCATCTGCCCAGCTTTCTCTGTCTCTGAATATCTTTTTCCGCCTCCCGGTTCCCAGTTCCCGTCTCTCTTCACTACTTGTTACTTTTTCCTTTTTCTTTCCTCCTCCTCCTCCTCTTCCCCAGCTCCACCGTCGTCTGTGGTTCTTGAGTAATGTTGGCTTCCATTGTGCGATCTGAGGCTCGGTCTACTACGCTTAGACACCTCTTCAGAACACCAGCTTCTGCCGCTTCTATTACCCCTCTTGTAAGTCTCTCCCTTCTCTAGCTACGCGCGCAACGCGACTGACTGACTCTCTTTCTCCCTCCTCTTCAGAGAATCTCCGCCATGGCGCAAACAAGGAAGAACAGCTCCCTCCCCGCCGGCTATGTCGAGGACAAGTCCAAGGGCCCCATGCTCCGCTTCCAGGACTCCCTCCCTCGTCTTCCCGTCCCTACCCTCGAGGAGACGGCTGCCCGCTACTACCAGTCCCTGAAGCCCCTTCTCAGCCCCCAGGAGCTTGAGAACAGCAAGAAGGCCATTGACGCCTTCATTGCCCCCAACGGTCCTGGCCGCAAGCTCCAGGAGAAGCTCGTCGCTCGTCGCGAGGACCCCAAGCACAAGAACTGGATCTACGAGTGGTGGAACGACGCAGCCTACCTCACCTACCGCGACCCCGTCGTCCCCTACGTCAGCTACTTCTACTCCCACCGCGATGACCGCCGCCGCCGCGACCCCGCCAAGCGCGCCGCTGCCATCACCACCGCCGCCCTCGAGTTCAAGAAGATGGTCGACCAGGGCACTCTCGAGCCCGAGTACATGAAGAAGCTCCCCATCTGCATGGACTCTTACAAGTGGATGTTCAACGCCAGCCGCGTTGCCGCCAAGCCCGCCGACTACCCCGTCAAGTTCAGCGCCGACGAGCACAAGTACATCCTCGTCATCCGCAAGAACCAGTTCTACAAGGTCTACCACGAGGTTGGTGGCAAGCAGCTCAACACCGCCGAGCTCGAGCAGGCCTTCAAGCGCGTCTACGAGCTCGCCGCCTCGCGCGCCCCCGCCGTTGGCGCTCTCACCTCCGAGAACCGCGACGTCTGGACCGACGCCCGCGCCACCCTCCTCTCCGCCGACCCCAAGAACGCCAAGGCTCTCGAGGCCATTGAGGCTTCATCCTTCGTCGTCTGCCTGGACGACGCCGCCCCCGTCACCCTCGAGGAGCGCGCCCACCAGTACTGGCACGGCGACGGCCAGAACCGCTGGTACGACAAGCCCCTCCAGTTCATCGTCAACGACAACGGCACCGCCGGCTTCATGGGCGAGCACAGCATGATGGACGGCACGCCCACGCATCGTCTCAACGACTTTGTCAACGACGTCATCTTCAACAACAAGCTCGACTTCTCCGACCCCTCGGTGCGCTCCAACCTGCCCGAGCCCGAGGCCGTCAAGTTCACCGTGACTAAGGAGGTCCAGGCCGAGATCGACCGCGCCATCAGCGACTTCAACAGCGTCATCGGGCAGCACCAGCTCGCCGTGCAGGCCTACCAGGGCTACGGCAAGGGCCTGATCAAGAAGTTCAAGTGCTCGCCCGACGCCTTCGTGCAGATGATCATCCAGCTCGCTTACTACAAGATGTACGGCAAGAACCGACCCACGTACGAGTCGGCCGCCACGCGCCGCTTCCAGCAGGGCCGCACCGAGACGTGCCGGTCCGTCAGCGAGGCCAGCGTGGCCTTCTGCAAGGCGGCCAACGACGCCTCTGTTGATGACAAGACCAAGGTCGAGCTCTTCCGCAAGGCCATCGACTCGCACCTCGAGTACATCAGCGCCGCCTCGGACGGCAAGGGCGTCGACCGCCACCTGTTCGGCCTCAAGCGCCTGCTCGAGCCCGGCCAGGAGGTCCCCGCTCTCTACCAGGACCCTGCCTACGGCTACTCCAGCTCGTGGTACCTGTCTACTTCCCAGCTGTCGTCCGAGTTCTTTAACGGATACGGATGGAGCCAGGTTATTGACCAGGGATTCGGCATTGCTTATATGATCAACGAGAACAGGTTTGTCTTCCCCCCTGTTTCTCTGCTTGACAATGGATAAAGTTGCTAACTGACTTGTGTCAAAAACAGCCTCAACTTCAACATCGTCTCCAAGGGCCTCGGCTCCGACCGCATGAGCTACTACCTCAACGAGGCCGCCAACGACCTCCGCGACCTGCTTACTCCTACCCTCGAGGCTCCCAAGTCCAAGCTCTAAGCTGTAGTAGGCTTTAAGCTTGGAGTGGAGATGGGTGGAAGAGAAGTTGACGAAGGGAAGGGAAGGGAAGGGAAGGGAAGGGAAGGGAAGGGAAGGGAAGGGAAGGGAAGGGAAGGGAAGGGAAGGGAAGAAAGGAAACTTGGATAAGGGAAAAGAATATAGAATCCGGAAGGCCGGATAGAGGAGGAAGAAGAAAGGAAGAAAGGAACAGTAGCATGCATGATGTTGTGCCAGTCCATTTGAAAGCTATATATCATTTGTTTCTTTGTCGTTTATACCATCTGTATTTACACACACATTTAGCTAAGGTGGTTTTTTTTGGGGGGTAACTGGCATATGAAAACAGCTTGCATCACCTCGAAGACAGTTGTGGTTGAATGGTTAGTGATCTTTGATAGAGCGGTTGATACCCTGGGCTGTTAGTAACCCCTTGAATACTTGTTCATAACATGTTCACATAGCCTTTGTGATCCCTTTACCAAGCTGTCAAGTTAAATCGCCCGGTCGCTTTACATGCCATTAACGAACAAACAAGAAAATGATGTGAGTGAATTCTTTCTAGTCTCCTGCTAATAACCAATAAGCAATGATCACTTCTTTCCCGCTCTTTCCGCTCAGGTTAACTACCTTTCTTCCCAATTCCTCAGAATCTCCTATATGCTCTTCACCTTGCTCATTCATCCATCCAGCCCTACACTCAAACCGAACCTCTCTCATCCCTCTCACTTCCAAGCACTCAACCCAGCCCAAGGATCACCCCCTCCCTGTTGCTGCTGCTGCCCATACTGCTGCTGTTGAGGCGGAGGCTGCCCCCACCCCTGCTGTCCTTGCGGCCCTTGCTGCGCCGATCCAGGCCTTCCAGGCATACCACCCGCATAATACTCGTTTCCGCCATAGTGCACCGTCTGTTGCGGTCCCAGTGGTGGGGGACCCGGAGGCGGCGGAGGCGGGACGAAGCCTGGCGGGACGTAGTTCCCTGGCTGCGACTGCTGCGGCGGTTGACCGGGTTGGCCACCAGAGCCCTGGGGGTTCAGTGCCGAGGGGTTGCCGTAAGTTGTTAGGCTGTAAGGGCGAGACTGAGCGAAGGAGGTCTGTGTCGGCGGCGGAGAGGCCGGGTGCCGGCCGGGACCAATGTTGAAGCTCGTTTGGTTGGGCGGTGGCGAGGCCGGGCCGGGGATGCGGCCGAGGGAGCTGGGGTTGTATTGTTGGTAAGGGCCCTGTTGCTGACCCCCGGGGTTGTGGGCGATTTGTGTAGCCGGCGGCGAGGCGGGATACTGGTTGGAGAAGTTAGACTTTTGGTAGGCTGACAATGGCGTATTGGAGACAGCTGCCGGGGCGAAGGACAGCGGAGCGGGTGTAGGCCGGCCTCCCGATCCCGACGAAGGTTGAGGAGAGGTCGGTGACCGGTCCAGGGATATGCGCTCCATGAGGTTCTTCAACCGCTCCTGTTCCAGCGCGGCGTGCGAACTCTTGTTGGCAGCCCGGTCCTGCTCTATCTGGTTAAGAAGCTGGGCGCCCTCCGCTCTGCGATTGTTGACAAAGGCTTCCACGTTCTTCTCCAGGCTCTCAGCTTCTTGTCGCATGTCCTTGTACCAGTTCTTGGCGCTCTGCAGACCCGCCTCAAGGTCCAAGAACTCCTGGTAGGCACGCTTGTACTTGTTGATAACCGAGGCGCGCGATCTTTGTACCGACTCGTATCGGCTTTGGTCGGCACGAACTCGCTTGTCCTGAAGCAGGTTATTGAATGTCACCGTAAGCTCCCTCATAAGCGCAGCTTGCTTGTGCGAAGCCTGCACGAGGCGGTTCTGATGAGGCCTGAACTTCTCCAGTTCCTGCTGGAAGAGCTGCTGCTCAATGTTCGCGATCGACTTCTTGTTCAAAATAAGAATCTGGGAAATATCGTCGCTATGAGCCTGTTTTTTTTTTTTTTTTTTTTGCTTGTCAGCATTTCACCCAACAACCATTGCAGAGCTATTTACGGTCATAGCATACCTTTGCCTTCAGATCCTGTAGTACCTGCAGGCGCTCCTTCTTCACCAAGCTGAGCTTCTTGAGAATATCCTCCACCTTTTGGATCTGCTCAACCACGCTTGGCCCACCATCATCAAAATCGGCATCCAAGAGATTCGGCTCGACGGTAGCGGGACTGTTCGGGTTAGACTTTCGCAACTTCTTGACTGCTCTCTGGAACAACTCATCAATCTCTCCATGCTGCGCGGCGTGACGCATCTCGTCCAACTCGTTTTCGTTGGCCCTGAGCTTCGTCGCAAGTTGCCCATCGCTCTTCGCCGCCACTTCCAATGCCTCCCGATACCTCCGGATGTCGGTTCTGAGCGTAGTAGTCAACCGTGAACTCGGCTGCTGCGTCCATTCCGCGTCGTACTTTGAACGCATCTTTTCACACACGCTTTCCTCCATATCCAACTGTCTACTGCTCTTATCGAGTATTGTCGAAATGGCCTGCTTCTCGGTGTGAAGGTGCTCAAAAATCTTGTGAGGGTTTTCGTGATCCGCGACATCCACACACCATGTCCTAAAGTCCTCATCGGGAAGAATATCCTGATCGAATCCTCCCTTCAAAACCTGAAGGGCACCTGGAAGCCTCAGATAGTCCAGACTGGCTGCCATCTCGCTGTTCGCGGTCTCTACCCTTTCCGTCTCTGCTCGCACCAGCTTAGCCTTCTCCTCATCGTACAAACTAGCCGATTCGGTGACGGCCAGAGGCACAATCTTCGCAAACAGGTCAGGGCCGGTAATCCGATTTATATCCTGACCGGCGTATAACTCGGCGACTGGTATCGGCTTCGCAGCCGGCAGCTTGGGAACTGGTGTTACGCTGGCCTCTGCGGGCACAGGTTGATGGTAGATCATGTCGTTCTCCTTGTTAAGTTCTTCCAACTTTTCTTTGACCGTTGCAAGGTGTCTCTTGGTCGCGTCTGCCAGGATGTGCCCGCAGTCGGAGGTCAGGTTCGAGTTCGGCGGCACTGAATTGGGAAAGCTATGTGCCATCTTGTTAGCTTCCTTGGCAAGGCTCTGCGCAATCTCGAGACGCGCAATAGCCACGCCGTAAGAGTTGGCATCTTCGTCAGCGAGGGCTTGGTAGTACTGGGCTAGCGAGTTCATGAAGTTGAGCTTGATCTGTAGTTTTGTGTCAGCCTTCACATTCGGTTTCACGCACTCCTTGGGCCACGTTTGACGCCAAGGCAACCTACCTGGACCATAGACAGCCAAACTTTCTCAAAAATAGCTTTTTGGACATTTTCCTGAACGCCCTCAACAGCCTGGGAGTAGAGAGCAGCCGCCTGGCTAGACAGCTTGGCGAGCAAGCCATTCTTCTTTTGATCAGCAATCTGTTTCTCGAGGAAGACCTCTTGCGCCTGGGCCAGCATGATGCTGATCAGTGTCTTGACTGTCTCCCTGCTCAAATCCGAGGAAGGCGCGTGGAGGAAGTTCTCGTTGATGTAGGTGAACATGCCGGCCGAGGCCTGGAACGAGTGGTATGCCGTCTTGAGTCCCGTCTCCTCGGTTCGCAATTGGTGTGCCGCATGACAGGAAAGGACGGCCGAGATGTTGAAAATGATGGAGGCCTTTTCGAATGCCAGCGAATATTGTGATGTGGGCTTGTGGGTGAAAGCATCGAACCTACAAACTCAGTTACTGGTTAGAAACTTGAACACCGTCCCACCAACAATCCGTTCAGCCGTGCCGGAGAGGACATCATACCATGTAAATGAGATCTTGATGTTCTTCTCGTCCACCGGAAACCTCAAGTCTAGTAGTTCAAGCTGCCCATAGTAGCGATAAAGCAGGTCCCTCCCGGAGGTGCTGTCCTTCCCGGCGCCTCGCATATCCTGGCGCAAGCGGTTGAGGGTCGCGCACTCTTCGGCATAGCGCTCCGGATCATCGCCGTACGTGTTCTGGATATAGTTCTTGAGGGGAGCAACCCAGTCGATCTCGTTTGTAGCCTTGAGAGGCACCGAGATCATGGGCGCCTGCACCATGTTGGGCGATTATGGGCGGGCGAGCGGCTGGAGGAGGATTGGGCGTTTCGATTCGGTTGATCGTCGACGACTCTCGATGGGATTCGGAATGCGGGGACAAGGAAAACGAAACGGATCACGGAAATCCCGGTCCAGCGACTTGGAGGAGTGCGCGGAATGTCTTGTGGTCGTCGTATTCTCGTCCTCGTAGCGAATATTACTGCTTTGCAACGCCTGCTTTCGTCGATATGCCAAAAAGTGAAAGATCGTGGGGAAAAGGCGGAATTGGCAGTTGACGAGTTGTGAGAGGGAAAGAGTTGCGTGTTCGTGTAAGCTTTGGGTAACAGCCCAGCTTGTGTCGTCAGAGCTCGCGTGCGGCGGAGGGGTACCTGGTACTTCCACTTTGCCAACGGCGGTTGCCCTGCTCTGAACCCTGCTGTGTGGTGATGGAGCGTTGGCGGTGGCCTGGCCGTGTGCTGGGGTGGGCCGTCAAGTCGAGAACCACGGCGTGGACTTTTTACTTTTTTGGAGAGAAGAGGGGAAGATCCGGGGAACTGGTTAGGTGCATTCAGCAGGCAGGGCGGCAGGCACAAAGTGAGAACTTCCAGGTTGCTGCGTGTTCCTGCTCAAGTTGGGTCTCCAAAGGTGGCCGGGTGTCTTGATCACTAGGTATTCTAGCAACGACGGATGACAAGACAAGACAGACACAAAAGCGTTGTTACATGAATGGAATAAATTCTCTTCAATAATTGTCTAGGCCTCGCTCATCGTATGAGCAAATGGGCGGTAACTCCAGACCCTGTTATACTCTGTTATAAATATACGGTTCGATAAGTCATCGATAGGTGGGCAGCAATGGGCGTGATAGGGCAGGTGGCAGCTGCCCTGCCGGGAGAGGAGCCACCCAACTACGGAGACGGTCCCGTATAGCAGATAGCTTCGTAGTCCCTGTCACCGGTCGGGATCTCTCCAGCTGTGATGCAGACCTGCATAATTCAATAAAGATGAAAAAAAAAAAATTATTGTTAAACTAGCAGATCTATATCAGGCTTTGAGAAGAGATCAACTTGGTTCGATCGAGAGGTTGGATGAAATCAGATTTGAACTGGAGATGGAGTCCCATATCTCCACCAACCTGGAAGTTAGCCGCCGGCTGCAGATCGCTTCAGGCATCTTCCTCACATGCTCTGAGAGGGGAGGCGGCTCCATTATTGTATAACCAGGAACATCCAACACCATCCCGTCCGCCTTCCCGCACTCTTCTAGTCTTCATTGTGCTTCTGATGCCTGGTCGTGAGTGCTTGACGGGAGCCATCGAGGCAATCAAAAATTGTGCTTGTCTTGTCGAAGCAATCCTCCAATAGCTTCGGGTACCCGTACACTACGATATGTACCGTGGTACAAAGATACCCAGTCCGGCGGCTAAGAACGCCCACAATTTGTTAGTGTTAGTGGCTGGCCCCCTACCCTACCCCTCTTTTCACCACCTTCATTAGACGCGCTTCCGCCGACTTCTTTTCTGTCCTCAGCCCGAGTTCTTTAAGGAGAGGCTCTTTGGAGTTTGGACATAGGACCAATTGAAGAGTACTAAGAGCTCTCCATTATTGACCTAGCAGTTGCTCATCTCGTCTTCCTAATGTGATCACCCAAGGCAGCCGCATTCAAACGTCGAGGTATGTGAAGAGAAAGTGAGGAACCCCGCTAACTGGGGGTACTCAACTCGTTCTTCACTATCACATCACATCTTGCAGCTGACGATCGACAGGTCACCTCCAGACCAGGTCGTGAGAAGCGGTCCTCATCCTCGCAAGCATTGGCAAAACCGTCCGGATCCTCATCAATATCACGGCTCTGTTATTGCTTGTCCACTCGACCTCCCGCGTCCCCTTCGCTCCAGTTTAGAATCACTTACGCCCCGGGTCAGCCAGGTACCCGTCAGCTTCAAGCCTCGGTAAATATCGCCCGTAGTCGGTTGTTATAATAAGGAGTTGAAAGGCAGATAGATAAAGCTGCGGAATATCATCAGCTTTACAGGCGGAATGTAAAAGGACGAGAGATCAAAATATGGACGTCTCCTTTTTTGAAGTAGCGCAGGAGAGTCCAGGCAATAAACCATAACCACCCTCATCCCCGTCAGAGGGGTCTCTTCCCAATATCATTGGCCCGTCACCCTTTCTTGAAAAGCTACCATTCACACGCTCAAGAAGCGCTCGATGGATTGGTGGTGGCGTGGGTGTGCCTCCGGGGATGAGGCTTGCATGAAGCGTCTCTCTTCAACAAAATATGAATTCGGATACTGTGACCCTTTCGTTTCTTTCCCCTCCTTTTCTCTTCTTCTTTCGTAAAGTGGGTGCGAGAGAAGAAGACTTGGAAGAAGTAGTGAAAACAAGGTGCGGCGCCTCGCCCGAGACGCGCGGACGGGCACGGAGAACGGGTGTGCGGCCAGAAATGCGGCCTACTACGAAGCAGAAGTGCATCATTTGCCGATGCAAGAAAGAGTCGATTCAGCGTTTGTCGTCAACTTGAATACCTAGGTCAACGAATGAGAATGGAAATGAGCCTGGGCCTCGTGCCGCTTCTATTATCCACTGTGATTCAGATTAGGTATAAGATTTCTTCAACGCGAGATCCAAGGTAAGCGCTGATCTGCCCCCGTTGGTGGGTGTGGGCTGCTAACTCGTCTGCTTTTGTGTTGTGCGCATTGCTGTGATCATGTGAGAGAAGCGCCGGCGACCAGATCGCTGGGTCAGTGGATGAGGTTATTCGCATTTCTTTTCTTTTTTTTCTTTCTTTTTTATGCAAGGCCTGTGTTGTCGCTTCGTATGCTTTCCACTTCCCTAATCCAGCACAAGTCAACAAGCTCTTGCACCATGGTTGCCGATGTCATATTCATTACATATCCAAAGAGTCTTCTCGTACTTGTGTTTCCCTTCCGATACCATGTGCTCAGCCAAGTCTCCAAAAACCTCAAACCCGCGGTTATAAAACATACAGCAAACATATAGTTGCCTGCCTGGGCTTTACATCCAGTTCCACCTCTGTCTGTATTCATTCGCTTTGTGGATCTCGGTTTACCATATCATAACATCGACTATCGTCTCAACGGCTTGGGACCGACCGACTACAACTGCCTCATTAGCTCCGGGATATCCAGATTGAATCCCTGCGACGGATCACTATTAATCCCGAAGAATTGGAACCTACATATTTCGTCCCATGTTAGCATCTGCTTTCATCCGAACTGGGGGGCAGCGTGAAAGCAGGAATAACTTACCAGTCCTCAACATTAAGCGTCGAAGGAACGGGCTGTCCCTGCACCGAGCTGTTACTCCAACTGTCACTGGGGCTTTGCCCGTCATTCGCCCCACCGCCGCCCATTTGCCCGTCAAAGTTGGCGTTCCAGAAACTAGTAGAATTGTTGTTTCCAAATCCCCCCTGCTGGTTTTGGTTTGGCACGCCGCCAGGTTGTAGCAGCCCATTGCTATTACTGTTGAGCAACGGACTTCCAGCTAGGTTGCGCTTAACCCCTTGTGTAAACTCAATGGGTTGATTGGGAAGCCCGCTTGGCATCTGCATCATGTTGGGGTCCAGGCTGGAGTGCTGTTGGGTAGGTGATAGATGAGGGAACAGCGGCATGCTAGTACTTTCTGGGAAGAGCTGGTCGGGTTGGAAGTTCTCCCAAATATTCTGTGATAAGTTGGGCGAGTTCCTGGTCACAAGATACAGATCTGGCGGAGTGGCTGGGACAGAAAAGGAGGGGTTGAAGGGCGTCGCTGGCCGAGTATGCGGCCTCGAAGCTGTTCCGCCCATAAATGCATCATTTGAAGGGCGGTGACCGTTCTGGTTATGGGGTGATGTGATAGGTGGTGGCATGGTGCTAGGTGTTGTCTCGGTCTTGGTTGTCAGACTTGGTGTTTGTGGCCTTGAACGCTCGTAAGATTCTTGGGGCTGGGGAGTATTGACGCTGAAATCAATAGCCATTTCATCATATTTGCGCTTCTGATCGTGTGTGCGTTGCTGTTGTTGATGCTGATGCTGCTGTTGCTGTTGTTGAAGTTGCTGCTGATGATGTTGTTCGAGCTGAGAAAGACCTTGCTGCATCCGACGGTGCCTCTTACCCGCCGCCTTCTGAAGCCTTTCTTCGAGAACCTTGTTTCCGAGAATGGATTCGAATAGGGTAAACACCATCTTTCCCACAAGCCAAACCTTGGAAACGTCCTTCAGGGCCGCCATGCATGTCCTTATTCTGTCTTGTGTGACTTGCTGGATGGACGCCACTGGCGACCTCATCTGGTACACGTGCATGATAAGCGCGGAGAAGAGACTGTAGACAATGTACGCAGGACAATAGCGCAGCTGGTGGTTAGACTGGAGGTTTTCGATAATAGACGTGATCATAGCTGCCGCCTGAAATGCGATAGTACGCGATGGGTAGGGCGACTCATCGGGCCACCTGTGGGAACCGCTCGGTGGCATGTGGGCTCTGTGCAGGAGGCAGAGGGTGGTATAGTAATTGGAATGGAGCAAAGCAGACCAGAAGTGATGATTCCGCATCTCCCAGTAGACGATCTTGGGGCAGTTCTGAAGCCAGTCGGCGAGAGCCATATCGCTGTGTGTCAAATCGATAGCATTCTTTCCCCGGCCCTTGGAGGCAACAGAATATTGCTGAGAGAGGACCAGCCCCATGATTTCGCACAGCTTGACATATTGCAAGAAGAACTGAACGTGGGTCTCATCCGGTGGATACTCGCTTGGGCAGTCGGGCTCGTCCTCATTGAAGTCGTCCTCCGTTAGCATCTCCACATCCGAGTCGTCCAAGTTGATATGGCATGGTCGTCCCAGTGCAACAGCCGTCGATCGGTCCCTGGTAAACAATGACCACCAGATTCGCTTCCATAGTCTCTTGTCGGCTTTGCTGAGTTGTGAACCCTCGACGCTCCTGTGCATGCCAGAGCCCTGAGCGACAATGGTGGCGACGCGGCTCCAGTAAAAGACATTTTTGGTGACGTCCTCAGGGCCTTCCCAGTACCAGCCCATCAGGAGGAGTGACTGTACAATGGTAACGCGGTCGTCTTCGTAGCCCGCTTCGTATAACGCTTTGGCACGTTTGTAGAAGGTAAGGGCGGCAGGTGCTGCAGAGCCGTTCGCATCCATCAATTGCGGGTTGGTGCAGACTCGAGAACCCGCCAGAAGCATGGCTTGAAGCAGCAAGAGTGATGGCGGGTTCTTGGGGTCTTTGTACTGCCGCATGAATTTGGTCCGGTTGATGACGGGGACTATGGGGTGTACCCATTGGAAGTACGATTCAATTAGCTCATCGCACAAAGACCGTGGTGGTAGCAGGAATGCACCTCGCTGATGGAGGATTTCGATCTCGGTGCTATCCAGCTCTGACAGCCTAGCCTTGTTGCCCCGTACATTTTCCGGCAAGGGATAGTGTACCACGTCTGAGTCGCTTTGACGGTCATGGACAAGAAGGGTGAGATTGGAAGACTCGCCCATATAAGCTACCCTCCCCGCCTCTGTGATGGGTGCCCTGGTGAACTTGGGCTTCATGACGAGGTTCATGTAGTTGGCCAAGGTTGCGTTATCGTACTCTTCCTTCTTCGCCTGTTCCTCGACGTTGACTGATGTGGCCGGTGTCCCCTCCTGGGTATGATAGGCCGCGGCAGGTCGGGTCCCAGCCGGGAATGTGTTGTTTGGACCGGCTTGATGCGGCGACCGGTCCTCGGTGTCTCCTCGATCACTAGCATGCCGTTAGTTGATTGCAAACTAAGGTCGCCACGCTTAGTGACATGTGACGGAACAGGAGAAAAACAAAGGTGTGGTCTCGATTGCTAACAGGAAGACATGGGATGGAAGACAAGGGAAAGAACGACAGAATCAAATGGGCAAGTTTTTACCTATCCGAGTCCTTTGAAGGTGCAGTGGCAGTGCTTTGAGCGGCAGTCTTCTTTCGTTTAGGGGTGGGGATGCGGCAATCGATGGAAAAGGCGACGCAGTTGGTGCACGGAACACCGAGGCTTGCGGCATCGCAGCGAACCTATTATAGGGACAATATAAGTATCCAAACCCGCTCAACACACAATTGATATGGCATATCCGAGGTTTGGCAATCGATTTGGAAGCCTTGTTCAAAAGAGGGCGCCATACCTTTCGCGCATGGCAAGTCTGCAAAGATGGGTGGTTAGCCTAGGGTTCGCACGAGAGATAACGCGATAACTCGTTGAGCCGAGGCTCGAGGTTAATATGCGGCGCAATGAGAAAGTTGCATCCCGCCCAGTAGTCCACCAGTGGTCTCTACCCTTTATCTTTTGGGGGACAATTGCGGGGAGAGCGCTCCAAAAACTTTATATAAAACACACGTTTGCAACTTACTTCGCATGCTCGAGACGCTCGCTGCCTTTATTTCATTCCGAATGATGACATGTCAGCTGAAATGAGCTCCTAACCGTTATCCTCCCCACATCCTTGCCGGTATCTAGAATGCACCAACCTCCTGAAACTCATATGGCCGGTTGATGTGCCCGTGGCCGTCGACGCCGATGGTGGCTGCTGGCCTTGGGATTGTGCTAGCGATGGTGCTGGCGACTGCGACTGCGACTGCCTCGACTGAGTTGGCGATTGCGACTTGTATTGCGGATGTGGTTGCAGAGGTGGAGGTTGCTGCTTTGGCTGAACTACTGGTTGTTTTTGAGCTGGTTGCTGTTGTTCTTGCTGTTGCTGTTGCTGTTGCTGTTGTTGTGGCTGCTGCTGCGTCTGAGGGGCCGGAACAGTTGTCGGCTTCTCTGCTGGCGTCGTCGCAGCCATTGTTGTTCTCTTGGTCGTGCCGTCAAAGGCCGTTTGCGTCTGGTAACGAGAGAGCTGTGTTGCGTCTTGCTCGAGGCAAATTTCGGAAAATGGCTGATGTTAAACAATCGTCGAAGGGCTGTTGAAGCAAAGAGAGATGGCTAGTCGCGCTTGGTGTGTTGAAAGAGCTACACTTTGTCGGTGGTTCAGTTGCGTTGCTGCTTCTGGGGAACGGGAGGGGGTCCCGATGCGATCGACGTGGTTCGTTTATTGGCGTGAACTTGCCCAGCCTCTGGACTCTGGACCTGGTCGTGGGTTGTGTTGCCGTGCTACGCCGTACTCCGAACGTACTCCGTACTACTGGTAGGTGCTGCTACCGTTGTGGATGGCTTGGACGTCCGCGTCTCCAGCCAGTTCGTTTGGCTGATGTTTTTTTCTTCTTTTGGGTATGTTTTGCTGGTTACTGTCGGTTGCGTGTGTGCCGCCACCAGAGATCGCCGCTTTCTCGAAGGTACCGTTCGTCAACGAGACACTGACTGATCAAGTAATCCACCAGAGGTCGCTAGTCGAGGCATAGGAGCGCCTCTTCGGACGCCGCGGAGCTTAGTGTGCCGGGGATGATGACAGGCGGAACCAGGTGTCGTCCAACGTGGGCGTGAAGTGGAAAGCTACTTTTAGTAGAGTGATGGATGGGGCTTGGGAATGGGGGCCAAAGAACAACCGAACGACGTGTCTATCGTATCCCGGACCTG
The DNA here is from genome assembly GCA_033439795.1 of Sordaria brevicollis. Taxonomy (NCBI): domain Eukaryota; kingdom Fungi; phylum Ascomycota; class Sordariomycetes; order Sordariales; family Sordariaceae; genus Sordaria; species Sordaria brevicollis. The sequence continues at coordinate 1,750,556 of JAUTDP010000006.1, forward strand.
GCTGGAGGGAGTTCTTAAGGCTGCGCAATTAGATGGTTGTATATGTGGTGTAGCAGCTCCCTATGCGAATACGGTTTCAAATATCAGGAAATCGGTCAATGCGGCCGCGTTCACAGTCGCATCAGCGGTCTTTTTATTGTCCACGGGTACCTCTATAGGTGTACTACCTCTTACGTAGAGGCAGGTAGGGCGGGCGAAGTGAGTGGAGGGTTGAGTTACGTTATGACTGAAGAGGAGGGTCGAGGCCAAGGTAGGTAAGGTAAGTATGGAGAAGGGAAAAAAGGTGAAGAGGTTGTGGAAAAATGAGGGCGATCGTGAACAAGGGGCGGCGTCACGGTCGAGGGTATTCCCCAGGTCCGAGTCGTTGTTCAACCGCTCTCGTCGGCTGTTCCTTCCTTGCTTTTCTTTGTGAAGAAGCTGGGGAATTGCGGAACTCAGCTTGGGAAGGAAGGGACTTTGGAGGAGTCCTGATGAGCAAGGGTACCATAGAGGTATGCGCGTGGTCTGAAAGCAGCCCCAGGAACATTCCGATGCGAGGAGGAATTGCCGTCACTATCAGCAGAGGAGCACTGGGGACAGGAACAAGTCGAGGCTGCCAAGTTGGAAGCACAGCGGAATTGCAGGCCTACCGCTGCCATAGTGTCATCCCCGGATTGAGCGGACTCGTTGGGGTTCACACTTGCTAGCGCGAAAACGGCTTTGGCGAGAGTGGTCGCTCTGGACGGGGCTACCTACTAGGGGCTCTGGGGGCCTAAGTACCTCTACGGAACTTGGCACATACAGTGGCAGTATCGACGGGAACCTCACTTCAAACCAAGCCGGGACTGACTCCTTCCCTTGTTGTGACTGCACGTTTTTACCAAAAGGTATTTTACTACTAATGAGTTCTACTGAACGGGGCAATTTGCGCAACTATATCTTTTTGCGCCCGCCGGTCTCATATCGACGTCTTCGCTTTGTATCGGTGCCGCCTTGCTTGTACATACAGTCGAGATCCCTGATTCTGCATGTAATCCAGCAGCAAAAAATATATGCACCAGATAAAGGTTATGCAGTTTCAAGACCCGTGTCTGGGTGAGGGCAGAGGAATTCAAACCACGAAATCCTATGCACCAAATGGCGGTTATGCAGTATTAGGAGTATGCAGCTTCAGGGGTCTCGACTGTACCTAATGTACCCTGTATGTACGTATACCTCTACAAAGTAGTCAGGGATAAATAACAGCCGACCAGAAACGCAATGTGGACTCTCCACCTGCTGCGAGTTGCGACTCTTGATCCCCATTAAATGTCATCCGGCCCAACCTACAAGGACTCTCCCGGTCGCCGCAACATTGACAGATAATTGTTTCGAGTCCCCCTTTGTTCAACTTCAGGATGTTCTGCGAGTGTCTCGTGCCTCAGTTTCGCATGGAGGGGGCCCCTCAGAGACATTTGATTGTCATGAATAGCGAGGGCAGTGGGACTCCTTTTTGAATTTGCATGTGAAAAGGGGACCTGTCTGAACTCCATGCTTATTTCACATTTGTGAAAATGTGACAGGTACCTTGCCTTTACCCCATATTCTGGACGGTTGCCCTGAGAACAGAAGATGGAACAAATACCAAGACGACAACCTCCTGTTGTTGGTCCGATATCGTGGGTCAGGTGGATGTCACTCGAGATCCAAAAGGCGTTGACATCCGAATGCGCCCTTGTCTCTTCCCTCGTGGTGCCCTCGTGGCTCCATGTCACCTCCTGGATGCGGTGTTTCTGTTCGTAAGAACTCTACCGTTGTTAGTTATAGAAGCTGACTATCACGAGCTAGCATGCCAACAGCAAGTGTTTCGTGGTTATTTCCAGGCTGACTTTCGCTGACAAGCCATCACGATACCATGAGCAGTTAGGCAGTGAATGCGACAAGGAGGCAATACCGACCAGGGGAGCCTTGTGCCCACATCAGACCCCATCGAGCCCCCATCATCATCACCCGAGATTTGATCGTTCGGGCGGAAGTCCCCAACTGGGAAATGCTGCCCGCCATCACAGAAATCCGGGGCACGGCATCTTCCTTGGGTCCAAGACGGGGACTTTCAACGACAGCGACTCCTCCACTTCCACGGACTCCTCCCAGATTCCATTTCACGACTCCTCTTTTCCGACACAAGATCACGAATGGATTTTTCTAGGCCTTTTCGTAAAAGTTTTGACCAGGAAGACGGCGTTTCCAATAATGTCCACTATGCGCACCTTTAAACAACATCATTGCCCGTTCTATGTCACTGACAAGATGTCCTAGAACGGTCCCTTTGTGCTCGGCGAGCTCAGCTACCCCGCACTGGTGTCGGTTGGAGAACCATTATTCCTGCCGGTGAGGGAGATGACCTGATCCTTCAGCGGTTCTGGTGTTCACCCAGTTCACAAATTGTTCACAGTCCTTAAGCTTCAGCTCTTGATGGATGACTGTTCGTTCGGACGAATGGTTATCCTCAAGTATTTCAGTTACCCCAAGTACAGGATCATGGAAAGGTCTTGGTCCCTCGCAATTGGTCAATACTAACAACCTCTAACCGACACACTCACACACACCACCACCATCACCTCCGCAACAGACTCTCGCAAGCATCACCAGCATGGTAGATTTAGCGGACTATGAAAGTATTTCACACTAGAGAGAGATAGAATGGTGGTTGCTCTGTCCCGTTAGCGTCCGAACCTCCCGCATTTCTCCAACTGCGCCTATCAGGGGCTCATAGTCCGATCTTCCATTGTCTTTCGATCCCCAAATCCTCGGAGGCTTGGTCTTTCGTTTTCTCGTTCGTCGTGATTCGTCACTGAAAGCTTACCCGTGGGTGTGAGTTGCCAAGGCGTAAAAAACTACACCCACTCTCCCGCAGAGAGTAGGGAAAAAAAATCCCGGACAGCGGGAAATTACCGGATAGTCTTAATATATATCTAAGTTTTATTTTATTAACGAACCGCACCAAAATATAAATTTCCAAACAATTTTCGAATTTATTCCGCAACGGAATATACTACCAACGTTTCGTAACTAGTTTTTCTATATTATTTTCGATTCTAATTATTCTAAATATTATATATCTATTATTTTTATTATTTTAATCGATATAGCGCCTTCTAAAAAACCCGTCTCCGTACGCGCCGCCTACTGGCTCTTCGAAGTAAAAACGCAATACCGTAATTAACGATTTTTATAAACGTCGTTTAGTACTAAAGAACCGAATTTCCGTAATACTATTAAACGGTTTAAATATAGTAAAAATCAAATCTAAAAATACTATATATCGTTAAAGGAGCGTAATATACCGGCTATAAGCGCGCGGAGTTATAGTCGACTAATAAGCCTTACTACCGCGGAAAATAATATTATCGAAGTATATACGTATTAATTAATCGAATTTAAGTCTTTTATTAATAAAAATTTATTAGGTAATATTACGAATAAATTACAAGTTCGTCGTATACTTCCTCTAAATAATATTAGTAATATATAATTTATATAATAGAAACGTAATTACCTATAATTCGAATCGATTAAAGTTAAACTAATAGAAGCACGGCGACTCTTTGTGGAATAATAAATCGAAGCGGTAATTAATTTTTTCGAAAAAAATAAGAAGGTTATTACTAATTATCGGATCTCTACCTCCAATTATTAGAATACCGATAAAACTAATTACTATATAGCTATATTAATAAATAATTTAGAAATCTTAATAATAAAAAAAGAGAAGAAAAAACGCGTAAGCTACTAATCCCCTACTTTCGAGATTGTAGGTAAATAACTAATTATATAAATTACAATTAAAAATATTTAATTTAGTTAATAGGGAATCTATTATATTTATTGGTAATAATAATATAATAGGGGATTCTTTATTTATATTTATAATCTTTAAATAGTAATTAATATTCGAAATAGTTAATAATAACTTCGATAGTAACGCCCACTTTACCTAATTAAATACCGCGTTTAATAATACCGTAATTATAATAAATTAAATCCGTTATTTTAATAAATACTCTTTTAAATATTACGTAATAATAAAGAGCCGCGAGGTTAACTTCTTAAAGTAATTTAATTATAATGAGTATAAATATAATATTAAATTCGATATTTATAATTATCTAAAAAATATCGAATATATATTACAAATTAATATAAAATTAAAAGAGAAAATATATTAAATATTTACCTTCGATTCCTTTTTTAATTATTATAACCTTAATTTATACGAATATTATTTACGATTCGATATTATTTTAATTTTTTTACCGCCGTATATATCCCACTTTTTATAACCTATAAATATTGGAGTTTTCTAATTACTAAAGGCAATTTACTAATATAAATTAAAAAACTATATTCAAAGAAATATATTATTAATATTAAAGGAGAATTATACGTCGGGGTTATAAGCAAATTTCCTATATATTACTTAATCCTTATATATTAATTAATAATATTTATAAATAGGACGTATAAAATTAAAACTTTAAAAGAATAAATATCGTAATTAATTTTAAAAAGATTAGCCTATTTTTATCGAATCTAATTCGAATATTCGAATCCCTAAAAGCGAAAATATTTAAAACCGCTACCGTTACCTACTCCGAAATATAATTTAATTAAGACCGCTAAATAGTAATAAAATAGGGCCTTTCCCGCCTCGAATTTATAATCGAACTTCGGAACTCCTTAATAAAAAGGGCATTTAAATATATAAAGGTTATTATTAATAAGGGGTTATTTATTTATAACTATTTAGAAGAATTTACCATCGATAAGAAAAGATATTTCGAAGCCTTTAATACGAAAAAAATACGCTGCCGTTTTATAAAACTAAATAGGGATATTATAACTAATATTATAATTAAATGTATATAATATATATAAAAGATTAAGGAGTAAAAAGAGGTTAACGCACTACGCAAAAAGGAATTAAAGGTTATTTACACTACCGCTAGAAATAAGGAGAAAAAATTAAAAAAGGAATAGGATAAATAAAAGCACCTCCTAATTAATAAGGTAACCGGCGTTAATAAGCGCCTTCGTATAAAAACTTTTAAGGAATTTCTTATTATTACTAATAAAACTACTAATTTCATCCCTTTCGACCCTATTTATTCGCTTTAGGTTAATAATAGTAAGCGTAAACCTATTTTCTTTATTAATAGACTAATTATATAGGTACTAAAATTTATAAAGAAGGTTCTTCGAAATATATCCTCTATCGATAAAGGCCTACCTTTCCTTAATAATAGCGTAAAATTTATAAGAATTAATAACCCTATTCCACTAAATTATTCTAATAATAAAGATAACGATAATTAAGAAAACGACGATAATAGGAAAGAAGATAAATAGGAACTCTCTACCCTCCCTAGACCTTAAGAATTTATTAATATAATACTAGTAATATTAGCCGTTGGATTTTTATTAACGTTAGTACGCGGTAATAATCTAACGCTAATAATAAAGGTATTTATATATACTAGAATCAACCGGTTAATTAATAATTGGAAGTTTAAAACTATAAAATTACTAGAGGAGGAAGAAGAGGAGGAAGAAAGAGGGGGAATACCCTCTTTAAAAGTATAACCCCCCTTATTTATACTAATACTAATATTCGCACTAATACCCTTAGTAAATAGAAAGGGTATTAGAGAGTTTTCTATAACGTAATCGAATAGTCTATAGCCAATCTATTATAAAGATTTGATATAAATATTTCAATTTTTACGAATCTAGAGGTCGGATTTACTATGGTAACTCGATAGAAATAGCCGATTTCACGGGTAAATAGCGCCAAGACTGTCCGGTAATTTCCCGCTGTCCGGGATTTTTTTTCCCCACTCTCTACGGGAGAGTGGGTGTAGTTTTTTACGCCTTGGCAACTCACACCCACGGGTAGTGTTGTAGATGGGCTTCCCCAGAAAATCTTTATAAATGGGACGTATGGAAATCCGGGAAAAAGTCTCCGAGTTGATGACTCGATGGTGAGGACCATAAAATCCACGCAGCGTAAAGAGTAAAAGATATCACCAAATACAAGACGATCGTGAACGTGCCAGTCATTAAAAACCTTGAGAACCTCAACGGATGGTCCCCGACAGGTCCCTGTATCATCCCAAACTTGAAATTGATGATTAAAGATCCCCTTGTTTCACCAAGGTCACTACTGTAGCCCAACAGTAAAGAAGGATCATCTTGAATTTACCATCATCGATATCTACCACACTTCCACGGCACAGCCCACACGCCACCAAAAAGTCTTCTCGACACAAGCTTTTCCCCCAGCCCCCGTGTCTTTTCACACTTTGTCCCTCCCGTCTTCCGCCCCGTCACCGGTCCGCTCCATCATTCACGATTTTGATCTGTCAGCAACTCACCCAAAAAAAAAAAAAAAGGGTCCCACACATCTCCCTCTGTTTACTCGAACCTTTTCACCCCTGAGCCCTGCACTTTTTGCTTTCGCCCTCCCCGCATTCCTTCCCATTCGTTAGGATCAAGACCCCAGGTCCCTGTCTCTACCTGACAGAAACCCCCCTCCACGGCCGAACGCCGCCCGCTCGTGATGTTCACGTTGTGGAGACGGGTAGGACGGCCGATGGGAGTGGATACTGGATACGGAAATTAAGCGAAACTGCCGATTCCGGCCCTTGGCTTCTACTTCTTCATGAGGGGAAAGACTTGCGCAGGAGCGACTGAAAGTGCGGAAAGTTCCGTCGGAGGTTTGGTTGACCCTAACCCTTGACGCAAAAGGTATAAGTGTAAGCGTCGGGTAAGAGTGTCGTTAAAGATGGTGCTGAACGACGGGACGGACTTTTAGATGAGTGCAGAGCTGCGCAGCGGATAGGGGCAATGAAACGTGAAGTAAGGCAGTGTAGAGACGGGAAGCAAGGTGAGTTCGGGATCATAATATGCGTAGTCATCGCAACTTCGCCCTTGATGCAACTTTTAGTCTGCGTTGAGTCGCCTTATGACGGACATTTGATTGAACGTTGGATGACAAGGGACGGGATCATGGCGGTGCACATGTCGGATCTTGAATGTATCATGTATGACATTGCAGTGCTTTAAGTACAGCTACGGGAAGAGTGTTCATTGGATGAGATTTGTTGTGCTTGTTAGTGAAATCAGGGGCAACTTCAGATTTCCAGTCGACGGCGTTTTGTGGAGGAGTCAAGATACGCCCTTGAGGACGAAAATTGTATCGTGAGAAAACATCAAGAGCGTATCACACATCAGCGGTATATATACCATACGTAAACACTATCCAACTATATAACCCCCCCTTTTTACTCATCTGCTTCAACTATCACCACCTACCAACCCCTCAACAACTTCATTAACCTTCTCCACTACCTTCTCCGCTACTTTCCCTTCCTCCTTAATCTCGTCCGCTTCACCAACTTCAACACCAGCGATGAACATCGCACTAACCGGCTCCAGCGCGCTCACAAAGACGCACAGCAAGCTCGCAATAACAAAGTGACTGATCGTGCTCCCAATTTCAAGCCAGCTGCCCTCATCCTTCACCACCCAAAAGAAGTACAGCGTCAGGATGTCGCTGATGCCCATGACCACCATGAACAGGGCCGAGGGAGCTACGCCGAGCCGCTTATTCAGGATACCCAGGTTGGCGCTGATGAGCGCAAAGGGAATCATGAGCTTGAGGATCAGCATGGCGCCCTGCGAAAAGGGATCGAATATGGGTATGAGGCGGTAGACTGAGTCGAGAGAGAAGGAGGAGACGGAGGCGACATTGCCGGTCGAGAAGAAGGCGGATTGCAGGAGGATGAAGAAGAAGAGCGCGACACGGGCGTCGTGGAGGGTCAGCGGGCGGAAGGGCGCGGGGAGGTGTGTTTCGGTGGTTGCCTTCTTGCTGACCGCCGTCTGCGGTGTCTTGGAGGAGGACGAAAACTTCTGGACTGCGTGTTCGAGGCGGACCCAACTGACGAGAAGAGCGGAGAAGGCAAGATAGAAGAGGCCCTCGTAGGAAATGGTCAGGATGACAAATGTCGGGGCACAAGTGAGGAAGATGACGAGGATCCGGTGCATGTAGTGGTTGTTGGGCTGCAAACGGTAGGCCAAAGGCATGAGGAGTGACGCGACTATTGAGCGTGGGTCAGTAAGAGATTGACAAGCTGTGGTGACGATGGTGAGAACGTACCAAGAGTAACCCAGCCCATGATCTGGTTGCCGCGAGGAAGGCCTTGCTTGGCCTGTAGCGAAAGGGCACTAGAGCGAGTGATGATAATGGAAAGCACAGTGAGGCCAACTTGGATACCGACAAGTGACCTAGACAGGTGGTTCCTAGAGGCAGGCTTCGCGTTCCATGAGAAGTCGGCCAGGACAAAGTCCTCAAAGATAAGGTAGAGAAGGCCAATGATAACCATGAATACGCCACCGATCGTACTGCCTCGTTGTTAGTATATGGATAAAAAGAGAGCGAGGGACATAACTCACATGAGGTCGACGTTCTCTACTTTCATCGCGGGTAGGAGCGTGAACGTGCTCATGGCGAGACAGGAGAGGAACCAGGTGGCAGATAGCGCGCCATGCTTCTTAAGAAAAGATAGGCCATGAGTGAAGGGCCAGAAAGAACCTAACACAAAGAGAATGGTGAGAATCTCGCGATGGATGTAGCCCAAAGCAAGTGACTCAATGACGCCAACATAAAGCGCGCTGTTGAGCACGAACGAAGCAACGCTTCCACCCGAGTTGATATGACCAAGCAGCTCCTTGCGGCCAGCCGCTACACTTTCGCGGCGAGCATAGACTTCCTCCCAGAAGAACACTGGGAAGAAGGCGTAGGCATAATAGGTGAGCGGTGACTTCGAAATAACGAAGGAGGCGTAGAGAGCGACAAGGACTGACGTGAAGAACAGACCCCCGCCGAGCGTCCTTGAGGGCTTCACCCGGCCATGTAGGACGTGGAGATCAACGACCGTTGTAAGAGCATATGCAATCCATCCAAGATAGCCGATGGTGATGAGCGCTCTAAGGAACAGCCAGTCGTAGGTCTGGAGATATCTCAAGCCACCAAGGCCGACCTTCATAAGGGCAGCTGATTCTTCAATGCCTTCCTCGTAGCGCCCAGCGTCAATAAGTCGGCGGATGTCGGCAACGCGACGGTCTGGGGAAAGACCATTATCACCGAATGGTTCATACGGCCTATACTTCAACTCTGTAGCCTTCTTCTTTTCCTCCTTCACCCGGTATTGCTCCAAAATACCCTGCACGTTTACCAGCGACGCCTCAGCCTTCTCCTTAATGTCGGCAGCAAGGTACGACAGAGGCAGTTCGCCAACAGAGTTGGCAGGAAACTCGACGCCAACAAGGTAGGACATGAGGGCAGCAACATCGGCCTGAGCGACATCGTGTCTCCTGACGTGGTCCAGGTTCCAGTCCGCAGAGTACTCATCATGACCGGGCGCAATTTGGCCTGGGTACAACTGAGGCTTGGCAACCCCTGAACCCCAAACAATCAAGGGGGTCCGTGTATTGTCCGGGTGACCATCACCATGGCTTCCCCAGTCGCTCATACCATGGTCTGCGGTGAACACGAACGCAGTCCTATCGTCGCGGTAGAAGTCGCGGAACAACTCGGCAACCTCCTTGACGCCCTGGTCCACAACCTTGATGTTGTTAAGGTACTCCTTTGAATAAGGGCGGTATGAATGACCCGTAGTATCCAGACCTAGCAGATGCAGGAAGAAGACAATCTTGTCCTGGCGAAGCGCCTCAGCAAGCTTCTTGTCCCTGCGAGCCTCAGCAAAGAAGTCCTTAACGTGGTCGAAAACCCAGAGGTCGAGCTGAGTGGCGTCCGACGAGAAGTCCTCGAATTCGTGTCCGTACGTATAAGCGTCAACCCTTCCCGGCACAGCTCCTTGCTCGAACATTGGCAGAATATCCGGACTGCCCCAACTCCAAGTATGCCGACTGCGGTTGAACAAGCTGTCAAAGTTGACCGGGTTCAACTTCCACCCTGTCGTGACGGCCGATACATCTTCGTACAGACCAGCGATGAGCGCAACATGGCCTGGCCGGGACTCGGTCGGGACGCGCGTGTGGGAAACGCCAAAGGTTCCTTGTTCCAGGATCTTTGATCGTAGATAGGGGGCGAGAGGTCTCGGGGTCAGGTCGGCATCGGATTTTGGGTACGGTTCGGGATGGGACTGAAGTGCCTTGTCCGCGCGCAAGCCGTCTCCTGAAGTTATGATGATGCGATTAGCGCCTGGTTATCACACAATGGATTTGGAATTGTTAACTAACCTACGAACAGAACCAGTCGATCCGCAGGCGCATTACGGTTTGGGGGTCGCTCAACATTAAACAGGCGCATGCCAGTCTCAATGGGACTGACGAAGTAGATATCGAAGATGGAGAAGATGTAGGCAAAGTGGAAGATTAAGGCGATGGCCAGGAACCTGAACCGTGGAAAGGCCGCCATCGTAAGTTGATTTCGGGCCAATGAATGGCCGTATCAAGGTCGACGTATGTACGAGTATGTGGATTATTATATCGAAGCTCTGGTGTATATCGAATCGTGGATATTAAGTCGGGCGCATCATGGGCGCAGCAGTTGGAATCGTCAAAAGTTAGGGGTCGTCAGTGGTTCTGTCTCGAGAACCTGGATCGGAGTGTATAAAACAGTTGGTTGAAACGAAGGAAAGGGGTCACAGCAGCCCTCAAGGTACTTGAAAGAAGATCAATCAAAGCTCAGCTGCAAAAAAAAAAGAGCAAAGAAACTGCAAAGCTTGAGGTTGTGATTCGTGGTCCCAAATTTCGGCCGCTAGAGATTCGCGATGCCAATGCCACGACGGGGAAGCTGTTCGAGCGAAGCATTGGGCCAGGAAGGTACATGCAGGGGACAATGACGGAGACTGAAACTCGTGGCCCGTCAGGGTGCACGCCAACTGTCAGCTCACCTTCCTGGTGTTTTGCCAGCCAGTTGCGGCTGGCATCCCACACGGAAGCCAAGGGTCAGAGCCAGTTGGACCACTGCCGCTAAACGTGACTTCGCGGCAGCGCTGAATTGCCTGCCGGGCAAATTCACGTCGACGACGCGCTTCAGAGTCCAGACATTCAACCATCACCATTCAACTCTTTTATGACTTGCCCTTGACTCCATCATATTGGTCAGCGCAAGTCGTCGTTGGAGACGAAAACAAAGTTTTGAAATCCCGAAATACCTCGTTTGCGACATGGAGGATTACAAAACGTACCTGGCTGAGAATGTCCTCAGCGAGGACAAGGTGGTAAGTCACCCACCCGATTACAAAGAGAACGACCATATTGGGGTTTGAAGGTGAAGAGCTGTCACTGACATGATATCATTCTGTAGGTTACATACCGTCTGCTAAGTCGAGCTTTGCGCGTACATCCTAATGTCGCGAAACAGTAAGCAACAGCAGTCTCTTCGCCATCCTTTGAAAGGACAAGACGCAATGACTTACACACCATGCAGAATGCTCTATGACTTTTACAAGTCTCAGAACACCAAGAAGCCTGGAAGCGTCTTTGCCACATACCTGTTATATGGTATCAAGAAGTCCGTGCAGCATCAGAATGGCAACGCCATGGACATTGACCTGCCCAGTTCGCTTCCCGATGCGGACCCAGTTGACAACGACGATGTGCCATCGTACACTCTTGCACTCATCCAGGAAGACCGGCTAGCAGATGTTCTCAAGGATTACGAGACGATAGCATCCATCCATGTCTACAGCGTCGGACCTCACCCAGCCAAGGACCTTACACTGCTTGTCGATGCCGCTCAAAGTGCGTTAGCCATCAAGGATGATGCCAAGAAGCCACGGCCGCGAACCATCGTCAACTCTCACGTACGCCGAAGGGAAAGAAAGGGAGTCGGCCTCAAGGTTGCTGCCGCTGCTGTGCCCGTTAAACAGGAGCCAAAGACTAAAGCAGCTCCTACCAAGACGGCACCTGCTAAGCCAACGCCAGCACCCGCCCTTGCTGCTCCAAAACCTAAGGAGGAGAGCAAATCCGCTACCCCAGCTACGGAACCTGAAGCACCAGCTGCCGCCACCAAGAAAAATGCACCACCACTCAAGCGTAACGCTTCTGCCGCCTCCGGTATCATGCAAGCCTTCTCCAAGGCTGCTTCCCTGCCCAAGAAGGCCAAACCCTCCGAAAAGTCTACTCCCGCCACGGAAGACACGCCCGTTCTGTCAGATGATGGAGAGGACGACGATGATGTGCCTCTGCCAAGACCCGGAGCCGCATCCCAGCGGAAGAGCAGGAAGCAACGGGAGGAGGAGCTGAGGAGAATGATGGAGGAAGACGAAGACGAGGAGATGGAAGAGGAGGCTGATTCTCCAGCTCCGGAAGAAGAGGAAGAGGAACCCGTGGTCGAAGAGCCGCCCGTCAAGGCCGAGGCTGCCAAGGAGGAAGAAAAGGAGATCGTAACGACAAGCGGAGATGGAAGGAGGCGCGGAAAGAGGAGGGTTATGAAGAAGAAACAAATCATGGATGACCAGGGATATCTGGGTAAGTTGTCCTTGACAAAATCCAGCCACCACTTAGCTATGCACCTGAAAACTAATGCTGCCTTCACAGTCACCATACAGGAGCCTGCATGGGAGTCTTTCTCTGAGGATGAGGCTCCGCCAGCCTCCAAGCCGAAGCCCAAGGTTGCGAGCTCGGCGCCACCCGCAGCGGCTGGGAAAGCGAAGAAGCCGGCGCCCAAGGGACAAGGCAACATCATGTCCTTCTTCTCCAAGAAGTAGTGATGTGACTGGGATTACCTTTGCGAACTTGACATCCTGGACTCCAACCCCTCAAGATGTAGATGTCCGATGGTCGTGACGGTTCATAGACTAACCCATGTTTATTGTCGACCCCTTGACTTAGTCTTCCTGAAGGCTACCGCATCTTATTTGCTAGAAACAACAAGAGCTAAGCTCCATTGCGTCCTCATCTCAGCGTTCTCTAGCCCTCCCGTCTCTCTTTCTCTCTTGAAACCCTAACACTCGCGTCATGTTAAGGTTAATGTGTGGCGTCCGCCGTGTCACACACCACTGCATCAACAGCAGCAAGACTTCCCGTCATCTTATCACAATGAGCCAAGTGCTTGCTTGGAGGAACAGACAGAAAGTGAGTGGGGCGAGTCCGAGACAGCAATATCAGGAAGTTGAACACATTTCTCTCCGTTCCTGCCTCCGTCTTGGTCTCCGGATTTCTCTCCCTCTTCCTCTCTAGCTACCGTCATTCCGTTACACATCCATGGAAACCGCTCGAAGCCAAACACAGACACATGTAAAATACGGACGACGTCGACGTCCGTATCTGACACTCTTTTGTAGTACCCTTCTCCCTCCGGATACCGAGAGCGCGGCCAACATCTCTCTGTCCATCTTTCTGGCAGGGAGGCGGGCGGTGTGTCTGAGAAGATACATGTGTATGTATGTCTCAAATCCAGGAACCTACAGTACCGTGTGGAAAAGGGAAGTGTAGGAACGTGAGTAGGCACATAGGGACCAACATTGCTGCAGGTCCGGTGGTCAGCTGGGCCAGTCAGATAGAGTGTTTTGACGTGAAGAGTGTCTGTTGGTTTGTCAAATGTTGGTGACTTCCATGTTTTTCATCTTCAAACTCAGCATTCCAGCCGAAGTATGGATTTGCCCAACAAACTCCAAAAGTCGTATAAAGTAGAAAAAACAGAATCGAAGTGAATCAAGTGGCGAGTTTTAACATCAAGTTGGCAGATAGAGAGAAGACGAGAAAGAAAAGGGTGGGAAACACAAACCCCAAGAAGGCAAGGGTGTCAAAGTAAACGAACGATCCAAACGGGCGGGACGCATGACGTTACACCAAATACGGGTGCAGTTCACATGTCTGGTAACCGACAGTTTGGGAAAGAAAAGAGGGGTGGGAAAAGAAGCAAAGGAACTTCCCGAAGAGAAAGAGAACGGAAGAGGAGAAAATAAAAGCAAACATTGGATTTTGGGGGCTGGGAAAGACAAGGAAAGAGGGGTGTTGATCACTGATGCAATGATTTGATAAATGAGGCGGTAAAAGGGCCTGATCGAGGAATTTTGTCGACTGTTGCTCGGAAGTTATTTACCTGTGATGGGTCGTTGTTATTTCTAGTTTTTGTCGTTGGTGTTTTCGCCTTGTAAACACTGGCTTATGGCGGCACCCTTAACTCGTCCTTCTGCCTTGAGGATGGAAACAGATGTGTGCAGTTCTGAATAGGCAAGTGCTTGACGGATTACCATAGTAAAACCTGCCTGATGGTTAGTCTCGCAGCTGAAACCGTGAGTAGTCGGCTCGGGTCCTTTAGCCTCGTTGTTTGTCAAGAAGCTTTCTACACTTCTGTTACACTGCCTGGCTGTGCTACTCTTGAACTCTCCTTCTATCGGTCTCTGTATCCAACAATCTCGAGTCATCTATCCATTACCTTCTCTGCCGGCTCGTTGAGCCGTTCCTCAACCTTGAGCCATGCAAACACCCAGCTGAGTGGAAGCGAGGAAACACCGTCAGCGGGAGCGAACCCGCTCGGATTATCACATCAAGCCACACTTACACCATACATGCCATGTGGATTGAAGGATGTAAGATTTGAACACATTGATCCTCCGTTTTGAGACCTTGAACCTGCTCACACAAGGCATCCAACAGCCAAGGGCGGCAAAACACAGGGCCAGAGACCCAGGAAGATCAGTCACACGACAAGAATGACCACGTTTATCGAATCTTTGACAGTCGGATTGCCCAAAGTGTAAACAGACCGTCAGCGGAGAGGAAGGGAGAGAGGCTGAGACCACAATGCTCAATGGGCTAAATGGCTACCATCCCTCCCCTGCCTCCTCACCGTCGGTATGTATCTCGTAAGTGCAGTGCATCTGGTACAGTATGTTTCAAGCAAACAGTCAACATCCAAAACCTTCAACTCATGACTCCCATGACCATCACCAGGATTCCCAGAACGGAAAGCGATACGGAGTACAAGCCACAAAACGATATGTATCATATTTTTTTACACAACGGAAAACGTTCTCGGACTGAAAGATAGTTCCGAGCCTCTGGGTTGCGATACAATGGACATCCTACAAGGACAAGGAAATGGGAAAAAGAAAACCTATCGGTTACCTACCCAAGAAGCCAAAAAAGAAAACTCCTAGCCGCCCGCCCCCTCCGCACCTCCGATAATGTCGGGATTGCATCGTTTTCGAGCAAGTGTCATTCAAACATTCAAACGAGCATTTGTAATCCTCTAAGCCTCACTCACTCAAACCTTGTCTGGATCAGACCAGGCTTTCTCGCCAGGCTTTGCGTGCCGGATGCACTAAGAAAGGCGATACACGACAAAAAGGGAAGGGGAAGTTGTTCACCTGGGCCTCCATCCACCGTTTCCGATAATTAGGACAGGCTTATCGGCTTTGCCAACAAAGTCAAGGGATCACTCAAGGTGAGGCAACGAGGCGAGTCCATGAGCCGGTGAACACGAGATGCCCTTGCTCTCAGCATGGCATGGCATGGCATGGCATGGCATGCCAATAGCCAACCCAACCGGCCGGCTAACTGGTCGGTCTCAGCGGTATACGGGTGACCCAAGGGATTCATTCGCGATGGACCATGTGGCTGTCGCCCTTTGTCGTTTATTATGTTTTGTTGGACTGCGGAAATGGTTCCAAAAACCGGCACTGGTTCGCTTGTTGTTGATGGATGACATGAACGAGTTGTTGGTGACCCGAGTCAAACCAGGCATGTTGGTCAATGTGAATGGGGGAAGCATCAGCATCAACACATTTCCGGCACGGTTTGGCAGAGACATCGATCCTCTCAGAGTTGATCCATACCTATGTACCATTGCATCTGCCTACACAACAGCCGAAAATCCGAATTGCTCTTGCCTCTGGTAAGCAATTCAAGGGAGTCGCAACTTCCTGATGAGACTTCCTTGTCATCGACATTTAAAGCAGGTTCTATCGGAACTATCCCGTCGTTCCTTACCCACCGTCGCCGCCGCCGCCGCCGCCGCCGCCGCCGCTTTTCGGGCAGTTTCGCCTGTGACCTGACCTGACCCACCATAGCCGGCTTGTCAGTCGGTGATCCTTTCCCGTTCTCTCTTCCATCCCACTTTACAACCGTTCCACGTGGGATATGGCAATGATCTTCGTCGAAGGACGGGAGCCAAGAACAACCACAATGAAGTCGCCTTCGAAACCTTCTGATCTCATGATAACCTGGTAGTCCTGGAAGTGATAGTATCGAGCTTTGATTCAGATTGGCATTCTCTTTTACTGTTGCCTAACGCAAGTAAAGTACGTGTGGTTGAATTCCGTGATCCCTTCAAGCCCGATAAGCCTCTTCCTCTATTCCCTTCCAGGCCATAAGCCTAGCTTCGCACCTAGGGCACCCCGTACCGTCTCCCTGTCGTCTCGGTCCGTGTCATAATTCATGCCAGGGCTTCTTTCCAACCAACAGGTAAACCAAAACCGCGGGTCTGGCTTCAAACTTCCGGCGCTGTATGCCGCTGTCAGGGACCTCATCAAATAGTCTCTGGTCCAGACTCGTCTATCGCTCGTCCCGCAAAATGACATTTCTTGTCTTACACGCATCGTTGACGCTTTTGGCTACACGTGTCTCCTAGAGGTAGCGAATTACCTTCACTGCTCACTGCACTAGACTCAGAGATCCAGACCCGGAGCGATGGGTCAGATCCGAACAAAGACGACGGATTCGAACGTTTGGGTTCAACGGTGTTTGATGGAGTCCAATTCACAAAAGTCAACGCTCGGGCTCGCGGGCTCGGCTGGCGGTGGGAGGGAGGGTGGAGGAGGTGGGTGTGGGCGAACGGTCAACGGCATATCTTTTTTAGCGGTTAAAGCGGAGTGTTGTAATGAAGTCGGCTTCGACTCGGTGATAGCCAAAAATGTCTATCGCAATTGATGTTCAAACATATCCTATATGTGAGTGTGGTATAGTGAACTTGAAAGGATCGTGAAGTGTGCTTGCGTTGCCAGCTGGCTGGTTTCGTAGATTCTGTCGCGCTATACCACCTAACTGCGTATACTCTACTAGCCTATGACTAGTTGAACCACCTCCTCGGTGCCAACTCACTCTTGCGTCCACGCCGTCGGGACGTGACCCTTTTTCTTACTTCAATTGATCTTTTTTGTCTTGTATGTGTCTGTGTAACACCAATCCAAGCAAGCCCGAGGCACAGTGGGGTTCGGGTTCAGGTACAGGCTTTTTCCTTCATTCACCAAGAAAAGAAGGTCCCCAAGGTGCGGAAAAGGAGGGGCGGCTCGGAGAAACAGGGAGACGCACGAAGAAGCCAATAAGACTGGAGAAGGACCTCACCTCCGGTAACAGAAGTTCGGAACGACCTCTTGTTGAAGTTCTTGTGTGTCGGAGCTTCTACCGATGATGGGAAGAACGGGGCGAAGTGGAGGTGATACCGATACAACGGATGAAAGATTGAGTGGACAATTCTTACCAGAACTGCCAGAGCGGAGAAAGATGCGCAACACAAGAACCACGGGAAGGGGGGGCAAAAGATCCCATCCGTACACAGTAAGCGTAAGGGGTAAAAGAAGAGTTTGTGCGTTGTGTCCTGTGTTGATGAGGTGGCGAATAAATTTTATTACCTGGCAAGCGGGTAGCGGATGTTGCAACCGCCAGCTGGTCCTTGGAAAATGAATTTTCATTTATGTCGATGCGTCGTCGGTGTGTTCTCCGTGTGCGAGAATGTGTGTGTCGCGATGTAGCATTGCAGGTTGCGCAAGATCGCCGATTTTGGTAAACGCTATTGGCATGTGTGGTGTGAGAAAGCGTTTGCGTTCCTGGGTGCAGCAAAGGTGGCGAACTTTTGGTGGTGAAAATACCGGAACAAGCCCCCGATGGGATGATGGGAGGAACGATGGAGATGGTTCGGAAAGTCAATCATGATGTTATACGCGCGCGAGAACTAGATTTATGAAACAGCTTTGGTATGTTGCACCCTATAGAAGACGTATGTGTGCTATTGTTTCCCTTCCTTTCCTCCAATCACTTATGCTGTTTCCTTTGCCAGACAGGTTGTTGTTATATTTCTCTCCCAGATTTCGCAACAGCTATGCAGGATCCGTAAAAGTTGGGTATCAAATCGAGCGCCGACGTAGTGAATGACGAGAAATATGCGAGTGTAAATAAAATGAGCAGAGTCGTTAATTTCGTCGCAGAAAAAAGATGATCCAAGCATGCAGAGAAATTGGGTAAAAACATGCGCGTGAGTGTCTCATATCGATGCTAATGATGGTGGTAGTGCGAGCGTTTGTGTGGCCTTTTTAAGAATGAATGCATGCATCTTCTGTGAGCGATAAAATCTTGCGAAAGAGTCTGGGTAATAGCGAGCCTCAAAAACAGCAAAAACAGAAAAGAGCAAAACAAATCCAGAGTAAATAGCAAAAACAGATATCATCAGCTTCCTTCGCTTAAACCATCATTTTCATCGTATTCTAATATCCTTCATAGTTTCCCTCCTAGCAGAGTGACAAGGACATCCAACGGGGGCTCGCGTTACTTGAGCTGCATCTCCTCAAGTTTTCGCTGTATGCTCTTCCAAGCTTCGGGATCAAGTGGAGGTTCCACCCGCTTCGGCGCAAGTCGCTCACATTGTCTGCTGGCGCACTTGGGGCAGCTGGCGAGGTCCCTCGGCTCTGTGCTGAAGGTGTTCTTGCAGGCCGTGCAACGGAAGTGATGCTGGTATCTGCCGGGCTGGTCTCCAGGGTAGCCGTAGGGGTACTTGTCCTTCTTTGATCTGTTCACGGGGTCAGCATAACGGTCTTTGTGGATCATTGATATGCGAGGTAAACTTACGGATCACGAGGGCAATCCGTGCAGCGGACGTGCTGGCATCCCGTGCAGGTCTTGTTTCCAGAAGTGAAGAGGGTCTTGCAGCCGCAGCAAGTCCTGCGCACACGTTGGCGAGGCTTCTTGTGAACCAAATCCTGAGCTCCAGTCTTGGCGGGGCGTCTGAGGACGAGGTTCTTCTCGGCCTTTTTGGGATTCCAGTCGGGAATGATGGGGGCGTTTTCGGCACGCTCCTTGATGATCTGGGCGCGCTTCTTCCTGCTCTCCTCCCTCTCGGCCTCGGTCTTCTTGGACGGAATGCGAGGGCACTGCTTGCAGCGCGTATGCTTGCACTTGGAGCACTCCTTGGAAGCTCCGAACGAGGTGTCGCACTGGTGGCACTTGCGGTGGACACGCATCTTGATGGGCTTCTCAACACGGAGAGCATGGCCCTCGGTTGAGTGCCACTCGCTGGGCTTCAGCTCCAATCCATAGAGCTCACCGAGCTTCTTAGCACGCTCCTCGAACAATTGAGCGCGAGGAACCTTTTGCGCATTAGGGTCCGCAGCCTTGGCCGTAGCAGCAGCAGCAGGGGCGGTTTTGGTGGTGCTATAGTCATGTGTTAGAGAGTGATTCTGAGCGAGGAAGTCAAATAATATGAGATGAATGCCGAAGTGACCAGAATCAAAGCTGACAATATGCCAGCTCAAGCCCAGTGATTACTCCTTCGCCAAAATTCCCCAAAAAGAGAAAAGGTCTTACCTCTTGGCAGTCTCCTTGCCCTTCTTGTCGCTGGCAGCGGCGATGTCGGCCTTGACGTTGTTGCTCGAAAGTCGCTTCGTCTTCAAAACCGTCTTCACTCTGGTCAAAAGCTTGCCAAAACCCTTCTTCTCCTCCTTGGGGGTCGAGGCCCCGGCCTGTGTAGTCGAGCTCATGACGATGGCGTTGTTCTTGATCATGGAGTTAGACTGAGTCGGGTGAGTAGGTCTCACGGTAGTCGGTTGTGCTGACATGAGTAAATGATTTCCGGTGCTGTGGTTGTTTGTTGTTGTTGTCGGTAGTTGTCGATTGATATTATTCGGTTCCAAGCCCTTGGGATCCAAATAATAGGTGTTGGTGAGGTGAGACCCAAAACGCCGCAATTCCAACCAATCCCCGTCGATCACTGCCTCTCCTACACTTTCGGAGTATTTGTTGTCGAGTTTTCTTGGGTTGTTGACAGACACACACGGCTTATGTGTGTTGTCCTGTTGTGTGGATAAGGAAAGAGAAGAGAAGGGTTCCTCGTTCTTGGGAAGTGGGATTGAAGGAAAGAAAAGGGAACTGGGTGGCCGGGGGAGGAGGGCCAGGGGGGTACGGGGTTACGAGTACGGCTGGGAAACCCCAAACTGCAGACTGCCTTGGGTGGGCTTGAGCTGTCCACTGACAGGCTACAAGCATGCGGGAACAGGGACGGGAGGAGCAGTCAATCCCGGTGGGCTCATGGAGCGGAGAAGCAAAGCACGAATGCCTGTCAAAACGGAACAATGGAACGGTGGACCGGTGCAATCATGTAGGAATCGATGGCTGCAAAAGCCGCCCAAGTAGGACTAGACCAGATAGACAAAGCAGCCCCTGGCGGTAAAACCACAGTATTGCTGCGTATCAGCTGTAAGGTACGGTAACGTATCATGCAATACCATGAATACGCCGCTTTGCTGCGTTTTCGTGCGTCGCCGTACGCGCAGCAATGCGTTGACTGGTGGCAGACACAGCATGAGTGCATGACTGTGGCACACGTCGTGGGACTGGGTGGTAACCGGGAACCATACCCAGTCGTTTCCTAGCCAAAAACAGCAGCTGGTCCCCGAGATCCCTCGGTCAGCGCAGGAACAGAGCTTGACTGTGCCGGCACTCGCTCTATCGTTGGAAGGTGGACAGTCTAACAGGATCCATATCATGAAGCCATCCTCCTCCCAGCCTCACGCCAGTGACACCTCTCTGCGCTTGGTCACTGTCGAGACGGAGACACCCAACACACGAGGCCATTCATTCATTCCATCTTCACGGGCTGGAAGCAAGGGATGGGTGCAGCGCGCTAGCAGAAATTCGTGACGAGACCGGTATGGCTTTACGCTCTAGCCTCTGGACACTCCAATGCCAGTCTGTGGGACCCGGGGACAGGCGCCGGCCAAAAAAGCCATCTGGTCCCATTTTGTCCATTTGGATTTTGGGCCGCCCACCGCTTATCAATAGCGCACGTTTAGCTTCAACCATCGGCTGTCAGTGCTTTTGTCTTGGGTGTCAGAGGGATGCCTGGTCACAGCAATCGAGCCAAGTGGACCGCAACGACGAGTCTTCATCGCAGCCTTCGACTTCACCATAATTAACTCAATCTCCTGGACATCATGATGCCCAAGGCGGCCAGGAACTGTCAGCTCCCAAAATCCACAACGGCAACAGTCGAAATGCTTTGGACTGGGCTTTTGATCCATCTGTGGTTCTTGTGGTGTTGCGATCAGTGGTCATGTTGTAACCCCAAGATTCCTGTTGTGGGTACTGGTTTTACAATGGACTGGGAAGAGCTGTTCCAGCGCAATGGGATTCTCAACGTTGAAAAAAACCCACCGAGGCTCATCAGATGCCTTCATTCGCAAGTCAAGGTTGCCTTGCGCAACAAAAGACTTTGGGTTGGCCAGAAGTGGGTCTTGTCCCTTCAGGGGAACGGGTAGAAGCGTTTTGGAAACATCGCCAAAAAGGAAGGCTGGTGTTGACAACAAAAAGCATTTCAAGAGGCGAGGTATAAAAAGGACATCCACGGCCCATCCCGTCGTCGTTTTTGCCCTCTTTGTTCATCCCGCCTGGCACAGCAGGGCAACAGAGGCAAAGTCAGCACGCAATCCACAGCGCAGCCTGAGACTCCGTCACTCCGAGTCGGGACGGGACCGCGGCCCATTGGAACGTGACCCCGCCAGCACCGGCGGTGGTTGACTGGTTGTTGACCGACTGCCACCATCACCGTTTCAGGAACCCAGGAGCTTGGTTGGGTTCTGACCACCGTTCACAAGACGGGGCTGGGAGCTTTCAACCGGGAACAGCGTCAAACACATGCCCAGAGACACGTTCCATTCGACGAAATCCTCTTTGCGGGGCTATTATCACGCTGTCCAGGGAACCATGGTTCGAATGGGAAAATCACCCGGAACTCCCAGGATTTCAAGAATGCTCCCCCCTGGCAAAAGACCACCCCTGGCCGACTCCTCCCTCTTGTCCAAACAAGCCATCTCCATTGGCCGCATCCTTCCAGGAACGTTGCCGTTCGCTTCCGCCTCTGGGCCTCTCCACTTTCTCTCAGAGCATCATCCTCCACATCTCCGTAGCGTTGGACGCTACTCTACAGTATGGAAATAATGGAAAAGTACACTCACGCTATCGAAGTCCGTAAAGCCCCTCGTAATCCACCGGAATTTCAAAAACGGCCTGATTCTTCCTTGTGAGCCTAGGATTTCTATCACAAAGGGGCTTTTACTCACTGAATTTGCATGATGGGGCGGGAATGATGATGATAACCTGGTCTGGTCCACCCATGACAAAAAATCAGCCACAAAGGAAAACAAAAAAAAACAACTTTCCCGGGGGCCTTATGATGGACGACCGTTGCTCCAATTGTGGGTTGTGGCATTCCGGATTCCGAATTATCGAAAGATTTCCCAGGTTTATCCCTTTCGTAAAGAAAAAGAGGACACAGGAATATCTTCCATGCCTCGCCTTGCCAGTGCGAGTTTGTGCCTGGGCCTTCGTCCATCGTTATCGATATAACACTCGTCGCTGATAGATCATAGATGGATGGACGTTTCGTCTACCGCGCGGCACTCAACTCGGAGGTAATGTGGTGTGGTGTAGTGGTCAACGACAACGGTCGGCGACCATACCTCCTACATAGGCCCCCAAAAAGTCGGGAACTGCAGACGCCCGTTCTTCTTGAACCGCCAGTGAGCTGCTGTCGCACACTCGTTTCTTCTAAGGCACACGCAGGACCTGCTGCAAGACTCTGTCTTCGAACCGTAGCGTTGGGGTCCCTTTTTCATGTGTCAAATTGGTTTGGCTACAGGTGAACCGGCCTGCATCTCAATGTTGCAGTTGCCGTATTATGCTCTCCCCCTTTTCAATCTCACCAGCCTAATCAAGCAAGCCATATTGGCCCGAAAGTGGGTTTCTGTGCATGGTGACTGGCCATGGCCGGACGTTTTGTCTACGAGAGGCCCGTCGCCGCGTCGCCCTGAGTTTGGGTAGCCTCAAGCGTTGTACCGTAACGATGCAGGAGGGCCTTTATAAACTAAGGGGTTGGTGTGTGAGGGATTGAGCAAGAGGCAGCGAAACCACTCAATGCCAGAGGCGTCTTGATTGGTGGTGGGACATTGTGTTCCGAATTACCGGATAAACTCTAAGGCCAATCCGACCGAACGCCCTCCGTCTCTTCAACACCCGAATTGTTCCACGCGATACGCCCTCGGCACTGCGTATGTATGTACGTTTGTGTACGTGTTTGTACGCTACGGCCCGGTGTCATGGAGAAGACGATGATTGTTCAGACAATCGCGCAATATATCACAGAGGTGGGATATTCACTTGCCTTTTGTGCCATGCTTCCAGCACTATCACCGCCGACAAGATGAGTGACTAGAAGAGCAGGACTTTATACGATGAACAGACGGAACTCGGAACCGTTCGTGAGACTTACATCCATCGCAAAGCTCAAGTGGCGGCCGTCGTGCTCCATGAGATAAACCATGTCGCAAATCATGTTTTTCCAGCACACTGGAAGACGACTGTGAGACACCCGCTTCCTACGTGTACATCAAGATGATTCGAATCATTGGCTTCGGGCACAATACTTTCATCGGGTGTGAAGGGTTGTGGCTGCCAAATACTGTGTAACGAGGAATATGGTGACCGATACCTCTGTTGTTAAGAAAACACATGGATGGAGGAGAGGCGCAACAATCACCAAACACCCGACAACGATGATTCGAAGATTTCTCCGAGATATTCAGCACATACGTTTGCTTTTCTCAAACCACCAGTCACTCTTGTCTCCGAGCCTCCGGTCATCATCGCCAGCCATACGGATCATCCCGCATCGAAACCGTCTGGCTGGGACCGAACGAAACGAACACATCCGAGGGATGATGTTCAGGCTCAGACATGTGGAACCCAAAGACACATCTTACTCAAGACCCAACCCAAGGAGGCGAGATATTTCTATTCTTGCCTTTCAAGTTGTCGAGCCGAATACAAGATGTGTCCCTGGCAGTAAGACATCAGTCATGAATAACGAACGAAACAATGATGATTGAATCTGGCAGCCTGGAAAATAGCAGCTAGATATAAGTCAACTAGCACGGCAATTTCCGCTCCTTGAAGGTTCCAATTCGGAATCCTTATGGAGGTGGTGCGATATCGTCGGAAATAGCCCACGGATTTATTCTGACTCTGGTCTTATACCTGAAGCTGTGTAATCTCTTGAAGGGCCTCTCTTCATGAGCGACCTGTTACAGCATCGCGAGATATCAACAAGCATCTCTGAAGTATTTCATGACTGCTCGCCGGACGGCTTGTGCTCACAATTTCATATTGGAAAGTTCACGATAGAGGAAACAGTTATTAGCCCCAGCATCACCACCGCCACAATCCGCCCGCCTCAGGGGCTGCACAAAGGGTACCAAGAGGAGTTTTGTAAAAACGGTCAAGCTCCATCAGCTTGAAAGCCAGTTAGGGCCGGGTTGTTAGATTGCACAGTAAAGTAGATATCGTAATTGAGGGTTAAAAATTGATGTGTGTATTTAGAAGAGTTTTGTAGAACCCGAATTGGGGGTGCCCAAACTATTAGGAAGGTCTGCAGCTAGAATCTAGTAGTTGGGGCGCCTTACGTAAGCCTGTTTCTACTAGTCGAGTTTACCCTCTAATTTAATATACTTCTCTAAATGTAATTTATTTCCTAAAATGGATAAATTTAAAACTATTTATATAAAATTAATTACTCCTCTTTATCTATTTTTTTAATTTTTAGGTATTTTACCTATTAATACCCTTCTTTATTTTGTATAAAATCTATCCCTATTAACTTCTTGAACTCTTAGTATTTCTTTACGGTTAATACTTTAGTTATACCGTTTATGGGCATCTTTAAAATTTCGAAATATTATACTTTAATTATCCTTGTTTATATTTCCTACCTTAATTAATATTAGTAAATATCGATATAGCGGAGTTTAATTATTAATTTTAATGCTTTTACGTCTAGGATTTTAAATATTTAAATATTATTATATTCGAAAATTGGGGTAGGGTTGGAGAATTTTAATATAAAACCTTTAAATAGCTTTATAATATATAATATTTCTTTAGCGACGTTAGAAAAGGCTATAAATTCTACCTCGGTTATAGAAATGGTTATTATTAATTATTTAAAAACTCCCTAATAAATAAATCTATTATATAATTTTATTATAAATCCTTAGGAACTCTTATAATCGATAGAATTATCGGTAAAGGAGGCGTTAAAAGCGAATTAAAATTTAATATCTCCTTTATAATATAGGGCTAAATTTATAATAGTAAAGAAATAATATAATACTTTATTTACGGCCTTATAATATTCTAATCTTAGGTTATAATTATATTTAGTAAATCGATTAGCTATAAAGGTAATATTTAGTTTAATAATAATAGTAGCGTAGAATATAAACCCGATTTTAATTTAATATCGATAAATAAATTAATTAATAGCCTTATAATCGTAGGGTATTAATTCGATATTATTTATTAGGATCTAAATAGTACGTTTATTATTAGCGAGCCTATAAATCTTTTAAAAGTATAATTATTAAGATAATTAAATTTTATAAGCCTTACGATTATAAATTACTTTAATACTTAAGAATTATTATAATTCCTCTCCTCTAATTAAATTATATCGGGATTATAGAATCTTTATATATTACCGGGCAACTTCCTCTTTAGTAGGGTAATAATAAAAAATAATATTATTAATATAATAGAAAATTAAAATACCGTCGTTAATTAGAATATAAAGATCTTTAAAAATTATATAGAACTTTAGGGCTTTAAATATCCTTATAAATTCTCGTTATTATAATAGTAAGGAACGACGAAGATTATATAATACCTTAAGGATTTTAAATACCTTCTTCTAAATATAATAATTAGGTAATATATATATATAAATCTCTTCGTCTATTATTACGTTTACAAAGGCGTTAATTACATCCTATTAAATAAACTTAAAATTAAAGCGTAAGGCTATAACTATAAAGGTACGGAAGGACCTTCCTACTAGGGTAGAAATATAAATTTCCTACTCTATAATTTTTACTTATTAATCTCTACGTACAATTAAACGAATTTTAACCTTATTAAAGTAGCTATTTTTAAAGTATTTATAAATATATACTTATATATAATTAAAAATTTACTTACCCTTAACTTTAAGTTCGTCGTAATTTATTTCTACTTAGGTTTTTATTTATTTATAACTTTCAAAGTAAATTCGTTCGGTTTATTTAAAGAAATCGCCTAAAGGATATTTATCGAAGTCTTTATAATTATAGGGTATTAGCGGTAATTAATAACGGTAAAGGCTCTAAAATTTATTAATAGCAATTAGGGATTTAATTATATTTTTAATAATTACCCGTTCTTTATATATAAAGCGCTATAACTTTATTTTAATAATTTTCTTCTTATATATTATAGCTATAAATTAATAAAGACGTCTGGCGTTAAATATTACTTTTTAAGGTTCGAAACCTTTTAATAATTCCTTTTTAACGTATTTAATATAATTTATAGCGAATACCTTTATAAGAAAGGAAATTAATAATAATA
The DNA here is from genome assembly GCA_033439795.1 of Sordaria brevicollis. NCBI lineage: Eukaryota > Fungi > Ascomycota > Sordariomycetes > Sordariales > Sordariaceae > Sordaria > Sordaria brevicollis. The sequence goes on from JAUTDP010000006.1 coordinate 1,777,253, forward strand.
TATCTAATAATATTAAATAGTCGTAATTAACGAAGTAATCGATAACTATTCGGTCCTCTTTTAAATTTATAATTTTATTAAAGGGGTCTAGAAATAATACGTTAATTTCCACCTCCCGAATAATTATTTCTTCGGCTTATACTTCCTTAGTAATTATTACCTCCCCTTCTTAAATTGGATTAAAAAAAAGAGAGTTTAGAAGATTGTAAATATTCGTATCTTCTATATTAATACAATTAATTATAAAATCGAAGGGAAATTAGTTATTTAATAATTATTCTTTAATAGTATACTTTTTTAATAAAGCGGTAAATTCTTTTAAAATAAACTTTAAAAATTCGGCTTCCTTCTCTATTTTATTAATAAAGAGGGTACGCTTATTAAAAATAATATTATAAGTATTAATAACCTCGTTAATAATAAGGTTTTAAATTTAATAAATAATTATAAAAGTATAATTAATTAAATATCCAATCTACGCCTTAAAGTTCATCTTTTAAAGCCTATTTTATTTATTTTTAGCGGTTATAATTATTATAAATATTTTATAATTATAAATTCGAAGGTAGGAAATATTAAATTTATAGGGGGTGATTTTATTATTACTATTATTAATTTTCTTAATAATAGCCGTATAAAATCTTTTATAAAGAGATTTTTAATTATAAAGGTATTTAAGGGACCGATTATTAAAATATATTATTATAAAAACGATTTCCGGCTAGAGATCCTTAGGAAAATAAATATTTAGACTTATAGTACGCGCTTTATTTTTAATTATACCTTCCGAACGTTTTATACCTCCGTTTTATATTTGGGTATATAGGATAGAAAGCTCTATAATTATACTATATTACGCTAATAGGTTTAGGAGTAATTATATTTTCGTAATTTCGTTATCGTATTCTAATATTCGTATTATAATATTAAATCGTATTTTGAAAAAAATAAAAAAGTTATTTAAATAAGCTACGATTATAGTAACGAATCGATTATAGAGGAAATATTCTTAAATATACCCAGTAAATTTATAAATAATAAGTATAATATTAATATAATTTCGGTAATTTTCTTTATAATCGAAAAAATCTATAATAAAACGTTCTCTAGCCCTATACCCTCTATTTTTAGGTTTTCGCTTAATTTATTACTTAATTTTTACTTGGGTATAAGTATTATATTATTCGGTTTTAAAGTTTTCTTCGTCTTCCTCCTTCTTATTTTTGAATAGGATTTTGGCTCTTAATACGTTATAAAAGTAGAATAGTATTTAAAGATTAAAATACTTTAATTTAAAATATTAAGTAAAGGGGTCTTTATAATAATATTTACGGCTTATATAGGAGTTAATTATATTTTTATAAGTATAGAAATTCGCCCGAGTAAGTAAATAGGGAAGTTTTTTAAATAGAATTTAACGGTAACGGGTTTTAAAATAGTAAAATAATAATTAGTTTATATTATAAAGGTAATTATTAAATGGTTTATAATTTTAAAAGAAATTTTATTTGCGTAATAAATATAAGGAGATAAAATTAATTATAAAATTAAGGTAGAAAATTATATCGTAGAAATATAATTTCTTAGGCCTATTTTCTCTATTAATAATAAAATTAACCTCCTTATAACTTTAAATTATAATACGTAAATCTCTAGCCTATAAATTATTATTATAGGGTATATAATAAAAATTAAAGAAATATATAATTTTATTAAATACGTATAAAGAATTATTAAAATTAAAAAGAGCGTAATTTTTAAACGGGTAAGTATTAAAACTTCCTTCTCCCGTTTAGAATATTATTTATACTATAACGGTTTTATAAATTTAAATAGGGGTAGGGATAGGGTTTATAGTAGTATTTTTATTAAAGAATTAATTACTTTAAAATTAATTATTAATATTAAAAATAGGATTTATCAATTATTTAATTATTTCCCTTCTCTAAACCTCGACTTTCCTTTTAAACTTTAGATCGTTATTAAAATTTTTAACTACCCGAATTTATACTTTAAGGTTAAGCTTCTAATAAAAGTTTAGGGCCTTACTAAGAAAGAAATATTAATAGTATTTAATAATATATATACCCTTTTTATAAACTTTATAGCGAAATAACGATAATAAATTTCTACTTTACTTAAAGTTTTTAATTTACACTACGTACTTCCTTTTATACTAATTATATTAAGGTCTATTAAATTAAGCGTTTTTTATTTTAATATTAATATCCTCTAATTTATTAAAAATATTACCTCTAATTTTAAAAGACGCTCCGCGAATACTTTTATAATTAGATTTAATTTATATAATTACGGGTACCTTATCGTTAAGGCCTTTAATATAGAAATTCCCGGATAAAATACGGAAATCGAGAATATTATTAACGATTTATAAACGGTATTAATACAAAGTGCTGGAAATTTAGCCTAATTAAATAGGACGTAAATATTCAATAAGGTCGTAAAATTAGGCAGTAATTAATAGGGATTTAAGGATTACGTAAAATTAAATTCTAATTATAATAATCTCCTAACCGTCGATTTATTTAATTATTCTTATTTTAGGCTTTATTATAAAGGGTTTACCGATATAATTGTAATAAGCTTTATAGATATTAATAAAAGCTTATTCGAAACGGTATTATAGCCCTTTAACGAAGGTAAAATATTATTAGAGGAAATCTTCGTTATTTTAAAGATAATTAGACTTATAATTTTAATAAACGGTTTTACATATCTATTTAATAAATATAGCGCGGTATTTCGAAAAGGTTTTATATTTTTTAAACTAATAATTAAATATATTAATATCGTAATTATACTTTTATAACCCCGCGATAATAAAGTCGGTAAATTTAGCGGTAGCGTCGTTAATCTATTCCTTTAAGGATTTTTTAGTAAACTCTACGCCTATAAGGATATTATCGGCGCTATAAGGAGGGATTAGTATAATAAGGGTATTATTTTCGAAGTCGTTAAAAATTTCCTTAACTTTTTTAATATAATAGCGGGCGGACGACTTAATAATATAATTTATAATAATTAATTCTATAAACTTAAAGGGAATTGGCTATACCCCTAATATATAATTAATAAAATTTAAAACTTTAGCGTAAATTATAAATTCGTCGCTTTACTCTTTAAATTTATTTATAAAATTTAAATAAACTTATTTAGCGACGATTTCCTTATCGATTAACTGGAATATAATTAATAACGTAGTAGGTTACAATAATAATAGGGATAATAATTATAATTAGTATAATTGAAGTTTTCGTAGCGCGGAGATCGCAAATTAGACTATTAATTGTCAAATTGCATAATAAAGTAGATATTATAATTGAGGGTTAAAAATTGATGTATATATTTAGAAGAGTTCTGTAAAACCCGAGTTGGGGGTGCTTAAACTATTAGGAAGGTCTGCAGCCAGAATCTGGTGGCTGGGGCGCCTTACGTAAGCCTGTTTCTACTGGTCGAGTCTACCCTCTAATTTGACACGGGTCTCCTTGTTCCTAGGCACAGTAGAAGTCCGGTAAGAAAGAGCTACGGATTACGGTTCAGTACCAAAAGCACCGCTTCTCCGTTGAAACTTTCACCGTAATTACTGTTTAGCTCAAGCGCTAAAAGACAATGATCAACTGTTTTGTCACGCGCTGCCCGTTCAATCAAGGATCAAGCCACTAAAAAGCAGGTTCGCTGTCCACTGGACTTTTGGGTGCGTCGTTTCTCACAGGGAAGATACGTTCCAAACTGTCGGGTCTCCAGTCCCTCTTTCTTGTATTTTACCGTTATGTATGTAAGTATCACGGTATCTTTCGCTGCTCTCCGTTTCCGACGGAACCTGCAAAGAAGTTTTGCTGGCTGTGCTCACTGTCTTTCTTCTCTTACCATCCAGCCCCTCCATTTCCTTTTTTCAACAAGCGTCCCTTTCATTCCGTCACCCCCAAGAAAGTCTGGATGAGTTCCGTATGGTGATGGTGCAGCGTAGCGGTTTTACGCAACACTGGCAGACCTTCCCAATTGATGATCATCAGCCGGTGTCTCTCGGACGGACAATCCTCAGCCCGCCGTTCCTATCAGCAGATGAGAACGGGCGACTATCATTGCAACACCAAAAGAATATCATGATATCGACGACGATAAGCTCGAAGGCTTTTGCTGTCCAGGCTGTCACATATTACCTCAATGCGACGCGATGCAAAAACAACATTTTTGAACGGAGACCACTACAATCCATCTCACATCTCTGAGCAACTGGAAACTCATCATCCTCACCACCCTCGTGTATCGCCGTGGCTGTTACTATAGCTAGGGTGGCATGTTGCTCTCCGTATGTACGGAATCCGTGGAAAAATCCTTTCAATGCTCTGTGAGCTATCACTTTGTTTTACCGGCCCCTCTCTTCTCTCTCGCTCTCACGCCATGCGGTAGTACCATGCCATGCCGAGGATCTCAACGCCAGTCTACGTACCTAGCCAGCAAGGCCAGTCGCTCGGACAGCGAAAAAAAGAAAAAAGCAACAAAAAATGCAACTTCCGTTCGCGCAGTAGTAGCACCAGCAGCAGGCATGTTGGCATGACTTCCGAATGGATTACTACCATCCATGGTACGGGGCATACTACTGCGTTCTGGCCTTCCATACATGCCTCGGAGCAGTGCTAGTTTTACTATCCTGCAATCTGAAATCTTGTCGGGATATCTCAATATGGGAAATGGAACCCGACATGACCTATGGAGGATTGTTGCTGACGATTGGATTGATGCAAAACAAAGGGGGATTTTCGGCGCAAAAGCAGAGAAGTTGGAAAAGCCAACGGGAAAAGAGAAGAGGACATTGACCACGGCCATACATCCAGGAATATCGGGTACGGTGAGCGAAAAGCGGTTGGACAAGTAACAACAACTGCAGGAACCCAAAGGTACCGAGCAAACATGAGCTTCCCCTCCCCTCTCCGACCCAGGAAGAACACGATGTCCTCCAATGGTTTCGTATTGGCACGACTGCCTTTTTCTTCCTGGTTCACGACGGAGTCATGTTGTGTCCGTCCATCGGCTTTTGGCTCTGATGGAACCCCCGCCTGCTCTGTTGCGACCCTGGTGTGCCTGGCATCGCGATGGAAGGAAGCTGTCGGTGCTTATGATACTCGTCGGTTAGGTTGCACAGACCATAGGCCGTGTGGGGCCTACCTTTAGGGGCCCGCTTCCAGCCAAGCCAACCTCCTCTCCTCGTCCCTCTGAGAGTCGGGAGTTTTACCTATAACGCGCAAGCTCTATAACGCTCCAAAATCTACACACAATAACAACTCCACCAAATCTTTATTAAATTTTTTATAAATACCCTCATTTTGTTCGTTTCGTCGAAATTTATCGATTGCATATACTTTTACCATACTTATATTTAATCCAGAGGTTACATCCCGAATAGAGAAGGCGGCTCGTTATTTTCTTATAGGTTAAACCGCAACCGTAACCCGATCTACTATATTTCGAATAAAAGCCAATACTAAAGCCAAAAATAAGGGGAGAATTATATATAAAACTATTGGCGAACTCTTTAACGTTAACGAAGCTATCGTTAAGAAATATATAATATTTATTAAAGATAAAAAACTATTATTAATAAGTATAAATATATATTAATTAACTACGTTAATAGAAGAGGAGGATAAAGCTTTTAATATCATAATTTAAATTACTAACTGTAGTTATTTCCCTATAACTAATACCTCCTTAATTAAATTAATTAATTAATTAAGGGATTAACGACCAACTCTTCCATCTATTTAATTATATAGATAATAAATAGTTAAATAGAGGAAATAATACCCAAAATTTGAATTTAAAGCGGCTAATTTTAAAGATATAAAACGTATAAACGTAGAAGGCCAACTAAACTCCTTTAAAAATTAGTTTAAAGAGGTTAAAACTATTTATATTAATTTTAATATTAAAGAAGAGAATATTTAGAATATAAATAAATTTCCCTTTTAGGTAGGAAAAATTAAAGGAATTATAAAGGTATTTCTTATTAATTATATCCCCTATATTATTTTGGTATAATTTCCTTACTAATTAATATAATAATAAATATTATCGGTAAAAAATAAAATACGTATAAAAAGGGTTATTTTCAATCCCAATAATAAAAAAAGTCTTATTACTATCGATGTTATATCTACTATAGTAAAAAATATCCTATCCTTCTTAATATTTAAAGTTTAGATTATAATAAAATTTAGACCTATTTTTTTCACGTTCGATTAACGTTAATTTATATTTAATAAATTTAATAAATAAATATAAAGGAATATATAAGCCAATTATAAAGTTAATTTAAATATAGTAATAATTAATATTATAATTAAATATAATAATGTATATTAAACTATATAATAGATTAAATACTTTAATAAATACTCCTTTAAACTCTCCTCCTCCTTCGATAATTATATAATTAACGATTAGTTTAATATATTATTAAATTACCTTCCTCCCTTCGAAAAAATAAAAGGCATTACGGTTATATTAATAAAATTACGAATATATAGGATATTATTTATAAATAGATTTAAAGTATATAAAAACCTTAATATTCTATAATATTATAATACCTTCGATATTATACCTATTATATTACCCTCCTATATTAATTATATCCTTCAACCCTTAAATATTAATATATATTAGGCGGTAAAAAAGGTTTATTAAAAGGCTTTAGCAGACGAAATTACTAGTAATACTATTATTATAAATTATATAATTTTTTTAAATAATTAGAAGAAGGTTAAAGAGGCTGGGTTTACCTGTAATAATATTTATAAAAGGTAGGAGAAGATAAGGCTCTAATTATTTAAACCTAATATATAAAACGTTAAATAAATTATTATATAAATTATTAAATTAATACGTTAATTATTATAAATATCCCCCTTAATTAATTACGAAAGTTTATAAAAGTACGGTAAGAATTATTATTTCTAAAACGCTTTAAAGCTATTACGCCGCGTAAAGTACTTCGTACCCTCGAATTACTAACTATTTAAAAATGCTTTAATATTGCTAACTTTCCGCTAAAAAGGAGTATTAATAACGTTAAAGTAGCGTTAAAAATCTCTATTAATAATTAATAGATAATATTCGATTAGTAAAAATTATAATCTCGCTATATCGAGGTAGAAATATAAAAATAAAACCCGCGGCGCTATATTATTATAAAGGATAGAGCGTATACAAAAGAGGTTCTAAATATTAAAGTAGCCGTTAAAGCGTTATTCGATATAAAAGAAGGTTTAAAAGAGATTTAGTAAACAAATATAGCCTTTATTAAAAAAGTTACCCTCGAGGATAACCCTAATTTTAAATAATAGTTACTACGCAAACCCTAGGGTAAGAAAAAAAAAAGTCCCATTATTAATAAAGCTCCTATCTTTAACGAAAATAGTTTTATATTTATTACGAAAGATAATTTAAAATACGAATACGTATTATACGTAAAAAAAGGATAGGATAAAATTAAAAATAAGGGTAATAAGGTTTATTATATTTATTTTATTAATTTATAGGGATAGGACTTCGATTTCTATATCCTTAAAATAAAGGTATAAAAAGTAATATAATTAAAGTAGGATATAAAGGCATTTTTAGCCAATTTCGAAAATGAAGAGGATTAATAATTTAAAGAAATAGGGAAGATTACTCTACTTTTAATATACAAAGATTATATACTTTTTAAAATTTATAGTAAGAAGAGGGCTAGGAAAATTAGGAAGGGGAATTCCTTTTCGATAGAAATTATTTTAGGTAACGAAGTAAAGGAATTCCCAATTTTATTAAAATACCTTTATCTAATTATTAAGAGGGTAATAAAAATAAAACCTTTTTTAGTAGGGCCTTCTTTTATAAGATTAACCGCTTTAATACCTTACCCTCCTCTTTATAAGAAGATTAAAAAGGTTAAACCCCCTCTTTTTAAAAAAGGGAAGGAGAAGGCTATCGATATAGAATCTAAAGAGGAGGAAGTTACTATAATAATTATAACGGTAGTAAATAAGAAATTAGAAGTACTTACTAATTGTATACGGGTTATTATTATTATATTAAATAATTTTAATAATTTTAAAGGTATTAATATAGATAAAGGTAGGGAATTTGAATCTAAATTGGAAATTATCGTATAAATAGTGGCGTATACGGACCACCTATAGCTTTTCAATACTATAATAATATATTACGACCTTTTTTCAATAAAAAAATAATATTACTAAATAGAGCTAGTCTTTACGAGTAATTTACATATTTCATTGTATTTTTTAAATGTATTTTAGTGGAGTTATTGTATTGTGAGCGTTCTGGAGCGTTATAGAGCTTACGCGTTATAGGTAAAACTCCCGACTCTCGAAGGGACTAAGAGAGGAGGTTGGCTGGACCCACTATATAGCCACAACACCTAACCGACGAGTAAGCTTCGCTGTTGAGCGTAAAACTTGCGTTGTCTGCCTCATGCCCTCATCACAACTCACCACCCAAGCTCACTAGGAACAGAAAACATCACAACGAAGTATGTCTCAACATGCACAATTGGTTGCAACCCCGCAATGATCCTCAGTGAGGCATCATTCAAGACATTGTGGCCCAAGAAACAGACAACGCGCAGAGAAAAAGAGTGGTTGCGTCGAGAGAGTGCTGCTGACTTTGCATGAACCACAAAACGGACCGTCTACCTAGCGGTATTGTAAGTTACAGACAGCAAGTAAAATACGGTAAACTTACGAGAATTCGAACAAACACCTCCACACCCACTCTCACTGACTTGTGATTTTCGCTCTGTTTTTTTTTTTTTTTTTTATGAGCGGATAACCTCAACCAACTACTCGGAATTTTCCCTTTTGTGTTGCGGAGATCTGAAAAAGCATAAATTTCGGAGTATCATACTCGAGCTGGGCAATGATCAACACAAGACAGCCGAGTGTGGCTCCTGTGGCTCCTGTGGCTCTTTCCAGTTTCCACCTCTTCACCAAACAGGATCCGAAATCCATCACATTCACGGCGGGCAATCACGACACCTTTTCTTCCTTCCTTGAACCCCGCCAGCCCCGGCCAGCGCCCCGGCAACCAGCCAGTGGCAGCCGCCGGAGCTGCTCGGTGTGCGGAGAGTTTTGAGAAAGGGAAATGGGATGGGGAAAGAGCAGCAACTCTAAAAACCCGCGGATTTGGTTGAGGCTTGACCTTGTGCCGCCGCGGTGAGTGAGGAGCAAAGGAAAGGAAAGGGGAGGGAGGTGAATTACCGACGGACCGGTGTCCTTGGACTCTGTTTGGTTCAAATCTTCAATTGTGATCGAGTCAGCCTCGTTACCAGCTGCTTGGTGCTATCCGAACGCCTCTCTTCTCTTCTCGTCTCCGGATTTTGTTTTTCAAAAGTCCCTTTGTCGGATGTCTCAAATCATATCATCTATCTTCCGATGGGGCTTGTGAGGTCGAGGCCCCTCGGGTAAAAAAAGCGACTCTTTACCTATCGTTAACCCTCATGATCGCTACTAAACCACCACTGCACCCCTTTTCTTGGCCGTCCAAACGCACAGTTTCATGCGTTCGCCTTTTCTTCGTTCAGTATAGGGCATTGGTTTCACCCCTTCGCAAGACTAGCCTGATTGCAGGTTTGGCTCACTTCATTGTGAAAGTATATTCATGCAAGGAACGAAATGTCAAAGTGACGGGACTGGAGCTTCGAAAAACCTCAAGATGCCCACGCTCATGATGGTTCCTGAAATCATCTGCCTTTATATGTAGTGGTAAAACGCTGCTAGTCATGCACCAATATTTGCTCCTTCCTGCTTCCCCGTCCCATGTTCCCTGACAGTACAGCGTGACCCCTATTGATGCGATGGAGATGCAGACGGAGAACGGAGATGGAGACAATGCGTGGTCCACGGAGTCCATCGACCCGCAGTCGGTCGGGAAAGCAGGGCCCTATAAAAACTCAACATTGCATGACGATGAATGACGGGAGGAGGAGGAGCACGGCATGCAAGGGCAAAACACTGTACGTGTCCACGCTACAATCCGCATTTCCTAAAAAACCAGCCTCATCTTTCCAACCTCCAGAAACCAGGGCGGAGACGGCGAAGGAAGAGCAAAGACTTTTTGGCGAGTCGTTAGCCAGCGAGCGGGCCAGGCTAGCCGGCTCTGTCCGGCGCCGGCGCGCGCGCTTGTTGTGGGATTTCTTTCTTTTGCACGCAGAAAAGAGAAGCGGAAGCGGAAGCGGGAGAACAAGCATGATCTCCTTCCATACGAACACGGAGGATTGATTACTCATTCATTGTGGCCTAGGCATTTGTCGAAGCGAAAGTTCGGTTCGCCAAAGGCAATCATCGTCCCAAGCCTCTTCGCTACTGTACCCAAACGTTGGGGGAGGGAAAACGACAACCAAGGAGCTTCCATGTTCACCCCAACGTTTGAGAAAAACAAGAACAAAACGGTCACCATATTGCTCCAAAGAAAAGGTACGAGGATCTGGGAACCAATTCCAACCGGGTCCATTAAAATGACTGTACCTCTTATTAGAACGACTGTATCTCCAAGGCAGTGTAAGCCGCCCGCGGTATAGGTTAGGGTTAGCGGTTAGGGTTAGCTAGGGTTAGCTAGGGTTAGTTCCGGGGGTGTAGGGGGCCGGCGAGAGGCCCCCGCGTGTGAATGAGAATTTGGCTCTTCGAAAAAGAGTGTTTTGAGCCTTCGTTGTCGATGTTGAAAGTGATGATTTTCATTCGTGACCTTGGTGATGATTGCGATAGGTACTACGAGCGCCGACTTTAGCGGTTCAACGGCAGGGTGGGCCACGCCAAGGCCACCGGATTTGTATGGCGGGACACAGTCGTTTAGGGCCCGTTCGGTAGCGGACTGCTTGCTCCAGCAGTATGGACTTCTGCCCGGTTTTTCCCTACTAAGACGAATTTCCGAGCTCGTTAAACTGGTTTTAGTAGTAGTTGTATAGAGAAAATGATTGAACAGTTCAGACTGCTCGAAATCGACTCCGCTTTTTTGTACTTTGTTAAGATAATTTAAAATTGGGCTACAATTTTCTATATTGAGTATAGCGTCGTGAGATTCTGCCGTTTTCTTAGTATTGAACTGCTGCTAGCCGTATTGCTAAAATCCGGGCAGTATAATCTATTGTAAATAATTTTATTAATATTTCGCACGTAATAACTTTACGCCTACCGACGACGTACTTAAATAACGACGGTATTATATATCCCTATTATTATAACCGCGTTGCCTTTATATACGTTATTTATATGGCAATTTGTATTATATTTTAGAGTAAAAAAAATTGAAATATTATATATTTGGGTAGTTTTATTATAGTTCGAAAGATTATAGATAGTTTCTATTATAGATTAGTAATGTAATTTAAAAATTATTTTAGGATAGACCGACTTACTTTTAATGCCTTTATAATTTAGTTGAAAGAATATATTGGTTTGAAATTAATTCGCTATTAAATGTTAGAATAAAAATTTATAATTATTTTTTAGATATTCGGTATGGCTTAATTTTAGAGAGAAGTGTTGTATAAATTTAGTATTAATTTAAATTCGGTTAATATTATTATATAAAATATATTAGACTGGTTATATATTTTGTATAAGGTTATTATCTGCTTTTTAGAAGATAATTATTTAAATATTAAAATCGAATTGGACCTTCGGTTTAATATTTTTAACGGTTATATCGGTATTATTAATAGGATATATATGGCTATTTATATAAGGAGATTTTAATAATAACGGTAGTATAATAAGAATAGTAACGTTATATAAAATATCTTCGCGGTAGTAAAGTTCGACCGCTTATTTTCGTATATATTAGCGGGGGCGGAGGGATCGATTAACGACGTTATATTATATTCGTAGGCGTTTGGTAGGTTATTTCGGGTATTAGAGAATTATTATTATATTATTAATACGGGGTTTAGTATTTGGAAGGGAATTGTAGTGCCTTTTACTAACGTTAAATATTATTTGGAAGATTGGAAAAATAAAGGGAGGAAACCGAAAAACGCGAAGGAGTTGTACAATTTACGCTACGTTCGTATTTATATTATTATCGAATATACTTTTAATATTATAAAAAGAATATAGAAGATCGTACGTATTATATTATTTAAATATAATATTGACCGATAGATTAAAATTATTTATATAATAACCGTATTATATAATTTTATAATATCCCGGCGACCGAGGATAGAGTTAATAGAGAAATAAAAGAGGGTGATGGAGGAAGGGAAATAGTAAATAAAAAGGGTTTTGAGGGGGAAAATGAGTTATTAAATCCGTTAATTTATTGCGGTCGCTATTTGGAATTAATATTAGAGATTATTATAGAGAAGGAGGGAGAGGAGGGAGATAGGTTTAGATACCGAATTTAAATCTAAATTTAAGTAAAAAAATCGAGTAGAATAGAGTGTGTAAATAAAAATTAGAGTTATTAGAAAAAATCGAGTGTGTGTAAAAAATATGGAATTATTAGATAATTCGAGTATTTATTTGAAATTTAAAAAAAAATATTAGATAACAATTAGTATATATATAAAAAATCAAAATTATTAAATAATTCGAATATTTGGTAAAAAAATGTAAATTTAGTAAATAGATTATTTTTTTTATTTTATTCTATTTATTTATTTATATATAATTACTTTATCTCTTTATTATAGCCGTTATATTTAATTGTATTTATCGGGTTCTCTTCTAAATAATTTAATATTTTTATTATTTTTTACGTAATTATCTTACTAGTAAATTTCTTTTAGATATTTTCGATTGCTTTCTATAGTGCGCTAGCTTTTAGGAGCTCTAGTATTGCTAATAACGACGCCGCCGTTATTATCGACTGGTTTAATATATCCCTATTATTACGGGTAGCCTTCTTTTACGGGGTTTTTTTATTTTTAATTAAAATGGGCTCTTTAATAGGGATAGGAATGCGGTCCGGGTTAATTTTGCGAGCGAATTTTTGCGTAGGAATTTCGCGAATTTTCTTTTTAGGAGTAGGTTTATTTTATTTTCTATTATTATTACTATTATTATTCTTACTACTTTTATTATTAAAATCCTTTTCTTTATTGGAATTGTTATTGCCCGAATTACTATTAATGTCCTCCTCCCCGGTAATATTTTCCTTATTTTAATCCTCCTCTCCGTTTTTATCCCCTATTTCGCGAATATAATAACCGGCGGGGTATTCTTTTATAAAAATATTTTTATAAACCTCTTAGTCGCTTAGCGGGGTAATACGAAGTTAATAATAATTTTTGTATTCGGTATTATAACGAATAAAAAATCTATTTTAAATTTCTTTGGAAGTAGTTGGAATATTGGTTACCTAATCGTACCCTATATTAAATATTATTATTAATTTCTTTTAGATAACGTAACGATTACATTTAATATCCTACTTCGATTTAATTATGTTAATGGTCTATAAGTAATGCGGCTATTTCTCCTTCGCCCTTTTAAATATATATTTTTAAGTTTTATTATATTTTTTTACTTTGCCGGATTTGAAATATCCTTTTCTCTTACATTTACCGAATTATTTTATTATTTAATTAATTATTTTACGGTTATAAGTAATGCGTTTAAACGGGGTAGAAGAAGTATTGGTCGATTGCGATTAAATAGCCCGTTTGCGCTTAGTCCTTGTAGTATTTTGGGTGGTTTATTGCGATTGGGATTAGGATTAGGTTTGAGTTTGGCTCTAAATATATTGCGGTTGGCTCTATTGGGTATATTTTAATTAATTGTTTTGTTGGGTATATTCTAGTTGATTGCTTAGCTATTGGGTATATTTTAATTGATTATTTTATTGGGTATATTCTAGTTGATTGTTTAATTATTGGGTATATTCTAGTTAATTAGTTTGCTGGGTAGGAGGAGGGCTTGATTGGGTGGTTTAGTTAGTTTGGTTCTGAGTTTAAATTTCGAAAGGTTGATTCTCGAAAGGTAGAGTCTCGTTGGTAGTTATATTGTCGTTATTTGTAATAGAGGTATAGAGGTAATTATCGATAGAGAGGTTCCGGTTATTAGCGTTAATCGAGGATAGGTTGATAGGCTCCTCGATTGGACTTTGGTCTCTATTATTATTTATATTATTGGTTTTAGTGGGTAAAAATATTAGGAATATAATTACGATATTAAAAACTAAGTTATTAACTTTATTACGTGTCTAGATCGAAGGCGGTGAGCCGGATTACACAAAGCTATACCCAAAACGTTCAAGTTTGGAAAGTGGACCTCGTATGCACTATATCGATTAGTGGCCTCTATTTTGGGCGACCAAGAATTCACAGAAGTCTGTACTGCTGGGAGCAAGCAGTCCGCTACCGAACGGGCCCTTAAATAGGAGGTATAGTCGTTTTAATGGGCTCGATTCCAACGGGCAGAGAAAGGGAAAGCCCCGTTTTGCCTAGGGAATAAGTCTCCGGAAATAATATTAAGAGAGAGAGCAAAAAGCGAGCGGGAATTACAGTACCTGTACCTTGAATATCATGCCAATTCCATGTTGATGTTCATACACTCCATATCCATACCCATAACTTCCATATTCCTCGAGTAACAAGCCCATGCCATTATTGCTGGATACCCGTTCTGTTCGGCGACGAGCCAGGAGTACGAAGTGGGAGTTACACGACGGGACGGGATACATACCTTTGGAGACGGCAGTTGAGCAACGGACGTGGAGGTGCAAGTGGAAGTGGAAGTGGGATCACGATAATCACTGCCCACGCTTCCCAGGCTGCTGCTCTCTTCGCAGGAACAGGTACAAGCCCACATCTCAATCTAATCCGTTCCCCATCCACGCCCGCCCGCTCGCCGACCTGCCCCCCGACCCGCCCGACGACCGTTCAATTCGGTTCGGGTGGGAAAGGGGTCGTTGTGGAGTCGGTGGTCGGGTCCCTCGTTCGGGATCGGGTGTACCCGTCCGCTCTTGATGGATCCGCTCTTTTTTCCCCCCCTCCCTTCCATCTCTCACCAAAGTCCGTCCGCTTCCTTGTTCGGGGTCCTCGGAAACATTGTGGATGGCCTTGTTGCTCATCTCCGTCGTTGCATGATTATCACATTTTACTAATCAAGATTCCCAAATGCCGAACATGACATTTGAGGCACACGACACAAGACGTCAGGGCAATGAAGCATGTCATCTCCATCCTTCGGCACAACATGAGGCGGGCCGTTTCCCGTTGGTTGACGATGCTCGGTCCGCCGATGGATGGATGGAGCCTGTTTTTTTCATCTCGAAATTATCGAGTTCAAGATGGGACGAGGGTGGGAACTTACCAGGGCTCTCTAGGCTCTTGTACGAAGATATTATGTTATGTCTCCGGGATGAAGCTATGATATATGGAAGGACTTGCTTCCGGTGTTGATCTGGTTGATCACTCTCAACGGCTTTTGTTTTAGAAAAAGGCTTTGAATTGGCTGGAGAGCGGAGGGTCTTGTCCGCTCGCATCAGGTGATGATGGATCATGGTGCGTGAAGGGTTGAACGGATCGTGGACAATCCAAGACGCTGACTTAGGTTAGGGAATGTCTCTATAAGGCCTCGATGTGCCTCGCAATGATAACAAAACACATCGGTTAACGTCCAAGAAGACTTCAAGCCAGGAACCTCGCCAACTTCAAGCCCCAAGGTATAGCAGCTTCATGGGATGCGTCATGAGAGCTTACCCAAGATGTGATGTATATGTCAGAGAGTGTTCGGTTCATCTTGGTGCGGTTTGATACCATATACTGAGGCATTATGGTAGGTACTCATCAATATGATCTGGTGATACCGGGCCCGCCAGACCCTTTCTTGACCTCGTCATTCTTGAGCCCCGCGGTTCCTCTCTTCATCTGTGGTCGGAGTGTGAACACTGAGGTCATCGTGACCCTGTGTCATCCGTGCCCCCTTTCGTCTCATAGTGTTCCAACTCCCCAACGACGGCTTCAATCCATCCGTATTAGCGTATTAGCAACTTCCTCTAGCTGGACAGCAGGAAAGTCGACTTCTTCTCCGTGAATCTGGATACGACTTCTCTTACCAGCAATAGTCTCTGAGGCTGCAGTGGAGAAAATTTTAAAAGTGTTTGTCGCTAAAATCCGCAGTGGCGTTTTAGGGTGGAAGTGTTTTAGAGGCAACTGTTACGCCCTAGTGGAGCGCCTGCTGTTGGAGACCGCGGTACTAGTTGCGAGTTCGATGCCCGATTAACACTGATCTGTACAAGAATTAGGTGGTTTTTGTGCAAATGCATCATAAAGTGTCGGCCATTTCTTGTGAACAACGCCTGATTTAAGCTCATGCACTGTATTTCAGGCTATTGTCGGGCAACCAGTCACTCGGTACAACAGGCTGCAGCGAACCATCGGGCAAGAGTCATGGATGCTTGCTGAGACGGGAGTGGGCAATCCCTCCATGCCCGCGACAGTTGATGCTGTGACGCCTGATCGAAAATCTTTGCTTCCAAAAACGTCACCCTCACGACAACAACCATCTTTCGCCCTCTCCCGCACTTGACATCCTCACCAAGCATACGCAACCCGCATCGCCAATTCACACGCGCCGTTCTCCCCCAACAACCCCTCGTACTGCTGCCCCTCCTCTCTAGGTCCTCCCGACCACCATCAACATCTCCGACCTTGTCTACCGAACCCAAGCGACTGTGCAAATCGAACTGCACAGTCAGGCGCATTGCCACCAGCGTTCATCTCAAAGTCCTTTATGCACCCAGGCTCGACCGAAACTCCAGTTTCTGCACCCCGAGGTCCAAATACAATATCTCCCGATCAAGCCGCCCAACATGGCTCGCCTCGCTCTCGCTCCCAGCCAAGCTCCCCAGATGACGCCTCTCCCCACGAAAGCATCTTTGGTGGAGATGTCGCCTCTGGGAGTGACGATGGCCACCGATTCGATCAAGACTTTGGTCGACTGAGGGCTGCCGACTACGTCTCGGCCTCCCAACCTGTCATGACTGCTGGTCAACGCATTGCTGAATATGAAAACGCCTTATTGCTATCTCGACATCACGCCCCGCATAATTTGGCATTCCAAGTTGTTAAGAGCACTTCGAACTCTCCTGGCCGTGTGAATTTGCTGGATTTCCCCAATGGTACGTTCATGGTCGCGCGGTGATATACCTTCCGTGCTAGGCTCGTGGCTTACAGACGTCTTCCCAGAAATCTTGACCCATATCTTGTCGCATCTACACCCCGATTCTCACGGAGACGTTGCCCTGGTTTCGAAGCGCTTCTATAACCTAGTCGCTGCTCCTTATGCTTGGCGCAGGGCCTTCCTGCGCAACTTCCCCGGACAAGAATCGTTGCTCACCGCGAAGCAAAAGAGCGAGTTCGCCAACGGAGATGGAGAGGTGGACAGAATACGCTCCGAGTCTCGGTACTTTGCTAGACTGAGCGCCATGGCCACCTGGCGTAGCGAATACCTTCTCCGCACCCGACTGCTCAGAAGTGTGTCCCGCGGAAAACCCGACGGCTCCTCGCAGCTTACAACCCAGTCTGGAAAGAAGGCAGCCGCCGTCTTGACTTACCAGCCAAGGCTTTCTTGGATGGTCACCCACTTGCACGCCGTATTTACCGGCAACCGAAACGGGCCGCGGGTGATGCACGGCTCTAGGGACATAGGGATGGCATCTGTCAGTGATCCTACCACTGGCAAAATCGAAAAGCTTGGTATGGATGACCAGTTCCAGTTTCAACAGCTGGATGAGGTGCATCCCGGTCTCGTATACTTCGGAATGGGCGATGGTCCGGCAGCGGTCCCTAATGTCATCGACGTCAGTCAGCCATACGGTCTCATTGGCGCCGAGGCGTTCCCCGGAGGCAGAGTTTACTTCAAACCGCAAGGTCAGCTGCGCGGCCGATTCTTGGGGATCGTACCGGAAACTGTGGATAACGAGCCTGAGATCCCCAAGATTCCTGAGCTTCTGGATGCGGTCTGTTCCGTTTGGATTGCAAAGTCTCCCAGCGTACCAACAGCGACCGACTCGATGGTTGGTATGTTCACTGGCTCGACGCTCGGCATAGTGACTGCTTATACTCTTGGCTATGAGATTTCAAGTCGGCGCGCTGGCAACCGTGTCGGCGAAATCACCGCACGATGGGTGCTCAGCCCTGGCGTACCCATTGTGGACATCAAGGTTGACGATAATTACAACCTGAGACGCAAAGGCTTGAACAGGGTTTGGGCTGTTGCTCTGAACGCACTTGGAGAAGTTTTCTATTTGATCCAAACTCCGACTCCTTCTTCGACCCGCGGAAAATCGACAACCCTGCTTAAGGATGCCTGGGATGCTGGACGCACTGCTTATTGGGAGATGATCGAAGCAACCCGGCGTGTCGCGATACCCGATGATTTCGATAAGAACGATGCTGATAGTTCTTACTCCCCACGGTCGTCGCCAAATTCGGCAAGCCTAAGCACGGCACAGAGGATTGCCGAGGCTCGAGAGATCGAATCCTTCTTCCGCCGCAAACCAGCCGATTTCCGGAAGGTTTGCCTAGGCTGGGATATGCAACGGAAACTCGAAGTCGACTTTGCTGCCGGTGACGAAAACGGTGGCGAAGCCATCTTCAAGATCGACTGCGGTTTGGAGGAGGGTGTACCTCCTGTTGTTCGGAGATATGTCAGATATAAGATAAAGGCGGCAGTCAATTTGGAGGAGGTTGCCGCCTTGTTGTCTGCAGCACCTATGCCCTCCATCTTCGGGGGTACGGAGACGCCAAAGGACTTAGAGTCTGTTCCTCAGTCTACTACCGAAGAGAAGCCGGCGGCAAATTTCCCTTCCAGCGGGTCACCCTCAGCATCAGCTACGCCCGCAGCAGACATCACCAATTGTTGGTCTGTCACCGACTACAAGCTTAAGATGCCTTTAGGAGCAGAGATCACCGCAAGTGCGATTGATTTGTCCAACTATTCTGCTATGGCTGCGTTCGAGGATCCGCTGTGCTTGGAGCACGATGGAAGTGGTGCCACTTCCAAGGAAATCCCTGGTCGCCGCGCTCGATATCTTGCTGTGGGAACCAGCAATGGGTCAGTGATCGTTTGGAATATGAGAGATCACCATTCTTCCCATCTGGTCAAGCCTTTGCGGGTTATTCAGACCGACTCACCTGCTATTTCCAGTCTGGCCCTTTCGGCTCTCTATCTCTTGCACGGCGGTACTGACGGTGTGGTCCAAGCATGGGACCCTTTGGCTTCGACTAATGAACCTATCAGAACCCTCAACGCAAAGATGATGGGCCGCATCCCACGTCCCATCCTCTCACAAGCCCCTACCATGGAACGCAACGTCTTCTCGGCTGTTCGCGCCATCTTCTTGGACCCCGACCCGACCGTCCTTCGTGGTGTATCCGCATGGGGCAACAACATCAGATTCTGGTCTTACAGCTCTACAAATCAAACACCAGGCCGGAAGCGACGTCACCGACATAATGACGTACATGGACGGCTTGCCAGCCGCAGAACTAGCCACCATGTCTCTGGCTTCATTGCTGCTGAAGAGGCGGAGCTTATTCACGAGGAGGAGACGCGCACTCGCGAGACTGCTCGCCTCCGTTCACGATTCGGGCAAGGCTTGGCTGATATGACCGAGGAAGAGGCCCTTCTATATGCCCAGATGGTCTCTGAGGAAGACTTTATCAAGCAAGAGTCGCTTCGGTTGGCGGCTGAGGCTGAATTGAGATCCACTGCTGAATCAGAATGGGAAAAGTTGCCGTCTACGGGGAGCAGCTCTGACCAATTCACGCCAGAGCCCAGTCTTCCTGGTGCGAGCCCGAGTGTGACTGGAAGCGGTACAAATCTCCCGACTGTCAACGAAGAGTCGGAGGAAGAAATGATTCAACGGGCCATTCGCTTATCACTGCTTGAAAGTAATGGTGGCGTAGATGATGCTGTTATACCGGTACCGGCGCCTGAAAGTGAACCAGTAGCAGCGGAAACAGAGCAGTACCCTCCTCGCAGCCCGAGCCCCCTACTCGAGTTCTCGATTAAGGTTAAACCCATGAAGGGCAAGGGCAAGGGAAAGCAAGCTTATTATACCACTGGAACTTCTTCATCTCAAGGCACGCCAGGTATCCACTTCCCCGAGACCGAGTACACCAACGGCTCGGCTTTCGGACTGGACCCTGCCGATGTTGCCTACGACAGCATTCCGGCTGGAGTCACTGCCAACGGTGAGTTTGGGGCCGATCTCGACGATGATCTAGCTCTTGCACTGAGACTGAGCATGGAGGAGGAACAAGCGCGCCAAAACCGCCTGGCGCAGCAGAATAATATGGGTATGGCTTCGGGTGTTAGACAAACACTGGAGAATTCGGAAGAGTTTCCGAGGTTGGATGTGAAGGGGAAAGGAAAGGGTAGGATGATTTGAAGAGGTTGCGTGTGTCATTCGAACTTGGTGGGATGCTTTTAACGGAAACAAATGCAAGTAGTTACATGGTGCTTGGAAGGTTGGAAGCTTGTTTGACCATGGTTTGCTTTGATGATGCCGCTCCAGGGAGCGCAGTAACTTTGAAGCATTTTTACAACATCTTTCTCGGGTAATCTACCAGAAAACGGTGGTGCGTGGCGCATGTGCACCTTCCCCTTTCATTTTGTAGACCTGGTTTCCAAGCGCCTGCCTAGTTTGTCATGATAACGCGCGGGGAAGAGCAGACGCGTGAGGCTCTTGAGGTGTCGAGTCGGCAGGTGAACGATTGACTTGTGCAAGGAAGGAGCTCCACAGTATGTCGTACAGCCCCCATTTAGTCCATCCGTGCCTGCCTTGTGGGCGGTTGAACAGACATTTTTTTCCCCAGGCGGAGAGGTCTCGTCGATGTTCCACCACGCATCAGGAAAGGCATTCATGTGTTGGACAGCTTTAGGAGTCCGAGCTTCGACAGCTACAATGGCTGTGAGGTGTTTCAGCACCGCCTACTCAGAACTTCAATATGGATATCCGGCGATGGTGAAAGCGTGTATGTTTTTCGACGTAGAGATAAAAACAAGGCTCTACCCCCTATCATTGTATTTAGGTTTCGCGTGTTAAGGTATCTGTCCCTCACATCTTCTTGCAACTTAGGTACCGGGGTTCCTTCACGGGAGCTTTCTGATGGAATTGGCTTTTTCGCAACTCTATACGTTTGTATGTCTCGATTCATCAGCTTTTGCTTTGCGGAGCGTCCTCCACTTTGAAGTTAAACAGGAGTGTCCGAGCCTAAAGGTGTTATCTCTACACCTACCATCCTACAGTGTTGCTCTCTTTGACCGAAGTCAGTTCAAAACACACTACACAATTCCGTTTCCTTTCCAACCCAACAAACCAAAACCCAATACCGCACAATCCTCCCCACACGACCTATAACGATGCCGTCTATCGACATGGCTCCAATCTCACAACAACAAACCTCAATACCACCGGGGGCACGACTTTCTGGCAATCCCTCGTCAGTTTCATCTGCCAAGCCGACACCGACTGCGTCCCCATTGACCGAAACTTTCTCTACAACTGGGCCATAGTGCAAGCCATCCTCATCCTTGTCTGGCTCCACGTCCGCATCTTTTTGCAGAACCGGGAATTTCACCAAAAGCTGAACCCTCCCCTCGTCAACGAGAACGACATGCTGGAGCAGGTCCGCCTTCTGCGCTGGCCCCACGCGGACTATGACGAGAAAGAGCGTGTGCGGTCCAACCTCATCAGAGGCATGGTCCGGACCCAGAGGGCCTTGTACTTCTACTCGTACATGGCCAATATTCACTGGAAGCGGATCCATCTTGACGCGGTGCGTTCCGGAAAAGAAGTTTATGACTGAATACACGAGGGTGAAGACGACGTATATGAAGCTGAAATCACAGACTACTACAAAAAGCAAGAGAAGGAGCGTGGTGGTTGGCAGTTAGATGATGGAGCGGTTCATATAGGCAGAGTCCTTGAGTATCAGGAATGCGACCTTGAGCGTAATCCCAAGCCACGCTATTCTAAAGCCGAGTAGGGCTAGTCGTTGTATACCGATTTGGGGGAGGGAGAGGCCTTTTGTCAAGTTTCGAAGGCGTCTTAAGAAAAGTCAAAGGCGCATGAAAGAAAGTTGAAGTTATCTGGAAAAGCGTCAAAGCGTTGGAGAGTACGGCAATGGTCCATGGAAAAGATCTGAACGCGCTGACGGAGCGAAAGGGAAGAAAGAAATTACAGCAGAAGACGAGACATCGAAGATTCTTATCCAAGCGAGAGATGACCGTCCAAAGTAGTAACTTCCTTTATTGCGTGTAATCGCGCCTGTCGGTTGCCCCTGAACACTTGAGATTCCTATCTTCCCCGACATTTGCATCCGAGTCCCAGGTCTTTCCCTTACTCTCACGACAGGTCAGATAGCCGCTTCAAGGTTTTCAGCTGGAGGAAGAGGGTTCAGCGATGCTTGAATTGCCGGGAACATCCATATCAGTAGCAGGTACATCTGCTTGTAGAATCACGGGTTCCTCTTCAGAGACAGCGCCGCTGACTATCAAGAAAGAGAATCCTAGAGGTAATCTCAAAATGCAATGGCAAATGCCTGGAGGTATACACCATAGATGTGGTCGCTAGAGGTATCTGTACGTTTGAAAGTCATCTAAAAACTTGGGTCCTTGCTCGGTTTCTTCACGGCAAGGTCCAAAAGCGGTACCCCGTTTCTTCCTTCCCCGCGACAGCACGGCTATGACCGAAGAAGGAAAAACGCGTTTGCCCACATCTCGGTCTGCCTTGCCCTGTTCTTGTACCGATCGCGATATCTCGCTTTATCCAAAAGGTTAAGTCTCGGGTGCCTAGGCCATGAGCTTCTGGAGCCGCTCTTCTGAAGCTGATTCCAAGGTCATAATTTGCTCGTTCGTTACCTCTAAGGATGTTGTATCTTTGTGTTCTTCGTCTTATTTCATTCCCTGATTGTGTCTTGAAATCGGAGTCTGCGTCGTGTGTGAATGTTGCGATGCGTGGTCACTTCCGGCAAGTTTTGTCCGCACAGCGGGTATTTGGCTGTTTATCGATCGCCATACGTCCAAAACCATAAATTTGTTTCAGTACCTAGAAGAATCAATTTATCTAGACAGGTAGAGGTGCCGGGCCGGTACATGTAGGTTTCTTTAACCCAGAGCAGCAACATACACGCCCTTCAATCTGTAAAACTTGCTCTCATCCTCCCAAGTGAAAAACTTGGCATCGGCCTTTCTGTAGTCGCCCCGTACTTCCATGGCCAGGCGGATGTTCTTGTTCGGATGGACATCAATGTGGGAGAGGGCGTAGAACATATGCTTCGGGTCTCTACGCAGGGGTGAGCTGTATTCTCTCGTATCAAACCTCTCCCTCTGGTTTGGATCCAAGGGAGGGTCAAAGAGACCAGATCGGATCGTCCAGTCATCCGGTTCGTGGGCGAGCCAGGAAACTCCCATGCCGTAGACGATGGAATCTAGTGGTCAATGATGTTAGCTTTGGTGTACTTGTTTTGCTAGGCAGAGGGGAGAATATCCCTCTTTTAACATGCTCGGAAAAGAGTAGGAGAAAGGAAATAGAGACTCACCATCCCAGGTCTTCATATTTAGGGTAAACCCGTTTCTGTCAATATTTGAAGCAGACACATCATTCGTATCTGTCTTCCCTTGGCGGTGTCTAGCCCGCTGATGAAAGCAACAACGTTTGGTGTCTTATTGAAGGGCCTTGAGAAGTTCTGGCGTCCAGATCGCTCATTTCCGCCGGACAATTGACTCCAATCGACGCGGCCTGTCTGGACCCTGGTATCCGCTTCGTGAAAAGAAATCACATTGCACGTCGCATCGATCAAATGAGTATTGTCCCAGGCCCCAAGTCTTAGAGTATACCCCGATCCTCGGTCGACGTTGATGACGCTGGAATTGAGGCGGAAGTTGCCATTGAGTCCCATGTCGATCTTTTCGATGCCGGTTACAATATTAGACGTCTGCGCAACGTTGAACCGGCGGTCTCCAACAGCTCTGCCGTTCCATCCGGCCTCGAAGCCTGGATGATGTTGAGCGGCAGAGCGCAAAGAGCAGGCATCCAGAAGAGGGGGATAAAGTGAACGGACGAGGTTGAGGGCCTCGCTGTCGACTCCAGAACCCCCCTGAAGGATGTCCTTACCTTTCGTGCTCAGCGCCGCTGGAACATCGAAGCGCATGATAGACTCCATGATTCGCAATCGATTACTGCCCTTTGCCGACTTGATCATGTTGGCGTAATGAGAACCGCACAACTTCTCGAGTTCGTCTGCCTTCCACTGAAAAGGTGACTCGCCAAGGTATGCGTGGGGTCTATCAATGTCTTAGTCTTTGGGACAAGGAATCACGCAGCTCAGGATAAGTTAACTTACAGTCCCATGGCATGGCCAAATAAGTGGGAAGCCAGTCTCTTGACGAAGGCATGAGAGTAGACGGCCTTGGCATCCTTCCAACCCCCGAAGTTGAAGTTCATGGTCGGCTGTGACTGGGAGTGCATGGACGCACGAGCTCCAACATAACTAAAGCTCGGAATGTCTGTTCGGAATGAGATGCGTATGTCCGAGCTGTCGCTACTAGACACCCATTGCAATTTAAGCGTCTCTCCTAGGGGTGATGCCCACTGCTCGGCGGCGGATTTGATTATGTCGATTACCCAACCCGGAACTTGTGTGCCTGACATGACAGAGACACGGAGCTGGGAGCCCTGTGGCCATGGTGCGAGGTCATCGATGGTGTTGCCATGTCCTCCGAAGCCAGTCCAGGTCTTGACGTCCTGGGGGTTTCCGGCTGCGCAGAACATGACTGGCGCCCTGTGTGTATATGTGCCGATGGGTGTCATGGTGGCCATGGTGACAGATTCGAGTTGGATGAAAAAAGCCCAGTGAATACTGAGGTTGAGTATCGGCAAAAGACTGATCGGGAGGACACCTTAAGAGGTAGTCTTGTAGGTTTGACATGGCCCGTCGTTGCCGTGAGTGAGTATAAGGAGGACGCACGAGGAACAACACCTCCACCTCACCCACCCACGAGAGTCGGTGAAGCCGAGAGGCCCTCGTATGCATGGAGCGTCACTCAGCTGGTCTCTTGAAGCCTGTTGACGCCTCCGAATCCCGATTTGAAATTTCAGCTTTCTGGTATATGCCGTGCTTTCTGCTTTCGTAGGAGAGCATGGTATGTGTTGTCCACTGACTCATGCAAACTAGGAGCAGGGACGACCTCTTTCAGCTGTCCCTTGGCCACTCCCAACGATAGTCAAAACCGCGTGGTCATGTTAGTCCGGTGCAGGCTAGCCGATATGGACTTTCTGCTACGCGGAACGATGTCAACGGGGGAAGAAGGTCTAGAATGCACGCTAAACTTCCACTTTAGCTACCCGCACTGGGAGAGTTGACCAGGGGTTAGAGACCAGTCAGGCATTTGCAAGGACTTACTGTGTACTTGGCCGAAGAGGGTTGAGACCTCAGCCTCGAAATTGGAGGAAGAGTTCGTCAAGTGAGCCGTCAAGACGTATTATTAGAAGAAAAGTTGCTCTCAGATAGCGACATGGCCAAAAGGCGACGACTGTTACCATTGTGTGTCATACTTGTAGGTATGTGGTGCGGTGCGGTTTCAGAGGGTTGTAAGTCGAGATGCCACCAGAAGTACCAACCGCCACAGTCGCGGGAGTCACGTGTTTCCCCGCATTTCATGATCTCGACCAGGGGCAGTGTTCCAGATCAGGCGCCACGCCGCCAACGGAACGGGGCATCTTGCAACTGCCGTTCGTCAACTTTATTTTCACTTACCTCTACGTAGCGGTACCTCTCATATCCTAAGGACAGCATCATCAAGCGTGTACACGGACAAATTGACAAAAGCCTTTGAGGACAACATGACGCGAACAAGGTTTTCCCTCTTCTATCCCAAGAATGCGCTCAACAATTGACCGTGTTTTTTTTCTGGTAGGGACCTGCGCAGTGGCCTTCCATGAGACTGAGGCCTTGACATCTCATGTCCTCGTTTATGAGCCGTCTTCTACGTTGACATTCAACTTGGCTCCAGCCGCCCACTTTGAATCGATCAAATGCAGCTAGCGAGGCGTGATTGACAGGATATTCCTGGGCGAATCTCCTCAATAGCTCGACGTTAGGCTCGCCGTCCGAGGCTTCTTCCCACTCGCCGATGCTTGTAGGCTCCCTCAATACGTCCGGTCGCCTGTTGGGGACCCTTTGAAGCATCCGGGGCATTTTCACCAGCAACATCCCCGCCATCTTCGCCGCCAACAGGATCCTCGTTATTATTAGAAGCGTCGCTCGAAACCTACTCGTTCTAGACTTCCTCGCGCCGCTACAGAACCGGGATCACCGTTGGCCGATTCGGCATCATGGCTGCCATCGACGTTAGCGTTGCTTTTGTGTTTCGTTAGTTCTGGCTTTAGGACGACGGTCTCGAACTCAGTGTTGACGCTAGCCTTTCAGCCTCACGTTTCACGCCAAGTTTGGTCTATTTGACATTCCAAGACCTTTCAGCAAGCCACATGCGTTCAATATCTGCATTGTTTCTCTTCTGGCCAATTCCCCGTCGGGTTGAATTGTCAAGTGACAACTGCTTATCCTGCCCTGTTGAACACGCAATATGATATTCCTTACGTTTCATCGGATTTGGATCATGGTACTGCCAGACACTAATCGTTGACAGTCACCTCTACGGGGAAACTTCCGAAGCTAAGTGTGCAACAATGGTGCACATATCCGATTTGGAATGGTAGACAGGCAGCTGAAAGCTGTGACGGACACCATGATGGCTGCGTCCACGGAGGCCTTCTGGTCTACAGAACGCAGAATCATACCTTCAACTCCAGACACGCGAATTTTCGATAACAGGAGTACAAGTAGGGCCGCTAGAATGGCAGAGTGATGTTCAGTTCCCTGATAAATATTGCGAGAGGCTTATTGTCCGATCACTGATACATTCCTCGTCGACAAAGTACAGCTCCGCACACAGACACACACTCACGCACACACACCTTCTCTCCCTTACTCAACCTTTTTCTCTCTCTGTCTCTCTTACTCTCCCACACACACAAACATGTCGCTCCAAGACATCCTGGGTCCGAATCTGAACCGCTATACCGCCCAGTCGAAGAATCGTTACCTCTCCACTCGCCTTACCACTCATAATGGTGTCATCATTGCCTTTGCTCTGGGCCGGGCAGAGGGCGGCTCGCTTTTTTTTGATTATTCGATCTTGAACGCCGAGGGCGGCTCGCAAGCTTCCAAAGACCAGGCCAACTCAAGGGCAGAGGCGGCTGACAAGCTCGACTCCCAATGCTGGTTCGAGAACACCAAGACGCTACAATTTCCTGCCGAAGTCAGAGTCGTTGGTGAAGAGGCAGTACCTGTCTACGAAATTCCAGCTGTCGATCGCAGCAACCGCAAGGTTGTCCGCGTACCGGACCAGAAGGAAAAGCTGAACCCATGGCTGTCATCTTCTCTGTGCCTCATGGATCCGGATGTGTACGACTTTCAAGTCCTTTCAGACGGTAGATATGTGTACCTGTTTCGTCAGGGCGCATCGCTTGCAAAAGCGCTACCTCACCAATTCATGACGGAGAAGGAAGCTGGTAAGCCGCCAGTGGACAGCAACTTGCTCTGTGACCGTTTCACACTGGTCGGGACGACCCTCAGCCAACCCTTGGAGGCCCGATACCAGCGTAGTTTTCAGAAGCAGATCCCTCTCAACGATCAGGATACACTTCGGGTCAGAGACATCAACGACAACAACTTCTATGAGCCAACACACTCGCTCCGCTTCGTTCAAAATCTCTCCGGCGGCCGTTTTTGCGTGCTTCGGGCTCCCACAGTGGTCAATAACGTGGTCAAGTGGATGATCTTTGCCTACTCCCAGAGATCGGGTCACATCGAATGTCTGACCACAGACGTGGCGTCCAACGGCCTCTTCGACCTCCACGGGCACGTCTATTACACATGCGACTCCGATAAACACGACAAAGTCTTTGCCAACGGTCCGGGATCATGCACGGCTTCAAGAAAGGATGACGGCCAAACGTGCAATAACGCACGAATTCCGATCGTGCCCAAGACACCGGCGTCAAAGCGAGCTTTGTCATTGAATGGTAGAATGGGACTTCGTCTTCAGAAGACTATCAATTTGGCAGGTTCATCAGATGGTTTCACTCTCGAGGCTTGGGTGAACCCGGCTGCATTTGAAGAGTCTACTGAGGGTTCCTTCCGCTGTCTCTTTGCTCAGGCGGGCAACAGCAGCCCGGGGATCTTTTTAGACTCCATGCTTCGGCTTGTACTTCGCATTCCCCAGTCGAAGGAAATTCTCCTCTCATCAACCGCGACTCTCGAGGCCGACAAATGGAGTCATGTTGCCCTTACATTCACCACCAATAACCATACGTATTCATTGACCATCAATGGCGTTGCAGCCGGCACTCGATCGTCCAATGTGAGCCCCGGCCAACTTTCAGCTCTCGCATTCCATGCAAATGAACCCAACAGCGGCTTCAAAGGACTCATAGATGAAGTCCGTCTCTGGAGCCGCCCCCTTCATCTCTCCACCGTCAAGGCGAGGATGTTCAGCCGTACTACGGGTATGGAGCCTGATCTAGAGTCATGCTGGCACATGGACGAAGAGTCCGGCGCGGCCGCTTTTGATGCGACCCTCAATAACCGTCAATTTGACGTCTTTGCGGTTGATGGTAAGCCGTTACCTTCACGCATGTGGGAAACATCCGTCGCGCCGTTGGTGGCAAACTATGGCCTTTCACGGAGAATCTTGCGTCTATCTTCTTCCGCTGGGCTTAGAGGAGGGCTCAATGCCACTATATATAATGAGCAGGTTGCCATCTCGGAGGAGGAATCTTCGGCAGGAGAAGAAGACTCAGGCAGTGACACTGGAGCACAGTACATGAAGCGTGGCGCAAGGGTATTGCTATGTTTTGTGGCCCAGCCAATGAATTCGCCTCTCCGTCTAGCGGTCATCGACTTCGGTTTGCTATCCGACGGAACACTTTCCGATACACCAGCGATTCTCAATCTGACACCTCTGAGAATGTCCTCAACATCTTCGCCCGGCCAGGAGAGATCGGTTATCTCCAGTGATCTCCTTTACATTGGCAGCCAGGGAATGGGTATATATGGCGGAATCTTGCCCAACGATGTCGGCGAGTGTAGCGCTGATGCCCCGTTTGCGTTCGAGTCTGCGATGGGCACCGTTACGATCTTCTTCAGGGCAGAGGGTCACTGGCAAGGCGCCTTATCGGCCATTAACTACGACGTCTCGCGCAGCACTGTTGCTGCAGCCCTTCCCCCATCAATCCTTGGAGGTCAGGCGGGGTTACTTGCAACAAGTAAACTGCGCCAGGCCCGGAATGTTGTCTTCCAGACGGAGCGGTGCTCATGGGCTCCAGCGCATTTGGCCGTCAACCTTACCCTGACAGCCAATCTGGCTAATGACACAAAGATTGTTGAGACTTGGAAGGGTAAGCTGCCACATGACATCTTTCCCCTTTGCCTACTCGGTAGCCATGCTAACTCGAGACTCGTACAGGTCTCCCTCCCCAGTCGGACAATTTCTGCAGTATCCTGATCGGCACAAGCTTGGGGACACCTGCTTACGTTGGCATACTAGCTCGGCTCAATGAGGATTCTGTAAGCAAGCCCTGTCACCATCAAGCACATGACCTGTCTATAGTCCTAGAATGCTCTCTGACCACTAGGTTTACCACAGACAAAGGACCCCTCAAACCTGAGTATCACAGTTACCGAGATTGTTTTGAAAGACGCGCTTGTCGACGCTGTAGCGGCAGGAACGTATCTCAAGGTCGGGATGCGTAGCTACATTGTTCTGGCTGACACGAAGGCCGGAAGCAAATTTCTCAAAGCTTCCATGTACAAGGACAAGAAGCCCACAGAAAAGGGGCCTGAAGAAGGCACACTGGTCATGTCCATAGGCTACGAGCACGATGAACTGGTTACCTGCGAGGGCAAACCAGCAGGGGATTACTCGCTCGGCTCGAGCCTTGTGACTATGGCTTGGTCTCCGTCTGACGTGGCTACTGGGAAAGCCGTCAGCGCATCATCAACCCAGATTCAAGCACCTGGAACCTGTTTGGTTGCTGGAAGCGGAAACAATCCGGCATTTGTTTCACCACCCGGATCAACCGCTATGAAACTCGATGGTAGCTCCGTCTACTCGATGCTTGGGGATGCAGCGACCACTGCTTCCTGTCCTGGCATTTGTTTCGAAAGTTGGATCAAGGTCGAACGCGCCTCATCCAACACGGTCGCAGTTGCATACACGTCTGAACACTCACCACAAACCGATGGCTCACCCAACGAGGACCAGACCTTCCTACTTTGCGTTTTCCCTAGCGATAACAATACATACGGTCTTGTGGGAGACGTCAACGGCCAGCGATTCTCCGTCGACCAGACTCCGGCCTTGAAGTTCGGTCAGTGGGCACATGTCGCTTGTTCGTCATACAACACTTTTGCCCTTGCGTTTTCAGGCAACGATTACATCGATCTAGGCCAGGCAGCCGAGTGGAACGTGTCTGACTTCGCTTTGGCCTTCACACTCCAGCTCACGAAGGGCGGCTCTGGCTACCAGACTGTCATTGTCAAGGCCGACAGTGCGAACGCCGCGACACCGCTGCATGTCCAGATCACATCGGGTCGTCAGCTCCTCCTCACCTATTGGGCTGTAAATGAAACCGGGGGGACTTCGGCCAAGCGTGAGTTTGTCTCGCCAGAAAATGCGCGATTCGAGGAGGGCCAAGCATACAAGGTTTTCATCTCTCGCGAGCTCGTCTATATCAACAAACCCAACTCGTCCCCGAGAACCTACCAGCGCGTTACTATGCGTGCATGGCGTTCAGATAACAGTCTACATTTCCAAGTGACTCCGGCCGACGTCTCGACCCTGACAAAGAATGAGGCTGAGTCAAAGACTGCCCAACAACTCGTCTCGGGACCTCATCAAACTCATGGTCCAGCTCAAGGGAATGACGCGCCCCTAACATTGGGCGGCGCACCGTGGAATGGAGGCAACGGATTGCAGGGAGTCATTGGATCGATACAGCTGTATTCGTCTGCTGTTCCTACTCCAGATTCTGCGCTCGACCTGTATGCTGCTTCTGGAAACAGCAAGGGCATGATCGGGCTTTGGTCGTGTCATAGTGCCGGCGGGTTCAGTCTCGTCGATGACCTGGGCCGCAACCATGGCAAGCTGAAAGGCAATCCGCGATGGGTCCAGAGCCCCTACAAACCCGATCATCAACTCTCGGTCTTTGTGAACGGCCAACGCGCCAAATACGGGCAGCCAAAGTCTAGCCATGGGGATTTGTTAGCACAGACGGTACCTGCTGGACCGCATCAGCTGACGCTCGGTAACGTCCTCGTGGCCGGTTGTAATAACCAGGCTCGTTTTTTGGGGCTTCCAGCCAACTTCTGCGGCGAGTACGATGAGATGCGCATCTGGAACGTACCGCGCACCAAAGAGAACATTTGCGATTCGATGCATACAAGACTTACCGAAATCACATCTGACTTGGCTGTCTATCTGCCATTCGACGAGGAAGATGCTGAGACCTCGCCGCAAAGTGCAGCTCAGAAAGGTACTTCCATCCTCATGGACGCTTCGGTCAACTGCTGGCACCTGACGCCTCTTTTCGGGGCCCCTACAACCACTGTGGTCTCTGGCGCACCCATAGGCCACGACTCTCCTTGTGTCAATCACACCCTCGGTGCCGTCAACGGGCAACCGCGTGGCGTCGTAACGCGTGCCGGCCCCTCAGTCGCCGAGTACGGCGACTTGCAAGTCAGTGCCAGCGGGGCCATGGAAGGCAGCTTTAAACGAGCCTATTCGTATATCGAGGGTGACGGGAAGTGGTCCTTGGTAACCGGCTTCCGTATCGGTGCACTGAAAACAGAATGGGTCGGTCAGGTCCAGACCTCGCCGACGCTCATTGGTTTTATCGAAGGGGCGCCGCCAATTCCTGTCGATACCTTTGTCGAGCCTGATACAGCGCCGGCAACGTCAGTGCACTTCCGTCACAGCAAAAGCTGTACCTACACCTACGGCTCGGGTTCCGAACAAAGCAGCGACCAGGAGCTGTCTAGCACTTTGGGACTGGGAACTGAATTCAAAGTCACTGCTGGATTGGGCGTTGAAACTGAGATCGCCTCGGGTAAGATCAACGGATCTGTGAAACAGGCCATTAACGTTTCCAACGGTTCCGTGAATAACGAGGCCAGAGCATCAACGACCAACATGAACATGGAAATGGGTGTCCAGTTGACCGGTCTCTGGGATCAAGCCGATGACATCAACAAGTCAAACAAGGAGGACTTCATGCCATCAAACACGGGTTTGGCCCTTGTTGAGAGTGAAGTGGCCGATGTATTTGCGCTTCGACTTCAAATGCGTGGATCCATCACACCTCTTATCGCTTACCAGATGAGACCCAACCCTGACATCCCTAAAGACCGCAACCTGGTCTCGTTCGAGATCAACCCGACATATACAAAGCAAGGCTGTCTAGACGGTCGCCGAGGGCTGGAGCACGATCCTGACTACCCTCCCATGGCTTCTGCCCCCAAAGATGCCTCATACTACAAGCCCGCCGAGGCATACGCGCTCCGGGAGCGCATTCGGCGGGCTGAAGAGCAACGCCAGGGTGAGTTTGACCGGCATTCAGTCCTGAACTGGTCCAAGGACATTCCACAACGCACACATCGAAACATATGCAACTCGTACGTGTGGACAGCAGACGGTGGCACCTTCCAGGAGACGCATTCAACGCTAGACATGGTGCAGTCGGAGGTGGGCGGCAACCTCAACACCAGCTTCGGTGACGGCGTTTCATTTGAGGCGGAGCTCTCTTTTTCCACCGTGCTCGCAACCTCCGGAGTCGACGCCATGTACAGCACCCACTTCAACTTCAACATGACCAAGGAACGCAGTTCGGAAGAAGGGTTCGAGCTGGACATCGAATCGCCTCCGCCCGTCAACATCAGAGTCAAGGACCCCGAGACGGGCAAGTACGTCAAACGCCCCGGTGCCGTGGACGCGTACAGGTGGATGAGCTTCTGGCTCGAGCCGAGCACCGAGGCAACGGACACTTTCTTCAACAAGGTCATTGACCCGGTCTGGCTTCAGCAGTCAACCGATTCCAACGCTGGGCTTCTCCGCTCACTACGAGAGGCGCTGGCCAAGGAGACCGGCAACGCGAGGACCAAGGCCTGGCGCGTCTTGCACCGCTGCACGTATATCAGCCGTGTGCCAGAGAAGATTGAGCAGCGTCCCTCGGTTGTGTTGGCGGCGGGTCACAAGGAGGAGAAGAAGTCGACGCTGTTGGCCGATGTGGCCTGCAACTGGCTCTTGATTCAAAAGCTGGAGCGGTTTGCCCGTGGCGCCAAGACCAAGGCCCAGCTGGCTGATGCCCTGAAGGCTCCTGTCACGGAGCTTTTTCCTAGTCTGATTGCGCAGACAAGGCTTTACGTGCAGGTTCTCGAGCTGATAGCGGACTATATCGGGCTTGCTTGATCTGGTTGTAAGATGACTGTTGGAGATGGATAGCAATCAGGCTTCTCGTCGTCATACTAACAAGCATATGGTGTTGGTGTGATGGTCATTTGGAGTGCATCGCGGAAGCCATTGGGGATTAAACAGTTTAGACCGCAATATGATATTTCCATTATCCTATACCTATACCGGTTACTTGTAATGAGTTTGAAAGTATGTGATGACTTTCCTATACGGCATATTTAGGCCAAGGATACGCCTTCAATTACAAGTAAAATCCTGAGGTAAGAGACCGAAACGTCTGGAGAGGTTGATTGAAGGTTTGGAGCTGATAACAAAACGATATGAGATTATACTTGGGGAACTCGTGAACTGAAACGCGATGTGTGGCGCAAGCCAATATAGGCTACAATTATGAACTCATATAACACATACGACCATACCCACTGGAAAACTCGGGATCCCGTCCGCTCTCCCATAGATAAGCCAGTGAGGGCCTGACTAGTAGTTGGGTCGGTGACGACCAGCGAATCCCAGGTGTTGTATGTTTAAAACCAATCTTGTTTTTTTCCCTTTGCAGATTGGTTTTTTTTTTTTTTTTTTCTCACCTTTCTAAAATCATCTACTCTTCCCATCTTGGTCACCATTCGTTTCCTCGCCAAAATTTTATCCCAAATCACCAATGACCGCTACTTACACGGTTAGTAACAGGTCGTTCTACCAATATCGCTCCCACACAATAGTGAACAGACTGTTAATGCCCAATTCATACCCCTTTTAAGGGTTTTTGTTCCCAGTACAGCAAGCCCTTTAGCCCCATCACGTCCCACAAAGCTCAGCGGGCAACTACCAAACTTATTGTGCGGGAATCTCAAACTCAAACCCCTCGGACGCATCCAAAGCATACTCCTCCGGCTCATCCCAATACTCGCTATCCAACCCTCTCTCCCTCAACCATCCCTCCAGCACCTCAACCTTCTCCTTGATTCCCGGGAAGGTGTAGCGACTGCCTACCAACACGCGCGCAAAAGCCAGCGGCGTTCTTCCTTCGTTGTTCAGCAACATCTTGGCGCCCCGCTCCAAAAGAAACTTGACCATCTCCGCGTCTCCACAACAAATTGCAGTATGCAGCACATAGTTACGCAGCCAGACCTGCTTGTTACGATTTGTCGGGCTCGGTCCTTGAATGTAGTTGGCCGTGTTGAGTGCCTCGCGCAGGCTTCCCCCTTTCTTGTCAGCGTCGTCGAGCAACCAGGCTAGGAGCTCTTTATTCCCCCTGTTTTGCGCCGCACGGGGTAGGATCTTGAGTCGGTCGAGTTTGGTGAGGGCGTCTCTGAGTGATGGTGGTGATGATGGCGGCGTCGTCGTCGTTGTAGGTGTGGCAGTAGTAGTAGTAGTTGTACTACTAGACAACGCAAGAGCATACCGTATAGCTTCCACCACCAACCCCACCTCGCGCGGCCTGGACTCCCACGGCTGCAACGGGTCAGTCCCCTGTCCCTCTGCCAGACTCATCAGGGTCTCTATCTTGCCCTCTTGCGTGTCCAGGTATCCCACCTCCTTGAATGCGTCCAAGAGGGTCTTGAGGGGCTGCATTTCGTGGTCCATACGAAGCAGTTCCCAGCCAAAAAAGCGCGGTGAACGCCACCGGGAGTGAATCAGCACCGCTTCAACGTCGAACGACAGTGGGTGCTCGGTACTCCAGCTTTTGGGGATCCAATCGCGGTACCAAGGAATAATCGACATGGTTTTGTTGCTGTTATTTCTCTCAGGTGGTGGCGGCGGCGGACCCCCTGAAGAGGCGAGGATCTTGACCAGCTCAATGAAGTGCTGAGCCACAGGCTGCCTCGCCGGACGGTTAAGCCAGCCAAGCAGGGAGACGGCTGTTCGATCCGCCAAAACGAGCAAGAGCTCCCTTATGACGGCCGAGTCCGGGCCGGGGTGCAGCGGAGACAAGTGTGGTGGAAGCTCCAATGCCAACGAGACGAAACTGGCCGCCAGATCACCCTTGCCCGTGGGGTCTACCTCAATGGCGTTCAGGGCGGCAAGATAGTCCGCACTCAAAGCATAATCCAGTGACGAGGGTACCGTTTGCGGACCCAGCGCCATGCTGAGCAGGGGCATGAGCGAAGGAAGGAAACGTTGGCGGCTGGACTCGCAAAGGTCAAAGACGAAGTAGATGCGCGGCGGCTTGACGAAAGGCAGATCGCGGGTGAGGTCGCGCCAGTGGAATTCGACACCGAGGGTGTCATTGACATCGGGGCAGAAGGTGCGAGTTTTGTCGAAGCCGTCGAGAAGGACGAGAACTTTGGACGAGGAGGGGGACGAGTACTCTTGTTCTTTAAAAGTCAGAATGTATGATGCCTTTTCCTTGCCGCGGCACTCTAGCAGGTCTGGAGTGCCGACGTAATAGCAAAAGTGTGGGTGGCGGCTCAGTGCATCCTGGGTTCGCGGGACTTCAGTTCTAGAAGGAGAATGACAGCCCATTGTGCCGGCTTCGAGTTGTGATTGTGGTTGTTGTTGTTCTTGTACCTGTCCCCACGAAAAGAGGTTGTTGTGTTTTCTGAGATCGACGGTGGTTATTAGCGTGGTACTTCTGCATTGTACAAGGCATCCGCACTCATACAAAACCTTGATAGGATAGGATAAAATACCTAATTGCTTTTTAGAATGGCGTTGAATCAACCTGAAAAGTCATTTCTTTACAATTGAATGAGAGCCGTTTTCAGAAATGGGATATACCTCAATTTTTGAACGAAAGGGATAAGGTGCCCCTGAACATCCAAATGCCTCATAAAGTCAGCCTGAGGTCCCATGCTAAGAAACAAACTAGTATTGGACTGTAGAGTCGTGGTATTATAATCGGACTTCACATGATCATGATAATTGTCAAAGTCTGGTTACAGATCGTACAGTGTCGGGCGGTGGCGTCCGGGACGGCCCGCGTAAATTACAAGCGGGGAGGTTATTGTACTTGTCCGAAGGGGCGAAGTGGGTGCTCACAATTTAGGGGGAACGCCTGTTATGGAAAACTATGAATCACTATGATTCATGTATATTTTTCAACTTTCTTTTCTTTTTTTTTTTTTTTTTTTTTTTTATCTTTGATCTAAACGGCGACGACGACCACAACCATCATGAGGACAGGCGCACTCCAATCAACATATATTACCGCAGTCCCAGTGAAAGGGATGATTCTCATTTAGCCAACTTGTCACCATTTCAAAATTAGACCAATATCGACAAACATGACGACGTCCGGTAATACATCCGGTGACACAGCCGGTGACACTCCGATCAATATCACGGCCACGCATACCATCACCTTCGCCGACCCGAAGAGCTTGGATCATCTCCCCTCTCCTTTCCTGCTTGGTCCCTTGGATCACTTCCAGCCAACCGCCATCCCCACCGACCTGGTCTACATCTATGAGAAGCCCGTGCATGTCAAGACAGAAGACTTCATTCCCATCTCACGACTGCGTGAAGCCATCAGCAACCTGCTCAACTACTATCCCCACCTCACCGGCCGCCTCGCCGTCGACCCTTCCAATGGCGTCCGGAGTATCACCAAGCTGGGCATGGGCGCCTCCCTATTGGAAGCATCTTGCGACCAGCCCCTCAAGCCGTCTCCTGGCCAGGATATCGAGATGGGCAAACTCCCAGGGACAGGTGAAGCGCTGATTGCCCCATGGAATCCCTCTTTCGACGACGAAACTGGCATCCAGCGCGGCCCCCTTCTGTTAATCCAACATACCCAATTCAAGTGCGGCTCCGTCGCCATCGGATACCGCATCTCCCACGCCGTCTGCGCCGCAGAGGGGTGTATCCATCTGTATCAAGATTTGTGCGAGATTTACCGCAAGCTTTCTCGTGGTGATGAGATCGGGGTCCTTGACCTCCCGCCGCACATTATTCCCTTTGGCGCCGACCGAATCATCACCGCCAGCCCGGATGCTGAAGGCCTAGATCCACCAGTCGGCTACCTCGTCTCCTCCCAGCCAGGCGACGCACTAGGCGACGATGCCGACAAGCACATGAAGAGTACTGTGGTCACTTCACATATCGCCCAAGATGATGATGCAGAACAGAGTATCGCCGGTACCTACCTGCACTTCTCCCCCGAGGAACTTGCGCGTCTCAAAGCCAGTGCTACAAGCCCCGACGATGATGGCTCCTGGATATCCACGTTTGAAGCCCTGGTTGCCTACCTGTGGCAGCGCACCCACCGTGCCCGCGTTCACATAGCTTCCACCACTTCCGATGAAGCCCAGCAGCGTTTGAGGACCGGGCACCACCCCAGAGGTGTTCCGCTGCCCGGCACAGACTGCCTCCCGACACCCAGCCTTTGGACCAATGTAAACTTTGCCCTTCCCTCCCGCCTCGACCTTGCCGGACAGAAAACAGGCATGGGAAAGAGTCATTACTTCCCCAATGCCCACCTTCCGGTCTTCTTCACCTTGCCGAATGCAGAGGATGATGACTGGTCCAGGTGGGCCGGGCTGCTGGAAGATGGGATCGACTTGGGGGACGCCCCGCTTTGGCAGGTGGCCAGGTTGGTACACCAGGTGGTGCGTGATCCTGGCACCAGCAGCACCCAGTACGCATTGGGAGTCATCTACTGGATGTGTGACTTGGCCGACAAGCGCCTTGCCAAAGTCGACTTCAACCTGTTTGCGGACTGGTGCTTTGTGAATACGGATTGGAGCAAATGGGAGTTATACGGGGTCCGGACGGCGCTGGATGTTGAGGCAGCGCTGGCAGGCCCGCCGTTTACAAAGGTGTCGAGACTGGACGGCTTCACGACTTTTATCAAGGCGAGGGAAGGGATTGATGTAAGGTTTACGCTAAATGAGGCGGCTATGAGAGTATGGGAAAGATAGCCGGAGGGGCCCGGGGTTTGACCCCTGGACAGAGTGGAAGTTGTTGTATGATTTTGTTGTTCTTGAAACTTTCGAAACTTGTGCTTCAGATCGTGTGATTTATCCTCGTCTTTCAATTAACCTTCTGTTCCTTTCTCATTTTTGGTTGATCTTGATGGTCAAAATGAAGAGTGTCTCCGACGTGATGGATCTGCCGACCCCTGAAATCCATTTGAGCCTCTGCCGTGCGTCTGTACGACACACAGTACCTTTTAAAAGTAGACGTATCTAACATATGACATCACCACCCTTTCCATCAGCGTCACCACTCGTGTAAATCAATTTGTGATGAAAAAGACAGCAATATGACTATTTCAATTACCTACTCATCTCAATACCCTTTTACTGTCATCTTACTTCTTTGATTCAAACTAACAATCAAACTTTTGCATTATCATCACCGCAAAAAATCTTCAAGTCACCAACAACTCTCGTATCCGCTATCCATCACACGCAACAAAGATCTTCACGAAACAAATAATTTTACCCAAAATGTCCCGCCTCCTAACCCGTCTCCCCAACCGCGCCCGCCTCCTCCCCGTGGTCCCCCGACGAACCATGGCCACCGAGCTCGGCACCTCCAAGTCCCCGCAAAACGGCCAGAAGGGCTTCGTCTCCGTCGGGTCGCAGACACAAGGTGATTCACCTTCCAACCAGGGGCCTACTGAGGTATGTTCTTTTTGCTTCCCCCCCCCCCCCCCCACCTGGATGTTGTCATCTTCTCTCGTGGTGATGTTACCGATTTTAGGAATGCTTGGTACGTGTGCTGACGTGAAATTGGGTTTTCAGGCCGGACAAAAGATTCAAAAGGAAAGCAAGGGCAAGCCAGATGGGATGAAGGGTGATTCGGATGAGGCGAGGGCGGCGGGCGGTGGTGGTCAGAAGGCTGGCCAGAAGTAAAAGCCATGAGGTGGAAGTAAAGATGTGAGGAGAGGGTTGAAGAGAGGGAGGGGGGAAGGTTAGTTAGTGGCTGTACGATATATGTACTTGACGTTGTAATGACTCGATAATCAATGATATGGTATTTGGTTGGGAAGACGTCGTTTTCCGGATCTCTGGACACTTGGACAGGGTTGACGGGAAAGATGGTGATGGAACCACCAGGCCAGTATACTACGAAAGGAAACCCTTAAAAGGTGACTTGAAAAGTTAGAACAAGAACGGTATGCACCATAATTGGTCTCGGGCAGAACTCGCAAGCGTGAGACACCTCTTATTTGTTAAACTTTCCAATACACATACAACGTAGTTCCCCATTTCCCCCCTCCTTTTCCTATTCTCCGTTAACCCCCACGAGTGTAAGCGTCACGCCAGACAGTAAGGTAAGCGATGATGTATTCCAGCCAGAATGTCCCAAAGAGAAGGATTTGGAACGCCACGTTGATCGCAATGATCTTGACGTACATCTTGACCAATCTCTTCCAGCCCTCTCTACCGAAACTTTGCAAGGCGTCCCTCATGCTTAGGAAAGTCTCGCTGCCGCCACCCAGCACCGCTGGGTCCAGCTTCCCTTTGAAAGACCGATCAAAGGGGACGATGGCGTCTTCTGTGGGCGGGAGCAGTGAGGCTTGCACACGAACAAGAATGACTCTGGCCGGGATCACGACGAAAAGATACAGAAAGATGGCGAGGGCAACCACAGGAGCGCCCTTCGCAAGGAGCATGGTCCCCTTCAGAGGGTCTGTGTAACGATCTGGCGTCTCGTCTGAGAGCCCGAGCACGAGAGCCAACAGGCGAGGAAGTTCGATGGCGACAGCGCTGGCAGCCCAGTATACCAGTAACGGCAGGGCGGTGGCTCGGAAAACATAACGGAATGGTAGGGTGCGGTAGTACCAGGGGCGGCTGGATGGAGGCGTCATAACGACATGCACCCAAGCAGTGTGCAGCTGGGTGAGAAGAAGAGTAGCAATGAAACTGCCGACAAAGTGTGGCAGAGGAGTATAAACCATGATCAAAACAGTGAGAGCGCCCGTACACCAAGCAGCTGCAAAGGCACAGCCGATGCCGCGGTGGTATTGTCTCCAGCCAAAGCGCCAAAGAAGTTCGTGTGTCCTGCGTATAGACGAGGTGATGGGCCTCTCGTTGTTCTCAAGTAGCTGGAAGTCGCCAGTGGCCGCAGAGCCTTGAAGCTCTTGGGGATCGAGCGGAACGGGCGTGTATTCGGGCGGTGGATTAGGGTCTTCAACCATGGCCAGTGTTGGGTAGACCGTGTGAAGTGTATAAAAGACCTGTGTTGTTGAAGAGTTGTTAGCTTGATGCACCGAAAGCCCGTTTCCCAAAAGATGTGACTTACTCCGATGGCAGGGAGCAAAAACGCGACAGCGGTCACAATGAAGACGACAATTGGAAGGAAGTCGAGAATGAGCCTGCCAGTTGAAGGGCCTGAAGGACCGCTGTCGCTGCGAACTTTAAGGTTTAGACCATCCTCCATATACCTCTTGACGAGGCTACCGCCCAGGGCGGCGGTGTGGTATGACATTTTGTAACTGGATGCGCTCGATAATGGTGCGTTTGGAGAGGAGACAAGAGGGAATGCAGGAGTCAAAGGCCACAGGATTGCAAAAGAGAAAGTAGATAAAAGATGGACGAGACCTGTCCTCGGTTGTGGCACGAACAAGCGGCAAACGAAGGATAATCGGAAACGCTGGACGAAGCAAAACCCACCGACCGACGAAGATGGAATTTGATAATGGAAGAAATGAAACC
Source organism: Sordaria brevicollis (assembly GCA_033439795.1). Classification (NCBI taxonomy): domain Eukaryota; kingdom Fungi; phylum Ascomycota; class Sordariomycetes; order Sordariales; family Sordariaceae; genus Sordaria; species Sordaria brevicollis. The sequence goes on from JAUTDP010000006.1 coordinate 1,818,426, forward strand.
AGCGGCTTCAGTTGGGCGGGATGATCGACCGTCTTATAAGTCATCCGCCAGGGGCGGGTTGTTGCTGACAGGGCATCCTGGACGTTAGCGTCAGACGGCCATCCAGACGGGAGGTACTACGGTAAGTCGGTAACGTGGCTCAGCGTGGCCCGACAGCGTTCCATCAAAGAGAGATGCCTGGAACAGCAACCGCCCAAGGAAAAACTAGTAGTCGAACTAAGTTTCCAGTTGGACATCTCAGGTTTACGGTGGGAGTCATCTTGGGGATATTCAATGGGAGGCGAGGAATAATAATAATAGCCGGGAATATCGGTAGCTCACGAATTTAATCCAGGTTGAGCAGAGGCCAGAAGAGGATGAACAAATACAATAGACGGAATCCTCCGGTTGTGAGAACTGTGTTCGGTATCGGTTTGCTTTGTCGTTTCCTCCTCCGAGGAACATCTTCTTCCAACCGCCTTGAAGGTTGTATAAGACTGATAAGCCGTCAACAAAGACGTTGAAACATCTCTTCCCCTCCGTCCTTCCATTCATATCTCATCCCCACCTGCCTATTCAACACGCCGGGCAGCGAGCGGCCGCTTGACGCGCAATGGGCGCTAACGCCAGGCAACTCCTGCAGCTTGTACAAGTACCCCGCTGGAAATGTCTTGGCGGGACAACTTCCTGCAGCACCGTACAGAATTTACAGGGGCAGGCACAGCACAGCTTCGGCTAGAACGACGTCAGAGCCTCGCACCACCACAAACGGAAAGATCACATTCTCTAGCACCTTCACACTCAAACATCACACAAACCCAGTCCACCTCGCCTCATGTCTGGAACAGCACCCTCAATACCAAACCTCCTCAGCCTCCGTGGCCGTATCGGTGGCGGCGGCATCAACCAGGGCCGTTACCGGGGCGTCATCCGCCGAGGAGGTCGCGGCCACGGTCCCGGAGGAGCACCCGGTTCCGCCTCGGCAGCTCACGATGCCACCATCCAAGGCACCGACACCGACGCCGCCGTGTCCCGTATGAGCGCAGTCCAGATTGGCTATCTCGACGACCCGTATGCCGAGCTCTTCGCCCAGTCTGGCCCCGGTGCCGCCAGACGACTGCCCATTATCAACCGCGGCACCTACGCCCGCACGACGGCCATCGACAAGCTCGTTGACAAGTTCCTCGACGACACCGAGAGATCACCAGAAGGGCGACAGATCGTCTCGCTAGGCGCCGGCACCGATACTCGCAGTCTCCGATTATTTTCTCCTTCTGCGCCAACGCCTCGCAAGCGTGTTATCTACCATGAGATCGACTTCCCTGCCATGTGCGAGAAGAAGCAGCGCATCGTCCGGGGTGCACCACAGCTGCGGTCGATCCTCTCCGATCCGGAATCAGTGGACGAACTCAGCCAACACGGCGGTGGAAACTCGTGGCATAGCAAGGTCGTGGCGGAAAAGCACGAGGGAAGCGAACTCTGGGTTCACGGCCTAGATCTCCGCGCTATTGCGGCGGCGCAACAGCCTTCGCAGCAGCAGCAGCAACAGCAACCACCACTGCCACTGGGAGCACCGGTTGGATCTAGGGGCCTTCATTCGGCGACAACACAAGACGAGCAGCAAACAGAGGAGGGGACGACACAACAGCAACCTCAACAAAAAGAACCGCTGACACTTACTTCCCTGAACCCGAACTTACCAACACTCCTAATCTCCGAGTGCTGCCTTTGCTACCTCCAACACTCTGCTGCCTCCTCGATCATATCCTTCTTCACCACTACCATCCAGTCTTCCCTAGGAATCGTCATCTACGAACCCATCAAGCCTGACGATGCCTTTGGCAAGATGATGGTCTCCAACCTTGCGGCTAGGGAGATCAAGATGCCAACATTAGAGGTGTACAAAGAGGCAGAGGACCAGGAGAGGCGGTTATGGGAAGCTGGGTTTGGTAAAGACGGAGAGAAAGGAGGAGGTGTGAAGAGTAAGACGATAGAACAAATATGGGAGGAGTGGACGAGCCAGGAGGAGAAAGAACGGGTGGATGCGCTGGGAGGACTGGATGAGGTTGAGGAGTGGCAGTTGTTGGCGGGACACTATATCGTTGTTTGGGGATGGAGGGGCGAGGGGATTGATTTGGGCATATAAACCTGGTCATGAAGTTACGAACGAATGGATGAAAATAGTATAATGTTAATCGGATACCACCTGAACTTCTCCTGACTCGACGGCTCGCTGGTTGTATCTATGTCCAATGCTGAAGTTGCCCAGATTAAGTTAGATAAGGCCGCCGGTGTAATGAAATCAGGTGAGTTTATGGACTTTTCTAGTATTCCCTGCATTATCAGGTATGAATAGTTAAATACGAAAGACGGCCGATGCATGGTGCTGTCAAAGGTAGCAAGAAATTATGCTGCCACCTCGGACTAAGTGGGAGCAAACAGCCAAGCGCCTGATATCTGACTAACTCTCTTCCCTCTTTTGATAGACCATTCACTTCCATCACTCAAATCTCTCTGCGCCTTAGCACCCGTTCTCCAGCATGATACCCTTCGTTGTATTGCTCAAAAGACGAAACAATGAAATTTGTCCAATCCCATACCTAACAGCCCTTGACTCCATGGCTCCCATTTCCTCCTCTCTCACTCTATTAGCCAAACAAAGCCATGGAATAGGTGGTCTGCATGTTAAAAGACAAAAAGAAGGACCTCGACATCCCCAAATTAGATGATAAGCAAATCCGTCTTCGGCTGCAGTCTCGTCCCATTCAGCATCGCCCTCCTCTTCTTGCTCGGATCCTGCAACCGCCTAAACGCCTCATGAATATGTCTCGGCTCGACCGGTGTCCTCCCCTCACCAGGGGGATCAAACAACCCCTTTGGCAACTTGCGCTTCTTGGAATTCCCATTGGTAGTATTCTCGCCCGTGCGCTCCTTAAGCAAATCCTCATGATCCTTGATCTTGAGCGCCTCCTCCGTGATACTCTGCACCATTTCGAATGTTAAGAAGCCGAGAATATCGACAATGTCGTCCGACGGTTTGCTGTCCGTTACCTGTCCGAACCCGGCCCATTCTCTGAATCGCTTGCCCTTGCGGTAGGTAAAGGAGGCTTGGCGGAACTCGGACCAGGTTACGTACTCCTCGCGCGTCATAGCCTTGGTGCGCTCGTCGGCCTTGCGAAGGCGCTGGAGGGTGATGTAGTTCATTTCTTCCTCCTCTTCGTCTTCTTCGTCTTCGCGCTCAGGGACTTCGACGGAATAAAAAGAGGATGGTTCCCAGGGGAGACCAACCTTGGCCTTTTTGTTCTTTTTGGCGGCGTCGTCGACGGGACCCGCGCCGGGGACGATACCAGCTGCTGCGGATGGGTCTTCGCCAGCTGCGCCGATGTCGGCGTCGCCGCCTTTGTCTTCGGAGTCTTTGACGTTCTTGCGCACGTCTTTCCAGGAGAGGAAAGTGCGCAGACGAGAGACTTTGGGGGCGTCGTCGCGGATTTGGAAGATTAGATCGTTGATGGTTATGGAGCGGGAGCCGCGGCGGGCGGCGAGTTCGGTGCAGTTTTTGAGCTGCGGTGAAATGTTAGGTTGGTCTTTTGTGAAGGAAGGGGGTTTTGGACTTACCATTGAGATGACCTGCTGGCGCACAATGTCCTCGATGATGCTCGTCGTTTCAACAGATGGCTCGCCAGTTTCTCCAGAGACATACATCATCTGACGAATGTTGTTAGTGAATCTTAAAATAAACTGCTCTTTCGTCTCTGCGCGCGTCTTCCAGTAGAACTCCAGGGGATCTTTTGGATATGGACCGACGAAATCCTGAATGCCTCTGCGTTCTGTGTCTACTCCACTTGGATGAAAGACTATATCATTGGGAATTGGATAATTAGGTCGCTTGGTCCGTTTTTCTGTGCTGATTTCATCAAGGGCATTGTCGAATGCGTCTTGGAAAAGATCTGTGCCGCCACCAACTTGATTGACGGAGGAAAAAGAAGTAGGAAAGGAACTTGAAGCAGGGGTTTCCTTCAAAACTGTGTCTTGCTGGATGGAAGCTGAGGGAATGATGATCTCGTCATCAATCCAGTCATCCCACTCAGGATCCATCAGATCATCATCCGACTGGGTGCCAGGCCCTGATGACTTCTCCAGCTCCTTATGCTCAGGAACGGGTGACGATGACTCCTTTGGAATGCCTTCGGGCTCCATGTCCACGTCCATAGGCCGAGGAGTTCCATCCTGAGCGGAAAACCACGCCTGGGGACTACTGATGGTCCTGGTCTTGTTGCCACTAGGGCCACAAGAGCTCAAGAAGGTACCGACTGCATCATCAATACAAGTGTCTGATGAAGGGCATTCAGTTTCGGGGTTGCGATCTTTGTTTTGAGACTGGGCTGTAACTTCTGCAAGAAGCGGTGAGGTTGGGTCGGCGTGGTCCCTTGGGGCAACCTTCTGCGGCTCACTGCCTGAAGTATTTTGGACTTGCTCCGAAGTTGTTTGAGCGTCGGCAATGTTTTCCATGGTCTGCTTCGATGCAACTGAGGGGTTGGTCTGTTGGGTCTCGGAACCGCTGCTGTCACATAATGTAGTAAGGTGGGTTGCCGGCAAAAAGGGACCTTCCGACGGTAGATTCGGTGTTGGGCACTTGGATGGTAAGAAATGATTGGGCTCTTCAGTCGCGGAACGACTATAACCCCTGCTGAGATCGTCCAAGCGAGATTCGTAGCTGCCACCAGGAGAGAAAGTGGCTTCCTCGCCATCTCTCTCAGGACTTGGGTCTCTCATCCTCCTGCTTCCGTGGACTGGATCGATATCGGCTTCCGGCATAGTTTCAGGAGACGCGGAACTCCCTAGGCCCGCGACCGGCCCAGATATATCGGGATTCGGGAGTTGATCCGGCTTGGAGTGAATGGTAATCGATGTAGACGATGATACATGTTGCTCCTCCGAGCTACCTCCTCTGTGTGTGCCTTCCTAAGCCACATCGGCACTCGGGAGAGAGTCGGGCCCGTTACTTATGGGCAATACTGACGGCGGCAAGGATGAGTGCTGGCCCTGGTCGATGTCAGGGCCAGAAGAATTCTGGAAGACCGATAGTCCCTGGAAGTTGTCCAAAGTCGGGGGCTCCAGAGCTTGCGGTGGTGACTCCGAAGAGACTGGAACGCCAGTTTCCTCCTGAACGGCTGTGCCTGCGGAGAGATCCTCCGCGGGTTCGTCGGGGCTGTTGCTGGGCTTCTCCTTGGCATTCTTCCGCTTGATTTTTATTGTGATACGACGACGTGTCGTTTTGTTCGATGGTGATTGCTGGCTTTCGGGTGTAGAGACCTGCTGTAGCTGTGGTCCGGAGGACTTGGCCATCGGCCCCCCTCGCGTGGTCTGAGGGGCAGGGTTGCCCATTGAAGCGGTCCTCTTTGGTTTCCTTGACGCCTGGGGAGTTTGTGAAGGCTTTGCTGATTCTGATCGCTGAATGCGTGCCGAACGTCGCAGAGGCTGCATGGGTTCAGAGGGGTCTTGAGAAGATTCATCTTCCACCGGGGCTGACGCGACAGTTCCAGAGCGAAGCTTCATTGTTACGGTTTCGTGGTTTTTGTGGCTGTCGAATCACAGTGAATGGTCGCGAGACGTCGATTTAGTTGCGTCCTCGCCCAAAAATGGTGATAAATGGCGAAGGGAAACGAGGAACTTTCGCTTGCTGATAAACGAAGCAGAAAGATCCCGTGGATTTGCAACAATGGCGAAAGTGGTCGGCCCATGCGAATTGGCTTTGTTGAGAGGAAGGCCAAAGTGAACTTGTTTTGATAGCGAGTGGATCGTCCCATCTACCAGGCGACCCGGCAACCGCGTAGGTAACCAGGCATCTTAGCAACTAAACTGGCGAGCCTTTTTGGATGGCGAAAGCTGAAAGCACGTTCCTTTGCCTGAGCATTGTCTTGAAAACCCACCGATTCTACTTGGACTCGATATCCCTTATTTCCAGGCTGATCCAAACGGTGACTCGTCATTCCGGGACATGCTTTCAACCCCCGACCACTCGCCCAAGCTGCCCCGAACAGGCTGTGATCGAGAACTGACTTCTATAAGACAACATAGACATATACAAGCACAGAGTAAAGAGAACAGGGTCTCAAATCGGAAGATATGAACAAAGAAAACTTATTTAAGAGAGCCTGAACACTTGCCAGGACAATTTGCGGGGAAAAGAATAAGGGCATTTTGCGTGTTAAGCGAATCACTAACCTGCTGGATTTCCTGGCGGTATTTGTACTGCTTATCTTTGTCCTTGTCCGCCATCTTGATCGGTTTTCAAAGCGTGATCGTCTGATTGAATTGTGTGTAGGTTGTCTTCTCGTGGAGCGGTAAAGAATGTTGAGGGAAACGCCGTCGTCAATTGTGAGGGTGTTTCAAGAGATTGTCGGCACGTTGAGAGAAATATATTGGGTATCAAGTTATTGAGGCAGATTACAAGGAAAAGAAGAATTACAAAAGAAGGCGTGGATCATGGAAATGTGCGTGATGTGAGAAGCTGCAAGAAGTTGATGATGTTCGGTTGTTTGTCGGACGTCGTCGAAGTTCCGATAACCAGCAAGGTTCCCGGTCCTGTCACGTGATGCGTAGATACCTCAGTAATGTTCCTAGACCATGCGTCAACGGGCGGTTCAAGAGCGACAGTGATCGAGTACGATCTTGCATCTTGTGAGACACGCGAGTATGTAGACTCATAGGGCTGATGCAAATGGATCATCCACCAGGCGTAGGTATTCGACGTTGAAGCGCTGAACTCGAAATCCAGCGTGTGATCAGAAGTTGATGATTCGAATGCAACACGAAGTAGATGTACATCATGAGTGACACAGATAAAGCATAAAATGATGTATCCTCTACTTTTTCTTCCATTTCCAGTCCGGTGAGCAACGGGGATCTTGTGACAGCCAATGACCCTGTCGATCCGCATGCGGTCCCACCATCTGCCCCACACAAGCTGTGGTGCCAGGGTGCTCGCCGACGTCCCGTCTCCTCCAACTTCACGACAACATCGCAACTTGCTTGAGCTCATCACATCTTTGACCTCATTCTCCATTCTTGACCAACCCGCTCATATTTGCATCGCGTAACTTAAAAAAACCAGTCTTTATTACGAGCAACTACCTCAAACCACCTCAAACAGATTATAGAAATGCCTCCATCCGGAGCTGTCTTTGTGGTACGTCATTCTAGCTCCACCTGGAGTCAGCCAAACATGTGACGTTTCCATGGGCGATGAAGCTCACCTTACACACAGGCCAAAATCAAGGTCCAGCTGAAACTGGCCATCGCAAGACTGCGCATGGTTCAGAAGCGGGATGAAGCTCTGGCCAAAACCCAGCGACGGGCTATGGCGCAGTTGCTCGAAGTTGGCAAGGAGGATTCGGCCCGCATCCGTGTCGAGAACATTATCCGGTCAGATATCACCACCGAGCTCCACGAAATCCTGGAACTCTATTGCGAACTTTTGCTCGCCCGCGCCGGTCTATTGGAGGCTCCCACATGCGACCCCGGCCTCGAAGAGGCTGTCAAGAGCATCATCTATGCGGCACCCAAAACCGAGATCAAGGAACTCCACCAGGTACGGACGCTGCTTGCGGAGAAGTTTGGCAAGGAATTTGCGCTTCAAGCGGTGGAAAACTCGGACGGGAAGGTGTCGGAGAAGGTTGTCAAGAAGCTCAGTGTCACACCACCACGGGAGGAGCTTGTCGTCGGCTATCTTGAGGAAATCGCTAAGGTATATGGCGTGAACTGGCCGAAGAAGAAGGCGGACCTGGGCGACCCGCCTGACTTCATGGACGATGATGAGAACTCGAGTGGTGGACAGGCTCAGAAGAATCTCGAGGCACCTCTAGAAGCAGAAGGCAAGGAGGCCGAGGCTCAGGAGGAACTTAGCAAGGCCACGCCACCAGTGTCCTTTGGACCTGCGAGCCCACTACACGTTAACCCACCACCGCCGTCAACGGACAACATCCACCCGAAAGTCACACTGAACCACCAACAGTTGCAACCGAAGCAGTCTCCGGCAGGTGGTGGGGCTGTCAAGAAGGCGCCTGCGAAGGGGAGTATCGCCGACGGCATTCCTGATGTGGACGAGCTGGCCAAGCGGTTTGCAGCTCTAAAGAAGTAAAGTGGTTTTGGGCATGGGGTTCTTTCTATACGTTAAGCGGTTTGCTGTTTGGCGAAATCGAGATGCAATGTAAGGGGGTGGATGTCCACGGCGGGTTTGTCAGCCTATGGCGTTTTTCAGCGACTCGTTATCATTCTCAAATTCTTCGTGCTTGTGTTTCTTGCTTGATGTTGACTGGCTGGCTGGATACTGTTTTGGTATGCTCAGTGGCCAGTTTTTTTCATCTCGGATTTCCTGAAAATCGTGGCTCTGCCACCAGACGCTTCGCCTACGAATGGTTACGGATCGCTTCCTGCTTCTACACTACTTTGGAAAACTGACAGCATTGTACAACGGTCTTGACCGTCAGTTTGTGGCCTTGCAACATGACGGCGCAATTTGACACAGGATCTGTGTCCACGATCATGATGTACTTCACCTTGTCTCTGAACTTGCAAACATTCCAAACCTGAAGTTTAGGATGATGCGTGCCGATCACACGAGCAATATTTCCCCCAAACTGTTTGAACGCAACTTCCTAGAGCCTAGCACGGCCAGTTCAAGGTGCCAGCGAGTTACCAGGGAATGGGGGTTTGACCATAGAGGTATCGGAGGGACGGATGTCATCTGGGGATAGTGTCGCTCCTTCCTTGTTCGAAGTTTCCCCCACCTCAAATTACATCGGCGTTTGCTCTTTCCCTTCGTCCCAACTCGAGGCCCTTGACTTTGCACCTGCCATCCACTGCCCACTCCGAGCCTGAGGACTCCAAGTCGAAGGACTGTCGCCCTAGAGGTAGCCAACGACAAACACGTCAAGGCAGCACCATTCACTCGGCTGCGAGTCCTCCCCGCCAGTCCCACTCACTCCTCGTGACCTCTTGCCACGATTCAATTTTTCCATCCAGGTAAATCATCACCAGAAGTTTTCTCGCAGCAGTGCGAAGGTAGAACTTACCCTCCTTTGAAGCGATTCCCATTCCTCTCCTTGCACCGCTTGTTTCATCTTCATATTTCCCAAGCAGAACAGGAACAAGACGCCGGATCGCGACATTCATCCACACGTGGACGCGAATATCTTGCGCTGACAGCTGCCCTACCATAGGCCACCGTTGTGGGAATCTCGTCACACAGCCGCGACGCCGTTTTATTGACAGCGTCCAGCAATCAGCAAGTACTCCCGATTTGATTAGAACATCCACAGTGTTTGGCCACCAGCTTGAAGCTGTCTCACAATCGGCTTCGTTCCGCACTGGTAACCCACAACTGGCATCTCCTCCAGTGCCATTCCATCAACAATGGGATACAGGGAGGAGATGATTGCCTATGCCGGTCGGCTGGGTGTCCAAAGGTTCGGCGATTGCTCCCTGCAGGAGCTTTCTGAGCATATTGAAAGCGATCCCGAGCAGACTACGCCGAGAACAAAGCTCTACGCCTACATGACATGGCTTAGCGACCATCTCCAAAAAATCAACAACTCCGACGAGAACGTATTCGGCCGTGAAATTGCAGCATGGTGCTCGTTTGTCAACGAAGTTGGCTTTGACAAAGACAATGTGGTCGGAACATTTGAAGAGTGGGTGCATGAACACTCTGAAGTTGAGCGTTCAAGTGCTCGACGACTCAGCATGGCGGAGCTCGAGGTCAAGAAGTTCTACCGCAATTCCATGGAGGCACCCCAGTTGGCGTCAGAGAACTCGCATGATCAGCCGTCACTTGTAGAGAACAGCACTTCCGAGCAGTTCTCGCCAGCAAATGAGGCGTCCGAAGCCCCGCATGTCGGCGGTTTTGGACATATCCATCCCGATCGCCTCAAGATGTCCGAATATGGCGACAGTAACCGTGAGAAAGGCGAAGTCATCGATCTAGATAACTGGCAGCGTCCTATTGTTAACATCAGCTCCGATGAGGAAGGGATTCCGAAACCATATAATGATCTGTCTTTCCTCACCGGAGCAAACCGAATGCTGTTTGGTGATGACGAGGCCACCATGAACACTGACCTCAAGGAAACGAAGAGAGGCAAGAAGAAAAGCAAGACTCTGGTAGTGCAACCAGGGCCGACTTCTGGACAGGCCAAAAACAAAAACAAGCGTCCTTGTGGTCGTTGCGGTGTCCCTGGTAGGTGAAAAATGCTTGTGGCGGCTTGAACCATGCTAATTTAATTTCTGCGATAGGACATTATCATTTGCAATGCCCAACTAATCTCGATCCGTCGTTTGACAAGAGTCCGCCCGAAGATTACACATGTAACTTTTGCAAAAAGTCCGGTGATCACTATGCCACCGTCTGCAAGAAAAACATGAACCCTACATCGCTCAATCAGCAGAGGCAGTTGCATGCTAGGCGTCAATACCATTCCATATCCAGAAGAGATCGAAGTCGCTCGCCCTTGAGGGAGTCGAAAGACAGACATTACACCAGAAGGGAGAGATCACCCTACAGGGTGTCCAAAGACAGACATCACTACGATAGGGAGAGGTCGCCCTATAGAGTGTCGGAAACCAGGTATCACCACGATAGGGATTGTTCTCGAGAGAGGAGCCGGTCGAGAGACAGATACAGACGGAGCCGTAGCAGGTCCAAGTACAGATCTCCCTCTCCTCCCCGCCGGACTCTACGAAGAAGGGAGCGCCACCAAAACAACAAGATGTATCGGCCAAAGCGTTCGTCTCCGGAACCGAACTTTGAGGAACCCGACTCATCTCCTCTTCCTCAGGTTGGAGGCTTGGATTATGACGATGGGCTTAAGCCTATGCCATTCCAGCCCTATCGTTCTTTGCTTTCGAGGCCCACGGATATAAAGATTCGTGGGCGAGGAAATTCTCTCTACTACGATGACAATGGAGGGGCATCTATGAAGCCTTCTGTCTACGGAGATGGGGACCTGATGTCCCGTAAGAGGCGCCGGTCAGCAACTCCGGCGCCTCATCAGGACGATCATGTTGATCGTTCAACAGTGGACGAGCAGTTCTCTACCGAACTGACAGAATTGATCGCTACCACCACCATCTCCCCTCGACCGCAAGCTCCCATGAGAAGTAGGCTGTCGGAGGTGTTCAAGAACGACCTGCGACAGCCTTCTTGGGCGTGGGCGACTGAGCCGACTGCTAACATCACCTTGACCAAGCATGAGCCAGTTCCGGATGTTGTTCGGCAGCCCTCTCCCCCTGTGGAGCTGGGTATTACGGAGAAGAGAATCGACGGTTATCGTGCCCCCCAGTATCACCCCGCCATCCTATCGCTCTTCAAGAATCGAAAGAATATCTGGATCCATAAGATTGACAAAATCAAGCGTCCCCAAGCATCGAGTTTCTTCTCGCATGAAGACTCAGAAGACAATAATATGGATGGTTTAGTTCATCCTGATGCTGCTATCGATACCAAATCGGCCCAGGATACGGTCATGACCGATGCGGAGCCCGTTGCTCCGTCCATGAATGAAGCTGATGCTGTCGATGCATCCAAAACTGAATCCGAGCCAGTTGCCATGAGTGAAGGTCACCGTCATGTTGATAAAACCTCGATGACTGATGTTGTCATGGAGGATCCCCTGAAAACGCACAGTGTCCATCACGATAAAGCTGATTCGAGCATCCGCCAACACGGCGAAGACAGTCGGGTGGACATGAAACCAGCTGACGATATTGTTATGAACGATGCTGAGCCTCTTGACGTTCCTGAGGCTAATGCCACCCAAAAAGAGGTAGACGTTTCTGCAATTGTCGATGAGATCATCGCCGATATGGGATTGCCTGAGGCGGCAAATATAACCCCTGAGCTGGTTAAGAAGGAATGTCCTCCCACTCAGCCCGTGGCGCAATCGGAGACCATCGCTGTCCAGGAGACCATTCTCGTGCAAGGGACGGTTAATGCGACTCCGGCTGAGAGCCTTGATATGGCATTTCCTGAGGCGGCCGAGACTGTCCCTATGCCAGTTGACAAGTCGCCTCCGGTCGAGTCCACGACGAGTTCAGAGATCATCGTTACCCAAGAGAAGGTTCTTGTGCAAGAGACCGCCAACGGAGCTTCACCTACGAGCGCTGACATTGTCCCTACTGGTGAGCCAAATCATGCTTCCAAAGCAGATGACAATGAACATGCCGCGCCTGAAGAGGCTACGCAACACAACGGGGACAGTATCAGTTTTGACAAGAGGAACGATGTCAGTTCTGACACGGTCATCAAGGACGTGATTTACGTCAAAACAGACCCTGAGCGTGCTCAACCCTATATTTCTCAGCCTGAGGAGCAGGCGGACAATGCAGTCCCAGATGGATTGCAGACGCAGTAGTGTCTGCGCTTGACCTTCAAAGGTCAGGCGGTTGGCGTTGACAAGCTGATAATTTGTCTTGCTCACTAGCCTGGATCAGTGTTGACCGCCTGCTTTGGACTCAAATTCAGAGGTCGATGCTTACCTTCGAGTGGCTCTGGCATGCCGTCCAAGCCAAACACCCCCACCATCAAATATTATCTTCCACAGTTTTCATCTTTAAGATTGGTCGGTGGTGAGCAGCACCCAGCAGTGCCGTTGCTGAGTTGCAGAGATGAGTTCTGTGACACTGACAGGACACTGATGCCCTGTCAGCCAGAATTGAGGTTCATAGGGCATAGTAGCGGAAGAACACAGAGTATTCTTCTAGGTGTTGTTGGATCTCGTAGGAACGGGGTCCTTTTGTAAGATTAGTTAATCAATTACTCTATGAATAAGCCTGCCGAAAGCCCTCTATATATGAATGGGACAGTCGGTGCGATAAATAGGTAGCTTTGTATGCTGCCTCAATGGTTTCTGAAATTTGAGACAAGATCGGTCGTTCCTTTATCCCCCTTGACTTCCTTCTTGTCCCTTGTTGGTGATATGGGTATATGTGACCGCCACTTTGCGCCGTTCTCTCCTCTTATCATTCATGTGATGCTTCGATTGTCTCTCTGACGCTCGGATATTGTCTGGTGCCGTAGGCAAATGTCGATGTCGGTCGTCCCTGGAGCCTTTCGGTCCCGTCCGAGATGTCCAGTCTGTAGAGGCCCTGGCAATGTAGTGATGTGCGCTGCACTTATAGTCCAAGTTGCCAGACACCTTCCGTCGCACCGCTAGACGATCGTCCAGACCCGTACTTCGTGGCGGAATTGCCGACCCATCCGTGTGTTATAAACAGTACTCGTCCTCCGTCAATCCCAAGCCCTCGCTGGTATGATCGTGTATCGGTCGGTCGTTCGGTCGATCAATCGGTCTTTTGGCGGCGCCCCTTTCCATGACCCCTTGCCCCAACACCCCCTTTCATTCCCTGTCGTCCCTTCTACCACCTTGACGCCGTCATCACTCCAACTTATCCAAATGCTCCAACCTCGTCAACACCACCTGTTTACTCGTCTCCTCAATCTCCCCCGCTAGGAAAACTTCGTCCAAGATCGCATACACCTTGTAAAAGTTGAAAACAAGATCTAGCTCGCACACGTTGCCGAAGAAGCTGTCTAGCACTTCCACGAAGAAATGGATCGCTTCGAGGTAGGCCAGCTCGTTATCATTGGTGTCGACGCAGGCGCAAAAGAATAAACCGGCGTACCGCCGGTAGACGACCTTGTGGTTACGAAACTCGACGAAGTTGGATTGGTATTTTTGGTCACGAGGGGCTACTAGGCGGTGGATCTATTTTTCGCAAAAGAGTTAGAGAGGGGATGGGAGAGAAAGGGAGGGAAGAAGGGTGAGATGGAGAGAAGGGGACCATGGGAGGGAAAGGGGGCAAGAAACAAGACATACCTCGCCTTTGAGCTTGATCTTTTCTTCGTCGCTGTAAGGGACGTACCACTTGGCTAGACGGGTTTTACCTCTTTGATATGGGTGTTAGTATTTGATCCATCTTGTTTGCGACAATGGCTTGCGCGCATCTGCTATGCGACTTTGCGACATGCGACCGGCGATGGACCTGTATGTAGACGAATGGGATGTGAAGGGCGGCGAAACTGGATGGAACCGTACGTACTGTCGGTTCTGAATGAGGATGAACGACAACATGGCTGTTGATTATAGTATTTTGCGACAAATACGGCCCTAGGAGAAGAAAAGAAAGTCGAAGTTGATAAACAGAATCGAAGACCGCGAGATCCGCCGTTGCTTCGGAAACTGCCCGGCGTTGCTATCGGTTTCTCACATGCGCTGGGGTATCGAATATCGTACAAAAGACTGACCGCGGAAAAGAAGGAAAGGAATGGCGCTTTTGAAAATGTGTGTAAATGATTAGACAGCAAGAATTATAGAAATGTCAGCGGTGATGTCGAAGTCCCGTCGTCGACCTTTCTGGGAGGAGCCGCCCAGGGGTGAGTGGGGCCCGAGCTTTAGTCCTCAGCTTCGCGAACGTCCATCGAGGTGCTCGCTCACACAGCAGCGGCAGGCGGGAATGGGACCCCTGCTTTGGAGCATGCGATCCGATAGGGGATACTTCTTGGCGAAGCTTATCGATAGCAGTTCGCTTCGCTGCCAGCCCCAGATCGCCGCGTCTTCACGTGTCGTTGTCCAACTGGATTGGTGGCATGTTTGGTGGTTGGTTTCAATGCACTTGACATTTTCGAGATCACGGCAGTCGTTTGATCGAGTCCGAGTCGATCCAAGGGAGTTGGGAATCGAGAGTCGGGAGTCTGGAGTCGGGACCACTGAGGACCATTGAGGTGTGAGTCTTGGCAATATGTATTACTTGTAGCAACCTGAAGGTCCCATCAGCCACGGTGGTGGGTGGCGCCCCAGTTCTTTGGGCCGAATGCAGTGCACATGGCAAGCTGAAGCCGAGGACTACCGTTCGGAGGGGACCCATTTTCAACTTTCAATAATTCCCCAACCTCCATTTTCTCTTGTCACTTTCGTCGTCGTCCATTGACTTGGACGCGCAAAACTCAACCGTTCTGCTGCTGCCCGGTGCATGCCGTTCGTTTCATTCCATTAGCTCCTCCTATTTCTGTATACTTTTAGTTATACCCTAGACTTACGTCTTGTACGAGTCTGCGACCACCGACGGCCCTCGCGCCGATCAAGGATCCTCCGACACTGGATGCTACCGGCGGTTGTCGATTCCCTCCCGACCTGGCGAACGCGAACGCTCGTTCCAATGGCCGAGAACAGGCGTGTGGGCAAGGACATTATGTCCGGCATATTACTAGCTGCTACCGTATGGGCTCTCAAACACCCGCGCATGTTGTGCGCCCAAGACTGATGTGCTGACATTCCATCAAAGACAATATCCGTATACTTTATCTTCCGTGACTACGTTGCTCCCCATGTCGCAAAGCTCATCGATCCCGACCGTGCAAAGAACGATCAGAACAGGCTCAAAGCTCAACAAAACCTGGCCCGGATACAAAAGTCGCGAGATTCGACCAAGGTCCCCAGTGACGAGTTCGCCGACGATGAAATTTACGATAATTCTTCCTCGGTGCGGGTTGAGGACCTAGTCCTCAATGAATACGAAAGCCAGGTAGCGCTGGAAGTAGTTGCGCCCGAAGACATCCCTGTTGGTTTCGACGATATCGGCGGTCTGGACGAGATTATCGAGGAAGTCAAGGAAGCTATCATCTACCCGCTCACGATGCCGCAACTCTACTCGCACGGCGGCACGCTACTGTCCGCACCCTCAGGCGTTCTCCTCTACGGTCCCCCCGGCTGCGGCAAGACCATGTTGGCCAAGGCCGTGGCGCACGAGAGCGGTGCCTCATTTATCAACCTGCATATCTCGACTCTCACGGAAAAGTGGTACGGCGACTCCAACAAGCTTGTTCGCGCCGTGTTCTCGCTTGCGCTCAAGCTGCAGCCGGCTATCATCTTCATTGACGAGATCGATGCCGTTTTGGGAACAAGGAGAAGCGGAGAGCATGAGGCTAGCGGCATGGTCAAGGCCGAGTAAGTGACCCTTTCTATACTCTAAAGTGCGCCATGTGTAACCTTGGGCTTCCCGGAGCTAACCTTATACTGACAACAGGTTCATGACTCTCTGGGACGGTCTCACATCTACCAACGCGCTCGGCGAGCCCGCCAGGATCATGGTTCTTGGCGCTACCAACCGCATTAACGAAATCGACGACGCTATCCTTCGCCGCATGCCCAAGAAGTTCCCCGTCCCGCTTCCGGGCAAGGAGCAGCGCCGGCGCATCCTCCAGCTTGTCCTCGCCGAGACCAAGCTCGACCCCGAATTCGATATGGAATACATTGCTCTGGTCACGGAAGGCATGTCTGGTAGCGAACTCAAGGAGGCTTGCCGTGACGCTGCCATGGTTCCCATGAGGGAGGCTATCCGTAACCAGAAGGCCGCTGGAAAGTCGATCAAGAAGCTCGATCCCAGCACGGTGCGTGGTCTGCGCACGGGAGATTTCTTTGGTCGCAGGGGAGGCGCGCCCAGTCTGGCGGAGGATAGCCGTCCCAGCTCTGTCAGGCCAGAGGCGGCGATGAGCGCGAGGGAAGTTTACGAAGTCGATACAGAGACCGAGGATGTCTTGTCTTAATGTGTGGTGGGCAGTGAGTGTCGTGTCAGTAAGGTTGGGAAAAAGAAAGCAGTGCCAACGAAGCAGGCAGCACTTGTGTATGAGGGAAGAACAGCGAGGATCAGCTTTGGAAAGGATCATGAGCGTCATATGATTATCGCGAAAGGACATGTTAAAAGGGCATTTTTGGTTATGACCAGGTGGTTTAGACGAATAGGAACAGTACACACTACATAGTACAAGACAGGAGCAGGAGGCGGAGGCGCAGCTTTGCATGGAATCGATAGAACTCTCAGCTTTTACTGGTAGCCTTACCTTATCTTGAGTGGTTTCTGGAAGTCTCATGGAACGATTCAAATCGGTCTTACCCGCCCGCGCGTGACCTACCGTTCGCATATATCTGTCCGAGTCCGACCACACCTTCCCCCAGGCACACTTTGCGATCCAAACCTGTACGAGTTCACCGAGGAAGCCCTGTCCGTAGTCGTTTTCGAGTGCTATCTCTCATTTCACAGCTTCGTTTCCTGTTTATGTTTCCATGAGGCATAGGATGCGAGGCTTTCAAGTCATTTCATGGCTGTGCAGACCCTGAAGGTTGCCCGGTCTGGCTCTTGATTTGTGTTTGACTTTGCCTGACCTTGTCGGCTGCTGTCTGAGGCTTTGAGCAACTGCCTGATCCTTCAGCTTCTGAAACAGGAAAACAAGGCTGCAATTCTTCGGCGAACTCGAAACAAAACAGCACTTTCTTTTCCCCTGAATCCATCACCGAGAAACAAACATGCAATTTGATCTCACACAAGCACCGTTTCGGTGTCTCCCGTTTCTTGTGCTGTACTGCTGTTCGAATTGCAGCTGCTTGCTTGCCGCTGCCGCCCGTGATGCTGATGAATGCTAGGGGCCAAGCACGTCATTCTTAGAGCCCCACAATTTGCACAGCAACTGAAGTCGAATGGACCATGGTCTGATGCCAAGCAAGATAGCAGAGTACCTCATGGGGCAGCGAGACGTGGCGGGCGGGCGGCGGTACCTTGCCATCGTGGAGTCCCCCAGTTCAATGCGACACTGGGCTGAAGGTGGAGCCTGTTAGCGACGCCGATGGTCGGACAATAAGGACGGCAAGGCGGTAGAAGACGGTAGTGCACGGTAGTCGGTAGGCACAACGGGATCGCAACGGGATCGCAAAGGATGGCGAATTTTTGTGATGGAGAGGATATTATCCGGTTGTTGCTCAGGATACCATGGCAAAGATTGTGATTGAGGTTGAGAAGAGAGTAAACCTGTTGTGATTTCTCTATAGCAATGTTGTCATCTGATGTGGAGCACCACGCAACTGTATAAGTGGCCGAGATGTTGAGATGATTCAACTGCTGGCACAATTCGTTTGGATACCGGATGAAAGAAAGACAGCTGAAAATACAAGAATGGCGGTTGAGGACAGCACGCAACTGCCCTCCATGTTATCTCAGCGCCCAGACCTCAATACGTGGCGTGACGGAAATATTGGTAATTAATATATGATTCTTGGGCGATCTCAGCCAATACCATTAGAATACGGAAACATTGAAAATTTCACTCGCTAAGGGCCGCAGGCCGAGTAAAGTTTTTTACACGCCCAAGAAAAGGAAGGTCTGAGCGCTGAGATAACCTCCATGAGCAAAATGGATGGACGGGGCGACGGGCTGCAATTGCTTGCTGCAAGGGACCACAATTTGTAGTGTAGCTTTCTGTCCTCGGCACCAATGTACCGCTGGACGGCAACAGCAACAGAGGGTAACAGCACCCCACCACCCCGAATGCCGTCCCCAGTTCAATCCACTCGGACATCCAGTCCCGTCCACACGCGAGTTCGCGACCAGTAATCGACAACAGCCATCCTCACCATCGCATCCTCCACACTCCCGTCCACACCGAGCACAAGATCTTGGGGAACCAGGGGCCACAATCTGGAACTTTAACTCGTCCAACCGGGGGGAGTCACTGGCACGACATCGCCTCGAATCCACCAAAGCCCGTCGAATTCGGTTTCGTCTTATAAACTGTTCCTGCCTTTGCCATTTTTCTTTCTTCCATCTCTTTTCCCCTTCTTCATGTTTATACTTTGACGATCAATAATACCCAACTATACCATATCTCCCCCCCGACTCAACTCGGATTTGTATGAACCCGTCTCCTCCCATAAAGACTTAACGTCGTCCAGCTACCAACCTCAATTGCCCCTCCAATCACCAGGCTCAGGTTATCCACGTACCACCACACCAGCATCTCCAGATCCACAACAAACCTCCGTTCTTCGCTCCCGTTTCGCCGCATATCGCCTAGACTTGCCCATCTAAAAGACCGACCGCTTTGACTCATCACACCATCGGCATCTATCCGTTTCATCCCAGCCATACCCGTCCATACTACCGGTACGACATCAGGAACAGCAACAACACACCAGCACAGCACCGAAAAGCGATACAGGGAAGCGGTAACAGCTTCTACACACCTTTTCACCACCAATCCACACATTCACAACGACAACAATGTCGACCCCCAACAGTGACAGCCCGGCCGCGCAAGCCGCAAAGAAGGTCTTCTCTCGTCTAGATCTTGACGGCCACCACCTCCCGCCATCACC
The DNA here is from genome assembly GCA_033439795.1 of Sordaria brevicollis. NCBI lineage: Eukaryota > Fungi > Ascomycota > Sordariomycetes > Sordariales > Sordariaceae > Sordaria > Sordaria brevicollis. The sequence goes on from JAUTDP010000006.1 coordinate 1,837,604, forward strand.
CGCGCCCTCGAGCCCTCACAATGGCCGGAGAAGATATGCGCTCGCCACCGAGCTCGTCTACACCGAAACCAAGGACCAGTATGGCGCCTCGAGCATTCCCATCTACCAGTCCGCCACCTTCAAGCAGTCGTCCTCCAACGGTGGCAGCGAGTACGACTACACCCGCTCCGGCAACCCGACCCGCACCCATCTCGAGCGCCACTTGGCCAAGATCATGAACGCGAACCGCTGCTTGTCCGTCAGCTCCGGCATGGGCGCTCTCGACGTCATCACTCGTCTCCTTAAGCCCGGCGATGAGGTTATCACCGGCGACGACTTGTACGGCGGCACCAACCGTCTCTTGACCTACCTCAAGAACAACCAGGGCGTGATTGTTCACCACGTCGATACCACCAATGTCGACAGTGTGCGTCAGGTTATCACCCCCAAGACCGCCATGGTCCTTCTCGAGACGCCCACGAACCCTCTAATCAAGATCTGCGACATCCCCACCATCGCACGCATTACACACGAGGCCAACGAGAAGGCCGTTGTCGTTGTTGACAACACCATGCTTTCGCCCATGCTGTTCAACCCTCTCGACGTGGGCGCCGACATTGTCTACGAGTCCGGTACCAAGTATCTCTCGGGCCACCACGACATCATGGCCGGTGTTATCGCCGTCAACGACAGTGAACTGGGCGACAAAATGTTCTTCACCATCAACGCCACCGGCTGCGGTCTCTCGCCCAATGATTCATTCCTGCTCATGCGCGGCGTCAAGACCCTGGCCATCCGCATGGAGAAGCAGCAGGCCAACGCGCAGCGCATCGCCGAGTTCCTCGAGTCGCACGGCTTCAAGGTGCGCTACCCCGGCCTCAAGTCGCACCCGCAGTACGACCTGCACTGGTCCATGGCCCGCGGCGCTGGCGCCGTGCTGTCGTTCGAGACGGGCGATGTAGCGCTCAGCGAGCGCATCGTCGAGGCTGCCAGGCTCTGGGGCATCTCGGTCAGCTTCGGCTGCGTGAACTCGCTGATCAGCATGCCTTGCCGCATGAGCCATGCTTCCATTGATGCCAAGACGCGCGCCGAAAGACAAATGCCCGAGGACATCATTCGGTTGTGCGTGGGCATTGAGGATGCTGATGATTTGATTGATGATTTGTCGCGTGCTGTAAGTTAATTTTCTATCAGAATCATTTGAAATGCAAGGAATAGAGACTAACCTGATTCGCACAATAGCTCGTCCAAGCCGGTGCCGTTACTCTCACGATAGATGGCTTCCACGCTAACACCGCGGAAGGCGCTGCTGCTCCTGCTGGGTCAGAGGCGGCTGAGAACACGACTGCTGGTTCTTCTGCTTAAAACAAAGAAGAAAAGGCAAGGTTGTGACATTCTATACCACTTTTTGTTGTTGCCTTTCAATGTGTCATGGTTCTTTCTTAGACAGCAGATATGTATTTGTATGGGAGACGTCGGGATGTCATGTGTGTTGCATTTTTATACCAGATGAAAGGGGTTATGGGACGATTGGATTGGATCGACAGGTGCCACAGGATCGGAGTCGGACCAAGATAACATGATGGGATGACAGATAGATATGGTAGGACCAGGATCGCCTACCATCTGAAGACGAGATGAAACAAACAGGATGTTAAGATCAAGGCAACCGCTTTCCGAAGCAATTTTGTCGGTGGTGATCGTTTATGAGTGTCCCGATGTGCAGCTACCACAAAACCAAGGCCCTCATTGCGTGCATAAACCTGAAAGTCTGCAAGCAGACACTCGCTCATTTAAAATGATAAACTCCTGGTATCACTTCACAGATACATCCAATCTGAAGAACCATTCTAGTTGGCACAAGCGCGATGAACGTAAGACAAAAACAAGAAAGAACTGAAAATACCAACGCCAGTTTCGATGCAACACCACACTTAACAGACTTTTCCAACTTTTATGTTTTTTTTTTTTTAAGAAAAAAGATGATTCAAGAGTTGATCCACACCGATTTGGAAGGTAGTAACATGATCACAATAGGAAGGATAAATTCAGTGGGGAAAAAAAAAAAAAAAAACCTCCCGTAAACTGAAAGGCTTTTCCTTTCACAAGACTCTTGACAATAAAAGGAGAAGAAACGTGAACGAAAGGGCTGGTAACAACGAAAACCAAAAGGTCTAAACCCGGCACTGAACAAGAACTAAATGGTCCTTTTTGGACACCGAGACGGAAACCGACGGGCCGGGACGGGAAACGAACAGAAACCAGAAGGTTGGGACACGGGTTGAGACGGGGGAGGGGATGGAATGTCGTGAGTGGCTCTCGACGCCAAGATGTGGACGTGTGTGTAGGGTTAGGTGTAGTTGTAGGGAGAAGTTTCGATGCTCAATGATTCTCAACGGATTTTCGATGGGCAAAAGGGGCTTGGTGGCACAAATGGACCGGGCTTGGTGGTTGAATGGGACGGCGGCAGTGATATATAGAGACTGACTGGATAAAGGGTGAAAGATTATAATGTAGATAATGGATCTGTTCAGACCTAGAAAAGATGATGCGAAGACCAAGTAAATAGATGTCGTTAATGATCAAGGGTCGAGATCGGGCCAGAGATATGGTGAAAGAACAATGAATTCATGGTGAGCGGTGATGAATTGATGTATTATAGGTGCGATGGAGGTGAATGAACGTAATAGAACGTAGACTGTATTCGCGCCAAGGGGTACATGATAGTAGGAGAGGGACTCATTGCAACAACGCTGTCCCGAGACCCAAGACCCATGATTAGGAAGAAGAAAGAAAGAAAACGAAGAAAATATAAAACATTATTAACCACCCGGGGGTATCGAATCAGATCAGACAAGAAATATCAGTGCTCATTAACCGCCCAGTCCAGCGCTCATACATTTCCCAGCCCAAAAAGCCGAAATTTCCATTTCTCGGCCCGGTTCAGCCCCACGGCATCTCAGCTTTGCCTCCCGTGTTTACTCCCGAGAAGGAGAAAACAAATAAACCTTTCTGGAGGTGCCACACATAAGTAACTCGCACCGTTGTGATACGAGTGTTGCCACCGCCATGCTTTTCCACCATGCTTGCCATACCACCATATGCCAGCCTGCCACTCCTTGCCTGCGACTCTCGTCTACTCTATCTTGTCCTGTTGTGTCGTGGCACAGAGGCATGGCAGGTCGGGGTTATGGCGGCAAGAGAAACGAAAAAGGAGGAAAAGAAAAGAAAAGTGGGAGAAGTCCACCAGATGGAGAAAAGAAATTCCCGCCCACGTACGCCTTGTCTTCTGCTCCGTTCCACAACGCAACGTGATTAAACGCCCCTTGACCGCCTTGACAGCCTGCCTTCTCCGTCGTCCAATGCTCGCTTTCTCCGTAACATCATCCACTCATTTTCGCCTGATTCCTCCCCGCATCTGCTGCAGCAGTGAATGCCCGAGAAGGCACCTTTGCTTGGTAGTACTCGACGCGCATGCGTGTGTGTGCTGCTGCTGCTTCTGCCGTTTCCTCATGTGTTTGCGTCCGAAGACGGATCCAGGCAGGTCATTGAGCAGTAGAAAGCCAGCAGGTAGCCCTTTTCGATCTTGACAAGGAGGTGAAAGGTCGTGATCCATCCATCTCTTATCGTTTACCCCTTCCCATACCCCTTCCCAGTTGCCTTCTTGTTAGCCGCCCGTAGCACTCGAGCTGCTTGTCCAGCCCTATCTCTCTGTTAGCGTATTGTCGACTTTCCGATGTCTCCTCTCTTTCCCATGCTCTCTGCCTCCTTTTTCCTGTCTAGTTCTCCGAAGAGCGAGACTGCACGGCAGGCGTGGTACTTTGTATGTTGTGATTCTAACCCCCTTGAATCGAAAACAACGCTAGGAAATCAGTAACGGAACCAAACAGAACTACTGTAACAAAGTTGTAAAAGAAGTCAGTAAACCAGTGTACTGGGAGAAAGTTATCAGGCCGATAGCGTGAGTGAGAAGCAAGTGTCAATCGCAGCGAGTTAACTTGCCTGAAAAGAATCTCCCAATCAACCTTCCACCCGTCATCCCGAATCTAGCCCTTATGTGCTACCACTACCTCCACCACCGCTGTTGCCCTTGGCCTGTCCAATAAGCGTCTCGTTGATAGGCAGATTGCTCCGATTCCGCTCCTCCTGCCAGCGAACCAGCATGGGGTTGACATTGGTGCTTGTGCTAGGGGTGGTGCTGTGCTGTCCGTTGTCATGACTGACGGGTGACAATTTAGTCCGGTTCTGCTGTTGTTGAGGGGAGGAGGAGCTAAGTAGAAAACGCTGGTGAGGCCCTGAACAACACACACTCATCCTTGCCGCTCTGCCTTTCCAACTCTCTCCATACTACAAAACATATTCACACAGACATCCTCAACTATTCCTCCCGTTTCACCTTGCAAAAGCAAAGGATATGGTGTCACCAACCCTTGACGGTCAGCATGAGTAGCTGGTTGAGACTTGTCTCTCACGCTGTGAGGCATGTTGCTTTCGGTAGATTGCTGGACTTTTATAGAAAGGTGGGTAGGTGATTGAGTGGTTCGAGTGGCGGTGGTCGAGATCAAGTGGCTGATCGGTGTGATGGTTGCTATGGAAAGTCCCCGTACAGCAGATGGTGGTGGATGGCTTTGCGATTTTGCGCGTTGGCTATCCGTTGTGATATACGCTGGTTGGTGCACTTAATAACGAGTTCATGAGCGGTGGGTTTGTGGTCGAGTTCTTGAAAGAAGGGGAAAAGGTGATAAAGCTTTTCCTGTTGAGATCCGGCTTATGAACTTTCCAGATGCTGGTGGGCCCTGCTCATTATATAGCAGTGCCAAAACTGCTCGCTTTCTGCCGAGACTGTTAGCAAGTAAAGACCGTGACGACTCTCCTCCTTACCTTTGCGGTGATGGTCCCCTGGCCACCGGCTGTCAGTTCAGCATCAACCGACAGACTTGGGGCTGCTGGATAATGTGCAATGCATACATAACGCCCGATTCGGATCCAAGCTTTACCGGCAATCTAGTGTGCATGCACACTTCGCACCTATGGTCACGCGGTCAGTCATCATAGACAGCAAGATGAAGATGATGTGGGAGATTGCGATCAAGGCCCAGACCTATCGAAGAAAGCCCTCACCACACTCGACCACGGTATATCTCGACTCGACACACATCGATGTCAAGGGGGCCGTAATATGAACCCCAGACCTGGTTGGACATGCAGCTTGACTGCTGGCCAATTTGTGCTGAGACCTTGGCGATAAGGAGCAATCTCCCTGGTATAGAACTACTTCTTCGAGTCTGCTTTGCCAGGTTATTCGCAGTTAATCTCGAGAGGTCACTGTTCTCAATCTACCACGTTTTAGTGTGGGTACGCGACAGTAAGTCGTTAGCCGTTATGGATAACTTTGAGGTGAGAAGACGGAAACTGAAGCGTCGAGGACGGCGACTAACCTGTGGGCAGGAAAGCGTGAAGTATGAGAGGCACATTCATCACTCCATCTTTTTCTCTCCTCATCCCACGTTTGTCCCTGCAGGCTCACTGTAAGATACCACATGTGTGACCCAGGAAGCTGGAAATGTGTGGGTTGATCCTACATCGCCGTTTTGATGCAGATTGCAGCTCTGTGCTCTGCAGGTGATGGCAAAGATACAAGGGCCTCTGTCCACAAGAATCTCGAAGAGAAATGATCATTTGCAACATTGTATCCTTGTGAGTTGACGCTTCCCTAGGAGAACGGTCTGCTTTTACCTGGCAGGATTCGCGCCATGCCGGGACGCTTCGTGTCTCGAGCATCTCCGGCCTTCATGCTCCGGGGACCCTCACAAAGCCGGTATGCTTTACTGTCCCTCTGTCCATGTTCTCCTCCACTTGCATCGAATATGTGACACAGCTTTCTTCCACCACGGTACATGGTGCTGTTTTCAACTGCCAACGCCATGCAAGACAGAAATGCAAATGCAGGGTGATGGCGTTGGGGATAACGGTATGAGAATCCCTGAGCAAGACCACCGACGTCAATTCGTGATTTGGGTCGATGCTCGGCGTCGGAAGTAGATGGCGCATCTCAGCGCCATGCAATGCCCTCCTAAGGTGCCGTCATTGGAGTCCAAATCCAGCATGGTTACTCTAATTCCAGGAGGATTGCGTGATAGACTTGATTATACCAGCAATAGGAAGTGAGGTCGGTCAAGTACTGCCGCACAAACAGGACGTGTACGATCTTGACCGGTCTGCAGGCGCTGTTCGAGCCTTCGGGTCCTCTGTTTGGTCGTAGATGTGAGATGGGCTGGTTGGGCTCAATCTGACCAAATATTTGAACACCTCCAATGTTTTCTTTGAGCCATCAAACTCGAGACATTAGAATTGCATCCTGTGAGCATGAAGCCTTGTTAGTCAGTGAGCAAAGGCCTGTCTGAAACGACATGGTTTTGACCTCACTGGCAAAGATCCATAACTGATGTAGTAGTCTTAAGCATCGCCATCAGCAGCGTCGTCATAATGGGGTGAGAGCTGCTGTATGTTTGCTTTCCTACCAAATGTGGCGTTTGCCGAGACCATGGTACAGTAACCGAGGGCGCAAAGGCATACACTCCAATGCTGGTTTGGTTGTTAGCGTAGTACCTCTACACTACCTATACAAGACGTCCAGGCTTATATAAAACCTTAGTAGGATAAGATAATATACCTAATCGCTTTTTATGATGGTGTTTGATAAATTTGAAAAGTCATTTAGAATTTTATAAGAGACGTTCTCAAAAGTAAAATGTACCTCAATGTTTGAACGAAATGGGTTGGTTGAACATCCAAATGCCTATTAGAGACGACTTGAGGTCCCGAGCTAACAAACAAACCAGTATTGGAGTGTATTCCCATGTAGAAATACTGCTTTTTTGCCAGGTTAGCCTTCAATCTACGATGTAGCTGCGTTAAGCGGTGATCATCCGGTGCTAGGCAGCACACATCCAGACCCTAGACTGGGACTATTGATATTGGGTCAACCCAACAACACGATCGGCTTTCGAATGAAAAGGGTGCAGAAGCGTTTGACACTATTCTCTAGAATCTGCCCAAGAATTCTACTCTGGCATTGCTCGGGAGTGATAGAGCGCAAAACGTACCAGAGAGTGTTGTCAACGCGCATCGTATCCATCTATACAAAAACCCGCAGTTTGATCAGGCTGACGGCGACGATGGTGAGGTACCTTCCTCGTATGGCCTATACGGTCGGCAAGGTACATGATGCCGGGGTTCTGGCCAGTAACAGGTCGGAAATTCGTTTGCGAGCTGCGCGCTACGAGCAAAGTACCGTGTCGAGGATGTGTCAATGCTTTGAGAGTTGTGTAACCCCTTGGAAGATGGCTTTCCCCAGGCTGTCATAAACTATCCATCGGGATCTTGAAAGCTGCGAGACCTAGTACAGACAGAAGACATGGTTAGCACTGGCATTACGTTCTGAGTGATTCACCTTCGGGCATCACTGCGCGTGGGTGATGGGGTTGTTGTGAATGAAACTCATGAGTACTCAAAGACGGAAACAATCTTCTCCATGGACTTCTGTCTTTTCTGACACTGTCCAGTCAAGACCTGCTCACCGAGATTAACGTGGGTAGGAACTGTGATGCTCCTACGCACGTAGAGCTGCGGAGTGGTAAGAATAGCATGTGTATGAGAATCCATCCGAAGCAAACATGCTATCTCATGGCCACTCGTGCGGCCCTCATCAAGGACAGGGTAAGAAGCTAAACAGCTGAGTTTGAAGCCCATGTGAAAATTTCCCGAGTGCTCTTTTCAAGGTTGAAACGCAGATTGTTGTTAGTCTACTGTTCCGCAAACGTCAACATTGTCAGTTTTCCTGCGCCCGTGAAACCGTCGCACAAGCCGGCGGGTCTTCGATAAATGTGCACTACTGGCAGACCCGTTTGCTTCTTTGGCCTACAAGGTCATAGACAAGTAGATAGCGAGATACGATCAAGGCCAGCAGCCTGGAAGACCATGGAAATTCCTTTGAAGCCAAGGAGCCAGCCACCACATAACTGTACCATATGTGCTGAAGTCAGTGATGCTAGCCATGGGTTTTCAAGCTCCGCAGCCAGTGAACGTGTCGGGTGGTGTCTTGCAGGAATTACCCTTGATTACTGACAATCAAGGTCCCCAACCCTGGTCGCATTTGAATACATCTATCCGGTCGGTATGTAGTGGAAAGGATGGCGTACCATGTGATGATGCGTCGAGTCTGTTGTGCTCCTTTCGCACGCTTCTCCACATCATGGGAGGGAGCCGATTCATCGAGACACTCTTTATTTCTTCGAATCAGGCTAGTGTAAAGCCATCTATGCAAGTGGGAATGACGAAAGGATGGTTGTTGGGTTTTCTTGTCAAAGCTTCGAACATTCTTTTCCAGGTTGTGGAAACAATGATTGGCCGACATGGTTGATGAACGGGGTGATCATGGCTCATTGTGACCATACGCCCCTGTCTATCAGTCTGTCATGGTCGTACGCAATGGTTGACTACCTCTCCTGAGAATGATGTAGTGGACATTCTCCATGAGCGTTTGAACGTGTCTTGCGGCTCTGCATATCTGACGAGCAAAGAGACAGCCCGGGGTTGGCCAAGGTAAAACTGCACCGAAAAAGGTCACTTTGTGAAATGAAAAGAAGGCAAACAAGTTCGTGTAAACAACCTTTGGGTCAGGGGAAGTACCTTGATCGTCGGGTAAGTTCTGAAAGAGACCTGATCCCAATAACCATCTTCATGAAGATACTGTCGTCGTCCGGTTGACGGAGTCGTGTAGTGTACTAGTCTCTTGGTGATGTTACGTCTGATCCTGCTGCCGAAACAAGGCTCGGGGTAACTGGATAAGGCAAACCAGACCTGATTACAGAATGTTTCCGATACAGCGGCCGTAGGAGGTACTACAAGGAGCCCTATGCCTTGACGTCATCCCGGGATTCGTGGAAACCGAATGGGGTGGTGCGGCGGGTACTGATGTTGACATGCGGTGTCAGGAACGCGGAAGTCGGAATGGCCATTGTTGCCCAGGCTGAGGAAGTGTGATAAGATACGTACCCCCCTAGTGGCAGACCGTTGACCATCGTAGTGGATGTCTCGATTTGCACACCGAGCGAGATATTTATTCCCGTGTTACCGGGGAAAGGCCGGAATGTCCACGATGCCGCGTTGCTTCAAGTAGGCCTGCCAGTGTACACCTGACACCTCCTTGCGACGACCGGTGAAGGACGAAGGATGCGAGAGCGGGAGAAGGGGGTAGAGAACAAATGACAAGAAGGAAGACATGGATTTCCGGCCGAAAGGAGATCGAAGTGGACATCAGAAGTGAGAAGGTGTTTGGCATACTTACCAGGCATAGAGATAGCAGCAGAAGTCAAAGATTTGACATGGATGAAAATTTGGGAGAGAACCGACCAAATGAGTGGGAAGATGGATTCCACTGGGCCGGAGTTTTTTCCATGGTGTCAGAAAATCTTCATCAGTTGGCAGAGGAAGCAGCGTCGTGGGGGGCATGAAGGAAGGGACATACCAGCCTGATTTACTGAGCCTGCACTCTATTAGGAAGTTGCGCTCCAGATACATGCTTCTTGCCCAAATTCAGGTCGGCACCTACCTAGCTGCCACTTTCGCTGTTCATGGCTGTTCCTCCCATGCCAATGAACGTAGAGGCATGATGTTTCTGCAGTGCAGTGCTTCTCGTTGACAAAATTGGAAATTCACCAGACGGAGTGCTTGCTGCTCAGTGTTCCAGTCGGAATGAAGGCGCTCGTAACATGGAGTGTATCCAAATATCATTTAGCAATGCTCAGCGATGCGGTTCCAAAGCAATGCTTAACTAGAAACTATCAAATCCCCATGTCAATCTGACCCCAGATACCCGATTAGCCTTGGCTCCTAAAACTCCAATGCAGGAAATGTGACAAGTGAAAAAACCAGCTGGTGTACTCCCTCAAACGTAAGCGGGTACCCGAAGCGCCAAAGCAAAAACCCTTTAGTAGACATCGAAGCGGTCTGGCAGCACAATTGGTGCAACCAGGGTCCAGGTATACAGGCCGTAGCATACCCACGAGCTTACAATCTTGACCCAGCTCGCCCACAGCGTGCGACCAACCGTGGCAAAATCGCCCTGCTTCTTGTCATCCCAGTCCATGGTCAAGAGAGTAGCAACCCAGGCAGTGGCCAGGAAGAAGATGATGTGGAACATGGCATAGCTGTACTGGGTGCCTGATCTCTCATCATCATTGGCCGTGCGATCTCCTGCATCGCTCTCATCGTCGTCAGATAAGAGAGCATCCGCGGGAAGGCTTCCTTCCTCGACGGCCCTACGGAGCGCCTCGGCCCGCATCTCCCGCCGGCCTGGTTGAGTCGTCACAAGGTCATGCTCATCGTCATCGGGCAGCTGGATCTGTCCCTTTCCACTTCCACCAAGACCAAGGCTCTGGGTTGCTGCCCGCGTGGTGGTATAGGCCACCGTGAGCATGGTTGCGATGGCGCCGAGAATGATGGTCGTGGTCCGCGTGCCCTGGCCAAGCACCAGAGGGTTGCACCGCCGGTCCTCCGTCTCATCAGGCTCCATAGAGACCGCAGACATGGTCAAGTAGGTGCAATAAATGGCTACCATGGCGGCTTGCGCAAGCCCCGCCTTCGGGTTGCACTCCTGCACTCTCGGATGCACAGATATGGCCGAAACGGCGATCCAGAGTAGCAAGTTGATAGTGATTGCTGCTTGGTTCATGGAGCAGCCACTCGCAGCAAAGAAGATGTACTGGATGATGGTCATGGCAAGGGACGCGAGGTACATGCCAAGCGTCGAGCCAATCAAGATGATCCTCCAGGTGCGCGAGTCGGTGTCCTCGATCTGCTCCAGACAGTACTCGGCCCAGTTATGCGCTAGGTCGACGAGCAGAATAAGGCCGAGAATGAGGAAGAGCATCGCACAAATGAGCGAGATATAGTTGCCCCAGAACACAAAGAACTCGTCCGGAATGAAGAATGTTAAGACGATCAAGGCAAGCCAAGCGATGATCTTGGGTCCCCAAAAGCCGTTCTGGATTTTCGCGCGAGGATGTTTGGATGAGTTAACTCCGAGGAGAAGGCCGGCCAGCATCAGGTGGAACAAGCCGAGAGCAAAGTTGATGCGGTGGACAGCAAGCCAGCCATAGCAATCCCCGTTTCCGCAGCTGATCTTGACGTAGTTGAAGGTAAGGTGTTGTAGTTTTTCGATGGCCCATTTCGTGAGCATTATCCACGAAAGTATCGAGTTGATGAGGAGGATGAGGGCATATGCGATACGGGTAAGGACACTAACAACCGTTGTTAGCAGAGCAAACTATGGCCGCCATAGAGGTTATCACCACCAACCTGTTTCCAGTCTTCCCGCATGCGCTGCAAAGAGCGGAGCATGCCGCAGCACCGCAGCAACTACCAACGAATCCGATGATCTGTGTGACGGGAGAAAATGATCAGTATGATGGGCCACAACGCTGATAAATTCGCGATCTTGTGGTGGAGAGGCGACTTACAGTGCTTAAACTCGGCACCGCGAGCAGCGGCAGCGAGAGAAGCGCGCCCATCGCGACGACTGTTTAGTTTCGCTTTCAAATGGCCTAGGTCGTTGTTTTCGAGTAGAAGCGTGCAAATATTGTCGCTGTCGAACTCGGCGCAGATAGTACCGGCTCGATCGTCGTGGAGAGGAAATTTCGTGATAGGTTGATGATAGGTAAAGACGTCTGGAATCTTGAACTTGCGACAAGACGTCAGGGCACTCGGTTGGTTCAGCAGGCGGGTGTAGCAGATGACACACGCGGCTAGCAGAAGCCGCCTGTCGGAGCCAATCACCTTTTGAGATTTCATTCAAGCCACACTGCGCCACCGTATCTTGAAGGGGCGTCAAGAATATCAAATACAACTTCCTGAACCGACCAAGGCAGGCTCAGTCTCACTCTCCAGCATCTTCTCAGAGGCTCCGAGTCGCTTGGCTATTCCGACCGACAAACCACAACTTCTAGTTTCGGTATTGTAAAAGCACCAAGTTACAAGATCCAAAACCTACTTCCAGATACGATCTCACTATCGGATTGTAACAACCTAACCCTCGTGCGCTAGAAGTAGTGCTCTACCGCCAAATATTTCCGAACTCAACTGATCGGACGGAATGCGGAATGCGACTCTGCGCTTTCGGATCCGGATCCACGGTCATGGATCCCGGGCAAGCCGGCCTCCCGTTGCTCCCGTAAGGCCGGGGCAAGTGGGGACCCGCCGGCATCGTGACTTCAGGACCCCGTTTCTGAAATCTGGGGAACATCCCGCCGTCCAGGTCCATCCATGCCAATACCCATTACCCAACCCGTTACCCAATTCTAGACCTTACGGTGAGTGGGCACTGCTCGCCAACAGTCATGATGCTACGTGGGTTACCTAATGACGGGCTTGTGCCACGATTCTGTTACTCAACTTTCATCTCACACCGTTGATTCAGGCACCGATACATGTGCCGTTCTCTTCACCTTCAGCTCAGCTCTCACCCCTACAGAGACTGAAAAGAGGTTCAGGAGGAGGGCCACGATGGGAAGGGATGGGACGAGTGATCATGTTTCACATTGGATGGGCTCTTCAGCAGCTGTTCAGGTCCTGTATCGGCACCGGCTGCCAGCTGTCTAGCGGTGCTTGGCCAATCACAAGATGGCATTCGGGACAATGACTCCCGGAAACTGTCAATCAGCGGACCTGCGTCACAGGGGCAACCGCTAACAACGACCCCCCATCCTCCGATCCTTGGAACTACTAATTACAGGTTAGGCAAGTGTTGTCCTACAAGGAGTATAAACACGGGCTGATAGTATCAGATAAGGCGCCGCCTGTTGGATGACCCGAGTGACGACAACACAGAAATCTCCCTTCTCCCACCTTTTCAGTTTCTTATCCTACTCTGAATTACCATCCCAGACTTGCTGCCGGTTCTCCCATCGTCGTGCTCGTTTCAGTCCGCCCCAGTTCCGGTTTCCGACTTCGTTTGCGACCAGGGCGTCCTTTATCGCAAAGGCGCCGCGGGGATGCTTCTGACCGTTTGATGGTGATAGTTGACCGTTCCGGACTCAGGAGTACGTACATCAGAGAGTTGTTGCAACCATGACAACCACAACAAAAACAATGCTCGACGAGCAGCTCTACCGGGCGCGCTTGGTGTCGAGCATAGCAGCGACGGCTATATCATTAGCGTGCGGAACAAATGTAGGACATCCTCCTTGACCTGTCGTGCAACACAGAAGCTACCTTTGATGCCACATGGGACTAATGCTAACTCCCTGCGCGCCTGCGTATTCTTTATAGTATGTCTACTCAGCATGGGCTCCTCAATTCGCCGATAAGCTACACCTCACGACGACGCAGAGCAACCTGATCGGTCTGGCCGGAAACTTGGGCATGTACTCTATGGGCGTACCAGTCGGAATCTATGTCGACCGCCGAGGAACCCGCCCACCAGTTATTATGGGCGCCTTATTGCTGGGCTTGGGATACTTTCCCTTCAAAGCGGCCTACGAAACCGGCACCGGCTCTGTTCCGCTGCTTTGCATATTCAGCTTCTTGACAGGATTTGGAGGATGTATGGCTTTTGCTGCCTCGGTCAAGACGTCGGCCTTGAACTGGCCTCACCATCGTGGAACAGCCACGGCCTTTCCGTTGGCCGCCTTTGGGCTTAGCGCATTCTTCTTCTCCGTCTCTGGAAGCATATTCTTCCCTGGAAATACTGGCGCCTTCTTGATGTTCCTTTCCATGGGCACTTTCGCCCTAATCTTCACCGGGTTTTTCTTCCTCAAGGTCTACCCGCATTCTTCGTATCGCCCGGTCCAATCCAGTTCCGGGCTTTCGAGCTCCCAACAACTGCGCCGGACGCTGTCTGGAGAGTCAAAAACGCGCGCTGGTCGAAATAGTTATGTTGACGAAGAACCTGGTATGTCGCCCACAGTTTACACCACTCCCAGTGGCACTACAGCACCGGCCCTCAGCGGCAGTGGCACCGACGAGCTCGTGGAGCCGTCATCTTCTCGAGACGTCAGCCCTCCTCGCCGATCCAATGACATCGAGGCGGCTGCGTCAGCGGAAACACAGGAAGAAGACGTCGCCGACGAGACATCTTCCCTTGTATCCCGATCGTCGTCGCTACCGGGCGATGTTTATGTTGAGAGCAGTGTTGATATGGATCGTTCGCATCGCGTAGATATCCGTGGCTGGGCGTTGCTGAAGAGTCTCGATTTTTGGCAACTGTTCTGCATTATGGCCATCTTGGCTGGTATTGGCTTGATGACCATCAAGTACGTGTTAAACCGTTGCCGTAATCTTCCATGGAGACCTTGGGGAGAATCCGCTAACATCCAACAGCAACATCGGCCATGATGTCAATGCTCTGTGGAGATACTACGACAAGACAGTCGACGACGCATTCCTCGTGCATCGGCAACAGTTGCATGTTTCCATTCTATCGGTTGGTAGCTTTGTTGGCCGGCTGCTCAGTGGTAAGCAAAGCTTCTTCTGTCTCAGGATCAAGAATTCGCACTAACTCTGACTTGAAGGCGTTGGATCCGATTTCCTCGTCAAGGTGTTGAAAGCCAGCCGCGTGTGGTGTCTCGCGGTAGCAAGCTTGATCTTCTTCATTGCTCAACTGTGTGCGATCAACGTCTACAACCCGCACCTGCTATTCCTCGTCTCCGGTCTTTCAGGTCTCGGCTACGGTTTCCTCTTCGGCGTCTTCCCATCGATCGTGGCCGAATCGTTCGGTATCCATGGACTCAGCCAAAACTGGGGCTTCATGACCCTGAGCCCTGTCATATCCGGCAACGTCTTCAACCTGTTCTACGGCAAAGTTTTCGACAAGCACAGCATCGTCAATGACGAGGGAGAACATACCTGTCCTGATGGTGTCGAGTGCTACAAGGAAGCGTACTACATGACGCTGGGTGCCTGCGCTATCGGGCTTTGCGTCACGCTGTGGACTATCAGGAGACAACATGTTGAAAGAGAGAAAGAGGCGAACAAGACGGCTGAGGACTAGAGGTCTTGGCTGCTGAATCACTGGCTTTCTTTTCGTCGAGGAAAAAGTCCACATCGTTCGAATAATCGAGAGGGCTAACGGCATACGGTATACAATATCAATCATAATGATAAACGGCGGAAGATGTTTTGATGGCAACTTGGTTAGATACTTACAGCGGGCGTGTATTTACCATGATATCTGGCGTTACAAGGACACCTGGGCAGAAGAAACGGCATGGGAGGTTGCGGTGGCATGTCTGAAGATTTGGGGGCGTTATTCTAGATTACAAATATTTGAACTCGAATGAAAGCCGTTCAGCACACGAAGTTGAGTCACATCGAAGATGACATCCTTTCCATGTACCTTCACCACGAGATTTCAGCCCGAGTGAGATTAGGGAGTCTCCCTGGTGTGACAGACCCAACCCTAACCCTGATATAAGAAGACAAGTCGCGAATTGGTTTTGCGACGGCCCCTCCACCTCTTTCCTAGCAATCAAGTTGTTTACTTTTGAGCGCAGCAACGTTCAATCGCATTGTCATCTGCATATCACAACCCCCGCTGACGCCTGCCACAAAGCAAACACGTGCGTCGTTGACCCCGCCGAAGTTGCAATTGCCGCCAATTATTCGCCCAGTTTCTAGCAGCAGCTAGCCAGCTACCGACCTGCGCGCGTCGCTAGTCGCATTCCATTCACTACACTGCCAACTGCGCGCCAATCATCGCCAGCGCGATCGACGACCGGGTCTCCGCCAGACGTACGCCGGCCGAAACCCCTACATACGGATACTCCTTCCTTTCTGCACATTTCGCAATTCGACATTTGACACAGTCCAATGTCAAGGGCGCAACGCGGCACTCATTTGCTGGGACTGGTGGATTCGGATTCGGAGGACGGACTCAGCGGACCAACTAGTACTCGCTTCGGCAGCAGCAAAGCCGCGACAAAAACAAAACAAATCTCAACGATAACAAAGCCGACGAAATCGATCCTCAAGCAGCAGCCTGTGCCGCCGTCTTCAGCAACCAAGCCGACAGCTGCGTCAACGGCTAAGCAAGCGACCACCAAACCGACGACGACGACGACAACACGGACAAAACAACAACAATCAAAAGCCTCCGGCGCAGGCGCAGGCACAATGGCTCCCGCCAAACGAAAAACCGCCGTCGCTTCCACCCCTTCCGTCGCGAACAAACGGACTGCTGCTGCTGCCACTGTGGCCGCGTCCGCAAGCAAAGTCACCAAAGCCTCGGCGCAAAAGCCCAAACGCCTAACAGCTGTACAAAAAGCCGCCTTAGCCCGCGCCGCATTGCAAGAATCTTCGGGCAATGTCGTTGCCGCAACTCCATCTACCGTAGGCAAAGCGACTCGCGCGAGTGGAAGGACGAAGCGCGGCGCCGCCGCCGCTGTTGCTGCTATGGCTCCTGTGGAGGAGGAGACGGAAACGACTACCGGGCCGAACGAGACGATGATGGAGGAGGATACGACTATGCATGATGTTACGGCTGTTACCGTGGAAGTAGAGGAGGCGCCAAAGGAGACGACGACGACACGAGCAACCAGGGGAAGGCCGAGGAGAGCTGATGCTGCTGGTGCTGTGGCGGAGACACCGATGTCGACGGCGACAACAACAAGAGGTGGAAGAGGAAGGAAGAAAAAGGTTGAGGAGCCAGTAGTGGAAGAGGAGGAGACGACACAGCAGGATGAGGTGACGGAGGAGATAACACATGAGGAGACACAACTCGAAGAGGAGGAGGAGGAATCGTTGCCGATTCCCGGGGCGTGGCGGAGTGGGCCATCGGTTCCAGCGAGTACATCTAGGAAATCGTCTTCGTTGGGGCTGGGGTTTAAAACACATACAGCCAATAGTGACGAGGTGGAACTACGACGGAAATTGGGCGAGATGACGCAGAAGTATGAGGCGTTGGAGTTGAAGTATAGGGATTTGAGAGAGGTTGCGGTGAAGGAGGCGGAGAGGAACTTTGACCGGCTGAGGAAACAATCAGAGGAGAGGACGGCTGGTATGTCTATACCCCTTTCAAATCTCTGGCTATTGGGCGACAATGCTAACAATCCTGTCCACAGCCTCCGACCAACTAATTGCCGCCCTCAAATCTGAGCTTTCCTCCCACAAGGAAGCTGCCCGAGAGAACGCCCGTGTCCAGAAGCAGCTCGAAGCATCCGAATCACAACTATTTACCCTCAACGCCAAGGTCGCCGAGCTCACCAGCTCCCTAACAAAGTCCAAGACCGAAATCAACGCTCTCAACATCAAGCTCACAGCCTCTCGTCAAGCCGAAGCTGCGGCCGTCGCCAAGATTGGCCAACCTCAAATGCCCGGCAGCGCCATCAAGAACAAGCAGAATGGCAATCGCGTGAACACGGAAGCCATTGCCCAAGCGACGCAGCAGGCCCAGTTGAAGGAGGACCTGTACTCTGACCTGACGGGTTTGATCGTCAGAGGAGTGAAGAGGGATCAGCAATCCGGCGAGGATGTGTACGATTGTATACAGACGGGGAAGAACGGAAGTAAGTGGTCACCGTCCCCCATTTCCCACTTTACATGTCTAGAGAAAATGCTAAACGAATTGTGACCAGCACTCCACTTCAAACTCGCCCACATCAGCGCCAACACCGCCCACGTCGACGCCGACGAGACCACCCAGATCTTCGACGAAGACCAGTTTCACTACATGCCGCAGCTTGACACGAACCGGGACCGTGCGCTTATCGATCTGTTGCCGGATTACTTGGTCGAGGAGATCACTTTCCCAAGGCAACATGCTGCCAAGTTCTACTCGAGGGTCAACAAGGCTTTGACTGAGACTGTGCAGCAGGCGTAAAGGGCACCGGTGGGAACCGGGATCGTGTCGGGATAAGGACAGGAGGAAGGGAGAGACGAAATGGTTTGATTAGGTGTAAGGATGGAAGGTGTTGATAACGTAGGTTTGCATGTCTGGATACCCCCTTTTTACTTTCCACTTCTCGGCTCTTGCTTGGGCTTGTTGCTTTCTCTTGACATTCTGGGTTTGGATAGCTCTTGCTGGCTCTCGCTTCAAGAACTTGTGGGGTTATCCTTCTTGTTAGAAGAAGGTCATGGTTGCTCTTTGATGGTGGCTACTTGCCGTTCCTTTGGCGTTCTACATCAGTGTCTTACTCACCTTCTGTAGGAATACATTGTATGTTATGTCAACTTCCTTCACGATGTTCAATCCTATCGCAAGCCATGTTCTCTTTCCTCGCGCGATGGCTTTCCCTTCCTTCAAAAGCTCACTTATCACTCGGTCCAGGCGCACAAAGTCTATGACGACTACTCTACGCTCTGACATTCTTGGCTTTTTGCTCGTGGTTGCTCGCAGAGACCCTGTGATGTTCTCGAGCCTCTGGACCCTCATTCCGGGAGCTGTGGAGAGGCCAGTCGTCATTGCCATTCCCATTGACAAACCACACCGTGCCTTCCCCAAATTTCCGAGAGCTCCTGATACCTCCAAGCTCAGCTCCAAGCTCAACTTCCAGATGCTCACCATGGTCTGTCCACCTTGCCCAAATCCATGCCCGCTCTTACCTGTCTTTCTCCTCTTTCCCATCATCCAACCCATGAACCTTTCCACTAAGTAACACCAACCTCTCCTCCTCCAACTGAACTTACGTCACACTCGCCACTACCCCAACCTTTCCTTCCTGTCCTCATCCTTCCCATTATCGTTTCCCATCCGAAGTCAATCAGCCGTCCCATCATCCAGTCACCAGACCTATATAATTCTCCCATCTCCCACCCTTCACCTCTGGATCCGGATCTTCTTTCCACCCCTCCAGCGACAACCACCAGGGGTACCACACTCGCCTCAGCGCTCAACAGCTCTTAGCTCACCCAGCTCACCCACCAACTTACCACCCACCTCCTCACTTCCTCTTACCCCCCTCACACGACTCCGATAGTCAAGCGCTCACAACTTTCAACAACCACCCACAGTCGACAAGCAGCCTTTCACCTCTTCAGTCGACTCGACAAGCAAACCATCACGATGTCTGACATGGACCCGCACAAGGCCAACACCAAGGCCGACAAGGCATCCGGCGCCGCCTCCGGAACCAACAAGGGTCCGACGACCGGTTCCGCCTCTTCGGAGTCGGAGATCAAGGACAAACCGTCGACCATGGCCACACAGACCTGCAACTGTGCCAGCACCGGTAGCTGCACTTGCGCGCCGGGACAGTGTGCTTGTCCTAACTGCCCTGTGAGTTTCAACATTTTCCTCAGCATCATTATCTTTGAGTGTTCCGCGTCTTTGGTGTGCGTTTGCTGCGTGTGTTTTGGCTTTCTGACTTTGCGCTCCGCTTCGCGTGTGCCTTTGGTGATATAGTATCCTCCTTCTGGTTCCAAGAAGGAGAACGACAAGTCTGCCAAGCCCGAGGGCGAGCCCAAGGCCCATCTTGAGGCCCAGTCCGATGGTAAGCCTTGAGGCCCCATCTGATGGCAAACCTGAGACACAGTCTAACGCCGATTCCGTGGCCCAGTCTGAAGGCAAACTTGAGGGCAAACTTGAGGGTGAGAGGGGCCAGGAGTGGACCATCTATGCTGAATCTTGAACCCAGTTTGTTGCCGTGATGGCGTTGGTGAGTAGGCGTGATGTGGCAGTTGACTGTTTTGCATCGCAATTTAGTCTTTTCTTTTCGACAGGTATCCAGGCTAACACTCGATTTTCCAGACCGCACGCAAGAAGGAAACTGTCTCTTGAGTTCTCCTGCACAACAACAACCACAGCAAAATGATGACGACACTCGAACGGACGATGAGTTGATTCCCGCAACCTTTGCTTGACTTTTTGGCTTCGGACTTTCTTCACATGGCAACGAGGTGCATTTGGGCAACGGGTTGGGGGAAACGGGATATGGGGATACATGGTGATGTGACGGTCATGGAAAACTCATGATCGGTGGAGCGCAATTTGTTTTCGTGGGACGGGCAGCGATAAATGGGTTGATGGATGTTGGTTTCTGTTTTCGTTTTTTTCTTGTTTTTTGTCTTCAAGTTGTGTTAGTCATTAGTTTAGTGGAGGAAAGAAGGTGGTACACATGGGTACGTTAATGAACTCGGGTTTACCCCTTAATATTTGCCAAGCATTTATTGTGATTCGTTTCCTTAGCAACCACGGCATCGTGATAGCATTGTTGATTCGGACGTAACCTTGTAACAGTACGAACGACAAACAGTGCAGATAACGAACTTGCTTGAACCCGGACTTTGGCTCTGTGCAACACGAGTCTGGGACACGTTGAAGTAAGGAGAAAGCGACTGCGCAGAAAGTTGTGTACTACAATGATTACGTCTCTGGAATTCACCAGGTTGGAAGACAATTGAAGCAGGGAAAAAGTGACTGCGCAAGAAAAATCGTGGTATCCATTCATTCAAGGAAATAATGATATATACAGGCCCGCAAAGCAGTTTACAACTTCACGGAACAATCTTGATGCTTGTTGCACCACCAACACACAAAACCTTCATTGTGTGATATAGAAAACCCCCCTTTTTGCCTCCCTGGAGGTGTCAAAGAGTGCGTTGCGTGCAGCCCTTTTTGAAAAGTAGCAAAGAAAGCAAATTCACTTTCGCCCCAATCAATCAAAAACATTGCGGAAGTTAGATCCCTCGCCAGACTTTTTGTCGGAATTTTTACCAACAGATAGACCCTTTTTCTTTGTCCCGGTAATGCATAAAGTTGTGTGAGAAAGAAAAAAAAAAGACAGACGCCAAAAGAGAAAGCAGTTGTTCCCATTTTTGATCAACCCATCCCCAAAGTTATCCCCTTTTTTCGTTCGATTAGATCCAAGTCACCCATTCGTAAAGCGCCATCATTCGTAAAACGAACGATATAAAACGCTTTAGAGACCGTGGGCACCACCGGTACGCTTGACCATCAGCTCACGACGTTTGCGGTCGCGCTCCTGGTCGAAAGTGATGAACTCGTCCAGACCACAGCCGGCAGGGACCATGGGGAGAACGGGGACCTTCTTGTCGGTGACGACCTCGAGAAGAGCAGGGCCGTCAGACTCAATGAGCCACTTGAGACCCTCAACCACCTCCTCGGGCTTGATGATGCGCTTAGCCTGGACGCCCATGGCGTCGGCGAGCTTGACGAAGTCGGGGTTCTTTTGGTGCGTGTGCGAGTAGCGGTCGTCGTAAAAGAGGTTCTGCCACTGAGTGACCATGCCCTGCTCCTCGTTGTTGAGGACGATCACCTTGACGCCGATGTTGAACTGCGCGGCGGTAGACAGCTCGGTGAGCGTCATGCCGAAGGAGGCGTCACCGTCAATGTCAATGACCAAGGAGTCGGGCTTGGCGACCTTGGCGCCGATGGCGGCGGGCAAGCCGAAGCCCATGGTACCCAGACCACCGGAGGTGATCATAGTGCGGGGATGGCGCCAGCGGAAGTGCTGGGCGGTCCACATCTGATGCTGGCCGACGCCGGTGGCGATGTAAGTGTTATCCTTGCGGCCCTCGGTGAGCTTGCTGAGCTCCTCGATGAGGGTCTGGGGCTTGATCAGGCCGGTGCGCTCGGCGCGCTCGTAGTCGGAGAGGGGCCACTTGGACTTCCACTCGTTGATCTGGCCGAACCACTCCTTGCGGTCGGCCATGGTCTTGGCCTCGACCTGTGGGATGAGGAGCTCGATGTTGGTGGCAACGTCACCCTCGACGGCCTCGGTGGCCTGGACGACCTTGTTGATGTTCTTGGGAAGGATTTCGAAGTGGACGATTCCACCGCGGCCCTCGTTGGCGGCGGCCTTGGCGGCGGGAGCGAACTTGTTGAGGTTGAGGGTGACACGGTCGTCGAAACGGCCACCAAGGCAGATGATCAGATCAGCCTCCTGGACGGCCTTGTTGGCGTAGGCAGCGCCGTGCATGCCGAGCATGTGGAGGGACTTCTCATCGAGCTCGTCGAAAGCACCGAGACCGTGGAGGGTGGTGGTGACGGGGATGGAAGCCTTCTCAGCGAGCTGGCGGAGGAGCTCAGGACCGCCCTTGGACTGAACAACACCGTGACCGGCATAGATGACGGGCTTCTTGGCGATGTTGATGAGCTTGGCGACGCGGTGGATCGAAGCATCGAGCTGCTTGCGGCTGAGCTCAATGGCGGCGCGGGAAGCAGCGCTGGGAATGGTGGGGATGGCGGTCTCGGTAGGGATGGCGCGGCGGAGGATACCAGCGGTGATATCCTTGGGAAGATCGACGAGGACGGGACCGGGTCTGCCGCTAGTGGCGATCTCGAAGGCCTCGTTGATGCGACGGGGAAGCTCGGCGACGCTCTTCACCATGACGTTCCACTTGGTGCAAGACCTGGAAATACCAATGACGTCGGCCTCCTGGAAAGCATCGGAGCCAATAGCGGTGGTGGGGACCTGGCCGGAGAAGACGACCATGGGAGTACCGTCGGCAAGGGCATCGGCCATGGGAGTGACGACGTTGGTGGCGCCGGGACCGGAGGTGACGAGGACGACACCGGGCTTGCCAGAAGCACGGGCGTAACCCTCAGCCATGTGACCAGCACCTTGTTCGTGGCGGGGGAGGACGAAGTCGAAGTGGGGAGAGTTGTAGATGGCATCGAAGACGGGGAGAATGGCACCGCCAGGATAGCCGAAGATGTGCTTGACGCCGTGTCTGAGCATCATCTCGTGGAAGATCTCACCACCAGTCTTTCCGATAAAACTGCATTTTTGGATATCTTGTTAGCCCGGCCAAACAATGGCTGGCGCATTAGCTGTAGTAACAGGACGTCAAACATACGACTCGTCCATGTCGGACTTGCGGCCGGCGAGAGGCTGAACATTGCTAGGTGTAGGCTCAGGCTGGAAGTTCTGGCTGGGAGTAGGTCTCGCCTCGCTGTGGTGGTTGCGATATGTTAGCAATTGTTGTGTGTATTTCGGTTTTGTGGTAATGAGTCACCGGTATAGGGGTTGGGGCTACTCGGGGCAAGGGATGTGTTTTTTTTTTGGAGGTATGGACATACGCGGCGGCGGTAGACTGATTCCTCGTTTGCACGGAGCGGCTTGTGAGAAGAACAGCGGCCCTCTGGGAGGCAGAGAGGGTGGTACGCTGGGAGATCTGTTGCGCCTCAGTCAACGCCTTCAAGGCGCGAGCGGCCTGACGTGATCGGAGCATCGCGGCCTTGTAGGAGGATATGAATATGGTGGTGGTGGTAAAGGTTGATAGAAAGGGCTGCTACACGCGGGCGGCAGGGGGGAAACCACTAGCTATGTAACAGTGACTCTTTTTGTTAGAAAGGTGGAAGTATCGTCGGCTGAGGACGCAAGCAGCTATTAAAAATGGTGATTCCTGTAATACTAGGAAAACACCGGTGATGATGGATGGATTGATGGGATTGGCGAGGAATGGGGAAGGAAGGAAGGGGGAGAAAGAAGAAGGACTCACAAGAAGGAAGAGGAGTGTCGGTGTTGATGAACAATGGATGATGGTCAGTGAGTGTAGCGACTCTTTCCCACCAGCACAACTTCAGACCGAGACCGACCGGGAACCGGGAGCAATGTGAGTCGACAGCCGCTCAAAAATTTAATTCTGGCCGGCACGATAGTCATAGTGTGGGGTATTCTGGTCGCGACAGTCAGGCCGTTGTGGGGTTAGTAGGACCTATTGGGGGCGTTTCAGCCAATGGCAGGCCCCTGGATGGCTTATTCCCGATTGCTGGCAATGTGTAGTGGCGATTTCGGAAGCAACCACTGCGGTGAACGAGCTTGTGATTGGTCTTGGGCTCTGCCGATTCCTTTGACCTTTTGGGCCATTTCTCATCTTTCCACTACGCAGAAGGCAATGGGAATTCGGCGTGGCGGTGGTGAATAGAAAAAGTCCAAAAGAAGCCTTGTTCCATCTTGAAGACGCACTGTTTCGTCTTTGCCTTTAACAAAAAGTTACGAAACAGCCGGCTCCTTCTGACCGAGCCTCACCAAGACCCGTCATCCTTGTTTAGCTTCATCACCTGGAGTGTATATAGCCTCCCCGGATCTCCACGCCTCTACTGTGTACTAACAAGACGGCAACTTTTGTTAATCTGAGTTGGTTCGTTGCTGTTGGGAGGACACACACGACACTGACACAACGGGACGACCGACGGAAAGAAGGGTGCAGTTGTCCAAACTCATTCAGACGGGAGTTGGAGTCATCCAATATTGAATCCCGGCGGTGCAACCACATGCATCAGGCACGACTATGCAGGACAAGACACGGTCGAGGCCAATCACGATCGGCACCAAGAAAATCACAGGCGCGGCACTCTGCAACGGGAACGAGGCAACATTTGATGCGGTCCGATGTGTCTTTTTTTGCAAATTCGGGAATCTTGTCATGACCTCGGATGAAAGACTATGGTAAGAAGGCATGTCGAACAACCTGGTAATTGATGATCATAATCGACAAGATTATCAACTCTCTTTTCACAATGTCATGACTCGCACATGGTCAATATTTAGTCCGAACAACAATATGGTCGTGGCCTTGCATTCTTCATGTTTGTGTTTGTTCACCGTCCAGCCGTCCACGTATGTATTGAGCCAACAGCCCAACGCTACTGGTCCCCGTCTCCCTGCATTGGGCCATTGTGCTAGTGTGACACATGGCTAGCGAGCAGCCGCAAACTCGCAAATCCTCCAAGAGACAGCGAAGATTTGCGGGGCCTAGCCCTAAACCTTTCATTTTTTTCTCTCTTCAAACCCCCTTTGGTGGTTGTGAATAGCTTCATTTCTCCAACACTCTCAATGCCAATAAACAACAACATTTCAAATCGGTCTGCAATAGGAAAGTTCATTCCGACATCGGCTCCCCTATAATGTCACCGCCCATCAAGGTTCCTCTTTCGTCAAAGCCGAATTGACCAATCATCAGAGTCAAATCAAAGTCGGAGTGCTACGTCCGATATCGCTCATACCACATTCCCCGCAAAATCCAGGTGGGGCCCACTTAATCCACCAACTCCACCGATTCACGGATCTGATTCTGGATTTGCTTCCTTGTCCTTGTCAACGACTCGACGTCAAACCACCGAACGTCGAGCGAAGATGCACCGAAGGTTGTTTGCCGCCTCTTGGCCCTTCTTGAAGTCTTCCACACCAACGTTTTTGATAAGGTGGTCAAGATTGTGAAAGGGAGTCACAGTTGACACCGGCGATAAGACATGGCACCACACCGTCCAGAGCCTAGCTGTGAGATTCGAGATCTGCTATGTCCGTCATGTCAAGCTGGGATGGTCTCTTCGGGACAATCACTCGTTCCACGCGATATGCAGTGGGTAGGGGAAGGTGATCCGTTCCGTCCCCTCGGGATGGCTCGACACTAACATTTTTTGAGAATGTGAGTCAACTTCTTCAGATCAAGCGTGATTCGACGGGCTGTCCTCTTTGGGTCCTGGGTTTGTCATTCGACTTGTCCTGAAGGGGAAGGTCGAGTGCCCTTGTCGTCAACATAAGAAGGGTTGGGACCTTATCAGATGGCAATCGGCCGACGAGCACATCACGGTCAATATCTCACACCTTGGATATGCTCTGCACACGCATTTCAGGAATCGTCTTAAGGCTTCAAATCCGTTTCTGAGGAACTTGATGGCTGCAAGAACGTTCGAAGGACACTGGACGATGTGTCTAAGAATGAGACTCGCGTGTATCACTAACAGCTAGTATTCGAACAAGATCTTGAAAAGAAACTAGACTAACATTTCATAAAGCTCGTTCATAACAATCATTAACTTATCGTAACATCCAAACATCAAACATTACCTTGCCCATATCCAAACATTATACAAGGACACAACCAACCCTCCTCTTACAGGTATCCAGCACATACTTAGCCACCAAGACCCAAGAGGCCACCGTTCTTCTTCTTGCCAGCACCAGTCAAGCTCTTGGTAACCGAACCAAGACCAAGACCCTCCAGCACGCGGTTGAGACCGAGAGTGCCCAAGAGGCCATCGACAAGACCACCAAGACCGAGACCGCCCAACTGCAAGCCTCTGTTAGCACCACTCAACAAAGCAAGAAAATGACGCGTAGAGATATGAAGACCTACCAATCTACCAACAAGGTTGAGAACACCGCTCAAGAGCAAGCCGACAGCAGCCAAGATCTGGAAGAGCGGCTCGTTGAGAAGACCCCAGAGAGGGTTGAGCTCCTTCTTCGCATGCGGCATGTCCTCGAGCTTCTTCTTGGCGTTCTCGATGCACTGGGTAACGTCACCGGTGAGGTCCTTGAGGACTTCGGCCAGGTGGTACTCCTCGGGAGTGGCCTCGCGAGCAGCAGTCTTGTGCTTGGCGTTGGCGGCGATGCGGCCGTCGGGGTCGAGACCCTTGATGATGCCCTTGGCTTCGGTGAGAATGCGACCGCCTTCCTCGATCAAGGGACGGACTTCCCTGACGAGCGCCTCTTCGTCACGCTCATCCTCGGGAGTGCGTTCGGCCTTGTCGATTTTCTGTTGAGGAAGAGTGGCTGGTTAGTGTCTGGTAGGTAAGTGAACGAAGATATATGGAAAACTCACCTCAGTGATCATTTTGCAGATTGGACGAATCTTGTCGAGACACTGCTCGATGCAGACAGCCATCTGGAGAGCCAGCTTCTTGTCCTTCTCGGCCTGCTCTCTCTTCTCCTTGTCCTCGGCAGACTCCTCGTCTCGAATATCTTCGAGCAGAGTGCAGTGGCCGATGACGGTGCCCTTGTAGTCGACAACGTCTCCGTCGTCGTCAATCTCCTTACCGGAGCAAGACTGCGGGTCGCCAGAAGTCAACTTGCCAATGATGTTACCATCTTCATCGACAACGTTGCCCTCGCGGTTGACCTTGCGGCCAGACATGGGGTTCTTCTTCCTCTCGACCTCCTCGGGTGCCCAGCGCTCAGCGTGGCCGAGAACGTTGCCGTTCTTGTCAAGGACATCACCATCGTCATCAACAGGACGACCAAAGAGGACCTTGGGGTCACCGTTGACGAGACGACCGACGATATCACCACCAGGAGTGACGATGGTACCATCCTTGGCAACGGTGCAGCCCTCAAGCTCAGAGAAAGGACCCTCCTTCATGCCCTCGCGCTCACCCTCAGGCACGAGATCGGCCTTGCCGAGGATGTCACCGCTCTCACTGAGGACGTTGCCGTTCTTATCGCACATGCGACCAACCATCCGCTTTACATCACCCTCCACGACACGGCCATAGATAACTCCTGAGCCATCAACAACATTGCCGGCCTTGTTAACCCTCTTGCCGGCCAGGATGCTCTTGTCCACTTCCGGCTCAGGTTCAGGTTCCTCTTCGGGCTCTGGCTCCCAGCGCTCAGCACGGCCGATGACATTACCAGCCTTATCCATGATATCGCCATCGGCATCAACACTCTTGCCCCTGAGGACCTTCAGGTCACCCTCGATAACCTTCCCAATCCACTCGCCATTGCTCACGACCATACCATTTCCGTCAACCACGGCATCGGGGAAAGACTCGAAGGGTGCGGGCTCCTTGAGCATATCATCCCGCTCGCTGTCAGAAATCGGCTCGGCCTTGCCGATCACCTTGCCGTTGTCAGACCAAATGTCACCGTTCTCATCGACCTTCTTGCCGACAAGGTACTGCAGGATACCCGACACGACGCGGCCGACGATCTTGCCATCGGAGTCAATGACGTTACCGCCCTTGTTGACCTTGCCGCCCTTGAGGACCGAGAAGTCGAGATCCTCGGCGACAGTGACGGACTCGCCTGTGGGGGCAGTGCCCTCCTCACCGGTTTGCTCAGTTTCGCCGGTTTGGGTAGGTGCGGTGGCGGTGCGAGTGCCGTAGTCGTAGGTGGTGGTGCCCGTGCCGGTGTACTGGTCCATACCGGAGATTTCGTCCGAAGGGTGGGACGGCTGGGTCTGAGGCTGGGACTGGGTGGCGGTGCCGGTTTGCGTGGCAGTCTCGGTCGCGGAGTCACCTTCGGTGTACTCGGTTGGCGCCTCCTGAGACTTGTTTTGCGACTCGTCAAAGGTGACGGAGCGGGCGTACTGCCCCTGCTCGCCGGAGACCTCATCGCTGGGGTGCGAAGCAGTGGTCTGCTGCGTCTGGGTCTCTGGGACGGTAGCGGTGTACTCGCGGGGAGCAGTCTTGGCTTCGGTGGCGGTCTCATCAACTTGAGTAGTTTCCTGCTCGGTGCCAGAGACTTCATCGCCGGAGCGGGAAGCCTGAAGCTGGGACTCCAACTTTGACTGAGGCTGTGACTGAACCTCAGAAGTGCCGGTCTTGCCCGTCTTCTTGGTCGCGCCGGTCATGGTGGTACCAGCAGTCAAACCGTCCTTGGCCGACTGGAGGAAAGACTCGCGCGCTTCATCGGTAGGCTGGTCCTCGGAGGCTTTGTCGAGGGCCTCCTTGGCTTGCTCGGTGAGGAGCGATGTCTTGCCGGCAGAAGTTCCAGACTGTTGAGCCTCGGAGGGCGCAGACTCAGTCTTCTCACCCTCCTCGGTAGCAGGAATGGCAGAAGCGGCCTCGTCACCTTGAGTCTGAGCCTTGGACTCGGTCTCCTCAGTCTCATCATCACCGACATCAAAATCCGCTGGCTCTCTCGTCTGAGCCTCCAGCTCCGTCCTGGCGTCATCGCCCTCTCCCTCTACCTTCTCAAAGTCATCGCTGGAGGGCTTCTCTTCTCCTTCTTGATCCTTCATCTGGATCTCTCCCGACTCCTCCTCAATGCCCTCGAGGTGCTGGTCACTCTGCTTCTGGTGGGTGTACTCACCACCCTCAGCGGACGACTCAGCCTCTTGGGAGTAGGACTCGGAGTCAGTGGCACCCTCATCTGGGACATGGGCGGAGCGGGGAGCAGAGGCGTCGGCCTGAGAGGTGGTGTCGGCAGTTTTGGCGCCCTTGGGCTGCTGAGCGCCGGGAGGAAGGGTCTTCTTGGCAATGTCGCTCATGATTGTGGTTGTGGTATGTTAATTGTGGGGTTGAAGGTAGGTTGTGACCATGCGGGTATAAAGGTAAGTGATATTAAGTTGCAATAATGGGGTTGTTATTGACAGTGGGTAAGGTAACGTTTGTTGTGTTGATCGGTGTTAAATGAAGCTATTCCAAGATAGCAGATGTTATTTCCAGGACACAACTGAGACAAGGAGGTACGAGACTATTTGAACTCCTCAACCCTCCAGAAATCTTTTGTGATGCAGTCACTGCAATTCACGAAAGTTGGGATTGCAATATTCTGGACGTCATTGCGGTTTAACAAGTTACGTCACGGAGTTTCGAACAGTTTGTTGAGTCAGGTCTTTTTCTTCCCCTCCCGTTCCTTCCCTTCCCTACCTCACCACAGAAAGGCACCTTCCCCGGCTTCAGAGGTGAAGCAATGAGGTAAGGCAAGCATTATCCTTCCACACACATTCAACTGCCATCTTTGCGGGCAGCCACTCGGGAGCAAGTGCGAGCCTACCTGAACGCCACACTTCAAGTTTCAACTTCTACCGAGCGTGGAAGGTGGTGTAAGTGGTGCACGAAACACCCAATCACATGACACCAATCGCCGTGATGTAGGTACGGCATCGCTCGCCAAAGGCTTGGAGTGCAAGCAACAAGAGAAAATAAATGCCAAGGAAGGGAGATGGGCAATGGATTGCTCGAGCGAGGCGGACATGGTGTGGGTCCAACAACGTGGGAAGGAAAAATTCATCATCAGAGGAACATCACTCATGGTGGTGTGGTTGGAAGGGAAAGAACGAGTTGCCTCCTTCCTTTCGAGTGCTTCGAAGCATGACGGATGTCTTGGCAACGGTGGTCGTGCCTGCCTATCGATTCTATGGACCTTCTACGAGAGGCATAGGGAAATGCAAGAGTGCTTGTCAACATCGGACGAGGAAGGCGAGGCAGGAGATGATCATCGGAATGGGCTGAGAATGAGGGATCGACTTTCTGTCCCCGAGATATTGGTGGAGTCTTGAAAGACTGCGTAAAAGAAAGCATGACAGAAACCACTGATCAACGAGAACTGAAAGAAAAGGTTCGAGACCTCGAGGTCCCTGGCATGGTCTAACCGCAGCCGCGCGGTCATACAGAGGATGACTTCATCGGTTCAAGTTGTCAACCCCTTTCAGCGGGTTACCTCCCGCCTTCCCCATATCTTTCATGGGCTTTTGGAATTCCACGAGGGAGGAAAACGGAGCATGAAGAATGACGGAGGGAAGCCCACAACTTGACAGGCATACACCTTCTACCTTCGTTGACACTCAGATACTTGGGGAACTGTCCGGGATGATCCACGTAAGTGGGTTACACATGTCGTTGACTGAGGATATCAGCGGCTTGTGCTGGGCTGGAAGAGTTGGAGAAGCATCCCAGGTACCTCTCCCATTGGACCTGATGTATTCTTTTCTTGACTGGCGGCTGTGAACTGCCTGTCGTCGAGTATCGTGAAGTTACGACTATACCTCACGATCAGCACCGCCCTACACTTAGATGGAAGATCAAATGTTCTCGACGCCCGTTTCACATAGACTGTGGCTTGAAGCTCTTCTATCATCGTGGCAAAGTTGAGCCTTGTTTGCAAACAGCTTCCAGCTCTAAGCTCTTGTCAAAGCTGCGGCGTAACGGCTTTCATCACGCCGTTGGCGTTGAGACACGAGTGAGTGAGACATAGTCAAAGGCACCTTAACGTCATGTCACCTTGAATTAGATTATTCTCCGCCATGGTTGGCGAGACAGTAAAGATGTATCGAAGTATCTGTCTGCTGTCGGTCGGGGACTGGAAGTTGGTCTCTTCGGCCCGTTACCTAGTATGTTCCACGGGCCCCCCCTTCATCGGTTTGTTGGTTGGTGCGCCTGTCCGACTCTGAAACAAGTTATGATGTCCCTCTTGTAACTGGGGATATGGGCATATGGTACGATAATATGTCGATCTTCTTACGAGCCTTACATACAAGCCTTACGAGAGGGGCCAACGGAGTTGACTTCTATTTGTGTAACATCCCGTGGTTATAAGTGGGCAGGTGGGTAAGAGGTTGCGTGGACAGAGTGGACAACAGAGAACGAAGACGATGGAGGCGAATCAAAAGCGGGAGCTAAACGTAAACAGGTTAAAGAACGTCCACGGCGGAGTGGACGTACCTGAAAATACGTGAAGAAGGAAAACGTGGGACGATGAAAACGTGGAGGGCGTGGAGATATCAGAACCAGGGCCTGGTAATTCTCCGAAAATCAAGGCTACGATGGGTACCACCTCAGTTAACGGCCTGGTGGTTTAGTTCCCGCACACCCACCTTGTCTTCACCCTGTCTTTTGTTTCTTTTTCGTTGCAGAATAGGAGTTCTAGTCCTCTTCCAGAAAACCTGATTTCTTGCGGGTGTGGCTTCGCGGGAAAAGTTGACTGGATGAGTGGGTGGCTTACGGAGGGGAAGGAGGGAAGAGGGGGGGGCTCGAAAACTTGGTCTCGCTTGCCTTCTTTTTTCCGTTCCATGTTCCAGGCTTTAGATCTGATCTTGATTTCATTTCTTGGCTTCTCCCAGGTCTCCGCCTCCGCCAGGGTCCAACTTTCGAACGGAGTTTCCCCCGCGGTTCCTTGTCTTCACCGTGGCATAAACGGACGCTTTCTCTCTTTCTGGAAGGTGATCTGAGAAAAGAAAGTGGAAGGGCGGAAGAGAATGCCCATCGCCTTATACTACTATTTTTACCTGTTTTCGCTCCATCCTCCGTTTTCCTGACGGTTAGCAGACCAGCTTTGATATTATCCGTGGGTAACGGCAGATATTATTCCGTCCTTACACCAGAATTACACATTTTTTCTTCGACTGAAATATTATCTTCCCTTCTTTGAAACTTCCAAAACGCCTGCTATCTTCCTTTCAATGCTTCAGAAACTCTAAGAAAACGAGATATTCGGCTTCAACTGCTGCCCATTACTCCCAAACACAGTAGGGATCCGAATCGTCAACTGGATCCCTTCCGTCGTGGATTTCACATCCAAGAAAATATCCGACGGGCTCTCCCCCGGATTCTCCTTTCTCCACGCCGCAGCATTTGCCCTCCTCTCTTCTTCCGTTCTTCTTGGCGGTCTTGACTGTTCCCTCGATGGCTGCTGTGGCTGCTCTTCTTCTTCTTCTTCCTCCTCCTGCCCATCCCCATTCTCCTCATCTTCATCAGCCTCCTCATACTGCGGTTGCGGCACAGGTATTCCCCCATCTTCCCCATCTTCTTCTTTTTGCCTCTCTTTCCCCTTCCCCTTCTTCTTTTGCTCTTCCTGTTCCTGCCTCTCCCTATGCATCGGGTTATTCTTATCCAAAAACTTCCCCACCACATTCCCCTGCGCATCCAAAATATTCCCTTCGTGATCTACCATCAACGCGGCCTTATTGCGACTCATTACCTCGGCCAGACTCATCATTGGTTTCGGCCCTCCTGCCCCAGAAGCAGCAGCAGCAGCAGCTTTCTTCCCAACCTCAACATCAGCCACATACCCCAACAACTCCCCTTCATCACCCAAGATATCCCCCTGGCTGTTGGATACCTGTCTCCCCACAATCGAGGGAAGATCTCCGCCCGCGCGAGCGAGGATCGTGCCTGTTGACGGGTCGATGATGTCCCCATACTCGTCGACGGGCTTGCCCTTGAGGTAGGACCCGATGAAGGCGGGTAATTGCGGGCGTGAATCAGCGGAAACGGAGATACCGCCCTTTTCGCTGTTGCTCCGCGAAGAAGAAGACAGTTTGGGGATACTCCCTATGGGACCGATTTTGCCTATGGGCGCGACGTAGGCTGGGTCGCCCGGTAATGTTTTCTTCTTTTTGGCGGCTGATGCTGATGACTGTCTTGGCGGTGGAGGTGGTGGTTGTCGTTCTGGTGATTGTGGTAACGACTGTGAATGTGCTGGTCGCGGTCGTGAGTAATTTGGTGGTGAGCGTGGTGGTGGTGATGATGTTGGTTGTGACTGCGGCGCGTCGGCGATGTCCTCGATTTTGACATCGTCACTTCCACTTTCATTGGCGTTGTTGTCGTCGCATTCTTCATCTTCATCAACGTAGTCGATTACTCCATCGTCCCCGCGCGTCGAGCGCTCGTCGCTGGCGAAGCCGCCGCCGCGGGAAGTAGCTGTAGACGGCCGAGGACGCGATGAAGAAGCCCCAGCCGCCGCCCCGTCCCTACTCTCTCGAGCGGAGGAGATGGACGGAGCGGCTTGCTGACCGCCGCCGCCGCCGCCCGCCGTGGTGGTGCTGTCGCGATCGGACTGCGAAGAAGAGAATTTCGAGGTCATGCTACGGTGTAGCTGACTTAAAAGCTTGTTCTTCCTGGACCAAGCCAGCTTGCTTAGGATCCGGAGACGTTTCCGTAGCTGGATGAGGAATCTACTAAGCGGGCACAGACAGCGATCCTCCACCAGGACCAGGCCGTGGGCTAAGGCAGTGTAGACGCTATGCACGACTATACCGCTAGCGGCTGTGCGTGGTTTGTAGTAGTGAATGTATGGATGTGCTTGAAGATGTGGATGCCGTTGTGGTGGGTATCTTTTCCTCGGTTGTAGCAGTAACATTAACAGCAAGGCAGAACAGAGTCCTTTCCGCAAAGTCAGCAGCAAACTGGCAGGACGGGAAGCAATGCCCAGCAGGCGGTCCGAGTTTCGAAACACACGCTCAGTGGAAGGCCAATTCGGTTCAGTCACTGTCAGCCGCCACGCCTCTGCTACCTAACGCCCACGCGCCCAGACGTTGGCAATGCTATGTAAGGTGGCCTTCCCTCAGATTTGGAGAAGGAGGGGTAACAGCTACAGGCTGGTGAACCTGAAGCAACGGAAACCCTGGTTAGAATTTCCTTGAGGGCCGAGATTCCAGGGGCAAGGATGCCGTTGATGGTGGGTGGTGGTGGTGAGGGGTGAAGTAGTTGGGGTACCGTCCTGTAGGTACGATAGGCGTTTGCGCGTCTGTCCTCTCCGTTAGGTCGTCGTCTTCTGCCGTTCGTGCTGTACGAATTCAAAGTCGCTGGCTGCGAGGTTCCTGACTGTGAATGAACGTACGATGGTTTTTCTTGGAGTTGGAGGGGGGAATATGGTACGATGGTTGCGCTTAACGAAGACGCGCTGCCTTGCTTCGGCCAAGATCATGACATCACACTAAACTTGATGTGGTAGCTATGGCTGTCTCTTGGTGGTTGTCAGCGGAGTGGTTGGTGTGGACATCTTGGCTGGTTTCTGTTTGGTGAGAATTAGGCCGGCCCGTTAGATGAGACTTGTTAGTGTCGAGAAAGATGCTGGACGCGATGTCTACTTTGCTCGCCGGATGGCTAAATTTAGAGCCTTTAAGAAATGGTTCTTGAAGCTTCAAAAGGGCAAGACCTTCAGCTCCTCGAAGTCTCTATCATCTCAGCGGAATTAGCTCAAAATTCCTCGAATTTGAGAGGGCGAAAGTCAACTCCTAACAGATCCCAACACGACACCCCGGAAGATGGTGTTGCGGCCCACCTTTTAGCGAGCAGCAAGAAACAGGTTTCTGTCGCCGTCCATTCTCCTGCCTGAAACACCCTAGCGGAATCCCCCAGAGTCCAGGTCCGTCAGCGAGAGAATTTTCGACGTCCGGGATCAAGAGATGATATCCCACGATGTATCTCTCAGGGTTTGGCAAAAAAAAAAAAAAAAAAAAAAAAAAAAAAAAATTAAAATTAAAATTAAAATTTGAGTGTCCGATTTCCATGACACAAAGGAAAGAGAAATCGATGTGGGCGGGCCCGCGGGGATGGGTGACTGCAGCACTTGGAATGTCCGATGCGGGTCCTTGCTGCCCCGTGGTTGGATGTGTGTAAGTGTTAGTGCAACCCATGTCTTGGCGTTTACCAGTAGCTGTCGAGCTTCGAGCTTCGGTCCGGTGTTAGGTGACACAGCAGCGTGTCCATGCCCATGTTCGACGGGTGTTGGCATGCCCGGGATGGAGGCTCAAAGGCGCTGGGTTTTGTGATCCGATCTCAGGTTAAACAACGGCTATTGTCTTTTGGCGTCGTCGGGCGTTCTGGTTCATGTCTCATACGGAGGCGAGACCGGGGATAATTTCATGATGGAAAACGTTTTCGAGACATGGCAAAGGGCACTAACAGTAATTGTGATAATGGACTGACGGTGTGATCGAAAACTCCAACAGTTTATAGGCAATTATAGCGCTGTGATATGATATGAGATATACAGGCCCAAAGAAATGAAGACCGAAAAACCATTTAACTCCTGTGAAAATGTGTGTGGGAAACTAAAATCCCTCTTCCCTTTCCCTTTCATAACCTCATAATCATATCCCAATTCCCAATCCCAATCCCAATCCGACAAAAACTCCATCCCATCCCTTGAACCGAAAAGAAGCGCCTTTTTCCGCTGCCGCCGTTGGGGGAACGAACGACGGCAGGGTCGAAATAACCGGGAGGAAACTAGTTGCTTCAGTTCCTAAGGAATTAGCCCCAATGTTTCAGCCTTTTCTTCTTCTTTTGGTTTTTTTTTTCTTTGGTTTTTGCTTCTTGACGGAATGCGATGGGTGGATGGAATCGAAACAGCCGCTCGCTTGCTGAGTCCTCCTTCTATCCAGCAGCAATAATCGAACAGGTAAAGTCGTATGGTTCTGTGCGTGTGAACCAGTTCTCCCCCGTTTCCCACGCTGACGCCAACGACGATGTCCGTACTGGAAGGAACAAATGGACCTACTCCGATACAGACACGGCGGTGGTGACGGCAGGGTCGAGAGGCGCCTTTTTGCAAGACATGACGAACTCAAGTTTCTCTACATCGACCTTCAGTACAAGGTAAGAAACGAGTGGATGGACGACGGCGAACGAATGGTAATGAAGGGAAAAGCGTGGTATCAAAGACTGAGAAGTATTTCCCTGGCGTTGGTCATTTGGATAACAGCAGATGAAAAGGCTTCACATTTGCACGCAAAACTCTCATCGCTGAAAATCCAAACAACAACTAAAAGCCAAGGGAAAGTAAACAGTCCAAGGTGAGGGGACAAAGTGGTAAGGGTAAGGCAAAGGCAACATCGTCAAGAAGCAACTTCAACAGCAAGTCACAAAAAAAAAAAAAGGAAAGATCAAAAACTTACAAGAGAGCCAACTCCAAATCACCATGAATCTTCGCCTTCAGCGTGATCTCAATATCGAGATTGAGATCCAGCCTGAGCCTCAGGGTATCAGACTTTCCACCACCGCCGCCCTGTTGCTGGTTCTGAACAGCACCGCCAGCGATGCCGCCTAGGGCGCCCGTGACGCCCTGCGTGACGCCGCCGACCGTGTTGCCGACATTGTCGAGGGCGAGCGAGTCGAGCGGGCCTTGCTGCTTGCCGCGCTGGCGGTTGCGGCGGGGAGGGGGGGCGTAGTCCTCGGATTCGGACTCGGACTCATAGGTCTGCGCTTGCTTCTTTTGCTGGCGCTTGGACTTTTTGTTGGTGGTGTCGGAACCGCTTTGGGTGGACATTTTGGCGGTTTTGTTGTTGTCTTGGTTGTTTTGGTGTTGATGTGTTGATGAGTTGATGATGGGGTAAGGTGGAAGTCGGACCGGGTGTGGTGATGTGTCGACTGACTGACTGACTAGTGAAAGACAGAAAGCCGAAGTTGTTGTTGTCTTTTGAGGAGGATTATGGACTGTTGTCTTGTGCCAAACATCTTCAGAGACTGTGGAAAAAGAAGAGCAAGTCTTAAAAGGAAGTATCTCGAGGTGTGGTCCGAATGGTAATCTCGAAAACAGGGTTCACGAGAAACCAAGCTACAGCAATGAAGTCATTGGGGGACCTCTTGAGACAAGGTTACCTCCCCGTTTGTGGTGGTGAGAACATTGGGACACCCTTTCCCGTCACTCATCCGTACGCTATGCACGAGTCCCTTGAAAGTTACGCGTGCGGGAGCTGCATGTATCATGCGCCAATCTTTCCCGCCGTTTCATTATCTGTGCTGTGAAGTTCGGCTCTTTGGGCGCCTCGTGGAAGTGTACAGCCCATCCATCTTCCCTTCCTTTGCTCTCGTTGGTTGGTTTCTTGGCGATGAAGTGAACATCAGCCGGGACAAGGGGGCGAGTTGGAATCTGGAATCCAGTTTTCTGTTCTCTTGATATCAAGCTTGCATAAATTGGACAAGACCGGGCAAAGCCACCCTATTCGTCGGAAAGCATTACAAGTCATTAGCATTGATGACGCTTTCAGGGCCCTGCTATTACCGCTACCCTTACAATTCATGATATCCCGATCTTAATGCAGTGAGACCACCATCTCATCACATCACATCTTCTTTACACGACTGAACTTTACAAGGTTCGTAACGCCGCGGCCTTTAGCCATTTGCACCCTTGACGTATCGGCTTTCCATCCCCAACTGCATTCGACGACGCAGCAGGATCGGGACCCATTTCACAGGCTTCTTCTGGGCTTGCTGCAAAGCTGGAGCTTCCCCACCATCCTCCTGCTTGTCCTCCGTTTCCCGATCATGTTGTTTCTCTCCCGTCTCTCCACCTCCGTTTTCCTGACCATCGCTTTTCTGTGTCTCGACCTTTCGAGCTTCCTGTTTTGGTTCCCTTTCCGATGTCTTGGTGGGTTTGCTAGGTTCCTCCGTTTCACTCTCGCTGAACTCAGGGTCGTCTTCCTCGTCTGATCCCTCCTCATCCTCGTCGTCGTCTTCGTCCTCCTCCGAATACTCGTCAGAATAGTCCTCATCTTCAATGTAGCTCGCGCTAGAGCCCCTGATTTTCCTATCTTTGTCCCAGTAGACACACCACCTCTGGGTTTCTTCGTCCTGGACAGCAACGAACTGTAAGGTGTCGCCTTCGAGCGTCAACCACACCTCGTCGTTGCTCCAGTACCAAGGACCGATGGTGTGCCCAATGGTGGCTTGACGACCGCCATGTTTGACCATGCCTGTGTCCTTATCGCAGTAAATCCAGTTTAACATGGGTGGATCGTCTGCTATCGTGCTCACCATGCCCAGATGTTTCTCTTCGGAGGGATAGGTGAAGTAGTACCCCATGAACTTGTGCCCTGGCATGGGATAGTCGGGATGGTCGATCCATAACTGTTCGAAGTGTAAGCCAAGGGTACCTGGGTGGGGTAATACGAAAGGGGGGGGGTTGATGTCATTCATCGCCTTTTCATCCCAAGTCTGGATGACAGCTGACAGGTAACGGGAGCTGTACTTACCCTTCCATCTCTCAACACACAAAAACACTCCACTGGTGGTCCTCCATCCAAGGAGATGGCGGCTGTCAGGTGGAACTTGGCTTTCTCTTTGGCTGCGGCATTGGCCTTTTTTTGCGCGCTCAAGGCTTCGCAAACGCCTATTGTCGTGGGAATTCCAGCGATGACTAGGAGGCCGATAACCATATTTCCTTAAACTCGTAGCTGGGGTTCGCTTGGTTGAGTCGTTATGGATGAGTGTCTCTTGAGCCCTGAAACAAAAAACGAGATACCGTACATCTGGTGATGGTGATAATGGTTCGGTTGACTGGATGATTAGTGGGTAACTGGGTGTTCCCTTCTTTGAAGCACCGTCATATATTCTGGTGATCTTGTTATCGCGGTTCCGTTTCTCTCCTCCCATGAAACGGTATCTTTTTGTGGTGATGCGGCCCTGACTGTGGTCGTATCTGCACCCCCTCCCCCTGTCGCTTCGATGTCATCTCATGCAGCTAACGTTCGCGATCCCACACACCAAAAGCTTGATCTCCAACTAGGATCCGCTATGGAGGTCCGATCGACGTCATAGCTCGCTTATCCCCGCGAGAGATCTTTTGCAACGACTCCCTCGGCCACGCAAGGCTTCCCAAAAAACATGGCGGGTGGGTGTGTGATTTATGCAAGAGTACGGACGTCTCTGATATGCTCCGTTTTCCAGGACGACATAGCGACCTCTTAAGACTCCTGAACTTGCTGGGCGGCTCTTGGACTATGGGAAACGGTCCTCCCATTTCGTCACTGTGTGAGAATTGGGGTAGGTCAGCTTCGTACCTAGTACCTAGGCGCAGTGGATGGGTGGATGGGCGTGCTACTTGCATTGGGCCACACATGTGTGTAGTCTCATGGTGGGAATGAAAATCGTGTTTCCGTTCTCCAGGATATGATGATATGGATGATTGCATCAGGGTCCTCCCCTTTTGTTCCGTGTGTTCTTGCTGAGCCCTGTTGTTGATCTTGGGTTGCCGTGTGAACATTATCCGGAAATGCTGGATCTAACGCACTGGAGATGTGTCCTGTCTTTTAAAACTGGATTAGCCTTTTCTGTGCAGTTTAGTCTTCTGTCCTAGCTATTCTCTAGCAAGCCAGTCGTGTAAACAAAACAACTCTTTACTTTTTCTCCTTACCTCTGTGATACCCATACGAAGCAATTTTGCACAGGATACACCCATACGCATAGCCTGTCAGCAAAATGGATCCTGTAAGTGTAGTCATGACTTCAAGAGGGATGAAGATATGTAGTCAGGATGGGCACTAACACCGCCTTAGACACCAAACAAGAACGACCAGATCCCCAAGTCGGATGCCGAGGAGGAGAAGAAGGACAACACTGAGCAGAACCAGAACGGGGCGACCACCAACCCTGTCATCAGCGATGTCAACAAGAGTGGCAATGAAGACAACGAGAACCAGAGCGACAACGACAACGAGGACGATGACAACGAAGATGGAGAAAACCAGAACCAAGTAAACAACAACAAGAATGAGAAGGATGATGACGATGATGATGACAACAGCGAGGACGACAACAGCGAGGACGAC
This sequence comes from Sordaria brevicollis, assembly GCA_033439795.1. Lineage (NCBI taxonomy): Eukaryota > Fungi > Ascomycota > Sordariomycetes > Sordariales > Sordariaceae > Sordaria > Sordaria brevicollis. Next base: position 1,877,321 of record JAUTDP010000006.1, read on the forward strand.
AACAACTCGGAAAACGATTCCGAGCCAGAGCAAGAGGAGGAAGACGAAGCAAACAGCCACAGCACTAGCCGCACCGTCGCTGTCGAAGAGTCTCCTTCAGTATCCCAGCCTTCCACACCCAAGGGCGACGAGGCTCCGCAGCCCAAATTCATGCGCGACGAGAAGAAGAACAAGAAGAAGAACCGCAACCAGGAGGTGGCCGAGAAGCCTCGTCGCCGTCGCCGTCCCCGCTTTGCCGACCAGGAAGACTCCGAGGAGGAGCCCATGTCATATCGCCAGAGACAAGCGCTGCAGCAACAACACCAGCAAAATCAGATGATGTTGATGCAGCAACAACAGCAAATGCAGGGAGGCGGTGGTGATGGAGGCAAGAACCCGCTCAAGCTGAGGTTGGACTTGAACCTCGAGATTGAGATTGAGTTGAAGGCGCATATCCACGGTGATTTGACGCTTGCTTTGCTGTATGTGCATTTCTTTTTCCCCCTTCTTCCTTTACTTCTTTGTGCGGCTTGGGTTTGGTACCCTAGTGGAAGTTGGTTCCTTCCCCCCTTTGCTTTCTGGACAGAACTTGCATTGCCCCTTCCTCCTTTTTTCCTTCCCTTCTTCCTTGCCAAGCCCCATCTAGCGAGCGAGTGAGCGAGCGTCTGGCTTTCATGAGACTTCCAGCGCAGAGTTTTCTGCTCGTCTAGATTGGCCAGATCTCCTAACCTTTGTCCGAAACAAACCGACATTTCCCCAACGAAGAAAATAGCCAGACTTTTCAATCTGGGAGATGGTTGACGGAGGCTAACCATGGCGTTTTGTTTGTTCTTTACAGTGACGGTTAGAGAAGATATCATTCATTTTGCGCATCTTTCCTTTTATTCAATGGCGTTCGGAGCGCATCTCATTGCGCATATGACGGATACGATGATGTTAGGTAATTTCGGCTGTCCTTTGACAGGATAGTGTGTGTGCTGGTGAAATCAGTGCTTGGAAGTCTACTTCAGGGATAGGGGTATTCTAATGAAGAGATGGATGCGGAAAGTTCTTAGTTTTCCTGTATACTCATCGTGAAGGATGTTGTACGGTTAGGATTTGGTAGTAGTAGCGTCTGTCATGTTTTTTTCTCACAAGAAAAAGAGATCATGTTAGGGTTACTCCAAATGGGTATGCGAGGTTCACTCTTGATGATTGCATTCGGTCCCTTGCATTTCTGTCCTGTTCTTCCAACTTGTGATTGATTGCTCTCTTTCTTTGACATCGATCGCAAATAAAATGCGCGATATGGTCCAATGCTGGTTTGTTAGTTGCCTTCGAACTTTTGAAATACTGAGCAAGATCTATACTGAGCTATCTCGCACCCCATCACGACAACGAACACCTAATCAAGTATCCGCATATGCATTCAGAAGACATAAAGACGCATTTTCATGATGGCATTACGCCTTGATTCAAGAATATAACCTAACAGTGGAAGAAATGCCTATAAAACTTGATTTTAAATCTCAACCCAAAAAGTAAACACGTATCAGAATGTATATCTATCTTATTGTTCTCAAGGTCTAGACTTACAACACATCACAATCGCGATGGACAACTGAGGGCATTCAGACAGTAAACTTGACGATAACGTCACTCAAGAAGTGCTTATCTAATCGCTGTTATCTTTATCAGCAACTTCAACGAACGCCCCGAGTTCCTGATTGCTCATATCACGTGAGTTCGCATCTGAAGACTGGGGTCCCGCGTTTGTTCTCCATCTGCTGTGGGGAAATTTGTCCACTGTCTCGGTGCGTCGGGGTCGGGCTTCGAACATCCGACACGTACTGCAGCTAGGGTTGATCGCTCTTTCCATGTGCTTTCCCACCTCTGATTTTGCGATTTCGGTAAAAGAGCGGGATCTGTTGAATATTCTTTCTTTGTCTAGTTTTCATCCCCACAAACCGCAACTCACTCGCATCGTGAAAGGAAACGTCCATTCGACTCCAACGTGGAACCATAACCATCTTGACGCGTCCCATACTAAAGACAACCAACAATGCCGAAGCGATCCTACGCTGCGGTCGGCTCCGACACCGGCGATGCAGCCCGTCGTCGTCGATTGAACGGCGGGAACACATCATCCAGATCGTCCCAATCCCAATCTCGTCGAACATCCTCTTCAGCGTACGTCCCACGAACCACAAGCACCAACCGCCCGTCTTTTCTTGGTCAAAATTCCTCCTTGTCGAGTCAAAGTAGTTCCGGACGTCGGCAACTACCTTGGCTAACGGCATCGAGCACTCCCACAGCGTCCCAGAGCAGGCCCAGTACACAGAGAAAACGAAGAACTCACACGTCACGTAGCAATCCAAGCACGCAACCAACTTCGAGTAGCTACGCAATTTCGAGCTCACAACATCGCCCTCCGGCACATGTGCAGGCCATCCATGACACCTTGAACTGGCTCAGCACCCAACCCGACCTGTTTGAGTCTGACGATGAACCCGAGGTTATTGACCTTACTCAGGCCGATTCTGGCCCCGTGCTCGAATTCTACGGTCATTTTGGTTCGATACTCTTGCTTCCAATACCTATTTGCTCCCCAAACTGACACAAGACAGGCGGCAAAATTGTTGGTGTGCGGTACTACAATGGCTACGCTTCTCCCGGTGAAGTGGTCCTCATCAGGCGAGAACCCCAGAACCAGTATGACCCCAACGCCATTCGCGTGGACAATGTTTTGGGAAATCAAATAGGGCATCTACCAAGGACCGTCGCATCCAAATTAGCATCCTACATGGTGAGTAAATTTCCCTGTATCATTTTGGCTATCAGTCATTCTGACCCAAACCAGGACAAGGGTGACGTTATAGTTGAGGGCATGCTTACTGGAGAGAAAGGTGCTTTCGACTGCCCAGTTCGACTCTATTTCTATGGCACGAGCACTCCGCTACAAAGAGCCGAGCTTGAGGAACGGCTGAAGAGAGACAAGCTTGTCACGGCCACCCAACTGAAACAGACACGCAAGGCGAGTGAGGAACAGAGACAGAGACAAGCGCTTGCACTCAAGGGCAATGGAACCCGCGGCTTTCCAAGCCAAACTCAGGAGCCGGAGCCCAGTATCACAATGGAGCAATTGGCTAAAATGAGCGAAGTCACCAACTTCCGCTCTGGTGGCGATATGATCAAGTCACTCGCCATGAGTGAGGAGGACCTGGCCCAACTTCCAATGGCTCCCCAGCCAGAGAAGCTGCGCGCGCAGTTGCTCCCATATCAGCTTCAGGGCCTTGCTTGGATGATCTCCAAGGAAAATCCGAAGCTACCTGAAAAGGGATCGACCGACTCTGTACAGTTCTGGCAGCACACCGCTGACGGCAAGTACTACAATACGGCAACGGGCTTCAAAGCCAAAACTCCTCCTGCCTTGCTGTCAGGCGCCATATGTGCCGACGATATGGGCCTCGGAAAGACTATCCAGATCATCAGTCTCATCATGACCGAAGGCTTTGGTACGGGTCCCACTCTCATTGTTGCCCCTGTTGGCGTGATGAGCAACTGGCAGCAGCAGATCCTACGCCATGTTCACGAGGAGCACCAGCCTAAGATCGTCATGTATCATGGAAGCAAACGCAAAGAGTTCGCTGAGACGCTCAAAGACCATGATGTCGTTATCACGAGCTACGGAACCCTGTCCGATGGCGCCCTCCAAAAGACACACTGGAGGAGAATCGTCCTCGACGAAGGACACAGCATTCGTAATGCCAAAGCCCAGGTAGCTCAGAACGCGTGCAAGTTGGAAGCCAAGTCCAGATGGGTGCTCACTGGAACTCCCATTGTCAACAGTGTCAAGGACCTTCACTCCATGGTCAAGTTCCTCCGCATAACAGGCGGAATTGAACAGCCAGAGATCTTCAACACTGTCCTAACCAGACCATTGGCCAACGGGGAGCCCAAGGGAGAGGCCTTGCTCAGAACGTTGATGAAGGATCTCTGTATTCGCAGAAAGAAGGACATGAAGTTTGTTGATCTGAAGCTCCCAGAGAAGACCGAGCAAACTGTACGGATCCCCTTTTGGCCCGATGAGCAGAAGAAGTACGATGCTTTGTTGTCTGAAGCACAGGGAGTGCTTGAGAGCTATCGCAACCAGTCCAAGCGCTCTCAGGGACAGTTCCAGGGTGTTCTCGAGAGGCTCCTACGTCTTCGCCAAACCTGCAACCATTGGGTTCTCTGCAAGAAACGCATCACCGAGGTCCTCGAAGCTATTGCCGATAAAGACGTGGTAGATCTCACTCCCGAAAACAAGGCCATTCTGCAACAGGCACTCCAACTTTACATCGACAATTCTGAGGACTGTCCGATCTGCCTAGACTCGTTGAAGAGCCCGGTCATCACACACTGCAAGCATGTCTTCTGCCGAGGCTGTGTTGGCAAGGTCGTGGAAACTCAGCAGCGTTGCCCGATGTGCAGGGCTCCCCTCTCGGAAGACAAGCTTCTCGAACCAGCGCCCGAACACTCGGCCACCCAGGACGAGCAGGAACTCGAGTCCGAAACCAAGAGCTCCAAAACTGAAGCGGCGCTAGCGCTCGTCAAACAGGCCCTAAGCAATGAGGGAAGCAAGGTCATCATCTTCTCCCAATGGACCTCCTTCCTCACCATCATCCAACATCAACTAGACGAGGCTGGATACACTTATACCCGCATCGACGGCAGCATGAACACAGCTCAGCGCGATGCCGCCATTCGTGCCCTGGACTACGATCCCAACACCCGTATCCTGCTGGCCAGTTTGGGAGTCTGCAGTGTGGGCCTGAACCTGGTTTCTGCGAACACGGTCATTCTTGCTGACAGCTGGTGGGCACCAGCCATCGAAGATCAGGCTGTTGATCGTGTCCATCGTCTAGGTCAGACCAGGGAGACGCATGTCTATAGGCTTGTGATGGAGAATACGATCGAAGAGCGTGTGCTGGATATCCAGAGGGAGAAGAGAGAGTTGGTTGGCAAGGCGTTCCAGGAGAAGCAGGATAAGAAGAAGAAGGTTAAGGAGACGAGGATGGCTGATATTATGAAGCTTCTCTCTTAATGTCTTTTAACTGGGGAGTGTGGCGGGGAAATGTGTTATGGAGGCAAGGATGGATAGAGGAGTACTGGGATAGCTGGCATACATTGTATTTGTGGGTGTCAGTTTATGGTTAAATTTCATGCATTAAGATGCTGGGGGTTGATATCTTGGGCCATAATGGTCTACAACTTGATGCAGTTATTAGCATGTAGAAGCGAGGAGGCAGATACCATATGATCGTCATTGAAGCAGTAACTTAACTGCATTATTTCACCTCGAGATCTCATCCATAAACAAGTAGGAACGCAAAGATCAACAATAGACTAAGGCTTCTGACTTAAACTGGGAGTTCAATCGCTTGCACTATCAACATAAAAGACATGTCCGAAACCTATCATCTTTAAACGAACGAAAGGAATGCGTCTCAATGGTAGCAACACAACACACTTAAACCACCTAGCAGAGCAGAACGGGTATCTCCATGCCAAAGTACCTCCATGTCCGTCATCATTTCGTGTCATTTTTCCCATCTGTAAAACATCCAGACCAGACCCAACAAGAACGCCTTTGGCAGAATACATGAAGAAGGAATCCCAATCCATTTCACAAACCACAAAAAGAGTAGAAGAAAACCAATGAAAACAAAAGACTAGTAGCAAGCAAAGTATGTAAAAGAACCCATTTTCTTCCCTCATCCATAGCCGCTACCGATCCCGGACTGTACAGGATCCGGAATACCTTGGTGCGTTCACCATTCCTTGGATTTTGGATGTATAGGGATGCGACTGACAAGTGGTGGCTGACTGAAGCGATGAGGAGCGACTGACCGACCATTAACGAGGACTGATCGTTTGAGATGATGGCAACCGAGCGAGGCCGATGGATTACGCTGTTGACTCGCGACGTTCGAGTGAGCGTTGCTGTTGATCGCTATGCATCCTCTTCTCGCGAGAGTAGCTGTAGCCAAGTAACATAGCGAGCGCTAATCCTTCCGTAAGCGCTGGGAGAGGTGCGAGTTCTCAGCCCGGCAAATAAAATCCGTTGTCGCCGCCTGTGCCGCCGTTGGTGCTGCCGTCGCCAGCTTTCGAGTCGTCTTTATCATCTTTCTGTATACCAGCCTGGCCTTATAATCGTCGTCGTACACCGGCCGTCGTCGAGAACGCTAGTCCGAATCGTCGTCATTATTGCCGCCACGATTAGCGACGCGACCGCCGTGGTCGCCCTGGGTAAGCGTACGACGGCGGGCGCCGCGTGCAGGGGCCTCCCAGGTTTCAGGGTCGAAGCCGTAGATCGGCTTGCCGATGCGTCGGAGGGCAAAGATGACCTGTGTTGTATTAGCTGGACCCATATCTCCACGTTGCTGCCGTGCCTGATGCCCGAGAGGGAACGTAGTGCTCACGTCGGTGACGGTGACGGTTTTTGCGTGTCTGTGCTCGGTGTAGGTGACACAATCGCGGAGGATCTGTGATGGGGTCCGAGTTAGCTGTGAGGTCCAAGGTGAGATGGAAAATAGGAAGGTAGCTGGAAGACATACCATCTGGAGCCTCTCCTTCAAAGCGAGCCGGATGTCATCGTAGATACCGGCTGAGATACGCTTGACACCACCACGACGGGCTAAACGTCTGTAACTTGTTAGTTGTACGTTCGCTCCAATGAATACGTTTTGACAAGAATCTTAAGAGGGGAATGTGTAATGCGAGTGATGGTGCTGTATGAAAGTGGGCATGTAGGTGAAGAGATCGTGAAGTGTCAAACAGCGAAGCTTGTGATAGGGAGGTGAGCTGACGAAAGGATGAAAGTTTTGGAAAAATAAAGCAGCCAAGGCAAGATCAACAGCAATCTGAACTAGGTGCAACCCAACCAGTTCACAACCCATGATATAGAACGATGTGAGACGAAAGGTGACATGGAGAGACAGAGATCAAAGTGCAGGGTAAGTAAACTCAGGATGACAACCACCCTTGAACCTCGATGAATCTTGCCACCAGAACAGAATCTGACTTCGACGTGATCTAGAGATGAAAGTGCATGGAGATGGTACAGAAGTCCAGATGACGAAAACAATAAAACCACATACCGAATAGCAGGCTTGGCTGAAGCAAAAAGAACACGAACCCATCAGTAAAACCGTCCGCTTTGTTTGTGTCGAGGATCATGAATAGATGGATGGGTGGACGAAAGCTGTAAGGAACTCGAAGCGCTCTCGACGGACTTTCATACACACTCCCATCCTCCTCCTCCGAAGTTAGATGAGAATGGTAAGTGCGAAAGAGCAATGAAAGTGGTGCGTGGGCGTCGTAGTTGGGCGACTTGAAGTTGTGGCCCCCCTTGTCTGGAGACATGGAGACACAGAGATGGTGATAATCGTGTGTGAATTTGTGCTGATTTTGTTAAAACTCACTGATGCCTCTGATGGTGTCTTTGATGACCTTTCTGTAATTCAAAAGTGAAGTGTGTTAGTAAATGTATTAATTCATTCATGGATGAATATTGTATGGCAGATATATCGTGTATATCGTCGTCCACGGGTCTGATCCGGGCATGTTAAGATGCTGGTCCTGGTGGTGCTGTCTGCTCTCGGCGCACGCCCGCTGCCCGCCCGTGGTGCTCGACTGCTTGTGAAAGTTCACGACGTACCTGTGGCGCTTAATGCCAACGCCGCCTTTGCCCTTACCGCCCGCCGCGTTGCCACTGCTGCCCAGGACAGTTTTTCCGGCAAGCGAGTGACGGTGCTTGAGTCCCGAAGGACCGCCGCGTGATGGTATAGTAGGCGGCATATTCGTGTAGTTGAAATGTAAGCCGCTGAAGTATGTTCAAGTAAACAAATACAAAAGTGAAGGAAAGCTGAGAAGCACTCCTCTGCAGGGCCAGATGCAACTGAGAGGACAGAGGCGTGCCATCAAGTGGCAGTTGGTGTGGGGGAATGCGTCCAAGTGGGGCTGAAAGTTTATCTGCAAGTACGCGGTTGGTCGGTTGCTGGGCAGGGGCGTGGACATAGAGCTGCAAGGGGTGAGCTTAAGCTGTCACCCATATCCAAATAGGGGTCTGTGCACAGCAGTAACGGGTGCACTAACAGACAAGAAGGGCAAGAGCACGCTGGAATGAAACTTCCTATCAGTGACAGTTGAGAAGGTGACTGGACAGACACAGGAAACAATCCAAGTTTATTAAATTAGCTGGCCCTTCAAGGAGCCTTGTTATGTTAAAATCAGATCCACTATGCAAAGCGGGCTCCTTGTCCAGACCGAGAGTAGACAGAGCAAATTATCGAGTCCTTTGTAAACAGTATGCAGGAGAATAACAGTCCAACGAGTGGACCAAGCACCTCTATCGGTATCTCTCAACACAACTCCAAACCATGATACCGGCCCTCATAGAATATTGGCGCGCGTTACCCAGAAAACCCATCATTAACGATTTATCAACATGCCCGGTTTACGAGGAGATGAAGGTGGCCTCGCTGAAGAGGTAGCCCTCCTCCGAAATCTCTTGATCCCCGACCTTGAGCTTGAGAGTGAGCTTCTTCTTTTGTGGCGCGTACTGTATTTCATCATCTTAGTTTCAGGACCTTAAAAATATCCCACCAGCAAGCAAAACATACCTGGTAAATATAGGGCTTGGTGCCAGCAGCACCCGCAACGATCTGCTTGACGAATCCTGGCACCTCAGCCATGACGTCTATCCTGTCAAGCCTATCCTCGAGCTCGCCCTCCAGAACAGCATCGACCTGCTTGCCGTCCTTGGTAGCACCCTTCCACTCAAACTTGATGGCGGTCGGCTCGGGCCAGTCGTTCTCCGTGTCGCCCTTGGTCGCAGTGTGCGTGACAGCACCGTCGGCGCCGGCAAAGATGATCTCGTTGTCCTTGACAACACCGCCAACGGTAACAACAGTCGATCCGTACGAGGGGGGAGTCGTGTACTGCATGAGGACAGCGGAGTAGTTGGGGCCCTGGAAGTCGCAAAAGTTCCACTTGGCCGCGGCGTGGTGAGGCTTCATGCCCTGGAGAGCGTGGACGAACATGGCGCGTCCCTTGCAGTCGACGGGACCGTCGGGGGTGGCGATCGTGCCCTCGGCGACACACCTGGGCCAGAAAACATGGCGCATGGAGCCCCAAGGGTTGGCGGGGTCGGTGCCAAACAGTGTTGTGCCGGTGGTGCCAACCTTGAAGCCAGGCGCTGTCCTCTTGACGGTCACGTTGACGATCGACCTTTCATCGTTCAATGACTTGATTGTGTAAGAGTTGCCATCTTCCGAAAGCTCGACGGCGCAGTCGGTAGCGTAGAAGCCGGTCTTGTCCTCGCTGAACTCGTGGTTGTTGAGGGGTGTAGAGCACCAGAGGTGGGGCTTGGAGCCATCCAGGGAGAAGACCTTGGAGTTGAACTGGCAAGTCGTGCGGATGCCACTGTTGCGTCATCGAAGTCAGTACGAGCCCAGAGTTTCCGAGCGCGCGAACGTCAACGGCGGATGGATCGATGGGGCAAGCTTACGCAACGTTAGAGTAGATGACCTGGGCAAAGGCGAGCTTGCCGCTGTCGGTCATGAAGTAGAAGCATTGCGTCTCAACGCAAGTAGACTCCATGGCCTGCCATTTCAAGTCATCCTTGGTGATCTCGGTATAGGGAGTGGTCTTGGCCTCCTCGGCGACGGACTTGATGGCCTCGGGGCCGTAGATAGGCTCCTTGGTACCGGCGACATTGGCCAGCCTACAAGCAGGTTGATTGTTAGAAAGGCTTGCGTCCGGCGCGTGGTGGGGGTAGTAGTAGCATCATAAGAGGCAGCTTGGAGTACTCACGCCGCTTGCGCCCACTTGAACATGGTGAAAGAGTTTGGGGGTATAGACGAAAATTGGAAGAAAAGTATGGATTAGAGAAGCAAGAAGCTAAGACAACGAGGCAAAAATGAGTCTAGTGGTGAGAATTTTCCAGGTAATTTGATGTTCAAGACTAAAGTCATTCACCGCCGTCAAAGAAAGATGGATCAGAGATGGCGCCGGCGCTGAAATAAGGCCAATGGAAATCAGAAGGGGCAACCCAGTTCTGTCCCAAATCTCCCAAGTGGAAGTCTCCTAGTACTACAAAGTGTACGTACCACTGTGGGCTCCCCCGTGGTCGTGGCCCTTTAGTGGCAGTCGAGCGGCAAAGACAAAAAAGTCACTGGCTCTTGAAGGTGCACGTCACTGTTCCGCCCATCTCTCCACATCACCTGAGGATTCGACGATTGGACCCTCTCAGGGTTTCCCAGCGTGCCAGGTCCCTACAGCGAGCGGGTCTGCCTGCAATTGCTTGAATGGTGCTGGTGTCGCAAAGTTCCCTTGCAGACATGCAGCCGCTGGAACGCACCTTTACGGCAAGGCGAGGCGGCAGGCAAATGTGCAGTCCAAAGTGGGAGGGATGGACATGGACTCGGACTCGGGGGGGGGGGGGGGGTTCAAGCCACAAAATGACGGCACTGATAAGCGGCGATAAGCGACTGCTCGCAGCATTTTGGATAGTACGTGGCTGAAGCTTCCAGGATGGAAGTGGCTGACTCCGACCCTGGCCGCGACGGTTGCCGGCCCGGCGCCCGATTTTTTTGGAGCCAAGCTCTGAGGTGCCGCCCGCCGCCGTCGCCGCCGCCGTTGCTGCTGCTGCCGCTGTCGCGAACGAGAGTTACCCGACCGACCTCGAAAGTGTAACACGCGACTGCCAGACGCGCCGCATCGCCTTTTCCCTTCTCCACACAACTCAACTTCCTTCCGAGGGTCCCTGTAGTTCGAGTCCGCCAAAATGTCCAAGGCTGCGAAAGGTGGTGCTGGTGGTGTTGAGCAGGTGGTGAAGCTCATTGTCGGTGCCGGCCAGGCCAGCCCGAGTCCCCCCGTCGGTCCGGCCCTTGGTTCCAAGGGTATCAAGTCCATGGACTTTTGCAAGGTTGGTTCACCTGCGCACACCATTTATGACCTTCAGGAACAGTCACTAACATGCGCTCATTTCTACAGGAGTTCAACGCCAGAACCGCCCACATCATTACCGGTACCCCGATGCCCGTCCGTGTCACCGTCAGGCCCGACCGCACGTTCCACTTCGATGTCCGCACCCCCCACACATCATGGCTTCTGCTCAACGCCGCCGAGGCCCCGATAGGCAAGGGCGGCAAGAGAAAGGGCGCCAGCAACCCCGGCAAGGAGGTTGTCGGCACCGTCAGCCTCAAGCACATCTACGAGATTGCCAAGATCAAGCAGTCCGAGCTCCGTCTCTCTGGTCTGCCCCTCGAGGGTCTCTGCAGGGCGGTCATCTACCAGGCCAAGTCCATTGGCGTCAACGTTGTTCCTTGAAAGAGGGGAAGCTGTACGCTGAGCAAAAAGGAGGGATGTGATGGATGATGGCCTCATAATACGGGGGCTTGTTGGGAAGAGCACGAAGGCGTTTACGGTTGTTTCTTGTTCAGGTGGATAGACCACACGGCAATTGTTGTTACCATATTGGAAGGGGGGAACTATAGCCATTTTGCTTAGTGGCTCTGTATATCTTTTCTTGTATCATTATTGTATGTCCAAAGTCTCAATATGCACAGCGGCGCCGGGAAAGCTGTTGGTTCATCCACGGAGCATGTCCCCTTGGGGAGTTTGGAAAGTGTTTGACGGCAGAAACGTGATGGGTATACACAGCATTTCGGGGAGTTTGCTGGTTGAGGCTTTCATCGGCTCACCGTGCTCCCGCTTCGTCAGCCCTGGTTTGCATAGTTTTGTGGCTGTGAAACCATATGGGCGTACAAGTTACTACCTGTAATCCTTCAGGAAGGTAGGATAAAGTTTTAAGGTTGGTGGTAAGTTAGGCAGAATTCCCACCGCGGGTATTATGCTCACCTGTAAGTAAGCCGTGGTCGCGATAGCCCTGTCCAATCTGACGGCGAGACGTTGGTGATGCATCACATATGAAAAGGGGCTATGTAAACAAAACCCCCCTCTCCGCGTATCCAACCGCCCACTTCCATCTTATCATCCATGCGATGAAAGCCCCGCTACATACAATGTTGGCAGTCTTGGTGTTCATCCCATGCTTCCTTGTGAAATAGCCATGAGATGAAAACGGATTCATTGTTCAATATCCAGCACGTGTGCGACAATTGCAATTACATTCGATGGCTTCCAGAAACATTCGGGCAATTAACCTCCCGCAGCCATGGCGGGGTATTGACATGGGTTACACCGAACCGAGACGATAAGGACCTGGGACTCGGCGGTAGAGATCGACAACGAGAAAAGCGGTTGATGTTAGATTGCACAGCAAAGTGGATATTGTAATTGAGGGTTAAAAAATTGATATGTGTATTTAGAAGAGTTTTGTAGAACCCGAGTTGGGGGTGCCCAAATTATTAGGAAGGTTTGCAGCCAGAATTTGGTGGCTGGGGCGCTTTACGTAAGCCTGTTTTTATTGGTCGAATTTACCCTCTAATCTGATATACCTCCCCAAATGTAGTTTATTTCCTGAAATAGATAAATTTAAAGTTATTTATATAAGATTAGTTGCTTTTTTTTATTTATTTCCTTAATCCTTAGGTATTTTACCCATTAATAACCTTCTTTATTTCGTATAGAATTTATCCTTATTAATTTTTTGAATTCTTAGTATTTCTTTACGGTTAATACCTTAGTTATGCCGTTTACGGGTATTTTTGAAGTTTCGAGATATTATATTTTGATTATCCTTATTTGTATTTCTTATTTTAATTAATATTAGTGAATATTAATATAGCGGAGTTTGGTTATTAGTTTTAATATTTTTATATTTAGGATTTTGAGTATTTAGATATTATTATATTTGAGAATTAGGGTAGGGTTGGAGAATTTTAGTATAAGACTTTTGAGTAGCTTTATAATATATAATATTTTTTTGGCGACGTTAGAGAGGGCTACGAATTTTATTTTAATTATAGAAGTGGTTATTATTAATTATTTAGAAGTTCCTTAATAAATAAATCTATTATATAATTTTATTATAAAACTTTAGGAATTTTTGCGGTCGATGGAATTATTAATAAAGGAGGCGTTAAAAGTAAATTGAAATTTAGTATTTTTTTTATAATATAGGGTTAGGTTTGCGGTAGTAAAGAAGTAATATAGTATTTTATTTGCGGCTTTATAATATTTTAGTCTTGGGTTGTGGTTGTATTTAATAAATCGATTAGTTATAAAGGTAATATTTAATTTAGTAATAATAGCGGCGTAAAATATAGACCCGATTTTAATTTAGTATCGATAGATAGATTGGTTAGTAGTTTTATAATCGTAGGGTATTAATTCGATATTATTTATTAGGATTTAGGTAGTACGTTTATTATTAATGAATTTATAAATCTTTTAAAGGTATAATTATTAGGATAATTAAATTTTATAAGCTTTACGATTACGGATTATTTTAATATTTAAGAATTATTATAATTCTTTTCTTTTAATTAGATTATACCGGGATTATAGAATTTTTATATATTGCCGGGTAATTTCCTCCTTAATAGGGTAATAATAAAAGATAATATTATTAACGTAATAGAAGATTAAAATATTATTATTAATTAAAATATAGGGATTTTTAGGGATTATATAGAACCTTAGGGCTTTAAATATCTTTATAAACTTTTATTATTATAGTAGTAGGGAATGACGAAAATTATATAATATTTTAAGGATTTTAAATACCTTCCTTTAAATATAATAATTTAGCGGTATATATATATAGATTTCTTCGTTTATTATTATATTTACGAAGGCGTTAATTGTATCCTATTAAATGAATTTAAGGTTGAAGCGTAAGGTTATAATTATAAGGGTACGGAAGGACTTTTTTACTAGGGTAGAGGTATAGGTTTTTTATTTTATAATTTTTATTTATTAATTTTTACGTATAATTAAACGAGTTTTAATTTTATTAAAGTAATTATTTTTAAAGTATTTATAAATATATATTTATATATAATTGAGGATTTGTTTACTTTTAATTTTAGGCTCGTTGCGGTTTATTTCTATTTAGGTTTTTATTTATTTATAGCTCTCGAAGTGAATTTGCTCGGCTTGCTTAAAGAGGTCGCTTAAGGGATGTTTATCGAGGTTTTTATAATTGTAAGGTATTAGCGGTAATTAATAATAATAGAGGTTTTAAAATTTATTAATAGCAATTAGGGATTTAATTATATTTTTAGTAATTATTTTTTCTTTATATATAGAACGTTACAATTTTATTTTAGTAATTTTCTTCTTATATATTATAGTTATAAGTTAATAAAAACGTCCGGTATTAAATATTACCTTCTAGGGTTCGAAACTTTTTAATAATTCCTTTTTAGCGTACTTAGTACAATTTATAGTAAATACCTTTATAAAAAAAGAAGTTAATAATAGTATATTTAATAGTATTAGATAATTATAATTAACGAAATAATTGATAGCTATTCGGTCTTCCTTTGGGTTTATAATTTTATTAAAGGGGTTTAGAAGCGGTATACTAGTTTTTACTTCCTTAATAATTACTTTTTCGGCTTATATTTCCTTAGTAATTATTATTTCCCTTTTTTAAATTAGGTTAAAAGAAAGAGAATTTAAAAAGTCGTAAATATTTATATTTTTTATATCGGTACAATTAATTATAAAATCGAAGGGAAATTAATTATTTAATAATTATTCTTTAATAATATACTTTTTTAATAAGGCGGTAAATTCTTTTAAAGTAAATTTTAGGGATTCGGCTTCCTTTTTTACCTTACTAGTAAAGAGGGTACGTTTATTAAAAATAACGTTACGGGTATTAATAATTTCATTAGTAATAGGGTTTTAAATTCAGTAAATAATTATAAAGGTATAATTAATTAAATATTTAATTTACGCTTTAGGGTTTATTTTTTAAAGTTTATTTTATTTATTTTTAGCAGTAATAATTATTACGAATATTTTATAGCTATAAATTCGAAGGTAGGAGATATTAGGTTTATAGGGGGTAATTTCGTCGTTATTACTATTAATTTTCCTAATAATAATTATATAGAATTTTTTATAGGGAGATTTTTAATCGTAAAAGTATTTAGGGGACCGATTATTGAGATATATTATTATAAAAACGATTTCTAATTAAAAATCCTTAGGAAAATAAATATTTAAATTTATAATACGCGTTTTATTTTTAATTATATTTCCCGAACGCTTTATACTTCTATTTTATATTTAGGTATATAGGGTAGAGGGCTCTATAATTATATTACGTTACGTTAATAGGTTTAGGAATAATTATAATTTCGTAATTTCGTTATTATATTTTAGTATTTATATTATAATATTAAATTATATTTTAAAAAGAGTAAAGAAGTTATTTAAATAAATTACGATTATAGTAGCGAATCGGTCGTAAAAGAAATATTCTTAAATATATTTAATAAATTTATAAATAATAAATATAATATTAATATAACTTCGGTAATTTTTTTTATAATCGAGAAAGTTTATAGCGAAACGTTTTCTAGCCTTATACCCTCTATTTTTAAATTTTTATTTAATTTATTACTTAATTTTTATTTAAGTATAGGTATTATATTATTTAGTTTTAGGGTTTTCTTCGTTTTCCTTTTTCTTATTTTTAAATAGGATTTTAATTCCTAATACGTTATAGAAATAAAATAGTATTTAAGGATTAGGGTACTTTAATTTAAAATATTAAATAAAAAGGTTTTTATAATAATATTTATAATTTATATAGGAATTAATTATATTTTTACGGGTATAGAAATTCGCCCGAGTGAGTAAATAGGGAAATTCTTTAAATAGAGTTTAGCGGTAATAAATTTTAAAATAATAAAAGAATAATTGGTTTATATTATAAAGGTAATTATTAAATAGTTTATAGTCTTAAAAGAAATTTTACTTACGTAATAAATATAAAGAGATAAAATTAATTATAAAATTAGAATAGAAGGTTATATCGTAGAAATATAGTTTTTTAAACCTATTTTCTCTATTAATAATAAAATTAACCTCTTTATAACTTTGGATTATAATACGTAAATTTTTAATTTATAAATTATTATTATAGGGTACGTAACAGAAATTGAGGAAATATATAATTTTATTAAATATATATAAAGAATTATTAAAATTAAAAAAAGCGTAGTTTTTAAACGGGTAAGTATTAAAATTTCCTTTTCCCGTTTAAAATATTATTTATATTATAGCGGTTTTATAAATTTAAATAAGGATAGGAATAAAGTTTATAATAGTATTTTTATTAGAGAGTTAATTACTTTAAAATTGGTTATTAATATTAAGGATAGGATTTATTAATTACTTAATTATTTCCCTTTTTTAAATTTCGATTTCTTTTTTAAATTTTAAATTGTTATTAAAATTTTTAATTACCCGAATTTATATTTTAAGGTTAAACTTCTAATAAAGGTTTAAGGCCTTATTAAGAAAGAGATATTAATAGTGTTTAATAATATACGTACCCTCTTCGTAAATTTTATAACGAAATAACGATAATAAATTTCCGTTTTATTTAGAGTTTTTAATTTACGTTATATATTTCTTTTTATATTAATTGCGTTAAGGTTTATTAAATTAAATATTTTTTATTTTAATATTAATATCTTTTAATTTATTAAGGGTATTACTTTTAATTTTAAAGGACGCCCCGCGAATATTTCTACAGTTAAATTTAATTTATATAATTATAAGTATTTTATTATTAAAGCCTTTAATATAAAAATCCCCGGATAAAATATAGAAATTAAGAATATTATTAACGATTTATAAGCGGTATTAATACGAGGCGTTAAAGGCCTAACCCGGTCGAATAGGGCGTAAATATTTAATAAAATTATAAAATTAGGCGGTAATTAATAAAGATTTAAAAATTATATAGAATTGGGCTTTAATTATAATAGTTTTTTAACCGTCGATTTATTTAATTATTCCTATTTTAGGCTTTATTATAAGGGGTTTATTAATATAATCGCGGTAGGCCTTACGGGTATCAATAAGGGTTTATTTAGGACGGTATTATAGCTTTTTAGCGAGGGTAGAGTATTATTAAGGGAAATTTTCGTTATTCCGGAGGTAATTGGATTTATAATTTTAATAAACGGTTTTACGTATTTATTTAATAAATATAACGCGGTACTTCGAAAAGGTTTCGTATTTTTTAAACCGGTAATTAAATATATTAATATTATAATTATATTTTTATAGCCCTACGATAATAAAATTAGTGAATTTGGCAATAACGTCGTTAATTTATTCTTTTAAGGATTTTTCGGTGAATTTTACGCTTATAGGGATATTATCGGCGCTATAAAGAAGGATTAGCGTAATAAAAATACTATTTTTAAAATCGTTGAAGGCTTCTTTAATTTTTTTAATATAATAATAGGCGGACGATTTAATAGTGTAATTTATAATAGTTGGCTTTATAGGTTTAAAGGGAATTGGTTATACCCTTAGTATATAATTAGTAAAGTTTAGGATTTTGGCCTAGGCTATAAATTCGTCGCTTTATTCTTTGAATTTATTTATAGAATTTAGGTAGATTTATTTAGTAACGATTTCTTTATTAATTAACTGGGATATAGTTAATAACGTAGTAGGTTACGGTAATAATAGTGATAATAGTTGTAATTAGTGTAATTGAAGTTTTCGTAGCGCGGAGATTGTAAATTAAATTATTAATTATTAAATTGCATAGCAAAGTGGATATTGTAATTGAGGGTTAAAAAATTAATATGTGTATTTAGAAGAGTTCTGTAGAACCCGAGTTAGGGGTGCCCAGACTATTAGGAAGGTCTGCAGCCAGAATCTGGTGGCTGGGGCGCCTTACGTAAGCCTGTTTCTACTGGTCGAGTCTACCCTCTAATCTGACAGTTGAGCATAGCCGCTTGCCAGTAGTCAATGACATCCGAGACCGTCGTGGGAAAAGGTTGGGTGACATCAGGATATGTAGTCACTGGTGACAAAAGCTGACCACCATGACAGTCCAGATGTCTTTTCGGTGGCCTGTTGTTGCTTATCCGTCTCGGTCCTTTCGGACACGGCGGCTCTCTAAGCCCGCTCCTGTCGGCGGTCGGGACGATGGGCTGCTGCGAGCATCCAGGTACCTGAATCTTTTGCTGTCCAGTTGAAACACAGGGCAAAAGGGAGGATGACAGCCAAGGGCTCAAGGCATCTTCGGCTGATGTGTTTTCTTGAGTCATTGGGTGAACCTTTCAGTTCCAGATATTGTTTGAGGAATAACATCGGGCGGTGGAGATGGGATGGATGTCCTGGCAGGAACAACCCCCCGCGTCAATGCAATTGGTACCTACAGTACCTCTATGTAGAACTGACAGTGTCCAGTTTGAGAGGGGGGAGATGAGGCGCTGCAATTGCTCGGCATCTCCCATTGTCTCCAACGAAATGCTGGAAAAGGAAGTCGGACAAGAAAAGGATGCGTGTACCTCTATGGACACCCCAAGGCCAAGGGACACCAAGGACAGGCTTAGGGACCCCACGTTGCCGACCGCTCCCGGTTGAGGTGTGCCTTCCAGTGGTGTATGACAAAGACCGAGATTCCAAGACCGTTGTTACTCCTTTTGCGCCCTTTTTAGGAATGACATGTCCAGATATTGAGGTGCCCGTCATCACGTTCACAAACTGTTTGACTTTGAGACCGCTGCTCGCCCTGTGAGGACTTGCAATGACGGGAGGAGTTCAGTCTCCATCTGTGACTGGTGACTGGTGACTGATTTGCGGATCCATCTGAAATTCGAATCATTCAAGGAAGCCGGCTTGGCCCGATTTCAGGTCCCAAAAGTGCACTGCTCTCACAATCAGCTGGAGATTCAACAGGTGCTCTCAGCGAGTTCCTCGCAACCTAACCAAGTGCAAGTCTCAAGTGCAGTGTCTCACTGGTCCATCCAGGGTACCCGTGCCTCCCGCCGGCTGCAGCCAACGTCTCCTGTACCTGTCATGTAGTTCAGCCCCACCACGACGCAACAGAGCGGCATCTCTTTTACACTTTTTTACTTGTTCGCCGAACCCGCTTCTTTTCAGGACAAAAAAGCCTAGGCACACAGCATCGACAAGGAACATCGTCAAGACCCAAGAGAAGAGAGTCAAGTCACAAGTTGAAAAGTCACGGTGGAAAGTGGAAAGTGGAAAGGGCCCCATTTTATTCAACTCGTACTAGTGACTAGCAGGTCCAGGACCAGGCTTTTGCAGTTTAGATCGCCGTCATCTAGTACTTGGCCCCGACTCTCTTTTCTCCTCCCGCTGTTCCATTTGCTTTTTTCCCTTGCTTCCATTTCCACTTTGACAAAGTTCCCGTCCATCCCGCCTGCTGCATCTCTTCTGCTTGGTCTGGTCTTGTCTTGCATCTCTCCAACTGTCGTTCTGTCACCTGTCTGGCCCTTGCATCTTGCATCACACGGTCTTTTTTTATCCCATCTTTTTTTTTATTATCTCCGCGTCACCAGGGCGGGCCAGATACCAGTCGTTTACTCTGCCTTCCTGCCAGGATTTTTATCAAGTTCATTAGTTTGCGGAGACGGGTGCAAATTCATCCCAACAGATCAAAAGCACCACCACACCAAAAAAAGATGGCGACCGCTGAGCAAGAGTCAGAACAGCGTCAACCGGACGGACAGCTTCAAGGTAAGAGAAAGAAGAAAGGGAGGAAGGAAATGGGAAAGGAAACAGCCGAAAAAAGATCAACGACAACGGCTACCCCTCAATTTCTAATCCCTACTACGTCAATGGCTCGGGGATCAGAGGGCAAGCAAACATGGAATTGAAGCAATTCGCTAACTTTTAGTATCCTCCAACAGCAGTCGAGCCGCAATCGTCCCAAGTCACCACTTCCGATGAACCATCCAAGACCGAGCCTGCTGTCCGCTTTAAGTCAACTGTCGAAGAGATCACCCCCGAGGGCACCACATCGACACCAACCATTGCACCAGATGTCAACCTCGGCGAACCGGGCGAGGTCACTCCCGAGCAGCTTCGTGATATCACCGAGAGGTTAAAGGCCTGTCCGTTGCAGGAGCGAAGGATAGGTCTTTTCCAGTACGAGGCATTCTCGCTTCCCGCTTCAAGGGTAAGTCCATCCCAATTTCACGTGGGGGGCTACGCATATGTTACTTCCTTTCTTTGTTCACCTCCCAAGTTTTGCTTTTGCGGTTGGTCCGTCGCTTCCGGGGGCCTTGTGCGACCAAGCTCAGCTCGGTGGCTTTTGCTGGGCTTTTGCCATGTCTCTTGTCTGATTGCACTCCATGCATACTTCTTGTACTCACCATTCTTTGCATTTGCGTCTTTACCCCTTGGGCGAGGACTAACACTTTCTGTCTCCAGACACCTTCCCACGAAGATGAATCGAGAGCTCCCAGTCGCGAACATACACGGAGCTCGGCAGGTCGCAACTCACCGCTTCTTACTCCGCACATCAGGGGCCACGAAATGCATACACCTCCTCTCACACCGGCTGGAACCGACAATGTCGATCGAGAACTTCGCCGCGAGGGCGCCGTGACACAGGAAAGACGGAGTGCCAACCTCATCACTCCTCAGGATTCTTCCCACGAGCCGACATCACCTACCTCTCTCCGCCATGTTCAGCTACCTTCGCCCGACGAGCAGCTGCAGAGCTCTTCCAGGCCGACTTCGATAGATGCCCGAGAACGTCCTCAGATCACTATCGGGGAACACCGCAGAGGGTTATTTTCCGTTGGATCCGGTAGCAGTTCTCCCAGCAGATCTCAGCCTGCGTCCCGAGAATCCAGCCCTTCCCGAGCGATGGCCGCATCCCAGTTCTATACCCGCCAACTACCACCTCCCGGAGATGTCAATGATCCCTACTCGGCAAGCAAACGACCTGCGCAAAAGGGCATCGAGCCCCGCTTCATCTTCTCCAGGAAAAAGAACTCTTCCTCTCTGAGCCTGGTTTCGAAAAGTGACAAACGTTCCAAGAAGGATCGCCATGATAACGACGACGAGGCTTCGATTCACAGCAGGAACAGCTCGATGGCCGATCTCAAGAGGTTCTTCAAGTTGGGACCCCACAAGAGCAAAAGACCGGCATCTCCTGCTGCTTCTGTACGGTCTACTCCCAAGACACCAGTAGTCAAGCCCGCTCAGATTCCGTTCGGCGACGATCATGGTCTCTCATCAAAATACGGCAAACTTGGCAAGGTCTTGGGTGCTGGAGCAGGAGGATCGGTCAGATTGATGAAGCGCAGCGAAGACGGCGTGGTATTTGCCGTCAAGGAGTTCCGTCCTCGGCACTCGTACGAAACTGAGCGCGAATACGTCAAGAAACTTACCGCCGAGTATTGTATGGGCTCTTCGTTGCACCACGGCAACATCATCGAGACTTTGGACATTGTCCAGGAGAAGGGCAAGTGGTATGAGGTGATGGAATACGCTCCATACGACCTGTTCGCTATCGTCATGACAGGGAAGATGTCTCGAGAGGAGGTCAGCTGCTGCTTCCTTCAGATTTTGAGCGGTGTCACATACCTTCACAGCATGGGTCTCGCGCATCGAGATCTGAAGCTCGACAACGTGGTGGTCAGCGAACATGGCATTATGAAGATTATCGATTTTGGTAGTGCTCATGTTTTCCGGTATCCCTTCGAGACGAGCATTGTTCATGCCTCAGGTGAGTCAAGTCTTGGCTGAGACGCAGGTGGAAAGAAACTAACCGATTACCAGGCATTGTTGGATCCGACCCGTATCTCGCCCCCGAGGTGTACGACGAGAAGAAATACGACCCCGAGGCCGTCGATATCTGGTCCTTGGCCATCATTTACTGCTGCATGACCCTCCGCCGCTTCCCATGGAAGGTTCCTCGGTTGACCGACAACTCGTTCAAGCTATTTGCTGCGGAACCTTCGTTCGGACACGACCCCAAGAAGCTGTTGCTTCCACCATCAGCTTCCATGTCGGCACTGAGCGATATTCCGTATAGAGACTACGATCCCCAGAGCATCAGGGGAAGCAGCGACAAGATCGACAAGGCTCATGACGACAAGAAGGCGCCCGATCACAAGCCAACCGCGTCTACAGCCAGCATACCAGGAGAAGCCGGTAGCACTGGAGAGAAGAAGGAGGTTATCCGCGGTCCCTGGAGAATCCTCAGGCTTCTCCCTAGGGAAAGCAGGCACGTCATCGGCAGAATGCTCGATCTCGATCCCAAGACACGAGCCAAGATGACGGAGATTCTTGACGATCCCTGGGTGGCGAACACCGTCATCTGCCGACAAATCGGTCCCGGCAACGTGGCTCACGCGGATGACCACACACATATTCTCGAACCCCCATCAGCGCCTGCAGGTACCAAGGACGACAAGGCTAAACGCTAGAGGCAGAGTCTTCGCCAGAAAACATATCAAATACAGGATAGCTTCTTAGGGGTGCAGGATGCCGCCGCCAGCACTTGGGGTAGAAGGACGAGATTCTGAAAGGGAAACTTTGTGGAGTGTACTTTTGGGGCTTATTATCGGATAAAGAACCGGACATACGTTATTAGTGTAGTATATGGGCATTGTTACCATTGTTCCCCTCAGTCGGTGTCTGTCACCTTGTGAGGCAGCGCTTTTTGTCGTCATTTTCTTGGGCGTTATTGGGAATTGGGAAGAGAAGAGCGCGCGCTTGGATTGGGTTTGGTTGTCCACACGCAAATAAAGAGCTTTAGTATAAGGAAGAAGAGGGGGCCGGATTAAACCAGGCATACAGCGTTCTCATCGTTTCTTCTTCTGCTCCTCCTTCGGTTGGTAAGGATAGAAGGTTGGTACGACTTAGGCCAGACATATTTTGGAAGACGGGATGGGGCATTGAACAATGTTGAGTGTGTAAAGGTCGCTCGCCTTGTATTTAGAAAGAGTGCAGTTAATAATCAATCGATAAAAGAAGATAAAAGTTAGACAGACAGATGGCCAACGGTGAACATGTGATGGTGATGATGTTGACAATCTTTTCATCCGTTAAAGTAGAGATGGAAGATGGGGAGTCAAGGTTACCCCTTATATAGGTAGAGGAGACCTTTATGCGTGTCGACGTGTGCTCTGTCACGGTGACCGGAGCAACGGACGGAGCCGCTTCGCAGGACGATCCACCGTTCCCCGGCCAAGCCGGCCGTATTACCCCAGCTTCTCTCAGCCAATCAGAAGAAGGCAGACTGCCCGTTTTGGCGGGATTGCCGGTGACGTACCGAAGTCGGCAGGGATAAACAGCAAGTCCGGGCCCATTAAAAAATGGAGCGGCATCTTCTAGATGCGTATCGAAGCTCGTACAAGGGTCATCAAAAGTCGCGATCCCGCCGGCCTAAATACCGAAGCTCTCTCCCCTCTCAGTCTCCCGATCCTCAGTTCCGCCGTACTCGTCTTTCCTCACGCTCAAGCTCGCTAGTCGATTCCCTCGTCGTCGTCGTCGCTCACCGTTCAAATCAGTCAAAATGGTGAGCAAATCACTCCCACCGTTCAAGACAATTCAATTGCGACTCTGCCGCCGGGGACAAGGAAGCGCCATGAAAAGAGAGCTACATACATACTGCGGCAAGCATTGCGTAGCTATCGGGAAGCTTTGCAATTGCGTTGTTGTATGACCGGTGGCTGGCACATAGCATGGCACAACCGAACAACTCGGCGGCAAGCACCACGACAAAGTTGCAATTGGCTTCGAAACATTACAATATGCCAACTACTATATATCCAAAACAGTGACTAACATGTTTATTGTTCTCGCCACCCACAGGCCACCTCCGTCCGCTCCATCAAGTCCCTCGTCCCCCTCCTTGACCGCGTCCTCGTCCAGCGCATCAAGGCCGAGGCCAAGACTGCCTCCGGCATCTTCCTCCCCGAGTCCTCCGTCAAGGAGCTCAACGAGGCCAAGGTCCTCGCCGTTGGCCCCGGTGCCCTCGACAAGGACGGCAAGCGTCTCCCCATGGGCGTCAACGCTGGCGACCGCGTCCTCATCCCCCAGGTACGTCGTTCAGAGTGCCACCACATTACGGATACATAACAATGCCGACGTGCAGCAGAGCAAGAGCAGATGGGCGGTTACAGATTGGAGTTATGCTATCTGTTCTCTACCACCTGGATTGCATTTGCCTGCATGCATGCATAGGCTTTTATATGAAGGGGGATTGTGAGAAGAGGAAGATGGGATGAAAGCATGATGAATGCTAATGCGAGTCTTTCTTAACAACAGTACGGCGGTTCCCCCGTCAAGGTCGGCGAGGAGGAGTACACTCTCTTCCGCGACAGCGAGTAAGTTACACCATTTCACCACACCACATCTACCGATCTTCTCTGTCTCGATCGGAGGGTCAACCTGCTCTGGCCGGTCTATGCAAAAACATATTGAACGACACGGTTACTGACATGGCGTTCTTCAACACAACAGGATCCTTGCCAAGATCAACGAGTAAACGTTGACTCAGCATAAAACACAAAGCAAAATATAAACGATACCCTCTTCTTGTTTCATGACTCTTTATGACATATTCATCATCAACAAAGTGTACCAACATATGTAATGTACCAATAGAAATCATCATCAACAACAACAACGACAACAACGGCAACATTTTACAACAGGGCTAAAAAGCATTAGGTTTGGTTGGCATAGGTGATTGACACGACGAGAAACGTGGGCATTAGGTGGTGTGCAGCATGGATAACGGCTTTAGACTTATAGGAAATGCGCATCTCTACTCATTACTTTGGTCACAGTGCAAGTTGAAGCGAGGCGAACTTACTGATGTCAAACCTTCGTTCGGTTCACTCTTCACTAGTTTTCTCGTCCGAGGCCGACTCAGAATACGATACCCACCCCATTCCCGGTCTCAGCTCAACCAAACATGTTTCCCACCCTTCTCTGATCTCGTCTGGCGGTCTCGTCTGGCGGTCTCGGCTTCGTGATCCTTGGCACAGTTAGTACAGTCGAGTCCAGGTCTTAATGCCAGACGAGACGAGGCGAGACGAAGCATGGCTCATACATAAAGGAGTTATCATCTACGGAGGAGCAACAATAAGCAAGCGACCTGTCGTGTTGTATCAACTTTTATCAACAAGCACGAATCTTATTCACGCCATTGCACGACTGTCTCGTTCCGTCTTGTACCTGACAAGAGCAAGCTCACAAAGACAATCGTGTAGCACGTTACAGAAAGCGGGAAAGACAGGCGAGGGCTGTGCCGGCGGTAGGCGTGATCTGGTTGAAGACCTCTGGTTCCAGATCCTACGAACTCGAACTCAAACACAACGACAACGGACGGCGAGGAAGGTTGAAGAGTGAGCCAAGACCTACCTTGAACCAACACCAGCATCAAACCTCCAAGGCTGAAACCAACATGAACAGCAGTCCAAGATCTCACCAGTAGCACCAATCAAACAACAAAAATCAGTCAGTCACTCACTAACTCAAAAAGCGCCGGACTCGCGTGATGCAATTCTCAGTTCCAGTCTAAGTCCAGCAGATCGTCTCGCTCAAAGTACAAACCGTGTGCCTCAAAAGCGAGACGAGACGACGAGAAACTCAAAAAAGGACTCATATACAGGTCCAAGAACACTGGAACTTAGCAAATCCGGGTCCGGCTCCTCTCCGAGGGTTTATTCACATATGATGCACTACAGTTATATACAACGCAATTTCAGCAACCACTCTTCAACCTACATACAGTACTTGGTACGTCCGCCATGTGCACCTACCCGCCCCATCATCGGAAGTTTTGAGACGAATGTTCTGGCTGTGGCCGAATGTTTGGCTGAAGGATGTACACATCAAATTTATCAATCTGCAGTGCCTCCTCGAGCTTGCAGTACTTTACCCACGGACCGGAGCTACCCCTGCGCCCCCTGGCCCTGGTCAAACATGAAACATTCAAACATCTTAACCCTCCCAGGCTCCCATGTGTGATTTTTTGACAATCTTATGTCGATCCCTTTTCAATTTATCGCTCATCACCTCGGAACAATCTCAATGAATGGAAGATTCGGAGCGAGCGAGTGATTTTCCCATTCTACCTCGCGAAGGATTGAAGATGGTTATATGTGGAAAGAAGAAAGTATGTTGGTGAACCTTGCGGCAAAAAAAAAAAAAAAACTGCCTCCTGTATGAATGAGGTTAACAGCATATAAACAGGAATATTGAACACTTCCATACCTGGCAAAGGCAACCAACACAATGTCTTTCTTATAGCCCTCCCTTTCACTCTTTCACTCTGCATGCGCGCGCTCAGGTTCGTGTCCACCTAGGTACCCCTCTGCACATCTGCGTCCTGCGTCCGAGCGCACATTGGATGTTCGCATTTTCTTCATTTCATAAAGACCTCATGTTGTGCTTCCAACCTGTCTTCTCCTGTCTCTTTTCTCTTGGCCATTGTCTCTCGATGCCTGTTTGTGGCGGGGAAAAACATGTCGTGGACCCCGAGACTTACTCTTCAAATCACAGTCCTGGTGCAATTGGTGAAGAGAGGCACGGAGGCATAGAGGCTGAAATGCATGCCTCTCGCTATTGCTTCCATCGTCGCAACCCAACTTGTTTGTTGGCGGTGTTTTTTTTTTTTTATTATTATTATTATTTGCAGATTTAGGTGATTGCTTACAGTATGCCCCAGATTCACTCGATGACCATGGAGAAGTCTATTTCAAAGTCGATTACTCACTCACTCAACAGAAAGCAGAGAACAGATGGATTTCCCGAGGAAACAGAAACAGAGAAGAGGGGCACAGGCAAGAAAAAAGAGACAAGAAGGAAAAACTCCCGAGAAGCTCATGCCTGCCATTTTTCATCAGTTGCGATCATCACCAGACATCCTCCTCTTCCACGAAGAATCCACACAGTGAACCAAACCCCATCACAGCTGGATTATGGATATCGATATGCAAGGCACCAGAGGAAGGAAAAACCAGAATGTTTCGAAACACACACTACGGCGCGATTTCAAGCAGGTAGGGGGTCCTTTAATATTAAGCGCCACCATCGCTTTTGCCCGCGGCTAGGTACCAGCGATCCCATTCCAGCGAACGAACCTTCCATTCCGTTGGTTCGTTCGTTCGTTTGGGTCATGTCCGTGACTCCACGGATCTCCAGTTGGATGAAACACATGCTTGGCGGGCTACAATTCCCCGGGACGGGCGTTACGGCGCCGTTCCCAGCGGCTCGCCAGGGGTTTCTTGAGCGGCGGGCTGAGCGGCTGACAGGGGGATCCATTGACGGCCACAGTGGAATGCAACTGAGATCGACATATCGTTGAGATTCCATTTCTTTTTGACATTTTCTCTTTTCTTCCCACGAGTGAGAGTCCCACGCGCCCCTGGCGATCTTGGCTTCTTTTTGCCTTTCCCTTCCGCGCTCACATCAGCTCAGCTTCCATCTTGTCGTTCAGCTTCCCCTCTTCGCTTCGCTTCCGAAGGCAACGGCGAAAAGTTGAATTTAGCTTCACGTCCCGCTTCGTACTACACACCACTCGCTGCTGACTGTGTTGATAGACAGTAGCTCATGTTTCGTCGGGTGCCATCCCGTCGTTGCCAAGTTCCCCCGATTTGGTTCCTCGCTGAACGGCTTGGGAGCAACTGGATGGAGATGTGGTGACATGACATCTGTCAGGGCACCAGAGGCACGAGGGGCACCAGTTAATTCAGCAACAGGAAAGATGACTGCAGCTGGACGGCGGGAGAAAGAGGGGAGAGAGACCAACTGCTTGGCTTTGCTTCTATTCTCATGCCGTGTCGTGAGACTAGTCTAGTCGGTTCTAAACAAGGTCTCGCGAACTTATCCTTTCTGACGCAAATCACGAAGCAGTTTTAACCGACCTCACTTCTAGCACTACTGCAAGTGTAGAGTGTCTCTAGACGCGGGGAAGAGGGGAGGTGATGAGGTGATAGGTCAGGTCAGAAGACACGAACTACCCGTCGGCTTCTTTGAGACGTAAGGACAGAATGGATTCCATTCACAGTTCCCTCGATCAGCCAGTCACTCGGACATAGGCATCACATCGTCACAACCGAAACGCCCATACCCATATTGCCCCCGCCCCTTCCATGCCTATCAGATCCCCTATTCCACAGATCACAGTGAGAGGACAACACCAAAAGCCTCATGAAACACTGCAGTTAGCAGCCTGGCAAGCTGCCGACTTGTTAATAGCATGAAGAACAATCAGTTTCCCAGTGGCCCTGTTCCTTGCGTCATGAGACCAGGGGCCGGGACTTGCTTGCCAAAGGCTCCGGCGCGTTTGTGTCTCCTCCCTCATATCACTCATTTTTCCTCCGAGAAACGCGGCGTTTGTCTCTTCTTGTTTCTGAGAACCTCGAGGGCCTGGGTTGGTTGGTTGGTCAAGCTTTTCCATGGGTCATACCTTGCCGAGGACTGGATAAGCACCGGAGGAGGCTTGTTTTGCCCTACCTCAACGACCCCTGGGAATCAGCCGCCGCCCGGGGAGGGGAGGACGCTAGACGAGGTAGGGGTAGGTATCAGGGTAGGACTGTCAGGCACGCCAGGTACGCGGTACAGTGCAGTTACAGTTGGGAAGTGGAAGTGGAAGGGTCGGGTAGCACTCGGTATTCCCTACACTCCATAGTGTATCCCTGACCTAATCTTCATTGCTTGTTTCTACTGTTCTGTGGGTTTTCCCATTTTTTGTATATATCCCTTTCTGTGTTCCCTTCTTTTTTCTTGTTGGTCTTCTTCTTTTACTTAACCCATCCTTTAACCGCCGAGCTTGGTGTTGTTTCCCTCCTTCATTCCTTGGAGCCTTTAGCTTTTTTTCAGAAACAGACTTGAGGTCTGTGATCCGGTCTTTTCGAACCTACCCTCCTTCATTCATACACTCATCGGCAACGCCACGTTGAAATAACACTGGTGATCCATTCGATAACGACTCCTTTGGATACATTTGCTTGTCCATTCCTTCCTTCGATACACATATATACAAAGAAAAAAGTCGTTTGACTTTTTAAGGACTCAACTTTCCGTGGCTGGCCACACATCGACACTTACAACACCAAACGAAACATATCACGATCTGCCATCATGCGTACCTCTACTGTTCTCGCCGGTCTGGCGGCCGTCGTCGCCCCGTTGGCTTCTGCCCATACCGTCCTCACAACTGTCTTCGTCAACGACAAGAACCAAGGAGATGGTACCGGTATCCGTATGCCCGTGGATGGTAGCACCAGCACCGCCCCCATCATCAACATGTACAGTAACGACATGATCTGTGGTAAGTTTTACCCTCTTTTTCAGAAAACTCAAAGACAGACACTCACACATCAAACAGGCAGAGACGGCCTCAAGAAGGTCAGCTACACCATCCCCGCCACAGCCGGGTCCAAGATGACCTTCGAGTTCCGCGCCTACGCCGACGGCAACAAGCCCGGCTTCATCGACGACTCCCACCAGGGTCCCATCTCTGTCTACGCCAAGGCCGTCTCTGACTTTGACCAAAACCCCGGCGGCCACGGCTGGTTCAAGATCTGGCACGAAGGCTACGATGAGTCAACCAACAAATGGGCAGTCCAAAAGGTCATCGAAACCAACGGCCTCCTCAGCATCAGCCTCCCCACCGGCATGCCCACCGGCTCTTACTTGCTCCGCACCGAAGTAATCGCCATGCAAAACGTCACCACCAAGCCCGACGGCAACTGGGTCACCGAGCCCCAATTCTACGCCAACTGCGTGCAAGTCTACCTCCAAGGTTCCTCCACCGGCAGCCTCTCCATCCCCAAAGACAAGGAAGTTTCCATCCCGGGGCACGTCCACCCCTCCGACAAGGGCCTCAACTTCAACATGTACGAAATGAAGGGCGCCCTCCCCTACATCATCCCGGGCCCCGGTCTCTTCCGTCCCACCATCTCCGGCAACGTCAACTCTAAGGCCGCTCTCACCACCCCCAAAAATTTCCCGGGAGCCGTCCCCGATAACTGCATCCTCAAAAATGCCAACTGGTGCGGCTTCGAAGTCCCCTCCTACACCAACGAAGACGGGTGCTGGGCCGCCGCCGACGACTGCTGGCGGCAATCCGAGACGTGCTTCCACACCGCCCCTCCCTCGGGTTACCAGGGGTGCAAGGTCTGGGAGCAGGAGAAGTGCAAGGTTATTCAGGACCACTGCCAGGCGAAGGACTTTAACGGTCCTCCCAATAAGGGCAAGGTTTGGGGTGATGTTTCCGTCAAGACGGCTGTGAAGATTCCCGGGGTTATGAAGGGTGCGGATCTTGTTGAGAGTGAGGTGCCTGATGTGGTTGCGCCTGTTGATACCAGCAAGGATGAAGAAAACAAGCAGGAGCCGAATATCAATGTCCCTGCTCCGGAGCTTATCGAGAGTAAGCCTACTACCTTTATCACGACTGCGGCGCCGTCGGCTACCAAGGCTGTCACCACCGTTCCTGCTGCTGCCGCTACCACCACTGCTGCCCCTGCCGCTGGTGGCGCTGGTAATGAGGAGGAGTCTGACAACGAGTCTGATGACGAGGACTATAAGCCCACCACCACTGTCTTCAACTCCGAGGCTGCTGCCGCTCCCACTCAGACTGCCGCCTCTACTACCTTTATCAGGTGCAGCAGGGGAGATTCCAAGAAGAAGCAAAAGAGGAGGATGCACATCAACAGGCACAAGCGTGGTGACTTTTAAGTCTCTTTGAGAAGGGGCTGATGACGATGATATTGTCGATATGGCATATCCAAAAGCATGTATTCACTTCTTTACTGTCTTTTATGACTTTCACATATTTCTCTTCTCTTCTCTCCACCATTCGGCATTTTTGGAAATGGAAAACTTTTTTCTCTCAGGGTTGGAGTTACTTGACTCCGGATGACAAACTGCATGTTCACTTCTTCTTGGACTTTGGATAGATGGAACGGGATAAAAGCGCATTAAGCTCAATCAAAACACGTTTTACGAACATATGACATGATCTAATTGCCCTTGCTCACATGTGATACACCGTTGATACCCGTAAGATGTGGCCAGCACCATTAACCAAAACGCAACAACTAGAAAATAATATGAGAGCAAAAGTGAGCTTGTCATCACCGCAGCGATGACTTGCCTTTGTCATTTCTCCTCTAAAAATATTCTCCTCTAAAAATCTTACTGCTCTTAAAGCCATATTCTCCTACTCCAGCGTACTACTTTCTCTGTCCAAGCGGTCTCATTGTTGCCAATGCTGTTGATGTTATTCCGATCCCTATCCACCCCGGGTCCCGGGTATCCCGCCCCGTAGGTCAGCCAAAACTGCTGCCGCTGAACCCACCCTAAAATGTGTAAACCAACTCCCAAAACTCCCAGACTTTCATGCGAAATGGTATCTATATGTACAGTAGTGAAGAAGAAGAGTATGTGGTTGTACGGCCTGTGTCCCGTACTGTATGTAGTCCTGTAGTCCTGTTTATGGGTATATGGGCATCCAGTCCCGGTCCTGTTCCCAAATCCAATCAAATCCAAACGCCGTTGTGTGTGGTGAAAATGAAAGGTCCCTCCTCGTTTTCCAAAGCCGAAGGGAAAAAAAGAAATATCGTCCGTCGTCGCTCAATCGTCATCCATTCACATCGTTTCCGATGTCATTAACATTCATATCATCATCACAATCCCTCCTCCTCCCCTGTGTCATTCCCCTTCTTCCGCTTCTTACTCGGCCTCCTCTCACCAAAGAACCCCTCTTCCCCTTCGACCCAGTGCCCCTTCTCAATCTTATGCTGCCTCAAGTTATCCGGACGGTTTGTGTACCGGCTCTTGCAGCCGGGATAGGTACAAGCGTAGATCTTGTCTGGTTCAGCGCTGTGCTTGACCTTCATATGTTTTGCCATGCTTCCTTTGTACCAGCGAGGGTCGCCGTTAGGGCGGTACTCGCAGAGGTGACATTGAGGGATAACTTGAGGGTCGGGTTCGACCTTTTGAGCAGTAGCTGGGGTTTGCTGTTCCGAAGGAATGAGGGACTGAGAAAGGGAAGACTTCTGTCGCTGGTGTTGTCGCTGTTGTGGTTCGAAGGGCGCTGTTGCCGTTGCACCGGCTGTGGGGCTGGCGACGTGCGAGGTGTATACTAGAGTTTCCGGAGGAGTAAGAGTCATTGTCGGCACGGAGAGTTTGCGGTTGTGAACGGTGTTCATTGAGGGTTTGCCGATATCCGTGTGCTCCTGTATGAAACGCGCAAGCTCGTCAGGGTTTTCCTCCGTGGTCGTCATTGCTGGGTTATTCGTTGGATCTTTGAATCCTGCAATCATGGACTCGATGACGGATATGCCTAGTTGGTGGTATACTGCACGGTCGTTGACACTCCCGAAATACTTGGTGTAGATCTCATCACATAGTTCCCAAACCTTCGGGGCGTAGTTCCTGTAAAACCGACTCGCGGGCATAATCTCCTGGTTGTTCGTCAGTATGGTTTGTTGTGATCTTGTGGAGATGATAGGGGTTCACCAACCTTTCCAGCATGAAGCACCTCAATCTCAAGTCGTCGACCAGACAAGATAGTTCCGCTGTTAGCCTGGTTACATATTTCCCACAGTTTCTCTTTGAGGGGTTGTAAATCTTCATTATGCTTAACGAGTTCACACATCATCTTGGTGACATCTGATGAGAATGCTTGATTGCCCGAAAACATAAGGACTTCTTGGTGTTTTTTACGGAGTTCAGAGTCATGGATGTCGAGCGAGTGTGATGTCTGACCGAGGAAGATGCAACTCTCAAGTTCTGCGACAGAAATTGTTAGCTTGCTGTCTAGAAGTACGATAGCATGACCACTCACCATCCAAGAACCGGCATCCAGCAACGAGGAGAGCATCAGAATCGGGACTGCTTAGGTCTACTCGAGTTGTCGGAGCTTTGCCTTTCAGACTAGATGACCTGCTCAAAGACGCGACGGGTGACTTTGCACCAAAGCTAACAAAGTCATAATCCGTGATTCCCGTTGGCCTTAGAATTTGATTGACCAGTTGACTGTACGCATCCCTTTCGTTGTCAGGCAATATGTTTGCGTAGGAAAGACACTGTAAGTATAGCTCCTTGGCGTCTTGCACCATATCATCTTCCCGGGTAACGAGGTTGAAAGCGTAGATGATGTGTATCAAGCATACAATATCCATGGCAGACGAAGGCTGCTCGCCTTGAAGCATTCGTCGGAGTGTGCGTAATCCTGTAAGGGCTATTTCTTTAGTGGGGATCATTATAAGTTGGTTGACTAAGGGGTTGGCCGGAATATCTTGAATAGCGCATCTTGACCAAGATATGTGTTCTTGGATGAGATCCCAGCATGACATGATCATTCTCTCAACCTCGGAATGGCAAATATTGTCATGTTGGACCTCAATTTCGTCAGGTTGATCCACGTCCATGAGGTCGTCTGCTGTAACGTCAAGCTGAGCTGGATACTTCGAGTCGTTTGATGGCATCTCCATGTAAAATAGAAGATTGTCCGTGATTTGAGGAACAGGAAGTTCAGCTGGAAGTTCCGCCATCCCATCAAACATGTTGGGAAATGGCTGAGGGCATATAGCTCCAAAGACCTTGTCTAACTCATCGGCCATCATGGTATTGTTGACTGACGAACCCAAGTCGGAGCTCAATCCTTCGCTGTAATCCGTAACTGGGGACACCAAAGTCGAACTCATGGTGGTGAAGATGGTATCCGCACTCGCATTGGACCTGACGGACGACTGAGGCGATAGACCATGGCTGCGGGAGGAGGCCGCAGGAGGCCTCGAGACAGGTCGTGGTGGATGACGGCGTCCCTGCATGCCTTGTCCTTGAAGACCTTGGGTGTTGACTTGAAGGCTGGGCCTGCTCTGACTGCTGCGCCCGGATGCGGTATCCGATAGGGTACAGGCGAATGGGGACACTGGAAGGGATGCTCCTGAGCTTTCCCAGTTCATTATCATTGGATTTTGGTAGGTTGGCTGAAGCAGATGGGGTGGTTCGGTACACTCCAGCTCAGCAGGCTCGGCCATCTCTGGTATTCCGGGCAAAGTCTCGGGCATGGTGAGTACCACGGAAGGAGCAGGCACCATAAGCGCCTGCGGGTTGACACTGGCTTCAGGTCCTGTCTCGGAGTGCTGATGGACAAAGGGCACCTCGACCGAGTCGATTTCGTATCTCGTAACTGATTCCAGTTCGGTGGCTCCGGTGTGCATCGACATCGGCTGATTGATCGGGGCAACAGTCAAGGAATCGTAAGGCGGTGGCGCACTAAACTCATGGTTAATATCGAATCCGGGATCCTTGTTCTTCTTGGATTTGTGACCTAAGCCGTGGAAGAATTTTTTGGCCATGAACAACATCTTCCTCCTCTTGGATGGATGGTCAAGACATCGCTTGCATTTGACATCGTCGAAACGCTCGACACGTTCATGTTGAGGACACCAGTACTCCCCGGTCGAAAGGTATCTGCAGTTGATCAAGTGTTTGAGCATTGACTGGTGGTCGCTTAAGAGTAGTTGACATTTGAAAAGTGGACATTGCGAACGCTCTTCGTCTTTTAATGTTGGACAGAGGTTGCGGTTTACGGCAGCCCATACGATGAATCTGGCCTGCGCACAGTCCTGGCTGAGAGTTTCTTTGGTTCTATAATGCAAGTTTAGCCTCATTGCTTGACTGGGGACGTTGACTATGAAACAAAACGAAGATGAAGCACATACACACACGACAGTTGTTTGGGTTGATGCCGAGGCTGCTGTTGATGCTCGGTCTGCCGATACTGTGGTTGTGTTTGAGTTACCGAACCCGGATCCAAGATGGGATGAAAGGGCGAAGCAAGGGCCTCATAGGGCTGATATAAGCTTTGTAAATCCCCACTGATCTGATGTTGACTTGGATGTTGTGACGATAGAGTTCTTGTTGTCGACGGCGTGTATCCAGTAATAAACGACGAAAAGGAGAAGGAGTCGAAGTCGTCATCTAGAAGAGACGGCGCCGGCTTTTTGGAGTCCATCTTGCCTAAATCTACGGCTGTCTTGCAGGACAAAGGTAGGTAGGCAAGCAGGTACAACAGCAGCGGCAGCAGCAACGAGGATCCCTGATGGCGATACCAGGGACGATAAGTGTCTAGCAGAGTGAAAGAACAGACGACGCAGGTACGGTCATCTGAAAAATCATTCGCCACACATTGTTTGTTATAATGCAGACGGGATCGCAAGCAGGGGCATCGACTTGAGAAGTGAGAATGTGAAAGAAGAGCCGGATCGACGGGATTACGCGATGGCGCGCGGGCTGTAGCTTGAGGTCCTATGGTAGAAAGCTCGAGGTTCGGTATACAATGCGGCGGACAGGGCAACCAAGTGAGAAGAAGCCGTGGCTAATGGCAAGCCAGCTCAGCAAAGTGAGGTCTTCAGTCCCTTCAGCCAGTGGTACGCCATGATTCTTAGGACTTTGCAGTTGGTGAGCCGGGGTCAGTCGTAGGACTTGGTAGTTTGAGTCGCTCTGGACTCTGGACTCTCGGCTGGGGCTGGACTGTCCAAGGAACGACTCTGACTGGCTCGAAAGGTCACTAGCCACACATTTTGTCGGGCTGGTCACCATGAATCTGTTCCTGGCTGCAGATTGAGGGTGGTGACAGACCCAAATGGATGTAGCGCAGGGCAGAAGGGAGATGTCGGATTGGCTGCCTCCTTATGAAGATGTTGTCTTGATTGTGGAGGGGTCCCATCATGAGAGGATGGACGTCCAACCGGCGTGGCTTGGCCGGCACTTGAACGCAGATGGCATCTTGATCATTGGCAGGCACCACAGCTGACAGGACTGCTGGAAGTGATCTTGGCAGGCACGCCGAAGTGGTTTTCGTAACGTTGGACAATGTCATGGTTTGCCATGGATTCCACTTGTCAGGTCGTTTTGTTCGGCGTGGGTAAGGCCAGTTGCCATTTCCTTTTTTGCTGCCGCATTTCCATCTCAATCGAGTCAGCATTCGATAGTCGACTTCTGAAGTGGTAGAGTGACATTGAAAAAGTCCTGGGAAAACGGTGGAAACTCGTGATGGTGAAGATGCTCTGCCTTGTCGAGTGTACATAGTGTTCAGGTTCCAGACTCCTGCTGCCTGCCGGAAGACAGAGTAAGGCGGTTTGCGAGGCAGAATCGGCTCTTCATGTTGTCGAGACTCTTTGGTCCATGTTCAGCTGGGATGGATATGACGTCCTGTCGCACAACAAATTGTGCTGGATGCTGATAGGTATATCACTGCCGTCGGACCGGAGGACTTTTACCACTTTTCATGGCGTGCCCCAAGTCCTGCATCCCGGAACTTGCTTATCCGGAACCTGCTGACGATAAAGACGCGATAAGAATACGAATGATGCTGACCGACGCTGACCACTTTGTTGTGTGCCGGTAGTTGATGAGCGACGAACAAAGAGGCTGATGTACTGTGTAAGGTAAGTTCAGTTTGGTGTTGGGATGAAATTCAGAGAAGACGGAAGACAGCGGTCACTTGCCCCACAGGCCTTCCGGGCAGTCACGGCCCCCGCCCGGGAAACCTACCGCAGCCCTCAGGCCCCACCTTCTAGCGGGAAAGGCCGGACCGGGGCCGACAAACGGCGGAAGGAAGAGGCCAGTCAAGCCCCGTTTGGCTCAGTCAATGAGAATTTGCACCTTCCTTTCTTCTAATCACTTCAAATTAGAAGATTCAACAAAGACCATTTGATGAGTTTTCAATTTGCTCGAATATCAGCTCAATCTGACGCTCTTTCCTTCACTCAATTGGTCTCCTCCATTCAGGTTCGTTCCTGGCAACCTTATCGATCCTTATCAGTCCATTGCGAATTCCACTTTGCAGAGACAGTACAACCCCAAGAGCATCAACGACATCATTCCTTTTCGGTTCCAAGGTTCGATGAATGTGATACTGCAGCAAGACACACTCCTTCATGCCTTTTCTTATCTTGAACTCCCGTCTGACGGAGACAGAAGATAGCAGCGCCTTCTCTCGACATCAAAGGTCAGCCTCGACAAAGACTTCCAGAGTGAAGAAGTGTACTATTGATATCTTCCACTTGCGGACGCACTCGTTTGAGCAAGATTCGATATCCAGCCAGACGAAGAATTCAAAACAAAG
The DNA here is from genome assembly GCA_033439795.1 of Sordaria brevicollis. Taxonomy (NCBI): domain Eukaryota; kingdom Fungi; phylum Ascomycota; class Sordariomycetes; order Sordariales; family Sordariaceae; genus Sordaria; species Sordaria brevicollis. Next base: position 1,914,366 of record JAUTDP010000006.1, read on the forward strand.
CTGACGCTGACGCCGGGGTTACTTTATCCTTGCGAGATGTTTTACATGAGGCAAGCGATGCACGTCGTGTTTGAGATTGAGTGTCCCAGGGAGACTGGCCGTGACAGAGAGCCTGTAACCTTTGGCCTTGATAGTGGGGTTTAACAGCCCGATGAGGGGTTGTTGGAGGGGCACTTCCCTACAGCCGCTAGCATCGTCAAATTCAACGAGACAACGACAGCCCGAGCGACAGTCTCTGAAAATTGATAGAGACACCAGCAAAATGCAACCCACCATCATCACCTCAACTTAATGCGGTGTCCCAAATTCGTCAACTTCATCCCTATCGATACAAGCTGATACTGTAACTTTTGGAGAATCCGAACACTCGGAACACAGAGACTTGGCGGCAGTCCATCATCACCTCGCCCACGCCTTGGTTCGACGCTATCAGCAAACCTCCATCATCAGCTGCATCTCCATCACGATCACGGGCACCCAAAACCTGAGCAACCCCTCTTTCTTGGATCGCGCGAGAATCCCTGTGACAAAAGCCACCATCTTCAGCACATTCATATGTCAACTCTACTTTACCGAGCCAGCTTGAACAGCTTGGAGAGATTCTGAGAGGAAATGATCAAGCATCGTCATGCTCCTGATCGTCTCTTCATGTCCCATCCGATGTACCGTTGGAGATGATCTGCTCTTTTGGTCTTCGGGTTTCGAAACAGGCTCTCAGACATCTCAGAATACCCGAACAGACGAGCAGAGAAAAGGTCCAAACATGAAAAAAAAAGGAGACTAACAATACATCAGTCAACCCTCGCTGCCCATCCATACCAATCCAAGTTTGGAACCGTCACACTGAACCCCCCACATTGTCACACCAACTAGTTGGGAGTCGCTCACTCGGCTTCGTTTATTTTGAGAAAAAAAAATATCATGGTGTAGCCGTCTTGCCGCCCTTTCGGCAAACTTGACGGCATACACGACCCAGACATTGTGGACTCTGGAGCATGCGGTTGGCGGACTGACTTGCAGCAAGAGAAGAATAGAGGGTGTTTTCACATCCAAACCATTGGCCTGTGTCGCTCCGTCTTATCGCGCCATCGAACATGGAAGCCATGCGGATGAGAGAGAGTGTGTAAAAGACGGGTGACATCGATCGGTTCCGTCGTTTTGTTGGTTCCCAACCACTGACCAAAGCTCTGGGATCTTTGTGTGTCTGGACAAAGGAGCAACATGCAACAATAAACGAGCCTCTGCACGTTCCAGACATCTGCAGCCATCCCTCCTCAACAAGGAGGACTGATAGCCTGTCAATCACGGGAAGCTCAAAGGTTCTGCGTACGAACCATAGCAACCCCTTACTTCGCCGAAGATCCTGTGTCACAGGTCACTTATACAACGAGGGTATGATGGCCGTCTATCGTCAAGAGATCGGCCTATACATGTCATGTAGAACATGTCAAGCATGTCGCTACTGCGGGCTATCGCGGGAAAGCCGACTTGTCTAGCCGACATATATACACTTGCCTGTCGTCATCCAACCTGCATCTTGCTTCTCAAGAGAAAGTCTTTTTTCAAGAAAGAAAGGGAAAAAAAAGACCAGCCCAGCCCTCGGGGGAACTTCCATTCATGACCCCAGGATAGAAACTCCATTCAGATTTCTCCCCAGAAGTCCAAAGGATCCACACGCACAAAACCCACACCATCTCCAGAAGGATGTCTAGGTGAGTTTTAAAGGTTGAGGGATCCCTGAGACCCAGACAAAGCCCGACGCACTTTTCCAGTCACCGCCCGATATTTGTTTTTGGCTTTTGGGCTGGGCCTAACCAAACTTTATTCTTTCATCTTGTCGTCTTCCTCCCATGTTTGTCTGCTTTCGACTTTTGCTTCCATCAAACTTCCTTCTCTGTCCGGGGATGACAGCACCTAAAGAGGCATTGATGAAGACACCCACACGAAGGCCCTGAAAACGGCTGCTGATATATATCCACCTGGGATTGCCAACGCTATAGGCGCAGCACCAAAGCTTCTTCGTACAATACGTCCTCTAATTCGGCTCACTGCCGCCCTCCGCTCAGATTGCCTCCGCAATTGCATCCCAATACGAGTAGCAATATCACCTTCAGTACGGCGTCTCCTCGACAGTCCGGCCCCTCCAATACCATGGACGGCTCTTACCATATGGGGTCGTCCAACACCATCACAGAGCTCGACTTGAGCAAATGCCATCCACGGATGGTTGATAGGACTATCAATGCTGTACCAGGGCTCAAGACTAGTGCTGGTGAGTAAAACTTTCCACTTCTCTCTTTCAGGCACGTCAGAAAACTTTCCATCAGGCCGACGGGAAGTTGTGATGCCTCCTTTCGGCTGTTGTTTTGTTGAATTTTTTTCTGCTTTGGGGCCTGGATTTCTTGGCTTGGGGTTCGGTGGTCCAGTCGGCCTGAGGTCCGTTCAACAGCGGGGCGACAGGGGGCCAATTCCGGGGGCGGCGGAGCCCGAACGACACCAAGACCCCGGTCCGTTCATCGGCCAAGACCACCACCAAGAGTGTGCGACTCAGCGGCCGTCCAAGAGACACGTGCTTCACTTCCGGTTTCGATACGTTGATGTCGAAATTCAACAAATCTGTCCTCTACACTGGCAGACCGGAGCCTCAATCTCGTTGTTATCCAAATTGTTGCCTTCGCTTAGTCCATCGTCGCTCTGGTGACTGTTTCTTCAGAATCTTCGCCACCTGAATATCTCTTCAACTTCTCTTCACTCTTTCATCCCGAAATGAAATTACAACTCTAACATCGCCAACCACACAGCATTCTTCACCTTCCTTCGCGCCAACCTCGTCCTCCCACACTCCGGCGGGCTTTCATCAAGCCCATCAACACCCTACCTAGAGCCCTACGCTGCTCGTCCACCACCACTACCGCCACTACCGCCTCTCTCCCGCTCACCATCTTCATCTTCATCCTCATCCACCAAATCAAAGTTCAAACTAAAGCCAACAACCATGGCCTCATCATCACCACCAAACACCATCAAAGGCAGCAACGGCGCCGACATCAACCTCGACGACATCCCCCCACTCACTCTCTCCGTTCTCACCACCCGCCCCCAAAAAGCCGACGCCCTCAAATTAATCGCTGACTCCATCGCCCAACAACGTCAACAAGCCTCCTATCATCTCATCACCCACCCCCTTCTGGCGTCAATCCTCTTTGGAACCCTCGGAGTAGTCTACCAATTCTGTCCCCAACCCGACTGGGGCACCACCCTCATGCTTTTGTCGGGAGTCGTGATGACGTACCTGATGACAATCCGCTATTTCACCTCGGGCTACATCAGGTTAGCGGAGGCGATGTCCTGGGATTTTTTGGCCAACCCATCCAGCGAAACCGTCGACGGAGAAAAAGAGGAGGATTTAGTCCTAGGGACGTACTACGGCGAGGAACTAATCGGCGCTTTGGTCCTCCGTTTGGAACCTGCCGCCAATTCCCGCTCTTCCAGCCCATCTACATGCGGATCAGCCAAACTCCGCAAGTCCCACTCCCGCCACAACTCTTTTAGCGCCAAGACCAAGAGCTTGAAAGGCGGCCGGGGTGTTATCAGAGCGTGGACTACCAAGTTGAGGTATAGAGGCCGTGGAGTGGGGAGGGATTTGCTGGTTGAGGCGGTCAGGTTGACAAGGGAAAAGTGTGGAAAGGAGGCCGAGGTCGGGTTCGCGGCGGAGCACGCGAATGCGAATTGCGGGGAGGTGTTGCCGGAGTGGTTCTGTAAGGGGTTTAGAAGGGGGGAGAGGAGGGCGGCGGGGTCGTTGGAGGGAGTACTCGCTGATGTGAGGCGTTGAGTATTCACTTCATTGTGAATGAAGAGGAACATACGGTTGGTGGTGGACGTAGTTGGGAGGAGGGGGGACACGCAGATGGGCAAGAGAGATGGTGCTGTCCGCTTCAATGGAGGATGTTATAAGGAGAGTGGTCTGGTCGTGGCTTGTGGTGTCTACGGAGACTATGGTTGATGGCTACTAACAGCGATTGAGGAGTTGTTTAGTTGGTTTGATGGGCCGGTGGGAGTGCATTGGATATCTTCAGGCGTCCACGGGATCTTGGGTTTCTCGCATATGTCTTGTTCTCGCTCGTACGATATCGTTACCCCCATTGTCGGACCTTCCTTCGTTTGAGATACCACATAGATTTCTTTTTGGGACACGGATGGGCTAAAGTGCTCGCGGGAGCAAAACCCACGCGAGAATTAGCGTGACGGTTGGATAGGAGAGAAAGATACCCTCGTTATATGTTAATGAACACACGCTTCCATATACTTTTGACCATGCATTTTTTTTTGTTGCGATGCTACCATGACTTCAATGCCTTCCATGTCTAGATGCTCTACATATGAAACCCCCATATCAATGCTTTGTGCTGCCTCCTCACATTCCCTACGTACCCGACCCCGACACCCCCCCTTATCCCCCTACGATCTCGACCTTCTGAAGATCTTATTCTCTTACAAAGAAAGCTCATCCCTCCAAGGAATCGAATCCTGCGCCCCCGCCCTCTCCACCGTCTTCGCCGCAGCCTTATTCGCCTTCCTCACCGCCGTCTCAATCTCAAACTCCTTCTGTCCCTTCGCAGCCGTAACCACCTCCAAAGCATACATTCCCACAAAAGTGTCACCAGCAGCAGTGGTATCAACAACCTTTGCCTTTTCCGCTTGCACCAGTCCCTTCTTTTCCCCGTTACTCGTCATGTAGAAAACTCCACGTCCACCAAGCGTGATAATCACCGTCTTCACCCCCTTCCCCAAGAAAACCTTGCCAACCTTTTCGAGCCCCTCTTCCGTATCCAACTCCGACTCCGGCAGACCAGAAAGAATGGACGCCTCCGTCTCGTTCACAACAAGGTGAGCAAGCCCCTCAAACGCCTCATCAGGCAACGGCACCGCCGGCGCCGGGTTCAGGAGAACCTGCACCCCATTTTCCTTGGCCGTCTTGAGCGCCTGCAACACCGTCGGCACTGGGATTTCCAACTGCATAATCAACAAATCCGGCCTGTCCTGGCCCTTGGCACTCAGATTTTCAACGGAGCTAACATGTTCCGGCTGGAGATAGTGATTAGCCTCAGGCGACAAGATAATCCGATTCTGACCCGTGGGTTCATCAACGACAATCATGGCCATGCCCGTCTTGGAACCGGGGGTGGTAAGGACGTGCACGCCCGAGACGTCAACGCCGTGCTTGGAGAGGTTGTCTTTGAGGAGAGTGCCGTAGGAGTCGGCGCCTACGGAGCCGAGCATGGTAATATGAGCCGTTTCCTCAGCAGAAGAGGAGGAAGTGGTGGTGTGGGAACGGGACAGTTTGGCGCAGGCGACGGCTTGGTTGGCGCCCTTGCCGCCGGGGGAGACGGCGACGGAGTTGGCGGTCATTGTTTCACCCGGGAGCGGGTGGTGGGAGACGTAGGCTACCAGGTCGATGTTGAGGGAGCCTAGGACTGTGATGCGGGGGGTGGGGGTGGTGGTGGCCATTTTGGTGGTGGTTTGTTTGTCGTTGAGACGAGGTAAGAGGTGAGTTTGAGGTGAGTTGAGGAGGTGAGGGAGGTAATGATTGCTGGTGGTGTCGAGTTTCAGTTGGCGTTTTGATACTAAGTGGTCAAGAAATTGGAGAAGTAGGGTGATTGATGTAGTGGTGATGCCAAGCTTGGTGTTGAGGGGTAGGTAGCCGCTGTGCTACTTCCGTTTGTTATGCGGGGAAGTGTCAGTGGTGATGAGAGCTTTCTCCAAAACAGCAACGATGCTGACTGACAGGAGAGATTGTAGGTTGAAGTTGAAATTCAGGGTGAGAATTCAAGGTCAATGAGATATTTGGAGTTGAGGTTATGAGGAGAAAAAGAAGAGATGGCAAGAGCTATCGATCGGCCCAAGACTAAAAAACGGTGACCTCTGAATTGGGAAGGTGGTCTGACGCTCACCGAGGTTGGGGGCGTTCAACCGGCGGTATCCGCCTAGAGGTACCTAGAGCTAGCGACGAACAAGAACAGAAAATGTCAGTGATCACCTGGCCATTACAAACACCGTCTTCGTGCACAATATTATTCAAGATGTTATCTGGCATGTTATTGTTTCCCAAAATTCGTTCTGCCTATTTGTTGGCAAGGGAAAAGTTGAAAGATGCTATTTTGAACTTTCAATGAAACGCCCGAACGAGTGCTAACCAAAATCTCGGTATTGCCCGATACCCCTTTCTCCTCTCTCTGAAACCAACCGTATCCTCACACTCTAGTACTCACAAATCCCTAACAACCCTCGCCCCAATCCACGCATAAGGATAATTCCTCTGATACCAATTCACAAAGCTCTTCCTTCCCGCAATCCTCGGGTGCGTCGCCCAGCTACCGCCAAGCACAATATTATGCTTGTCATCAAAGAAATCCGCCGTGTAGCCCGGGTACAGCTCCATAGGCTTGAACCCTTCCCATTTCTTGAGCGTGGAGGAAGTCCATTCCCATACGCCGCCGAGCTCAGCTTGTCCTGCTGGGACGTTACCACGGGAGGTGATGGGGACGGGGTGCCAGTTGTGGAAGCCGACGTTGGCGCCGTCGAGGTCGGCGAAGAGGTCTTCGGTCGTTACCTCGGGGGCGGTGGAGGTTGGTGTTGCAGGAGACTCGCCGTCTTGTTGAGGGGAGGCAGAGTCGGACGGGGTCTCGGAGGAGGGAGAGGAGGGAGGGGTGATTTCGACGCCGTTGTTGGTTAGGTGGCTGTTTACATGAAAAGGTGATGTTAGTAAGGGTGAGATTTAAAAGGTAGGAAGAGAGAGGAAGAACATACGCATTGACAGCAGGAACGGTCCGTCCCAGTTGCCTCTCGGCCTCCTTCTTCTTCTTAAGAGCCTCAGCGTAGGCGTAGATGCTGCGAGTCTCTTCAAAGGTGGGGATGCGACCGCCCATATAGGCTGCGCAACCGGCCAGTTCGTCGTACGAGGCAAAGACGGGCCAGTCGAGAGCGTCCTTGAGAGGTACGAGGCCGTAGACTGTGCGGACTGCCGTCTTCTCGATGAAGGATGAGGGAACCTTGGAAGTGCCATTGCTCTGACCGTTCACGCCGTTCGTTTCATTGGTGTCAAGACGGGCCCAAGAGGCTGGCAACTTGTCAATGTTCTTGCTGTGCATGTATTGCGCATACTGGTTCATGTTAGCTTGGAAAAATAAGGAGGCGTTTAAATCAACGTACCTCTTCGTTGGTGATCGGCCTTCCTTGAGCCTGGAAAGCAGCAACTTGAGCGCGCCTTACGGGCTTCTCATTATCCCTTTTGAGAGTTAGCTTTACATCTATATTCACTGGTACAAGCAACTCACCAGCCATAGTGCTTATTAACATCAGTTCCATCTTCAGGATCATCCAAGCCAATGGTAATCTCCTGTGCCGGAACATTGAACCACTGGTTAGGAACCCTTTTAGCTTCAGCCTCCCTGGCGAGCTTCGCGAAGTCCGGTCGGGGAATGTGGGTTGGGGGCAGCGTCTTGTCGCTCTGTAGCATCATGTACAAAAGCGTCTCGATATGCATGAGCTCGTGCTCGAATCCGACCCAAATGGCCCGGCCCACGTTCCGCGGGATATTCTCAATGCCACCTGCATAGAGACCGCGCAACCGGGACCGTACCGTCTCCTGATAGGTCAGGATTTCCTCGACGGGAGGCCATTCGTCAGGAATCTCCGAGTGTGCGTGACACTGCTCCGGGTTGTCGACATCAGGGTCAATGCCTCTCTCAAAGATCTTGTAAAAGTAAGCTGGCTCTGACGGGGCTTGCTTGGTCGTCTTTGTCAGTTGGATGTCGAGGAAGGTCGGGATGTGACCGAGGTAAAAGATGCAGGCGTTTCGGAGTTTGATGGGTTTCTCCAGAAGCTCTTCCTGAGGAAGCATCTGACGTGTGACGACATCCCACGCCGCCCAAAGGGAGTTCCAGTCGTCGAGACTAGGAAGTGCGCTGCGAGCGTAGACCGAAGGGATGAGACTGAATGACATCTTGGACTTGGCAAGCAGATGGATTCCTGCAGTACGACGAAAAGAGGTCAGTAAGGGATCGGTGGTTCTGATGGCAGCAAATATTCGATCCCTCTCCAGCCCATGCGCAGGCTACCCAAACCCCGCAGCCCAACACCCAACCTACATATCGGTAAACATGTACCGGTGTAGGAGTTGTGCCCATCAGGAGACGCCGTGAGATACTGTCATCATACGACTGGCTCGTGAGTGTGGGGAAGGTGCGGTAACACCGACCGGACGGCTTAAACGGGTAGTCCCAGAAGAGGCTGGAAATAAATCCAAGCAAGGAAAAGGGTAGGGAAAGCAACTCACCATATTCGTTGCCGTACGTCCATTCCGTGACCTGTTCCAGTCCCGCCTTACTCCAGAGCCTCTCTGACTCCTCTTTGGAGTACTTTAGGCTCTGTTCGACCTGGATCCTGTCGTGTGACTTGATCAATTCGCCCATAACCATAGTGTCGCGAATGGGGGCGTAAAAGGCCTGGTGTCTACCGCCCTCTTCGTCATACACGTATTCGCCAATGACCCTCCAATCGCCCTCTATGAAAGCCGTCTCACCGAGGATCTCATTGGCGTTGCGGAGACCATTCAAGATGAATCTGGTCGTCAATGTTAGCGTTGGGTCAGAGAATGAGCCGCCACAAGCGGCAGAGAAAAGGGGTATGACATACTCATGAGTGATACCTTCCCTGTCTGTGGTTATTGTCAGCTTCAAGGTGGTCTTATTCCATGTCACATGAGTAGCACAAACCGTTATAAGCGTGGCTAGTATATGGTTAGCGATGTTCATGATGACGTCCCAAAATGTTTGTTTAGTACGTACTATACCCTCGCCGGGTCATTGCAAGCATCAACTCCGATGAGCATCTTGTCGTTGGGTCCAAGGACATCTGAAAAGCCCTTGAGGAAAGCAGCAGCGTCAGTGCGGTTGAAGTTTCCTACAAGTTGTGTCAGATTACGTCCAGCCAAATTTGTCCATATCTAAGCTTACCAATACTCGACCCGAGGTGTAAGATGCACTTTTGTCTGCTGGTATTTTCCGCTGTCTTGAGCCAGTCACGTCCGTCGTCGTATGTTCCTAGTAGACCGTGGCACTTGACGTGATTGTAGGATGGTACCTGAGCGAGAGTGCGTTCCAGCTCCTCTCGAGACAGGTCAAGGGCGTAATAGTCGATGTCCTTTCCGGCCTTGTCCAAAGCTTGCAACAAAAGGTTTACTTTGCGCAGGTTTCTGTGGAATCGGTTAGCCATCCAGACAGGCTACTCCCAAAGTCCAATTGCTATTATTTACCCGCTTCCCAACTCGATGACCATGGCGCCCGAGGGGATGTGTTCGGCCATTTCGGTAGCATGTTTGGTGAGGATTTCGATCTCGTCGTTGGTAAGGTACTGTGTGTTGAAATCGAGGTGTCAGTCCCCACTTTGCACGGGCACCCCCCTTTACACAACACCACATCAAAACAGACATCGTGAATCGTAAAAGTTGAATATCTCCGCGGTTTTACTGCCAAATCTGCTGGTTTTGGTCGGATTTTGAAGCTCTCGCGATGTATAATCGGTATAGCCATGAGAACACGCAGTAATAAGAGGCAGCGCCAAAGTATCTACATGATGCTGACGGCTGGCGAGCATCCACGTCAAATCGCGCAATCCGTTGGCATGAGCGAGCGCCAAATCTGGAGGTTAAAACGAAACTTCGATACCACCGGCAAATTATACCCCCAGAGTAACTCGAAATATAACGCAATAATATTGACGCCAGCGGTCATGGAGGTGAGCAATGGCTGTAGACTTTGAGTACCCTGGTATGGTATCTAACTGTTGGTCGTACAGGAAGTTCTCGAGCTCCTTCGCCACAAGCCCGATTTATACCTCGATGAGATACAGTACTATCTGGCCACTGAAATGGACATACATGTATCAACGAGCGCCATATCAAAGCAATTGAAGGCTTCTGAATGGACCAACAAGAGGATGGCGCACAAGGCTTCCCAGCGCAGCGAGCCATTGCGGTTAGACTGGTTGAGGAAGGTTTCCACGTTTTCAGCAGAGATGTACGTGTTCTGTGACGAGTCTGGTGTTGATAAGAGGGACGGTGCTCGTCGTACTGGATGGGCACCAAAGGGTATGGCACCAGTTGCAGAGAGTGCGCTCACCAGGGGGAAACGGTTCCATCTATTGCCAGCAATAACTGTGGATGGCCTCATCGACGTGTTGTGTTATAAGGGAGCAACAGATACGACCGGTTTTATTGCTTGGTTGGAGGAGGAGGTGTTGCCTAAGATGAACCCGTTCCCTGGTCGTTATAGTATATTGGTGATGGATAACGCATCATGGCACAAGGACCCCGCCATCAAGACCGCATGCGACAACAGAGGTGTGCTGTTATGGTTCTTGCCGCCATATTCACCAGACTTCAACCCCATCGAGGCATACTTCAGTGATGTGAAGGCCTGTATACGACGGCAATACCAACACGCTGGCGGTGATACGCTGAGCAATGAAGAGTTTAAGGCGTTCTTGGAGGGGGTTGCGAGGGAGGTAGGGCAGCGGGTCGATGCCATACGCGGGCACTACCGCCAGGCAAACGTGCCATTCCGTGACGACGTCGATAACCGTGAAAAAGACTACGTTGCGTTGTATGGGGACCAGCTGCACGAGTTGACAACGACGGGAACAGTCGCATAAGGATGTTGTTTTGTATGGTAGATGTACTGTTTTGAACATGCTCAAAGTCGACCGTTGTCGAGTTACGAAAAAAAAAACCCGCAAGGTGTAAGATGTACCAGACGTGCCAAAAGTGCCAAATCTGCCATCAGAAGTGTAAAAGTATTATTATCTGTAATAATAGATCGAAGTGTAGAATCCCCCTCTTGTGTAAAAAAATCCCTCAAAGCTCGTCATCATCATCAGCCTCAGTCGCAGTCTCGTCGTCGTCGTAGTCGGTACGCGGGCCATCATCCGGATTGGTCTCCTCATCATCGTTGATGAAGCTGGTATAGATGGTGTCGTCGTCATCTTCTTGTTCTTGATCGTCGTTCTGTTCGATGGGGGGTGGGCCGCGGTGGTTATGAACGTCTTGCCAAAGCGAGTCTTGGGGGATGGACGAGTCTGGTGAACACGGCTGTTAGCAAATGCTATAGATCAAAAAAACGGATGGGGTTTACCTTGTGATAATAACTTGGGATCTATGGTTTCGGGTGGCGGGGGTGCTGGAGCCTGTTGCTTGGGAGCTGGTGCCGCCTGCGGTGGTGGTGGTGGTGGTGGTGGTGGTGACGACGACCGCTGTATATAATCCCTCTCGAGATGGAGAAATTCTTTGATCCCTTTCTTGATTACCATATAGATACCCTCATCAACTCCATGAGCAAGATACCACTGCTTGGGGAGGTCGCGCGCGTGGTGGAGGGAGAGCCGACCGGATATGAGGGATTTTTGGATACTGAACAGCGCGTCACGCAAACCCTGGTTTTCGTTGGTTCTGGGCGCGTGTCGAAATATCAACTGCTTCATGAAGTCGGTGACAAGGGACTCTGATGGTTTGTTTGGCGGTGATGAGGGTGGAGGGGAGGAGGGTAGAGGGTCGTTGTCACCAACTCGACTGCTGCCAGCGCGGGAGCTGGTCGCGGTCGCGGTGGGCAAGGTAGGTAAGGTAGGCTCAGCTACCATACCCATATTGCCCATATTACCCATACCCATATTGCTAACGTCAGTGAAGGTTATAGGGGCCGTAGCTGGCAGCGTGTTACCATTGTTACTACCCTGGTGACCGTTCTGGAGACTGATGTTGAAAACTTGGGGCATGGGCATATATCCCACCCCACCGCCACCGCGCTTCGACCCCGGTGCGCCATATGGCAGAAACTGTTGAAATGGCTGTAGATTCGACTGCTGAATCATTTGCGTGCCGGAGGATGAGGAGGAGGACTCGTGTTTAGAGTCGAACCAACGCCCTGTGATGGAGGCTGGAGGCTGGTTTGTGGTGGCGCGCTTGTGAGCAATGGCGTGTGCCCAGTCGATGAGGTCTCTTGGGGTTAATGGGTAGTGGTGTTTTGAGTTGGGAAAAAGAAAACACCAGTGATACTCGTTGCCTTTGCGGTAGTTTTTACACTCGCGACCCTTATCACATCCCCATGCCTTGCCCAGATCTTCATATATTAGAGTAACCCGTTCTTTGCCCTGGCGTGCCTCCTCACGATCGCGTGCGCGGCGCGCCATGAGCTCCTCCACCATCGAGTTGGTCGTGGTCTTCTTCTTGTTCGATTTGACGGATTGTTTGGAAGTGCTGGCAGGTGCGGTCGACTGTCTGGAGCTACTGACAGGAGTGCTGGAGCCGGCGATGGTGGGCGTGGCAGGTGTAGAGGACTGGCGCAAGGAGGAGAGTTGGCGAGGTTGTGACTGCGACCGTGACTGTGACTGCGCGAGCTTTTCAGTAAAAGAGGTGACTCTAGAAGGTGTTGGTGTGCCCATAACAGAAACAGTGCTTTGCCGCTGCTGGAATCCCCCAGTTATACGAAGGTGGGCAGTAACCGTGATAAAATACCGCTCAGCGGGCTCCTCAAGCAGGCTGCGCAGCACTCTGGCGGTATCACAAAACCCAAACGGTGTAACTGGGTCATCCTTCTTAGGCAAAACGCGTAGTTGGAATAGCGTCGTGCCTTTCCTGTTCCTGGCTGTCTCCAGTATACCAGCCGACCAGTCTGCGTATTGTACAGAGATGGTGGGATCCATACCCAAGAGCTCGCACTCGTTGCGGGCAGCATCCATGATACCATTCTCGACCTCTCGCACTCGACCCAACAGAGTGAGGCCAAGGGTACCAGAATCGTCATCGGCATTGACGGTGCCATCAGGATCTCTCTCGACGGGGACCCGGTCGTTCGAAACGAGGGTAGGCAGTTTGCCAGGCTTGACCGACAGGCGGTTGAATTGTATATCCGCCACCCACTGAGCATTGTATGTGAATAGGATATTCAGAAAATCTGGAATCGGCGGCGGCGCTGGGGGAACCGAGGCTGACTTGCGCGATTTTCTGGCAACACGAGGGGACCGAGGAGAGGGCGCGGCGCGAGGTGTCACCTTGATGATCTCGACCTCGTCTTGTTGATCTTCTTGTTGGTCTTCTTGCTGTTCATCGTGGTCCTCCTCCTCTGTTATGCCGTTGGCCGTGCTTGCGCTTGCGTTGGAGGCTGATCGAGGACGACGAGGTTGAGGTCGAGGAGGGGGGGCGGTCGAAGAGGAGGGAGCGGGTGCCTTGAGCTTGACCTTCAAGCTAGATGTGGTACGCTGGGTAGGCTGCTTGCCAGCAGTAGTGCTCCTCTTCAATTTGACGGTCGTTTTTTTATTCTTGTTATTATTCTTGAGAACAATGCGGGGGGCTCGAGTAGGCGCTGGTCTTCCTGGGGTCCTCTCGTCATCCCCATCCCCGTCCCCATCGTCTCGCTCCTGTTCTCCTCCGCTTTCAAACTCGGCATTGATCTCTCTTAAGCGGGCGCTGGGCTGTGACAGCCGCCTCGAACGTCGGCGGTTGTCATCGTTGTTGTCGTTGTCGTCGGCGGCGCGTTTTTTGGGAGGCATGGCGGGAGCGGGGGCAGCGGTGCCAGGTGCAAAGCGGACTCTGAATGGACTAGCGGGTTGACTGGGATCCCTCAGTATTGATCTTGAACGACGCGGGGTATCCATACGAGCTCAGAGCAGTAATCAGAATGTAAATACCCTCAGATTTGGTGATAATATGGGAGTTCGAAGGTTTGGGGTTGTCACGTATGAACAGATTTTACGTGTGTGTCTGTAAAGGGGGGTGCCCGTGCAAAGTGGGGACTGACACCTCGTTTTCAACACACAGTAGTACTCTTCTAGGTATGTAATCTAAGACCTGTTAGCGCACACCAGCATCTCAGTCTCTCAGCCTGTGTTGCTTACCTTCTCGAACAACTGCAAGCCTCTTTCGTTGTAAAGAAGCAAAGTAGGAAGCTGTCTTGGGCCATTCTTGGGTCGGAACATGGATGTGATTTCGGTCTTGAGGTTGATCTCTACAGCCACGCGGCGGATGTCGATAATGTCGGCATTTGATGTCTGCTGCTGAATCTTGGAGAGCACATGTTTTCCGGTTGTTTTGAGCTGCCCAAGGGCACCGCTCGGGGTCATGGTTTCGGCACTCGGCATGTTGAATTGCTATAGTAGCTGGGGTTGAAGGTGAGAAGAGAAGTTTGTTTCCAGACGAGGAATTGTGGAGAAACAAGGGGAGAAGAGGAGGTAAGTAGTCGATGTAGGACGGTAGCTCTATAGCTACACTACGTAGGTGGAGGTTGAACAAAGGGAGTTACGGGCTAAACCAGGATAGTGGTAGCTTGGAGTTCAGGAACAAGAGGAAAAAGATGCAAAGGTCAGAGCACCGCGTTCCCGGCGTGCAGATATAAATATCTTCCCTTAGCCTTACTCAGCCAGGCAGTTCGATGCGATCGAGCCAAGTGGATAGCAGCTATGTAGACGTGCATGTAAGTACAGGTGGTGGACTTTTTAAGCCGGCGCCCTCTTTCATCCACTGCCATGTTGATGGAGCCCGGGATAAGTGGGAGGAAGTGGACTCATGACCCAGCTTTGGAGACAACAGACGAGCAAGAGTCGATTCCCGGGATCCAGGATCAGGGACCACAAAATGCCAACACAACGGAGACTACCGGTCTATATGGGGCAAAGGCATGTACTTGTACATGTCTGACTGTGTAAGTAGAGGAGTTGAAAAGGCAACGAGGAAGAGGATTGGATGTCGAGCTGATCCGGTTACATAACCCTTTCTGTTTCTACACTTGTAGAGCCCCAAAGCCAAGGCAAGGGAGCTTTAAAGTAGGACGTTGTTCCTGAACGAAGATCATTGGGTGAGTAGAGTCCGGGGTACAGCAGGTTCCCGTCAGAAATAACGTGTATGTGTGTGTGTGTGGCTTCCAGGTTGTTACATGGCACTGCCGTATTTTGCCTACGCAGAGGTAGAACGGCCCTATTTGAGAGACTTTAGGAAGACACCTAATAAAGCCAGATCCGTCTCTATGAAACCAGCCAAAGCCTCTGTTGTGGAATCTTTCTGTACCTTGTAGAGAGCTGAAAGAGGATCCAATGTCCAGAGGCAGTGTCCAAGCCTCCAAAAGTGGGTGTTTTCTGCGTGTGCTGTCAGACAACAACGGAGGAGGTTCGGGGTTGATGGCATGGCAACCGAGGTAGCTGAGCGAATGAAGGGGGGTTTGAAGAGGCAACAAGACGGAAAAGGAAGGAAAAGAAAGTTTGGAAATCGAAATTGTTCTGTCATGGACGCCCGTTGTTGCAGGAGGGGAGCAGATCGTAAAGAGCGAGAATCGATGACAGCCCAGTTGCTGTTGGTTGATGCAAGGAACAAATCACGAGGCGTGCAAAGGGATTGGCAGAACAGACAGCACACGGGCGGGCCTGAGGTCAAGGGGGCCCCACGCCCTGGGATGGCACACCGATGGCCAGGCACTAACTGGAGGGGGTGTTAGTGTCCCTTTTAGTGCACGGCTGCATAGGTAGGTGTTTGTGCTGAACTGTTAAGGTACTTCAGCTCTCCTGGGCAAGACATCTCCACAGTTCGATGAGGTTGACGACGGAGATTTTAGAAAAAAAATCTCATAGGATTTGGATGAACCGTACGAGTTTGCGGTACACCGGCGAAGAATTGGGACAGCATGACTAATGTGAGTGGAATTGTGGTGTTCTGTACACAATGTCAGTTTCGTGGAATATGGAAGCTACAAGGGCAGCACTAACAGCGTCGACGTGCCGAGAGGGGTAGAGATATTTCAGACGGGACTTACATACACGGGGCGGAAACGAAAAGCATGGGATATCCCACCACAAGGAGAACTGTTCCTGTGGAAAACAACCTGGGAGTCGTAAAAAGATTCACCCAAGGGGCACGGAAAAGACACGGAAAAAGACAAGAAAAAGAAAATGTTGATCATATCCGAGAAGGAACCCCAATCCTCAGCTACCCCTCATGAGTTCCTGCCCGGCCCCGTCACCGAATCCACCCACCGTAGCTTCCGTTCTCAGCTCTGGAGCCTCTGGAGCCCCGCGTTGCTTTTCCGTCCCTCACGGCAAGAGCAGCTTGACATCGGCTTTTAAGAAATTGCTCAAGCAAAGTACGATTCTTGTTCTCAATGACCTTTCCATTTGGTGCTTCCATTTCATACATTGTTTCTCAACAGGAATTGGCCCTGGCGAAGGAAGTCTCCACGGCCAAAACACAAGTCCCTTTTGCACTTGTCATTATGACATAAGGCAAGCAAACTAACTCCGATAACCTATCGATAAGATAAGGACCGAGACATTGGAGAACGACCATCGAGATCCCAACTCCCGTCTCTTCTTTTCACAACTTGCCTTTGATCGGTCAACAACACTGTGAGACGATCTTTGAAGCCAGCAGAGCCGCCGCAGCCTCAACCCTTTCTGTTACACAAACTTGGGTCCATTGTCTGACTTGGATGTCCCTGACCTACCTATGCAGAGACGGGAGTCTATTTCTCAAACATGGTTGACAACCGACGTCATCGTTTCACGACCGTTGCTGGCATGCGCAAAAATGGGTCTCAGAATCAACGAGTCAACGACCTTCTTCCGGCTTTCGTGCCTGACCGCGAAAAAACACCACACAAAGCCAAGGACCCGGAGGTCCTGCGCGGTGGAAGGGTGGCTTGCTGGTGGGTGACATCCGGCCAAGCCGCGCTAACCGCCTCAGTCATATCCATCGATCCAAGCTGCCATCAACGCTGCCATTCGACGACAAAGGCATAATTCGGACTTGGCTGTCAGATCGTCCTTCTTGAACACTTCCAGTCTGGTGTCTGGTGTCTGGTCTGGCAAATGACAAGAGACCCCCACGGCAAAGAAAGAATACCGGCTTCAAGTGCGGCAACCAGTTCTGGAATAGGCAGCTTGCAGACCATGTCAAGAACGTTGGCAAGTGCACAGCCAGTCTGGTGGAATCATATTCGCAGTGCCCATGGTCTTCCATCTTACCATATTGCGGGGAAGCCTGTCATTATTTCATGCGAAGCATGTTGGGTGTTGACCGTGTCCGACATCACCCACGATGTGTTCCGAGGAGACGTTGGACAGAAAGTCGCTAACCGCCAACCACCACAGCTAAAACAGCTCTCGCCGACATGATTCAAAGTGTAAAACAATCCTACAGCACCCGACCCGCCATCTGGCACCCCTGGATGAGAATCACCTGACGAGCCGAGTTTTCCTTCTTCTCGCCTGGTCATATGTTGACTTGAACCAAAAGACGTACCCAAAAGAATATTCGATGGCTCGGTTCCTGGCTTGTTTTTTATTATCGAGTCCCATAGCCGCTGATCTGCCCTCGCCAGACCGTCTTTGGGATGGGTGCTTTCGTTCTCGTATCTCTCGCAAGTCAGACTCGTCCTCTTGTTGATGTCAGCTGACCATGGGAATGGAAACTTGATATCGACATTTGCGCCTATAATGCGCCTACAAAGAGCGCCTACAGTAGGAAATATCCCAAGCACAAAAACGGATAAAACCGACGCCAGTGAACTGTCCCAGTGTGCCTGGCGTCCTAGCTCTGTCACAGGGAGGGCGGTATCCAGGTCCGCGCAACGCCCTCCAAAGTCCATTTTAGGCAATTTGCTGTGCCACAACAACAATGTCTCTCAACACTTCTATTCCTGAACCTACCACACTCAATTTAAAAGATAGAATTCCTATTCAAATTCCCAACCTTTGTTTCCATCTATTTTATTCCGATACTTAGCGGAGGAGAGCAAAAAGCCGGGTATTGGGGGCGCTGAGTTTCGTAGAAGGGATTTCCAAAAAGTCACTTTTTGTCCGTGCGGTGGCTAAAGGTGGCACGGAAAATTGCCTAAAATGGACTTTGGAGGAGGTTGCGCGGACCTGGATGCACACTCCCCTGTCACAGGCCATCGTCATGTGGACTGCAAATACCTACCAGTCAACCACTCTGAGGAGCTTCGGACTTCCAATTCGGGTTCAGTCGGCAGAGCGGACAGGCCGGAAACATGATTCCGGAGGTGACTGCCCCACGCTATAATCGGTGATGGGGCTGGTCAAGGGTCCACAGTCCGTGTTCCGGCCCCGGGAATAGCTCCACTCTGCTCCGCCTTGACGGGCGCTAAAAACCCCGGCCTCAGCTCTCGGCGTGGGGGCCAAGCGGAGGTCGCTCCTTCGGCGGGACTGCAAATGAGATGCCCATCATCATTGGCGACAGAAACAGCAGAACGACTTCATTACCTGGTCATCCAAAGTCAAGGGATATCAAAGACAGGATTGTCTTTCAAGAAGGCCCAATCTACAGGCAACGAGCTGATCACCTCCAGATTTTAGCCATAGTCCAAGTCAGTTGTATCCGGACTCTCAACAATTCAAGAAGAAAAACCTTCCATCCACTGACACCAGGAAAGTGGAAAATACACGGGATGAATGCAACTCTGACAAGCCCGGACACAACGAGGGGTCTTGCTAACTCGCCTATCACAGCAAACCACGATAACAAATCGGGAAACAAATAATTCAAAGTGTCAGCCGCCCTCAAGACCCCTCCGTCAGTCAAAACCGCAGCCGGTCAGACACTGAGAGCAAATTGCAGGCTGAGTCATCCGTGATCTATCATATCCAAATCACCTGATAGCGTGTTGATTCGCGCGGTTTGGATGCGGGGCATCGGGGATATCAATGAGTGTCAACCGCGTCTCCCTCGCGTTCTTTGTCTCGCTAAAGTGGCTTGCGGGCTACACGTCCATTGACTAGATCTGCATTCACGGTGAGACCAATTTGTCTAGCCGAAAACCCATACGCCCTTCGAGATTACATCGTGCGTTTGATGAACGGAACACCCGAGGGGTCACGGAAGTTACACGACACGAATTTTACTTGGCTCTATCCAACCGTGTTGATCTGGTTGTTTGATTGTCACCAGAGAGAAGCGGCAGATTGCCTTCGAAAGCGGGGTTGTGGTTCCTTCCTTTGTGGTAAATGAATCTGACATACATCGGCAGGAGTCGTGGCTGCCGTTGCTGCCTGGGTGGCGCCTGTCTGGTGTTCTTGGTGTCTGAAACGTGAGGTTGCTCGTAGATACGGATATTGTTGAGGAACACTGGGTGATTAGACAAGTTGTACGTGTCGTCGCGGTGTATATAAAAGTGAAGAGACGATCACGCAATTTCGAATCAATTTGAACTTCATTCTCAAACCTTCCATTCTGTCCTCAGCCCCACATCACCTTTAACCAGCATACATACCCCTTACCCAACTTCAACAAAAAACCTAACCCATCAATCACCATGTCCTCCACCGACACCACCACCACCCCCAAACCCGAGCTCAAGTCCTACCGCGGCAACTGCCACTGCGGCGCCTTCATCTTCACCCTCCTCACCAGCCCCATCGTCTCGGCAGAATACTGCAACTGCTCCATCTGCCGCAAGAAGGGGTACCTCTGGACCCAGCCCGATTTTTCCACAGGCGACAAGTGGGAGGTGGTCAAAGATGAAGGCAAAACGACCGCGTACGTGACGGGACCGAGCGGAAAAACGAAGCACTTGTTTTGTTCCGAGTGCGGCACGGGACTTTACGCCATCAATGAAGAGGATGTGAGGGAAGGGAAGAAGGGGTTGTGGGTTAATGTGAGTTTTATTCTGTTTAAAGTCAAGATAACCCTTTGGAAAGGGTTGAGTGTGGGAAAGCAGATGGGGGGGAATAAAGTATAAAGTGAGAACAGCAAAGAAAGGAAGAAAAGAGGTGAAAAAAGCGAGGAATGAGAGGGAAAAGAAGAAAAGAGAGAAAGCTACAAAGATGAAGGCGAATCGAGTCGTTCTACTGAGAAGTCTGTGACTAACACAACAACTCACGATAACAGGCCAGAGCAATTCAAGACTTGAAGATCTGGGATCTCGAAGTCAAGGAGTAAGCTGTTCCCTTCCCTCTTTTTCCCCATCCATCACCTCCTTTACTTCCTCTGCGTAAAACAACCAACTAACATTCCGGAAACTAGATTCGACGGCAAATCCATCCCACCCCCTTACCACCCAACCCCCTACGACGGCCCCGAACCCTCCGCCGAGATCGAGAACGGCGTCGTCTACCACGGCTCATGCCACTGCGGCGCCGTGAAGCTGGCCGTCAAGACGAACGGACCCCTTGACAAAACGTACAAGGAGAGGGTAATGGAGTGTAATTGTAGTATTTGTCAGCGAGTATGTCTTTTTTTTCTTTTTCCTTTACCATTCAACCCCTTCCCCCTCTCTATTTTCCATATCATCTTCCTCCTTCCCCCCCCCCCCCCCCCCCCCCCCCCCGCGCGCTTTTCAACTCTCATCACGCAAATTACTAACAAGAGACGAAAAAAAAAAGGGCGGTTACATCTGGATCTACCCCTCCCACCCCCAGCAACGCTGCTTCTCCCCCTCCTCCCATTCCTCCCTGTCCTCTTACGCCTGCCTCAAAAAAGTCATGCTCAAAACCTTTTGCAAGATCTGCGGCGTACACCTGACAAACGAGACCAACGAGGCCATGACGGACGAGATGATCAGAGCCCAAATGCCGGGTGAGGACGCCGAGATGGCGCTGAGGTGGAGGAATGTCGTTTGGCCGATTAACATCCGTTGTTTGGATGCAAAGATTGGAGAGGATGGGAAGGAAGACGAAAAATGGAGCTGGGAGGAGATGATCAAGGAGTTGGATGTGCAGAGGGGGGATGGGTGGGGGATGATTAAGCCGGGGTATGTTAATCCTTGAGCAAACTGGGCTTGATGGAAAGAAGAGGAGAGGAAGGGAGAAGGCAACTGGGAATTGATGATGGATAGGGATATGAATAATGGTTCGTATAAGTTGGTTTCCTCCTGTAACAATTTTTAGCAAAGCAAAAAACACAAAGAGATTGCAATGACCATAGTGGGTCTTGATGGTGACCCGGATCTCCTATGGTTAACAAAATTGAATACGTAACTGGAACTCCATGAAGGCGATAGCTTTGACAGATGAAGAAAAGAACGGGAGTCGGTGGTGGGTGGGGTTGGTTTGGTCAGTTTTCTATTCAAAACTGAATCCCAAGGAAGGTAGAGAGTGCCCCTGAGTATGCTCTCCTCATGACCTCGTCTTTCCGGTCCAAATCCAAATTTTTATGAAAACGTCAGTATATGAAGGAAAAACGAACTGGATAATGTATCGTCGCCTGAAAGGGCAAGTTATCTACGAGACAGGACCGTGAGTGTTGCGTGCAATAACAAATAACATGTAGGTATGTAGGCTCAATTTGTTCGTGTGGGCTTCAACCTTTCGACCACAAAAGGGAGAAGGAGCATAGTTGGAAGTTGTCTTCCTGATATTCTCTCTATAAGCATTCGTTAAACATTCATAATTCATATCATACTCCAATGTGACACTCAAACATGACATCCATAACAGTGTCCTGCCTTCTCAAGAGACAGCAACTCACTCAATCTTCCCCACCCCCTTCAACCTCAAATACACATCCGTTCCCCACCCATACAAACTCTGCACCGCGATTCCTCCGCCAAAATATTCCGCATACGCCCTACTCAGCGGCAACCCATATCCCAATCCCGCAATCGTGCTGCCACCCACTCCCGTTGTCGAAATCAGTCCCATGGCCTCTTCTCCCCAAGCACCAGGTGGCTCATCCGCCTCGTTAAACGTCGTAAACGAGTACCCCCAAATATGCGGCAACACAGCCGGGTTGATCCCGCCACCTCTATCCCTGATCCTAATCGTCACTCCGGGGGCATGATCATGCAAGGGGATGATCTCGTGCGCTTTCCCCTCGTTGGATGGTTTCGATGGACAATCCGAGTATATCCCGGGAGTAGCAGCTGAAGCGGGCCCGCCGCTTGCTGGCTCGGGAGCAATGGTTACGACCACGGGTTCGCGGCTCATGCCGTTTTCTACCGTTGCGCGAAAGGCATTCTTTAACAGTTCGGTGACGATGTACTCAAGGTGCATGGGAACAAAAGCGAAGGTGGCGTCTGGTTCGCCGTCTACGATCCACTCCGGTCGCACGCCGTAGTTGAGTTCGCAGATGTCGGCTACAAAGCCGCCGCAGGAGTCGATGATGTTGACTGGTCGCAGGGCGGTGTCGATGACGCCGATGTAGGAAGGATGGGTGTCGGGCTCGGGACAAGGAGTGGGAGAGGCTTCGGGGTCGAAGTGCGGTGTCGAACTGTAGTGTAAGGCGATGTGCTGCTCGGCTACAAGGCGAGTGCCGATGCGGGCGCGCAGGTGTTCATCGAGGAAGCGGGTGACTTCCTGGGGAGAGATGTACTTGCGGCATTCGATGAAGCCCTTGGCGAGGACGGGGATGGTGTCGGTGTGCGTCTGGACGAGCTCGGCGAGGACTTGGGTGAACTTGATTTCGTCTTCGAGGGTGCTGATGGTCTTGCCCTGCCAGGGGAGCAAGGTGGACAGCGAGTGTTGGTAGTTGTTGTAGATGCGCGAGATGTTGGGGTTGGACACGACGATGTAGGGCAGATTGCGCAGGGCTTGGATGCGGTGGGCGAGGCGGATGGGGAGGAGGGAGAGGGTGAAGCGCGCCGAGGAGAGGAGGGCCTCGGCGGAGAGAGGGGGGCGGCCGTGTCTGTAGTCGTCAGAGTTAGCTTTCCTATTCTCTTGATTTCGGACATGGAAGATCTGGATATTCAATGCGACGTACTTGACGAGATCGGCCAGACTCAGCTGGTGTAGAGGCTGACTAGCCAGCCATGGGACTTTGTCCTCTAGCTCATGGCGACTGCTGAGCGGACGGTCATATTGCGGTCTCGCGTTGTCAAAGTTGAAGAAGGAATAATGCCTTCTTGGATAGGATGATCTCAACAAGGAGGCCTTGAGAGGGCTTGGGAACCTCGACGGCCTCACGGTGAATTTCATGTCGGCATGTTGTGCGGTCGCGGGTTTCTGTTACGAGAATTGACCGGAGACTTTTTGGAATTGGTGCAAGTAGGGTCCGGTCCGGTCGACGTCCGGTGGAGAGTCTACAGTGCAGGGCAGGCAGCGTGCTTGTCATCCAGTCTCCAGCGTGTGTGTGGGCGTGCAGCTGTGATCAGCGCCGCGACGGGATGACATAGCAGTTACCGCTTGAAACAGGGTTATCGTGGTCCAATCGATAGGCGATAAGGGGCATGCCCAGGCCGCTTGGGGCACCTTGAGGGCTGCCGTGCTTTGGCCGCTGCTTCCCGCTGTGTCCTGTCGGTCAGTCCCCTTTCCTCCAACATCGCATGTTCGCAATCTGGTGGTTGAGCACAGTCAAAAGGAGGGTATAAGATGCGCTTTGGATATCTTTCTTTGAATTCATAACAATCATCAAATGGCCGCCTCTAAACTGACTGGAAAAGCACAGCCGGTTGCAGTGGAGAGTCGTTGTCGCTGAAACGACGACAGCGAAGCCGGCATCTCGAGTCTCGACTAAGCCCCCTGTCCGCTGTCTAGGTAACCGTAACCTCTCGCTGAGTGTTACCCCGCGATTGGGTGCCCCGCATGAGTGTCCATCACAAGATCAATGCCTGGAGCATGTCTCTTGTCTCTTGTTGTCTCATCCCATCTTGTCCCAGTTCGTTCTTCTAATATCATATGGTTCCCAATGTTTCCCCCTTGACGCCTAATGCTTCAAACACACACAAAGTTGTTGTTGTTGAGATCGAATGCGTAATGTTTACTGGGTCTTGACCTCCTGGTCGGCCTCGACGCCCTTGACGTGCTCATGGTTGTCAAGGCTGTGGACAACGTCGTCGGGGTAGATGGCCCTGTAGTAGGGAATGGGAGGTTAGCTCTTATGTCAAATATTGAAAACGGACAGGGTAGGTCTCACTGGAAGGCCTTGATGAGGGTGTACTCGTGGCCAATCTTGCCGCCCTGCTTCACGACATCGTCCTTGGTCTTCTGGATCTCAGCATCGCTGGCGTTGTCCTTGAGGGAAACCTATCATGGCGTTGAGGTTAGCGTCAGTGTTACAAGCGCTGTGGAGCACGAGGTATCGCATGCTTACAATGTAGGAAGGCATGTTTGCGGTGTTGGAAGGTTTGAATGGTGAGAGATTTGGTGTTGCTATGTGGAAATTGTGATATGTTGTCGTGAACTTGGAGAGTCGGCACTGCCTCTGGAGGAGCGGGCGATGGAGCATCTTTATACATGATCGGGAGCCAGGCACAAGTGGACTCGAGCTACAGAGAGATGCACAATGTGCCAGATAAGCGGCAATCATGCTAGATTGTCTCCCTGCCATCCTGTAAAAGGAGCCACAAGTGACGCGGCATCACCAGCATCCTCTGGTGCGGATGATACGTCATATCCACTTGGGTCCAGATTTACTGCGCCTGTGCCAGCAACTGTCTGCCGCAGCTCGTTTGTGGGTGACTTGTGACACTCCTCCTCATTTGGTTGCCCAGGCGTGGGGACGAGACAGAGACAATCACCCCTCCATCAGCACCCAACGGTTTACGGTCCAACCTCGCAAACGAAGAAATAGGGCGGAATGCTCAACTCCAACGAGTGAGCGCTTAGGCGCGGGCTGAGACAAGACTAGGAGTGGCCTGGGAGGCTGGATCTAAGCTGGCTGCTTCTCATCGCCCACTTTTGGTCTCTTGTTCTCGCGGACAATCCGATCCAGTCATCCATAGTAAGGTAGTCTTGGGTGTTACCTGCCTCTTGGAACTCTGAGCTTATACACCATACCGCCATACCCTCGCGAAATCACCCTCCTTTCTGCCACCATTACGTAGGTAACCCCCAAGATGGTGTGTTGTGCCAGACGGGATGCCATGGTTGTTTGACTTATCGGTCCCATCCGGCATTCCTCGGTCAGCACCGGACTTCATAGAAGGTTGGCGAAGAGTGCCAATCACCCATATGTCGGAACTGCTTGTTGAAAGTCTCGAAACAAAGTCAGTTTGGAACAGCTCTCAACATTGACGCAAGAGCGGTCCCTGAAGTCTGAACAATGCAATGCACAGTCTCCACCAGTGATGAGTTTAGCGCAGTCAAGGTCATGTTTATGACAGCAAGAACATAAGAACCAATGGAGCCGATAGCCTCAGACAACCCTTAAAAGTAACTCCGAGGATAGAGCTGAAGTAAAGTGATTGGGGCTGTAAAGTGTGATTATTGTTAGCCTCAAAGACTTTGAAGCGCTCCTCAACCTCCAGTTCGTCTGTTGTTCAAGGTTCCAAGACTTCAGGGTCTCGAACTCCCCGCATGTGCTGAGG
The DNA here is from genome assembly GCA_033439795.1 of Sordaria brevicollis. NCBI lineage: Eukaryota > Fungi > Ascomycota > Sordariomycetes > Sordariales > Sordariaceae > Sordaria > Sordaria brevicollis. The sequence continues at coordinate 1,939,655 of JAUTDP010000006.1, forward strand.
ACGGTGCTGCCGGGGATCGCCTGCCGGGAAACGGCCAGGCCCCACCGTGCTCTTATCTGTTTATCGATAACAAGCTTGGCGTGCTATCAGAAATCGGCCACCCGAAAATTTCTGGAGCTTTTGGCTGTGATGAATTGGCAGCGAGTCTGGTCGCATTTGCACTTGCACACTGCCATCGCGACCGTGTATCCATCCATTTTGAACTTGCAAAAAGTTCACGGACACCAGCCGTAACCATGGCCGACGTCCAAGCCCACAAACCCCATCGGGCTTCCAAGAAGTCCAAGGAGAAGGGGGCTTCCAAGCATACTGGTGGTATGTTTATCCAATTCTTTCTTATCGTTTTTGTTGAATGCTAATTGTCCCTGCAGAAAAGAACCCCAAGGCCTTTGCCTTCTCCAACCCCGGTAAGCTTGCCAGACAGGCTGCCAGATCTCACGATGTAAGAAGAAATTCTGTCAATCCACCATTCCGTCTCCATCCCTAACTGGTGTTGTCCGACAGATCAAAGAGAAGCGTCTTCACGTCCCCGCCGTCGACCGTGTCCCCGATGAACCGCCCCCGAGACTCGTTGCCATCGTTGGCCCTCCCGGTGTTGGAAAGACCACCCTTCTCAAGTCATTCATCCGCCGATATGCAAAGGAAACCATCCAAGACCCTGTGGGACCTATCACGGTCGTCACGTCCAAGAAGCAGCGATTGACCTTCATCGAATGCGCCAACGAACTCGAGGCCATGGTCGACATCGCCAAGGTCGCCGACATTGTTCTCCTGATGATCGATGGAAACTTCGGATTCGAAATGGAGACCATGGAGTTTCTTAACGTCCTCGCCGCTACCGGTATGCCCGGTAACGTTTTCGGCATTCTCACCCATCTCGACTTGTTCAGGAAACCGCAGGCATTGAAGGACGCGAAGAAGAGATTGAAGCACAGACTTTGGAGCGAACTCTACCAGGGCGCCCATCTTTTCTACCTTTCCGGTGTCCTCAACGGCCGTTACCCCGATCGCGAAATCCACAACCTTTCCCGCTTCTTGTCCGTCATGAAGAATCCTCGCCCGCTCATTTGGCGCAACTCCCACCCTTACAGCATCATCGACAACTACCGCGACGTCACCCACCCTACTCAAATCGAAGAAGACGAGAAATGCGACCGAACGATCGAGCTTTCCGGCTACCTTCGTGGTACGAACTTCTCCGCCGAGGGGCAACGAGTACATATTGCTGGTTTGGGCGACTTCACAATCAAAGAGATGGAACAATTGCCGGATCCTTGCCCGACACCCGCTATGGAGCAAGCATTGGCCAAGGCTAGCGGCAAGACCGGCAGGAGGAGGCTCGACGAGAAGGACAAGAAGCTCTGGGCGCCCATGGCCGACCGTAGCGGCTTGAAGATTACTGGCGACCACATCGTCATCACCAGGGAGAACGGCTTCACATTCGACAAGGACGCTGTGGGTGTTGAGCGCGGCGAAGGAGAACAGCTCATTATCGACCTGCAGAACGAGAGACGTCTTCTCGGTCAGACTGACGAAGGTGTCAAGCTGTTCGCGACCGGACAAAAGATCAACCAGCTTCCTTCGGAGGACGAGGATGTCGGAAACACTGGCCGCAAGAGCCGAAGAACCGCCAGACTTGCCGACGGCGAGAGCGGTGAACCTCCCGAGGACGAGGGCTTCGAGAGCGGCGAGGAAGATGACGAGGATATGGAGGACGGATCTGATGTCGAGTCTGAGTTCAACGAGATGAAGCTTGGCAAGATGTTCAGGAAACAGGCCGACGACGACCAAGAAGAGGATATTGCCTTTGCCGACAGTGACTCCGATCTTGGTTCGATATCCGGCGACGAAGACCAAGGATCCGACTTTGACGACGACGAGGATGACGAGCAAGACCCCGAGCTCAAGTGGAAGGACAACATGATGGAGCGCGCAAGCAAATTGCACGGAAGGAGGAAACCTTTCCGCCCCGTTGATCTTGCGAGATACATGTACGACGAGACAATGACCGCCACGGATGTCATCAAGAAGTGGTCGGGTCTGGATGAGGAGGAGGACATTGAGGAGGATATCGAGGAGGACGACGAGACTTTCTTCAGGAGGACGGGCAAAGAGGAGAAGGAGGACTCTTGGGAGGATCGCATGATTCCCAAGTTCGATTACGAACAGTTAGAAGCCAAGTGGTCCGACAAGGATGCTGTCGAGGCTCTCCGGAACAAGTTCGCCACTGCCAACCTACTTGACGAGGCTGATGGCGAGGGCGAAGATGGTTCAGATTTCGAGGGTCTCGACGACGAAGATGAGAACGACGAAGGTGATGGTGCTTTCGAGGATCTGGAAACAGGAGAGAAGCACGGTGCCGATGACGAGGATGGGGAAGAAGAGGAGGAGGAGGAAGAGGAAGCGCCAGCAGAAAGCCTAGAAGCCGAGCGTGAAAAGAACGCTCGCCGAAAGGAAGAGCTCAAGCTTCGCTTCGAAGAGGAAGATCGTGAAGGTTTCAAGAACGACCGAGCGATCGCCAGGCGAGAAGGTGGCAACGACGAGGAGTTTGGAGAGGACGACTGGTATGACGCTCAGAAGGCCATGATCCAGAAGCAGCTCGACATCAACAAGGCCGAATTCGAGAACCTTGATGAGAGTCAGAGAATTGCTGTCGAGGGTTACAAGGCCGGCAAGTACGCCAGGATGGTCATTGAGGGTGTCCCAGCAGAGTTCGTCAAGAACTTCAGGCCACGAATGCCCATCATCGTCGGAGGTCTCACACCTACGGAGGACAGATTCGGCTTTGTGCAAGTCAGAATCAAGAAGCACCGTTGGCACAAGAAGATTCTCAAGACGGGAGATCCCCTCATCTTCTCCCTTGGCTGGCGCCGATTCCAGACGCTCCCCATTTACTCCATCTCTGATTCTCGAACGAGAAACAGAATGTTGAAGTACACTCCGGAGCACATGCACTGCTTCGGTACCTTTTATGGTCCCTTGTGTGCCCCCAACACTGGTTTCACATGTTTCCAGTCTTTCTCCTCCGCCAACCCCGGATTCCGTATCGCTGCTACCGGTACAGTATTGAGCGTGGACGAGTCTACCGAAATTGTCAAGAAGCTCAAGCTGGTATGTATCTCCGCTTTCGACTTTTGAGAGTGCAAGTGCTAACAAATTCCAGACCGGTACACCATACAAGATCTTCAAGAACACGGCCTTCATCAAGGACATGTTCAACTCAGCGCTCGAAATCGCCAAGTTCGAGGGTGCCTCCATCAAGACCGTCTCGGGTATCCGCGGCCAGATCAAGCGCGCGCTCGCCAAGCCCGACGGCCACTTCCGCGCCACCTTCGAGGACAAAATCCTGCTCAGCGATATTGTCTTCCTGCGCGCCTGGTACCCCATCAAGCCGCACCGCTTCTACAACCCGGCCACCAACCTGGTCGGCTGGCAGAGCATGCGTCTTACGGGCGAGGTCCGCCGCGACGAGAACATTGCCACGCCGCTCGACAAGAACTCGGCATACCGCAAGATTGAGCGCGAGACCCGCCGGTTCAACCCCCTCCGCGTCCCCCGTGCTCTTGCCGCCGAGCTGCCCTTCAAGTCGCAGATCGTCCAGACCAAGAAGCAGAAGAAGGAGACGTACATGCAGAAGCGCGCGGTCGTCGTCCGCGGCGAAGAGAAGAAGGCGCGCGATCTCATGCAGAAGCTCTCGACAATCCGCAAGGAGGTTGTCGAGAAGCGCAAGGCCAAGAAGGCGGAGCAGCACGAGAAGTACCGCAAGAGGCTGGAGGAGGCCGAGGAGCGGATCCAGAATAAGGAGAAGAAGGAGAAGAAGGCGTACTGGGAGAGGGAAGGAAAGAAGCGTGGGCCGAGCGGTGATCAGGGTGGTGGTGGTAAGAGGAGGAGGTGAAAGTCTGTAGGGGTAAAATAATTTTGTTCGTTTGAGTAGCAGCATCATTACTTGGGTTTCATTTTTTGGGGAGTTATACTACTAGTACTACGTGCTGTTATATAGAAGGCATTCACATCCATTAAATCATACCCGGTTGGGAAAAGAAAGTTGTCTTTTTTATGTTCCAACTATCGAAACCGATAAGTATCCCTTCTGTCATGGTCATATAAACTCCGCTGCCAAATGTCCACCATAGAATGCCAAAAAAATCCCAACCATGCCTCCTCGTCGCCAGAACACCAACCGAGTAAGTAAACCGCCGTGACAGATGGAAACCCAAGGTTAAGAAAGCAACAACACGGAAATCTAAAAGTTTCAAATGACGGTACTATCAAGCCTCATCTCCTCCACCTCCCCATCCACCTCCTCTTCCCCCTCAGCAAACCCCATCTGCACACCAACAGCCTTCAACGCCGCCGGCCAAATGTTTTTCAGACTAGTAGGCATGCTCAGCCGCCTGTTACTTCCCTTCCAGCTTACTGGGCTCTCCTCATCATCCTCCTCCTCCTCCTCCTCTTTCCTTCGCTGGTGTTCCGACAACAGATCGCCAGGTTCGGAGGCTGAGTCGTCACTTTTTTCGGCGTCTTCTTCCTCTCCCTCCTCATATTCTCCCTCCCCGTACAGCTGCTCTTCTTGGTGGTCGTCAGCCTCGGGCTCAGGCTCAGGTTCAGAAACCATAACCCCCGACCCCGACCCAGACCCCGACCCAGCAGACCCTGAACTCAAACCAGATTTAAGCTTGGAACCAGTCCCCGCCACAAACGGAGCAGCTACATCAAACGGATCCTGCCTCGTCGCAAAAACGCCAATAGGCGTAAAACTGCTCCCGTCAAAACTATCGAATGACCCGTCGTCTTCGGAATCAGAGGGGTATTCGTCCCAGGGGATTCTACCGGGTGTGATGGGTGTGGAGAGGTGTTCGGACGGTAGGGAGGTGCTGACGGCGCTGGCGTTGGTCTTGGGAGTGGAAGGTGTGAACTTGGGGGGAGGGGTGCTGGGCGTAGTGGGCAAAGTGGTGAAGGTGATAGGGTTGGTGGTGAAGGAGGGTGTGACAGCTGAGAGGGGGACGGTTTCTTGAGGTAGGTCCGTTGGTTTGGGGGTATGTTCGTTTTCTTCGGGTTCGATGGGTTGTTGGTGTTGTTCTTCTTCAGCTGCAGTGACGAAGTGGTGTTCTGGAGCGGGTTGTTGCTCGGCTTGTTCTTGTCCCTCTTGGGATTGGGATGGTCGAGTCCAGATATCCTCATCAAAGAAACTAACCATCCCGCCGGGCACGAAGCTCGGGCTCAATGGGCTCAGGACTGACGTTGGTGTGTAGTGATACTCCCCGTTGTCTCCTCCCACGGGCGAAGTGGAATATGAATCAGTAGACATTGGTGTAGCTGGCACCTGTTGCCCATGGTACTGCTGGTGCCACTGCTGTTGCTGCCCAAAATACCCCTGACTACCATCAACCACCGCCGACATAGGGCTGTATACCAACTGCTGCTGTTGACATTGATGCGTCATAACCCACCGGCCCCTATTCACCAACTCGACGTGAATTTCTCCCAGCCTGAGCATGATGAGCTGTTCCTGCTGTGTCGACTCGGCAATTCTGCTTCGCAACAAGGACATATCTTTCTTGATTTTCTTCTTCTTGGCTGCTGTCGATGGGACTCCCGACCCAGTAGCAGACTCTGGAGTTGAGACAGTACCAGTGGTGGTGGTTAACTGCTTCAGAGCCTCCTTCTTTGCTTCCAAGTGGGCATATCTCTGGTACAACCTTGTTGCTCGCTCGCCTTGAGTTTGGAGGTTATGTAAGAGGTAGGAGCGCTCGTTGTGTAGGTCGGAGAGGGAGCGGGAGGTGGGTTCGAGGCCTGGAATAGCAGGGCCGCCGGGGTGGGGGGTTGATGGGTGGATGTAGTGCATGCCATGTTGTTGTTGTTGTTGTTGTTGTTGTTGATGCTGCTGCTGCTGGAGTTGGTGGCTTTTGGCTCGAGAGAAGGGGGATAGAGCAGGTCTCTTCTTTGAGAAGGAAGTGGTGGTGATGCTATCGGTGTTCAAATGGGGGAGAATTGGACGAGTTATGTTGTTACTGTTCGAGGACTGACGACACCGTTGCTTTTGCTGCTGCCTGAGCTCACTGGCGAGTTTCTCGATCTTGGACTTGACGTCTGCCATTGCGTCGGCGGAAATTATGTTGGAGTGTTTTCCTCCTCCGCCTCCTCTCATGACGGGGCTGGGTGGTGAGAGAGTGGTGGTTGTTGACATGGTTGGGCTTGGTGATCTTCCGTTGATGCCGTTTACCAGGGTTGCTAACTCGCCATAGTTGCTGCTGGTGACTGAAGACGGCATCGTTGTGATGTGGGTATGTATGACAAGGAACGGGAGGTGTACAGATGAATGACTGTGGACAGACAAGACAGAGAGACAATAGAGGGAAGAAAGGAGAGAAGGGAGTGAGTGACGATCTTGTGCAACACTTTTTCCCAGGAAGAGAGATCCTAGTTTATGGATGATATCAACTCTATGCAAAGCTTTCCGACCAAGAGAGCTCCATGGTCATGAGGACCGGCTTCCCTTAAGCTTGTCCATATATCAAAGCCAGGGCCAAGATCCATGGCTTGGGCTGCTCTAAGCGCTCATCTCATTCAGCATTTCCCAGACCGTATCGACCTCCTGCTCGGTAATGATTTCATTATCGACCATACCAAAGGAGCCATCCCATCACTTCGGCACCGGAAAAGCCGCCAAGGTCTAGCCCGTCTTTTGGACTTTGAGCCTCGTGGCTTCCAGACCCCCCATGTGCTTGACAAAGCCGACTCCTCGGTGGAGCCAATCGCCTGGGCTTCTCAGAACAATACTCGACTTATCACACCCATTTGCTGACATGCTGGGTTTTCTTAGTCCTCCCTTGGAAACCTTGGACAGGGGGCGTTTCTGCTCGCCGGGTCAGGCTACCCTGAAAGAAAGGGCAAAAAGAGAGTGTGGCGTTCGCTCAACTTCTAGGCATTGGTCGGCTAAGCTAGAAGCAAGCCCCCGTTTATCGGATTGAGGTTTAAGGCTTAAGGACGTAAACAAAGAAAACACACTTACGCCGCCCCTCGTGTGGTGGCTTGACGAAAACCCAAAGAAAAGGGAGAGAGAACTTGGTGGCTTGAATCCTCGATTGGGAAAAATACCCGAGAGGGCCCATTGCCTTTCCCTTCCCTTCTTCTTGGTAAGATCTTGTCAGACAAACAATCGTCAAGCCCCGTCAGGCAAGAAATCAGGTCAGCGAGGCCACTGGCCGAGGAGGCTTGACACCTGAGGACTTCGCGGCTTTATGTTTGCTCGGCCCTGACTTCTTGATCCAATCTCTCTCCCTCTTCGGAGAGGCAACCATTCACCTCCGGACAGGCCCCGGAAGTTCCTAGTTCGGGGCCGAAGAATGTTGAAGATTGAACACTCGTCCACGTGCAAAGTAAGACAATTCCAGAAGAAAAGTTGGTAGAGAATAGCAAGCTCATACCCAGTCCCTCATAACCCTAGCTCTCAAAGGGAGAAACCCAAGATGTTATCAAAAGGTTACCTACCCAGACCTACGTCTAAATGTTAAACCCATCATGCCTAGGCGGATCACAAAACCTCCACAGTCCAGCTTTTTCCGCCGCCTTCCTTACAGTTTCCACCTCTTCATTCGTCACAGCCCGATTGATTTCGGCATATCTTCTTTCTTCCTTTTTGTCTCCTTCCACATTTACGCCGTGCTTTCTGGTGTTCACCTTCCCCACATGCGCCGCCGGCCTATACTGCTCCATTAGATTCACAAACAGATCCCGACTGACCTCCTTGGCAAGCCACTGCATAATCTCTTTACTTTCGTCCTCCAGGCCAGGCATTATTAGATGCCTCACCAGCACGCCAGACTTGGCGATTCCGTCGCCCGTAAAACATAAATCACCAACTTGCGCGTGCATGGCTTTGATGGATTCACGAGCTGTGGCTGCGTAGTCATCGGCTTTGAGCAGACGCTTGGAGGTGGATGGGGACCAGACTTTGAAGTCGGGTAGGTAAATGTCGATTAAGCCGTCGAGTAATTCCAAAGATTCGAGGGAGTCGTAAGAGGAGGTGTTGTAGATTATCGGGATGCGGAGTCCATTGGAGCGCGCGTGTAGGATGGAGAGAGCTACTTGGGGGACGACACTGTTGTCGCACGGGATAGGTCAAAGAGGTTAGCTGGTCATTTACCGTGTGTCTTTGTGAACATATGCCGTGCCGTTGACGGACGGGATGAAGGATGGGTCGGTAGTAAGATACGAGATTTAAAAATCTGGGGTTATTCCGGGGGCGACGGTACGACGAAGAAGGAAGAGGACTCACTGTTCAGGGGTAACAAGGTTGATGTTGTGCACATTCCCGACATCTTGCAGCTTGATGTACCAGTCACCTAGCTCTTCGGGTGTCAAGTCCATGCCGTTTCGCTGGTGAGAGATATCGTGGTTTTGGCAGAAGACGCAGCGGAGGTTGCACATGCTGTTCGTCACAACCGTTGATTTCATCAGCTTTCTGTTTTACATACTCTCTTGACTTCCAAATTTAGGTGTGATGAGTACTTACCTGAAGAAGACCGAACCGCTCCCGTGATGACCCTGAATGCATGGTTCTGTCCATCATCACTCCATTAGACTTTGGTCAACAACGACGACAAATTCGAGAACTTCCAATCGATTTCCTCTCCCTCCCCTCTCTCCATGTCCTTCCCGTCCCTTACATGGTGATGCTGGGAAATGCAAGCCACCAAAAAAGCCACTTCTGCCGGGATCAAAGAGACCCTTCTTTCATAGCGCCATCATCAACGGATAGTTCCCATCCAATCGCAAGTGTCAATCCCTCCTCTTCCTCTTTGAGATGGGTGGAAGAACCGCCTTATTTTCTCCCTTGCGGTTGTGACCTGAGCCACCCTTTGAAGGTCACTCGTTCCCCTCCCAATCACCCACCAGAAGGGGTAGTCTGCTGCCCTTGCCGCCGCCACAGTGAGAGGGGGAGGACAATTCTAACGGAGTGAACGCCGCCTTGGTTCTATACCAGAGGACTCCGGACGATGCATGTCTGTCCCTCAACTTCCAGACCCTTTGGTTCTTCTTCTGGACCCTGATACCCAAACTTCACCCTCTCCCATGCTGTCACCTTGAAGCTCGGTAGAAACACCAAACAGCGTCATGTAGTGTCGCAGCCCCCTTTCCCTTTTCCTCATCAACACTCCCCAAAATCACCATCATCACTTCCCAGCGGGATTCCTCTTTTCATCAAGTGACAGCTTCCATCAATTCCTCCTCTTCCACCTTTCCAGCATCATCACGCATTCCTCCCTGGACCCTTTTCCCTCTCATCATCATCACTCTCCTCCCATCATCCACCTCCTAGCACCATCACTCCTCCTCCCCACCATAGATCCCCAAAACACAATAACGAAAAAGAGAGAGTAACTACTCACCTTCCCCAAAATGCGGCGCAATAACATTAACCTTCGCCTTCTCCCCAATCAAACACCACCCCGTCTTTTCGTATCTATTGACCCCACACTTTCTTGGACACAAGTTGCATTTGGCCAAGTGGGCATACGCCGCGGATCGCTTCTTGGAGGCGTCGGTTTCAGACAATAAAAGGTAGCGCGGGGTGTAAGTGTCTAGGAGGAAGGGGGGTGCTAGGTGGAGGCGTCTTTTTTGGTGGGTTTGTTTGTTGTTGTGAGGGTTTAAGAAAGGGGAAGATCTGGGAGAGTTGGGGATGGGGCGGGTGAGTAGAGTGGGGTTGGAGGGGAAGGGGTGGTGGACGTGATGGGTGTAGGAGAGGAGGTGTTTGCTGGCGATAGGGAGAATTCGAGGTAGGGCGGAAGAGGAGAGGTGGTGGAGGGGTTGAGTCGTCAAGGGGAGCATGGTGGTGTGGTCCGATATGCCGTTGCTTGTGATAAAGCGGAATGATGGAAAATAAATGAGGTCTCGAATTAGGTAGAAAAGAGATAGGTAGGTAGAAGGCCGAGTGAGTGTCGACGCCCTGAAACGAAACGAAGTTGTCGTGAGGTGGAGAACCGAGCAAGCCGCAGAGGTCGGGCCGGGAAGGAAGTGGCAAGTATGCACTAACAATTTCTACTACAACGGCAACTAACCAACCAGCAAACATCAACCACACAATACCTCAACCTACTTACTTGCACGAATAGAACAACTATATCCAGGCGTTAAACGGGAAGGTTTCCTTGGGATGGCTGGGAGATATAGAACTCACTTGGTCGTCATATCGGTATTGAGTCGAGAACACTGGGATATGGTTAATATTTTCTGCATGAATAGAGCAACAAGAAGGAAGCTGGGTTATTTGAGCCGAGCAAGGTCTTTCTAATTAGGTATATTAACTCTGTAGTTGTAGGTGTATAGCGAGTCTTTCCTGTTGCAATTTCGGATCGTATGTCCGTCTCCTGACCCATCGATTTGATATCTCGGTTCCGCGTCTCTTGATCCGTTGAAAATCCTGTATAGTGTGTCGATGATAATATGCGCCGTGTATGTTTGCTCGCTTGCTCGCTTTCTTCTTCGTAACCCATCCATCCTATCCAGATGTCCGTTTCCTTTCTTTCTCTCTTTATTCAAACATTCCATTCGGTCCATCATCAAACCCTAGCTCCTGAGCAGATGGCTGTCGCCTATGCCCACCCCGTCCACTACTGGGCGGCGGCGGCAAGAAACCAAAGTTATTGCCTCCAGATGATGACGATGACGGAGGAGGGGGCAGTGAAAACGCCGACAAAGGCTGATTATCCAGATCCGTCGACAAAGGACGATCCTGCCTCGACCTCCTCCCGAACTTGGTCCCAGTCAAGTTTACCGTAATCGTCTCTCCCTCTTTCAAACTATAATCCTTCTTTTCCTCTGCCTCCTGTTTCTTGCTCGACTTGATCAGAGGCGCCACGCCCTCGATCAGACCCAAGCTCTTTTGCGCCTCCTGGAGGGCAACACCGAAATCGAAAGCCTCGCTGCGCTCCTCGAAGCCGATGCCCAGCATGGCCTTCTTCCCACTGGTAGGATCCTGGACGCGCAGGGCAAAGAAGCGGGAGCTGTCGATGGCGGCCTCGACGACGGCCTGGGTGGTGTAGGGGGCGGCGGCGATCAGGTCGTTTGTGTTTGGGTCCTCGAGCACAATGTCGACTTTGACCGTGTCTTTCTCGGCCATCTGCTCGGGGAGCTGGGGCGGGATGGAGGTCTCGATGATGCGCACACGGCCGGTGAAGATATGGGCCTTAGGGTCGGCGGTCCAGTCGGCGGCCATGTGGCCCTTGGTCGAGCGCATAGGGGGGATCTGGTAGATGTGGACCGACGAGTTGGTGATGTGGAGGATGCGCTGGATGGCGTCGGCGGGGAGGGGGGCCTGCGTGGCCGGGTCCATGAGGGAGGTCATCTTTGGATATCGGTTGTTGTATGATTATTCGAGAAAAATGCTGAGGTGGTTGCTATCAAGGGGACTTATAGTCGGCAAAGGCAACCAAAAAACCAAGGGAGAGGAAACTCAGGAACATCGCCAACAGAGTCATGGTTTCAAGTTGATAAAGAAGTGGAAGGAGGGGACAATGACGGTAAAGGATCTCCCAACGCTAGACCCCTACGCTAGCTAGCTTCACCCACCTCAGGGCATCCATTTCCCCTTGCTGCCCCTGTTCCATCTCAAAGTGGAAGCAAGCAACAGCGGGACGGACCAGGGGCTGGATCGGTGGCAGGTGCAAACCACCACAGGGGACAACCCTTCTGTCACCCTCTGTTGTTTCGACAGCACAGCCGCTGTAAACAAAACGTGACTGGGCAGGGGCGGTGACAAGCCGCAACACACCTCAGCGGGGCACGCATGAACTGAGGAAACAAAGAAGCTTGTCGTTGACGTGCAGTTGTACGCAAGAATGGGGCGGTGAAAAGTGGCAGAATACTTATCGCAACCGGCCGCAATTGGGAATTTGGGATGAAAGGTTACATGAAGAGTTGCGACACATGATTTGAGTCACACTTTGGAGCTCTGCAGAGAGGACAATACCTTTGCAGCACGACGCGTCTCGATCATTATTATACAATTATCAATAAATATTGTCTTCACAGCCCAGACCTCTCTGCTATATCTCCAACCTGACACCCAAAAGCGGAACCATTTCCCAAGCTTTCTCGACTAACACCCCGAACCCTCCCCACTTCGGTCGCAGCAGCTGTGCTTCTTTGGGAGTGTGTATGTTTTGGCGAAAACCACCACTTCCCACCTTTACAGCAACAACACACTTTGTCGTCCTTTCCTCCACAAACCATACCCTCCCGACAAGAATGGCAACCGACGACCTATCCAACAAGCCGCTCGCGGTACGGACGACATCGTCCACCTCCACCGACAGCGCCACCAGCCAAGATGGTGCCTCATTCGAGTGAGTTTGTTTCCCTCCATGCGTCATACCACATCTGCCGCCGCAAAACCACCATACTCACCAGCAAACCATGTGTCCAACAGCATCGTCAAAACCTACCGCTCCCTCCTCTCCTCCGACCCCGACATGACCATGCCCGTAGCAGCCATCGAATCCCTCATCGAGCTTCTCCGCGTGACCCCCTCCTCCACAGCAATGGAAACCGTCGAAGTCGTCAAGACCCAAAAGGCCCTCCTCCTCGACAGCGCCCCCAACCCTCTCCCTCTCCTGGCAGGAGCCGATCTCTTCGAGCAATACCTCCTCCGGTCGCTTAGAGGGCAGACCGCCGAGTCGTTCGACGAAACCAAACGTCACTTGCTCAAGAACCGCCAACTCTTCGCCGCCCGCGCCAAGTCCGCGAGAGACAACATCGCCGTCATCGGCTCCCGCTACATCTCGGATCGCAAAATCGTTTTGGCGGCCGGCGGCTCAAGGGTGGTGACCAAAATCCTCGTGCACGCCGCGACGAGCAGGCCGAACGTTCACTTCAAGGTGATTTACGTCATGGACGGCTCCCCGCACTGCGATGCTTCCGTGGCTAGCCTCCGCGAGGCCGGTCTCGAGGTTGAGACAATCTCGACGAGCAAGGTGGCGTATGTGTTGAAAGACCAAAAGGACATCAATTTGGTGCTGGTCGGGTCCGAAGTGGTGATGCAAAACGGCGGCATTATCAGCCGGATGGGAACCTCCCAGCTGGCTTTACTCACACGCTACGCCGGAGGGTCGCAGAAGAGGTTTTTCGTCGCTGCGGAAAGTCATAAGATTGTACGCAAGACCCCGCTCTGGCACCCGCAGGTGTTGAGGGTCGGCGTGAAGCAGAAGGATATCAGCAAGTTTGCTAATGTCGGGGTTGATCCCGTGGGCCAGGAGGCCAGGGATTGGGTTGCCGATAGGGATGAGGTGGATTATACGGATCCGGAGCTGATTGATGGGATTGTGACGGAGCAGGGGGTCAAGATGCCGAGTCAGATTTGGGAGTTGGTTGATTATGAGAAGTAGAGCTTCTCGTTGACGTCAAATGGGGATGCGAAGTGTCGAGATGTGTTGGAGAAGATGGGAGACAAGAGGATGGTCCTATGAATGGGATGGAATGGATGAATGGACCTTCCTGGCTTTCAACTTACAGGTGGGAGTACTGTGGTAAAAAATATCTTGCAGCATTATTAAGGCGTTTATAGGGAAATGGAAATGGGATGCTAGGTTACGATATCTTCTTTTGAGGCTCAGATTTGTCGGTGTGTCTGTTCATATGTGCTCAGCACTACTTAGATTCACGTCAAGAGTCAATATGTGAAAATTCCAGTGTGAACAGGAATCAGACCTCTTTCGCTGCAATCTACCTGGTATATTGGGGAAATGGCTGGAAGTGTGATGGGGTTGAGTTTCTGTGGTTTCTTGAAAACCCTTGAGCCATGATAAAAAAAATCAAATACATAATCAAAAAAAATTCCATGTACATATAGCAGGTCCTGTTCGACGACATTCCCATTGATATATGTTAAAGCCACAGAGAAGGCGCGGTATCTATCGTTGGATCAGCCGGAATACTTTCATCGTATGATCATACGCCCTTAACTACAACGGCAACTTGATGATGTCGGACCAGACTTCCATCTCCCTTTTGTCATTCAACGTCGACAGAGTATTCACGCTCGGCGGGCACACAAGTATAGGTTGTAAATGCAAATACATTGCTATGATATGACGAAACTATCCAAAAACTTAAGCCAAAAAACTAAGAATATCCAAAAAAAGATAGTGTCTATGCTACTATGTCCATTAATCAAGTATTTTTTTCAACCTCGCACACCAACAGCCAACAACAAAAATATCCAAACCAAACCCGTCCATACAATCAATAAAACCCAAAACAGCTCATCCCATTAATGACATGAATCAGGTTCCGTTTCCGTCAGATCAGTTCACAGATCACATGTTCGCCAACTCATTATCAATCTGCCTGTCCATAAACGTCCTCCTCTCACCCACCAACTCCGTCTGCAACCTTTGCTCCACCAGAGCGCGCACCTGCTTCTTCGTTACCGTGTCCAAGTCAACCTCGCGAAGCACGCCCTGGATGGCCTCGATGATCATCTGGTCATCAGGGCCGGGGGTGCTGCGCTGGAAGTCAAACGACGGCGAGCTCTCCGAGTGGCTCATGCCGGGACGTTGGCCGGGAATACCAAGGCTCATGCCCGTGGCCGTGGACAGACGAGGGTTGACCATGCCGCCGGGACCGAGAGCAGGAGGGGTGTTGCTCATGGAGCGCATGCCCATTTGGCTGGGTCCGCGGCTAGGAGCACCGGGATAGTCCTGATAGGGGCTGGCGCGGCGCTGCATCTCGACCATGGTACCCATCGAGGCCATGCTCTGACGGTTCATGAGGGGGTTATTCTGCTCGGCGTAGGGGGAAGCACCGACGAAGGTGCTGGAACGGGTCATGCCGCCGTTGGGGCCATAACCAGGGCTATGAGGGGGCATGTAAGCTCCGGCACCGCGACCGCCGAACCCAGTAAGAACGGACGGCTGGCGGACCGAAGAGTAAACGGACTTCATGTCATCAACCTCGTAAGTCTCCTCGTACATACCACCCAGGTGCTCATCCATACCCTTCTCGAGATGACCACCACGACGACCGGGAAGGTTGTTGGCAAGAGCGTAGTCGTCCCAGCGCTGAAGAGGAATAGCACGGGGGTCAAAGGTTTCCGTATCAACAGCGACAACCTGCTTCTTACCCGTCTCACCAATGACAACGCGGGTATTACCCCAGGCGAAATCATCCTGATGCCAGAAAGAGTAGATGGGTAGGATGAAGGAGTAGATGGGGAAGGCCAGGAGGTAGATGATCATCCAACCGACGTGCTGCCATTGGCGCTTGAGGATGAAGATAAGCGCCTGGAGACCGTACACGGCCGCAATCATGATAATCGAAAGCAGAGGGAACGGTGCAGAATGGGTCGAGGCCGTGTAGATGAGGTAACCGATATAGACGCAGGTGGCGGGAAGAATGATAGTACCAAAGAGATCGATGAAGACGACGATGCGCATCGAGAAGAAACAGAAACCACACATTTCCTTGAGCCAGATCAACTCGGCCAAGTTGTGAATGGTCGAGTTAATCCAACGACGACGCTGAGAGAGCAGAATGCTCCAGGTATCGGGGGCAGCTGTTTGGCAGTAGGCATCGGGAATGAACTTGTAAGACATGTACGGGAAGTGCTTGGTCATGAGCGTCGTGAGGAAACGATCCTCACCAAGCGAGAGCAGGTTCTTCTTGTGGAGGGTGTCAACATAGCAGTCGCTGTACTCGCGGATAATGTCGTCCGAGATAATGAGCGGCTTTCCCTTGTCCACAGTACGCAAGCGGTACATGGTGAAACTATCAAAGTATTAGCATCGTCTAGTTGACTAGTCGGTGAAAGGACGGCAGACTTACCAGCCGGGCAAACAAGTAACGCTGCCAAAAAGAGACTCGAAAGCCTTCGCTAAGTGATGAGAGATATAGTACTCATAAACCTGGATCATTGTCCACCACGAACGTTCCTCATTCTGCAAACTCGTTTCACCGCAGATACCGGCAATCTTGGCATTGTTGGCGCAGGCAGCCACCAGGCGGTTGAGGGAATCTTCGCGAACGCAGGTATCGGCATCGACCATGAGGAGGTATTCGTAAAGCTCAGGATCCACACCAATGATGTTGTTGATCTGGTGGAAGATTTCCAGTTCCAAGGGGTTCATGGGAGCGCGGTGATGGACGCGGTTGAGGAAGCTCATAAGCAGAATCTGCGAGTCACGCTTACCACGGTTACCGGGCTTGGTCTTGGACTGCTCAGACTCCTTGCCAACCTTGACAACCACGATATAGGGCACCACGTTTCCTTCAAATTCGTACAAGCCAGAATAGACCTTGCCGTAGTTGAGCTGCTCGGCTCCGGTACCGACGGACTTGAAGGCCAAAGCAGGAGGATCAACCTTGGGATCAACACCGAGAATATCGAGGACGATCTTGGGAGTAGGACGGTCATTGCCAGCACCGACAATGACACCATCGCAAATGACAAAGATAAGCTTCCGCTTGTTGTCGTATTGGAGGGCTGTCAGAGAGTCCAGGGCTTTTCTCAGTGAATCTTCGCCTTCGGTATACGCGGGCACCTGGCAGATGACGAACTTGTCCTGGGGAGCAGGACGTCTCTTGGATCCAAACTGAAGAGCCGACACAAATTTTACCACGATAATGGCGCAAATCATAACACTGAACGCAAGCAAGATGTAGTTGTTGACTTGACACCTGGCCGAAAAGCGGAACTCAGGCTTGCCGACATAGAACGTGTTCTTGACACAGTTGAGACTGTTCATAACATTCGCATACTGAGTCTGGTTGCCGCTCGCGCGATCAATCAAATCGTGAATCTGCTCCGTCAGGTCCTGGCCAGGGTTGTTCTTGACAAGATTGGAGATCGACGAGTCGAGGAAGGTGACGGTCTTATCGTTGTTCAAGCGCTTGGCGGTGTACATGTAATCAGTCAGGTCATAGACAAGATCCTCGTAGATGAACCACGGGTGGTTCCACTCTTCGCCTTCCTGCTTGATCTTTTTGGATTCCCAGACCACGTCGCCATGGTAGTACTCCTTGATGCGGGGCAGGAACCTCTGGGTGTACCAGTACTTTTCACTCAGCTTGCTGCGAACATTAGCGTTCGTGGGGCCGGAGATGTGCTGAGCTGTGACGTATTCAGGGGTGGTGTTGAATTGCAATGTGGTTGTGTCCGCGATGCCAAGACCAGGGCAAGAAATATAGAGAGGCGGAACAAAGTAAGGAGAGAGGTCCAGACCAGCCAGCGGCATCATGGCCTCGGACGTGGTTTCAATGCCGTTGTCGCTGTGCTGCAATCTCCAGAACTTGCTGATATCGTAAACCTTGCCGTGAATGGCGACCCAGAAGTCATCCTCTGCAGCATGGTTCTTGACTTCATTCAGCGTCCAGGCTTTGTCGAAGTTGGGGCAAAGGATACGACCGAAGAAGATAATCCAGAAGACAATGATGGCGTTGATGAGAAGGATAAAGAAACAGAGAACAAACTTCTCACGCCATGCCATGCGCACATCAGGCCGCTTCATCCGGCCAACGAACTTGAGCAACGGCGACGGGATCCACCATGTCAGAGCCCAAACAGTGAAGACCCAGATTTTCCGTTGGAAGGAGATAGGCCGCTCTTCAACCGTCTTGCCCTCGGCAAGTTCGGGTTCCAGTTCCGATACGATTTGGCCGTCAGCGTTGTAAAACACCTGTCCCTTGTAGGTATCGCCCTTGCTGCCAAGACCATAGTCACCGTTGCGCATGGCGGTCATGTTCGTAGGGGCAATTGAAGGAGCACGCACTGGGCTCGGGTTGAGGTTGTTTTGGCTGAGGTTACCACCTAGGGCGAGGTGATCATAGCTCCCATTGGAGGTTCCGTCGGCAAAGGGAGAGCGCATGTCACCAGCATATGCCTGAGGCGGGAAGAAACCGCTTCCGTTGTGAGAGTAGCCAGAGCCCATGGCGCCTGGAGGCATCAAGTTGCGCATGCTGTTGAGCCTCTCAGCTTCCATGGGCTTCAGATCCAACATACTTTCGGCTTCCCACCACGCGCTCTCTCTCATCCATACTCTCTCGGTGCCTACAACAACCTCGCCGTTGCTCCATCCACGCTCCAAGACCCAGCTCTCAATACCGTCACGGCCATCCATGCAGCCCAGAGGCCGATATCGCTGAGTGAATTCATGATGATCGAAGTCCGCGGTATAGTCAATGTGCTTGTTGCGTCTGTTGGCCCACTCGGACAGCCTCCAGGTGCGAAGCTGACGGGAAACAGCTCCGGCTGACCAGGCAGAGTTGACAGCGGGAAGAGCAGCAAGGCTGGATGGTGAGTCGTCTGTAGGATGGATGCACAGGTGATACCAAGCGCGACTGCGGTTCAAAAGATCCGCAACATCCACGCGGCCAGTGCGGCCGAGACTGATGCCCTCGGTGGGCACCGGGAACAAGAGCTTCCTCAGGAAGCCCTCATCCTCTGACGAGAAAGCAATCTTTTCCAGGATCTCCTCGCGCTTTTCAATCAGGCGTTGTCTCTCCCGGCCAACCGAGCCAACCATGATACCCAGGTCAGGACCACACTCTGCCACGGCGTTCTGCATTTCCCGCACAACCGAGCTCGAAATAGGAACCACCTCGACGCCATCCGCCTTCATTTCAGAATTGATACCTTGGGTGTCGTCGAAGATGCCCCGCATGGCAATGGCCTTGCCCAAGTTCTGGTCGGGAATCTCGAGGACAGTAAGGCAGACTGTATCGCCACTGTCCTCATTGGAGGTGGGTGCACCGCTCCGGGAGGCACCGTCGCTAGAGTCATCACCACTGCGAGACCTGCCCATCTGCACGGCAATAGTGTCGTTGGCCTTCTTGATAACCCAGTCAACCAAAGCCTCGTAAAGTCCTCCGATCAAGGTCGCGCGGTCATCGGTGCTGAGTTGGCGGGCAAGGATATCGGGTTCGATACCAAGAAGTCCACCAACATCCTCGCATATTTCCTCCAAAACTTCTTCGTCGACATTGTAATCGAGCGTGTTGCCGAGCTTGAGGAGGCCGGCCAAGGTGGAGATGAAGTTGCGATGCGAAGAGCCCTTGATGCCAATATCCTTGAGGGCGGACCTGAAGTCGTCGGCAGCGGCACCATCATCGGCGGTAGGAAGATATGATGGAGGGTCATAGGTGCCGGACCTGGCAAGAAGGCTGTATTGAGAGGCAGCCTTGAGACCGAGAAACTCTCTTTCGGCCGGGGTAGAGGCCGTGGTGAGAAGGTAGTAAAAGACATCGAAAGCCCTGTATCCGGCCTCAGAAGGAACACCCAGCAAACCCTTGTCGGTATCGATACCGCCCTGTGTAAGAGAAAGCGAGGCGGCAGTAAGGTTGCCTGTGAGGTTGAGGGTCAAGGTGACGGCCAAGCCGGTCTGTCTCGGAGTGGAGGGGTTGTAAGGGGTTACACAGCGAAGGAAGGGTTCAATGGCGTCGAGTGCTTTGAAAACCGAGGCAGGGATCTCGAGGGGAACAGTAGACAGGAAGGGTCGCAAGAGCGAAGGAGTCGAGTTGTGCAGCGACCTGGTAGTTGGCTACCTGTTAGTATCGGACGGAATATGGCGGATCCAACAAATATACAAGACATACCCAAGAATGATACACCCGTCCTCAGCGCGGCGACGAGCATGTTCCCATGCCCTCAGAGCCAGGGCACCATCAACAGTTCCACCGACGTGGCCATCAGGACCAGCTTGGGAGGCCGTGAGCCATGTGTTGACAACGAGACTCGTGCCAGCGTCGAGGCGGTATGGTTGTGAAGAGAGATAGATGTTGTGTACAGAGTTGAGAAGAGTCGTGGTAGAGACCTGGGATGACTGTTGACCAGGACCTCGTCCGCCCATACCGGCGTCCGAGGCCATGGAATACATCGACATGCGGTTCGCCATGGTGGGTTGTAGTTGGGACGACGGCGAAGTGTCTGATGGATTCCGAGAGCCCCTTGGGGGGAACAAGAGCGTAGATTTGGCCCACGCTTTTCCTCACCGACAAGGAACACGGAGATTGGAACGAGTGGTGGTGGTCAAGAGTGTATGCGTATTGTATAGTATGCGATGATCGCCGAACAGTTGCGAATTGAGAGTCGCGAGTGGTGAATTCAGCGGTGGTCGGTAGTGGGTGGTGTTTCGATAGTCGATATCCTCCAATTCGCAATTCCCTTCAATCGCTTCTTTCTTGATAGTATACCGTCTGCTTGGTAGTGGCTGATCGTAGTGGTAGTAGTATAATGGAGTGTGTAATAAGATTATTAGATGAAAGATGGGACCAAAACGAGAGACGACACTGATCGCGAGCGCAAAGATCGGACGAAAGAGAACCACCAAAGCGAGTGAAGGCGGCCAACGTCAACGACAGGCGGGCGATGCAAAGCTGCGGATGCAATGTCAAACCGAACAGCGACAGACAGGTGAGTCGACAGTGTCAAGGAGGAGTCCCGTCCCTGGATGCAGAGCAGTGGATGGAGATGCAAGAAACGAGATTCGAAAAATTGGGAAAATGCAGATTAGCTGCCCGCTGTCTGTCAGCTAGCACTGAGGAGCAGCAGCAGAGGCACTACAGGGCAGGAGGTAAGGTACAGGGGGAAAGCGAGTGACCGATGGGGTGAGGAAGAAGGAAGGGGGCGTACAGAGAATGGGGGAGAATGGGCAGGAGCGAGAGACGGAGAGAGAGACAGGCAAGGATGGAAGGAAGCGACACCCCAGCGAGGTGGATGGAGTGAGGTTTTGGTGGATGAGAAAGGAAACAGCGACAATTCCCACCGGCTAGTGGCAGGCTGCAGACTGCGCCTATGGAGACTCCGGAGTGCAGGCAGGAAGGACTGGTTGGACTGGATACCGACCTATGGAGCAGGGAACCTAGACAGTGGAAAGAGAGAGTTCCAGCTCGTTCGGCTCGAACCACACCAATGGAACGGTCTGACAAAAGAATCACCAAAATCTGTGGTCGATCCAAAATGGAAATGCGTGGAATGAGAATGGATTTTCGCTGCTGGGGGCTCGGCCGTGACGCTGGAACCTGGGAAAAAAAAAGATCACCACCACCACCCAATTCAAAGCACACACATTGACACACTCCCGTCAGTGGCAGCCGTCTGTCTACAGGGGATCGTAAAGAGAACGAGAGAGCAATGGAACTCCGTGATGGAGTGGAGAATTCTTGCCTATACGGCGGTTTACAATTGTACCTGGGCAAGTACACCAATCCCATTTCTACTCGCCGGTGTGGAGGCAGGATGTGCATGATGTACGGAGCGCCCGCGACAATCACCCCAGGCCCAGTTTGGGTAGGCCGATCTGGAACGTAATTACCAACGAGATTGTTCCCTGTCTGCTGCCAAGGGGGTCCTCAAAATTCTCGGGAAATGCAATTATGCGATCTTTTTCGAACTGTTGTTCAAACTTGCCTCCATTCCCGCTTTTGCCGACCGCCTTCCTGCTGTACCACAATGAGCTTTTCGTTCTTCAAGTTTCATCAGTCCACGCATTCTGAATTATCGGGTTTCTGCTCCCTTTGTTGAGGCGGCCTGTTGCACTGCTTCAAGTTCTGGTTGTTAGGTTGTATCGGATATATCAGGCCTGTTTATGCTCGCAGCTCGGCCGTGGCCATGGAAACTCGTTCCCTTTTCCAGTTGATTTTCATGCCAGGATCCGCGACCACTGTTTCGCCTCGATGATTGGACATCCGGTACCGCATCCGCCTGTTTTTGCGCTTCAGGTTGAGAAATGAATGGCTGGTTGAGTGTGAGATGGCCAGACTGGCTCACTGGATCAACCACAAAAGCCTGCTTTGGAGGCCATTTGATGCATACAAAGTTGCATGTATTATGGCAGTGCCTCAATGCGTGCTTCTTTCGTGATGGTTGACCGTGAGACCATGTCTCTTTTTTCCAAAATGGTTCCCGTTCGCTTTTAACGGGGTGCTGCGTTTGGTAGACGGCCCTCCCGTTCGGCCTGGATACCGGACGGCCACGGGAATGGTGGATGACGGTCGAATACGAGCCCTCTCACAACAACAACAAAGCCTTGGCCCCACCACTCGCAGTCATTGATGCTGCACATCCTCACACGCAGAGGCAGAGCTGAGATCCTCGCATTGGGAATGGGACATGTGCACGTCGACCATCTAGAAGTAGGGTCCAGGTTGATGACTGGCTGGAGCATATAAGAATCCCTAATCACCGCCGCCCTACACTAATGAATGAATGAATGAATGAATTGCATTTTTCGACTACGTTCTATCACTATAAGCAAAAGCACGCGTCATATGTAGCACATTACTTGATCGTTGGATGTGCGGATATCTCCATTGGGTCTTAAAGTTTTAAACACGAAAAGGGCTGGAGGGTGCGTCCTGTGTCCTGTCTTTTGTCTGGACATCCAGCGACATGTTACAAGCATTCCCGTCTCCCGTTCGACTTGTTCAACCACCTCAGCGCCCGACGCAGCGGACCGCGAATGTGTGCAACATGGACCCCCCTCTTGGTGACCAGGCGACCCTTTTGGAGATCAAGAAAATGCGCACAAACCATTATAAACAATTCATCCCTGATGGAGAATGACAAAGCGACACACATCAAAGATCACAGATGGAAACTTCCAACATCCTTCCACCTTGTTGTCGTCGTTGGAATCCTGTCGGCAGTAACCCAAAACCATGATCTTAATGGAAAATGTTCCGCTGCCTTGGCACGTATAATTGCGAGCCCCGCTGCCTCGCTTGGAGTGACATTGAACCATGGAGAGACCTTCGATAAAATGATCCGTCTCGATATTGAATAATAGCGACGTTCCATCCTTGGCAGCCAAGGCAAGATGCGGCGAAAATGAGACTCTCAAAGGGGGTCGCTCCACACTCCATGTGCCACCTCCAACCGGACAGTTTCTTTTTTTAGTCGTCTTTTGTCCTCCTTTTGCCGACCCCTTTTTTCAGTTTGCCTGCTTCGTGTTGCACTGTCAGATTCTATCGTAGAGATGAGCTTTGTAGGACGGCATCAACGGCTCTTCGTGTTGACGTTGCCTTGCCGGGTGCTTATGTGAGTGATGTGGGAACGTGAAGCCATCACCAGGTGTTCAATGCTCTAGAACATTTTGCACTGCCCCACGGTGGTTAGCATCAATGGGGACGAGAATGGAAGATCCCAACCTCGAATCCACAAAGCAACAAACAGAATTCACACGGTTTGTTTTTGAATGATTCAAACACTCAATGGCCCGGCCCCGACCGCAGCTGAAGTGTTGAGGTACCCCATATATGCAATCTTGCTGTACATCATATGTGCCCCACGAAAATTATCTGAACATCATGTGCATCATGACTTTTAACGAAGCATAGGCGGGAATGCATTCAGGGGCAGGATCAAAGGAAAGGATGAACCCGTCCAACCGCTGGCACACTAAAAAGTCTAGAGGCAGATTATGGTGGAGGTTTTGTGTTGGCGCGATGATGGCAGGTCCGAGCAAGCGACAACCGCGCTCCTTCCTGTTCCTGATGGCGGGCGCCCAGCGAACGGACCTGTAGCGCGCGCTGGAAAGACACCCGAACGCTCTTGCCCTGCAGTAGTTTAGATGGCGGGGTCCCGCAATTGAACTCGGAATTCATTCTTCGCGCCTTCTATTTTTTTGAACAAGAGAAAATTCCAAGCACAAGCAAAAATCTCTGATCAAATCTTCACCAGCTCAATCACGGTCTTCCATCATCGCCTTGAAAGCTCAGCATCGTCACCGCATTTCGTCCACCCAATCTCCGAGACTCGACACTAACAAAAAAGCGAGAGTCCAAAAGGCGTCATTCTACCGACCTACAGCCGGACTACGGCTCACCGGCAGACGGCCACCCAGCACCACAGTCTTTTAGCGCACAAACCCTGCGAGGTGGTACCCCTAGCACGTGCCGTACGCTACCCCCAATCCATACGAGGAAATTTGCAGCGCAAAGGCAGCACCAGGCCACAAAAATCCACCCACCATTGTTGGAGAACTCTCGTATTCCCAAGGGCACGCCACCCCACGGATTATCTTGGGAGCAGTGGCATCTCACAGTCCACAAGACACAGCCAGCAACGGGTCATCCGCGACAATCTTCAAACTAGTCAGTCGGCAAGTTGACAAAGAACGGGAGGTCTCCCTCTCCCTTGGGAAGATCACAAGAACATGGAAACAATATATCCATAGGAAACTGGTAAAGTGGTGCCTGAACAATCGACTACGTTTGTCAATTTCCGAGGCACAGGTCTTTGCAGAAAAATCATCGAACCAACAGAGATTGAAATGGCCCCCTTCCTTGGCATCAGCGCAGCAGTGGAGAGAAGAGCCAGTAGGAGTGAGACATTGAAAGCTAACTTCGTTAATAGCATATGCAGATGGGATAACAGCATACTGTACAATACTTGGGCGGCTGAAAAGGACAAAGCATGTCAACCACCACCACTTGTGCTTGTGTTTCCATATCCCCCAGAGGGGCGCACACACTATCGTATGCTTAATTCCGCGGGCATGGGCCCTCGATTTCCGAAAGCAATGCTGTCATAAGGCGTCCATCCGCTCCGGGGGTTTCCCGGCTGCTGACCGCAATGGGAAAAGGACGGGCAAAATTCAAGCTGGCATCCGAGTGATGCCCCTGAAGAGATGGAGAGAGAGAAAGAGAAAATCCAGCTGGGCGGCGACCGCTGTTGGTGGTTAGGCTGGGTCGGCTGGTGTACACCGTCATGATTCTGGAACCTGTTGACAGGGCTTCAGAGCCTAAGGAGAAGGATCATCAGTTCGTCCCAAGATGCCAGGATGGGCGAGCGGTACACAGACCGTCCGTCCTAGATGTCCAAGCTACAAACTGAACAGACCTGACCCAGATTCGATGGTGTATCTGATCTGATCGAAAAGGATGTGCTTTGGCTATCAACAAGGCTCAACCTATAGCATGGAGAGGATACAGCGAGGAAGCTGAAGTGGAACAGGTTGAAGCCTCTTGCGTTCCTCGCCTTGTTCCCTTCGTTGTTTACATATTTTGAATCACACACCCCCTGGCCGGCCCATGGCTTCTCGACGTGGAGAAGCCGTACCCCAGCCTGAACCAATCACATGCGGGACAGGGGCAGGTACTTCGTATGGGTAAACTGCGCCTTTGCTCTATCCAGACCGCCGTAGCCCTCGCCCGAGAGAAAACATTCGAATCCCCTTTCCCCTAGTCAACTGGCTCCATAGCCTCCATCCAGACAGACACAGCAGCGAGGCGACGCCGCCGGTGTGAACCTACCCTACCGTTTCTTTCCTACCCACGGCATCCATCCATCACTGCCACTGTACATCCTTCCTCTTCGCTCGCTGGGGATTGCAGGTTCCAGGAAAAAAAGCTTCGACTGAGCGTCTCCAACGTCCATTGCTTAGCCTTGTCGTTCTATCTTTCCCTCTCTCCTCTCTGACGCTCGTTTACCTAGACGCCTCTGTCGCATCTGGACCCTCGTTTTGCCTGAACTGTCTTCATCTGTTTCGTCCTGTCTGGGATCCGGCGGCATACACCTAGCGCGTCGCATATTCCGCTGTGCTGCGAGGCAGGCTGTCATTTGCATTGACATCGGACGACCAGTTCCCAACCGCCATCGTCAACCCAATCCCGACGACTTGACAACGACTCCATAGACTCAATCGACGACATACGCCGACGACTTTGACGATATACTATTCTTCCGGCCAACCTAGAGGTCATATACATACCGAGTAATACATACCAGTTCTACAGCAAGCGCTTTCGCTATGGCGCTCAACCTTCCTCCCGTAGGGGGGACGGGTGGAGGGGCCCATACCCAACCTTCGTTACCCTCGCTGCCGGCTCATCTTCAGTCGGATACACACTTGACTGCTCATCTTGCCAGTCGATTCCACGTCTCGCTACCGATCTCCCGACTTTCATCACACGCGCTCGTTTCCATCAACACATACACTAGCTCTACGAAAGGAGATGGCACCCGAGAGTCCTCCGCCATGGGCGGCGCCGAGGACATGGCCGAGAGGGCCTACATCCGTCTCGGACATCGGTCTGAGAACCAGGCCGTACTCTTCTTGTATGTTGTCTTGTTGCTTTGTGCAGCCTTGCGGCGTGAACATGGTACTAACGCCTGAGACAATAGGGGTGAATCCGGCTCAGGAAAGACGACCATCCGTGCTCACCTTTTGACGGCGCTCCTCAACAAGTCTTCAACTCCCCTTTCCAACAAGGTGTCCCTTGCCGCCTATGTCTTCGATACGCTCACTACCACCAAGACAGCCACGACGCCAACAGCCTCCAAGGCCGGCCTCTTCTTTGAGTTGCAATACGACACAGCATCTACCACCAGCCCACAGCTCATCGGTGCCAAGTTGTTGGATCATCGTCTGGAAAGAAGCAGGATAGCGGCTGTACCAACGGGAGAACGTAACTTCCACGTCTTGTACTATCTCCTCGCCGGTACCAGCCCCGCGGAAAAGGCTCATCTTGGATTTGAGGAAGCTACCACGGGAGGCAAGCGATGGAAGTATCTTGGTCATCCCACGCAACTCAAGGTTGGCATCAACGACGCCGAGGGTTTCCAGCTTTTCAAGACGGCCTTGAGGAAACTCGAGTTCCCTAGGACGGAGATTGCCGAGATCTGCCAGATCCTCGCCGCCATTCTTCACATCGGTCAGCTCGAATTCGAGACAACATCGAGCACTTCCGCAACTGGCGATGACAGCGGTGGCTTCTCCCACGAGGGTGGCCAGACCGTCACTGCCGTCAAGAACAAGGATGTGTTGGCTATCGTCGCCGCTTTCCTCGGTGTTGGTGTCCAGGACCTCCAGACGACTTTGGGTTACAAGACCAAGATGATCCACAAGGAAAGGGTCACGGTTATGTTGGATCCCCAAGGTGCTCGTGAGAACGCCGACGAGTTGGCGCGTACCTTGTACTCGCTTCTCGTTGCTTACATCATCGAGAACGTCAACCAGAAGCTGTGCGCCGCCGAGGAGTCCATCTCCAACACTGTTTCGATCATCGACTTCCCCGGTTTCCAGCAGCAGACCTCCACTGGCTCCACGCTCGATCAGCTGCTCAACAACGCTGCTGCGGAGTCCATGTACAACCTGACCCTGCAGAACTTCTTCGATCGCAAGGCTGAGCTGCTCGAGACTGAGGAGGTTACTGTCCCCGCGACCAGCTACTTCGACAACTCGGATGCCGTAAAGGGATTGCTGAAGCCTGGAAATGGTCTCCTCAGCATCTTGGATGACCAGACCCGCCGTCATCGCACCGACATGCAATTGCTCGAGAGTCTGCGCAAGCGCTTCGAGGGCAAGAACCCCGCTATCGAGGTTGGGTCCGCTACCGCCAAGTTGCCCGGCAGCAACTTCTACACCGAGAACACCGCTGCGACATTCACGGTCAAGCACTTCGCTGGTGAGGTCGACTATCCTGTCAAGGGCTTGGTGGAGGAGAACGGCGAGGTCATCTCTGGTGATCTCATGAACCTGATCAACTCCAGCAAGAGCAACTTTGTCATCCGCCTCTTCGGTCAAGAGGCCCTCCAGACCGTTGTTCACCCCCAGGAGAAGACCACTGTCATGCAGGCCTCGGTCAGCTCCAAGCCGATGCGTACGCCTAGTGTGCTTTCGAAGCGTGGACGTCCCGCTCCAGGCCGTCGCCTCCGGGGTGAGAAGTCGGATGCGGATATCGCGATCGATGAGGTCAGCGAGTCAGGAGAGCCCGCCAGGAAGTCCGGCAAGGGCTCAGAGGCAGGCGCGGCGGCGCAGTTCCTCTCAGCGTTGGAAAATGTCAAGACATCGTTCAACGCCCAAGGGACGAACTGCTACTTTGTCTTCTGTCTCAAGCCCAACGACAGGCGTATTGCGAACCAGTTCGATAGCAAGTGCGTCAGGGCGCAGGTCCAGACGTTCGGAATTGCTGAGATCAGCCAGCGCTTGCGCTCCGCTGATTTCAGTCTGTTCTTGCCATTTGGCGAGTTCTTGGGCTTGGCGGATGCTGAGACCATCTTGGTTGGAACTGAACGCGAGAAGGTCGAGATGGTTGTTGAGGACAAGAGGTGGCCAAGCAACGAGGTCGCCATTGGTGCTACTGGTGTCTTCCTGAGTGAGCGTTGCTGGATGGAGCTGGCACAACTTGGAGATGCCACCTCGACCTCTGGCCGTTACCCCTTGCCATCGGATAATGGCTCCACGCCCGATCCCTTTAGCGACCCCAAGGAGCGCCTGTTCACCTCGACGAGCACCACACCGCAAATGTACAACGACAAGAAGGCGGGCTACTTTGGAAGCAACGATGTGGATACACGATCGGAGGCCGGCACTGCTATCGGCGCGGGTGACATGTTCAAGACTTTCGAGACCCGTGAGCAGATGGCGGAGAAAGCCAACGAGAAGGATATGGCTGAGGTCGAGGTTTACAAGGACAAGCCTAGCCGTAAGCGCTGGGTCTTCTTGACCTATCTTCTCACCTGGTTCATTCCCGATTTCGCCATCCGCATTATTGGTCGCATGCCCCGCAAGGACGTCCGCATGGCTTGGAGAGAAAAGGTTGCCATCAACTTCATCATCTGGTTCTTCTGCTTGCTCGCCGCTTTCTTCATCGTTGTTTTCCCGCTACTCATCTGCCCCAGGCAGCACGTCTACAGTCCCGAGGAGTTGTCCGCCTTTGATGGCAAGGACAAGAACCCTGCTTATGCTGCTATTCGTGGTCAGGTTTTTGACATTGGTGATTTTGCGCCTCGTCACTACCCCAGGTTGGAATCCAAGTCATTCACTCAGTACGCTGGTCTCGACATTTCCGGTCTTTTCCCCCTCCAGGTCTCGGCTTTGTGCCGTGGCGTGAAGGGCAGGGTTGCGGACACTGTCACCCTTGACTACAAGAACGATAACATTACCAACGCGGCCGCTGTCATTGACAGCCAGGATCGCAACAAGCATTACCACGATTTCCGTCACTTCACCAACGACAGTCGTCCTGACTGGTTTGCTGAGCAGATGATTTACCTAAAGGGTAACGGCTACAAGGTTGGCAACATCGGTTACTCGCCATCCTATGTCAAGAAGCTCGCCAGCAAGTCGCAAGCGATTGCCATCCTCGAAGGCCGTGTCTATGACATGACTCAGTATCTGAAGGGCGGCCGTCACCAGCGCTCTCCTCCTGGAGACAAGAAACCTATGGATCCCGATGCCATCAACTTTATGCATCAGCTTGTCGTCGACCTCTTTTCGCAACGAGCCGGCGAGGATGTCTCCAAGCTCTGGGAGGCCCTGAACATCGACATGAAGATGAAGAACGACATGAAGCTCTGTCTCGATAACCTCTTCTATATTGGTGACGTCGATACCCGTAACTCGGCCCGCTGTCAGTTCTCCGAGTACCTTGTCCTGGCTATCTCGATTATGCTGGCGGCTGTCATTGTCTTCAAGTTCTTTGCTGCGCTCCAGTTCGGCCAGAAGAACATGCCCGAGAATCTCGACAAGTTCATCATGTGTATGGTTCCGGCCTACACGGAAGACGAGGACTCATTGCGCCGTGCCATCGATTCCGCCGCTCGCATGCAGTACGATGACAAGCGCAAGCTTCTCATTGTTGTCTGTGACGGTATGATTATTGGTCAGGGTAACGATAGGCCTACTCCCCGCATTGTGCTTGACATTCTGGGCGTTTCCGAGACGGTTGATCCTGAGCCTCTCAGCTTCGAATCCCTTGGTGAAGGCCAGAAACAGCACAACATGGGCAAGGTCTACTCGGGTCTCTACGAGGTGCAGGGCCACATCGTTCCCTTCATGGTCATCGTCAAGGTTGGCAAGCCTTCTGAGGTCTCTCGTCCCGGTAACCGTGGCAAGCGTGACTCCCAGATGGTCATGATGCGCTTCCTTAACCGCATTCACTACAACCTGCCCATGAGCCCGCTCGAGTTGGAGATGTACCATCAGATCCGCAATATCATCGGCGTCAACCCAACCTTTTACGAGTACATGCTGCAAATCGATGCCGATACCGTTGTCGCGCCCGACTCGGCTACCCGTTTCGTTGCCGCCTTCCTCGAGGATACCCGCCTTATCGCTGTGTGCGGTGAGACTGCTCTGACCAACGCCAAGGCCTCCTTCGTTACCATGATCCAGGTGTACGAGTACTATATCTCGCACAACTTGTCCAAGGCCTTCGAGTCGCTCTTCGGTTCCGTCACCTGTTTGCCCGGTTGTTTCTCCATGTACCGCATTCGCGCCGCCGACTCTGGCAAGCCCCTGTTCGTCAGCAAGGAGGTCGTTGAGGCTTACTCGACCATTCGTGTCGATACCCTGCACATGAAGAACCTCCTTCACCTCGGTGAGGATCGTTACCTGACAACACTGCTCCTCAAGTTCCACTCGACCTATAAGACCAAGTACATCTTCAGCGCGCACGCCTGGACTATTGCTCCTGACTCGTGGGAGGTTTTCCTGTCTCAGCGCCGTCGTTGGATCAACTCTACCGTGCACAACCTGATCGAGCTTATCCCCTTGAACCAGCTTTGCGGTTTCTGCTGCTTCAGCATGAGGTTCATTGTGTTTGTCGACTTGCTCTCCACGGTTGTACAGCCGGTTACGATTGCCTACATCGTCTACTTGATCGTTATGGTGGCGCGTAACGCGACTGTGGTGCCCATCACGGCCTTCATTCTCCTCGGTGCGATTTACGGCTTGCAAGCTATCATCTTCACGCTGCGTCGCAAGTGGGAAATGATTGGTTGGATGGTCCTCTACATCATTGCCGTTCCCGTCTTCTCTTTCGCTTTGCCCTTGTACTCCTTCTGGCACATGGACGACTTCAACTGGGGTAACACGCGTGTCGTCGCCGGCGAGGCCGGCCAGAAGATTGTCATTTCGGACGAGGGCAAGTTCGATCCCGCATCCATCCCCAAGAAGAAGTGGGAGGAGTACCAGGCCGAGCTCTGGGAGGCGCAGACTTCGCACGGCGGTAACAACGACGACGTCCGCTCCGAGATCTCGGGTTACTCCTACGCCACCAAGAACCCTTACAACGTCGCCATGTCTGAGTACGGCGGTGCTGGCGCTGGTTATGGTTATGCCAGCCGCCCCGCTTCCACCACCGGCTTCCCCATCGGAGGGTACACCGACAAGACACCGATGCCCGTCGTTAACAACGCGAGCCGTATGTCTTTTGCCAACTCGGAGATGATGATGGCCGGTAACAGACATTCGCAGTTTGGAGGGTCGCAGTTCTTGGGCCATACGCCTTCCCAACAAGAGCTGGAGATGACGAGCTTGGCGGGCATGCCGAGCGATGATGCGCTCCTGGCGGAGATTCGCGAGATTTTGAGGACGGCGGATCTGATGACGGTTACCAAGAAGGGTATCAAGCAGGAGCTCGAGAGGAGGTTTGGTGTTCCGTTGGATTCGAGGAGGGCTTATATCAATAGTGGTATGTATTCCCTGCTGTCCGCTGACCCGCGAGTGGTGAGCAATGAACAAGAATGATGGCTAACGTTTTATTGTAACAGCTACCGAAGCGCTTTTGTCTGGCCAGCTATAGTTGCTGTTTGTTGCAGCTTGAAGAAAGTTGTTGCAAGTGAAATGTTGATGTCGTACATACCCGTATGAATACGAAATACGAACTCGACATGTGGAAGACAGAAAGGGAATGGGTTATTGAGATCTTGGATAAAGGCCACTGCGTGTTTTTTTGGCATACCAGCTCTTTCTTTTTATCATACTTTGGGACCATCAGTTTTGTCTAGAATAATCTAATTTTTTTGCATAGTAAAGTTTTGTTTGAGTGGAAGGGCTTTGGAAAAGCAGAATCGAAAAGATTTAGCGTTTTGTTTTTACTTGGTGTCTTGTCTGTCTGTTAGGATAGTTTGCGAACCATTCAGCGTTGCCATCGTGGTTATTTTTTTTGTCTTTGTTTGTACATGGCTGAAGTTTCACAGAAGCGAAGATGGTGCATTGTTCGAATGTCTCGTCCCAACTTTGTAACGGAGTTTGGTTTACTTCAGACTATCCGCATGTTCCCTCCTTGTTGTGAAGCAATCCACACTCCACGGCAGCACAGGGGCCAAGTAAAACCAGGATGTCGTGAGTCACTCGGCCTGACTGACCTCGTTTAAAAGCGCCCCATTTCTCCATCCAACATGGGTGTGTTTTGCAGAATCTCCAACCTCTTCCATGGTCAAAAAAACGGCGAGGGAGTCAAAATCATTATGATTTCATTCTTTAATCCATCAAAATACTCCGCTGTTGGAAATTTCGGTTCAGCTGAGGCGGTGATCATGGAGAGGAGTAAGCGCTGCGGGGTTGCTGTGGCTTGGTTGGAGATGTCGCTGTCAGCGCGGGAATCATGCGGGTGGTTTCACGACCACAACCATTCGGCCACCCGGCACCGAGGTGGTGATAGTAAGCGATGGTGAGGGATACGAGTAAACTGAGATTTGGTAATATAAGCCTGTTTCCCGTTGTTTTGTGGTGAGATCCTGATGAATCAACCACTTACTCTTTTGTTGCATTTGCTCTCTACACAGCGAACTAATCCAGCAGGCGCAAAAGTTGGTGCCTACCCTGCTGTTTCCTCTTCACACAATACACACAAACAACAACCACCAAACCATCACCAACCATCACCACGGCGACCAAATTTATTAATAACAACATCGATACTCAATTTATTATGGCGACCTCCAACCCTCCTTCCCCAGCAGCAACCCCAAGCGCTCTCCCAGAACCTGCCTCAGAACCCTCTATACCTTCTCACCAAACCTTCCACCCATCTTTAAACTCCCGTGACACAGCCCTCGCAATCCTACCCCCTCCCCACTTTTGGGGTCCTCTAAACGCCCTCCGCTCCCTCTACGACAAAGCACACACCAAATGGCCTCCGCATATTAACCTTGTCTATCCCTTTGTTTCTCCTGACGGGCTAGAAGAGACAATGGAGGTAGTGCCGTTTGGGGTTTTGGAGGGGCGGAGGAGGAGGAATGAGGGGAGGGGGGTTGTGTGGGATGCGACACAGAAAGCGTGGGTAGGAGGGGATGGAAAGAAGTACGGTGGGAGGGAAGGGGAAGAGCTGGGAGAATGGACGGGAGGACCGCTGTTTGAGGAAGATAAAGTGCGTGTGAAGCTGGATGGTGTCGGGGTGTTTGAGCATAGGAGGCATAACACCATTTATCGCTACGACACTACACAAGCAGAGCAGGGGAAAGAAGGAGGGTTAGCGCAGCTGCGAGCAGATCTCCTCCGTGAACTCGGCCACTCAGCAGGAGACTACAGACCCCATCTTACCATCGCTCAATCCGAGGATTCCCACTCTTCGGCACACAAGTTTTTGATGGAAAAAGTTGGCTTGTTACCCACTATTGAGTGGGAAGTTGAGGAGGTTTGGGTGTTGGTTAGGGATACCAACGAGGGTAGTCCGGATAAGGGGAGGATGAAAGTCTGGGGGAAGGTGAATCTGGGAGCGGAGAAGGTGGGGTGTGAGATTTATGGGCAGCCTGTGGGTTGGGAGACGGTTTTGAGGGAGGAGAGGTTGGAGTGGGAGGAGGAGGGAGAGAAACGGGCGTGGCGATTTGACGATAGGAAGGGAACTTGGGTGATAGGTGGTGGACAGGAGCAAGTGGACGAGGAGACAACAACGCCAGGAACGCTGAGTTTAGCATCCTGGAACGTCCTCGCTGACTTCGAACACTCTCCTTCTTCTTCAACAGCCCAAGAATCCCGCTACCGGCTCATCCTCCGCAACCTCCTATCTTCCGACTCCAAAGCCAATATTCTTCTCCTTCAAGAAGTCACAGACTCATTCCTTTCCTTCCTCCTTTCCCCTCAATCTTCCAGTCCTGAACACCAAGCTCTACGACAACATTACCCCTACGTCTCCCACCCTCCTCCCTCCCAACCTGACGCTTGCCCCCTGCCTAACTTCCTCAACCAGGTGGTGCTATCCAAGCACCCCTTCTCTTGGTCCTGGTTGCCCTTTGCTAGGAAACATAAGGGCTCGGTGATTGCCCGATTTCCTACCATTCATGGAGAGGATAAGGAAAACGCTTTGGTGCTGGCGGCTGTGCATCTAAGTCATGGGTTAACGGATATGACTGTTGCTGCGAAGAAGGGGGAGATTCAGCGGGTTATGTCGCATCTCAAAGACAGCTTTCAGGGCAATCCTTGGGTGGTGGCTGGGGATTTTAACCTGACGTCTTCGACCTGGACTGTCGAGCAGGCTGTCAAGGCTGGGAAGATTTCTAGGGAGACGGTGGTGACGCTGAATGGTATTGAGAAGATGTGGAAAGAGGAGGAAGGACTAGGGGTGGAGGATGCTTGGGTGGTTGGAAGAGCTGCTTTAGGCGAGGGATTGGTTCAAGAGGAGGACGTGGACGAAGGAGAGGAAGATAACGGGTTGTTTGCCGGCGAGCAAGGAGCCACTTACGATCCGATACGGAACGATGTTGCGGCCAAGGTGGTAGGTAGCGGAGGAAACATGCGGCCGCAGAGATATGATAGGATTTTGGTCAGGGGTCAACATGTGTTGAGGATTGGGAGGTTTAATCGGTTTGGGTTTGTTAAGGTCGATCACGGAAAGGGTGAGGGGCATGAGATGGGACAGTATGCGAGTGATCATTGGGGTGTTAGATGCCTTTTGAAGGTTGTTCAGCAGGATACCTCTACTGAGGAGACTGAGACTGCCGAGGCAAAAGCTCCTGGGTTGGAAACATCTATCAAGCTGACCACACCCGACGGTTTTCTCTCAGAGGCAGGATCTTTGAAAGAGGCCATGACGGAGCTGGATATCTTCCCATCTCATGAAGAAACAGCGAAGCGCAAAGCAGCTTTCCAAGCTCTAAAGGCCATCCTGCTCGACCAATCTGCCCAACCATTAACCCCCGACCCTACCACTTCCGAACTGCCTCGATCAACTCAACCACCCCTCATCATAACCCCCGTCGGCTCCTTCGCTCTCGGCGTCTACACCCCCTCCTCCGACATCGACGTCCTAGCCATCGGTCCCTTTTCCTCCTCCACCTTTTTCTCCCTCGCCATCCAACGACTCCGGCGTGCTTCCACCTCTTCCCTCTTCTCAGAGTTTCAACCCAAAATTTTGAGACGGATCCACTCCTCAACAGGCACCATGCTCGAACTCTCCCTCTCCTCCATCAAATTCGACCTGCAATACTGCCCCGCGGCACACATCGCCTCCAACTGGCCTTCCATCCTCAGCACCGCGCCGCCCGGAAACCCCGTCTGGTCTTTGCCCGCGCTTACGTTGACCAAATTGAAAGCGGCGAGAGATCTGGATTATTTGCGGCGAACGGTCCCTGACCTGGCTGTGTTTCCACAGGCTCACAGGGCTATTCGCACCTGGGCTAAGGCGAGGGGCGTGTATGCTCAACGGTTTGGGTATTTGGGTGGTATCCAGATCAGCGTGATGTTAGCGCGTGTGCATAAAGCTCTTGCCCTTACCTCCGGCGTCAATACCATTGGTGCCGAGGAACTAGTAACGTCATTCTTCACCGAGTATGCGCAGTTCGACTGGGAAAAGAGCATGGTCTATGATGAGGTTTGTCCTTGGTTTCGACAGAAGCGGGAGAAGCCAGGTGGTGAGAAAGAGGTTTACCGGCGGACGAGTAGAGAGGCGATGGTGGTGCTGGGATGGTTTGGACCGGGACTGAATACTAGTGGGAATGCGAGTGTTTGGAGTGTGAGGACTTTGAGGGAGGAGTTTGGACGGGCGAGGGATGCGTTGATGAAGGGGGAGGGGAAGGGTTGGAAGGGGTTTTTGGAAGGGAATGGGGCGGGGAAGTTTCTGGAGGGGTATAGGAGTTATGTGAAAGTGGATGTGCAGTATTGGGGACTGTCGTCTTCAAGGGGAGCGCAGTTTGTGGGGTGGCTGGAGAGTCGGTTGGTGATGCTGTTGGTGGATTTACATAGACGAGCACCGGGGGTTTATGTGAGGATGTGGCCGGCGAGATTTGTTGAAGGTGGTGCTGCTGTTTCTTCCAAAACCGAGGAAGGGACTGAAGCAGGACCACGCGACTACCAAGCTTCTTACCTCCTTGGTCTTGATGCCGACGCCAACACCAGCAAGGAAGACCTCAAACTCGCTCTCGGCAGCATTCAAACCACCCTTCAACGATTCGAAGAAGCCATCAGGTCAGACGAGAAGTACTTTGATGCGTCCAACAGCTGGATGAGTGCCGGGATCTTCAAGCGTTCCGAGCTAGGTAATCTCGTCCTCGACACCAACAACGACTGGGTAGGCGAGTACACACCCGGCGAAGACGAATCAGACACCGATGCCGAGGACGACGATGAGGAGGATCTACTTGAGGACCTCAGCCTTGAGGAAGCCACTCCGAGGAAGAAGAAAGGCAAGAACAAGAAACCAACGGACGAGCCTCGCCAAATCAGACAAGAGCCAGGCCCCAAACTCCGATCAGCAGCAGACGTGATGAACAGACTCCGCTGGGACTCGGCTATCGATAGTTCAGATTACTTGGTGGGCTATGAGGATCGGTTTTTGGGAGTGAAGGAGAGAGCGCTGGACATGTGGAAGACGGAGCAGACGGATGAGGAATTCATCCCGCAGCATCGTATTGTGTTCTTCAAGCGGAGGAGTGATGGACAGGTGGTTTGGGATCGGAAGACGAAGAAGGATGAGGTTTTTGGGAGTGGCCGGTTGTGAATAGGTGGCCGAGGGTTTCAACAGGAAAGTTCAAGTTTATCTCTTGTTTTTCATACATTATATAAAGTTTTCGCTCAAAACCATGGGACGGGTAGCCCACCTGTTGGAAGGTCCTGCCATTTACTGGCCTTGCCATTGACAGGTATGCCCTTCCTGGGTAGAGGTATTTAGCCTGGCCCTGGCTTCCGTTTTCCCTCTTTCCCTGACCTAGGATACGACGATGTGCACCTTTCCTGTCGCCGTTCATCCTCCAACACCAGCTCTCTTCACTTGTTGTGATACCCGTGCCCTTTTTACCACTTAACCGGC
The DNA here is from genome assembly GCA_033439795.1 of Sordaria brevicollis. Taxonomy (NCBI): domain Eukaryota; kingdom Fungi; phylum Ascomycota; class Sordariomycetes; order Sordariales; family Sordariaceae; genus Sordaria; species Sordaria brevicollis. Next base: position 1,976,618 of record JAUTDP010000006.1, read on the forward strand.
CATTTTCATTCATTCCTGTTTGAAGGTTTATTCAGCTTTATTGCCAGTCCTAGCAGTATTGTCTACAACTCGCACACCATTTGGCTTCCGCAATCGCAACCGAATCAATATGTCCTCTGACTCCTCGCATCCCATGCCCGGGCTTCTCCGTCTCCCAACCGAGCTCCGGCTGGAGATTTACAAGCACGTCTGGACAATCCCCCGCAAGAAGAAATACTTGTTCTCTCGTGGCTACGGCTGGTTCCTCAAGGCCAAGTACGTCGAAGCTCAGCTATCTGCGATCCGCACCCTGGGCGCCATCTGCCGCACAATCCGGAACGAGGCCTACAGCGAGTACTTCCAAACTACGCAGATCTACCTCGGTTTCTCACACTATAAGAACACCTTTAAGGGCAATGACAAAAAGGTCTTGAAGCTGATCGAGAATTCATACCTGCTCATGACCCAAGCAAGGCACATCTGCGTCCTCTGGGACCACAACCCCAACCCCAATGATCTCACGAACTTGGATTACAAAGATGTGCAGCACAGGAACTCCAGACTCGTCACAGTTTTCAAGTGCCTCGACACCCGTTTCCAGAACGCAATCACGCTGGAAATCATCCTGGAAGACGTCTTCCTTTTTAACAATCCCACGTGGAGTAACTGGCGTAGTTACGGCGGGGAGTCCGTTCTCCCGCTCAACATTGGCTACGCAGACTTTAAAGCAATCCCCGACAGCTTTTACGACGACCACCACTCGGAGCGCATCCGGAGCCTGCGCTTCCACCAACTGGAGAAGGCCGTCGTGCGTACTAGCCAGGTTCTTACTGATCCTGATGCTATCGAGTGGTTCAACAAGGACTGCAGGAAGTGGTTCGAGAGGTTCGAGAGTGACTTGGCTTCGTTGGTGACTGCCAAGCCCAAGGTACGTTGCTATATGCCTACATATTCACCACTTTCCTACCAACACCAATTAAATACCTTGGTTCAACGGCTGCTGACTTTACTCGTCTACTACAACAGGAAGAAGACAAACCCGAATCTTATATTATCAAAAACCACATCGGCAACCTCTCTCCTTTCTGGCCTCTATCTGACAAAGTCTGAAATTATCCAGCCAGAAGCCTCCCAGTGATTACAAGCTATCACGCTATAGGAAGCACAACCTATCAGTTACCAGAACAGCACGAGATAATAGCTGCCTACAACCGACAAGATCTTTGGACTTACGTCTTCACTCGAGCAAAAGGGCGAGTGGGCTACACAAAGAGGAAAAGGACAACGGCAGTCAGGTTTAGGATTAGGGGGAAAGAATTTGTCTGGGTATATTCCAGGGAAGCAACAATGAAATAGCGATCAAGTTTGAGTTAAAAGGTGGAAGAATCATGACCTCAACTCTATGATGGACCGTGCCAGGTAGAGAGTGGTAGTAACAAAGATTGAGGAAGCGAACATTTCAGAAGTGTTGAAGTCATCTTGATTCTGAGAAAGAAGAAGAAGCAGAAGAAGAAGAAGAAGAAGAAGAAGAAGAAGAAGAAGAAGAAGAAGAAGAAGAAGAAGACAGGACACGCCAGAGGCAGGGGAAGCATTGTGTTCTTTCTTCTGTGAGAAATGTCTTTGAACCTCAACGTGCAAGCAGCGGGCTCTGAAATGCTTTTGCTTCCTGTACATACAACAATGAATACACAAGTCATTGCGATGAGTTTTTTCCCTGTCACGATGATTTCATTTCCGTGAGGACAACTTTATTCACGAAAAGAGTGGAGCCGCTGATTCCATATGTTCGTGTCTTGACTCCGTCCCTACCATGATTCCATGGCGGTGTGTTTGACTGCACCCTGATGACTCTAGGAAGGAATGGGAGGGGGAGAGAGTGAGAAGTTCCATATAATCGACTTTGGCCGAGGGTACCTCTACAGAGCTATGGCCTAGATATTGTAGCTGCAGAACAATCATTACCGTGAGATGAGTCTACAGTGACCGCGCCAAGCAGTTGTGGTATGTCTTCTTCCGGACGGGAGGGATATGTACAAACATGATGGCTTGGCTAATATCTGAACACACACACTAGAATAGATGAGAGCTCTAGATACCTCCACTCTACATACCCCTACCCTACCTCCTAAACTCCAACTCCAACTCAAACACCACCTCGCTCACTTCCCACCCCTCTCCTCCTCTTCCTCTAAGTGCCTCCCCCACTCAACTTCCCACCCCTCCCCCCTCTCCTCAACCTTTTCCCTCCACTCCCCCACAACCACGCCCCTCGTCCCCAACAACTCATCCATCTCCGTCCTATACCTCCCCGTAGCCACTGGCTCCTCCGGCAACTCCTTCTTCATCAATAGCAAACCCTCCGGCGGCTCCCGTCCCAACATCTCCCACATCCTTTTTTCTTCCTTGTAACTAGCCCGCATGTCCAGCGCGTCAGCGTACGCCTCCTGAGCGCGCTGCGTGCGGATGCGAGAGTAGAGAGTTTCTCTGGCGCGAGAGGTGATGGCCATCGGTAGGGCGGAATAGTGCAAGAGTTCGCGGGCTTCGAGTTTGATGGCTTTGTCTTCTTCTGGATCGGTTTGTGGGTGATGGTGTTCAGATGGGGCGGGGCTCGATGGAGCGACTGGGTCTGGTTCGGTCTGAGTTTCGTCGGGAAGCTGTTCGTGGTTGATGTCGAGGTCGTCGAGGGAGGGCGTGGAGGAGAGGGAGGCGAGGGATTCAGCGTCGCTGGGGTCATCTTCCTCGTCTGATTCATCTTCGGAGTCGGATTCTGGGCGGTCGGGGTCCGGGTCGAGGCCTAGGGCTTTCTCGACTTCGGTGTAGGACATTGGTGCTGGTTCGTCTGGTATCATTTCCATGTCTTCGTTTATAACCTCTTTCTTTTTGCGATGGAGTTCTTCTATGTAGTCGTAATCTTCGTCCCCGTAGACATCGAGTCTTAACCGTCTTGCTGCCCCGGCCCAAAAGTCGTGACTGTCCTTCTTTAGTCCTAGTGAGAGAACTGCTGCTTCAACGTCTTGTATCCAAACCCGGTTTTTGGTGAAGGGGTGAACAGCTCGTTTTGCTTTGATGCGCGATTCGCTGATGAAGAGCGTTGCAGCTACGAGCCGTCGTGTTAGCGAGACTACTAGTGAGTGCAAGTCCTCGAGGGCGGTGGCTCGAATGGCAGGCGGCTCGTCGGATACGCTACTCCAGTTGTAGTCGTCGACTTTCGAGTTCATGAACACGTTCTCTGATAGGTCGAGCATTTTTCGGACTCGGAACAGATCCAGGGCGGGTAGTTTCCTTGAGCCGAATTCGTCGACGGCCTCATCGGGTTTGACCATGGCCTCCCCGTCTGTAACCCCATCCACCCCCTTCCCTCTTTCCACTCTCCGTTTCCTTTCCCTCTCCTGCTTCATCTCTTCTCTCACCTCTATCTCCAATCCCCTCACGTTATCCTGCTCGATCAACCACCTGTTCTCTCCCCACTTCCTCATCTCCTCCGCCTCTTCCCACGATTCCTGCCTAGTGGCGATCGCATCGGCTGCTTCCTCCAGAGCATTGCAGCACTGCTGACTCACCTCTACAGCGGCTGGGACCTCTGCTGGCACCACAGGCTGTATCAACTGCGCTGGAGTCGCAACTTTGGGATCCTGTCTGGTCTTGATTGTTTTGCGAAAGACTTCGAGGTACTCGGCCACTTCCAGCTCACTCTTGCTGCGGATTCTAGAGGCGATGGCAGACGCCGAGTCTGGGCCGAGGCGGGACACGGCGGAGAAAAAGAGTTCCTTTTCGGCAGGCGACCATACTGTGAGACCAATTTGGGAGGGCGCTAGTGGTTGAGCGGTTTCATCACCGTTTGGGACGAAGCGCGAGGCGGCATCGATTATGTCGGTGTTTAGCAGGGCGAGATAGGAATGGTTGAACAGTGTCTTGTGTCGTTTTTGGGGACGCTCTTTGAGAGGGGCTATGTCATCGGATGTACGCTTTGAAGGGCGCGGAGTGGTGACGGATTTTGATTGTGAGCGCGACCTCCCGCTCTTCCTCTCTTGATCTGGTTCCTCGTCTGAATCTGGTTCATACTCGCTGCCTGCTGATTCGACCTGGTGCCGTCGGCGCGGGATGCCGTCTAGTTGAGCGTAGTCAAATTCGGCGTCGTCGATGGGGGTGCCGTAGTTGGATTCGGCATCGTTGTCGTCGTCGTCATTTTGTGGCTCGGACTTTACACTATAATAATCTGCTTCGGATTCTGGTTGTACACTTCGACTTTGGCTTCGTGTTGAGCGACGCGGGCGTTGATTTGGTGGGGAGCTGTTGCCGGCGGCATGGTCACTGATGCCAGTGTCGGAATCCATCTGACTGTGTTTTGGCTGAATGGAGGAGATAAATGACAATGGAAGAAAATTACCAGGTGTCAAAGTCCAGAGTCAATTTCATGCCAATCATGGACCAAGTTGCAGTTTCCCGAATTGGGTTGTCATTCCGTTTGAGATGGAAACTGCGATTCAGTTGAAGGATGAAAGATGAAGTGAGGAAATCCATGCACTTGAATGTGGGGAAAGAGCAGGAGCCTAGAACATGTACTCAACCCGGAATGACCTGCTCACTTTCAGTTGTCGCAGTCCTCCATGTTTTCCTTTTGGATATCCGCACCTTGATTGAATACCGCATGGTGATCTGTGTGATACTGACTTCCGGAATCATTTGTGATGGGAGTGTGAGGAAATTTGTCTCGAAAATGTGAATTTTCTGTAATGGCTCATCAGGTACCTGGACAGGGCTCCACTTTAAAATGCAGGATTGTGCTCAGGAACCAATCATAGCGCGCACAATGAAGGCTTAATGGTTTCTAAGCACAGTTCCTTTAGCTTAATGTCCTACATTTCGAAAACAAGTTCAAGTTGGTTCTGAGGCAAAGAGAGATGAAAGAAAAACCCTTACAGCCTTGGATGCGGTCAGGAGTTCTCTATCTGTACGGGATATAGTTACTGGAGATTTTGACTCTCTTATTCATCATTGCGAACTTCCTCTTCAGGGTACAACTTGTATCAATATTTCGATGCCACCCTTTGGTACAGAGTGTCAGTTCGACGAATCTGATAGGTGAACGACGTACACTGCCGATATCACTAAAAGCACAGCCTACAACGACGTCGCATGTGCCTGCCCTGAAATCCACTGTTCACTGAAACAACAACTTCTCAACATTTCGACATCTCCATGTTGCCCATCATCTCGCTGCACTCGGTCACTCACCATCATAACTCAATACGATAGGTCTCCAGGCCTTTGTCTAGTTTAGTCTTTTGGGCGTTGGCTGTCGGTGGAAGGACCAAACAGGCGAGTGTCTGCCAAGGACCAGGAACATCGTCATCACCACATCCTCAGATAGTGGACTCGTCGCCATGAGGAGGCTCATAACGGCAACCAAGGCCTTGAGCCTCACGGTGCAACATCCCTCATTATCAAGGAGGATGATGGCCATTTCACCAGCATCATCAAGTCGCCACCCACGACCCTTCAGCAACTCAGTCCGCCTCACCAACGCCCTTTCACAACAAATCCAACTTCGCGACTACCAAGAAGAATGCATCCAATCAGTTCTAGCAGCCCTCGACCAAGGCCACAAACGTCTTGGAGTTTCCCTAGCCACCGGCGCCGGAAAAACCGTCATCTTCACCCACCTCATCGATCGTATCGAACCACGCTCCGAAAATGCCACCCAGACGCTCATCATCGCCCACCGCCGCGAGCTAGTCGAGCAAGCCGCCCGCCACTGCGCCAATACGTACCCAAACAAGACCGTCGAAGTCGAGATGGGCAACGTCAAAGCCTCCGGGATAGCCGACATCACCGTCGCCAGTCTGCAAACCCTCGTCTCCGGCGACCGGCTGCTCAAATTCGACCCATCCCGATTTAAGCTAGTGCTAGTAGACGAAGCCCACCACATCGTCGCCCCGGGGTATCTACGAACGCTCGAACACTTTGGTCTGCGCCACAAGCAAGATAACTCACCCCACCTGGTCGGGGTCTCCGCCACCTTTTCCCGCGCCGACGGTTTACGGCTGGGAGCAGCCATCGACGAAATCGTCTACCACAAAGATTACGTCGACATGATCGGCGACAAGTGGTTATCCGACGTGATATTCACCACGGTTGACTCAACCGTCGATTTGAGAGAGGTCAAAAAGGGCGCCGGCGGTGATTACGACGTAGCGCAACTTTCCGACGCCGTCAACTCGGCCGAGGTAAACGACATTGCCGTGCGAACATGGTACGCCAAAGCCGGTAACCGCAAGTCCACGCTCGTCTTCTGTGTTGATCTGCAGCACGTGGCGGACATGACGGCCACGTTTCGCGGGTACGGGTACGACGCTCGGTTTGTCACCGGTGACACCCCCGCGAAGGAAAGGGCGGAGATTTTGGATGCGTTCAAAAGGTTTGAGTTCCCGGTGTTGGTCAACTGCGGGGTGTTTACCGAGGGGACGGATATTCCGAATATCGATTGCATATTGATGGCGAGGCCGACAAGGTCGAGGAATCTGCTGATTCAGATGATTGGCCGGGGAATGAGGCTGTACCCGGGGAAACAGAATTGTCATATCATTGATATGGTCTCTAGTCTGGCGACGGGAATTGTTACCACCCCAACGCTGTTTGGGTTGGATCCAGATATGTTGGTCGAGGAGGCGACGGTCGAAGACATGAAAGAGAAGGCCGAGCGCAGGCAAGAAGAGGAGGCGAGGAAGGAGGTCGTCTATAACGCATCTGCGGGCACGCCTTCGACGGCGTCGCAGGGTGAATGGGCGGTTACTTTTACCGAGTACGAGTCCATCTTTGACTTGATCGCTGACTCCTCAGGCGAGAGACATATCCGGTCCATAAGCCAGTTTTGCTGGGTCATGGTCGGGCATGACAGATACGTCATAAGCGGACCGGACGGGTCCTACGTCAAGCTCGAGCGCGTCACATCCGAAGAAGAGGCAAATGGCGTGCCGAGATGGGTAGTCAACGAAGTCCGCACTTTACCCGTGTCCGCCGGGTCCAAATCACCCTACGCATCACCGCGCGAGATCTTGAAAGCCGAGACCTTTGCCGACGCCGTCCACGGCGCTGACAGCTTCCTTGCCTCCTCCGCAGGGCAAGGAAAATATCCTCGAAACTTTATCCACAGAAACATGAAATGGCGCGACGACCCGGCGACCGAGGGACAGATCAAGTTCATCAACAAGACGATAAGACGTGGGCAGCAGCCGGTTACTCGGGAGGAAGTCACGAGAGGAGCGGCGTCGGATATGCTTACCAAGTTCAAGCATGGTGCCAGGGGAAGGTTTGCGGATATGTCAGCCATAAAAAAGAAGAGGCAGAAGCAGATGTTGGTACTGGAGAAGGAGAGGAAGTTGAGGGAGCCGGGTGTGCAGGTGGGGAGTGTGGCTGCTATGGCGCTTTAGGGTACTGGTGAACTGGTGGTATTGATCTCAACTTTTTTCACTTTTGTCTCGTGCTGTGGTCTGGTCTTTGGTTTCATTCTTCTAATCGTTGCTGTCCCTAACGCCTTACTTACTTCTCTCCCGTGCTCCATTTTCTAACTCTTTGCTCTCGTCCTTGATCTGTTGTCTCCATTCTCGTCGTCAGACTAACCTTGAGTGCTGCTTTTTTTTCCTCTTTGGAGCAGTGCATCCGTCCTTTCCCTTGTTTACCTACTCCAAGACTCACCCCCCCAAAAAATAGAGTCAACCACCTTACTAACTGTAACCGGACGATACCAAACCAGCCAACCAGCCCAACAAAAACCACGGAGGAAATGAGAACAGAAGAAGTAGGGGAAATTGCCGCAGACGCCAGCATCAAAAACAATTCCTGTCTGCCATCCAGCTTTGGTACTTCCTAAACATCAGCCGCTGTACCTAAATACACCACATGTCTTCTTGAACACGAACGAGGCCGACTCAGCGCACCACAGACCCGAGAGGAAGGAATTGGAAGTCCACCATGCCTACTCCTATCGACCCAAACCCCGGATCTACAACTCAGACTCTACATCAAACAAGAGAATGACATTTTCTACGAGGATGGCCACCACCTTCTCTTGGTTCCATTGCCCTCCGTAGGCGACATGTCCCCTCGAGCAGGCCAACCACCACCACCATCCCCACCGCCGCCACGCCTGCTACCCCCGTAGGCTCCTGTTTGGACGGGGATCCATCCCAAGTTCTTTTTCCCGATTACGCCTATTGCAACATTTGCGAAGCAAACTTGACCCGCAACTCTGCACATAAAGACACGGATTGGGCGATTGATGAGGCTATTGAGATCATGCAGGCTAGGCTCAAGATTCGTAAGGACCAGTGCCAGGGCAAAGCAACCCCCCAGAAGGACGGTGCTACTCCTAAGGGCAGGAAGTAGTTGCTGTTTTGTTGTCATCACTATCTAATTTGACTCGTTCTTCTCGTTTGTCAACTTCGTCTTTCATGTCCCAAATCGTTCTCACGCACCCCCGTATGTTCATGCATCTCCTAAGTATCTCCTTCCATTCTCCTTCCATTCTCCTAAAACTCTCATCATTATCTCTTTCTCCAACTCGGCTTTAATTTTTAAAGTGTACCGGAAGAATAGGCTCGAGAAGGAGGGCCTACCCAGATTCGATCTAGATGAGGCCCGTGAGAAATGGAGACCCTAATATTAGATGAGCCTTTAATAGGTGCCCTCTAGATACTCTCTTGACAGAAAGACTGGATGAAAAGACGTTATATTCTATCCGTGAGTTCGGATGGTTCGGTGTCGCTGCTGTTGGCCACTCAGGCCTGCTGGTGTTCCTCAGGTTGGTGAGGGTGAAGCCTCGCTTCGTGCTTCATACAAATCACCGCAATAAACGAGCGCTCCAACTCTTTAGTCCAATACAGGCCGGAGCTGTGACCGCCAAAGGAGAAGAAGTACCCCAAAGGACTCTCCCTCCCCCCCTCCCTCGTCGATCAGCAATGAGCGATTGCCGGCGGGCGCGGTGGTTGCGCACAGGACAACTGCTTTTGGAAATATTAGTAGATTACGACCTCCTTAATACTCGATGCAAAGAGGTGGCCGAAGTACACCATCTTGCCTAAGCATTGGGCCGCATTTGTTACCTCAGGCCAGGTAGTATCGGTTATTCCACCCAAGCCCCTCTCAAAGCCGGCTATTTTATCAAATGGCGAGACGTTACCATACTCCACGGCAGTCAACCGGGGAAATTTGAAGTCAAACTCCACGTTCATTCGTTTAAAACGAACAACCCCCACGATGCCCACAAGGCTTCGCGAAAGCCAGGCAGAGCTCCTAAGGGATCAAACTTTCAACATAATGCCCGCAAGAAATGCGGATGACATGTTTCTGTCAGCGCCTCATCGTCTGATTGCAATCGCCATCCGCAGAGGTATCCTCAAGCACTACAAAACAATCTTCGGCTGCTTCTCTCGGACATCACCCGCGACGGGCGTTGCGGTGGTCCTGGGCAGGGCAGTTAGGTGATTGTCCCCAACATCGATGATGACGCCCTACATTGGGCCAACAGACCAAGCCTAAGGGAAACGGCGGGCCCAGATGGGGGCCCAGGCGGGTCACCCAAATGAGAGGGAGAAGTCGGAAAACTTCATGTCGGATGGAAAGCCCTCCTGTGTGGGCAACCTTGTTCCTGTTCTACTCTCACTGGCTCGTTCAGCGGATTGTTCGTCTCGATGGCTTGCTCGTCGGGACGTTGGCTACAAGCTGCTCTTCGTCGTCGATGTTGCTCAGGACTGTGTGTTCTGTCGGGATGGAAGCTTGGTGGTCGGAAAATAAAACGGCGCGAGCTAGAGAAGTGGAAGTTGGCCGATATGTGGCCGGGCACTTTCGATTCCATGAAGATAATATTTGGCACCCAGCGCTGACAACATTCGTATGGTCGCTAAGAAGATACGAAATGTATGGACCTGTGTCGGCTTCAAGCTTGGTTAGACGGCGCTTCTCTGGATTCTTTTGGCCGACACCAGTTGACGGGGGGAAAAGACTAATGTTGTTTGCTTCAGGTTGTCACTTCTTACTTGCTATTTGACTTGATTTGAACCGGTGATTCATACACCATGGAAGGGACACTTACTCGTTGACGCATATCTCGTCAACAGTGTACGTAGACAGATGAATCCATTGCTTCATCCAGACACATCAACTCGAATTAAGTTCATCATCAACAACATTGTCTGATTCAAGCTTTATACGATCCATACTAACGTCCATCACATGCGATTTCACGTAGCAGTCAGTCTTCTAGATGATCCTTCAGGGGTAAGAGTCATTCTTCAGTGGTTATAAAAGATATCGTCCTACATTGTCTTACAAGCCCTTCGTTCAAGTATTCCGCTTGTATGGCTGATTCCTAGACTGTTTACTGCTCTTCACCGGTCGCAGACCGATCGACGACAGTACAAAGCATGGAAAGGGCATCGTTGATGCTGATGCAAACCATAGAGATGTCGCCACGCAAAACACGAAGATCGGCTTCGGCATCGGAAGCTACGGCACCAACATCACCACTAGGGGACTCAACCTTGCGCTTCTTCGAAGGAGTCGGGTCGCCGACGACCGTCTCGCCATCGGAGATCTCAACGACCTCACCACGAACTGGACCGGCGGCCGCATTCTAGGCGACAGCGGAAGAGCACGGTCGATGGTAATGACCGACTCGTTGCCGGGTTTGGCCTCACGAATAGCGACAGCAGCCTCGACGAACAGGCGGGCGGGCTCCTTCTTCTGATCGACCGGGAAGGACTCGGCCTTACGATAACGGCGGCATCCGACGCAGGAGACGGAATGGCCACGATCTAAACGAGATCACTTATTAAGACCGTTCATATGGAACATTGGGTCTTCGTTATCGGGTCTTTATTATCGAGACCATAGTTGACCCCCTTCGATAGATAAAAGCAGCAATAAGAGTGTCTCCAGAAGAAGTTTTCTTCGCAGCCCCAAAGCGCCTGGCATCATGTACATTTCTCGGATCGTTCGAGAGACCGCGTTTGGAAATTGACCACCGACGCCAGAAGGGTACATCTGAACTTTTTTCAACCAACCGCCTCCTCGTCCCATCTTACTCCCCTTCCCTCGTAAACACACATGCAATTCACTTTGTCGGCCACACGCAAAATGGCAAGAACGATACGGTACGTACCGAACGCACCCTTCACTCTTCTTGGAAAACGCTCCTTCCTTCTGAGAGTATCTCTACCCTTCCTTCTGAGGGGATCCTGCCCTTCACTTGGAATGTGTTTCTGCCCTTCTTCTCCGACCGTGCCGTTCCTCTCGCACACATTTTAGAAGAGCTTGACTTGCCGCACCGGGGTCAATGTCCTCATGCACCCTTTTTGACTTCGCGCACCCTTTTTTACATGGAATGAAACTATCGCTGTCTTAGAGTGTAAGAAATCGTTCTCTAAATGAAATGGAAATTATCGCCCAAATCGTTATACTAATGCTCCATTATAAAAACCTTTCTATAATTTTGAAAATAGTATATATTTCATAACTCAACCGTTGATAAGGATAGTAGCTTTAGACTTATAGTAAGTATACGGTAAGGAGTAGCTGTTGCGTTGTAAACTTTTGGTGGTGAAACTTTGAAACGTTTTACCGGGGAAATTTACCTTCGAAAACGAATGGTCCGTGCGTAGGGTGCATGAAGTCAAAAAAGGGTGCATGAGGACAATGACCCCGGTGCGGCAAGTTAAGCTCTTTTAGAAACCCCTTTCGCATAGGTAATTTCCAAAATTCCGCCGTCACACCATTTCTACTCTCGCACAACTTCAACACACGCACATTTTCTCCCCTCTCCAAAAGCTGCCCGCTCGCAACACACCTCTCGTAAGTATTTGACCCAAAATTAACACAATCATGACCTTGCTGACGCGCCTTGTTGGTAGCAGTACCGTATCTGGTCATCTTGTGCTTTTGCAACACTTTCAAAAGGTAGGCTTCTCCCTGATATCCCTTTTTTACTCGGGCTTCCGACTGACACTCATTTTTCTCATCAGCCCACGGGCATCACAAACTTCCGTGGCACTCTCGCAGTCTTTGACAGCACCTCGTCGTCAACCTCCAAGACGTCGGCTATCACTTCGTCTTCATATAAAGGTAGGTCACAAACAATGTCACTCTTCCGTCGTACGCATCGATGTTAATCATTTCTTTCAGACCTCACCGTATCCGCACCGCTCTTCCAGAAAAAAAAAACGGTACGCTTCGATAAGAAGCTTGTCTCTTTTTCTTCCTCTTCTTTTTTTCTTTCTTTACGGCAAAATGGCCGATCACACCAACTATTCCCCTTCGAGGGACACCACTTCTCTCCCCAACCTAGTAGTTGGCGGAACCACCACGCCCTCCTCTCCTCTTGCGGAGCCGTCTTCTGGCTCCTAAGATGTCGCTCTTGATGGCCCTTTGTCGGCCAACCCTCCCACGAACATCGCTGGCACCAGCTATGCTAGTACCGGTTTTGCCAGCAGTGCTGGCCCTGACGAGTCGGGAGCAGCTCTGATGGCCCAGGGAACAATTTTGTCCGGCGACGACAACATTGTGGACGATGAGGAAGATGTCAATGCCTCGTTAGGTGTCATTGACACGATCCAGCAAGACGAGGTTGGAGAGTCCTCCACCTCCGCGGCGGTAGTTCACCGCAGCAGTAACCCTCGCTTTCTTTCGACCTCGGCTTATCTCGGCCTGCCTGCCAACCACGTGGTTGAAGGCGCCGAATACGTTGACCATGCCTGGCATCAACTGATGCTGGAAGAAGCACCCAACTTTGAGGCGTTTATTGACCGCGCCCTCACCTACCCGGCAAAAGATCAGTCCAAATCCGCGGTCCAAGCATTCCCTTGGAAAGACTGCGATGACGATATCCTCAACAAGCTCGACAAGAGCAGTCGCAGAATCCGAGGCTTCTCTCGCGAGATCCCTCACTGGCTCGATATATATCGACAGGAGACCCGTTTCTACGTACAGTACATCCGCCAAACCCAGGCACTGTACCTCGACCTTCGGACCAGGCTCAACCGCCTGCACCAGTCCAACATCGCACTCGCCGAGGAGAGAGATGCGATCAACCACCGACTTGCCCGAGTCCAGGGCATCAGCGCCCTTGTCGGTGCCACCCGCTTCCGCTTCATGGCTCGGGTCAACGAGATCACAGCGCTCGGGTCTCACCAGCAAATGGAGGCACGCCAGTTGGTGGAGCAGTTGCGCCGTACTCGTGATGAATTTAACAGGGTCGTCAGCAGGGCCTTGCAACTTGATAGCGAGCGCGACGCCGCAGAGCTCCAACGTGTCGAAGAGAAGCGCAGGAAGGAGGAGCGCGCCAGGCTTGAAGAAGAACGGAAGGTGATGGAGCTCATGAAGCTCCAGAGCCAAAAGAAGGTGGAGGAGCAGGCCCTCCGTCAGCATAAGGAGGCCAAAGCCTGTGCCGACCGCAAGAGCAAAGATAAAGGAAAGGGCAAAGCCGTCGCCAGCTCTCCCGGGCTCAATCCAAGCTGCTCAATCCCCTTCTCTGGCAGGTTTGCCACCTACGTTGTCGCCGGCCCCTCTTCTGCCCATCTTGCCGGCCCGTTTGCACCTGTTGCGGGCCCGTCTTCGTCCGCCCCCAACCCCGACGAGCTGGCCCACCACCTATCCAACCTCACCTTTCCCCAGCCACAAACGATGGCCGAGGCTGGTCACCTCCTCGCACTCTCCTCTGACTCTCCCCCCTCCGATGCTCCCACCCGCGGCCCCTCCACCCAGCCTCCCTCTGGCAACCCCGCCAGGCCTTCTGTACCGTCCTGGTTTCCAATCTTTGACGCGCAGCAGCTCGTCAACCTCTCCGGCGCAACTCCTCGCGCGCGTTACGACCAGCTGATGGTCCAATACGCCGAGCTGTACACGCAGGCTAGGGAAGGCGACGCTGCTGCCAAGCAGAAATACGACGAGATCGAAGAGGCCATCAACCTCGCCATGTCGCAAGCGCACGAGGATGAACAGGTGTGGGTGAAGGAGGAGCAGAGGAGGGACGATGAGGAGAGGAGGAGGGCTGCCGAGGAAGCGGAGAGGCAGAGGAGGTGGAATCAGATGAGCTTTGAGGAGAAGAGGACGCTGGGTTATTTTTAACCCGCTTTCTCTTCTGTCTCTGCTTGCTTCGTGGCGGGATCGGCGTTTACTGGATTTGGTGTTCGGCAGCATGATACCCTGGGTTCGCTTTCTTTTAGGCTGGTAATGGCTTCAGGCCGGTGTGATAGGCGTTTTCGGGTGGTTATGAGGTCTGGGTAAATTCGGTCGAGGCATGAGAAAAACCTTTCGAGGCATAGCATGGAGTCGGATATGCATGGGTGGATAAGGAAAAGATGTTTGAGTATTTGCATTGTGTGGAAAGGGATCAGTTAACTTAACCACAGCTCTCACTTCGAGACAGCTGGCGGACCTTGCGTGCTTTGGGCGCATTACTGGACTTTTGATCCATATAAGCCTCCTAATCGGGTTCAAAAATCAAATCGAATCGTTTCAATGATTTCGAGATAGCGATGTTGAAGTGAAGTGATGATATAATGTGCTTGGATTGACTGTGACTGAAGTTATGGGCTGAGAAGAGGCCTGGGATCTCTTCTCTACTTTACTAATAGCAGCTGCAACGCTAAAAAGTGCGGTTAAGAACGTCAGTGTTTTCGCAGCGAGGCCCCATACTGGACCACGTAAGCACTAACAGACTGTTATCGCACGGACGAAAACTGCACTTTTCACCCGCAAAAAAATTGTTAGGCCTAGCCAAAAACTCTGTTCCTTTTGTTAGTGCTCCTATGCAGACCTTTTAGATAGACCTTCTACACTCAGCCAATAGGAGCACGCAGCCTGTCCAGTTAGTAGGAGCACGTAGCTTGAGAGCCCGGGAAGGGGAGGGGCCGAATGGTCCCTTCCCGAACACTAGTGACTCTGGGTAATAGTTATAGCAAGATGCTTTAAGGTGACTAATACCTCGTGGTAAGATGTGAAATAGATTGCTGTACCATACTGCGACAGCTCAGAATCGGATAGGCGCGGCGATTGCGATATGACCGATGCTTTGTAGATGAGTGTCCGTGATGTTCGTGGTCATTTGATGTCGTGATTGTTGATGCAATTCAGGGGCTGAGATGGATGCATCCACCCCGCCGTACATGATCTGCAAAATAATTGTTAGTGCACTGTCCTAGATCGGATGTGTTTCAGCGTATTGGGTGGGTGCGGCCAGGCGGTTCCACTCGCTAAACACCCACCACCCTAGCGGAGGCGGCGTTGCACTTGTTGAAGCCTTCCAGTCACAGTGTTCCGCCGTTCCATTCGGGTTCCAAGTGGTGTTCCGTGTTTCGTTCCAAGCATCCCACCCACTCTTTCATCTCTTTCCACTTCCTTGCAATTGTATCGGGAAACAAACAAACAACAACTCCCGACTTCATCTCGGACCTCAAACAAAGGAACCAGTGCCAGAAAGCTTATCGTTTGATACAATCGGATCGAGGGCAATCACCAATCACAACAAACGAGTGACCTACAGAGTACCTAGGAAATACATACGCGCGGCGGATTTATCGACGACGACACCATCATCATCCCTCCGAGACGACATCTTGTTAAGATATCAACACCATCATTACGACAGTTTCGAGAGAGACAACATCTTGTAATCATTTTACATTGTATTAATATCGACGACCAGCATCGCAGCTGCTTCCACTTCTGTTCACCTTGTCACCGCGGTGTGCCAGCTCCCTCCCCGCCTTCGGACCTCGACTGCTGTATCCCCGACACCTTCCCCTTTCGCTTTCGAACCGAGCCGTGTCATCAACGATTACGACATCGAAGCTCCGAGCCTGCATACCAAGGGCACAATGGTCACCGCATAAACAACAGCCTCCTCGACACACCTGCAACTCTCGCTTGGATCACGAATTCAAGTTTACCGGACCGGTGACTAGCTCGCCAAGCAAATCCGACCCAACAAGAACCGAGCTACAAGACCTACACAAATATAATCTACAGACCCAGAAATCATCACAATGCCTCGTACACGGCCCGCCACGACGGGCTACGAACGCCTCGCCCAAGCCGACCAGTTCAGCGACGACTCGGACACGGACGCCCTCGACTATAGCGTAGCCTCTCTCCAGCCCGCCTCCGCACCCCGCTATGCACCCATCACCCAACCGCGGCCCCACTCGGGCATGACCAGCCCCAAGATGTCTGGCACCTCGGGTTTTGGCGGTCCTAGCCACGGGAGGAAAGGCAGCCGGGGGCCACGACAACGAAGCAACTCGGGCGTGGACCTCAAAGCCATCAACGCGCGTCTCGAGCGGTGGGCAGATGAGATCGCCAGCAAGTTCAAGCGCGGCAAGAAGAAGGGCGGGGAAGAGGATGAACAGCTCGAGATTCACCATACAGTGTTCCAGGCGCCCGAGGGCGTCAGGCCTGTCACGGCGGAGATGCTGAGCAGGCCGGAGCCGGGGTACATGACGAAGGCCGAGTTCGACGCCATTGTGGATAGTGTACGGCTGGCGATTCAGCAGGGGATGCACCCAAGGATGATCTCGCAGGGCAGCTCGGGCAGTTACTTTGCGAGGAATACAGAGGGGAAAGTGGTGGGTGTGTTCAAGCCCAAGGACGAGGAGCCGTATGCGGCGGGTAATCCAAAGTGGAATAAGTGGATTCATCGAAACTTGTTTCCTTGTTGTTTTGGGAGGGCTTGGTATGTTCCGTCTTCCTTCTACATGACGGCCTTGTGCTAACGTTTGTCTCCAGCTTGATTCCAAACTTGTCGTATGTCAGCGAAGCAGCCGCCTACGTCCTCGACGCTCAGCTCCGCACACACATGGTCCCCTACACAGACGTTGTCTACCTCTCCTCCAAATCCTTCCACTACCCATTCTGGGACCGATACAGCTACTCCCGAAACAAGAAGACACTACCGGCCAAACCAGGCAGTTTCCAAGTTTTCCTCAAGGGGTTCAAAGATGCCAACCTCTTCCTCCGAGAACACCCATGGCCAGACCAGTACCTCTCCGGGTTCCGGACCAATGATCCGCACCGGAAGAAGAAGAAGCGGTGGGTCGAGACCTGTCGCCCCGGTAGCTCGCCGGCGGGCGAGGGCGACAGCGACGACGAGAACGGCAGTCCAGCTTCTCTCACACCGGGGCCAGGCAACTTTGTCTGGACCCCGACCCTGAAGCAGGCTTTCAGGGAGGAGCTGGAGAAGTTGGTGATTTTGGATTACATCATGCGGAACACGGACAGAGGATTGGACAATTGGATGATCAAGGTCGATTGGGAAACACAGGAGGTGTCGATAGTGTCGGAGCCGGTGCATCTTAATACGAATACTGAAGACCGGGAGGAGGAAGAGGATGGGGCGGAACATGGGCCGAGGCCGGTTGACCTGAGTCAGAGAGGTCCTCCTAAGACGAGGGCGTCGTATCCTTATAGGACACAGAAGCCCATGGATGCGTCGACATCGACGGGGGCGGTGAATCATGATCCCAAGATCACGATTGGAGCTATCGATAACTCGCTGTCGTGGCCGTGGAAGCATCCTGATGCTTGGAGGAGGTAGGTTTTCCCTGGTTCTCCGTTGAAAGAATGTTGCTAACGATGACTAGTTTCCCATTTGGATGGCTGTTCCTACCAGTCGACCTCATCGGCCGACCATTCTCCCAAAAGACAAGGGATCACTTCCTCCCTCTACTAACATCTACAGCCTGGTGGAGTCAAACACAGCTTGCCCTTCGACGAGTCTTCCAGATCGACCCCGACTTCCAAGAACGAATGTTCGCCAAGCAGATCGCCGTCATGAAGGGTCAAGCTTGGAACGTGGTCGAAACGCTGAAAACGCCCGATCACGGGCCTCTTGAACTGACTCGCCGCGCCAAGGTGTGCGTCTGGGATGACCTCGTCGATGTCCCCGTCGCCGTTCCCATGAGGGCTCCTAGTGCTGAGATGCGTCGCCAGGCCGCTGCAGCTGCCGCCGCTGACCGTGAACAACACCAAGGCACAACAGATTACTTCACAACCAGACAGAGACCCATGTCCATCGACGAAGAAGAAATGGACATTGGCTTCGCCGGCAACTCGTCCAAGCCAGCAGTCGCCGACCTCCTCGGTCTCGGTTCCAGCAGCAACAACACCGACCTTCCTCACCCCGGTCGGTTCGAGATCGCTAGTCCCGCAGCAACCGACAACGACTACCCACAGTCTCTACCAGAAGGCCAGATCTCCCCTCCCAATGGTACCACAGGAGTACTCGACCACCCTCTCGCCTCTCCTCCTCGCCGCAGCGAATCCGATAATACCACCACCACCCGCAAGCACTACCCTTCCTCCCTCCGGCCCCCAGCAAACGGTAACAGTCTCAACATGTACAATCCCGACCGCGACGGGTCCTCCGGGCCAGGCGCCTCAGGACAGGCAGGGTATCACGAACGGCGCTTCAGCTTTGCTACACCCGCCAGCCGAAAGGTCGGAAACACGATTGCTAGTCAGATGTACAGCACCAGTTACTCGCACAACGGGCACGCAAGGGAGTGGAGTCTCGAGGGTGCGGGAGAAGGTGTGTTTGGGGCGTATGTGAATGTTGATGGAGACGAGCTGGATGCGGGAGGAGATTTGGGGTATGCGGCGGCGGAGGGGATGGAGGGCAATCAGAGGAAGGTGATTGTCGAGAGACTGGAGGCGGTGAAGAGCAGGAATCCGGTTTTTACTTGGTGTTAGTTTACGGGAGGGACGATGAGATGCAGATAGAGAGAAGAGTGTCGAGGGAGGCAAAGGGATAAAAGAAGTGGCATATGTGTACTGCGTAGATCTTTGATGGTTATGGTCATGTTTGGGACATTACACTATGGGAACTATGGGATTAAGGTATTATACAGACAGACAGAGACGGGTAAAAGGGATAACGAAGAATTGTCAATTTGCGTTTAATCGCTTGGTTTACTGATTGTGAAGTGTTGCCTTGGTACTTTGTTTGAGGAGTGCCATGGTGCCGAAACAAGGGCCCTTCGCCTAAGAGAATACGAAGTGAGTTCTCTTGCACGCAGAGTTGTCTAAGATTCCATACTTGAGACGTGAAGAGATCTGATAAATCGTGTATCCATAGTTCAAAGGCAACCCAACAGATAGGCGACCCCCTTTTCGCATCTTAACTTACTCATTTCTATTGTCTCGAGAAGCATCAACAGCAACTGAACCAAGGAGAGGCAAACATCCGGCAGCAAAAAGCCGGCACAAATATCCTCGAGTCAACATACTCAATTAAGCTGGAATACTGGGAAAAGAGTTGCTATGGGACAAGCTACGAGTATCCTTACTCTACCTCCTATTTTTCAATCCCATGATCGTCTGCTCCTTCCTGCCTGCTACGCTTTGAAAGTGCCGGCTCCCTTCTTTCCCCTTTTCTTCCCGCCTTCTTTTGTTTTTTTCGGCATCGGTCTACGAGTCACCGATACCGACACCACCTCCTGAGTTCTGACTGTACTATTTTGCCCTAACTGACTGAGAAGCTCTCTATGCACGACCAACTGCACATATCGGCCCTTTTCTTGGGCCGACCGCTGCAGCTGATCCGGGGGGTGATGAACTGCAGGTGGGTTGTACCTCCCATGTAAAGAACCGAGTCTTTGCGTCTTCACACCCTCTTGGTATTAAACACCCAGCATTTCAACGCATCATACACCATGCCACTGACATGCATCCGATCTCTGCCCTCGTTACAACTCGCCAAAGTGACGACCGGAGGAGGAGACGAAGGGTATGACGGGCTGCTGGTAATCTAAAAAACGAGCAAATGCGGCCGAACTTGCGCTCCGAGGAGGGGGGACTCGGCAATCGCAACGAGGCCGTCCCGGAAAAAGAGGTCGAGGATCCTGCCGTTGTCGTAGGCGATGCGCATGAGGTGCTGGTCCAAACGCGAAGGCAGGCGGAGAGCAATGGAAAAGAAGCAGAAGAAGGTATCAAGAACGGGGTCGTAGCGGATGACGATCTTGGTATGCTCAAAGAACTCGCGTTAGGCTTCTGAGCGGATTCGTTGGCAGATGGAGCCAAGTTTCTGGATGGTGGCAAATCGGGCTCTGAGGCTGGTCGGAGAGAGCCTGGTGGCATTGCCCCCGGCGTTGTAATGGGCGATGTGGTCGTTGGAAGTGGAGGTGGAGCAGGTGGTGGTGACGCTGGTGTAGGGATTGGTGGTGAGGCGGAAGATGATTTTGTTGTCCTTCGCCATGTCCAAGGCGTACTTATAAATTTTAAGACGGATCTCAGTGGGAAGTTTGAGGAAGGGGAATATTTCGCGGTGGGAAGCGGTGGTCGACATCTTGGCTGTTGGCCTTCTGGAAGGAAGGAAGGTAAGCAAGTGATGCTTGACAAGGATGATAGGCGACGCCGTAAGCGGTTACATACTTTTCGAGCGCAAGGAAGAAGGCGGCTAGGATGTTCAACAATTGGAGATGGGAAAAGTGATGGCTCTAATCCTCAAGATGCCACACTTGCGTTGGAGTTGTGACTGTGAGGAATGTTGGGTTTTTGTACGGCCTGACAAGTTCAGGAAAAGGTGACTCGGGTAAGGAGGAGACGACGGGCATTCATTTGTGTCGACGTCCATTTTAAATATAAAGAACTAGCTCGAGAGTGCACGTGTCCCATCGTGGAGTGAATGTACTGGTGAAAAGCGGTGGTACGATCTGGTGAATGCCCATCAACGTTTAGGATTTTGGAGTGTTTGGTGAAGGGTCGTCACGGGTTTCTTCCAGTGTGGGTTTTCTCGAGCCGCCCCCCGCCCGGTTTTGTCTTGACCTCGTTGCCGTGATGGACACTGCCCGATGAATTGATGAATACTCACTCAACGATATATATGCTTGTACAAATGAGGAGGTGAACATGATTGAAGTGTGAGCCCTTATCAATTTGTCTGCCATGTGCTCAGTTATCTGGAGTGCAAGCAGCGGCTGAATCCTATCTACGTACGCAGTTATGACCGAAGCTGACCCAACCCGCTACCCGTGATTCCTTCATACTTCTAACCCGGTGCACCACTCCTGACGTATCTCCTAATTTGACCGTCTCCCGCTTATACATGTGTTGAAGCGCCCTGATGAAGTTCATACGGACCGATGTAGTGGTCGATGGCATGGCACGGCTTCGGATCAAGTCTCTGTACATCCAAACCATGCGTTAGCCTTCTGCCCCAGAAAAGAAAATGGGAAGGACACTCTGGTATAGCGCTCCAGACACCCAAGGAAACAAACTCACCTCCCCCATCCCCTTCAAATGCCTCCTCTCCAACTCCACCCTAATCTCCCTAAACCTTTCCGAGCTTTTCCAAGCCTTAACATTGCTCGCCCGCTTGAGATCCAGCTTAAAGGTAATCTTATCCAACCTCATCGAGAACGGTCTTCCGCCACTTCTTTCCTCAAACCCATCCGGTCCTTCGGTTATCCACTTCACGTGCTTTACCAAATGACCACCAAAAAACTCCTCCACCGACGGTCCATCAGGGTCTACCTCCCGCCTCCCCCAATTCCACGGGTCGGAGAAGACAATGTCCAGCGTGCTGAGTTGCGGAGCGTTCGCCAGCCATTCGAGACAATCGGGAAGGTACTTGTTATCCATGTGCGTCCAATGCAGGCTGACATGTCTGATATTCTCCTTCAGGAACTCGGACTGGAAAATAAACTCCATCACGGGCCCGTTCTTGTGGTAGGCCAAGGGGTGCGAGACCGGGTCAAAGTCGCTCGACATCCAGAAAGGGACTTTGCGGCCGAGGAGGAGCTGGGTCTTGTGGAAGTACTTTTTGTAGGCCTCGGAGCGGATGTAGCGGCAGATTTTGCCGAGGAGGAGGATGGTAAGGACTTGAGAGGAGGCGTTGTCGGATGAGTCTTCAAGTCGCCCATGATTTGGTATGGGGTGGAGTGGGCGGTATGAGCCCATGGTGGAGTGAAGAGTAGAATAGCCGAGCAAGATGTTGAGACGTCGCGACCCTATATAACGGAGATCAACTTGTCAAATTGATTGTGTGAACAAAGCCATAACGTAGGCCGTAAGCTCTCGAGATATCAGAAAAGAGTGTTGTCCGAGGGCGAGGGAAGATGGCACAGCGGGGACACTCCCGCTCGATGGATCTAGAACCGCTCTAGACGAGGCCATCTCGGATTCATATAGCCAAAATGGCGTTGGATGACGCCTGAAGGAACGTCCTTGTAGTAATCCTGTCGAGTGTGGAAGGTGAGTTAGCAATCTGTTGATGTTGCATTTCCATGTCCGAGACTTGTCGAGGAATGATGATAGAAAAAAACAGGAGAAGAAGACATACCTCAGGCAACGTCAAGAGATAATTCAAAATATTCCCCCTCGTCAAGCGACTCTCCGGGCGTCCTCGCCTGACAAACCGTGACTTGAACGCCTTCTTGACGGCCTTATGGGCGCCCATGAAGGTCAATCTCAAAGTCATTTTCTTCATCGTCGGCCTCCTCCAAAGCTCCAAGATGAACCCCTTCTTCCAACTCCACTCCTTGAGATGACCCCAGTCCTTGACGAACTCAACATCAATATGAAGCGTCGTCAGGTTCGGCAAGCCCATGACAAAGCTAACCGTGTCCAACGGCCACGGCCTCTTCTCGTAAACTTTGATGAAGTCAGGCTCATAAAACCGAACGCCTCTTTGATGCGTCCACTTGTGGTCGGACAGGTCCTCTTGCAGCAGCATGGCCCAGTAGACGTTGGTGGTGTCCTTGGCGAGGAGAGGGTTCATAATCAGCATGTCGAGACCCCTTTGGTAGTGCTTGATGTAACAACCGCAATCACGTTGAGGTGAGAAGGACTCGTGACGGGGGTAGATCTGGCTCTGGCAGAAGAACTCGGAAAGGAACTCCAGGCGGATCATTTTGCAGGTACCGGCCAGGCTTGCGAGAGCTTGGATTTGGACTTTGAGAAGGAAGGAGGACGTAGCTTTCTTATCGGGAGATTCACAACACCACTCAAAGGGATACTACTTGGGGTCGAGGTCGAGTGCCTTGCTGTATATAATAAGTCGGAGTTTAGTGGGCAAGCCTATAAGGGATAGTGTGGTTTCCTTCATAGGGGGCATGTTTGTAGGCGGTAAATGGTAGAGATTGGTGAGTTTTTGTTCTATGCTTTTGACGAAGGAAAAGGTGTATAGGATAAAATCGGTAGGAAAGAGAGATGGCGGAAGAGAGGATATAGCGAGAGAGATAGGTTCGGATATAGAAAAGCTGCGAGAAAAAGAGGACAAGAAATGGGAAAAGAAGATTTGAGCAAAAGAAGAATCGAAGAGTTACAAACCAATTCTCAATTTTTGTGTATGCATGAGGAGCGTTCCAAAACCCTAGGTTTCTACAAAAGTGCTCTCGACCTCCATGGCATGTAACATGCATGATGATAGTTCACTTAACTGCACAATAAGAAGCGGAAAACACGTGGATACGCAAAGGAAAACGTGGTAGAACGATACCAATGTCTCGAATGACTAAACACTAGCTACAGTATCTACACATTTCATCATAGGGGCATAGATGCGAAGCCCATATAACGGACGATGCACCCCCCGATTCAATCTGAGTTGGCCTTCATCAAAAACCGTCCCGCTCCGAAGTCCGAACTTCTATCAGCCCTCTGTAACTGCCCCCTTCGGATCAAACGTTTGGCGACCGAGGCCAATCCGGCTCAATCGCTCCGAAATGGTCCTCGATAGTAACCTTCGGCGCGTCCTTCCAGTAATCCTGTCAAGTACGTTAGGTTAGCTACTACCCCTTTTATCACATATCCTCAACCGTCGTCGACAAGACATGTACTTACTTCCGGCAACGTCAAGATGTGGTTCAGGATGTTGGTCTCCATCATCTCTACTGATTTGGGGGGGGGGGGGGGGGGGGGGGGGCAACTCTAATCCCCCCCATTGGTTTTGAGTCGGGCAAGGGCGATACTTACGTTCATGATCCGAATGCTGGAAGAGCGCTGCCAAGCTCGGGTATCCTAGTACCTTGCAGGCCTCAGTGGTGCTTGGGACTGCCAAAGAAGAAATGGGGTAGGCCAGAGTTTGGCCTGGGAGCTTTGTTTTGTCGCCCGCACCTTTGGTGTACCGCGCTCGATGCGCGTCGTTCATGGGGGCTTGTGGGTAATCTACCCACTTGTATAGGTCTTCGTCCTCTCTCCACCAACTTGACGACAAATCCGGGATGATTTCGTGGATCTCTCGAGTATCAATGCCGCCTCCATAAGCCGGAAACTTGTTGACTAACAGTTTATTTTGGGGCCCCTCTTGATATATGTCGACCTCCATGGCATGCCTAACATGCAGC
This sequence comes from Sordaria brevicollis, assembly GCA_033439795.1. NCBI lineage: Eukaryota > Fungi > Ascomycota > Sordariomycetes > Sordariales > Sordariaceae > Sordaria > Sordaria brevicollis. Next base: position 2,000,929 of record JAUTDP010000006.1, read on the forward strand.
GATGCAGGATCATACTTCACTTACTCGCAGACTACGAAGTAAAAGACGCGTGGGAAATGCAAAGGAAAACGGGGTAGAATGATACCAACACCTACCTAGAGATGACTGATGTGAGGGTGCAGGCCTCAAAGACATGGTAAAGACTTGTCTAGAACAGAATTGATTGATGAGGGAGAAGTTTGGTACCTCTCTGGGAGGAGGGAGACCTCTGGTCTTTTACCCTCCCAGGCTCTGGAAGTACCTGCTATGCGTAGAGTGCACAGTTGGTACCTACCTGAGCCTATCTATCTATGGAAGGTAATGGCATTGTACCAAGCAAGTACCGCCCTTCATAGGTAAGTATAGCGCAGTACCTATGCAGTAGCAGGTGGCCTGCTGCGCAGGCGCCGCCTACAACTGACCACCAGCTAGCCATGTACAAATCTCAAGGGAAGAAATGGGCATATGCAAAGCTCATGTTCAAACGAACGAGGAGTACACCAAGCCAGTCTGAATCTGCTTTTACCATCAACTTTTTCCCCGCCGACCCCAGAAAACTGTCCGTGGCTGAATCTCGTGGACTAGACCTTTGGCAACCGAGGCCACTCCGGGTCGATGGCGCCGAAATGGTCCTTGATTTCGACATCCGGCGCGTCTTTCCAGTGGTCCTAAACATAACATCTCGAGTTAGTCTCACCACTATCGTCAATCGTCGTCGACAAAAGCTGTACAATACATACCTCCGGCAGCGTAAGGATATGATTGAGGATATTCGCCTCCATCATCTCCTGCGGCTTTCCCCTCTTCACATATCGGCTGTTTCTGGCCTTCTCGTACTCAACCTCCTTGCCCTCAAAGTTCAAGCTGAGGGTCAATTTCTTCACCCGGTTGAAGCACTCGTAAAGCCACGACTTGCTGTACTTGCGAAGCAAAATCCAGTCGATCTTGTAGTTGACGTCCATGTGCAGCGTCTCGAGGTTCTTGAGGTCGTCGGCCAACCAAGAGTTCGAGATTGAGGCGCAAAAGGGCCGCATCCCGTCCTGGGGGCTGAATCGCTGGTGAGCGAGATTGAGCTCCTTGTGACTGTACGGGTACCAGACTACCTCGTCCGAGCCGGGGTACACGGTCATCCGAACGTGTCTGGCTTCGCGGAAGACGGCTTTGTTGCCGATGAGATTGATCATGCGCTCGTAGTCCGTGAAGGGGCCGCCGGGGGTCGACCAATCCTGTTGGATTTTGTAGTGGATGTAGAGTTGAGCGGAATGGTAGAAGGGGTCAACAGCCTCCGACTTAATCTGCCGGCAAATCATGGCTAGGATGGTGAGGTTTTTTGCCTTTTGTTTCCAGTGCTTGTAGGGGATAATGCCGGTATGTCCAGATTTGACGATGTCGGTTGAATTGTAAGGAAGATCTAGGCCGTCGTTCAACACAAGGTCGTAGATTATGATCCTTAGCTCGGCCGGGAGAGTGAAGAAGGACATGATTCGGGGGAGATGTCCAGGCATGGTGACGGTGTGTGTTGATAGGTATTCGAATTATATAGAGAAAAGGGCGCAGGCGTAGAGCGAAGGTGCGAGAGCAAAAGGCCGAATAGGTTGTACTTGCTATCGAGGCTTGTGGTTGATGTAGAAAAAAAAAGAACGAGAAACCAAAAATAAAATGAGACGGGGAGGGGGGCAGGAGATATAAATATATTTTGTGCGGTGCAGAGGAGGGGACCATTCACACAGCAAGGGCTTCACCATGCGGCGGCACCCATTCACCTGCACCACACCATGAGTACATCACAGAATGGGGAACCTTGTGGCCGTGATGCCCCCTTCACACATCACCACAGCGGGTCTTGCGGTGCTTCATCCTACACCAAGGTGCATAATGCAAGTGGTCCCATTTTTTCTGGGCCATATAGGGCGAACCTCGACTATGCCTGACCCATTTGACCCATCCATGCCCCGAAACCTTTCGCCTGTGGGACGGTGGTAGGGCAGGACGAGATCAAGCCATCACCGTTTCACCGGCTGCCAGAAAACGACAGCTTGGAAAACCTCCACTGAGAGAGAACCATGACGCCCCCATCCCGCCCTTCACCTGCCTCAACAGCAACCGCAGCCTTCCTAGCCATTGTGAAGGTTCGTGATCCACTACACCTCTCCTGAAAAGGTTGCCAACAACACAATAAACGGAATCAGGTGGAAGTGTGCTGCCTGGGTGACTGCGTCTGGTTCCGTCTCGAATGTGTAGTGTACTCGTTTTTGAGCGGAAGAGCTGCCGATCGATGCCTCTCTCTTCGTCGGGTTGGTTGGCGGAAAAACAACGGGTTGATTAGAACTAGTCCTGAGCCTTGGTTGTGGTGTGGTTTCGTGTACGGCGACCCCATTACTCTGCAAATGTCCGGTGGAGAGTTCTGACAAACGTAAGGGGCAGTGGGATACAGGAACATATTAACCAAGAAACTGTTGCTAGCTGGATCGTGGATCTTGTATCGTAAGCAGGACGGGAAGAAGGCGAGCTAGATGATTTGTTGATCCATGTGTGCGCGAAAAGGTTTGACCACCCACCGATTGGTCTGGGCTGTTTCGATAAGAGGGAAAGGTCAAGCAATGATAGAAAATGCAGGAGATGAATAAGAAAGACAACCGTCGCTGGTTTGTAAGTGAGAATAAAAATGAAACAAATTGCTGAAGAGCTTCTGGAAGGAACCAATAGAAAAGATATACCATATAATCACTGTTGTGTCAACATGCTTCTGGTCAAACTTTGGCGGGTCATTTCGTCGAAAAGAGCAAAAAAGAAGATAGGTAGGTATCCAAAAATCACAAAACCAACCCCGACTCCCCCTCCCCTCCACCCCTCTGCTGCTGCTCCCACGTCCTCCTGCAGACTTCCTTCATCAGTCTCTTGGGCGCCATGCGTCCCGTCATGAGCTCAAAGGCCTCGATGGCCATCTCGGCGACCACTTCGAGACCGTCGACGACGACCCAGGCTGGGTTGACTTGGTCGCGGTAGGCGTACATTTGGGCGACTAAGGGGGTGATTAGGGGTTCGTAGGCGAGCTATTAATGTGTTAGTAAGTTGTTCTCAGAAAGGTCGTGACGGTGGTTATGGGTGGAAAAAAGAGATGTTGAAAATTGTGACAGCCAGTCCAGCAGGAGAGCGAAGGACTTGGAGAATGGGGTATCTGGAAGGAACTGCCGTACTTTGGCGGAGGACACAGACGAAGGAAGGAGCCAAACTGCGTGAAAACTATTCCAAAGCCAGGCGAAGCCAACATCATGAGGAAAGAACAACTCGAGGATAGAAACAAGAAAAAGACGTACCTCAACAACCACACCACCAGTCGGACTCCCCAACCAACCCACCGGCATCACGAAATCCGCCGGCGGGCTTCCATCCAGACTCGTAGCAGGGACACACGAAATAACCATAGTAGGCAACTGATACCCCTCCGGCCACGGGTCCGCCAGCCGTTCAATGACCCTCACAATTTCTACACTACCTCCATCCTGTTTCCCAATCCCCTTCTGCGTCCCCGCCCACGTATTAAAATGCACCGCCACCTCCCTCGCCCTTTCCGCCGTCCTGTTGTACACAAAAATATTCCTACACCCGAGCTGAATAAGCGCGTAGATAGCCGCCCTAGCCATACCTCCCGCGCCCACCACCAGGCCCGTCGTTTTTGACGGCTGGACGTAGTTCCTGGGACTTATAGCGCGACGGAGACAGGTGAATATGGAACTCCAATCGGTGTTATCACCGAAAAACTCCTGGGCGGCACCGGCCTTGTTGCGGCTGTTGGCATGATCCAAAATGGCGCTGGTCTTGCCTCGTAGCGGCAAAACGACGTTGACGGCGCCGATGGCGGTGGCGTGGTGGGATTTTACTTTGAGCTGTGGCATGATGGCTACTTTGAAGGGTGCGGTCAAGTTGGCGCCGCCGAATGTGTCGGATAGACAGATCTGGGTGAGGCGGTCGAGTGTGGAGCAGGTGACGGCTTGGAAAGTGTGTGGCATGCCGGAGACTTCGTAGGCGGCGTTTTGCATGGCGGGAGATAAAGACCAGGAGACGTTGGAGCCGGTGACGTAGAATTCGAGCGGGTCGAGAAGGAATTGCTGGAATTCGAGAGCGTAGGAGTTGCGGTAGGTGCTGACGATGGCGAGGAAGTCGTGGTCGGGTTCCATGTCTGGGTGTTTGACTGGGTTAAGGATCTTGGATTGTAAAGGGGTGCGGATGCCGAGGACGGAAAAGTCGTAGGCTACCAGCGGCGGGCGTGGGGAGGGGATCGTTTGTTCGACAAGCTTTTTGAAGGATTCGAGGTGTTCGACGGGGCTGTCACCGGTCGAAAAACGAGCCATGCGGATCAGATCACATCCGAGCGATTGGGCGTGCTTGTAGTTGGCGAGGTGTTGGTCGTCGTGCCATGGCGGTGCGCCGAAGCCCATGTACCAGTAGTTGCCTATGACTTTGGACCTCCCCTTGTAACGGAGTGCACGTTGTATGAGGGATTCATCGCGTTGCAGGTCCAGGCTTAGATACTCGACGCCTAGTCGTAGTCCTAGTTCGAGAAGATCTGAGTCCACTGGGTTCTTCTCCTCTGGTGTCCTTCGTCGTTGTCCTCGCGGGTTCTCTTCCACATGGTAGATGATGGGTAACCCTAGCTTCCTCCTGAGGAGAGCAACCTGTTTTGATACCACTTCCACGACATCATCAGGCCATTGATCGATGATGAACTCGACGCAATCTCCAGTGGCCTCGAATTCCTCCAGTTCTAGATCCATCTCCTGCAGGTACGAGAGGCGCAGGCGCAGCGCATATGAGTAAGATCGAAACTCGGGCGGAATAGCAGCAACCGAAAAGGGACTTTCGAGCCATGCCTTTGTTGCACCTCTGCCGGTAATCTGATCCAAGAATTTCGCAAAGTCTTCCCTCACATTGAGCAGTTTTGATGGAACCGGCTGTCGGCTATCGGCTGCTGTGGAGGTACCGACGAAATGCGTGGCCGAGTCATCCAAGTTGTAAAACTCAAAGTTGGAGCACTCCCTATGCTTCTCATCGGCCTTGAGCAAGGCCGTGGCATCCGTTGCATCGAGCAAAGCCGCTATTTGCTCTCTCTCTCTGTGAATGTAGACGACCGGGTTGGTCCTGCAGTACTCGCGCAAGGCGTCCTGGGCCTCCTCGCTGAGACTGCTCATTCCGCACTCGATGATGCATCCAGTTCTGTTGCTGTCGAGCATGCGTTTGAAAACTTCAACGTCTTGGCGTGCAAATAGGTCCTTTCCGTGCTGCAAGAGGAACTGGCCGCGGGACATGCCGGTGAGTTTTTCAAAGTAGTGGTCTTCGGTGACCAGACGACGGCGCAGATGAAGGGCGCCCATGAATCCGAGAGTACGCTTTCCCGCCCCTCTACATCCGACGAGGACGATGGACGCGTTCGGGTCGAATACCCGTTCATTCCTTGGTCCTAACATGGTTTCCGGCTGTATATGTGGTCGTCTGTTTGGTGGTGTTGAGACCAATGTGTTGATGTCCCTCACATACACTGGTCCGTTATTCTCCGTCACCCTCAATTCTTCCCCTCGAATGACGTGAGATGAGTGACGGTCCTGGCGATAATGCTGTCGATATTCAAAATGGGAATTTGAAGTCGTGACTGAGTGTCGGCCAAACGGGGGACGAAAGGGTATCTAAAAGAAGCCGTTCAAAAGGTCGAGATCCGCCCACACTAAGAGTTTGATCGGGACTGGGCCACGGCAATGTAACGTCGATGTAGCGATGTTGTCGGAAGGGTGTCAATATTGTGGGATCATGAAGGTTGTTAACATGAATGAGGCAGGCTGCACTCTTGTCCAAGATATCATTCTGGTCGAAGACTCGCAGTTATCCTTCAACCGCCATCATGGATGATTGGTGTTTTTGGCCATTGTGTTCTGGACATGTTCGGCAGATTGTTGCCGACAGTGACACACGGGATTTCCATCAACAAAGGCCGGGAAAATGTATCTCCCATTCATCCCATCGCGAGCTAGCACAACCCCGTGGAGGAACGGAAGGAAGTCCCCTGAGAGGCTGAGATCCCCCACTGCAACCGCACTGCAGGTCAAGGGCTCAGTGGGCTCTTCCCCGCAATCGTGGTGGTGTCTTAACTCCACCTCCCTTCCGCCCCTCCGGCATCTCCTGGATCCAATTCCCGTTGTTCGAGGCCGGCTTTTGGGATTTCGGTCGGGGTGGATATTCAAGAACTGGATTCGATTTCCACGTGCTCAAAATCCAACTTTCTCTTGCTCCTGTTTCGCATTTGTTAGTCATGGCTTGTTGAGGTTTTGAATGTCATTGCTTACAGATGATAATGCTGTTAGGATAGAGCACTATCATTCTGTTTAAGTGGCCGTCCGTCCCAAAACTGCTTCACTTTGATGCTGATCTCCCTTGTGCTCCTCACACGCACCATGAGTGCCTGATCTCACGGGTGACTTGATGCCTTCAAATGACATCTGGCTTCAACTCGGCCCTCTGTCATTCTCCCTGAAGTCCCCTCTCCTACCAGCTGCCGGAGCCTCATCGGAGCCAACCCCGGCGTCGGGGTAAAGCACGGGGCATCGGCGTTAGCGCAGTTTATTGATAGCGTCGTAACACTTCCTGACTTCTTGGCAACCTAACTGACGGGATGAATTGGGGAATGGTTGCTGTCCCCCGCGCCGAGCCATTAACGACGCGGCCCGCGCTACCAATTTCCCCAACCAAACTTTGGAGAGGACTCATCGTCGTTTCAATCTTTCTCTCACCGTCCAATCTCAAACCCTAACTTCCTTCACCTGCTGCATGCCGGTTGCTTGGTTCCATCGTGTCGGTAATCTCAACCTCATTCATCCCGTCTTCCCCTAGCCTCCGACTTAGCCGTCTTCCGACCACTGGACTCCATCCTCTCCGTCTATGGGGCTCCGCCTTGAACATCACCACCTCGTCTCAACGTTTCTCACACACTGTCCAGATGGAGGACTCCGGCGCCGCTGAGGAACAGGCTCAACAGCCAAATATCAACGCCCACGACGAGACTCAACCAAGGTCCCAAACCATGACTCCTTCAGCTCAGAACTCAAACCATCCATCGCCAGTACCGCAGCAGCAGCAACAGCAAGGCGGCCCTTCAGTGACCACTCCCGCCTCTGGTCCGGCTCCCGGGCCGTCAGTATCAACGCCAGGACCCCCGCCCTCCGACACAGGTGCCGACGCCGGTTCCGAACCAGTCAACCCCCGGAAGCGAAAGAAGGCTTCAAGAGCGTGAGTCTTTGTCCATGACCTTACTCATCACCCTCTCGCCCATCTCACCCCCCTTCTGTCCCCAACCCAAACCCTAACATCATCACCAGCTGCGACTTCTGCCACATCAACCACCAACCCTGCGACAACGGCCAACCCAAATGTTCCGTCTGCACCAAACACAACAAGCCCTGTCTCTACCTCCGGCCCACAAAGCGTCGGGGTCCACAAAAGGGATATCGAACAGCTCTCAACACCTACAAAGAGAGCGCCGCGGCATGGGGTGCCGTCCTAAGTGCCATGCCCGGGCTGGATGCCCTAATCGAAAACCATCTAAAAGCCGCTGGCACCCAGGGGAAACAGATTATTGCCAGTATCAAGGACGCGAATGCCCAGGAGGGACTGATTGCTACGTGGCAGCGTAGTGGAGTTTTTAAAGCGTTTTTTGGGGCCGGGGTTAGGCCGGGGTTGCCGGGGACGGGAGTCAATGGGAATGAAGGAACGCCTGTTCCTGAGCAGGGGCAGAATGGTGGCGAGCAGGAGGATGAGGAGATGGGTGGTGTGACTGCGTCACCAAATCTTGCAGCTCAAGTTGGAGGGAGAGGAGGGGGACAACAGCCACCGGCAAAGAGATTTGCTCGAGAAACGGAACAGAGGAAACAAGTAGCGAGAGACCTCGCTCAAGTACAGCAACAACAGCAGCAGCAGCAACAACAGTCGACTGCAACAGGGACAGGAGGAGGAGTGAAGGGGCAGTCAATATCCCCAACGGAATCACCTGGCCCATCAATACCGCCGCCACAGCCATTACTACAACCAGCAACAGCGACAGCCACGACAGTACCACCGACAGCACCAACGATACCAACATCCCGTCCTGGCCAGAGCACAGGGATATCAGCCTTCAACACTGCCGCACCAAAGTTCACAATAAACGACTCAACCCTGTCGGATATCGTAGCCAAGGACGCTGCGCAATCGTATGTCCCCCCCTTTACCCCCAACCATTTCCCTTCCTCCTTGTCCATTTTCATGGCACTGACAAAAGACCCCAGCTCCTCCCGCGAATCCCAAACCCTCCGCCCCCTCGGCTTCGCCCCCGACGAAACCATAGCCGATTTCTACTCCATGGGCTCCAACCCCGATCTCATACCCACCAACACTTCCTCCTCCGACCTCTTCGGCTTGAGCAACAACAACAACCACCATCACAACAACAACACCAGAAACAGCGTTGCCGGCAGCGGCAGTGGTATTGGCGGTGGGTACGCAACCAACGGTGCTGGCGCTGCGTATGACGGTAGCGGCGGCAATGCTGAAGATGATGATTTCTTGTTTGATTCCGAACAGAGGGCGTATTACGAGTTGTTGATGGGGAGGAGTTTTATGTGAGAGCTTGTATGGCATGCCATGCAGGAGAGGGACGGAGGGTGTTAGCCGAGGATTGCGTTTGGTTGGTTATGAAACTGGAAAACACCAAAGAGGCGGTTGGGATAGATTTGTGCCTCTCGAGGAAGACTCTTTCGGCGGATTGAGCCAGGGAAAAGTGCGGCTGAGGATACGTTTGGATATTGGATTTGCTGCCTTTTTGCTCTACCTACACAGGAGCAACCTGGCGAAAGCGTTAAGAAACGGAAACAGCAAAACACATGCAGTATAGAAGCAGAGCAGAGCAGACCCCCAGATGATACAGGGCGGATATAGGTAACGAACGCATGATACCCGCCATAGCGAAACAAATAAGCAAATGGCAACCTTTTTTTTCTACCAAGCACGAAAGCTATGACCCAACTTTCACTGTGGCCATCAACGATTGTTGCATGAGAGAAAAGGTTTACTACTACTAATGTTTATTTGTTATTTGGGTATTTAGTTATGTTCAGTGATAAAACAACTGAGGGATATCTCAACCCCAGTCAACTCTTTATGAGTATGAGTTTCTAATGTTATGTTGCTGACTGGACCAGCAAATAGACAAAGCAATCTCTGCCAAAAGCAAGCAGAAGCCAAAAGCCAAAAGCCATTGCGACGTAGCAAGAATAAGTGCAATCCGAGCCAGAAGCCATCAATTGTCCTAACCGTTCCAGTCATCCGTCCGTAAACCCGCCGATAGTGCGCCGCCATGATATGTAGTTTGGTGTGTTTAAAACAGTGGTAAGAAGATGAAACATGCCGGCTGATTAAGTACGCCAGGTAGAAGGGAGAGGAAAGAAAAGCAGATGCTAAGTGAAGAAGTGCAGAAGGGTTGAAGGAAGCAGAGTAGGCGAGGAGATTTAGCTGGTCGACACCATCAAAACCAGCCCTCTATCCCCGCCCATCCAATCCAAGCTCAAGCCTGCACAGACAAGCAATAGAGCTTTAGACGAGCTCGAAACCCTCATCCTCCTCCACCTCCTCCCCTTTATCTTGGGAGGCACCACCACCAGGGACCCTAAGTCCCCTCCTCTTCGCCTTCCGCCCCTTTAGCGCCTCCCCGTTCGCATCCAGAATCTCATACTCCTTCTCCACAAACTTTTCCGTCTTGCGATCATCCGTCTTGACGAAGTTTTCCAGGGTTAGTGCCGTCCTGCTGAAGCCTGGTGTGGAGTCCTCGTCGAAGGAATACAAGAAATTATCTTCTGCTTGTGTTGAGGCAGAGGTGATGGAGGCGAATAAGTTCTTGGATGTGGTTACGGAGGGTGATGAACGTGTGGTAGTGCGGGAAGGGGTGGAATAGTCCACGTCGTCACCGTAGCGGATATCCTTTGCCGCGAACAGCTTGGGGAAGTTGATGCTGTGGTATCCGACGTTGCCGCCGCGGAGTTTGTACATGTTTCGGGAGGACTGTTTGGGGTATTCGCAGCCGCTGTTTTCACATTCATTCCATTAGCATATATTCACCTTTGAAGATGGTTGTTAAGAGAGAGAGAGACTTACCAAGCATCCCTCACTTTCCTTGCTGGGCGGGACTTGATCATCTGGTTGGGATGGTGTTGGTTGGAAAGCAACTCGCCGGTCATGGACCAGCTCTTTTTAACACCGGGCAGGTCGCGGGTTCCTGATGCCCACTTTGAGGACGAGTCCTTGGTGCGCTTCCATTCCTTGTGGGAGCTGCGGAGGTCACGCTCGTATTGGACGGAGGAGTCGAGGGGAGTAGCCATTTTCGTTGAAGTGATATTAAGTGGTGTAAGTGTAAGTTGGTGTTTGGTGTTGATAATGTCTAGGTAGACGTAAAGAAATGAAGAGTTCCAAGGACGGGAGAAAGTCGACTAAGTACTCAAGAAGTCCAAAGAGAAAGCCGGAATCGGTCCCCTTAAGATCTGGTTCCTGAATTCGTGATGTAATCGTCGTTCAACCGGTAGTACGGAGGTACAGAGTACAGACAGATAGTACAGCGGTGTAGGTATGGAGTCCACAAGGGGGAGTTGTGAGTGCGTGCGTGACGTGCCGACTAGGGGTGGTTGGACCTCAGGGTCGGGAACTAGTCTGGTACCTAGAGATAGTTGGCTCTGCCAAGAACCTTGATGGCACTATATTGGAGTCAGGCCCTGTCGATCTAGCCAAGTCGTATGTATGTACCAATTATGGAAATAGAGATGTAATCGGCGGAGAGAGAAGGATTCCTAGGGAAATCGAAATAGTTGTGAAGATGGTCGAACAGGTGGGGAGAGAAAGACCGTTGTGGTCGATGGTGGTTGTTCGGTCAGGGGGGGATGTTAAAAGTGGGAAAAGGGTATGAGGCCCTTTAGTGATGTGGTGATGAAAGAGAGAGAATGGATTGGAAGAAAGAACGGCTTTGTTGCGATGCCCTCTTTTTAAAAGCGGCGGTTGGATCAGGTGCAAGCTACGAATGACTGTAGAGGCTGAATATGGTTTATTGCAGCGAGTTCCGTCAGGAGGTTGCCGGTGACTCAAAGAAGCGACTTCCCAGTTAGGAAACGGTGAGAGAGGCGTTGAATAACACGGCCACTGATAAGCCGATAAGGATGCGATAAGCGATGACGCGCTGTGTTGGTGATAGTTGGACCGAGATTCGATGACGGTGAGACAACAACGATAAGACTAGGTATGTATCGATGGTGTCTGTGTATGTCTTGACTGTTGTTGTATTATCGTTAAGTTTGCAAGATGGAGGCAAAACAAGAGACAGAAGGGGAGGCCTGATATTTGTATGTTTTATCTATCAACGGGCACCTCTACGGCCATGACCATGACCATGACCAAGCACTGCCTGGATCTTCTGATGGAGGGTATCAGGAACACACGGGTCACTTCTCCCCAAAGGAGGACATCGATGCCTTGCTGAGACAACGAGATGGTCACCTTTTTGATTCATGATGGAAGCCCAGGGTCCGTTTTCTTATCTTGAAGACGGACCCTTTCGGAAGACAAAGTGCCCAAAGTGCATGTGGATGGATGGATGGATGGATGGATGTGGAAGTACCCCGGTACCTCTCTTGGGATCAAGAGGTTGGTGCATGACCCTGGAGAACAAGGCCAAGTGACGACAGTGGCAGAAGCGGAAAGATGCTGGATATCAAGACTTTTGTCAGCTGCCAGACAAGACAGGACAAGGACAAGGACAAGGAACGGATACGATGAGGCCTTGTTGTTGCACAGTACCAAGATTCCCGAGACTATGCGAACTGAGTACGGGCGCGGTCGAGGCATGGAGATACATCCTGAGGCACAGTGCACCAGCTGCTCATTCTGTGTCCAACCGCCTGGTGCCTTGTCCAGTGAGGTTGAAGCGTGCTTCTTATTGCCGTCTTCTGGTGTGCTCCTTTTTCTTTTCCTGCTTATTATGGGTGACTTTGAGCCGGCCTCCCGCTTGATGAATGATGACATTGGCCGTTTCGATTACGCCTTTGACTGATGCTCTGAACGGCGATTTGTTTCGTCCTTACCTGGAACTTCCATGTTTATTTGATGCCCGTGTCCGTTGAACTGGGTAACCGGACGTCCCGTTTGCGATAAATGGGAGATGTTTGGATCCTTGTCAGCTCCCTGAATAGACTATTTGTTAGCCCAACAACAGACACAAGCTTCTACCGCTGTTGCACTCAGGTCTCAACGACTTGTTACACATGCTGCTTTCCAGTGTTGACAATGGCATCTTGCTATCTCCTACCATTCATCTGTCTTGTAAGGAATGGTTGATAGTATCGAATGGAGAGAGGCTGGCTGGCTGGCTGGCTGGCTGGTTGTCCCCGGCTTGCCCCGGATGCGGTGCGGCCGGATGTGGGGGAAGCTAACCCGCCAACGACGCTAGAGCAGGACAGCACGGGGTACCGATGATCGATCCGTCGCGACGTCTGTACCTGTACCATCACACCGAACAAGATTCATCGATCTTGAATGCCATTTCAAAACGCTTTGTTTCCCTGGAATGTCGTCCGAGCCACATGAGTAGAAGAGTCAAGAACGTGGTGTCCAAAGAGCCATCAAGGAGGCCCTCAATGTCCCTCAGGCTTATCGCTTATCGCTAGGTACATCTACGGCTGTCTGTCACTGGCCAGCAAGGTCCTCGCCGCGATGGATGCCGAGGATGTCGCTGAGTGACAGGATGACGCTCCGTCAATCAGGGGCGCATGCGTCTCCTTCTGCAGGGTAGCAACCGTCAGCGCTTGTGGAGATAAGACGTTAACATTGTCAACCACACCGCGATATCGGCATTCTTACAAGTGGTCTTCAGGAGACAACATTCAAGAGAATAGCAATCATATTCGAACAAGTGTCAACAATGGAGATTGCTACGTCTTTCAATCAAGATGCATAGTTCCAATCAAGCTTGTTGATGCCATCATCTATCTGGATCAAGCCTACCTCCTGCGTATAGCCAAGTTTGGTCAACCCCCTTTTTCTTCCTTCCATTCCGGGCCGCCTCACTTAGTCACCTCACTGTGTAGACAAGACAAGTAAAAGAGGCAGGGATATGCCAAGGCCCACGAGGCGTGGTCGGCTGACCATCTCCGTCATCTCCATAGCCGCCTTGGAATGAAGAAGAAGCAGACGCGCGATCCAGGTACCGACTATGGCCGAATGAAAGCAGGTGCTCGTACGGCGTGTGCAATGGTTGATTGTTCTTCGGCTATGCCGCCGTGGTTCACCGTAACTCGATCGACGTGCGTGCTCAGCTGTGTTTCTCGCGTCTTGTCGCCTATACGGGACGTGATGGCGTGATGCGACTGAACAGCCGTTAGTAAGAGATGTTAGCCGCCTGGAGTTTGAGTTATACTCCCTTTCCTTGATGGCAGAAAGGTTTAGGGATATCATGGATGACAGTGATAGAACTCCCTACGCCCACGGCCACGAGCTCCCCTGGCGCAAGACAGCTGTATCTCCAATATTCATCAGTGATCCAAACACAATGGAACCGCCGATCCCAAACCTGAATCTGTTTTACTTTCCGGAGTTTGTCTTCGTGATTCGTGATACCTTCCACCACATGCCCGATTCACAATCGGCTCTCTCACCAGAATCGCCGACAGCGGCGAGCACCATCACCAGCGTTATCAGTGATGTCACTCAGCTGGACATCTCGCCCTATCTTATCGCTATCAGCTGCCGATAAGGCAACCACAGCGCACTGGCCATCTTCAAACCACCACAGGCTCACAGCACTAGTATTACCTACAGTTGTCATCCGGCAGGCAATTTGGTTAAACAGCAATCTAATCAACACCAGCATCACCATCGCCTTCAATTGACCAAACATCAACCATCAACGCCATCACGCATCAGTGACCGGTCTCAGTAACCGTCAAAATGCCCTCAGACAAAGCAGCCTACCTAGCAGCACACTACCTCTCCACCGACCTTCCGAAGTCAAGCTCAACCAAGAAACGCAAGCGCAAAACCAAATCCACCACCGAATCAGGCCTGATCATAGCCGACGACGACGACACAACATGGGCGACCTCCCACAAAAAAGATTCCGACGACGATGAATTCGACGGTCCCGTCCTAGCAAGCGACGTAAAATCCGCCGACTTCAGAAAGGCCAAAAAATCCGGCTGGAAATCCGTCACAGCACCCAAACCAACAACCACCACCACCCAAACAGCCGCAGACCGCGAAGCAGCAGCAGCCGCCGACGCCATCCTAGCCCAAACCGCCGCCGAAACCGCCGCCCTAGCGCGCGAAGCCGGCGGCGACGATGAAGTCCTCGTCGTAGACACAACCACCGGCGCCACAGCCCTCACCACATCCCACAAGCCCGCCGAGATGGCTGCCCAAGCACCAATAATGTCCAACGGCACGCACGCCGGTCTTCAATCCGCCTCCGCCATTACCGCCCAACTTAAAGCGCGACAAGAGGCCGAAAGGGCTGAACTCGATCGCCTCCGTGCAGAACGGGAACAGCAGGGGGATGACCAACAAGAGGAACTCGTCCTTCGCGACGCCACCGGCCGCCGAATCGATGCGTCCATGCGAAGAGCGGAGGCGAGGAGACAGCAGGCTGAGGCTGAGCGGAAAGAGGCTGAACGGCTTAGGGCGCTAAAGGGCGAAGTCCAGTTAGAGCAGGCGCGACGAAGAAGGGAAGAGTTGGAAGAGGCGAAACTCATGCCGTTGGCACGGTCGAAGGATGATGAAGAGATGAATAGAGAACTGAAGGAAAAGGAGAGGTGGAATGATCCTATGGCTCAGTTTTTGGCTCCGGAGGAGGTGAAAACAAAGAAAGGAAAGGGAGGAAGGGGGTTAGGGAGGAGACCGGTGTATAAGGGACCGGCACCGCCGAATCGGTACGGTATTAAACCGGGGTATCGATGGGATGGGGTGGATAGGAGTAATGGGTTTGAGGCGGAGCGGTTTAAGGCGATTAATAGGCGGGAGCGGAATAAGGGGTTGGAGTATGCTTGGCAGATGGATGAGTAGTCTTTCACTCAGCAAGGAGATGGACTGCTGGGTTTGGGCTTCTGGGATAATCTGGATTGAGGATGGCTTGGGGATGAGGATAAGAAAATGGGTTATTGATGTTAGGTGTTTCGGCGTTAAAGGTCCATGCCAAAGAGAAATGAACAAACGAGCGGGCAAAATTTGGATGCATTATTGGAAGATTTCAAGCTCTTTTGTCCAAATCAAGGATACAGAACATGGGTGACTCTGGGTGATCAGGCAAGGACAAGTTTATACCATGAGCATGGTCATATAGCAGCACAACGCATCAACAAGCGTGAACCTTAAAGCACATCGCATAACGGACCATAAAATCGCTTCAAGGAGATATATTACTAGTCTACCCGACTTCACTCCCCAAAGCATATCCATCCGCTTAGGCGGCCAATGACCTGATCTAAGAAATACCTCCTATCGATATTCTGGGAAAAGTCCAATCCGCTATAACCTGTGTAAAATGGTCCGTCCGTGTACTTAGTCCCTTTCAAACATCTCATCTTCCATAACCTCATCCTCTCCGACAACCTTCCCCATCGCTGGAAACCATATCGTCTCACGACGCTGAGCGTAGTAATCCTGAGCAAATCGGCCCACGATCTTGATCCGGGTCGGAGGTTTCGGCTTGGGTAAGAGGTTGGAGATAGTTTGCTGCTTGAATGCCAGGTTGGATTCCAGCTTGCGTGACCAACTGTCCTGAACCGTGTCATCATTTGTTTCTCCTGATGACTTCGCAGCAGCGGAATCACAACCACTCTTTCCTAATCTCCATGCTGACTTCACGCTTCCGGAATGGTAGTATGAAGCCCTATACCCGTCATCATCTGCATCTCTAATTCCCCACCCATCATCCTTAACAAGCGCTGGCGAAATAGACTTCTCAGCAGCCGGAGGCACGCCGTCGCCTCCACTCTACGACTGAGGACTGGCAGCACCACTTCCTCCGCCTTGGGCAGCGCCCGTCTTGCGCCTGATAAGCTTGTCGGGGCCCAAGTAGCCAAAACGCTTGACCAAGCCGAGCCACTCCGACTTGGTGGACAGATGGGGCTTGGAGCGGTTGGGTGTCGCGTCGATGCGGTGACTAAAGGGCTTCATAAGCACGGCGAGAGCGACACCGTTGGGGTGCTGGTCGATAGCTGCCATGACCTCTTCGGGCTTGATGAAATCGTTGGCCGGGGTGGAGCTGCCAGAGGTGGGTGGCGGGGAGCCGCTGGGGGAACCTTTTGGGGAAGACATGTTAGTTTGTTGTTGAACTTGATGATGGTGTGTTGAAAGAATGGGTTGATGATGAAGGAGTGCAGTAAGGCTGTTGAATAGGGGAGCTGTTTGCAGTCTTATAGCAGTGCTTGGTGGAACGAGGATTATGTGACAGAGCCAGTGACGCAAACGACACAATGACTCGAAACGAATTGTGTTTGCAACAAAGACAAAGTGAGACGTTCACCGAACAGTCATTACAAAGCAAAAGGGACGGCACGATAGAGCGGGAACACGCAATCAAAGATAAAGAAATTCTTACCTGGATGAGGAGGGCTACCGGGCCTGGAATTAGGCACAACACCACCAAGCGTCGTCTGCTTCATCGGAGGCCTGTTGCTCTTGGCACCGCCGTCAGACATCTCGCCATCACTGGTGGCGCCCTTAGGACGGCCAGGCAGAGGAGTGTTTGAGCGGCTCTGGCCCAAAGACGTCGTGCCCTTGTTGGCAGCGAGCTTGACCTTTTTGCGGTTCGATTCGGCTTCACTAGACTCCGAGAGGTTGGGTGAACCAGCACGCTTGAGCTTGTTCTTCTTTGTGGAGTCGGGAGCCTTGAGCTTGCCCGTTGGTGTCGCGGTGCCCTTGGTGTTGGTGCCTGAAGGAGCATCCTTCTTCTCTTCTTCCTTGTTCTCTTCCCCTTCTTTCTTTTCCTCGTTCTCGTCTTCAGACTCCTCCGATTCGGCAAAGGGATTGTCCGACTCCCGGTCCGAGTCCGTGCCTGCATCGTAATCCATAGCGTGCTCCAGCTTGACGAGGCGTTTGACGACCTCCTTACCCGTCTTCTTCAACCTAAGCCTCTCCAGCTCACGCTCTCTTTCTTCCTGGTCGACGGCGCTCTGATCACCCTCACCGAACAAGTTGGCAGCAGCTTGTTCACGGCGAATACGTTCCTTGGCCTCCTTGGCATCTTCATCCTCTGCCTCAAACCCGGGGGTCTCGTCGTCATCCTGGAACTCGTCACCGGACATGTCAAGTTCGTAATCGTCTCTACGCTCCGACTTGGGGGCAGCCCTTGATGTGTAACTCTCCGTCTTGACACGCGCACGTCCGCCGAGAAACATTCTGGTATCGGCCTTCTCCTTCTGAGTTAGCTCCCTCTCCCTGTCGCGCATGACCCAGCGCTTGACGTCCTTGTTCTGCTTCATCATGTTCTCGGCATCGTCCAGGGACAAAACGTTGAACTTTGGCTTCTCGTGGAAGGCGTACCAGCGCGTTAGGGGGATCATCTGGAACTTGTTCTCTTTGGTCTGGACGAGAGCACAGTTGACTTCGGACAGACCAGCAACGTAATGACCGACCCAGACACCCGACTTGCCCTCGGCATCTTCGAGGTGCCATGGGAGAGTCTCCTGGTACTTCAGATCCAATGCCTTCTTGTGCTCCTCGGAATGTCTTCCGTGGAAGGCGTGGGTCTTTTGGGTCTTGTCCTTCTTTTGCGGCTTGTTGGGTTCATTCGGCTTCATGACGGGAGCGATCTTGGCTTGGTCGAGTGCACGCTGGGCCTCCTTGGCTTCCTTCTCCTGGCGAATACGCTCAGCCTCTGCGTCGTCCATGGGAACATCCTCCATCTCTTCCTTGAGGGCCATGCGGTGGGCGGGCGGCAGACGGGGGTCTCGGCGTTGCAACGTGACGGGGCGGGGAAACTGGTCCTGATCGGTTACGTCCAGGTTGCCGTGCTTGGTGTTGAGCTGCATAATGTGGAAACGCAACTCCATGAGCTGCTTTTTCGTTGTGACCAAGGGGAATTCTTCGACATAGCCTTGTGGCTGCTCACTCCATTTTCCTGGGTTCATGGACCTCTTCCTCTTATGGTCCATGGCCTTGACCTCGAGCTGGCGAAGAGATCGGTTCTGGCCGGCGGTTTCCGACGCACGGGACCTGGCCTCCCAGTCTGCTGGGCGGCGGGCCATTGGTGGTTTCGGGAGGGTCTTCTTTCTGGCCACGAGGGGGTCGGCATTGGGCTTCTTGCGGATGATCTTCTTGGGTGGCTGTGGCCCATTGGGGGCAGCACCAGCGGGAGGCGCGCGGGGTGGAGGAGCGCTCATGTTGACGGTTTGGTGAGATGTCCCGTTGTAGTTTGTGTAAGATGATCGTTTCTGGGAGCGAGATGGGTGTTGGTCGTCTTTTTCTTTTTTAGACTTGGGCGTACGTCATGGAAATTCAGTCGATCGGCAGTTGTCGAACTCTCGCGATTAGCGCGTTAGTTGGTCGAGGAAGGGGTGATGTGAGAGATGTCGAAATAAGGCTTCGAAATAATCTGATGCCGAAAGGGACGTTGTTAGGTTATGGGTGGTCGAAGATCAAATCGGCGGGGACAAAGAGGACTTTATAGGATGGGAAATTGGAATTGTTGTTGAAAGTCCCAAGGTTGATGCAGTGGGAAGTCGAAGTCCAAAATGCTAGGTTACAAGGCAGTCGCGCTTGAAGTGCAGGTGGTCGGCTTTCGACGCATTCACCGAGCGGCTTAAAGCCAAAGACAAAGAAGCAAGAGTGGGCCTTGAATGCAATGTGGCCAATAAAAAGCCGGGAGAGGTGCAAATCAGCCAATCATGTAGGCAGAACCCTTGAAGGCTCAGCCTCTCCACACCTACGTCAGGTAGGTAACTTGTGGCCTACTTATTTAGTGCGTTCTTCACATGTTCCTTAAACACATATGCCAAAGATTGGGTGCTCTGCAGCATGCTGTTCCTGCCCGTTGCTTGCTGCCGCCGGGTGTCACAGCTGAAAGCCTGAGACTGAACAATCTGTTTGTGGACAATATGGCAGGTATCTCCAGGCAAACACGGTGAGAAGCATGACGCGACTTGACACGATTCAGCAACACCATTTTCAGCATCTCAAGTTCACGAGCCCAGGGCAGCAAGGCTACATCGCCGCCTCCACCGGGCCCATCCCAGCGCTGTGGTACTAGCTACAAGGTACCTTTTTGTCACTCCATATTCCATACCGCTGCGGTGCCCTGAGAACAGAAGCCCAAAGTGGAATTCGAGAAAGAGTTAAAGACGAGGCGTGTTGCTTTCCAACTCGGGTCTCCTTTTTTCCGTCAACTCTTCCTAGACTCATCTCAGACCAATTGGTAGACGGGATATACGACACTTCAGCTAACCACTCACTCTTCCAAGGTGGTCTACCAGTTAGTTCTAGGATATCAAGCACCACTGTGACGTCTCTTACCAACTACCTACACTTCGTCACACCATCAGCAACATCTGGCTGCTCTCCCCTCAATGCATGCAGCTTGGTCGACTTGCTCTTCTGAAAAAACGGCGGATCCTTAGAGGGCGTATCCCTTCTCAGGGTATCATCACCACCATGGAACAAGGACAGGGAATTGGTGGACCAGGTCTCGAGGACCGTCTGAGGAATATGCTCCTCACCACCTCCAACAACCCGGAACCCCAATTCGAAAACGCCCCCAGCAGTTCATCCCCTCCACAAGCCCGCAAGCGTCTCAACCAGGCCCAGCGTCGTCAGATGTCTGCTCAGCTCAACATCGCCATTGACCCTCGTGCTCAACCATTGGAGCCTGCTGGACCTCAACAGCCCTCGAGAGGGTTTGTGCCTCATCATCAAGGCAGTCTGGCCGGACTAAATCAACCTGGACAGCAACGATTCGGCCACCAAGCTGATCATCAGCCTGGCCATCAACCTGCACCGTTTGGTCGTGGAGGCCGTTATAGAAACCAGAGGCCTCAGTCAGGACCGCAAACTACAGTTTATGGCCAACAGGCTGGCCCCAGAGCTCACCAGTCGAATCACTCTCATGCCGGTAATGGTCCAGTGCAAGCCCAGGGACACCAACAACCCAGGCATAACCCTTCTCGCTCTTATCATGGCCCGGGGCCACAGCACATGGACCGTACTGCCAACTGGCGACAGCCTCCCCAGTCCACCTTCAACAACCGCAATATGACGCACCACGCTCCTCAGGGATCTTTCGATGGTCCAGCACCCAGGAATGCAAGAGGAGGAGGAGTGCTTTGGAACGCTGGCGGAAGACAGCCCCAGATCCGGCCGGAACAGCTCAAGGCGCAAACAGACCTACTCGAGGAACTATGCGCCACCATTATCGCCAACGCCCAGATCGAATATGACGACATCGTTAAGAACGAGAACTTCCGTCAAAAAATCGAGGCGCTTGCCCAGGCCGTCATCACTCAGTACGAGCAGACCCAGAACGGCTTCCACGACTTTCCTCCCCAGAGCGTGCAGCTCCGGTGCTTCGGCAGTCTTGCCTCTGGTTTCGCTACCAAGGCCGCTGATATGGACTTGGGTCTCTTGTCACCTCTTTCAAGGGTGCAGCCAGACGCACCAGACTCTCCGATCCCTCGGCTGATTGAAAAGGCGTTTCTCGAAGTTGGTCTTGCCGCTCGCTTGTTGTCTAAGACCAGAGTACCCATCATCAAAGTCTGCGAGAAGCCGCCCAAGAGCTTGTATGACGATCTCGTGGAGAACCACTTGAAGCAAATGAAGGGGTTGGCTGATCACGGGGACGAAGAAGAGAATGACGAGCCTGAACATGAAGTTGCCGAGGATGTCAACGAAGAGGCTGATGGTCCGGCAGACGGTCTTGAACCTGCGGCGGGGAAACAACAGAAGGAGCAGAAACAGCAGAAGGATAATACGCAAGATCAATCGGAGAAATCACACCACCACGAGGAACAGGGCAACCCAGAGGACAAGACTACCAAAGAGAAAGGGTGGAAATTTCATCAAGCCAGAAGGCAATCCCTCAATACCTACATCGGCGCTGCGAAAGGTTACCTGAGAAGCTTGGGGGGACGCGATCTGACCAACTCGAGTATCCATAACTTTTCCCAGAAAGACTATGAGATCCTAAACCAAGTCTGCCTCGCGTTTTTAGAGGGTCTCGAGGATTTTGACCTGCGCGAACGCCTGTTCAGCTACCAATCTTTGAATCGCTACGACCTTGAATACCGGCCCGATATACCCCGTACTCTTCAGGGCGTTATCACACAGGTCGAAGGCGAGCAAATGGTCATGATGTGGGAAGCTCGTAAGATCACCGAGAAGGAACCGGACAAGGAATCTCGCGCCCAGATGATTGTGAACAGGTGGAAGACGCTACAAAACCATGGCAACTACGGCGCCGATCCATTGCAATTCGAGAGGGACTTGAAGCGGGCGGCTGAGCTATTACGAACTCTTCCCTCGATCCAGGTCATGATGCTACAGCAGCAGCAACACGAGTCTACTGCCCAATACCGCGCAAGGGCGGAGAAGCTGATTGCTGACTTGGATGCATACAACCCGGTTGACGGGCCAGAGAGGATCATCTTCATATCCCAGAAATACGTCGATGGCATCAGGGACGGCGCCATACGGGAGGCAGTCAGAGAGTTTGCCGAAAACTTTGGTTATTCTGATTTCCAATGGATCGCCAAGAGACATATGAGCTACCAGCTTGCTCATGATCTCGAGGTCTGCCTCGGGAGGAAACTCTATCCCAAATACACAGAAGATCAAATCAGGCCGTACATTGAATTCCTCCGGGGACCTATAGTGAGGTCTCCGGGTGAGCCATTCAATTGCGAGTTCGAGACCCCTCTCTCTCCAGAACTCATCGAGGCCATTTCTCAGATCCGCGAAGTCGGCGACCCATCAGGCATGGGCCCTAACCAGCCTCGTGACACGCACCGCGACCGCTTCGAGTTTCCCAAGTCCGGCGTGGGCATTCAATGCGATATCAACTTCTCTGCTCATCTCGCCATGCACAACACCCATCTTCTTCGGTGCTACTCGTCTTGCGACCCTCGCGTCCGGCCCATGGTTCTCTTCGTCAAGCATTGGGCCAAAGTTCGCGGCATCAACTCCCCCTACCGCGGCACCCTCAGCAGCTACGGCTACGTTATGATGGTCCTACACTACCTCATCAACGTCGTCAAGCCCTTCGTCTGTCCGAACCTACAACAGCTCGCCCCGCCTCTGCCTCCCGATGTCCCACCTCAGCAGCTCGAAGACATTGCATTCTGCAAGGGACGTAACGTACAGTTCTGGCGCGACGACCAAGAAATCCAGCGTCTGGCCTCCATGGGCATGATCAACCAGAACCGAGACTCCATCGGCCACCTCCTTCGCGGGTTCTTCGAGTACTACGCCCAGAACGGCCCGTTGTCCACCTTGCCCGGCAGAGGCTTCGACTGGGGAAGAGACGTCATCAGCCTTCGTACGCCCGGAGGATTAATGAGTAAGCAAGAAAAGGGGTGGACGGGCGCTAAGACGGTGTTGGAGGTGAAGCCTGGTGTGCCATCTACTGCTCAACAGCCGCAGCAACCTCCCACCGGTGACGCTCCCGCTGCTATGGCCCCTCCACCAGGCTTCCCACCCCAACCCCAAGCTGTCCCACCTCCCCCGGCCCCTCCCGCTCCCACCACCGAACAGCCGAAACAAGAAGTAGAACTCAAAGAAGTCCGCTACCGCTACCTCTTCGCCATCGAAGACCCGTTCGAGCTAGACCACAACGTCGCTCGCACCGTTACGCACAGCGGTATCGTGGCTATTAGAGACGAATTCAGGAGGGCGTGGAGGATCATCAGAAATACTGGACGAGTTCAGCAGGGGCACCACCAGGGACAGCATGGATTTCCAGGCTATGGACAGGGACAACAGGGACAACAGGCTGGAGAAGGTATGACCGAGGAGGAGGTGGTGGAGGATCTATTGGAGGACGTGGCGGAGGCGATGAAGAAGAAGCAGGGGGAGATGTTTGATGAGGTTTTGGATGGGTTGCATGGAAGGGTTTGGAGGAGGGAGGAGGAGACTGGTGTTGTTGGGAGTGAGGGAAGTGGTGATGCTGCTGGTGCTGCTTAGTGGGCCATTGGCGGTGTCGGTGTTTCACATCTCAACGTTGTGTCTGGTTTGTGCGGGTAAAGAATCGTTCTGCAGAAGGATTTTCCTCAGGTTTACTTCTCGTTGTCTGGATAGATAGATGTTAGAGTATGGCTGGTAAAACACTCGGAACCTAGGAAAGGAGAGGCGTGAAAGGAAAAGTGTTAATTTGGTGAAGTGTATGAAGCATGGGCTTCTTGAAGAAGGAAAATGGAAGGAAAAAGAAAGAGAAGACGAAAATCATCAATACAGACTTTCGCATTATTTCCGTTCTTCTGAGTTGCTTGGTTGGTCTTGTTCTTGAATCATCGTGATCATCTTGACCAAAGAGCTGGAATACAACAAGGAAAGCGCGCCGGAGAGAGCTCAGTTGTTCCTCCCTTGTTCCTTCATTTTTTGGTCAATTGCTAAGGTCGGTAGGTAGGCACCTTCGTTCTACAAATGGCAAGTGCCACCGGTCAGGTTGACCTGCCTCAATCACCTCGATCAAGGACTACCTCTATGGTTCAAGTTGCTCAATGCTCGCCTTTCTTCCCTTGCGAATTTCCATTTTCTTCTCAATTTTTTTCGCGTTGGTCAAACCGCGTGCCATTTGTCTTGCGCGACCAACACCATTGATTCCCCATCAACTTATTTCTGCCAGTGATCTCTGGTTATCCGTCATCATTTGCTCTGTTGTCATGAATGAGAGGCACGTCAACTGAAGCCCATCAGCTTCCAACGTTTCCTCACTGCTACTTCACCCTTTCGGATCAAACCGAAAATACTGCAGTTCTATCCACCGCCCTGAAGGATTGCCTTTCCTTCGGCGACGGAGGATACTTCGGGCATCGGACCATAACAGAATTTTTCCTTGCAGTGCGCGCTGTTCTCGGTATCTATTCTCTTGTCTCAATTTCTCATGCTTTGTCAACTTGCTCGCTGACTTGTTCTTTCGTTGCAGTCAAACATCATTTCACGAGTTCCATTTCGATCGAACGGCCGGTCACGATGTCTCCGTCAGCTCATGGTCTCGGATGTGAAAGTGGTGCGAGCAATAACCGAAGTGCAGTAGCAAGCACCTCTCGACACAATGACACGCCAATCGGAAACCCATCGTGCTTCCTGCTTCTCACTCTTCCGGCTGAGGTCAGGCTCATGATCTACCCCTATGCTTAGAAAGCTCCCCATATTAAATCCTCCAAGAAACGAAAAAGAGGTCGACCAATGCCTCACAGCTTGGCGACGCAGCTCAGCACGGTTCAGAGACTAGCCGCCACCTGCCGCGTGATAAGGAACGAGGTGCTTTACGAATACTTCAAACAAGCGCAAGCCTACCTGCGCTGGGACGTATTCCTCAATTGGAAGAACGGATGGCGGACCACTAACGACAAGATATATATTGTCCGCTCCCCTTTAGTTCGCTCATATTTACAACATGTGAGCCTCAACTGGACCGACCTCCTGTTTTGGACCAGAGGGCCTAACTGCGGTGCTTACTCTCAACTTTCGCCCATGGAAGCGTTCATGTGGCTGCAAGGTCTCCCGCAGCTCCGGACGGTCGAGCTTGTGATTTCGGAGCCTCGACATAACGCCTGCCCTTGGTATGAAGAACAATCCGGTCGGTTTCCATATACCATCGGTTCCTTGAACACGTTATTGGAGAGTCTGGGCAGGGTTGAGAAGGTCACTGTCAAGTACGAACTGAAACCGGAAACACATGCGCGGTGGCAGAGCGATCCCAATTTTCAGGATCTCATCAGGTTTATTGACGGTATCAGCACGTCGCTCAAGGTATAACTTCTTCCATTTATCGTTTTCTGCGATCGCATTTGCTCAAGATCTCTTAAACCCGAAAAGACAACGCCTCACTAGGAAAATTTTCTGGCTCGAGCTAACAGTCAAGCAGGGAAAACGACCCCGGCGCCCTCAAGCCATCGCAGTGCACCTAGGTTGTTACAGACCTGAATGGCAGCATTTGAAGTCCGGCGAGGTTTGATGGCAGTATTTGCTTTGGCATGTAAGTAGGTATGTGATGCCTCATTGAGCATATTGTCAAATCGTTTTTGCTTGATCGATGACTCTGACATGGATTTGTACCGCTCGTTCAGCTTAGCACATATTCCTTCCATGCTATCAGTCCCCGGGATCATCGACAACACTTAACCACAAACATTTGGGAATGAAATTCATTCGTCAATGAGGTACACAAAATCCCTTTCTTCATTTCGAATTGTCTTCAGGGTCTTGTCTCGTTTCTTCTACTTGGTTTCCGTTTTCCATTCGTACAATCTTTCTATCCAATTGTTCCATTCGTCGTATCCCTTGCTTGTTCTCTCGTACTCGTTTATTATTTCACCTATTCAGTCGGGATGGCTCCGGTAACTAATCACTGCTCGGATCTCACCTCGAGATGAACGGGCTCTGATCTATGATTATAAGCCTGGCATAGGCAATTCCGAGAATAATCGGATCAAATAGCTCCACTACCATGGTTTGCGTCAATGGGACCGCTTGATATGGTGTTTGTGATGCGCAACTCATTTCATCCGACGTTTCTTACTTTCGGTTCCGTTTGAGGTGTGTTATCTTCATCTCTACTATACATGCATCCGGTACTCTTCGAGGAGGGACTCTTTCAATCGCAGCCTCCTCTTTCAAGGTATATTTACTCCTTGACCTAATCTTTCGATTCCTCTCCCTCTCCTCTCCATCAAGCCCAACTACCTTCTCTGTAACCATCATCAAAATCCTCACTCCCGTAAGCATCGTTCGAGAACATCCAGACCATGCGCAGCGATCTACGCAAAGCTTGATGCATGGTAATGATCCCAACGCGAGCTTGGTGGTAATAGAAACGCTAACAGTATGGCTCAGTCAGTTGCCAACGTTCACTCCCCGATTGCCAGTCTCTCAGATATCAATCAACATGTGTTTTTGCCGGAATCGCTTCAAGCCCTCCCGGAAACGCTCCAAACCTTGACTATTCCGGCTCCCGGTTGAAGTCAGACTCATGATCTACCGCTACGCTTGGAAAGTCCATCCCAAACCCTACAGAAGGGGGAAAACGAGCCAGCTAGAAATGTCCTACCTGAAAGCACAGCTCCTAGCCATTGGAAAACTAGGCGCTATTTGCCAGCAAATGAGAACTGAAGCGTTGGACGAATACTTTCACCACGCTTAAGTCTATTTGCGATGGGACTGGGAGGGCAGTGGCTCCAGACTGTCTTCCAATGTTCATTACAAGGAAATAATTTTGAGCTCTCCTTTACTGTTGGCTCACCTCAGACACGTGAGCTTCTGTTGGGCCCAAAAGACTTATCGAAGTCGTAGGCCGGGAGTCACACCGATGGAGGCCTGCTATTGGCTACAATGTCTTAAGCAGTTGAAAACTCTCGAAATCGTTATCACGGATTTGTGGCTTTTAATTGATAGACCAAAGGAGCTGTCCACAATCTTCACGAACCTCCGCGGACTACAGAAGGCGACCGTCAAATTTGACATTGAAACAGAGGGACCACGTGTCTCGGCATACACCAATCCAGAGCGAAATATTCAACGTTTGGAAGCAACCCCGTATTTTCAAAAGTTCAGGAAAGCTATTGAGGGTCTTGTAACCTTGCCCAAGGTATAGTTGTTTGCAATTCGCTTACAGTCCATCAACCCCATTTGCGGTCCTTGCAGGGCTGTCACTACCAAAGACTGTTTATCTATGAATCTAACAACTCATCTAGGACACCGAACCCCCCTCCCAAGTCATCAAAGAATTTCTGGGTTGTCTCAACCCTCGCTGGATGAAGAGAAAATCGACTAGAATCTAGGTAGCCATGACAGGCTCGGATCAGTCAAGTAAGTGCCTCTTCCTTTCTACTTTCCATGTCGATGCATAGACACTCGCTTATACCTGGGTCTCGGACAGACTACCGCGTACGAATTCGGTTTACTTTTGCTCCAACTTAGCTCACCGCTCGCTTCTTCAATGGCGACTTTGCTCTCAACTACGAATCCGGAATTTCTCATCTTGCCAGAATCCGTTCCTTACCCAGATCACTGGTGAAGCATATGTGGTGGACGCAAGGCGAGGAATGGTAGTCTCTGCCTCTGCATGGCCACACATATCGCGATAGCTGGCTTCTGCTAGGAAGCATGGATGTTGGTTCAACAAGTGACGGGCGCCAATATTTGCGGTTTGGGAGGACATGGGCTCGAGCAGACAGGTTTTGGGAAGTTGGAATTCTGCTATTATGGCTTCGAGGAAGGTTACAGTTAGGTGGGGCTGATGATACGAGGATTGATGGCACATGGAGCAACATGGAGTGGGTATCAACACATCAAAAGGAAAGTAGAAGGGTTTTCTAAGGAGCTTCTGGTGTAAGGCACCGTTATCCCAATTTCGTCTACACTGGCTGTGCTCTGAGGTGGAAATGCCATTTTCTGTCGCGATGGTTCGGACCGGGAATAGCAAGTGGTGGTGCGAAACAACTCGCCACCCATTCTAGCGCATTTCAGTACTTAGATCAGATGATCTCTCTGCCCTAGCACAAAACATAACTGGTTTACGACATGGTGAAATAGGTAATCCATCCCGAGCGTGCTCTTATATACACCGATACAGTATTACTGGATCATGAACTGCCATCCTACATGAGCTACACTCAATCTTGCACACGCAATCACATGCCCGACGTACCGGAAACAATAGCTTCGAAGCAAACTAAGCAAAGGAAAAGAATAGGTCAAATGAAAACCATGAAAAGAATAAAAAATAAAAAGGCAAGGCTGGTAATAAGTATACTCGCTGTTTAATAGAAGCTTGAATTTTCGGTGCCCAATGGTTAGGATTTGGTGGTTGTCCGGTGTGTACACAGTAGGTACGTGGAATCAATGAGCGCCAAAATCCCGCGTGAAATCTTTTGTGGGGGTTGTGTTGAAGCCATTCACATGTCTTGGCAAAGTGGATACGACCCACACATGATTCCTTCCGCTCTCCATCTCTCTCTCTTTACAGTGATCAATAAAGCTTTCACCACCACGACTTACGACTTCGTCTCCCTCACATAATCCTCTTCCGTGTGGTTCAATAGATTGGAGAACAAGTACGCACAATAGAAGGGAAATGTTGCCGAGAGGAGGAAGCTTGCGATTATGCTAAGATGCTTACGACTTTACGGGAGGCCGAATGGGGACATGGCCAAGGGCTTGGTAATTACTGGGTTTGTCTCAGGAGGAGATGGAGGGACGTTAGACCGGTGCGAGCCGGAAAATGGATAGTACATAGGGAGTGCTGCGGAAAACGTCAATGTCAACAGGTCATGGACTTCCTATTGCTGACTTGTTCGCCGAAATGTAGGTAGTCAGGTACGGGAAAAGCAATGAAAGCCAACGGGAACTTGGGCAGGCTATGATGGGTAAATATAAGTACAGATGATGGCCCCTTAACGTCAAGTCTCCTACTCTACCGCTGCCTGGGAAGATACCGCCTGCTATATTCCTTGCTGCCACTACTCGGCAACGGCTTTTCTGTCTGTCGGTTGGTTACAATACGCATCGCTCAACATAAAGACAGTGCCACCCAGCCCAATGATTCCGTCCTGGATCAACACAGAGCCGGAAGCGCTTTTGCCGAGTGTGTGCAAGAAAGGAGGATTCTCAGATCTCGTAGGAGCACGGCCAGTCGTGATATGTGACGCCAATATGGTTCTTGAATTTGAAGCAGCGCTGTTCAGGGTCCTTTTCGTTGGTTGATATCCAAGTCAGGAACTATTCCCATGACCTTCTGTTGGGAGTGGATTGGGGTGGTGGAAAACATACCTCGGATACTGTAGCATTCTCTTGGAAAAGCTGTCTGATCTCTAGAAACCATGGATACTCCTCCCATACCAGCGCATTGCCCTGCGGGTATGAGTGTTTCCATTTGAGTTTAAACACCAGTTTCTTCAGGTATGGGAGGCTCCGAATCATAGGCCTTGCCCACTTGACGCCTGGGAGGCCCTTCCTCCATGAACTTGTAAGTTTTAGTCCATTTACTCCCGGGGGCTTTTGCTCAAACACCACCTCCAGTGTCGTCAAGTTTCTCAGGCTCGTCAACCAGTTTAACTGGTCCAAGCCAGCCCACCCGTGTTTGCGGTCAAGAAAGTGATATTCAGTTATCACCAGGCATACGTGCTGGATGTGCTCCGAAACACAGGTTGAGTCGGATAACTCCAGCCAGACGTCAGGGATGCAATACTGAAAATAGGGGAAATTGCCAGGAAGCTTTCGAAACAGAATCTCGTGAACTTGTACGATAGCTTGGGTGTGGGAGAAATACTCGTCGTAAACTGTGGTCCTTATATGGCGGCAGACGGAGCCCATAGTTCGAACAGCCGAAAGCTCCTCGTTGACCTTCTTTGCAAGTTCAGATTGAACCAAGTCGTTCCTATCCGTGACGCGATCAACGAAATCCCCGGTATCATGGAGAAAGTATGTTGAGGGGAGCTTTTCTACTGGTTCTGTCGTCCATGCGAAGCGGTAAATTTGGAGCTGAATCTCTACTGGCAGACGAAGAAGTGGAAAGGGGCGATGCTCTTTGGTGTCTGAGCCGCAGGTGGCAGTCTCGTCGCTCATGGTGGTGACGGAGGAGGGGGCGGACGAGGAGAAGCTTGGGTCGCTGGTGTTGTGGCCGACGGAGGCTCTGGCGCGAAACCCGAAGACAGGTGGGATCCTGAGCAGGATATCTGACGACAGCGAACTGATGATTGTAACTGTTAGAAAGTTTGCGTGCCATGCGAGCGTGCCTGGACCGATACTCACCTGCCTAATCTTCTTCCTGTCCAAATGCCAAAGGGAGTAGCTGTGAAGCTGTGATCTGGCGCGCGACTGTTGGAGTCCCGTAGTCCGCGAGTAGCCCAATTGCCCGCTGGCTTGGGATTGCGGACAAAGGACGATCGTGGAAGAGGATGGGGTGAGTAATGGAGGGGGGGCTGGAGAATTTTGGTGATGGGAGAAACTTAACTGAGCAACCCAATGATGGAAAACTTTTCCTGTGGAGGTAGGCTCCTTCCGTCTGCGATCAGTCCCCGCGGCGCCTTAACATAGGGATGTCTTGTGCCTTCCACTTGTCAAGCAAAGGGATGCCGCACACTCTGAAAGTTACAGACCCACTTGGCATGCGGAACAATACTGATATCAATAAATAGAACAAGTCGACTTGAGTTCTCGCAGGAAAACCAAATATAAGTTTCCTAGAAAAAGAACAGAAAATGAGAACATGAAAGCAGATCACGATGCTGGATGGTAGGTGGACTTGGGCATCCAGAGGTAGGTAATAGGTTGGATATGATGTGATAAATATCTACTGAATGGAGCTATCTGATAAAAGTTGGACGAAAAGTGAAAGTGACTGCTGAAATTCCGAATAAAGCAAGTGCGAAGTGCAGTCAGTCTCGGAGCCGACACCAACCTTCTCCTGCATGCTTGGCAAGCGAACTTGCAGCAAGTTGCCAGCAACCACCCCCAAGACACTCCTTCCGCATGACTTCCCTATGAGCAGAATCACGCATCCATTCCTGTTATCGCCATCCATTGTAGAACGATGTTCTTTTTGTACCTTTTGCTTTTCCCCTTGATGTTATCCCATTGCTTCGAAAAGCACTTTCTTTGTTAGCCCATATGTTTCCCTTATTCCTTCGTTTCCCGTAATTGCGCGCGCCCTTCCTTGAAGCAAAGGACTGCGTAGGCATACATGGCACATTCTAGAGACTACCCGGAGGTAGTAAGGAATACTCCAAAGACACCTTCATGTGTGACACTGGCAACATGGCGTCTAGAGCCTGGCTTGCCTGGGCCACAGAGGGTCGAGACAGCCAAGATGGTTCTCAATGATAGTGGAGGGCGGCTTCGGATCCTGTTGTTTGTCATCACCATTAGCATCACACCCTTGGTTCCTCTGTGAGCCTTTGTTAGCAGAACGATTATTCGGAAGGAACTTACAGTGCCCCTCGAAATCTCCCTCACCAACTCTGTGAACCAGTCCAACTGATTCCACAGCGCCACCAGCTTCTCGTACTCGACGTAAAACGTCACCCACGGCTTCTTGCTCTCCGGAAAGTTGGCATTGCGCGTCTCCAGACTCTGCACCAGACGGCGGAAAAGCCTGGGCAAGTAATGCTCGGCCTTGTGCCGTTCGTTCACTCCCACGCCGGGTGCGCCGCTGAACACAATTTTCAGCGTCCTCAACTGGCTCAGAGTCTCCAACCACCTGAACATGCTCCCGCGATGCTCGGCGTTCTCGGGCCAGTGGTAGATGACGTGCTGCAGGTGATTCTCCATCAGGACACAATGCTGCAACACACGCATCGCCTCGAGGTTCTGAGGGGAGTAGCCCTGCTGCTGGGTGTTCCAGCGCATATAGGCTTGGGCGCTGCGGAAGAAGTCCCCGTATGCTTCGTCACGCATCTGCCGAGACACTTCACCCATCTTGGTCAGGATCGCCATCTGCTTGGCCAAGTAATCGTAGCGCAGCTGGTAGGTCTTGCGCAATCTGTAGGGCTTGGGATCAATGGTCCAGGCGAAGCGGTAGATCATGCGGCGGATCTCGATAGGGATTTTGAAAATCTTGGGCTTCGAGGCCGCGGCGGCGGGGGCTGGGCTTTGACCGGTAGAAGTCGAGGTGCCGGTGCCGGTACCGGGTTGGATCTCGGAGGCGAGCACGATAGAGGACTGGTTGTCACCTGCGCCGTTGCCAGATATATCGGGGGGTTCGTTGGAAGAGGACATGTTGGATACTCTAAGAGCTGTTTCGGTAGTTTGGGGTACTGCGGCAACTGGATCAAGAAGTTAGCATGTGAGATTCTTCTTGAGTTATGATAGCGGCAGGGCCATATACCTTTCGTCAAGTCCCAGGTGCTGTGATTCTCTGAGCCGGAGAGTTGGGTCGGAGAAGCAAAAGACCAGGAGAATACACGGTTTAAATACTACGGAAAGCACGGAATTCCCCGGCTAGGTCTACTTCACCCTTCAACGTTCGGCGTTCACTTTAGCTCCAGGTTCGAAGCCTAGCCAGTTTTGTGACCACCTCATGATCAAAATTATGTATCTCGCTAACCTGAACCCTCCCCTTTGCGGGGAAAGACCACGGATCCCCCTGGCACACGTCACAGCAAGAAACCCCATCTTGCAAACCTTTCTTGGCCTCGGCAACATTGCATTTGGAAGGCCTTCAAGACCTCAAGTGTACGGTGGCAAGGGGAGGTGACTACCCTGGTCGATTAACGTGCCCACATCGAGGAACAAGTCAAGTTTTCTTTGGAAAAGCACCAAGAGTCCCGTTCCGAGTGGACTGGATTTCCTAGAGTGGGCTATCAGGTGTTCAACCAGGATCAGAGACGGCGTAAACATAGGAGAGAGACCTAGAGGCACGCTGTGTGGGTGGGAAACGTATTTCCCTTATATCCTTCCGCACCCCTTTGACCCATGATGTCCAAAGGTTGGATTGTTGAAAGGTACTTAGTGTAGGACAAGACACTCGCGCATATCTCTACGGTTTGAACTCTTATAACTTAACCAAGCATACCAAACGACGCCTATAACCGTGCAGACTAGCAAGCAGTGATTACTTAACGTTTCAATGATGCTAAAAGGTCCATGATCCGTGATTTCAAGAGATACCCCAATGTATCCCGGCACTTGTACAAACAAAGGTTTGGCCCTATCTACCCTTGTCTTCCCGCGCAACACCAAGGGACGGGAGTGGCGTATGACTTTGTCAGCAGCATTCCAATGGTTTTTGCTGCCATAACAGCTTGGAACCATGACACAGATGTGTTTTCGCGCTGCGTTCGGTGGTGGGATATGTTTTGCACGGTTTTCATTTGGATTGGACGTCGTTCGAGGCATATGATGGGCTTTTGGGTAATGACTGGTCGTGAATTTTGCTTCGAGCAGGCTTTTCCTGCTCACTGCCATAATAAACACGCTGTGGTGCTTTGATGTTCATTTTGACTATGGAATACTGTTCTAGTCACTCTTCCGCACGTCTCGGACGTCTTTTGGAGCATTTAAGTCATAGTAAGGCACCGAAAAATGCGAGTGTCCTTGGATTAATTTACTGATAGCCCCCTAAGCGAACCTTCCGTGATTCCTACGGGCATTGTGAATTCCTAACCGCACCTTTTCTGCCACGACCCTCCGCCTGACTCTGCTAGCCCTGGCCCGCTCGTCCTCAAGGCCCCTTCGTGCCTTCCTAGCTGTCGCCCAGTTACCCCATGAACGTCCCAGACTCCACAAGGCGAGGTCAAATTAAGCTTTTGTGGCAAAAAGGATGGTGTTTTAGTTAGGATGAGCGCAAGGTGAAGTGACCGTCGAAGCTAGTAGACCCGTACCCTCCACCAATCTTCGCGCGTTTTGCAAACCAGTCTTCCTGTGAAGGGCATCATCCCGCCTCTCTCCACACAAAAACACCATATCTACACTGCCTACAGCCCTCCCAAGCAAGGGTCACTTGGGAGGACAGGGGAGGAAATGTTCACCTTTCATCAGGTTTGAGCCGCCTAGGTGCTCCTCCGTCCTATTCACCTTGCTAGTCTTGCCACAAAATGCACCTACTACCCTTCACTACCCGTAGGAAAATATTTCCTAGACGTGGTATAAAATCCTCCTACGCGGGCCAGCTTGGAAAGAATTTTTTCTGGTTTTTTTTCTTACCACCGACAACAAGAACAACAAATCTAGAAGTAATTTGGTGTTTTCTTTGTGTATTCAAGCACATTCTCCTGGATCTGATCAATCCAAGAAAGAGTGCCTTTTATACACTTGCGAACGAACATCCATATCTTCTAGGAAAGACGGGGGGAAATAAAAACCAACCATGTCGTCTTCCTCCTTCCAGGATGCCGACGACCTCGGTGGTCCTCCTGGTCACCAAGCTATAGCCAATGTCGATGGCAGTGGCAATGGCAATGGCAGTGGCATTAGAGCCTGGGACTATGGTGAGGATGACTTTGAGGACTTCCCCGAAAACCTCAACTTGGACGAGCTTTTCGGCGATGACGAGGATGACGAAGTCAACAAGAGCATGGAAGAGCTTTTCGGCCGCGACAATGACGACGATGGCGCCAATAACGCCAATAACGAGGACAACAATTCGATCGTAGTCAACAACAACAACTTGGCCGACGCCGACGATGATGATAACATCGCCCCGGGTGTGCTGAGCGAGTCTCCCGATCCGGCCATGAGCGTTGTCGACTCTAACATCGATAACAACAACTCTGTTGAGGTCGATATTCCCCTCATGCAGGCCAGTATGCACATGCCGGATGATCGTCTTTCGTCTTTCGTCAACCCAGGTGAGGGTCAGTCGGAGATACTTCCCCGCAGCGCTATCGGTCCTGGTCTTGGTACTTCGGCCATGGGCACCGCCGTTCCGGACAACGGTATGAGCGTTGGAGGATACACAGGTTAGCTCGTCCTAAATAAACGGATATTGAAGGGTTATATCGCTAACAGCTCAGTCTTAGCTCATCCAGCCACCGATAATTCAGCTGTGGAGATATCTGGTCCTTTCAATCCTCAAGAGCCCATCATGGACAACTCGGCCACAGGCTATTCTCTCAATGGCAACAATGTCATCGACAACACTGTCACCTCGACCACCTTCAACAACGACGGCTCAACCATAGTTAGTCTTTGGGAAGGTAACCCGTCCATCGACAACTCGGCCACCGCCTATTCTCTCATTGGCAACAATGTCATCAATAACACTGCCATCCTCTACAACAATTACGACAGCATGAACAACAACGGCGTGGCTCCAACCAACCAGTTTGATGTCACTGCTTACCTTTCCAACGACGCTTCCGTCATGGGCAACCCTGCCCTGGCCGCTAGCTATCAGTTCAACGACAACCCGGCCCCGGTTTACAATGATCAACTCAACTACAACCCGGTCCCAGCTTACAATGATCAGTACAACTACAACCAGGCCCCAGCTAACAATGATCAGTTCAACTACGTTGATATGTTTCAGTACCAGGTTGCCCAGCAGCAGCAGATGGTTGCCTATGCTCCTCCCGCCCATCCCGACCCCGCCGCCATCCCCCTTGAGAACAATTACAATGGGTTCGACGCTCAGCTACAACAGTTCGACGCATGGTATCAACAGCACCAAATTGAGGAGCAGCAGAGACATGCTGCTGAACTTGCGGCCGCCTTTCCTCCTCAGTTTGATCCGGCCAATGCTCCGGCTCCGGCTCCGGCTCCGGCTCCCATTCCCGCCCCCCTTTCCACCGCCACCAACCCGGCTGTTTCCTTCGGCCTGCCCTCCATGGGTCCGGCACCCGCCCCCTTTGTTTTCCCACAGCCCATCGACGCGCCCAACTACCCCCACCCCATCGGCAACGCCGTCGCCCCGGGCAACAACAACAACAATGTCAACAACAACATCAACCCCAACCCCAACAACCCCGTTCCCCAGCCTTTGCCCAGGGCCTTCGAAGACCCGAACCGCCCCCGCCCCCCCTCCTCCCCCACCAAATCTTCCCCTTCCGCAAACTCCCCGCCGAGATCCAGCTGATGATCATGCGCCTAGTCTGGACCGTCACCCCCCTCCGCGCCCCCGCCGCCATGTCCCGCCCCTACCTCGGCTGGCCCCAGGTATCCTCCTACCAACAACTCCTCGTCTTCTACAGCTCCGCGCGCCACCTCCGCCGCCAGCTCTCGGGCTTATTCAAGCTTGGCTCCCTCTCTTCGTCCATCCGCCGCGTCGCCTACGCCGAGTTCTTCAAGCACACCCAGCTGTACCTCCGCCACGACCCGGCCTGGCGGTGGACCGTCAGCGCGGGGTATTTCGGGTCCGCCGACTTGAGCAACACCATGTCCCTTTTGTGGGAAAACCCGATGATGCGGAGCTTGCTGGAGGAGAATGTGCAGCACGTGGCGTGGTATCTCGGTCCGGTGTACGGCACTGAGCCAAAGGAGAAGGTGGAGGCTTGTCTGGCCTGGCTGCGCAATTGCAAGAAGGTCAAGTCGCTGGAGATTATTATCGGTATGCGCACCGCCCATGTGCAGCCGAGGGATATGGACCATTTGTTTGCCAAGACGGGGAAGAAGTTTGGTCCCAAGAGCGGGGACGGAAGCGGTAGGGTTGGTATGCCCCAGCACGTGTTCAAGTATCAGAAGACGATGGAGCCGCTTTTTTGCGCGCTGGCGCGAGCGTTGAGGACCGAGGGATGCTTGGAGCAGGTGGTGTTTACGGTTGAGGGCTTTGTGAATGAGTTTATTGGGCTGAGCCATGAGGGGAAGACGATCGATTTGAAGGGGAGGTTGGAGAGGAGTAAGTGGTGGGTGAGGTTCAAGAAGATTATGCTGAAGGAGATTGGTGATGGTCCGGAGGATGAGGTAAGTCAACATCTTCCTTCCTCATTGTTTGGTATGAAAGGGGGATAGGTTACTAACGTGTTTTTGTATAGGAGGAGGTTCCGGACCAGCAGCGCCTTTACTACAAGTTCCATCAGCATCTCGGCGCTATTAACCCCAACTGGCATACGACTGATAAGATCTATCGCGAGATCAAGTAGGTCTGCTATATTTCGATGGCATCTGCCCAAAACCCAACGTAACAACCCTTAACGAAATAGCACCAAGACAGTGTATCTGGCCAAGGGAGTAGTCTACGGCAGGTAAACACTAACACCCCAATTTACTTTGGACATGACGCCTTAGTCAGCCGACAGAAGGGAGTAGTCTACGGCAGGCAGACAAGCACACGACGGTCTGTTCTGGACATGACGCCCTACCGAATGAAAATGGAGTATTAGCGAATGAGGGAGTAGTCTACGGCGGGTAAACACGTACACGACAGTTTATCTGGACATGACGCCCTAAGAAATGAAAGATAATTAATAAACACATGAATATCATATTCCTTGCTGTGCCTTGTGTCTTCCGTTCGTAACATCGTTGTAATATTGACCGGTAAAAGGAATGTTGATTGCATATGCAGTCGTTAGGACACAGTTAAAAGGCGGGTGAGTGCAACCGTGAGAACAAAACCATTGTACAACGAACATGAAGAGACTGGAAGCACCTAGCAACCATAAGTAACATGGAAAAATGTCGCGACCTTGGTAGGGCGACAATGAGAATTTGCAGTTGTGATTTCTGACCTTTCCGGCCAATCGATGGTCGCCAGAAAGGTACACGGACGCTTCTCCTTTACTCCTTGGAAACCTTGACGGCCTCGACTTCCTCCTCCACCGGCAGGATATCCGGCACGGGGCCCAACGGCGTGATACCCTTGGGGTTGATCTGAGGATGCGAGCAAGTGTAGTGCTTCTTGATATGCAAGAAGTTGGTCGTCTCCTTGAAGGCAGGGACGGTCCAGTAGAGATGGCGCAGCCACCTGTGGATGGCCGGGTATCCAGACCGGATATCGCGCAAATTGCACTTGAAGTGCTGGACGTAGACGGGATCAAAGCGGATGATCGTCGGGAACCTGTGTTAGTGTCAGCCTCATCTTCCACTTCTTTCCATAAGTCGAGGGCCACTCACAATCTAACATCAACCTCCGTCAACCGATCCCCAAACCAATATTCCCCCTTACCCTGCTCTTGCACACTCCTCAGATGAGCTTCCACCTTATCCAAGCTCTCAAACAACTTGACCACATTCCTCTCATACGCCTCCTGCGTCGTCGCAAACCCGCTCTTGTACACCCCATTATTGATATCATGATAAACCCACTCATTCACCTCATCAATTTGCGCCCTCAAATCCTCCGGGTACAGATCCAAATCCCTGTGCTTCGGATCCTCCAACAACGCATCGAACTCCCTCCCCAACATCCTCACAATCTCACTACTCTCATTATTGACAATCTTCCCTTCCTTCTTATCGAACAACACCGGCACCGTAAACCTTCCTTTATACTCCGGTTCCACCCCGAAATACACCTCCCTCATAAACTTTTTATCTCCCACCGGATCCGGAACCACGTTCTCCCCCTCCGCATCGCCTCCCTTGGAGCCCTCCTCAACAGTGGGAAAACGCCACCCCTTTTCGCCCATGTGCCAATGCACGGAGCTGAAAGAGATGATGTCCTCTAGCCCCTTGAGCTTACGCACGATGAGGGCCCGCGTGGCCCACGGGCAGGCGTAGCTGACGTAGAGATGGTAACGGCCCTTTTCCGGGGGGAAGGAGGAGATGGAGGGGTCGCGCGAGATGAAGGACCGGAAGGAGGAGTCTTGGCGCTTGAATTCGCCGGACTTGTCGCCGGGTTTTACCCAGTCGGTGATCTTTTCGGAGCTGCCGGTGGCGGCGCCGGGGGTGTCTTTTGTGGCCATTTTGTTGGGAGTGGTGGTTGTGGTTGTGAGGGTTCGTTTGGTGGTAGTTGTGGTTGTGGTTGAGTTAAAGTTGGACCTTGGTGACCTGAAATGCCGGGTGGAGGTTTGGACGGTGGTTGCGTTTATATGAGAGGAAGTGAGAGAGCGGGATGAAGTAATGCTGCTGCGGGGTAGAAGCACTGTTTGAGATCTCACTGCAGCAGAGCGGGAGAGGTTGAGATGAAAGCAAAGACTCATGAGCAAGGAAGTGACCGAATGGGGTGAAAACTAAAAAGAGTCTGGAAACGAGCAGGACTCTTTATTATCAGGGAGTTCACGGAGGTGACAATGTTGATTGCGAAATCATGTATAAGCAATTGGATTTGGAAACTATACCGACCTGCATTTGAACCTCAGAACGTTATTCGCTGAACTAACAGATGACGCTGACAAACGAGACCCGCGATGTTAGTAGCGGCTTACTGAGCAGCCCGATGTCCGATTAGAGTTGGCAATGACCTCACTGCAAGCTCTTGGCTCTTTGGTCCGATCGTGGCTGGTGATGTCCTTTGGTCTGATGTGGCTAATGGGGATCACCCGTGTAAGTGGCGGTGCACCAATCGCGTTGGGCCAGCTTAGGCTGCCGATCATGTGACTTTGCGTTTCGTCCCAAGGGATGCGGCTCCGCATTCAAACGTCGCTCACGCAACCGCGAATCTGCGAACAACGTCAACAAGCCAGTTCGGCCCTCCGCACCGCAACCGACGCCGCACCCGTTCATCCCCGGCGGCAATTCGAAATCGATGGGACGCGACTGACGTGATTGTGTTCCCGTCTTTGTATTGACCCCAACTCGCAATGGCCGACCCCCTACCCTCAACACCACCACCTCGGTTTCCCGACTACGGTGACGACGTGCACGATGTCCACGACGTCAAATACACCTACGAGTCAACACAGATACCATCCTCTTACTCTCTAGGGTCAGTGACTGCTATTAGGTGGGAGCCTTCATAAACTGCCAATTCCTACCCATCAGGTACGCCTGCTGGAAGGGTTGGGGCTTCTGCCTTTGTACGCGAACGCTGCTATAAGCTAGGTACATGGTTGACGATGCGTCTGCAAGTGCACGTCTCGAGCTGTCAGGGGTCTATATAAACTGCCAACTCCTACCCACCGCGTACGCCCGGTGGAAGGACTGGGACTCTTGGTTCGCTTGGGACTGGCACTGACAGGCATATCGTCTGCTTGAGCCACGGCACATGATCACTTGCACCCAATTCCCTTCCCCCTTCCTCTCGGCTAGTGCTGAAATTCCTCCCCCATACACATCCCCCCTTTTTGCGAGCGATATATGGACTTGAAGCAATGCGTCTCAGCCGGTCAAGGGTCTATATAAACTGCCAACTCCTACCCACCGTGTACGCCCGGTGGAAGGACTGGGACCCTTGGTTGATTGGGACCATTGCTGAAATGTTCATCGTTAGCAGCGGTGCCCTGAGCAGTGGCATGCCTTTCTTCTGGCCAGTGCTGGATATTCACCACAATGAACATAGCACATACACATCCGCTTCGTCTTGCAAGCGGCAGAAGCTTGAGGTGGCGTGCACCGGATGGTTGAAGGCCTTTATAAACCGCCAGCTCCCACCCATCAGGTGAGCCTGATGGAGGACTGGGGTCTTTGACTGCCTGGCCACGTTACTGATGGCCATGTCGTTGACATGTACTCAAAGTAAGTCGTCCAAGCTGTCAAGAATCTTTATAAACAGCCAACTTCTACCCAACAGGTACGCCTGTCGGAAGGATTGGGATTTCTGACTCACTTGGGCACTGCTGAGGGTTGCGTTGCCATGCAAGACGGGCGAAACCCCTTCTCCAGATCTCTTCATGTCATACTAATCCTCTGGGTTTCTACGCTCACGGATATGATAAAGGGTGGGACATGACTTAGGTAACGACCTCCTCGACATCAAGGACAGCGACGACGCCAAGATACCCACGGCATCCTTCTCTACCGACGATGATCGACATTGCAGAATCGACCTCTCTGCTCGAGATGGGATTGTGGCATGGAAGGGCGATGTAGGAGAGGAGCGATATACCTCCGACCTGCGTATCGACCTACACGTGGATACCGCTGAGCAGCAAGCCATATTCGCGCTACATGGGTATATCCTTCTCAAAGACAACAATCGTAAAACGAATCTTGTTCTGCTCCTCCATCCAGAAGTGATCCAGTCCATCGAATTTGCTCGCACACACTCGCCCATCCCTACGATGCAGGCGGAAGCTGATGATCTTGCATATATCGCTCTTCACTTCACCCTGGCTCAACCACCCAGCCTGGTAATCCCAAAAGGAGCGCCCCTGGAAGCGAAGAACAAGTATCAGTCAATTCTCAACGATATGAAGTCCCTGGGTACAGTTCGCCAGCTTAGTGTTTACCTGAACATCCTCAACCTCATACCTGAGACTCGAGAACAATTGGCTTTACTGCCCTCCGTCTTCTTGCCCGCCCATCCATTCGGCCCTATGCGAACGGATGAGAAACGGGCATCACTTGACACATTGTTCAGAAGCGGACCAGGCGAAGTGGTGGACTTGGGTCAGACTGCTGCCCCGACTGGCCATGGCTCCGGACACATTTTGAGAGAAGTGGCAGAGGAAATAGGGCTAGAGGAAAATATAGGACCGGTACCTCCGCCATATCCTCAAGCCGAGGCCTCCTTGCCGTTGCAAAGCCCGTTACACCTTACACCAACTGGTATGTTTCTGCTATCCCGGTGCTTCACGGGCCCTCACGACGTCAAGCATCCACACCTTTCTAACATTGCTGCAGAACCACCAAAGAAGCGTAGGCGCTTAAGCGACTCCTTGTCGTCCCCTTCTACGCCCGACTACCGCCGCCTTCTTTCTACATTCCGCCAGGTCCTCAAACACCATGCCGGGCAAGAAGCCCGGATCCATCAGCTCGAAACCGAACTCCAATCCCTCGCCAACCGCACGCCATGCCGGTACAACACTGAAGAGAAAGAGGACATCACGACCCACCTCGAAGATAGGATCGACGATCAGATGTACTCAGTCCACCGAGACCTCGAAGGCACCATGCTGACCGAGACCGAGGAGCGGGTGGCTGAAACGGTTGAGCTCAAGCATGCTGAATTGCGCCAAGAGATCG
Source organism: Sordaria brevicollis (assembly GCA_033439795.1). NCBI lineage: Eukaryota > Fungi > Ascomycota > Sordariomycetes > Sordariales > Sordariaceae > Sordaria > Sordaria brevicollis. Next base: position 2,042,602 of record JAUTDP010000006.1, read on the forward strand.
AAGATGAGTGGATCGACGACATCAGACATGATGTGTCGCTTCAGCTGAGGGAGCAGATCAAAAAGGAGATCTTCAAGGACATGGTGCGGGCGCTGGTTAAGGCGTATAAGGGAGATGATGCCTGCGAGAAAGAAAGCCCCCGGAGGAAGATGGTACGGAAGTTCGGAAAGGGCTCACCCAGCACAAGCACGACGGCCAGCACGGCCAGTACGCAAAACACACGGACTACACAAAGTCGAGTACCGGCGACAGTATCAGTCTCAAAACTCCGCACTACGACCGCTTCCGCGAATCCACCTTCTCACTCTCTACCTCCTTCCATGCCAGGCGAACTCGCCTTTCAAACCGCGGTAGAAGACATCCAAAAACGCTACAGCGGGAAGCTTGCAGCAGAGGAGATGATGAGCGTGATGGATTTCTTGGAAGCAAACCCCATGTCAGCTGTCAAGTATAATTCTTGTGGGACGGAGGAGTTGAAGTGGTTATATGTTCAGAGGTGGGCGAAGAATGTGATGAATGAGTAGCGTAGCAGGTGGTGCGACCGCTATTCAATTGGATCATTCGGGGCTAGAAGCGTCTCTGTTCGTGTTCCGCTCCCTGCTGTCGCGACTTCCATATCGCGTTTTTTAGAGACTACTTTATGACTGTACAAGAAACAAGAAGAGAAGGTGCATCCGCCACCCTCGCCTTTAAATCCCTAACAAGAAGCGTTGACTGGTCGTCATGAAGTATTGTAGCTTGTTGCACTGTGTCGTCCCACCCACCAGCCTTTTCGTTGAAAATGGTATTTAGTCGGATCAACTGGCAGACCTCAGGATTTCCCTCTTGAGGTTCTTTCACCAGACCAATTCATCTACCAATTCTCCCTCATTGGTTTCAACCACTCTTTCGGTGTGGCGGGAACCGCCTCTGCTGAGTCAGCTAGCTGCACAGCCTGACCTGTTGAAAACCCAGGACACATCCACGTGGCCTGCAGTTGTGCCAGATCCCCAAAGCCATGGCATCGCCGTAAACACCAGGTCGGTTGTCATTCATATCGCTACTCCTGCTCCTCTTAATCATCCTTTCTCGTCACTCACAATCCACAGCAGCTGTTGATGACCTCAAACATCAGTGTGTCTTCTCACCCTGCCGTTGGCATCGCATGTCGAGGTCTCCGTGTCCTGACGAGGGACCGACATCATGGAAACAAATGCCCAAGGCACGCCCTTCACCTACGACTTGGTGCTGCTCCCCGATCCCTCCACAAGCATTCGGCTGCTCGAGCTTTATCCCTCTCCAAATTTTACCGACGATCTTAAATGCCGAATATACGCCATACCACTGGGTGAAACGGGCAAATACTACGCCCTTTCATATGCATGGGGCGAAAACAAGAAAACTCACAGGATCTCCGTCATCAACTCTCCCTAGGAGACGAGGGGTGTTGAGACTTTGATACCATATCCACTCAACCACGCATCACTCGACCTTCCCATTACGGCTTCACTGGATATCTGCTTACGCCATCTCCGAGACCTCTGCCCAGGTCCCACCCTCACTATCTGGATCGACCAAATCTGCATCAACCAAGACTCGAATGACGAAAAGTCACATCAAGTGCGGCTCATGAAAAAGATATACTCATATGCATATCAAGTTCTCGTTTGGCTTGGTCCGTCGGATGAACATTCAGATGAAGTTATGGATACATGGCAACAAGTATTTGATATGTGGAAAGAGTATTGGAATGAGTGGTCGGAAGAGTGGCCTCCGAATTTTGATGATCCTGCGCAACCGTGGCTCATAGACCTTGCCGACAAAACAATCGACCTTTACGCGCATATTAACACCCCCGAAAGGCTCGGGAATTGGCAGTCACGAGACTGGTTTGGGCGGGTTTGGATCATTCAAGAGTTCTGCCTGTGTGACAGAACAGCTATTGTCTGCGGCAATAAATGGATCCCGGGGGAAGCCGTTCTGGTATCATACGATATTATCCTATATCTAACTCTACAAGCCTTCGGAAAGTGTTCCGGAGGAACGGCGAAGTCACCCACACTAGCCGACAGAGGGGAGAGGTGGAGAGGCGTATATTTTGATTCGATATCGCGATCGCCTCCTGCGGTATTGGGACCGTTTTTGTCACTGCGAATGCGTTACGCAACCTCGCCGACGAGGCTCTCGCTACTGGACCTACTTGTGCAGTTGTATGCCTCAAGGAAACGCAACTACCACACAACACGTTATCGAGACAGGGTGTATGGACTGCTCGGCTTAGCTTCAGATGGTGATGAGCTGGGTATTGTTCCGGATTACTCTTGTATGAGTACTACGGAGGTGTTAATACAAGTATCAAGGGCTATCATCGAGAGAGGACGACCAAGTCCAACCCGCGGCTCTCTCCCTCCTCTCTCGATCCTGCGTTATGCACAATTGCCCAAGTTTGGGTCTGAGGATATGGATGAAAAGGTGACAACCCGAGTCCCATTACCAACTTGGGTATCAGCGTGGGGACATGACTTGACCGAGAGTTTTGAGGGCAGATTTGTGCCGGATAGACCATATGCACCGTGTGGGAACAGTTCCAGAGCGGAAGTTATCCCAACCTCCAACTCTAATGTCCTTGGACTACGAGGATATCTCGTGGATGTAATCGTGAAAACAGGAAGCCGTTTGCCGAGAGACATGGCGGACTGGAAGGAATTTGCCGACTCGTTGAGACAACTTTGGCTCATGTCATACAACAAGAAACCGCCGGTCTACCGCACTGCGCTACGACATGAAGAATCCTTATGGCGTATACCAATTGGGGATATTGTGAACGATAAGAAGAGAGCGATATCAACTGACGTTGAGGAGTATAGGCGGTTCGAACAGCACGCAAGGGATATGGCCCAGGAAATTTCCTGCCGCTCGTTAACAGAGAAAACCAGAACATTCTGGTCAGACATTATTCTTAGGTTACGCCTTATGACAGGCCGAAGACCTTTCCCAACAAAACAGGGCTACCTAGGCATGTGTCCTTACCATTCCGAACCCGGCGATCTCGTTGTGGTTTTCTACGGCGACCGAGTGGCCTACGTGATCAGGCCAGCGCCGCCGGAAGATGGACAGGACAGGTATACGCTCGTTGGAGAAGCGTATTGTGATGGGATCATGGACGGGGAGATTGCCGATACGGCGGAGAAGAGGGATTTCTTTCTCGTTTAATATCTCTTCATCTCATTTTCCCATACAGTCAATCTCTCTCCTGTTTCTGTCTTTCTTCTCGTTTTATATATCTTGATCTCCTTGGTCCACACCGTCAGTCTCTCGCTTGTTTCTGTATCTCTTCTCTCTATTCCAAAGTGCCTTCGTTAGTATATCCAGTATCTTAGTTATATAGCACAAATATTTGACTAAACACGACACGAATCAGCAGATAGGTTCACATAGATGTATTTTTTGCACTCAGCTCTCATCGGACGTTCCTTCTCATACGCCGCATATTGCATTCAAGCTGAACCACAACATTCCCGCTCGGGAAAGAAACTTCGTTCGTTAACAATATACTTTGTGGTTATAATAGTAAGATACTCATGGTTCATTATCGTCGTCCCTTTAGTTCGGCCGGTTAAACGGCGAATTCTTGTTCAATTCAACGTTGGCTTTGTATTATTTAGTGTGCCGTTGCGTATACCTTACACCTTAAAATAGGTGGTAGAGATCAATAGACAACTTCGATAGCGCGGAATAGAGGAATGATGTTGTACGCGGTTACGTTGTTTGGCGATAAAACTAGTTCTAGATAGATGTACGTTGGAAGAAGCCATGACACATGTGTAGTGGAAATAAAGTTCAGACTAGCAGGTTTGCGGTGATCATTTCATTTCATCTCATGTTCTCTATCCCGCGCCTACAGGTACTTGTCCCGAACCTGTCCCGAAACCTTCGTCAACCCTTTTCCGACGTCACGTCTCCATCCTCAAAAGCATAACCCAACGTCTCTTCCCCTTCCACTTATACTTAACACGCAACAACAAGGAATCATACGATCATGCACCCAATAAGTAAAAGTAATCGTTCTATTGACTTGACTTTAACTCGTTCATCCATGACTACCGAAAAAAAAGCTGATATCTACAAACCCTTCTCCTCCATCCTTACTCCCTCCTCGCTATTGAGCGGTAATCATCTACCTAATCCTAGCCTTAATATAAGGAACCTCCACATCCTCCCCATCCACATCCTCCGTCACCACCTCGAAGATAAGCTCCTTCTGATGCTCCGGGATCGGCTTCTTGCTGACCGACTCCACCAGCTCGCTCAACTTCAGCCCGAGGCGATCCCTAAGCTTAGCGGGCGGATAGAAAGCAGCATAGAGGAGACTGACGCCGGAGCTCAACATGGAGATGGTCAGACCGCGCTTCTCAAAGTCGTCAATCAGCTCCTGCAGAGTAACGTTTTCGACCTCGAAGCGGTCCCAGATCTTGTCGAGCGAGATCTTGTCGCCGTTGGGGCCCTTGTACTCGACCTTGGGCGAGGCAATGGGCTCCGAGAAGCCGAAGAAGGGCAGGGCCAGGTTGATGAAGCCGTTCTTGTACTGCTCGATGTCGGTCTTGCCGTCGATGATCTTGTACAGCTCGAGGATGACGAGACCGGTGACCAGGGCCGTGGTGGTGGCGATGGCGGGGATGATCTTGCCAGCGATGAACTTGGTCTTGTGACGGTCCGCAGGCTCGATCTTGTAGTTCTCGGCGCGCAGGTTGCTGGCGGCCGTGATGAAGTCGATGTGGTAGTTGGTGTCATCGTCCTTCTCGAACTCGACCACGTTGAGCTTGAAGCCGGCCAGGGTCTTGGGGTCGGGGAGCTGAGACTTAAGGTTGCCGAGCTCAGACTCGTCGTCGAAGGTAGTGTTGTTCGCGTTCGGGTCCTGTTCACATTAACATCATTCTCATACAGATTTCGTCATAAGGACTACTCACAGGCTCCTTCTCATCAGCCTGAATCTTGACGTTCGAGTCAGGCGAGAAATCAGGCACAATCATACCCTCCAAAGCCGCGAGGTAGTCAGCCTTGCTCTTGCCCTTGGCATTAATACTATAGTTGAAGGCATGGAGGTTGGTGGCAGCCTCGAGGAAGCTAAAATGGGTGGGGTTCTCGGGGTCGAACTTGAGCGGGTCAGGGGCGCGCTTGGGTCCGGACCAGAAGGGAGTGCCGGTCGAGGACACGGAGTCCTTGGGGAAGTTGTATAGCAGCTGCTGAATGGCATTGTTATACTGCTTCTCGAAGAGCATGCGGGCCCATTGGACGCAGTCCTCAAAGGTCAGCGGGCGCTCGTGCTTAAGGAAGTCCGCCAACATCTCCAGCGTCGCCTTCTCGTTGCCACCCTGCTTCAGGGTGGTCTCGAGGTAGTTAGGTTGAGTAAGGTAGAGGTTGACAGTCTCCGCAGGCTTGACGAACGAGGTCTCGAAAAGCTCACGAGCCCAAGCAATGGTGTGCTCGATCTTGTTGGGGAAACTCCTGAGAGTGCACATGGGGAAGGACTGCTCGGGAGGATCCTGAGAAGAGGAGTAAGACTCAGTGAGTCTAGGAAGGACCACTTGCGTGTTGCCCTTGGTGCCAAGAGTACCGGACTCAAGGAGAGGCTTGTGGAAGAAGACGCAGCGCCTGTCGACGTACGTTCTCGCCTCAACATTGTCCAGAGCGTTAGTGACGCCATCCAGACCCTGCCAGAACTCCTCGTTGAAAATCTCCTCGGTCTCGGGGCTGACACGATCCTTGAGAGAAACAATGTGGCCTTCAAGGTCAGGGTTCATGGCCTGCACAGCCTTGGCTGCGCAATCACTCTTCATCTGACCAACATCCTTGGGGCGGAACAAGAACTGTCTGTTCAAGTTGGACTTCTCAATGGAGTCCATATCAGTGACAGTGATCTTGCCCTCAGGACCAGTTCCGAGACCAATCATGGCCCAGTTCTTGAGCATCTCACAGCCAATGGCGCCAGCGCCAACAAGGAACTGCTTAACGTTCGAGATCTTCTCCTGGAACTCCTTACCAAAGACCGCAATCTGGCCGTCGTACCTGCTACCAGTGGGCGCGCAAAGCTCCTCCGTGCGCTTGAAGTTGGTGGGGAGAGCCTCGAGCGCATCGAAGTACATGAACTGCTTGATAGGGTGGAACTTGCCTGAAACAGCCTTGAGGACCTCCTGGGCAGTGAGACCACCGAAGAAAGCAGCCATGGGGCTGAGGTCACCAGTAGCCTGGTAGCTGAGTTCCTTGAGAAGCTTGTCGTCGAACTCAACCTCAACACCCTGCTGCTCAGCGAATGCCTTAGCCGAAGCAAGAACAACCTGCGCATCCTCGTCGTTCATCGGCCTTGGTAGACGTCCCTGGGACTTGGCGAAAGCGTGAAGAGCCTGGAATCCGATATGGAGCTGCTGGGGGCGATCGAACTTGGCGAAGTCGGAGATGACGAACTCGGGATCCTTGAGCGCGTTGGTGATGCTCTTGAACTCGATGGTCTTGGGCATCTTGACCTGCTGATAAAGACCACCCTTCTTGTACTGGCCGAGCCCCGAAACGTCGCCGATGGAGAAGGTGTAGGGGCCCTTGACGGTGACCTTGCGGGGTTCGCAGCCGTTGAGACCCTCCATACCCTCGACCTCAGAGAAGGTCACATAGTCGCCATCCTCCAGTCCGTGCCTGGTCTCGTCGAGCGCAGAAACAAGACCCTCCTCGTCGATGCCAGCCACGATACCGTTGACGGGGTTCTCGCCGTTGGTGTCCATCACAGTAAACTTGTCGCCGAAGTCGCAGAAGATGCCGCCGAAGAGACCGTGTGTGTTGACAGCAATGAAGTAGATGCCCTTGGAGTGGCAGTATTCGCCGACGGTGGTCTGGAGATCGGTGTTCTGGTTCGTAAGGACGACAACTTGGTACTTGTCGAACTGGGACAGGTTATCGGCGAGACTGTATGGAGCCTATGGTTAACTATAACGCCCTCATAGACCACCCTTCCTCGTATTCCCAACATACCTTGGCGACTGGTGAATATGAACGGGGGTATAAGCGTTGAGCTCAGCAACGCGAGGGGCGGTGACCTGGTCGCGAGGCTTGCCGACATCCTCGGGGTGGAGGAAGAACTGGGCAGAGAGGTCGGCCCAGGCGGCGGGCTCGGGGTCGTAGAGGGTGAGACTCTTGACACCAGCAAGGGCGACGTTCTTGGCGATCTCGACGCCGAGGCCTTTGAGACCGACGATGAGGACGTTGGAGGCGCTCATGCGCTTCATGGCCTCGTGGCCCAAGACGTAGAGCTGGCGACTGTAGAGGGACTCATCGATCTCGGCCGTGGTGCCGGCTACTGACTCGTCGACTTGCATCCTGGTGACAAGGTCGACCTCGTTGTTCTGAGTGTCCTGGAAGATGGCATCGCGAAAGTGTCAGCGGATGCAAGGCGCTTCTATAGTTTGATGTTTGTGAGACTCGAAAAGAGTTGTCATCGCATAGTCGCGTTCAAGCTTCGAGTCTCGAAGCATAGACCTCGAAACCATCAAGCTTGCCCAACCCAGCTGTTCCAAACACAGCTATGCATGCGTGACTGACTAGCGCTAGCTACCAGCTCAAACGCACGGCGAGGTAGGCAGGGGAACAAGCAGCTATCGTCTCAAGTACTAGGTATGGGACATGTAGGTGTGGCGGGTTCCAAACTCACAGTCATGGTTCTCTTCTTGAGGGAGATGGGCAGGTCCCCGTCTGATGCTTTGCGCTTCCCCAGCTTGACGACTGTTGATTACTTGTGCGGGCTGACCAGCAGGAGATTGCGTGCGGACTCGCGCGAGTTCGAAGGCCGAGGTTCGCGCGGGAATGATGGGGGGGTATAGCTGGATACGCGATGTGATGTGAACGTCGTGACGCAAACGAGCAAAAAGAGACACGAAACAAGTCGGTGGTTGGGTATTCGGATGCTTGATTCTCTCAAAGTTGGCGATGTTGTAGTATAAAACGAAACGCCGATGTCATGTAGTTATAGATGGTTGGATGGTGACAGCGGGAAAAAAACAACACAAAACGATCAAGCGCAAGTGCTACCTGTCACTACTTGGTATCGGGATGTCGTAGGTTCAAAAGGGTGGGTGGAAAGTGGAAATGGAAGCTGTTCGACGGCGAACGTTCGAGGGAGGAGAGGTTCGGTCAGCCCCGCCACCAGCTGTCAAGCATCAGCAAGGAGAGAACTGCGGGGAATGATGTGATGCACTGTCGTTGGCCAAGCACAGCCCGGCGACATACAAGCAGGTGCAAGTCCGTTGTACTTCTGTTAGTGCATGTGCTGCCATCCGCCGCAGCAGCTAACGCTTGTACCCCGACTGGGTCAAGTTGTCGCTCGTCAACTCTCGCCTGTCCTCGAGTCTTTTCTCGTCAAATCGGATAAACCTTCTTTTCTTGACTCATATCTCAGTGACAGAGGTCTACACCATCGTTTGGGTTCAAGTGCACTCTAGGCACATGAACGAACCATGAGGATAGCCATCGAAGCCTCGCATTATTAACAACCCGTGGGCACGGGCGAGGCGGTCATTAAGGTACTACCTAGGTACAAGCGCCAAGTACCTCTGGCGGCAAATGGTGTAAAGCATAAGCAAGTAGGGACCAACCACTTAGCGAAGAAAGCCCTTCCCGGCAGGCAATTCGAGCTTCCTTATCGGAAGCAGCCAATCACACTCACTTTTGTGTTTCAAGTACTTTTTCATATCTAAGTAGCTACTGAGGTACTTCTCCGTCGTCCTTATCGCTTAGCCTCCGTCATCAATTCTCTCCTCTGCCCATCAAGGTTCCTCCGTTACATAAACACCGTCAATATTTGTCGCGAACATCACCATGGCTGACACGCACTTAAATGGTTTGGAAAACCCCTCAAATGCCCTCTTGAGTTATCTCTACTAGATTTCTCTTTTCCCTTGCGGGCGACAGTCTTCTTATCTTTGTATACGAGATTTGTTGAACCGCCGAGCTACTGAAGACCCTTAAGATATACGTCACTATCGCATATTAGCTCGTATTCTCGTCATATGGTCGGCCGCGACACCTCGACTAAATTGGGGAGACGAAAGAAATCGGCATAGCCAAGTGAAGAAAAAGCTTACAAGATCAAATCCGCGTTCGGAGGAATGTGGCCGTGGAAACCCCTGATAAAAGAGTGTCGGGTCAGCATATTGACTTCCAGCCAGGCCAGCCTAGTACTGGACGAGGAGAGGCTTCGATATCTGCCAGTTACAGCCATTCACATTGATGGGGGATCATGATGACTTACCGCTCTCCATATGCATAATCACTGACAAATTGTTAGTAACTTGTTCACTCTCCCTTTGACCCATCATATCCTTTGGAAGAACTCACCTAGTAATATCCAACGTGGCCTTCTCACCAACCCTCATATCCAAAACTGCCTCGTCCCATCCTGTGCCGCCGAAGAAGCAAACATCAGCATATGTCTCCGAGACATCTTGGGAAAAGTGGACTGATAGTGTGGGCCCGTCCACACATACCTCTGATGAGCATTCCAATTCCGATTTTCGTTTCGAAATCCCCACGACCGATCGAGGTGTCGAATCTGGATACAATGTTAGGCATCAATCCCAAGTAACGATAGAGATGAAGAGGCCGAGGAAAAGCGATGAGTGGGGAAAATACATACTGAGTTCCCTTGCCATCCGCCTGGCTCAAGTCCTTCAACCAGCCGGTATACTCGATAACAACCGTTTGGCCAGCTTGCGGTTGCGGCCCGGTGCCCTGAACGTGGGTGATCTTGTTGACGCCCATTGTGCTTGTTCCTGTCGTGTGTTGGCTTCTTGATATGTTGTCTATGTTTCAGCGTAACAAGTGAGTGACCGAGCAAAGCACAAAGGGAAATCTGTCGTCAGTTGTCGGCCCCGTTCGGATCCCCAGCTTTATATAGCTAGAGGTAGTTACCTCAACAAGTGCGTGGCCTGTTCTTTTCTCCAATATCCGCTTTTAGGCGCTTGTGTTCTTTCCCAACTTGCTCACTTACCCAAACCAAGCAATCTCAAACCAACTGATATTTCCCGATCACGATCTGACTTTAGTCTCCAGATTAATATTTTTGTCGATGGATCTCGTCGATCCTTTCCGATCGTCTTCCCTCTATCCTTACTAGCTCACAGCTAGTGAATGCTAGATTTCTCGGCCGAATAGGACCCTAGTTCAGTCTAGACACTGGAAGAATGCCGAGTGACCGATTTCCTTTAAGCCAAGAGTGGATAGGGGATGCTTTGTGTGCTGAAGAAAAAGGTGTGTGTGCGGATCGAAAAGCCTAGCGTGGTGTGATGAGAGGTCCCTGGTGCCGATAAGGTGATGGTCAAGCCAGATGTGTGAAGAAGGCTTTGTCAGCGCTGAGCTAACTCGGGGACTTGGCCGTTCACCGAAAACCACACACACACAGACTGGCGGAACTTCCTGATGTTTCTCGAAGCGAATGGTGAGAATGATTTCGCTGATGTGACGTGACCTGGGGGACACATGAACCAGATCTCGATCGCGTGGAGTCCCTCAAAGGCCGGATCCGTTCTTCTCTGGAGCCTAAACAACGTTCCGTAAACTATCCGAGTCAAGGCTAACCTGACCTAAACTTTCAACTCGACGAACTAGGGGACCAGGGGACCAGGGAATCCTCAGGTGACAAGGACAAGGTAGGATGCCAGGAACGACGAGTCCAACGGCGTGACTCGGTAACCCCACGGGGACAGATCCGGGCACCGGGTGAGCCAAGGTAGGGACCCGAAACAACGTAGCTATGCCTGGAAGCCTGTGATAGTGATTGTGATGCTAGGCAGCGCCGGGTTTGGCAACCTAAGGGGTGTGGAGATGAGGCACGACGACGTCAGATTTTTTTTCTTCTTCCTCTCGCTAGCTCGGAAAGAGTCTGGTGCCGAAGGAGGATTCCGACTTGGAACAGGCCAAGGAGATGACCGAGTAAGGGCTGATGAACTTGGGTCAGAAAAGGGAAGGTGTTGAGAACGATGTCCGAAAATGGGTTGCTGTTGGTTTGGCGTTTTTGTGATTAAATGTGAACGAATGAAGAAGAAAGGAGAGAACGCCGGTGAAAGAGAGGAGTGTGATGAGGATCGACCCATTTAAAGGAAGCCGAGAAGAAGCCAACCTGAACCGAGACAAGTGGGAACTAGAAACAGGTGGCGCTTGCTCACCGTTGTATCATTGAGGTTTGAACTGGAGTGTACCTTCCAAATGATGTTGATCTCGGAAGTGATCGTTGGAAAGGAGCTACCCTTACCTACCACTTGGATAGGATGGTCGGGTTCAAGTGCTCGTTGGGAGTCGCGTACCTTCCCGCGGGGTTTGTTGATGACTCGTAGATCTCTCTTGCATACAATGCGGTAACTGACATATGTGGTCTAAGATTCCCTTCCTTTAACAATCCGAATTCGGACCGGGATAGCGTGTATCTTGCCGCGGAGGCGGTAAAGTGGATGTAGCCTTGACTCTCGATTTCGAGCCTCGCATGTCCCGTGGTACAGTCTTCTACCGGTAACAATGAGGCTTGCAAGGGTGCAGTTGACGGCTAACAGCCAAAGGGCCGTTAGTCTTTTACACCACCTAGACAGATATCAATCTCGTAGTTGGATTCCCGCAGATGATGTGTGATCTGGATTAGTGAATCGGGGTTGAGGGAGGATGGTTGTCGAAAAGGTGACAGGCTGTGCCAACAGACACCTCGTGTGGTGAATGTCGAAGGCTTGGGACTTGGGAGTAGGACGACCAGCAAATCTGCCATAGGTGAGATGCTGGCAGAGCCTGACCGAATACATCTAGGGATATCAGCTGTGAAGACAGATTGACGAGCCAAACACCATGGTCCTCCTGACAACAGCCTCTGAAGTTTATCCGGTCACTTACAGGACGCCAATATCACAAAAGAAATTCCATCACATTTCCTCCAAGATGGTTGATGACCGACCGAGATAGCTCGATCTCGGATGACTGCTTTAGGCCCCCTGTCTTTATGCATTTCCGCATCTTGATGCAAGGCAAGCAAGTCAGATCTGGGACGGGATGCGGCAGGATTTCATCCGCAGACTAGTTTCTCTTTGAAAGCTTCGAATCGCATTCGTCCGCAGATATCACTTCTGGCGGGTTCTCCACGAGCCTTTCTGCAGCGCATCTCTCAACGGTTCTTCCTTCGTCAAATCCATTATCGACGAAGAGGATTGCTAGGACTGACATGAGTTTGCGCCCTGACACACGCCAACAACGCCATTGTCTCTTGCAAGCCGTTGCCCATGCTTATGGCTGCAGGACCGCTGATTCATGATGGATTGTAATTGTCTGGAATGAGAAACGTGCAGAGTTTATGGTCTCAAGCCCATGTCCCAAACCGACCCAAATCCGTGGAAGGATGGTTGAAGAATTAACTGGTACACTCGACGAAAAAGTGCCCCCATATTCGCTCTGCACAACACATTGCAAGAACCCTGTACTACGTTATCGTCCCCTGGCGTTTAACCCGCGCACATGGTAGATGACACATCACATTATCTGTTGGGAATAGCAACCGATCTGCGAATAGAGGCATGGGGCTGCTCCTATCGTAGAAGAACTTTTTGTAAACGGTGAGAAATCAGGCTTTGATTCGCTCTGTTTCTCGCTGTGTTTTCCTTTGCGACAGAGCTCGACTTGATGTGGTGTGAAGACGGCCGAGATGCACGGTATCTTGTGGTATGTGAACCGAGCAAGAAGGAAGTGATAGCCGACAAGTGATGTTGTGCAATGAATCGACTACATTGCAATGCTGAGCAAGGCCACGCAAGTTGTTGCCGTGGTGGTGTTGGCACAAGCCTACCCGTTAGGTGTCCAGCATGCACAGGCTTAGGGCATGAAATTTCTGGGAGATCCCTTGCCCTTCCTCGCTTTCACCGTTGTCTTATATAAAGGACAACGTGTGATTGCAGCGTACAATAGCAAACATGATGAGTGGTCCCGGCAACTGGCATGCTGAACTGGGGAGGGCGAATCGAGGACGTGTGGCCGGATACAAGTTGAGATCCCCGAAGTGACGAATGGGACAGGCCTCGTGGATCGCCTCACTTCTTTCTTGCCTTTGCGCCGTTCAGATCGGTAACCAAGCAGTCTGAAATGCGTCGAAAGTTGCTTTGTCCACCAGAAATGACTTGAACTCCGCCCGGTGTCAAGATACGAAGATGCGATCAGCCGTTGGGTCCAGGATCGAACTAGCCCTGATACGGTAGCCATCCGTCCAAGCCTGTCTTTTCGCACAGAAAGGCCGATTAGAGTTATAAATCAGTTTACTCTGGGAGTTGCTGGTTACTCTGTATTTTACGCGGGTAGTGACTTTCACCTGACAGTCGTTGACCGCGAGGACTTGGTGTTGCGCAACAAAACGAGGGTCTGCCGCCTTGCAAGACTTGACTCCGGATACCGCCACTTTCAGCCTATCACCGGGACGGGGTAGCTGAACTCAGTATGTGGTGTCAGTGTTGCAGTTCGGGCGATGGCAGGGACTGTGTCTCGATCTGCGCGACCATGAACTGCTTGTCTTGTGATAATGGCGGTAACGTTTTCTGTTCCCGGGACAGATCAGTAAGCAGACCAGCCAAAGCGCGGGATGAGCAGCGAACAGAAGACAAGTGATGGATGTAGCAACTGTACCCGAACTCGTCAAAGAAGCAGCTATCCGGGATTCTGGATCATGGTGTCGACAATCCTTACATTGTTTTTCCACTTTAGCCTCTCCGGGGTGGCTGTTCTCAACTCTGGAGTGATGGTCAGAAGCGGAGCGACTGGACTGAGAGTGTTTTGCTCACATCAAATTGAATCGGTGACGGATGCCATCGTCACTTCAACTGGAGCATCCAGAAATGGTGCGTAACAATTGGCCCAGACCTTTCTTTTGGCCTTCAATGATTTCTGTCTCAGTTTGGACGGCTCGAGTGACAACGTCGGTCGCAATCGTTCAGTCCTCCGCCTTGCTGGACGAAAACCAGTGATGGCTGACAAATATCACAAAGCGATATAGTTGTGACAGCGCTGGCATTATTGGCCGTGCGGAAAGTTGAAGTGAACATGGAAACTTTCTGAAGTCGAGCTGGCCGTTGGTGATTCAACACTTGGATGACCATCCGATCGGGTTGGAACCATACCGAATTCCCGAACCTCAATGATTTGGGTGTAAAGTCAACTATAGGTTTGGGCTGCACTGTAGTGAGGCTCAATTGATCACGCTGTGATTGTCGACTTCTCATCACCTGTTGGTACCGGGCAACTGGCAAGGAGTACCAGCAAGAAATCCATTCCCGTGGTGGGTAAGTAGTTGAAGAAGCATGGACACTCGCCCGTCAGCCTCGGTAGACAGCTGAAACAGATGATCGCAAAAACCTACTGCGCTCTCACTAGCCACCGCATGGCAGTTACTTGGAATGCTGAGCCTCGCAATCGGTTTCAAGAACCCCTGAGGATCGTAGGATGTCTCGTGGGAGGGAAGCTTTTGAGACGAGGGCAGGATGACTGGAGAAGAGCCTCACTGGCCATACCAGGACGTGTTTATCTTGTCGCAAACAAGACGGCACAGATATTGATGAAGAGAATAACCGCGGGAACAACCCAGGGAGCGGCGCGGAATCGCTCTCACTCATTTGCCGGACCACGGTCAAGTCCGGATGGTCAGCCGAAATGGCTACTATGCCATATTATGCCCGCAATATAGGAGCAGCGAGCATGTTGCCTCGTAGTGTAATTAATCCGTGTGAAAGGGGGAACAATGTATGGCGATCCAGGAGGCAGATGGCACATTGTCTTGTGTTGGCTGCAACATTTCCAAATGAGCAACAGTTGCGGAGGATGCGAACTAGTAATTCTTGGACAGCAAACTGCTCCGAAGTTATCGCCAAAAGGGAAGAAGGGGTATCATGGACGTGCCAAAAGCGGCCAGAACGGTTGAAGATCAGCAACGGCTTGGGCTCGTGGCCCCCCGCTAGTCGTGGTCGCATGAAGAACAAGGGACGGGCTTTGACAAGCTGCGAGGGTGAAAGAGGCTTGAAAAGTTTGGACGGAGGGGCAGAGTGCTCTCGGGTGGCAGGCTGGGCGTACAAGGAACGGAGTATAAGGCTTGATATAGAAAAAAACCGAAGAACAGACACGAGGTGGGACCGTTTTTTCGCCGCCGTTTCGTTTCCCTTGCAATCTTGGGTCTTGAAGAAACACTCGTGGCATGGTCAAGGTCTGTTTCGTTCCAACGCTGGTGGTCTCTGCTTTGTTTCTAGCTAGATTATGAGGTCAATATTTCGGTTTGACGTGTGGTGAGCATGCCATGCCATGCCATAGACACGCTCTGCATGAAGAATTCTCCTGACAAGTGAAAGAGCTGATTTCCGGGTTTGAGGCTCTTCCTGTGCTGATAAAGAAATGGCCGTTTCAATGTTTCAGTGGAAGGGGGCAGTGCCACTTCTTTAGCCCAGTGAACGAGACTGTCGCGGTGTTGGCCATGTTTTCGAAGTCTCGATGATCTTGTTTAAAATCACCAACCCTCCTTGTTGGCGGATAAGACCATAATGGCACCCGGCCATGGCACACGACCGGCATATAGATTGTACAACGACACTGGCAGTGGTGAAAAGGGTCATGATATTTGGTAAATTGATCCAGTTGGTTCCACGGCAAGAAAAGACGGGCGGCCCAACATTCTTATTTAGCCGATGCTGGATACTGGGCCGGTTGCTGGAGTGGGGAGTACATGGCGACGTGACAAAGCCACTGCCGAAATGATCTCTCCAGTGTTTCCCGATTCACAAACACCTGGTGGCCGTTGGTGGTATATTGGGCCGGTCCCAAGAGGCCGGAATTGTGGTGCGAGCGATGAAGTGGAAGGGGGTTTTTGGAGAAGGTGACGACGGCAAAGTGGAAGTAGGTGATAATGAGAAGGATTCGGATGCAACTGAACACAAGAGAAACGGAGTCGGTGACCGAGAAAAAGGACAAGGGAAGAGGAAAGAAGAGAGATTGTTGAAACGACGGAGTGAAGATTCCTGAATTGGGTGAGTGTGCTCGCTGTGCAAACTGTGCCAGTTCGTTGCGTGTGTGTGTGCTGCGCGCTCGGTGCCTTCCCTGAGAAAGGACCTCTTTCCTTGTCGCTTCCCCTTGCAGCGGTGGGGAAAGGTCCAAATGATCCAATCATTGCTCGTATTTCGTCAGGAACAGGAGAATTGGACCCACTCAGCCCACCAAGCGGCAAGGGACCAAGAGGACCGTAAAGGTGCACGGTGCTTGAGGTGGAGGGACGGGACAAGCAAGCAGCGACTAGCGGCATCCAAATTCATTTGAAAATCAATTGATACTCGCCGGGCAAGAGCCAACCACAAGAGACAAAATGAGTACAGGCTCCACCAAAGTCGAACACGTCTTGGCAAACTTGATCCAAGGGAAAGTATCGTCTACCATGGCATTTTTGCACATTTCAGCTTCATTAAGCAAACAGTCAGAACAAGCCACTTGTGCGATCGAGTGGGTGGTACAAAGGAACGGATTTCATAGTGCCAAGCTATCCTGTGCGGAACAGTGCTTGTTGCTTGTTGCTGGTTGCCCGCTTGTTGCATGCCCGCTTGTTGCATGCCCGTGGGGTTGTTCTTGTGTGCAGTGCAGTTGCAAACTTGCGCGCGCGCGCAATGCATGGAAGGAAGGAAGGAACCGTGGGCCCGCCCAGGTCTGCACTGCTGGCTTCCATCTGCTGGATCTCTCCACGGCGGACACAGATGGAACTGGAAGAGGGAAGCGTGGGGAGGGAAAAGCTTCAAATGGAAGAAGAGAAATCATTCCTTGTTCCATTATATGAATGTTACCCTCGGGATGTCCAACCAACACGCTGAGCTTTCAGTTCAATGGTTTTCCCCTGAGGATTTCCACTTCGGCATGCGTGTCTACCATGAACCGCTTCAAGAAAGACCCGACATACAGCAATGCTAATGCAGCATCAAGATTGCAGTGCAGAGTGCTGATTAAAGACGCCTGAGAAAGCATAGAGGTATCAGTCCAACAACCCCGATTCATCGACAAAATGAACACCCGACGGGACTGAAGAGCCCAGAACCAAGACGGCGCCCGGCCTTTTTCTTCAGGTCGGGAAGAAATAGCGTGCCTCAACCACGCACTATCGTAAGCCACCACGATATTATTGGAAGCCCACCCGGCTCGTGGTTGGCGTGTGTCTGAAAGATGGGTGTCGCTGAACGGCGCGGGAACTGGGCGTCGTCAGTAAGGGTCAAGCTCATCCATCGTCTCCAAGACGGAGCGGAGCATGCAATCAAGGAACAATCACCGACCAACAATGCGCTCCGTTTCATGTTAGGGTACAAGTCCCCTCCCGCGCTTGATGGGGCCGGCGGGTACCCCGTTGGCTAGCGGGCCCGGCGGACCCCAGATCCCCTTGGATGATGTTGGCGCGGTTAAAACGGTCTAAACGGTCCCTGGGCCTGCGGTCCTTTCCCAATGGAACTTTCTCCCTTCCCCATTTCCCACCCCTGGCTCGAGGTAATATCGCTCCTGGGATCGCACACGCAGCCAAGAGGGAAAAGGCAGCATTTTGTGTTGGTCTTACTGACCCTTGGTACCTCCACAAGGTACCCTTGCAAGAAGGCACCAGCAGCGCTTCGCTTCGCCCCCAGCCAGCAGCCAGCAGTGCGGGCCAGCGCTCTCACGCATTCTCTCACTCTCACTCCGTTCCTCTCTCTCTTTCTCTCCTTCCAATTCCATTCTGGCCTCACGCTCACTCACTGTCCACACCCTGGCCAGAGTCCCATCGTCGACCACCACCTCACCCACCCGACCGTCTCGCTGCCACCCACTCAGCACACACACTCACACCCAACAGTTCACCGTTCGGGTCCTGCCACTCATTTTCTTCCAATCTGCTTTCTCGGTTTCTTTCCCCGTCCGTTCCCTTTCCAGGCCCTCTCACACTCTTTTTTCGCTCACTCATTACGGCGTTGAGAGAGACAGACAGACAGACAGACAGACAGAGAGGAACCCTTTGACCGTCTTTGGGGCGCCCCCTTCCACTCATTCGTTCGGTTTCTCCCCTCACCCTCGCTCGCTCTACCAACCTTGTCTTTTTACCTTACTCACTTTCACTCTCACCTACCCTTTTCACTCCCCTCCACTCCTTTCATCCTCTTTCTTCTGCTTCGTCGACCAAATTTCGCAACTTGGTTTTTCGGCACCCTTCCCCCCATCGGCGACGTCGTCCTTTCGCAAATCCTCCCCACGACTCGTCTGCCGCTCAACCTCGCCGCCGCCGCCAGTTGATTTGTGATTCCACGACCAGCGACCAGCGACCAGCAACCCGGACCAACAAGACACCCGATAGGTCGACGCGCCTTGCCTTGGTTCCTTCTTGTCTTCCGTTTTCCGATGCCCGTCTGGTCATGAACTCGTGCACACGATTCCGACTCCGACCTCGACGCCGCCTCTGACGGACTTTTTGTACCTGCAACCAACAGACGAACTTCTTCGTCGAGCCACTCATTTTGAAAATCATCAACAAATCAACAGGGGACCGATAATCGAGATTTCCCCCAATTTGCCTTGAATGTGAGTGTGGATTTGGTTAGGAGAGAAAGGGCTGGTTGGTGTCTCTTGTGGCCTGGTCTTCTACTAGCGACAGCATCCGACAAGGGAAACGGCCGGCTACGAATGCGCTTGGGCACCGGGACGAAAAGCAGGACGAAGAAAAAGCGACTTGGGGAGTTGGGGACTTGGCTGGGGACGGGGACGCTGACGGGGACCTCACTGGAGAAAAAGGGCAATTACTGGGTGGAAGGGCTAGATGCAACGATCAGCGCTCCCGCGGTCCCCTTGCCTTGAACCAGGCCACACAGCTCACCGTTCCACAGCTGATCGCGGGGATCACCAACATGCTCCCACTTGGGATCTCGACCATGGGTGCACGATTTCGCTAACTGCTGCTTCCGTCTTCAGATTACCCTCATTTGGCCTATTTGTCAAGTTCACTCGTTACGACTATCTCCTGACAAGTGAGTTTCAACCTTACCTCTGCCGTCGTCGACCCTTTGCTGTCGCTGTCGCCTTGTTGCGGCGCTGACGCTCCTTTGGTGTAGATTCACACACCGCACTTCGAGTGCCAGTTGACGACCTTTCACTCTCTTATACCAACATCATCTCAGCATCACCGGTGTATGAACAACATCGACAAGGACCAGAACGATGCGGACAATATCCGTTGTTGCGGCCGCCTTATTCGCGGCCTCGTATGTGGCCGGCGAGCATGTGGAGCACCCCAAGCCCAAGTTCTATTTCCCTCAACATGTCAAGCGCCAGTATGCCAACGCCACCATAACATCCAACGATGCACCGATCTCTACCGTCGACACCTCGTCCGACACGTTGTCGCAGACGACCAAGAGGGAGACGACCAGCAACGACCAGAGCGAAAGCCTGTCGGGCCTTCCCTTTGTCAAGTCGACTTCCTCTCGCCTCCTCACTTCGAGCGAGTCGCAGTCGGAAGCCGAGTCTGACAAGCCCAAGGTTACGACAGTGGTCATTGCAAGCACCATTTACGTTTCACCTTCCCAGCCCACCACAGTCAACTTGTCGACCGGTGGAACGGCCGTTCCCTCTGCCCCTGCTGTCGACACCGACTCTTCTTCTTCAAGTCCCGCCGATAGCACTACTGGCTCCTCTGACTCTACTACCCAGGGTTCCACTGGATCCTCCAGCTCTGCCACTGACAACAGCTCAAGTGACTCAACTGGATCTCCTGCGGCCGGAAGCACCTCTGGTTCTACGACCGAGAACAGCTCCGGTTCTACTACTGAGGGTACCTCTTCTGGCTCTACCACCGACAGTGCCAGCTCTTCGGCTGCGGATTCGACTACGTCTCCGGACTCGACTTCGGCTGCGGCTTCCAGCTCCGCTTCGTCTAGCGACAACGTCGTTTTGCCCGGCTCTGGCGCCAACGCTACTAGCTCTTCAGACTCTATCACCGATGCCGTTACTTCGTCCAGCTCTGTTTCAGAGACCGCTAGCTCATCTAACCCTACTACGGATAGCGCCAGCTCCTCAGCTTCTGCTACTAACAGCGTTACTTCTCCTGGCTCTGTCGCCAACACTACCAGCTCGGCCCTCTCTCCTACCGATATTGCTAGCTCCTCGGCTTCTGTAACTGATGCTGTCAGCTCCCCGGCCGCGTCGACTGACGCATCCGACTCCTTGACTACGTCCAGCGCTTTGCCCGAGATCTCATCGGGAGTCATCTCTAACACGACCAGTACGGATTCGTCTAGCTCTTTGCTCGTTCTTGCTCCCCCATCCACCACGGCCGAGCCCACTTCCACTGCCGAGGCTTCTACCGTTGAGACTGTAAGCACCGAGACAGCGTCCACCGATGGAAGCGCTTCAACGGGTGGTATTCCGTCTATTATCGTCCTTCCTTCGATCCGGACGACCTCGACTTCTGCCGCTGATATAGCAAACTCGACTGCGCCCGCGCTCGTTTCTGAGACCGCCCCTGCGGCCAACTCAACCATTGGAACTGCCACAGTGTCCGAGATCATTGCGACAGAGGATCCTTTGATTACCAGCTCCAGCAGCTCCGGAATTCTTTTGGCCCCTACAGGCGTCGTCAGCGAGACCTCCAGTGCGTTAATCAACCCAATTGAGTCTTTCGTTAGCAGTGTCGCATCCGCGGTGGAAAGCATACTTATTCCTACCGGTAATGGAACAGCAATCGAATCCACCGCACCTATCACCACGTCGGATGTAGTCCCCGTTCCGTCCGCGACCGAGCCGTATGCCAGCGGCTCTGGCTCGGGCATTATCACTTCTGCCCCGCTGACCACCAGCGAGTCTGTGCCTCCCACCACGTCTTCGGGGATTGTCCCCATCCCGATCGGAAACTCGACTGTTACCACGACCAGTGCCATCGGATCGAGCCCGATCACAACAGGAATTCCCGAGTCTTCAGCACCTGTTATTCCAGGAAACTCTTCGATCCCTGTCACGTCTTTGCCTGACACGGCGATTGTCATTCCCCCGGTTACTTTGATTAACAGCACCACTGTTGCAGCCAATTCTTCGACCATTGTTCCCATCATCGTGTCCACCGCTTCAGGTGAAAGCTCAGTGCCTTCCTCCTTGGAACCCGCTATCACCACTGAGGTCTTGATTCCGCCCTCGACTGCGGCGACGACGACAACGACGACTGGTCCTCCGGTTACGCATTACACTCCTACAGCCACCGTGTCTAACATGCCGCCTGGCTATAATAGCCCGACCACGATCTTGGTGGACCAGCCTCCTCCCTCGCAGACATACAGCGAATCCTTCGTGCAACAAACCACGGCCACTGCCCTTCCCACCGACCTCCCCAAGGCCATTGCCCCTGATTACACGGCTACTCCCAAGCCGAACGACAACGTCCTCATCCAGGTCGGTTTCAACTACGGATTTAACTACCCATTCGTGGCCAAGAACAACAACGCTGCTGCTCAGATCTTCCGCCTTCTCCCCGAGGCGCTAGCGTTCGCTGGGTCCATTGAGTCCCACAGAGTAAGAGTTACGAAGCTGATGCCCATGAACACAATGAACACGCTGGGCTACTGGACCACTCTTGCTATCGTCTCATACCCGCAGGAGTATGTTGAGAGCCTTCGACTGGACGTTAAAATCGCCACGTCTCCGCTCTATAACAACCCTACCCCGTTGGTTTACAATTTGACAATGCAGATCAACCCTGCCATCGACATCACATATGGCGCAACCTTTGTCGGCGAGGGCTCAGGCAGCGACGGTGGAGGCAACCCGTCTAACACCGGTAACAACGGCAACGCGGATCCCTTCACGAACAACAACAACAGCAACCAGACTTCTCAACAGCGGGGAACCACAGCGGGTATTGTCGGCGGTGCCGTTGCCGTCGCTGCTGCGTATGGCGCGGCCATGTTCGTGATTGCCAGGAGGTACAAGAGGAAGAAGCAGACGCACCGACGGGCGAGCTCCATCAGCGGAAGCCCGTCCGATATGCAGCAGATGGGTGGGGGTAGCCCGGCTCTGATGGGCGGTGCTCTCCTTAGTAGGGATTTCACCGGCTACGGAGGAGTGGCTGGCGGCGGGGCGGCTTTGGCCGGTGCGCCTGGTGGACGGGACAGCCATGGCAGCGGAAGGAGTGGAATGGGTCTCTCTTCGAGGACCGCCTACATCTCGGCCCCCGTTGCCGCGGAAAACTCCCTTGGGTGGAACTAAATAACGAATGTGTGACGGCGACATAGTTCTTGTGATTTTCTTTCCCTATCTCGACGACTGACACCGACCATTTACGCTTCGATACCCATGGGGAGGAGGTTTTGTTTGATGCGACAAGGATTGCGACATCTGAAAGTTTTTTTTTTTTGGCATGTCAAGATCCTGGGAAGATGGAGGAGGGGAAACAAATAAAAAAAGAGGAGGATCAAAACGCAACACGTATAGACGATTTTTTCGGGGCCGCCTTTTTGTATGGCGAATCTTTTTGTGCTTTTTCCCCATTTTACATGTCAACCAAATTTTTATAACTTCTATCGGCGGACATGGTTTTGTATGGCCATGCCGTCTGAAATTCAAAAGCCTGGGCACCACACCAAAGGAATCGCAGCTGCACTTTTTTGCTAGGCGGCGATTCTGGTTATTCGGGTTCTTTTTACCGTTTAATTACCTTTTGTTTCTCCCCGTATTATAAGTTACATGCTTTGAGGAAAGTCGGCTTCTCCTGATTCGAGAGATGGGTGGGCGGCATGACGGCGATCAGTCAAAGAGAGGAGGAAGAGAGTTCATCAGGAACGACGAACCAACGACAACAACAGAAGGAAAATATTCGCTCGCGATGCCCAAACCCAACCCGATCAGCCAGCCCTTCTACGGTTTCACAATGATGGGGATAGAGGAAGAAGAGGGGAAGCAAGAACGACAAAGTTGGGTAGTAATCTTTATGTGAACTTGGAGAGGATGGACATGAAGAAGAAGGGATTTATGGCCGAATGGGGGACAAGAATTTAAAAGGGTGATATGTGATGGTTGTTCTATCTACATATTTGCACATTTCACGTATTTATCTTAGTTTTGGGTACTCAACGAGAGAAGATTTCCTAGGTTCTTCTACCATCTGTTGTAGATAATGTTACTATGCTTTTTACACATGCTTTTAAAATTCCGCATGTACCTCATCCTCATTTATATGCAATCATCAACAAATAAAATGCAATTTGCATGTTCAATGTTCAAGACAAGGGCGCTCACACCAGGTAGATCCAACAAGATCCAGGCCTCACCTCTACAACTTGCCGAGAAATACCTTATCTCATCCCAAAAACGAATATCGATCTCCCTCACCCGGGGCGCCGGGGCACAGTCCGTACATTTTCATCTCACAATCTCAAGAGATGTGCAACCACAAGCAACTGGGACCTTGTGTGGGGGATAATCTGAAGATCGTCCTGAAATTTAACGGGAAACCAGGACATCCCAGCTACCAAGCACCAGAAGCTCCAGCACGTTTTCAGGGGCACCGACAAAAAGAAACAGGGGCATCCCCTCGTGGTCGGATCCTCCCGGGTGGAGTTGGTCCAAGTTTCATCTCAATCTCGTCATTCTGCGGTAAGGGGGTTATGTGAACTCCATTCATGATTCCGGCGGACAACGCAACGAGATTCAGAAAAGTATCATGGTAAAAGTAAAACATTTGAAGGGGGGGAATTCGGAGAGCACACGTAGTTAAAAGTCTATAGTGAACAAAAGAAGTACTCTAGGGATTATACCCGCCGATCTTTTGCTTGCTATAGGCCGCCAATAGCTGATGAGCTGGCGGGGCATTGCGCTGAACTTCCCAAGTGGTGAGGTGTTCATCTCGCTCATTTTCTATGAATCGCTCGCTGCATGAACTCCTAAACCGGACCTCGGATGAAACTTGTGAAGATCAGACGGGATGAACGGGAACGCGCGGCACACGGGAAACTGGCGGAAACTGTGGGCGGGCGGGAATGTCTTCAGGTTTCTTCTCTCCTAAATGCTAAAGTCAAAGTCAAAGTCAATAACAGTTGCAGTTCAAGATACACGTTCAGGCCCAGCAGTGTATATACATCTAGCATTCCACGTGTACATCGCAGTGCATCCTCTCAGTGTAGCGCGTCAGGACAAGCTTTCCGGGGCATTTTCTGGGCATTTCTGGGGTGCATACCCGCCTACCCGACACGCGAGACTTACCGCTACCGCTACCGCTACCGCTACACCTTGATGCAAACATCAGCACACCGACTGCATGTGAAGGATGGAAACCTGTAATGATTGAACGACGTCACGTACCCCAACCTCAACGACTCCTCTCATCCCTCAATCAACTCAACCCAAACTAATCAATCAACATCGGCATCGGCACCAAAAGTGCTGGATCAACCGCTTCAAACAGCATTGATACCAGGCGTCCAACAAAGGTCAATAACACGAAATCAGGGACAAAACAAGGATCCGGCCCAGTCGACAAAGCCGGGAGAAAAGGGGGCGTCCGCAGGAGACCATCGGATTTTTGGATAAACAAAGAGAGCCACACGGAAAACACGGAAAACACCGAAGCACAGCCGCGTTATCGAAGCTTGGAAAGAAATTTGCAAGTATTGGACAATGACGGTCAACACTTCCTTTCGGGATGACTCGGCAGCTGGACAAAGGAGCGACGGGGCGGTAGAGGATAGACACGATGGGCAGGAACAAGCACGTGGGAGTCATAGTGGGATAGGAACAGGAAGCGATGGGCTTGGAGAAAATCGAAACGGCCACCACGCTCCAGAAAACGGCAATGGAAACGGAACCCATCGAGACAACAAAGACCATGAACGACGACGGCGACTCTCTCAACCTTCATCAGCGGCATCAAGCTCGAAAGACTACGATGACATGTCTCTATCTTCCCCCGGCACCGACACGGACTTAGGGGCTTTGGACACGGACTCAGATGAAACCACCGACTCCGAAGAAGATCGTCGGATATCCGGGGAGCTTCACCGGGAGGTATTCTTCAGTGCGGTGGATGAGGAGGAGGGGTATGAACTTACTTCAACAAGGAAGAAGTCCAAGAGACGGTCCAAAAGAAAGGGCAGGAGCGACAGGAGGGGAACAACCAAGTTTCCAGATTTGGATGATGGATTAAGTATTGGCAGCAGCACGGCGGCAAGCGGGACAAGTTTTGGGAAGGTCCGCAAGCTACGATACACACCCGAGGAAGAGAAAGCGGTGGTAAAGAAATTTGATCGAAGGCTTGTACTCTTCGTGGCGCTACTTTACATGTTGAGCTTTTTGGATCGGTCTAGTGAGTTCTCTCTCTCCATCATTTTACCTTTTGGTGCTTTCAGGGGCACCCACTCAATCTCTTTGGAGTTTGTTTACTCCCTTCCCTCTTTCAGTCCTTTCCCCCCACGTCAGTCATGAAGCTCACCGCCAAACAGACATTGGCAACGCCCGCATCGCCGGCATGGACGAAGACCTCCAATCTGTTCCACCAAAAGACGGCTATTACGAATGGGCCTTGACGGCGTTCTACATCGCCTACATCTGCTTCGAATGGATGTCCATTTTGTGGAGAGTCATACCGCCGCATATTTATGTTTCTATCATTGTTTTGTCGTGGGGCTTGATAGCCTCGTTACAATCAGTGGCCGTTAACTACCCCATGCTTATTTGTTTGAGGTTCTTGTTGGGTATAGGCGAGGCGGCCTTTACGGGAGTGCCGTTTTATCTTTCGTTCTTTTATAAGAGGGAGGAGTTGGCGCTTAGGACGGCCATCTTCATATCTGGTATGTCCTCTCCTTCCCCTGCCCCAATAAATAGCTGAAGTAAAGAAGTTGTTAACTTGAATGACATGTAGCCGCACCCCTAGCAACCTCGTTCGCCTCCTTCCTAGCCTGGGCCATCCTCAAACTCGGCTCCCTCTCCCCCGTTGCGCCCTGGCGTCTTTTGTTTCTCGTCGAGGGGTTTCCCTCGGTAATCGTCGCCGTTCTTGCATGGTATATCATCCCCGATTCTCCGCAGACCGCATCATACCTCACTCGTCGCGAGAAGAAAGTCGCTGCTCTCCGTCTCCAGTCCTCCTCCTCCTCATCTTCTTCCCACCGCCCCACTTCTTCGGGCTCCGGGGGGCTCAAAACCCGCGACATCTTCAGGACCCTCCTCTCCCCCATAGCCTGGCTAACAGCCCTAATCTTCTTCCTCACCAACACCGCTTACTCCTCCCTCCCCGTTTTTCTTCCAACAATCCTAACCTCCATGAACCACACACCCTTAATGTCCCAACTTTTATCCGCCCCGCCCTATCTCGCCTCCTTTTTTATAGTCTTAGCAACCGCCTCCCTCTCCGACCATTACCAGTCCCGCTCAACACCTCTAATCTTCCACGCCCTCCTCTCCGCCTCTGGCTACTCCGTTTTGGCCCTCTCCCACCGTCTCGGGCTCGAACCGGGGAGCTGGATAAGGTATCTAGCCGTCTACCCAGCCGCTATAGGTTTTTTCAACGTAGTCGTCCTGACAATAGCGTGGAGTATCAACAACCAGCGCACCGAAGGAGGAAAAGGGGCCGGGTTTGCTTTGATGCAAGTGATTGGGCAGTGTGGACCGTTGGTTGGGACTCGGTTGTATCCGAAGGCGGAAGGGCCATATTGGGAAAAGGGGATGGGGGTTTGCGCTGGGGCAATGGTGGGTGTGGCGGGTTTGGCGGGGGTGTTGAGGATTTATTTGGGGTGGAGAAATGGGAAGATACTGGTAGAGGGAGGGAGGGGAGGGTATGAAGGGGTTGGACAGCAGGATGTTGATGAGGAGGAAGGGTTGGTTGGTGACAGAGGAGGGAGAAAGGAAGGGTTTAGGTATATGTTGTGATTTGGGTCTTGTGTTTGATAAGTTAAGTTTGGATAGAAACTCGATACCAACAGTGAGTAAGTGTTTGACAAGATTTACCCCTTACAAAGCGTTCTGCCAGGAATATGACAACCATATGGCTGCTCGATTCCACCTTTTACGTGTTATTTTGGTAATATGCATGTTTACCACTTAATCAAAACTAAGACAGCAATTTATCATGTCTGAATAGCTTAAATTGATCCAAAGGTCACATTAGCCCTTGGATTCCTATGATCCTCAGACGGTCTGTAAAGGAAGTCTTTATAAAACGTCAACGGTCCATGGAGTTTCCATATTCTTTCTCGCACTTCTAACGAAACTTCAAGGCGTCCCAGCCACTCATGACTCCATGAATACTTATAGAACTCACAATGAGTACTCTATACATCACCCTCAATATCTCTTGTCAAAGCCATCCACGTGTGTATTAGCAATCCATACACAACTCAAACAACAGTCGCAAGTCGTCGTCAGCTTCGGAATCTCACCCTAACAACACCCACTCAGTTTGTTGTGGCTCCGTTTGCTTTCATTGTAGGCTAGGAGAAGGAGAGATGTAAGCATGCAAGGCACAACATCCTCATTCCCCCCTTTCAGTTCCCTAGCTTCTTCTAAATCCTCTAGTTCCCTGCTGTCCTCTCTTGTGTGACACCCTAAATCCCTCTCCAACCCGTTAGATGGATCGATCGTCGGCCGTCAGGGTGGGATGATGCGTGGCATAGCAGGGATACTTGTTACATCTCCCTTGTCCTCTACACCAGGACTGAAAGGAGGGGCTGCCAGTGTTACAACTCCTACTGCCAGCCTTTAATACCAAAGAAATGAGTGGGCGACGTAAGTAAGGCTGGGACGGAGGGAGGCGTCCGGACGAAGATGAAGACGAAGACGAATATGAACGGACGTTACACAATTCGTGTTCCATACGTGCGTGTTCCCGGGTTTGATGAGGGGGTTTGTGTTACGCGAATCATCCTTGGTAGAGAAAAGAAAACGGTAATGGCTTAGGGTGAACCTGTTGGCTGTTTATCCTGGCAGTAAAACGGAGTGTGAACGGGTATATGGAACATGTCAAGCCATAATCAACGAGTGTCTGATGAAACTACCTGTAGAATATACACAACCAAGTCTGGCATTGCATTGAAGCATCCTGTGCCGACACAAGAGTCCATGATAAACATACTTCTTCCAGCGGTAACCGCCTCGAAAGCCAGAAAATGCCTTGGAGAGAATTATTAATCATGCAACACAAGTAGAAGCATCAACAACATGAATCTCAACCGTAACATCCTCCACCTCTTCTACACTTCCCACATCTGACCCATGCTTCTTGTCAACCTTCTCAACCACGGCCCTTATCGTCAGCTCCTTCTCCGAAACCGCCACGTGTTCATCACTGGCAATTTGCTCAACTGCTCCCAACTCTGCCTTGACAGCATTCACCTCCGGTCCATTAGTAGGGGCCATGGCAGGCTCCTCTTCCAAAATAGCAGCAGGTACAATAACATCATCTACCTCCCCGAGACTACCCGCTTCCAACCCAAATTGCTTCTCCACCACTGCACTCATCCACTGCTTTCTTTCAGCGGCCGCGATATCTTCATTGTTAGCAATATTTCCAACCGCCCCAATCTCCGCCTTAACAGCGTCAATTTCCAGAGCAGCGACAGTAGGGGTCATGGCGGATTCTTCCTCCAGAACAGTAACAGGCACAATACCCGACTTAATCTCCTGTCCGGGAACAGGGGCAGTGGCAACCCCCTCGGTCTTTAACGCCTCAAAAAGTGTCCTATTCCTTTCCCTCCTAGCCTTAGCCTTAGCCCGAAGCCTCTTGGCCGTCTTCCTACACCTCTTCGACACTCCCTTCCTCTTCGCACGAAACTTGCGAACAACCCACTTCTTGGCTTTGGCAGGTCTGCGAAAGATGTAACGAAGAAGCCTCAGAATTGTGCTTCTCTTCTTCTGTGACTGATGACCGCGATAAGGTCCTGATGGCTTCCTGACGCTGACTGCTTTGCCACTGTCGAGGAGTGTTACTTCCGATGTAGCGATAGCCGGGGTGACGGTAGGTACAACCTCAATACTCTTCTTCTTGGTGGGTGACCCAAAGTGAAAGGGAAGGGCGGCTCTTGATTTGGGTTTGAGGTACCTCTTCTCCAGAGTAGTTGGAGATTCGGTTGAAAGGCGCGGAGGGTTCGTTGACACACGTGGGAGACACTGCGTGGATAGATTATCGGGAGCTCCTTCTGATAGTAACGCTGGTCTGGAGGGAGACCGGTCAGGGATGGGTGGGGCTTTATCAAGTGACGGAAAGGGTGTTACTCCTGTACCGCTGGGTCCTGAAGAACGTGGACGCTGTCTGGGGAGCGGCCTGGAGAGCGTGGAGCTGTTGCTTTTACCCCTGTGCAGGGCAGCAATGGCTAGGCTGATGATGGACTCTGTGTTGACAGCTGAGATATCGGCCAAAATCACCTCGTCGTCGCTGCCACGGGCAGTGGGAGTCTTTGCGAGCTCAGCATTCTCGATATGCTCAATCTCAGGCTTGGTCAACTCCCTCTCGGTGATCTTGACGCTCCTGTCATCATCTGTCACTGAAGTCTGCGATCCGCATTCGATGACTTCATTCTTCCTCGCCGCTTCCTGCTCTTTGTAAAGTTCTCTCAAGGCCCCCTCAACGGCAGCTGGACTCAGTCTCCCACGCTGCTGATTAGAGGCAGCTGACTCCTCACTGCTTCGTAGAAACGAGGAGTTCGAGAAGCCGTAAGCTTCCAGGCTTGATAAGATACGTCGGCCGAAGGTCACGGGAGGGGAGACCGTAAGCTCGGGGCTTTTGATACCTTCGGAGGGGTATGAGGAGGAAGTACTGCGAACGGGGAAAAATTGGTTGAAGATAGACTCCGCATCAAGGGATGTACTCCTGATTTCCGCTCCACCAAGGTTTGGCATCACCGTAACCTCTGGTGATTCAGGCGGGCTTTCGAAGGAGAACATCCGAAGACGGAAAGAAGAGGTTTTGCTTTCTTCCGAAGTTTGCTTGAAATCGTGGCTGGGTACTAGGCCATCGCCGCCAATGATGAGACGGGCTGGTGTCGGCCGGCGTTGAATGTTTTCGGTGTGGGCCGGAGACTGGCCTCCTTTACCAGGTTTGGCAGGTGTGTTGGGTGTATCAGTCAGTGGGATGTTTTCGAACTCCCCAAGGGATTCGTCAGGGTCGATGTGTTCGGGCTGTTTCCGGTTGATGTCCTTCTCCTAAAGGCCGGCAAACGTATTGGGGATGTTGAGGCGTCGGCGACCAGGCGAGCCGAGGGCACGCTCAGAAGCATTCAGCCTGTTGTTTGATAGAGTCTGAAGGGGGGCATCGCGGTTCGGGTTTCGAGCGGGGAGGCTCAAGGCTGACATATTGATGGCTAATAGTTACTCGTCGATGATTTATGTGGTAACTGCTGGTATGTAAGACGGATGGTAGTGCTGATAAAACCTGAAACAGGCGGTCGGAGAGTTAAAGTAACTATTCTCTGGTTGCGTGAAGCGATGTTCACGACCCTTCCGCCACTCGAAACGTTCCTTCTCGGCAACCAAGAGCTGGACCTGACAACAACCTGCTTCGGGAAGGGTAGAACGCCTATAAGACAGCGGGAAAGAACTTCAACGCCCCTGCCTCCGTGCAACTCCAAAAATCAAATACAGTAAGAGATACAACATCGAACTGAGTCGGCAGCCACGCCTTTGGTCATGTCGCAATAACATCGTGTGACCGATCAAGATTACGCATCAGGCGCAGCCATCCTCATCTTAACCATCGCCAACTCCGCGCTCTTCGCCCATGATCCATCCGGCGTTTGGCGATAACACATCAACTTACCCTCATCACCCACGCTCCCCAAAATCTGACCATCGTCATCAAACCCAACCCTCCAGACGGGTGTCCGATGACTATCCAGCCTCGCAACTTCCGTAACCACATGCCTAACCTGACCGGGTTGCAGCTGCCCACCCAATCTCATCCTATCGCCCGCCGTACCACCTGCACTTCCTCCTCCCATCCTCGACTGATCCGCCAACCCGGCTCTAATCCCTGACTTCAGATGCGCCTCTTGCGCTTGCCCATGTTGCGACGCCAACGCTCTTGCCGCCGCACCTCCTTCTTCCCTTCTTGCTTCTTGATGTCTCCTCATCTCTCCCACCCCCCATCCTCCCCCAGAACTACTACCTGTACTTCCTTGGGGCGCCGGCGTTGACAGCCCAAAAACCCTCACATACCCATCCTGACACGCCGTAGCCAAAATATCATACCCCCGAATATTACCCGGCGCCCACGCCACATCCCTCACCAACCCTCTGTGCCCGACATTGGGGTCCTTCCCTGGAATCTCCGCCGCCAAGTAAAACTCTCTAGCAGCAGTCGCCACCCCCAAGCTGGCACTTACGGTGTCCCTAGTCCTATACACCTTGACGCTATCCATAGCCGCCACCACCAGTCCCAACGCATCCGTGGGTACACCAGCCCGCAAAGCAGTGTAACAAACCTCCGGGTTGGGATCAAACCGCACCCGAAACGAAGTTTCTTCACCCCTGGAAGGCTTGGGGCAGACGGTAAACTGGTCAATCCTCGAAAACTCAATGATGTTCTCCGGCGTTTCGTTCTCCAGCACCTCCAAGGTGCCGTCCACTGATAAAAGCGCCAGGTAGGTGTGGCGCGTGTCGTCGTTGTGTTTTAGCGAAAAGCTGCGGATGGGTGATTTGGGGTTGCGGTAGTCAAAGGCGGGCGTGGGTTTGCTGTCGCCTGAGGAGAGTGACGAAAGACCGACGCCGCCGGGGCCGTCGACGCGACGGGATAAGGTGTTAGCGCCGGGGCCGGCATGGCCGTGGGTGGCGGTGACGCCGAAGCGGCGGCCGGGTGCGGCGGAGGGGTTTTCGGCCCAAAGCTTGAAGCGGCCTTCGATGCCGAGGGAGGCGAGGAGGTTGGGGTAGATGGTTGGAGGCAGCCATTGGAGCTGTGAACATGGTCAGATACTGTTTGAGTAGGAATGGCAACGTGATGACTTACCTCTAGAATCTCACCGCCGTGGGCACTCCAGCTGTCGCAAACGCGCCACTTGCCATCCTTGTGCCTGTTGAAGACGCGAATCTTGCCGTCGACAGACCCGGTCGCGCAACGGTCGCCGTAGCTGTTGAAGGCGACGGCCTGCACCAGATCCTGGTGGCCATGGTTCACAATGGGATCCGGCTTCGGCCTGTCATCAAGGGCGGGCGGGTGCTCTCGGTATTGACTGTATATGGACATGATCGCGACTTGAAGTTGTGAGTATGGTTGTGATGAGTGAAGATTGAATGAAGAAGAAATGAAGTGAGGTTGAAGACGGGACGGGAGCCAAGCCAAGAAGCGGTTGGTGGGGGTGAGGTGCCGCTGAGGCGCCTGATGCTTGCAG
The DNA here is from genome assembly GCA_033439795.1 of Sordaria brevicollis. Lineage (NCBI taxonomy): Eukaryota > Fungi > Ascomycota > Sordariomycetes > Sordariales > Sordariaceae > Sordaria > Sordaria brevicollis. The sequence continues at coordinate 2,074,959 of JAUTDP010000006.1, forward strand.
TGACTTTCAGTGGACGGCTTTGACCCCTGCCCCCAAGCTCTCCCTGCAGGCCGCCCGGAACTGGGCCGAGATCCACCGGGACATCCCGTCCAAGGCCCCGGCTGTCCGGCCCGGTCCCGGACCTCCTGTGAATGCTTATTGATCCTGAATGAGATGTAAGACGACGCCAGCTCTTGGAATTTCTCGTCTGTGGAATTATTTCTCTGATAACTGGTTGGAAGTCTACGTGCCTTTATAGTCTAGATGGCAAGAAAATGTAGGTATACAAGAAAAGAGAAGTCTTACGCAGTCTAAGAACAACAAAGTCTTTCCCCCTCTTCATACACCCAGATTGTCCTCTCTGAAGATAATCAACGCCAACCGATGCCTCACAAAGAGCCCAAAGAGGCCGACAACAACTTGCATCCCCGTAATCTCCATCGCCAGCCTATCCTCCCTCAACGGTCCCCTCCAGACCAACCACAAGTTCAGGATCGTGAAATTGCTCGTCTCCACGAACTTGCCCTCCTCATCCAACGTCACCCTCAATAGTCTCAACTTATCCAACATCTTCAGTCCCCACGCAATCACCGGCTTCGGCTGTCTCTCTGGAGTCCAGACCGTGACACTGGGCTCCAAGAGTCCCGTACGCGCATTAAACCTCGGCAACCGATGTCTCGGGCAAGGCACCAGCCCAAAGAGCTGGGGAACCGAGTAAACAAAGTTGAAGATCTGCGGGATCAGCAGCAGAATGAGCGTCTTGCTGAAATGTCCCAAGATGCTAACCACCACAAACACCATGCCCGCAAAGTAACAGTACGTATCTCCCACGAACACGCGGGCCGGGTACCAATTGTGCCAGAGCAGAGCGAAGCTCACACCCAGGAAGGGCAGCAAGAAATACAGCGAGAACAAGTGCGAGTCAGTAGCCGGGTGAGGGTACGGTGTGAGGAGGTACAAACAGTCGTTAAACGCCAGCAACAAGGCGATGACGATGGATTGCGTGACTTCGATTCCATTTATGCCCGCAAGGATGTTGATGCTGTTTGGCGAAAAGATGGCGACTGAGGCCATGTAAACGTAGTATAACGCTCCGAGGTTGAAAAGTTCGCCAAGGTAGGGTTGCAAAGGAAGTGGGATCACAACGGAAGTTACGCCGAAGTCGACAAAGTAGACTACCAGCAACGGGATGGAAGCAAAAGCCGGGATGAAGAATTTGTGCCGCCAGCGGATGTCGAAGAGGTCGTCGCTTATTCCGAGCAGGGAGATGGATTGGAGGGCCATGACGGCTGAGAGGTAGGATGCGAGCTGTTTTTTTTTTTTTTTTTTTTCACATCTTGTTAGGACTTTTGTCTTTCTTCTCCTAGAGTGACCGTATCTTCTGTTCCCGGACCTGGACGAAGGGGCAGAACATACCTTTCCATGCGGAAACCTATGCAAAAACCGTCCCTCCTGTACATGCTCAACATGCATCACCACATCCCTATTTCCACCACCACTCGTCGCCGCCACAATATCCTTGTAGAACGGAAACGGAATAAAGATAATGACCGCCAGGAGGTAACACATGGCCGCGATCCCACCCATACACTCCGGCAGTTCTTTTTTATGGTGTTTGCTCATATCCACCCCCTTGAGGCCGGCTTTCATAAACGTCGGTCCTAACCATCGGATCATCGAAAAGGTCGCGCTAAAGGCTAGCCCGCTGAGCGCGAGCGAGGCGATGAGGGGGTAGCCATCGCCTTGGAAAGTGTTGGCGAGGACGGCGACGCAGGCGGCCGAGAGGGCGAGGAGGGAGAGGCTCTCGGCCTGCGAGAGCGAGTTGGGTGAGTTATTATGGTGGTGATGGGAGTGGTGTCCCGTCATCGTTATTGTATTGTATGCGATCGTGCTTGTGACTGGATATGCAGTTCGTAGTAATTCGAATCGAAGAAAAGGGAAATTCGTGGTCAGGTAGCAAGGTGCGTGGTCGCGAAGCTACCTGGTCATTTCCTGGGATAGCATTGGTTTGTCGCTGGTTATGGGAAAGGGTAAGGAACGTCGGTAATCGGATCGACCAATCAATCGGGTAGGTGTAGTTGAAATATCGCAAACGAGTGGCGCGAATGAATCGTGAAATTGTGAACGTGATCGCGAAAGTTCAAAGTTCTGGAAATTGGAGGAAACGAAGACGGGACAAAAAAGACAGATGTCCAAAATGACGATATGCACCCGTAATTGTGGGGAGCTTCGGCGCGTTCCAGCCTTGTGGACCTGCTGATTGCCGTCGTTCTACCGTACAGGGGATTCGGTGGTGTGGTGCTACAGGGGTTAGAACGCCCGTTTACTGTAATTAGGTGACTTGTAATCCCATTGGGCAAATGAAAAGGGGTCGTCATTATCACATGAAAGTAAAGAGAACTCAGTGAGCTTGGGAATAGCTTCATGTTATCGAATAATTAGACATTATCCTCATTCAGAGACCCGGGTCTAATTCCACCAGAAGCTAACGCTAAAACTAACGCTCAACCCCCTAACATAATGCCACCACCCAATGGGTATATAGAGCGTATCCCCCGGTTCCAAGATACAGTCCACGAAGGGCACCTTTTTGAAGTCTTCCTCCCTGCCCCTTTCGCTGTTCACTTCCTCTTTCTCTCTCTCTTCCACCTTATCCTCTTTCTTCCCCTCCCCTGTCTCTTTCCTTTCTTCTTCAGCTGCATCCCACCCCTCCTCAACACCCAAATCCCACCCACTAGTATTTCCCATCTCCACCCCTCCCTCTTTCCCCCTCGGCCTCATTTTTCTTGTTTTCTCGGGTCCATACAACCGCACATATTTGCGTCCTACCACCTGCACCAGCAAGTTATGATACGGATCCGTATGCAACGGCGTTATAGTCCCCGGTGGTCCAAACCAAGCGTTGAGTTGGGGTGAGTCAACCTCTGGTTGATCTTGTGATGGATCGGTGGGATGCAAAGGAGGGGCGGTGTAGCAGAGGTCGGGGATGAGAATGTCGGAGCGTAAACGGGGCAGTTGAAGGAAGAGAGGGTGTTGGGCTAGGTAGGCTATTTGTTTTTTCTTTTCTTCAAGTAGTTGATCAGAGGAGGCGGGTTCTGGATGGACTGCCGAGGAGGATGAGAGAAAAGGGGAGACGTCGGAAGATGAAGGAGTGAAGGGGATGGAAGAGTCGATGTACTTGGACAAGAATTCACCGAAGGAAATGATTTTCTGGCCCCAGCCTTCGTCAACGTAGCTGCGACCTATCTCGACGGGGACGAGCCGGCGGCCGGAGAGTGTGCGAGACATGAGATAGGCGGGTTTGTTCCAGGGATGAGTGGTGACTGCGGGCCAGTGGTCTGCTAAGCCCGTGATAATCAAGGGAGCTGGTCCTGGGCCGCCGTCTGCACGAGGTAATGAAAAGTGTGACTGGAATTCTTCGATGGAAAAGGAGTCGGCGGAAACTCGCCGAATTGGGTTCTTGACGGGCGGCGTGAATGGTTCGTGGGTAGAAAATGACGGAGTATTCTGCCAGTTGTCGCTGACTTGTTCGTTTCCTTGATCTTTCGTTTCAAGGGATGGTGATAGACGTTGCTTCTTCTGCGGTCTCTCACCTCCATGCTCGTCGTCATCCTTCTTTTCTCCACCAGCCGCCGGAACCGTAGCGGCCGAGTTAATATCCCAAAGCACATCCTCCAACAACCCAAAAGCCCCATCAACCCACCTCCTCCCTCGACTCTCACCTGCAGCCCCGGCCAATATAAGACTTAGATCCAGCGTCTTGACCATCTGATCAACGATCCTCTCCCTCTTCAACCTTCTTTCCTCCTCCTCCTCCTCCTCCTCCTCCTCCTCCTTTGCACTACTCCCCTCTTTCGACCTCACACCAGCCTCAGTGACATGGTCAAAGTCCAACAAAACCAAAAGCGCAAACTTTAGGATGGCCGCATCTGTATAAAGCTGTCTCCAACAAGTCGGAACCTCCTTGTACAAGTATGCATAGAATTTGCCGTATGCAGTCTTGGTCACGACGTCTAGTCTTCTTTTCACCAGTGAAATTGCTTTTTCGCGCTCTACTCCGGATACGATATTGCCATCATCATTGCTATCCCTGAAACCAGTTTCGGCGACGCTGGATTCATAGAGCTGGAGAATTCTCGACGCTTGTCGGGATAGAAGTTCGATGAGTGGTTCTTCGCAGCCTTCTAGTCCGCAGGGTCGCGATTTCGCCATGCTATCGACCTTGGGTGGAGCACGCTTCCGTTGACTAGCATCGTGACGAGGTGACGATGATGGAGAAAAAGGTCCGTCGTCAATGATCTGGGCGCATTCTTGAACGATCTGTCGTGCTGCGCTCAGAGAGTGGTCGATGAGTTTTGCTGTCGACGTGGCTGTCATTTTCCTTCCGTTGCCATGGAATCCTAACGAGATGACATGGGGTTTGTTTACTTGCCAGGGTTTGTTCGAAGTTGAAAAAAGGGGAAGCTTGCAAAAGGAAGGTCACCAACCAGATTGAAGAAATCCACATTGTGTCTTTATGCACACTTATGCGAAGTTTATGCAACCCTATGCACGTAGCAATTTTCATTGGCTGAGACTTTCGAAGATTGGATGAAAGATTGCCCGCCGCTGCCCGTTGCCTGCCACAGAACCAGTGAGCACTAACACCGACCGCCGACACCTGCACCGCGCATACCTCTAAGCTTGTGTAACCTCCAGAAAGACTTCTATTCCTTCGCACTAGGAAACAATCCCGACATTAAAAATTTGAACCTCCAAAGCACACCCCAGGCACCGGGCCGGGGATATCTGTGGATAGCTCCGGTTCGGTGATTTGGGAACAAAAATGAAGTTGCGCAAAAAAATGAAAAGCAGACACTGTGCCATGAGCAGAACTTCCATCCGTGTCATGGAGAAAAAGCAACGCTGCTTTCTGGCAGAACAGAACCCTGAATTGAACTGAAACACACCCAATGACATGATCGGACCGTGGAGCACAACCACCAGAAAAACTCTTTTCTGTATGGTGGGAATGGTGGCGCCCTGGTATTGTGAACCTGGAGAGCGAGCGGTGGCCGGATGAGAATCCCTTCTGGGCGGTGGGAAAGAAGTCCCTTTTTCTAGGCGTCACACTGGCACACCGGCACACCGGATGGGACTGACTGGGCGTTCCCTGGCGCTGTTCACCTCAGCTTCTTGTCAGCTTCCTGCAGTTTGCACCACCACCACGAAGAACCCACGCCCAGCACCCCCAGCACGGTACGAGCGGACGCCCCCCCAAAAAAGCGTTCGTCGACAAGTCCCGAGCGTGCTGCGCAGTGCGCGCGCGCAAGCCCTCGCCCATTTCTTTTCGAGCCCCCCTCTCGGTTTGGCCCCACCCCCTTACCCGACAACTCGGGTTCGGGCCCTTGACTCAGATCCAAATGATCCAAACTGTCGGGTTCCAATGTGGAACGCAAAAAGTAACAAAGGCCGAACGTGTCGTGCTTACGTACTTGCGCGCGCGCGCATGCAAATCAACGGCTGCGCGCTTGTTGGGAAGTGGAATCCGGACCCGACAGTATGGTAAGAGTGAAAAGGCCGATGTGACATGTCGACATCGAACCCGACGAACAACCTCGGAAAAAAATCAAACTTGAATCTCTTTTCCTTGATTCTTGTCCTTTATTTCTCGGGCCCCTTTCTGCCAATTTCCTATGTCTGCTGATGCTGCTGCTGCTGCTGGTGCTGACTACTGCTGAAACTCGTCGTACTGGGATTCGCACTCAATGGCGGCTTTTGGCCTATTACAATGTAAATCGGCACTAGCGCATGGATTTCTCGGTTGTTCAGCGCAGCCTTCACACTGTCGCGGAGCTCCTCTCTCTCCTTCTCTTCCATTCCGTTCTCTATGAACGGCCTCGCCGACATGGCAGCACACAGGTCCAGGCTTACATCTGCCATAAGCCGGCCCATGTAACGCATCCGCTTCTCCCTCGCCCACACACCCACCGGCACATCGATAATCCTTTGGCGTACATTGATGAATCCTGTCCTGAGCATCAAGTCTTGGATGTGCTCGGCGATTCCCACCTCGAATCCGTACCTTGTTGTGAGGACCTCGTTTCCCAGGTCATAAAACTTCTGCAGAGGGTGATCAGGCTTGACACTGTCATCCCTGTCGCTGAAAACGAGCGGCTTCATCTCTGCGGACTCGACCCAACCGCCAGGCTTGAGGTTCCTGCACACTCAGGATTAGCTGCAAAGCACAAATGACCATGGTCATCGGTAAATCTTACTCGAATATCCTCCGAAACAACGTTGTGTTGTCCCTGATTGCCATACTGACGTAGCGGAGATGAATAAAGTCAAAGTCCGAGTCTTGCACCCACTCGTCTTCAATATCATCCACCACAAATTCGACATTTGGCGGAATCCAGACTGGCTGGATCGGGGATAAGTCGACGCCTACCACTTTGGCACTGGGAAACATTTCTCCCACTGGACACGGCATTAGTTTGGATTATCAACAAACCGAGAGCGGCTCACTGCAGTTCTTGTTTCGTACGTACTTTCGATGGCCCAGTCACCAAACCCGGTTCCGAGGTCGGCAATCTTTTGGGGATGGTTTCCGATCGGCGCCGTGAATAGTTTCCCGTAAAGCATCTCCTTAAACAAGGCATGTCGCATATATTCGCGGTTGTACTCGAGGTCGTCGTTGGGTATCGGGTATCTGCCTTCACGAAACGTATGGTACCGCCTAGACCGATCATTAGCAACGCTACAACCACAGACAGCTGTGTAATCCTTTCCCTCATCACATACCTCCCATATTCCCAGACATGATCGTTTACGCTGGCTGTCAGAGAGCCATACCGCGACTCGGCGATGCTTGGGTCGTAATCCGAGGTAGCTGTATCATCCCCGCTCTGCCATTCGCCCTCGCCCAATGGCTCGATAACGCCTGTTCCTTGTTCCATCTCGTTGTCGTCGAGTTTGCCGGCACAAATCTGTTTCGGTTTTTCGGACTAAGCTTTTGGTTAATCCTACTGTAAGTACCGAGCAACAACGTTGGAGAGGTATGATCCACCTTACCTTGAACAACGAGAGCGTGGCCTTTGCTACTTGAGTCCGGTTGAATGCCTGATGGTTCGAAAAGGCCGAGAAAGCTGTAGATAAGGGAAAAGAACACCTGACCGGGAAGATCGTGATGGATCAGGTAAACAGAAATCGAATCTAGGATTCGAGAAAGAAGCCGCCAATAGGTGCTTGTTTCCTTTCGGGTCAGCCTAGGAAGAGACTCGTCACTCACTTGGGCTTGTCGGAGAAGCCCCAACCAAGCAGAAGAGAGGAACAAGCAGCCGGGGCAAGGGGGAAAATGTCTGATATTGGAGACATGTCAAGTCCCAATAAAGAGCTTCAAAAGGCGGAGTGCCGTGGATACTCGTGGCTTATACACACAGTAGACACCGCAAAGAAGGACATAATTACCTGGGCTATGAGGGGCGTGTAGAGAGCGGAGTGGGTATGATAAGTTACCGGGGCGCCAATCAAGGAGGAAGGGATCTCTAATGACATGGGCCGGATGCATATGAGAGAACGCCATCTATGCATCTCCAAGCACCAGCGCACCGAGTAGCCCGAACTCGGGTCTCAGCCAGGCCCCGTCTTGCTACGTGCTAAGGGCCAAGAAACCTGAAGCATTGCCGCGCTAAGAGGTCCCTATGGCCTTATGTAGTACGTGGAAGCAGAGATTCGAATCCGGCAACGCACCAGTAGCGTCCCGGTAGCGTAGCCAGGACACATAACGTAGCAACTCAGAAGCCGGTTCGGCAGACGAACCCCTCCCCCAGCTCAGGATCCATCATCCCACAACCGCTACGGGAGCCGCAACAGAGCCCACCGTGCTGGGACTGTTCCAGTCTGACACCCCCCTTGTTCTCGGGCGGCAGGCCAGGGAGCCTATCCCAGGCAAACCAGAGCCCTAGGGGAAGCCAATCTGCCCGGCCGTGTGTGTCTGAGGTACACACCACACCCAGCAGAACCCCGACACACAAAGGGAGGACCAAGCCTGCTACCGACCTGTCGGGTACGAGTGCATAGGCATTCCGGTAGAAATTGGCATGGGATGTGTGAGAAGCCACCATGGGCACCATGGACTTGCGAGCAAGGGCATGATTCTAGAATAGGATGTCGTTTCCGAAACAAATTCCAACTTGCACGAGGCCGCTTGACCCATTGGCTTGTTTCGTTTTTACACTTTTAAACAAGCAATGACAAATCCTGTTCCGCATGAGGTGATCAACCCTTTTCCATAGGCCATGTGGCAGAAGAGGGAAGTTCCAAAGTGACGGGTCATGGAAGGAGGCCGGAAACTTTCAGCCGCCTGACAGGCAGGCCCGGAAAAGGAAGCTGTCGGAGCAGGGAATCGCTTGGGAAATCTGCGAGGGATCGGAAAGGACGATATCGGGGGACGGGGCGAGTCCACCTCTCTGCCATTTGTTTCCCACCATGTCCTTGTCCTGAAGAACCACTCTGGTGGCTACCCCGACTCCCCGGGACCCGGCTTTTTCTGTTCTCGTGAGGGGACAGCGTGCGTCCTCGACCTGAATCAATGTAAGCAATTGGACCGGCAACAGCTCCGCCATGGCAAATCTTCTCAAAGCCCACCACTATGGGACGCCGAGAAAACTGCGAGACCTGCGAGACCTGCGAAAAAGGGGAGACAAAAGCGCAAAACAGGTTCGTGAGGTATCGAATCTGTACCGAGTGAGCAAGTGACAGGCGTGATAGGGTAAGGAAGTGCAAGTGGTTGTGTATAAAACATATTGCGGCCCCATGGCTTCAAGGGTACCCGCCCCAGTCGTTCCCCTCGTATCAAATAATTTGCCGATCAGTGTGGGTATACCGCGGATTGGTACCGCGTGGTGACTGTTGGAAAGTATATCTGGCAAGATCTGGCTGTCTACGAGCCCGTCCTACCAAATGCCCGGAAATCACATGGCAGCCAGCACTTTCTGGTGGTTTTCTAGTGACGGGTACAAGATTTGGTCGATAGGTTCCATTCCTCTTCCTCGCTTGACTCTAGACGTACCCCAGGGCAACTTACAGACCACAATTGTCATGAAAGAGGGTGTTGACGGCTGATGGCTTTGTCGATCACCACTTTCTTTGGTTCAACTATCATTTCTTCTGGACGGCCTTCTTCCTGCTTTGGTCAGTCGAGGCAGAGGAGCGGTCAGGGTGCTTGACCGTGGACAAAATGTAGCGGGCCATAACTTTGGCCGCGGCCGTGGCTGGCTTGGCTGGCCGGCTGACTACTGCAGTAGCATGGATGGAGTGAAATTGAGAATGTCGCCGACGAGATGGTGAGTGGTGTGGTGGGTTATGCCGGAGGGTGGGTGGGTTGGTGTTGGTCAGTGCCACCAGTGTGGTTCCGTCAATCGAGGTTGAGTGGTGTCACCGGGCAGTTCGTTGGGTGTGCGGTCCAGTGTGAACAATGAACACGGAATGTGCGTGGATTGACGAAAGAGAAGCTTGAGAGAAAATGGAAGCTGGATTTGGGCAAATCGGAAATCCGGAGTCAGTGATCCGGAATTCAGGATTGGGAAAGAGCGTCGTTGGATCGTTGCCTTCCCGTCCCGTGGTACTCCAATTTGCAATCTGCAATTTCAAAAACTCCCCGTCTGGCGTCCGCTCCTTCCCTTCCTTGCCTTCTCACCGCGAAACTTTTTTGGGGCATGCAAGGAGATGAAGTGGAAAAAGCAGCTGGTCACCCGGGCTGACAAATTGGCTCCCAGCTGTTTGCCAGCCCCACGATGACCGCATTGTCGGATGATTCCAATGCAACTAAAAGGTTCACTAAAAACACCCAGGGGACGTTGTGGTCGATAGGAAAGAATTCTCATGAAATTCCACTTCTTCGAGCCTGCTGTCCAAGTTGCAGAAATGGAAGTGGAAGCTTCGATTGCATCGCTGTCGTGCAGGAACCTTACTGGCCGTTATAAGTCATTCGTGGCAGGCATTGCCCATTGGTGACAGCGACGGGAGCAACGAAATTCTATTCGCCAATGCCCGTGCTTTCGGTCGAGGAACCTTGACGGTCAGTGACTGCGGGGAGTCGGGTGCTTGTGGACTGCCTGCCCTGGTTGTCGCCAGCAGCTGCCCGTTTGACATTCAGGCAGTACCCCGCTATTTCTCGACACCTCTTGCCTGCCTGCCTGCCAAATGCCCAAAGCCCCACTACGAATTGTTCCCCCACCGCGGTGAAGGCCGCCGTGGACCGCTCTGGCCGTGTCGTTTTTGCTGCATGCTTTGTGCTGACGCCAGTGGTTAATGCACGCTGTGCCCGCCCTGGCATAAAACCACTTTCACAAGTCGCGTCTTGAACCGCGTCCGATGCGCAGCGCTGGTTGGCCGCCCTTCCATGTCAATTAAAGGATTCCTGGGCCAACATCAACAAAACACAACTCTTACCAACACCCATCCTCACACGACCAAATTATTGTCGACCGCGAACGACCATTCGACTTACGTGTATATCGCCATTACACCAGTATAATTTTCCCTCGTATATCTCAAAGCTACATAGTCAATAGCAGAAAAGCTCTTAACGCGGGGCAGTCCGCGTCGCGCATCCGCGTCGGGTTTTTTTTCTGCCCAAGTGAACCAGAGTTAACCTACCTCGAGTCCACCACTACGAGCTTCACGCCCGGCGAATATCCCACGACGACTTCGACTCGCTGCCCCGCTCGATCACGAACCCCCGGCCGATTTTTCCCTTGCCTTCGAAGACCTTCTCTTGATACCAAATTTACCCTCGCCATGTATCTCCCTCGGCAGCTCATATCGAAACTCTACCTCCACTTACAAAACACACGCCATCCACTATCGCCGCCTGTCCTTATCCTCGTCGCTCTCGAAACCGATGCGCTATGTGCCTGCCGTATTCTCACCCAGCTTCTCAAACATGACTATATCCCGCACAAGATTCAGCCAGTCGCTGGCTACTCCGACCTCGAACGTGCCGGTACTGAGCTCGTCAGTCCCATGATGGAGACCCGTGGTGGTTCTGGAGGAGTTGTCGTGTGCTTAGGAGTGGGTGGCATGGTTGACCTCGGCACAGTTCTTGGACTCGAACCTGAGGGCGAAGAAAATACATTTGGAGGAGTTGAGGTGTGGGTGATCGACTCCCATCGCCCATGGAACTTGGGCAACGTCTTTGGCGGCTTTCCTCTCGAACCAGAAACAGAAGATGCCAAGACATTTTCTGCGCGAACCCCTATTGGCGTTAACGGCGGCCGGATAGAACGATCATACAAACCAGGCAAAGGCGGCATCATTGTCATGGATGACGGCGACATCGAGGACGAGCTATCTAAAGAAAGGGATGCGTACCTGGCCCTGGTGGATATGCCGGATATTGAAGATGACGGACAAGACTTGGGCGACAGTGATGAAGATGAGAGCGAGGACGAGGAAGAGTCGGGCAATACATCAAGTTTGGTAGGCAGAAAGAGAAAGTCATGGGACTCTGACTCTGACGATGATGAGGATGGCCCACCAAGACAGCGACGGAGGAGCAATACGGTAAGTACACCTCAACACTTTCGTAGAGATAATGTGTCTCATGCTCCATACAGTCAAGTCCCATTCCAGAGTCACCTCGCCGGCCACAACACCGCGGTCTAATATCGCTGCGCGACGATGCCCTATTCTCCAGTGACGCACTGGAACCCCCGACCGCAGCACAACCACCCAGACAACCTTCCGCCAGAACTCTGCGACGAAGACTGCTGCGACTACGACGAGAAAACGAAGGAGTCTTGCGCGAATACTACCGACTTGGTACATCGTACTCGGAGCCCATCTCGTCTATGATGTACTCCCTTGCGTCAGAACTAGGTCGGGAAGACAACGACCTGCTGTGGTTAGCAATTGTTGGAGTTACTTCAATGGAGCTCTACGGTCGTTCATCTGCCGGTATTGCGGTAGCAGCTCGCAGATCAGACGCACGCGTTTCTGGCTGGCTAGGTATGCGTGGCGCAAGGATACGACAGCTTCTGCGAGACGAAGTTAGGCGTCTTAACCCACCAGAGATAGGAAACGGAAGGGTGCTACCAGAGGCGACGGGAATCATCCCAACAACTGCTCGAAGTCCAGAGGATACCAGTATCAGGTTGTCACCGGAGCCCAAGTTCCTGCTTATTAGGCACTGGAGCTTATACGACAGTATGCTCCATTCACCCTACCTCTTCTCCCGGCTAAAAACCTGGAGTGAGGCTGGCATGAAACGATTACACAAGCTTCTCGCCAAGATGGGCGTCAGTCTGGTGCAGTGCAAGCAAAGTTACGCCCACATGGACATGATGTTGAAGCGCGAGCTTCGCACCAAGCTACTCAAGTACGCATCCCTCTACAACCTCGACGAACTCGTCCCAACAATAGACACGGACGGCAAAGATCGCGGAGGTGCCAAAGACGGATGGGGTTTCGTACGCAGCTGGGGCTGGAGGGCAACTCTGAGTGCGCAAGATGTCGGTGTCGTCGTCGGAGCCCTGCTGGAGGTGGGGAAGAACACCACTAGTGCTGATGATCTTCCCGCCGGTCCATCGCAGGATCTTCTCGACGTCGACAACAACCAGAGCCAAAGTGAAGAGTGGATCCCCAGGTTCTGGGAAGCGTATGATGCGCTGGAGGACATTGAGGCCCTTAAGGCTGGCCTTCCAACGGCGCAGTATCTACACAAGGCCATCTTCACTACCGGCACCACCATCTTGAAAAAGAAGCAAATATCTCACCTGCGCGCGTTCCGCATGTGCGTCGTCAAGGACTCACCCGACGCCACCCTCTTCAACCACCCCGGAGCTTTGACCAAGCTGGCGCTCTGGATCGGTGAAGCCCTCGCTGAGCAGGAGAAGGAGGCTACGGGTGGAAGGCTCGCCCACGGCGGCCGTGGTACACCTCTCGTAGTGGCCAGTCTAGACGACAAGCGCGGAGTGTACGTGGTGGTCGGTACCGGTGGTGGTGGCGGACCAGATACCAAGTTTCTCGACCGCGAATCAGCCAAAAAGCGAGCCGAAGAGAAAGAAGCCAAAGCCAAGGCTAAAGAAGCACAGCGAAGAATCAAGGAAAAGATCCGAGCCGAAAAGAAGGAAGCCAAGCGAAAAGAAAAGGAAGAAAAGAAGAAAGCCAAGTCCGACGCCGGCGGCGATGACGATGAAGAAGAGCATACCAACAACGGGGAAGACGATACTGACGACGACTCGGATGATCTCTCGGATTCAGACTCGGATGATGATGATGACGATGAGTCGGACGAAGAGGATTTGGATCAAGAAATGGAAAGGGGTTACGGCCTCAATAAGTTCGGAACGGCGTTCCAGGACGTGGTGGCGGAGACTAATGCCAGAGTGCGCATTGATAGCTTTGAGCACTGCGTTGTGGAGGTCAAGAAGGAGGATCTCAGCGGATTCTTGGAGAGCCTTAGCATGAAGGTTGTCATCGGGTAAAAAGGGAGGGAAAAGTTCGGGGTTTGCCAATTCAGGGGAAGCAAGAGGGGCGTTAAAGGGGTTTGTTTACTTGGTCGGGAAGGAGCTGTTGAGCTCCGAACCTGTTTCCAACAAGTGGTTGGTGGGGTCAACAGTTGCCTGGAAGCTCGCAAACATGGCATGGTAGAGGTATGACATGGCACTGAGGTTCGAATTATGATATGGCGATGTCCTGCACATCTGGGACGTCCTCAGTCAAGCAGGCGTGGGATGCGGAAAAGCAGGGATTCTCTTTTATAAAGCTGTACACATACGGCATATTTTCACTTACATAACATGCATCGAGCTATATACCAACTTTCAGTTACCTTTCAACGGCCTTTTTTCGACCACTTTGATTTCCATATGTGCTTGTGACACTCATTGCCATACATGAATGAGGGTTTGTCGCTGAGTGAATCCTTTTGCCAGGAATGTCAACGACATTGCCCATGATCGCCCATGCCACTCCCTCCAACTCGGCGCAGTCTCTTTTGTGAGCCAGGAACGCAGGAAATTTTGATTTTCTTTCCTCAAACTGAGACTCATGTGAGAGTCTTTCACATTTTACTTCACACTCTCGCCTCGCCTCACACATACCAAGCAGGCTAAAGTAGGCAACGATGGCACTGCCCCCTTTTGAGCCGCCTTTGAGAATTTGAGGCTTGAAAAGTGGAAGAGGCGCACACCAATCACTTGACCACAGCCTTGAAGCAAAGGTACCGTATACCTGCTACCATTAGAGCTTCAGATTTTAGAAAATTGAAGGGCAGTTTCATGGGTTAAGTGTAATTGGCCTCTTTCATGTTCTTTTCGGTGAGACATGGGAGGCATGATAGAGATATGGGTGGAGGTTCGACGTATCTTTTGGTCCGGTGTTAGTAGAGGTAGAAATGTGGGGCTATAGAACGTGTAAGTCCGTCATCTTCGTAATTTGAGCTTCTACTCCAAGCTATGTCAACGTATCTCAACTAGTTTCTTCCCTTGTTCTTTCCATTCTTCCGTTTCTTTATTTGACTTCCCCTTGGAACCCCATTCTCCTCTGACTGATTCCTTCACCAGGTTGATACTCAGTAGATTGAGGAGAAACAGCTCGAGTGGGTTTTGTTCAGATCGGGGGTCCTCAATCCAACGAAAGGACCCGGAATGTCTTGGCGGATTTTGCACAGCCCCCTCTCCTTACTACGTCAGTTTTGGCACTATCTTCCAAGTAGGAAAGTAGCAAAGAAAGGTTTTCTTATTGACCGCCGTGGAGGTTGGTTGAGTTTCGGTCAAGTGGATGTGTTTTGCAACAAGAAGTCGTTGTCCTTTGATTTCTTTATGGACGTTCTGGAAGTTGGTATAAGTCGACCGATAATGACGGAGTGGGGCATCGATATTCTCCCCTTGTTTCTCGTTTCCACTGTGTAGTAGACTTTGGCTTCGGCCTTCCACCGAAGAGGAAGGATGATTGGGTGGTACAGAGAGCGACAGAGCCTCAAAATATTGAGGACAATTTGTTTGCTTGTTGCACCCGGTAAAGAGACATGATGAACAGAGTCGAAACTGCGCATTTTTTATTGCCAAGGAGGTTTGCGGTTTTGGATATCGGCAAGTTCCATCGTGAAAACGGAAAGTGGAATGGGGCCGGCCGCCGGCGCCGGGTACGGGTCCAGGTACCCTTCCGGGGCTGGTGTCTAGCCTCCGGAGAAAGTGCATGTTTGTCCGGATAGCGCTATTAAAGTCAATATATGGTAATTTCGACATAGACGTATTCCACCTGTTATTCTCATCGCAGGAGTCTTCCAACTTCGACAAGGGAATCCCTTGGATGGTCGGCCTCTTTTCACCTCCCGAACGTCGTTTTCTCCGGGCTGGGGGCAGCACCTGCCCTTCTTGTCATTTGGGCTCTCTGCCTGACAAATCAGAGAGCAGAACGGAGCATGCGCTGCCTGCCCGAATTTGACATCCAGAACCCGATCGAATTTTGTCCCTGGCTGTGATGGCCCCTGTCGCAGTTATTCAAAAGAAATCCCGCCCGTTGCCCCTCTTTGCGAACAGTTGCGGATACTTATCAAGCTGGTTCTGGAGTTTGGCAAAGACGGAAAAAGTAAGAGTTCTGCGCATGAGTTGAAACGCACGCTGGGGAATAATGGTGACAGCCCGCATGGAAAGCATGATGCGCAGTCATTGACTGCAGAACTCGGACTGGGCATTGCAATTGCGATTGCGTTACGCATCGTCCACAGCCCACGAGGCATGCATGCTTCTTGGACAAACGATGGGAGTAAACTATGTACTCGGTACATGCCCGCCCGAAACTTGCAAGATCATCGCTACCTGATCTTTAACCATACAGGTTGTCACAGCCTGGCCTCCTTATGTCAGGCCCGGCGTCAAATGGGAGTCGAAGCGAGGCGCCGCACGAAACGAGCGGGCGGGATGGATGGGAGGGGGGGGGCCTCGATGGGATGCCTCTATCGACATCCCGGCCCATTTTTGTTCATCGGGTTCGAGCGGTCGGGTGTTCCTTACTTCCTGGCTAACACATGGTCCATGCTAGTCACTCCGGTTTCCACCTTGAAATAACGGCCAGGGCACTTGCAGTGGTTAGCTGCAGTTAGTGCAAACCTCCGGCTGTGTCCACTGCTGCTCTCACTGCATTGCCCATCTCGCCAGACTGCCCCCGTCATCACCTCCGATCTCCCGCGCATTTGCCCTGCTCTTCTCTCTCCTGTGCTGCGCAACGACCTAATAATCCCATCTGATTTCTTTTCCTTCTACAATTACCAACCAACACCTCGACATCCTTCTTCTCCTCTGGTCTACTTTTTCAACGTTCCAGTGCAACATCAAGGCCACTAGATTGACGCTTACGAGGCCTGCTACTCGACCGTCCATCCTATCGACCGACGACAAATATCAATCGACCATACATAAGGCTGCTTGCCCCGATCGCTCGAGCACCGTCTTCCCGTCCACCATACAGCGTCTCTAGTTACCTACGACCAAGACCGCTTTTTACGAACCGTTATATCCCTGACCTGAGAGAGCAAACCCACGGATCGTCAGCGAACCCCTCCTCCCACCTTTTCGGCGCCAAACCCCGTACGCGACGCCATCCAGAGCGACCCCTTTCCCAGAAACCACATCGTGGGACCACCTTGCGAACGACAAAACAAGCATTTGCTAAACAGCACCGAGTTATCCGAACATGGGCAAATCGTGAGTGATCCAAGTTCCCCGAGGTTTCCGCGACTCCTGCCCGATCGCTATCCGCAACCCGGCTTATTCTCCGCACCTCATCCCGCATCATCAATACGTACCGCATACATACCTACTTTCCAGCTGTGGAGGAGGAGGGACCGTGAACCGTCTTGTTGAAATCTCACATGCGAACAACCTATTCTGCCTTTCACGCATCCATACACATCATACAATGCGTTTCTTCAGCAGGAGTCGTTCCTCCGAGCATTCACCAAAGACCGAAAGCAGGATGAAGAGGCTGACACTGAACCCCGCCCGAAACAGACAGAGCAAGCTTGAGCGCGATAAGCTCGAGGAGTTGGAAAAGGCCACCCACTTTGACAAGAAGGAGTTGCAGCAATGGTATAAGGGTGTGTAACCTTTCTCTGTTTCCTTTCCCGTCTCGCCGACGACCATTGCAACACCGACGCCGCTCGACAGTTACAGACCCCAACCGATACGTCACTGTCTTTCATCACAACGGCTATGCGCTCTCGTTTCCCGTCACTCCCCGTCTATCAACAGCCTCTAACAGGGACATGATACAACAGGCTTCCTCAAAGATTGCCCCTCCGGCATGCTTACCAAGGCCGAGTTCCAAAAGATCTACGCGCAGTTCTTCCCCTTTGGCGACCCATCGTCATTCGCCGACTACGTATTTAACGTGTTCGACACGGACAAGTCCGGCACCATCGACTTCAAGGAGTTTATCTGCGCCCTGAGCGTCACGAGCCGCGGCAAGATGGAGGACAAGCTCGACTGGGCCTTCCAGCTGTACGACATTGACGGCGACGGCAAGATCACCTACGACGAGATGCTCAAGATTGTTGAGGCGATTTACAAGATGGTATGCTTGCCTACTTCGAACCCCATAGCTTTTACGACACATGCTAACATAACTCTGCTCACAGGTCGGCTCAATGGTCAAGCTCCCCGAGGACGAAGATACCCCCGAGAAGCGCGTCAGCAAGATCTTCCGCATGATGGACAAGGACGAAAACGGCAGCCTCGACATGAAGGAATTCAAGGAGGGCAGCCAGCGCGACGAGACAATCGTATCCGCTCTCTCCTTGTACGATGGTCTTGTTTAAGTCATTTTTATCAATCATCAACATTCGATTCCTTTCATTTCACGAGGAGCACACGGCGCGCAACGGTCTTTTGGTAAACCAGGTCATTGAGGGGATTAGGAAGCAAGGAGGAGAGCATGATTTGATGTACGCTGCGGCCCCGGAAGGCAGGCATACTTTGTTTTCTGGAGGGGCAAGAGCTGGGGTTTCACGAAAAAGGTGGAAAAGCAAGAGAGAAATGTGTTGTTCGGTTTGAATCAAGATATCCCAAAGGTTACGAGGAGGACAGAAAAGAGAGAAAGTTCAGCCATTCTCGGTTCGGCCCGGTTCAAGAAATGTGCGCAAACATCGATCAGATAAGATACCAAGAGCGACAGGCAGCCCATGCTGCTGGGACGTCTTATCGGTGGTTGAACCCCAGCCCCGCCGCATCTGACCCAGTGCCTAGACGTCGACCGGGATTAGGGGGGCTCTGGGGCTGTGCTGTTCTTGGCTTGTTGAGTCTTTGACGAAGAGGAGGTCGGTCCTTGGTGATCATCACATTGGATGGGTGGGATGGAGGGAGCCAGCTCAATATGGAAGCAATACGGAGGAGGGGGGAAAAGGAAGGAGAGAAGAGGAAGTCGTTTGTGATGAACGGCGTTTTACCCGGTTACGGATGGACAAGGCCTATACCTAGGTAACCTTCCTATGCTGTACGTGTGTAGTATACTTTTAGGCTTGGTATTTTTTGAGAGTTTAGCAATTTCACTGTTTCATGGTTCATGCCCGTCTATCAAGTACTATCATTATGGTGATCGCTGTGTTCTCGTCTTGTCCAGATACACACCTCAGCACCGCCAGATTGGATCAACTTGATCTCGAGATGTGCAGGGTAGGCAGTCTATATACCTACGCGAAGCACCTCTAGGACTTCGAGAACCATTTCTCTGCTCATTTCCAACCCTCAACAAGCTCTCGTTACAACCCGTTGGGAGCATCTATCTGGCCGCTGCCTACTCGATGGTATAATTCCAATGTCCCTAAACATGACAGAATGACATCATATCTCTCAGTAACGGGAGATGAACATGCTCTTGAGGCAGTGTTCAGTATCGGTGTGAGTATGTCATCCCATAGTACCATAGGACTTCCATGTCGTTCAATTGTTCGAGCGATGATCACTGTTCGTTCCATCGGGTCATGAATGGCCTGTCGTCCTCTTACCTTACTTAGTTCTGATCGTTGAATGAAGCAGCTGCATAATAATATAGTAGCTAGCACCATTGGTATACCGCGATATAATCCCATGCGACTCTCGAATCTACGTGGGCTACCTGTTACCTTTTAAAGGAGCAGGGTTTGCTGTCTTGAATGTCTTTTTGATTGACCTTCAGTTATAAGGTGAGTGTAATCCCGAACGCTTGTTTTGCAACTGAGGATGTAAGACAACGAAGATATCAACCTATAGAAAACAAAAGCGTTACTTGAATTGCACGACATCATGAGTGATTATTGCCGTTGATAAAACCGCAGATACTCGTTAAGTCTTCAAAAACCGACCCCATGACTAGCGGGGAGTATGAGGTTGAGATTTGGAAGAGGGGTTGATGTGGTTCTGTTGGAGGATATGTACGAGCAGGGGGAGGAATATGTGTACATGGTAGGATTTTTTTTTCGTAATGAATGCCATTGCTAACTACACAAGCCACGATGGTATCTTAAAGACGTCTTCCTCCATTAGACCAAGCTGGAAATACTTAATAGTGAGTGGTGAAGTAAAGAGAAAGCAACGGTCGCATCTGCGACTTGGACGACCAACTCCGTCCAAAAACATCGCAAACCGAACCAGACCAAGCAAGACCAAGACCCAGGACCCAACAACACAAATATTAAAGAGGAGATTGAGGTGGTAGAGGTAGATAGCAAAAATATCCTAACGCATTTTTTCGTCGCTTATATAGCTGAACAAGAGCAAAGACCCATTAAGACATAACAGACATTCGGTCGGACCCTTAAACCCCCATCCTCCATCCTCGTGACATAAACGTAATAGAAAGCTAGAGCTCCAAAAAACAACTAAGAGTGGTATATGGAAAAGATGATTCGCGCCCCGTAAACAAAAAAACAACGCGGAGTATTGACTTTTGATACACAACAAAGACATCAGGTCAGGTTAGGAACGGGCTTCCTACTCTTTGGGGCCATAAGCCTCGGTGACCTCCTTCCTGTACTTGTTGAGGATACCCTTGCGGTTGAGCTTCTGGGCGGCCGTTACGAGACCCTGTGGGTTGCTTGTTAGCATAACGCTCGGAAAGGACGGTAAAAATAAAGGTGGGAAAACTCACGTTCTGTGGGGTCCACTCCTCATCCGACACAACGACACCCTCGATAATCTCGATACCGGAAAGACCACCGGCGCGACCGGCGTTCTGGAGCTCCTTAAGGACGGCAGCCTGGAGCTTCTTGTTGTGTACAAGCTCCTCCAAGCTGTCACCCTTAACGCCAATCGAGGAAGCGAGCTTCTTGAGGGCGGGCTCGGCGGGAACAATGATAGCGATAGGCTTGGAGCGCTCCTGGTCGGCGTAGACGCAGATATTGGCGACAACGGCGGCGGAGCGGTAGATGGACTCGAGCTTCTCAAGAGCAATGTACTCGCCGTTGAGGGTCTTGACAAGGTTCTTCTTGCGGTCGATGATCTTGAGATGGCCGTTCTTGTCCCACTCACCGATATCACCGGTCTTGAACCAGCCGTCAGGGGTAAGAGCGGCAGCGGTCTCCTCGGGGTTCTCGTAGTACTCGGAGAGCACAGAGGGACCACGGAGCCAAATCTCACCCTGAGGGTTGGGCTTGTTGGTGGCGAAGTAGCCGGCATCGGGGAAGTCGACGAGCTTGGCCTCAACGGAAGAGGGCATGGCACCGATGGACTCGGCAGTCCACTCGTTGGGGTTCTGAAGGCAGCCCATAGCGGTAGTCTCGGTAAGACCGTAACCGATAATCATGGGGCAGATGGCCATGGAGATGAACTTCTGGGTATCCTTGGCGACGGGGCCACCACCGTTCAAGCAGAGCTTCATGCGACCACCGGTGGCATCCTTGATCTTCTTGAACACAACAGCATCCAAGAGGCCGCTTCCGGGAAGACCGAGGCCCATAAGCTTCTCCTTAAGAGCAAGCGCGCCCCAGAAAAGGTTGCGGAGGAGAGGGCTGCCAGCGTTGACCTTGGCAAGAATGCCCTTCTTGACGGTCTCCCAGACGGCGGGAACACCGACCAAAACACTGGGGGTGAACTCGCGGATATCGCCGAGGCAGTTGCGCACGGAGGTGTCGGAGAGAGTCTTGGGGTTACCGTAACCCATAGTCGAACCCCAGTAGAGGGAAGCGTTCTCGAAGACGAACTCGAGAATGTGGGCGAGGGGAAGGTAGGTCAGGAGGCGGTCACCGGGGCCAATGAAGGGCTGGACGACGGGGCAGACACCAGCGACTGGAACAAGAGTGTTAGTAGCGATTCGCGCGCACGAAAAAAGGTTTGCGACAACTTACCGGCAGCAACGACGTTGCTGTGCTTAAGGGGCACACCCTTGGGAGTACCAGTAGAACCAGAGGTGTACATGATGCAGCAGAGGTCCTCAGGGGCGGGCGCAACGGGCGCAACGGGGTTCTGCTTGCCGAGCTGGACGAGCTCATCGAAGCTCAAGACAGTAACACCGCGCTCGGTCCTGAGAGCCTCAATGTGAGCATCCTTGGCCTTGTTCTGGTTGTTCCAGATAACGTGTGTGATGTCCTTGGCGTGCTCAAGAACGCCGTTGAGGGTAGGAAGGAGGTGGGGGTCGAGGAAGATGGCCTTGGCCTTGGTAGCGACCATGGAGTACTTGAGACCCTCGGCGCCGAGAGTGTCGTAGGCAGTCACAATGGGCATGGACTGGGTCGCGGCACCGTGAGACATGGCGAGCCAGTTCTGGCTGGTGGCAGCGAAGATGTGAACACGATCGCCCTTGTTGAGGCCGATGGCGCGCAGACCGGCGCCAACGTCGAGAGTGAGCTGCTCATACTGCTTGAAGGTAATGAACTCGTAGTGGCCAAGCTCAAAGTAGGTCCAGTTCTTGTCCACCTCGCGCTCCTCACCATCCACCATCTTCTTGACCTTCTTGGTCTCGACATGCGTGTTGACGAGCTTGCGGGAGCCCATGCACTGCGAATCGCCATAGGCAAGGGCGGCCCACTTGACGAGCTTGTAGACGGTATCGATCTCCTCGCCGATGGTCTCCTTCTCGCCCCATCGCCTGTTTGGGGGACGGCTCTGAAGGCCGTCGATGAAGTTGGGAATGCGGCGGACGGGGGTCTCTCCCTGGACGGGCGCCTGGCCGGCGACCTCGAGAGTATAAGGGGGCTTGTTGACCAGCTTGGGCAATGGCGTCAACGTCGGAGCAACCATGATGGGCGATTATTAGGAGTTAAGGAGGTAGGAGCTTCGAAGTCGCGTTTTTCTTTGTTGCTCTTGGGAAGGGGGAGGGAGCTCCGGGAGAGGAGAGCCGGCTTTATCGAGAAATGGGGGAGGAGATGCACGGATTGCCGAGGCCGCAGTCGCGCTAAACAAAACCCCGTCCTAGTGTCGGTTGCGGGACTTGTGTGTGTGTATGGGTGGGATAGGACAGTGGGTTTTGTCCAGTCGTGTGCTCGTCGTGTCTCTCGTAATTAACAACGCAATGGTAGAAGAAGGGCGTTGATGGTGGTTTCTTTTAGATATGGATAGGATGGGGGGAGGTGAGAAAGGGAGGAAGAGGACGGGGAGAGAGGGGAACAAAAAGAAAGAGGTGGAGGGGGAGGAAGCGATGGAATGGAAGGGAAAAAGGAGTTTCTATTTCTCTGGTTCAGACAGGTTCCTTAACACGACGGCGGCGGCGGACGGGACGATGGACACACTTTGAGACTCAACTCGGACGGGATGCGCTCAGTTGGGGTTGGGATGCATTTTCATTTTGGGGAATGTCCACTTGGATTGGCAAAGGGCCCATTGGGGGAGTGTACATCCAAGTCCGCGCAACTCCCTCCAAAGTCCATTTTAGGCAATTTACCGTACCACTATTAGCCACCGCACAAATATAAAAATAACTTTTTTATAAGCGTTAAAAATCATAGTCTATCCCAATTGTAAACGCGTACTAACAATTTTCGCTACGCATCCGCGGCCCGTACTCTTCGTATACGTATCGCGTTCAATTCGTCCCGTATCCGTAGTAATAATATCGCGTATCGTTTATATAATTTATAACCGATATTCTAAAAGTTATAAACTTTAATATAATTCTATAAATACAACTTTACGAACCTTTACAATAATTATAAAAATAAGTAAATTAATTATATATTATTATTAATTTACTATAAATTAATATATAAATATTATAAATACTTCTATTTTTCCTTCTTATAAACCGTTATTTATTATTTTTTTTATAAACCGTTATTAGTATATATTAAAGTATAATTTTTAGTATTCCCGGATTATAATATTATTTACCTACGGGATACTTAAAAATAATAATATAATACCTCCTTTCAATTTTAAGAAATTAATTCGCTATTAATACTTTTTACTCCTAAACTTTTATTTTTATTTCCTACGTAAATATTAAAAAAACGAAAACGATTATTATTTCCTTTATTAAAATTAAAATTTACTTTTTTACTCCCCCCTTCCTCGCTAATACCTCTTTTTTTACTACTATTCCCCCCTTCTTTACCGGTACCTCCTTCTTTATTATTTAATAAGGGAAATAATAGGGGAGATAATAATAAGGATAATAATAAGCCTCTTAAAATTATATTATAAAATAGCCGCTATAAATAATATAACCGTAAGTTTATAAAAGGAAAAAAGGTTATTCCAAAGTTATTAAATAGCGGTCTCTATATTTTAGAATAAATAACTACTATCCGCGAATAGTATTTTATAGTAAATAATCCGTTCGAAATAATTAAAATTAATTTTAAATATAATTAATATTAAGTTTTATACTTTTAGAATAAAAAGGATAGGCCAAAAAGGCCTAAACTTAATAAGTAAGAACGTTATTATTATCGTTTATATTAAAATAAATTAAATAATAATAGCGGAACCGGTAAAACCTCGAAGCCTCTACGTATATTTAATAAATACCTTATAAATCTTTAAGTGGAAAAAACTCTAGAAAAGATTTATAAAATTACTATTATTAATAATTATATTTATAAAATACTAGAATATAATTAAATTAAATTACTAATAACTATTTAAGAGTATATTATTTTTTTATTAAAAGTTAGGTATATTCCTACTATAATAAAATATATAATTCTTAGGCGAAAAAACGCTCCCGTTAAAAAACTTCGAATAAAAAACTATAGTAATCGATAATTTAATACCTAAAAGATTAAGAATTTAAAACGGCGATTAAATATAATAATAAAACCGGTGCGAAAAGCTTTAAAAAAAAATAACCTAATTAATAAAATTTTTAAAGCCGAAAACCTTTTTAACGAATTATTAAAAAAAATTACTAATAAAGAATAATAGTAGAAAAATCGCAAAATTATAATAATAGGAAATAACCCTAATTTAATAAAGAAAAAAAAAAAGGAATTAATTAATAGATTTATATTTGTAAAGTAATTTAATATAAATTTACTATATAAATAAAGAGGTATTATTATTATAAATATAACGTATAAAATTAATCGTTATAATTTTTACCTATTTACAATTATAATACGAAATAAATACGGTTCGTAATTCCCTTCTACGTTCTTTTACACTTCTATACTCAATATTAAAATTATTAAAATATATTTACGTATTTTAATTAAATAATATAATAATTTTAATAATTAGGCGTTAAAATATATAGTAATAAACGATTTAGCGGCCGAATAATTAATTATATATAATACTTTTACTAAAGATAGAATTACTATTATTTAATATTTATTATATAAAAAATATTCTTAAAATTCATTATATAAGAATATTTAAAATAATAAACTATATTTAAAAGCTATAAGTATTATACTCTATTGCAAATTAACCGAAGAGAAATATCTTACATTTATTAATAAAATTATTTCTTATACTATTATTTATTAAATAAATTATATTCGGAAGTATTAGAGAGCAAAAATTAAATACTAAATATACTAATTTAAATATAGTATCCCTCTACTTCTTTAAATTAATATTACGAATATAATTAAATCCTAATATAGCTACCTTAAGACTAAAAACGCTATAAAAAAGGATATAGTAAATATTTACAATTTAAAAGGCAATTTTATTATTATTATTAATAAATTAGAAAATTATAGCCGTTTTGCTAATAAGCGGAGAATTTGTAGTAGGTATTACTATAGACTTCTTATATATAAATTTCCTAATTATAGTTTTAAAAAACTATTAATCCGTATATAAATAATAATCTTTCGTTAATTATACTTTATTCAAAAACGGTTAAATATATTTAAAAATATTTAAGAAGGTTATATAGTAATATTTAGTTAGGAAGTAGTATATTAACGGAATAATTAACGGTAAATTTTTTTTACTATTTTATTATAAATAAAATACTTATTAATATATATATATTTAATAATTATAATATTAATATAATAAATAAGGCTAAACTTCCTAAGTATAAACTTTAAAATAATAATTATTTCGAACCAAATTATAAATTATTAAGAGATATTAATAATAATTAAATAGAAATAAATAATTAGTTTATTAATATACCTTAATATAAATATAAATAGTTCTCGGCATAGTAATTTCTATATATTTATATTTAATATTACTACCTTATATTTAATTTATTATTATTAACCTATTTTATTTAATTAATTAATCTATAAGTACAATATAATTTTAAAATATATAAATAAATTAAAAAACCTTTTAAAGGTATTTTTAATTCTATTATTAATATACTATTAAAATAAAAATTATAAATTCGAAAAATTAATAAGCAGTTGAATAAGAATATTTACCGTATTAAAAATACAATTATAATTCGTAGAGGAATAGCGGAAAAAATAAACTACTAATTTTAAATTTTTATTAATAAGGTAAAAATAAATATAAATATTATATTTACTATAAACCTAAATAATTTAATATAATAAAAGGAAAAGGTTTTAAAGGAAGAAAGTTAAATAGAATATATAATTTAATAATCCTTTAATATTTTATAGTATATACTTTAATATTTTATTCGAATTAAAATTTAATATTTTGGCCATTTTTCTAAAGCTACCCCCTTTAATATTTGACTAAAATATAATTTTATATAATACTTTATAAAAGTTTCTTTATAACGCTATTAAAAAATACTAAACAATTACCCCGCGGCGGGGTAATAATATATAATAAAGAATAATAATTAATAATTTATAAAATTTTCAACCTATTAAAAAATCTATATTCAATATAAAATTAAAATTTTAACCGATAATATTATTAATAACTATAAAATAAACCTATATACTAAATATTAAACTTTATATTAATATATATAATAGGATATTAAAAAAGGGATTTATTTTCCCTAATATTTATTAATACTAAATTATATAGTAATATCTACAATTTCTTAGCTACATCTCCCGTATAAATAATAAAATAAAAAATATAAATTCGAATTTACATTAAACTCCTATATAAAATAACATTTTAAAAAATATAATAAATAAATTAATAATTACTCGTAAATCCTTCTACCTAAAATTTAAATTTTAAATATAACGTTATAAATAAATAAAAAAATTTCCCCCACCTTCGTCGCATTACCTATCCTTCTTCGTATTCTTCTTCTCCTCCTCCCTCCTCCTCTCTCCTCTTCTAACGTAAACTATTACTACTAACGTATATATACCTTTATTTTACTTTATTTATATAATTATATTAATTATTCTACGTATTTAAAAAATTTTCTCCTTATATTACAATTATATAAACGTACGTATTTATTATTATTTTATTATTTTTTTATAACCGTAATCTAATTCTAATTCTAATTCTAATTTTAAATTAATATCGTAATTATTATTTAATAATATACCTTCTACTACCTATAACGGTAATAACGCTTCCAAGCGTAAAAATAATAACGACGTCGGCGGCGGCGGTTCTTCCGCCAAAAAACCTATAAATATATATTATTAATATTATTTAACCTTTATATACTTACAAAAGTTTTATAAAAAATTATTACGACGCTTTCGGGTAAGTAACCTAATACCGAGCGGAAAATCCTTTATACTCCCTATATTACCCGCGCTAACGTAATTAGCGGTTATAAATATTATAATTAAATAAGTAAAAATATAACCTACGCCGAATATATTAAAAACGGCTATTATATTAACTACCATCCTATAAATATTATTAAAAAAACTTCTATTTAATTTTTAATCATTTATTAATTTATATATTTTTTAAATATTAGAGTATATATATAACCGTCTCTTCGAATAGTAGGAGAAGAATTCGGTTATAAAAATTATAATTAAGCGTATTATTGTATATATATAAAAATACGCCGCTTTACTTCGTATTATTTCGGCCGGAAAGTAAATCGAAAAGAAAATTACTACTTCGTTTATAAATATAAGTATAATATTTATCCAACCGAAAGATAATATCGCCGTGTATATAATGCTATTTCTTACTAAAAAAGAGGAGAAACCTAAATCTAAAAAGGATAAAAAAATAGCCTTAAAGGTTAAATAAATCGAAGCCTTAAAAAAAATTACCGAAAGCGTTATTACTATTAATATTAATATTAATAATATTTATAATAACCTATATAGTATTTTCGAAATTACTATAAATTATATCCTTTATTCTTAAATATTAAAACTTCGGTTAATTTTTATAATTATAATATATTATTATTTATTATAATCTCTTTAATAAACGCCCCCCTATTAATAATACGGCCCCGGCTAAAAAAGATAAGGGCAAAGAGCCTAAGGCTCCTAATAATAATAGTAATAATAAAGGGAATAAGGGTAATAAAAGTAATAAAAGTAATAAAATTATTAAATAAGACTAATATAATTTTTTTTTATATTTTTATTAATTATTATAAAATATAATCTTTTTTCATATTTCTTTTTTTTATATTATTATCTTTTTCGTAAAGGAACAACGCCACAACCTCGGCAAAACCTCTCTAAAAAATATTATTATAAAGAAAAATAAAAGCTCTATTCAATAAACTACTTTTTAATAATAAAACTTTTTTATTATTATTTCAATCTTTAAAACACCTTTTTAATATATAAAACCAAATTTCAATATTATATTTCGTAATATTTAATATAAAGTCTTTTAACTTTTTAATTCAAAATTCAAAACTTTAAAGTAAAGTTTATCTAATTATTTATATTCTATTAACAAAATTTCAAATATTCCGCTTTATATTTACTATTTATATATTAATACCGGTATTATCGTTAATATACCGGCTGCGGTTACGTATATTAATGCCGCGCTTACGCTTATTTATCGCTACGCAAGCGCGGTGTGTACGGGATATAGCGTAGTGCGTACGGGATTCCCAAATTTCGAATAATATTACTGTTACGTCCGTACGGTGGTACGGCAAATTGCCTAAAATGGACTTTGGAGGGAGTTGCGCGGACCTGGATACCGTCCCCCGCCTATTGGTCCACTCGCTGCAATTAGACTCCACCTCTAGTCCGGTTAGCGCAGTCTTTGCAGTCAAGCACGGGTGGCCCGAGCTCCCACTTTGCTGCCTCTTTGCTGCTTCTTTGCTGCCTCTTTGCTGCCGCTGCAACTTCTTGGCACGTTGCCTGCCAGGCTTCCCATGACGAAACAGCCTTTGCCTTCTGGTGCGCTAATCTCGATAAAGCATGGTGTCTCTCTGGGCTTCCCCACTGTTAGAAAAAAGTTGTGGCAGAAGTCTCAATGTCACAACTCTTAACGTTAGAGATCGATATGCAGTGCTGGTAAAGTCACTAGCATCTTTTCCCTTTCGAGTGCTTACACATTGGGCTCACATCGCAGCGCACAGCAACCAGTTCGCAGACGCCATCTCGACTATTTTCTAGGCATAGGCGGGGTTATTGCTATCTTCTCTCAGACGTGGACTTTTTCCCGACACTAACACCAGGACACTAAAATACAATATGGATCCCCATCATCGGTCAACACCAACATGGAGCTCTTCCGAACAAGCCGGGAGGCCCTTACATCTACCGGGTCACCGTGGGCGGTCTCGGACTATTTCCCAGCGAAATGGTCCGTCTCGACGAGATAAGCTTTGTTGAAGGGGGAAACCAGCATTCTTCGAGCAAACGTCCAGGCCGGACATTCCAGACGAGAACCCTTGAAAGGTGAGCTTGAACCCTGGAAAACTCCACAGCGGTTCTGTTTTCGGCGCTACACTATAAAATTTTGCTTGAATAGATCGCCTTCGAAAGTGGACGGACGGGCAGTAAGCGGGCACTGTTGGTTTAACCGGTTAGGCACGGAAAGAAACTGAAATTTGACGATGCAACGAGATGCTACCATATGCCTGCAGGGTGGGATTTGGGTAGAGCCACAGGAGCGCAACAACGGCGCCGGGGGCAATGGATGGAAAATCGACACATCGAACGGGACGCTCCCGTCTGACAGCGGAGAGGACGACGACCTCCGCCTCTACAACACGCATGAAGAGCCTCGGCCAACGACAAACAGCAATGATGCCTGTGATACCTTTTCTCCCCTCTAAACAACCAGACAATCATGGGAACACAGTCACAACATCAGCCCCGAATGACTGCGTGTGCCTCACTTGCTCACGCTCACTGGAAGCCGAGCATTGGCAGTCCTGTTGGTGACCGTTTCAAGAAATACCCAGTGGCCTAGACTCTACAGCCTATCGGCTTGGCGAGTTGACCTGAAAGAGGCACAGAAACAAGCGAGAGTGATCCAAGCGGGCGTGTGGCCGTGTGACGACGGCAAGGGACGGAAGGGGACGGGGACGGTCACCATGGTCTACCTAATGTTTGTTTCTTTCTTTTCAATCATCAAAAGGTGACTGACAAGAAAGCTTCCAAGACTCCAAGACCCCAAGACCGTAAGACCGGTCTCTCCCCCGCCTTTTTTTGACACCACGTCAAGAGCCTCCTCTCTCCACAGCTGGAATGCATCTCCCATGCCATGCTGCGCATCTCTCTCCGCGCTCCATACCCGTCACCCGAGGTGCGCCGGCTCGGCTACATGCCCATGTACATAAGACGGGGGTACGGGTACGGAGACGGGAACGGAAGATGTGCTTGCTGGAGGACAGCAGGGACAGCATGCAGCACCATCGGAGATGCTCTCTGTTTTCACCTCATTCAAGCCATTCAAAAAGCCCAATTGCTTCTCTTCTTCCTGCAAAGCTGTCCGACTGTCGTCTGTTGTCCTCCGCCGGACCAAGCATTGGAAATGGAGACACCGAACGCGGACGGCTAACCCCACGGAAACCCATCGATCGCGGTCGTTTAGGTTTCGTGATTCGTTGGATTTCTCCACTCCGTCTGCTCAACAAAAATGTCATCCCCAGTCCGTCTTCCGGGTCAGTCCCTGTGTGTCTCTTTTTTTTGCTTTTCTCCTCCTCGCCTCCGCATTTTCTTCTTGGTCTTTTTAGCCTCTTTGCCAAGACCTATCTCCCCCCACTCGATCGTGATTGGACAAAGAGAAAAGAAGATCCGAAGACGTCGTTTTCGAGACTCGACGTATCGAACTGCTGCTCGTCTTTGTGAATTTCCTATCTCGTAACTTGCAGGATCGATTGGCATCTCACTCACACTGCACTTCGCTGATGCTCACGCATTGCGTCAAACCAGCTGTGCGTCACCAGTCGGTTCTGTATGTAAGTGGCAAGTAGCTACAGCCAACAGCAACCACGATTCCGGGCTACACATCGTCAATAATACTACAATGGAGAGGCAACAGAAAGAAGAGCTTTGCGAAGAGCTCGAAAGTTTCCTACAACTGCTCGGAAACGAAATTAAAGACTCGGACGATGCTGACGAAGGTTTGCGCGAGTGCCCTCCTTCTCAGTATGCGACTTTGTAAAAGCTGACATGGTAAACCTCAAATCTTAAAAAACAGAGACATATGATCTCTACGCCCAAGACCTGCCCTCCTCAGATCTGGGAATTATCGACCCCAAGACCACTGAGTTGCAACTCACCGTGGCCGGTAGAGAGCTCACGATTCATCAATCTCCCGGAATCCTTTCCTCGGCCCGTGCCGGAGGTACCACTGGAGCCGGTGCGTAAAAAGAACATGAAAAAAGAAACCCACTGCACCCAGTCATGCCACGCCTTTCACTGCACCAGCTCCTCGGGACGGACCTGTCCATTTAACTTGGAATTTATCCACCATTACCCTACCCTTCCCTTTGTTGACATACCCCTGGCCATGCTCCCTGCGTTACCAGTCGGCCATTGCCTGCCCCAGAGTCCAGGCCATTGTTTAACTCCTGAATCGTTGCTGGAGCAACAGTCCTCATTGTTGACTTTGGCATTGGTTGGCGATGTGGCTTCGCCCATGTGCACTTACGGTCCACGTTGCTGTAGCATTAGGCACACGTCCACACGCGTACACTACCATGTACAGAGCGAGCGCGGCGCAGATGTATCTTCACTCGTGCGCATACACATGACACTTAGCTGCCTACACATCACGCTTTCCCTTCCTGCATTGGCTTCAATTCATAATTGAACCCTTGCTACAGACACTTCGCAGCAGCAGTACCTTTCATACCAATTCCAGACAACTTCCATACATCTTTGACCCTTTATCTAAACCTTCGTTCCTTGAGCCTGTCTTTCAGATTCATTTGCGCCGTTCTCAAACTATTTCGAACCCTTTGTCAACCCTCTTCAAAACCCTCTTGAAACCCCTCTTCAACCCCATTTTCCAACCCCTTTCCAACCCTTTTGTAACCGTTTTCCAACCCTTCTTTCACCCTTCTCACTTCTCAAGAACAGAAAACTAACTACCCAAAAAAGTAACATGGCGCATAACCCCCCTCTTCGCAACCTGGCTGTCCTCCCCCACCACCAATAACCCACTCACCACGCACCTCGCCAGCCTCATCTCGCCTCAGTCAACAATCATCGAGTTAGGAGCCGGTACTTCCGCCATTGTCGGCCTTTGTCTTGCTCCGAAAGTTGGGCGGTACGTGCTAACCGACCAACCGTATGTGTCAAAGCTCGTTGAGCGGAACATACTGGAAAACTGGTCTGCCGTATCGCAATCACAGCCTGGGAGCGGTGGTGGAGGTGGTGGAGGTGGAGGGGGTGGTAAGGGCAGAAAAGGGTCGAAATCAGGAAAGGGTAACGCGCAAGAAGGGCCTGGAGAGAGGCTGGTCTTCCGAGCACTGGATTGGGAAACCGACACCCCTACTTCCCAGCTAGCACAACCGGCAGCGGAGAGTTTCGATTTGGTGGTGGCGTGCGATTGCATCTATAACGAGTCGCTTGTTGATCCGTTCGTCAGCACCTGCGTGGATATTTGCCGTCTACGCTCCACCAACACCGCCAACGGGAACGTAAGACCAACGATAATGGTGGTTGCGCAGGTCTTGCGAAACTCGGACGTCTTTGAGGCGTGGATCAAGCGGTTTGTGCAAGATTTCCGGTGTTGGAGGGTGCCGGATGAGATGTTGATTGATGGGTTGAAGAGTGAGGGTGGACAAGGAGGAGGAGGGACGTCGGGCTTTGTGGTTCATGTTGGAGTTTCGAGAGAGGGAAGGTGATGGATGACTGAAGAGAGGGAGAAAGTGATGATGAGGGTCAGGAGGAAGTGAAGGAAGGAATTGAAATGCGGGACCAACTTCTAAGTGATGATAGTGAAAATTAATCGATAGCAATTGACGCGAAGAGTCATTTGTCTAGAGGCAGGCGTTCATGGTCGTAAAAGGTATATGATTAGATTTGTGTATATGTACTGCTTGTACGATATCGTTAGTCGCAAGAACCCAAATATCCAAAACTCCTAAACCTATATAACATGACACATCGGTCATCTGAACCGCAGACCATCCGAACATGTCTGTCTGTGCATACCCCTAGGTATGTACCGTTCATCCAATGTCCTGTAGGAGGCGCGGATGAAGATCCGTACTTCGTCCGCCTAAACCAAATCCCAAGCACACACCCCCTTAAACTGGTACGAATATGGGGGCTTCTTCCCCAACCACTGCTCCTTCGTCATTCCTCTCGCCGATTTATTACAAAACGTGTCCACCGCAAAGACGGAGATCTTTTGTCCCGGCATTCCCAAATCGATCGCAGGTATATCTGCCCACCACCAGAACCCATCCGTTTCCATGGGAACGTGGTCCTTCTTCCTGCCATCCCGCCCCTCGATCGCCACGAGGAAGAGGTACGGCTTCCCCTTTCCGTTCCTCTCCGGATCCCAATGGACACACACCTTACTGAACTGGAACCGCACCACTTCGCCGCTATAGACGGGGATTGTGGCTGTGTGTGGCTCCAGGCTATACTGTTCCAGTCCCTCTTCGTCTGCGTTGCCATACCAGCTCGGGCGGGGGCCGTCTCCAATGATATACTCCTCCCATGTCAGAATACGACCGTCAGACCGATAGAAGTGTCTCCTGTCTGCCGGAAAGTGCTTTTTGCCAATGATCTCGTTAGGCAAGTAGAACATTTCAGGGCTAAACTTCTTGTGGAATAGCTTGTCGTCTCCCAGGTGGCCGGCACCCCAGCAAGCATCGATAACCTTCCATTCACCACCATCAATACGGACCGCGTTCCAGGCATGGTTGGTTTCTTCGGGAGGAACAGGAGCACCAGGTTGTAGATCGTGGTAACTGTAGCCCTTGCCATGACCACTGACAAGAACACACTCGAGTCCAGCGGCGTGTGCAATGGCCATGTAGACCTCTGCATAGCCTTGGCAAACGGCTTTGCCGCTAAAAATATGCTCGGCAGGCGAATTGTTGTGTGCAGCACACTTGTTGAAAAAGCCGTGGGTGTCGTAGGCCATGTTGTGGTGACACCAGGTGAAAATGGCACGGGCCTTGTCGGTGGGCGAGTCAAACGGGCTACAGAGAACGTGTGCTAGGTAACGAACAGTGTCATGCCGTGGAAGTGAAGAAGTCGGATGTTGCGCCGCCACAGTGTCAGGCCCGGAGAAGTCTCGGCACATGAGACACACCGGACCAACTGGAGGGGCAGAAACAGATAGAGGGATAACTTGGGCGCCATTGGACTTTGGAGAGCTGATGGCATCGAACGTAGGTCGGGAGCTCAGCGGGATCGGTGGTGGTGCCTGTTCTAGATCCGATTTTGGTCGGTAACTGAGTGGCGGAGGTGGCAGACGACGGTTTGGAAGGGGTGGCCCAGGCTCTTCCTCGACATCAGGGAAAGTAGAATGTCTCACTGGCCGTGAAGGAAGCCTAGGTGGCAGAGACGGGCGGGATGGGAGTGTCGGGGGTTCGCAGGGCGCGCGAGATGGCGGCGGCAAAGAAGAACGTGATGGAAGTCGCGGAGGCCCTTGAGATGCGACAGGCGGGGCTGATCGACTTGCTTCTCGTTCTTGCTGTTGTTGCGCCTCTTCTTTGGCTTTGGCTTCGAGCTCACGCCGCGTAGGAGGTAGTGGTGGAAGCTTGGCTTGGTCGAAAGCTGGCGGTAGTTTTCTCATCGGATGTCCAGAGTCGGATGTAATGCTAGTGCGCGCGGAGGAAGAGGCCGTGTTGTTCCATGACGTGGTTGACACATTGGAAAGGTGTGAAATGTCGGATGAACTGGAGTTTCTCCGAGCGCCTGGAACAGGAAGAGAAGTCGAGGCTGATCGCCTGGGTGGAAGAGCTGGTGAGGTTTGCTGTATTAAAGAGTTTCTAGAGGGCAATGGCGGAGGTGGCGGCTTCCTGGTCAAGGTGGGCACCACGCTCTCCTCGGGTATGTCTTGCTCGGTTGTTCGTCGTGGCAATGGGGGAGGTTTCACGACGGCTGTAGCAGTCCTGGTTGGGCGTGGAGGAAGCGATGGCGTCAAGGGGCTTTCGCTCGGTTTTGGCGATGCCGGGTAGTGGACAACAGGAATATCCGTGGCAGCTCGAACGGGGGGCGGGGGCGGCGGAGGTCGTTTGCCGGCAGTCGAGGGTGCCTTGAAGTTCTTTTGCTGGTTTAGGGCGGCGATACGCTCTGCTAGCGTGTTGAACACGGGCTCTTCCACATCGGCCATCTTGATTGATCAAAGGTGGCCACAAAGATGTGAGGAAAGAGTGAGAGCAAGACACAACGAGGAGAGAGGGGGGAGAGGCTGGGTTTTCTATCCCCCAGGTCTCACGCCATGCAGATGATCCAGATGATCCAGGTACGCTACTCGGGTTTGAAACAGGGGTGCAATTGGAGCGGCGGAGGCTGAGA
Organism: Sordaria brevicollis; assembly: GCA_033439795.1. Taxonomy (NCBI): domain Eukaryota; kingdom Fungi; phylum Ascomycota; class Sordariomycetes; order Sordariales; family Sordariaceae; genus Sordaria; species Sordaria brevicollis. The sequence goes on from JAUTDP010000006.1 coordinate 2,110,129, forward strand.
GAGTCTGGGCGCAGAGATCGTCAAGGTGAACGGTTGGCGTTATGGGGCGCCAATGCAGATATTCAAAAGTCCGAGGGTTGGCACGTGGAGAAGAAAAGGAGATGGGATGAATGCGATGTACCTCTAATCTGTTTGAAGCGCACTTGATTGCTATAGGTACTTAAGGTAAATGTACAAGAGAGAGACAAGAAGTAAGGTACGAAATGTGGCAGGAACATGGCAAGAAATGAATGCAGTTGGAGGCCAGTGGAGATGGTCATTTTAGCGTTGCATCCATAGCCGAATTCAGGAGCACTAACATTTATTTCCAGGCAACCGCGGTCAAATACGCAATACCTAACATCACCTTGCATTTTGATCTTGCAATCATTTGATTGGAAATCATGACTGAATACCTCTAGCGCTTAGCGACAATTGGAAACCGCCATGCCTTGTAACTTTTCAAGGTACTTCTTTTTTATCCCGAAGACTCTGTTCGTGATCAATAGAAACCAGCATATCATCGGTGGAGTTTTCGCAGCCTTCCAAGGCGTTCGAATCAGGCGTTGTCCCTGAGACCGCAGCTGCTAGGGTCCAATCACGATAAAATAAGTGGGCCCTTTGCCGTCCATCCGTCCCCTGTTCCGCAGTGTCATGCCGCGCCTAACCTACCTCTACCCGCAACCCCGCGATTCAATCCCACCTGTTAAGGCGTGGCTCCCCCGCAATGCCCGCTAAAGGTCGATCAGTCCTCCAAATTCCCCTTCAGGGTGCAATGTAAACATGCCATCCCCTGCCTGCCATGGCCTGCCTCTTGGACCTGTTAACAACTCACTAGCAGCGACTCCTACTTCGTTGGGCAAGTGACATGCAGAACACAGCGAGGCAGGAGGAAACCACGATTCCTGCCCGCCGGCTGCCCGCTTTCGGTTTTCTCGAACTCGACAGGGCAATCGCGTCTTGGACGGACTCAGCTCCTTCACTTCCATTTCATTCTGCTTCCAACTGAATCTGGCCATCAGCAATTCCTTTTGGCTCCGTACTACCTCTAGAGGTACCTACTTACTCCTTTACAGTCAGTCTGCAACAACAAACCAGGTGACCAGCTGAAAATCAACCTGACACCTCCTCTTTCTCATATCGCCAACTTCCGTCTGTCACTCCATCTGCGGCACGAGAGGAACCATCCACCACATAATCTGGGCCTCATTTCGACTTCCATTTTTTTATATTCCGGCCCCAACAAGCGGATGACTACAGGACGACCACACAAGGCGTTACCCGACAACACCAAGTGACCAAGTACCTCTGCACCCGAGTCGCCGTTGGTGCCCAGCCGCACGCAGCAAGCAGCGAAGCGTCAAGTCCCGACCCGTCCCGTCTGTACAGCTAACAAAAGGCAGAGGCAGAAGCAGAAGAAGACGCAACTCCTTCAGCTTATCCATCATCGCATATAAAGTTAGATGTAGCTGCTCGGCTGCTTGGCTTCCCTGACAGGACACACATCGCTTCCACCTTTACATATACCTGCGACATCGGTATCCTGACTCTATCCCCGCACTTCTCCAAGCAAAAATCGCAGTCAGGACGGGCATCTTCCCACTTGGCACCCGATTCATTATCAGCCATGGATTCACACGAGAGCGGCCATGCGCCAACGCCCGCTGTGAATCAGCACAGCTTGCTGGGCATGCCGGCAGAGATTCAACAGCAAATTGTCAGTCACTGTGGTCAGCCAGATCTCATCTGCTTCGCCCTGGTCTCCAAACACTGCCGAGACCTTGCCGCTTCCGAGCTGTATCGTCAGTTTCATATCGTGTTTCCTGACGAGGATGATCCGGCGTTCGACTCTCCTATTGATGGTCTGGCCGGCGGGCTGGATACCTTCGTCACCAGCGACTACGATTATGCAAAATATCTTCGGGATATCTCCCTGGATTCCCTTAGTGCCGGTCTGAAGGGGGAGGCTGCTTACAAGGACTACCTCTTCAATAACAGCTGTGGAAAGTTTATGAACACTCTCCTACTCCTGACTTTACGTAAAGCAAAAGGCCTCGAATCTTTCAAGTACGCCCACCCAGTTGTTGCCCTTTCTGCGTGCACCCCGTTTCCAGAAAATCTGTGCTAACCTCCGAATCCCTACCAGGTGGAATATCCGCGTCGAGCTCAGCCGTCCTGTATACGCCGCCTTACACAATATCAAGACCATCACAAACCTACACATACGCATGCAGGCAGGCCCATCTCTATACGAGAAACCGCCTCCGCTACCTTTTTGGCCTGTTCAACCACCGCCCATCTCTGCTCCGAGTCAGCCGCCAGTACACTGGATGCCGCAAGGCACTCATCCTCCCCCGGCTCCTCCGCAACAGGGTCTGGATTTTGGCCCAGTGTCGCAGATTACGACCACTAATCCGACCTTTATGAATGGTCATTCCATCTACCTTGTCCAAAGTCAACCGCTTCATCATCCAAATGCTTTCGCTCAACAGCCTCCTCATCCACAAACTTTCCCTTCGCAGGCCCCTTTTCATGCACCCTCCGCTCCCAAAGGCCCTTCCAAACTGAAACCGCTGAAGCGGCCTCGAACCCTCGCAGAACCACCAACATTCTCGGGGTTCAAGAACCTAAAGAGCCTTGCGATCCTCGATATGGATACCCTAGATTTTGTAACAGAAATCAAAACTTGTGTTAGGAACTCAGTTGGGACCCTGGAGGAGCTGAAACTGTCTTTCTCGGATTTCCTCGCATCAAAGGCTCGGAAGCCACCCGCACCCGAAGTCGTTGCCGACGACAGTGATAGTGAATCTGTCTGGTCCGATCCTGGCTTGATTCCACCTGCGCAAGCGAGTAACGCGGTCACGGGCAATGCGGTCGAGAGTTCTGGGGCCAAGGCAAACCGGGCCCAAGAGGAGAAAAAGGCACAGGAGTCTGTTCTGGGGCGTATTTTTGATGTCGAACACTATGTGGTTAAAAAACCACAGAAGAAGGTTAAGCCAAAGGGCAAGACCCCAGCTGAGGCATCGAGCTCGGATCCTGGTCAAGATTTCATCAAAAACGTCATGAAGGCGGCAGAGGTTCTGATGAAGGAGAAGGATGACATGCGACGGGATGCTCTTGATATCATCGAAAGTGCTGCCAGTGCTTATCTCGCTTCACTTAAAACCAAGGAAAACGGCACCACGTCTGCGAGTTCCGAATCTCAGCCCGCTGAGACCAAGGTCGAGACAGAAGGCGAGTTGAATACTGTGGGATCGGAAAGTACTGCTGCGGGTCCTTCGGTTCCTACCAGACAAAGGAAAGAAGGAGAAGATTTGGGCCCAGAAGACATCACCATTGAAGAGCCCGATGGAGAACTCGAACTTGAACCGGGAACTCCAGCTCCGAACGTTAATGAGGAGGGGGCTGTACCCGACACAATATCGCAATGTCTCTCGTCGTTGGCGATTGGAAATCTTGAACCCGCTTCTGTCGAAAAAGCGGTAGCCAACTTGGTCGCACAAAAGGTTAACTATCAAACTTTGGTCAAGAAACTTATGGCGTTTGAGGCACGAGCTGACGAGCTACGCAAGGAAACCGAACAACTGCGCGAGCAGGACGGACTTGTCGCCCGCGAACGTATTGAGAAAGAGATCGCAGAGCTGAGCAACGGGATCGAGAAGGCTAGGAATGAGATCCACGTGGTCGAGGCCGAGGTAGCCGATTCGCAAAAGGAAATCTACGGTTTACGTGACTCGGAGCGTCAGCGGAGGATCGAATACGTACGAGCAACAAGGGGGATAGCCCTCAAGGGGCTCAGCATCTACCTGATTCCGGTCAAGGCGTCTGTGCTCTCCAAGGCTATTGATATTCAGATGCTCACAAGCATTACTCTCCTCAATGTGGGACCCCAAGCACCGATTTGGGCTTACTTCAAGAGCCAGAATGAGGAGAAACCTCTCCCGCTTTGCAAAATCTTCACCGATAACGTCACGAACAGTTTCTTGCAGTTGGTATCCCAACTGAAGCTGGTGACTGAGCTGTTCTTGCTCGAGAGAGAGACCAAATACAAGCCCGAGAGCTTTGCACCCAAGACCACGGCCACAATAGTCCATATTCGGCGGGCATTGAAGAAGCATGTACCCCATCTGAGGAATCTCATGATCAAGAACATGGCCACCACGGCATGGGATTTGGACGCCAAAACTATCCTGCTGTTATGTGAGCGCGGCAAAAATATCGAAGAGCTTGCTTGCAGCATGGACATGGCTCGTCTGGTAGGCGCTTTCGAGACTGACTAATCCAATCCTATTTGAGCGATTCGCTAATTTCGGGCACCATCACAGCACATCCTCAATGTCAACGCGCGCTTGCTCACCAATCTCTGCGCTCTTCACGTCATCAGCCTTCGTCCCGATGACCCGTGTCCCTCTCTTATCGTGGAAGCCAGAAAGTTCCTCATCGACACTCTTTGCCAGTACCCGCTCAAGAACCTCCAGTACGTTGCCGTCAACGACAGTGAATCCCCTACAGTTCACCACCTCAGGTTCCGTGAGCCGCCGTCCACGGAAGAGAGGGAGAGACGAAAGGCTGTTAAGAAGGCCAAGAAGGGTAAGGCCAAGGCCACCAACAGCAACATCAATGATGGCACATCATCAAACAACAACGCCGTCCACTACCCGTCGTTTCCCCCGCCGGCAACCTGGGGTGGTGAGAGCAGTTCTGACGATTCGTACGATAATGATGATGACGATGGCGAGTCGGGATGGGTATCATCCAACTTCTTTGCCAAGGGCTGGGACTATGCGCCGTCGAAGAGCACCTACTTTGAGAAGTTGGGGCCCTGTCGCGCTTACGATGTTTATGGGGTCAGGATCTTTGAGAAGGAGGTGATGAGTGGCCGTATTTGAAGGGGGTCCAGACTTGACCACCTACATTCAAGTACTACTAGCCATGTCCGAGGACATGATAACGAGGAAATGATCAATGGCGATTTGCATGTTCATGTTCTGCTTTTATAGTGGGTGGTGATGGTTGCTTTTACATCGAGAGGAGAGTGAGTGTTTCGATCCGGGCAAGACGTAAAGGCAAGGAAAGAAAGAGACCATGTGGAATATACCCAGTAGTCTTTCATCGCTTTTATAGCCACTTCATTCACACAAGTATGCTACAACAATCATTCAAAAGGAGAAAATCATCCAGTGTTGTATGCGCCATGACTATGTAAACCGTTTCAAGCTGAAAGAGCAAAATGTGGAGTTGTCCACTTCCGCCAAGACCGTAAAGAGCCCATGATATGATAAACTTCAAAAACCCGCACCGCAAACCTGTGATATCAAGCATAAGAAAGAAAAATGCGAACAAAATAACCGCTTCTTTTGCGCTCGCCTTCTTCGCTTTCCTAGCTTCTATGGCGGCGCTAACTTTTCCTTTTTTTATCCCTCCGTTTTCAACCCCATTTAACTTTTTCTTAACCTTAACAAGGTTTACCATTCCAAAGGCTCCTTCTTCTCCTCGCCCCTATTCGTCTTGGGAACAGGCACCGCCTTAGCGACCAACTTGCCACCTTGGCCCTTCCTCTTGAGGTACGCGCGACCATCCAGCCAAGGAGTCTGCTGGCTCATGCGCGCCTCGTACTCGGCAATCTTGTCCTCCATCTGCATCGTCAAGCCGATATCGTCGAGGCCGTTAACAAGGCAGTGCTTCCTGAACTCCTCGACCTCGAACTCGCAGAGGGTGTTACCCTGGCTATCCTTGATGAGCTGGTTGGGGAGATCGATCTCGATCTCGCGGCCGGCAACGGCCTCGGCGTGGACGCGCTCGAGAGCGGCCTGGTCCTTGATGGGAATGGGAAGCATGCCGTTCTTGAAGGAGTTGTTGAAGAAGATGTCGGCGAAGGAAGGGGCGATGACAGACTTGACGCCAAAGTCGTTAAGCGCCCAGGGGGCGTGCTCGCGCGAGGAGCCGCAGCCGAAGTTGGCGCCCGTGCAGACGATGATCTTGGCCTGGCGGTAGGGCTCGCGGTTGAGGACGAAGTTGGGGTTCTCGGAGCCGTCGGGGTTGTAGCGCATCTCGTAGAAGAGGGCGGAGCCGAGACCGGTGCGCTTGATGGTCTTGAGGAACTGCTTGGGAATGATGGCGTCGGTGTCGATGTTCTCCTTCTCCATGGGGGCGGCGATACCCTTGAGCGAAAGGAACTTGGGGAGGCCGGCGGCGGAGGAGTTGTGGGGGACGGAGGTGTTGACCTGGGGAGAGGAGTCGAGGGGCTGGTCGGTCAGCTTGTCCTTCTGGGTGTCGTCCTCCTCGATGCTCTCGTCGGCATGGGCCTTAGCGCCGCCGGCGTTGGTGGTGGCGGTCTCGGGGACGACGGCGGCCTCAACGTGGGGAGAGGACTTGTACTCGGTGAGCTTGCGGACGTCAGCGAGCTTGCCGACAATGGCGGCGGCGGCGGCCATGACGGGGGACATCAAGTGAGTGCGACCCTGGGCACCCTGGCGACCTTCGAAGTTACGGTTGCTGGTGGAGGCGCAACGCTCCTTAGGCGAAAGGATATCGGGGTTCATGCCCAAGCACATGGAGCAACCAGCCTCACGCCACTCAAAACCGGCGTCCGTGAAGATCTTGTCGAGACCCTCGGCCTCAGCCTGGTCCTTGACAAGACCGGAGCCGGGGACGATGAGAGCGCGCTTGATGTTGGCGGCAATCTTCTTGCCCTTGACGACCTGGGCAGCAGCGCGGAGATCCTCGATACGAGAGTTGGTGCAAGAACCGATGAAGACCTTGTCAACCTCAATGTCCTCCATGGGGGTGCCGGGAACGAGACCCATGTACTCGATCATGCGACGGCCAGCGGCCTTCTTGCCCTCGGTAGCGAAGGTCTCGGGGTCGGGGACAACGCCGGTAATGGGAACGACGTCCTCGGGAGAAGTACCCCAGGTAACGGTGGGGATGATATCCTTGCCGTCAATGAAGACATCGATATCGTACTTGGCGCCGGGGTCGGAGGCGAGAGACTTCCAGTAGGCGACGGCCTTGTTCCACTCCTCAGATCCGTACTTGGGGGCAAGGGGCCTGCCCTTGAGGTACTCAAAGGTGATCTCATCGGGAGCGACCATACCGGCTCTGGCACCACCCTCGATGGACATGTTGCAGATGGACATACGGGCCTCCATGGAAAGGCTGCGGATGACGGAACCGCAGAACTCGATGACGGCACCAGTACCGCCGGCAGTACCGATCTGGCCGATAACGTGGAGGATGACATCCTTGGAGCTAACACCGGGAGCGAGCTCACCGTCGACCTGGACCCTCATGTTCTTGCTGCGCTTGGTGATCAAGCACTGGGTGGCGAGGACGTGCTCGACCTCGGAGGTGCCGATACCGAAGGCGAGGGCGCCGAAAGCGCCATGGGTGGAAGTGTGGGAGTCACCGCAGACGACAGTGGTGCCGGGGAGGGTGAAGCCCTGCTCGGGGCCGATGACGTGGACGATACCTTGCCTCTTGTCGCTGAGGCCAAAGTATGTGATGCCGAACTTCTTGACGTTCTCCTCGAGAGTGACGCACTGCGTCCTGGAATCGTCCTCCTTGATGAAGCTGGCGATATCCTTCAGCGCTTTCCTGGAGGTGGTGGGGACATTCTATAGCGGGTCTGGGCGTTAGCTTCCGGCGCTATCAATCGGGAGGCAAGATGATGGCATCATCGGCGCAAACGGGATGCAAGCGCATTCAATGCGCCAAAACATGCGACGACGGGAAGATTAACTTACGTGATCAGTGGTAGCAAGAGTGCAGTCTGGCCTGCGTACTTGACGGCCGGCGTTCTCGAGACCCTCGAAAGCTTGCTGTTGTTGATAAAGGGGTCAGTTACCTGGGCTGGGCTGCGAAACCGGAGCTCTCTCGGCATTGGGCTGCCCCAGAGATTTTTCGGGTTTTGGCGGCGCAACAAAACTTACAGGAGAAGTGACTTCGTGGACCAAGTGACGGTCAATGTAGAGGAGAATGGTACCGTCGAGCTTCTCGTCGACGATATGGGCCTGGAAGACCTTGTCGTAAAGGGTGCGGGGGGTGCTCTCTGCTGACGGCATTGTGGCGGTTTATGTGTGTGTATGTGTTAAAGGCGGTGGTCCCCTGGTGCTGGGAATGGGTTGGATTTGTAGGAGAAGAGAGGGCGGGGTATATAAACGTTGACACACAACCTCGAAGGGACAACGGAAGAGGTAGGTCGTGGAGAAGAATCGGCACTCAGAAAAATAAATAGGTCTGGTGTCGGGAAATCCGTAAAGTACTGGAAGGTATGTACGGTGTGTGTGGTGTATGGATTGTATGGATGGGTTGGGAAACCGGCGTGGGGTTTCTGTCTAGCTTCGTTCCGGTTCGGCTTATGGCTTTTTATGTCTCGACCAAATCTCGGAGGCGGAACCGTATATCGGCGACTGATGACTGCAAGTTATCCTTTTCTTTCTCGGCTCTTGGGGCTGGCACTTGGTTTCGGTCCTCTCTCTCTCTCGATCAACAAGATACGAATGTGATGATATAATGAAATCCCGGGTATAATGTAGAGGGTATGAGTTGGGACGTGGAATAATTCAGGAGAGAGTTTGGGACTTGGGGAAGCAAAAAGTCGAGAAAGAAGGTGTGACTGAGACGGCCGTGGCAAGAAAAAGCGAAGCGGGCAGACACCGTATCTTAAGTATTCTCCCCCGGTTTCAAGAGTTGGATCCCCTTCCATCCGATTGATGACTACAATTCGCGAAATCTAGATACATACAAACCCAATTTCCCTGTTTCCCCTGTGCGGTCTGGTCCATCCTTCGCCTGGCGATCCGCTCGTCGCTCGATTTCATCCAGTCCTGTTGCGCCTTTGTCTCCCAGCCGGGCTGTTACTTACAAACAAATCGCCCGCGATACGGGGGAGAGTGACAGCGACCGCCGCAGGGCTGGGCAAGACGCGCCGATGATCGGAGGCCATCATCAAGCTCCGGTTCACGGAATGCGGGGTGGGCTGGGTGGCCACTGGAATTTCTAAAGTGGTGATGCCCATTGGCCGCAGCAGGGGCAGCCCAAGATTGCGCAGTTCCACCCGCCCCAGGCACGCACTGTCAGTCCGCTGTGACAAACACACACAATGACTGCACCGTGCAGATGCCATCCGTGTCAGAAATGGAGCCTCGGGTTCCCGAAATGGAGCCGCCTTTCTGGAGCATTGGGGAGCTTCCCTTGCCAACGAAACCGCCGCCATTGGTGTCAGTCCCCGTTCTCGGCCACAATTGCTGGGCCACGTCGAGACTGGCGGGCCATCCTGATCCATGACGCTGCGGCATGCGACGGCTTGGGCGGCCACGACCACTATGTACGGGGTCCATACGGGGCTCCTGACGATGGGGTACCCGAACCATGGCCAGCGGAGAGTTCGGAGTGCGAGAATGAAGGCATTCGAACAACAGAGAATAAGCAAGACAAATATCGTTGTAGATCATCATTCGTTGTGATCAATGGCACGAGAAGCGCATACATGGTATTTGGAAGTAAGGATATGATTCCTAAGCTACTTAGGTAAGAACTGCCCCTGTTGGCTTTCAGGGCAAGCTCCGGTCTTCGGTATACCTCTCACCGAGTACCTTGATGTCCTACGGCGGTCGTTCCCGCTCCACCACAACCTTCGTATCCTTGTGCGTTGTGAATCATAACGATATCGTCCACCACCGCCCTCAGTTCAGGTACGGATCCTCCTCGTGCAACTTGATACGTAAGAATATTCAATTGTAAGAAAACAAACTCCGGGGCATTCCCGAATACTCTTTGAACCGACAACGTCTTCGGAGTTTGAGAATGGCGATAGGCGATACTCGATAACAATGTTTTCCCTCTGTTTTCTCTTCATCCCATGTCCCCATCCCCATGCTCACATCGCATGCTCTTCAATCTGAAAATGGAAGCTCACAATCGCACTCATACCATACGTTCCACTCCTTCCAACAAAGTCTCCACAGCCGAGAACACTCAACTATCAAACACCGTCAATCTTGTGATCACTCACAAACCCGCCAACATTGCCAATCCTCCGATAATCGCCCTCCCCAACACGCACACAAGAATTATGCCCCTGATCGTCCACAAAACAGCCGCCGTCCCAAGGAAGACAAACAGGAATGCAAATATATAAACCACCACGTCCCCCAACGTCGACTGGCCCTGTGCGTACCGCTTGTGCAGCGGCGAGTCGAGACGAAACACCGGCCTCACAAAGACCCAGTACGCACAGACAAACTGCCCTACAAACGTAACCACTACCGACACCACGATCCGGACTCCGACCGGCACCTCAAAGCCCTGCTCTCCCCATCCCGCCGCGAGCATCGACCTGACAGGGAGTGCCAAGCCTGGGAAAAGCCGGTACAGATCGTCACTAGCCGCTGCCCCAGGGGGATGGGGCTGGCCCGTCGTCTGGGGTTGTGACTTTGACTCTTGGCTTCTGGAACGACTCTCAATGTCCCCGCCGCCGTGGTCGGCGCTGTACTTCAGCTTGTGACACTTCTTCGTTTCTTTCGGTACTATTGACGTTACCGGAGCAACTCCTAACTCGGTCTTCATCACGCTCTTGGCTGCTGCCGTCTCTTCTACCCCAGCTTTCGTTTCTCCAGTCCTGACCCGTCCCGTAGGCGTGGCCGCTTCCTGTCGTCCGTGCTGATGGTGCTGGCTCTTGGGAGCCGAGTCTGACCTTGACGCCGATGCCGGGATGCTCTCCGGCTTTGCTCTTTGGTCCGCCGGATGTTGCATGAACGCGGCCCGCGCTGCTCCCTGCGCCATCGCCTGCGTGAAAGATTTGACATTGGCCGGGCCCTGGTTTGCCGACCAGCTCTTCGACTTCACCGACCTTAGTCGGCACATATAAGTGGACGTGAGTGATGACAGTCTCTTGTCGTTTGTTGCATCTTGGATCTCTGGTTCCTTTCTCATCGTCTTGCGCATCACCCGATCTGGCTTGTTCTGTGGGCTGGGAGTTGACATACGCCGTGAGGTCTTCACCTAATCCTCTGTGCGCATTGTCTCCTGAGTTGACGATGTAGTAGCGCTGGCTGCTTTTGGTAATTTGTCCATGGGAGCTTGTACCAAATCTTCTCCCATTACCTTTACAACTCGGTCCGCGGCCAATGATGCCGTCGAGCTGTGATGAGGATGGACTTCTGGTTTTGCGACATTCTGCGAGTCGTTCGGTAGAGTGCTGGGAGGGGAGTCCGGCAGCATCAAAGAGTCGCTTTTGGGCAGGGCGCTCGACGACAGGGACGATATCTGGTGTAACGACGGCGCGGTTACGGGCTCGGTCATCTTCTGAACCTTCTTTGGTGCTTTCACTCCCGATGCCTTTCTTGTCTTTGGAAAAGTCTTGGCTTCGGGTCCTTTGGCGGAGCTTTCCTTTATGGCGGAGGGGAGCTGTTGGCGAGGGCTGGACGCACAGCCAGTAGTGGTGATGGTGGGTGTGCTGGCAGATTGGAGTTGTGGGAGATGAAGCGCCTGCCCCAGCCCACTGATGTCCTGGGCTACCGAATTCGCCCACGCTTTGGCCTCTCTGGTGCTGTCCCGGATGCTGCGCTCCAAACCACCCAGGTCTTCGATCAGCATGTTCGCCCACTGACGGGCCGGGTTCAGGTTCGCGAGGTCCAAATGTGGGTGGGTGACCTCGCCGCTGCTGGGAACTGGTGTCCTAGGGGTTCCTGGCAGCATCTTGCGTGGGATCGGGCGGCGATCTGGGATTGGGATTTTGGAGAACGGCTTCTTTATCCCAGTCTGGACCTGGACGGGGCCGGTGTCCATCGGACCGGGACCCAGCCGCTGAGGAATTGATGGATGGAAGTGTAACCTGAGAGATCTCGCTTTCGACGGGTATGAGGTCGCTGAAGGCGGGCTTCCTCCTGACCGTACCATAACCACCGTACCCATCCCTAAAAAAGACTTCGAAGTATGACTGATGGTAGCTTGCTGACCCGCTTGAGCAGGTTCAACACCTTTGATACTTGGGCTCTGACTCTGAACGATAGGACTTAAGCTTGGTGATGCTGCGGAGGACCATTGTTCTCCTTGTCCCAGTTTGGACCGTTGCCGAGGGCTGGCCTGTTTCCCGGTATCATGCCCATTTTTCACACTTGGGGGCGAAGATTGAGGAGACACCCGACGAAACTCGTTCATGTCTACGCTCGTCCTGGGCGTAATGTTGTCCAACATTCCGGTATAAGGATTCGCACCTGTCACCCCAAGGTAGTCGCTAGCTTCTCTCAGAATACGGCGCTGACGACGAGCTTCTTGCTTGGCCATAAACAGTTCGCGCGCTTTGTCATAACCCGGCATCACTGAAGACATAAGGTTGTAGGAACTGGTTGGGCTTCCGTGTGCTTGTGATGGTATGGGAAGAGAACTGTGGTTTTGCGGTGGCACTGGTTTCCGTGATGGCATGGAAATGGCAGGGATATTTCCGCTCTTGGCACGGCGTTCTCTCATATTGACCCAGGTTCCATCAAGTGATGAAATCGTGTCATCGGCCCGGTGATGGATGACACTATGGCTGTCGTCCGATCCCGTATCCAATCTGGACTTGATTTTCCTCACTGGAAGGGGAGTCGCTTGGTTGTGTCAGTCTGGATGTTGCAACTTCAGTATTTTGGAGGGCACGAAGTCTACATACCTTTGACCTTTGGCTTTCCAGGGCCGTTCGAAGCTCTCCGGGGAAGCGGCACGGGAATATTCCAAGCTTCAGAGACGATGGTGTCTGGTGTACTCGGGGTGTAATGGCGGACTGCAGGTTCATCAGAGCCCTCGCTCTTCCGCCTTGGTCTGAAAAGTTTCTGGACGTTGGTGGTGCGTGGCTGCATAACACTCGAGGATCTCTTTCTCATCAAGACTTCGTCGATTGTCTGATGCTCGTGATTATGGTGCCGGAGCGTAAAGCCTTGCTCGGGGCAATTGCTAGGCCGCAAACTGTGGAAGAACCCCTTGAAGGAGGCAGCGATGTTCTTCCGGCTGGAAGACGAACCTGCACTCTTTACCGAGGCCGCCTTTCTGAAAGCTGTTGGGGGATACGGCTTGCTAGCGCCCGGGCTATCAGGCTTGGAATGCGAAGCTCTTTTGCTGTTGTCACCTCCGTCTTTGTGCGGAATCGTTGTTGGCGGCCAGACCTGCGCAGGTAGAGAACCAGGTGGTTGTCTATGGATGGGACCTGGCCATGGACTCACGCCATCGAGGCCTAGTGGCGGAGGCTGACATGAGTGTGACGGGCGGTTATGGTGAGAGGCCATGATCTATGAAAGCTTTCTCGAGAGCCCAATTTCTCTAATCAGTCGAAATCATCTGGGTCGGTTGCTGGGCGAGGCTTGGGGTAAACGGGGAGCACAAATAAAAATATGACAATACTGGTCGAGTGCAACTGGAGAAGAAGAAGTGAAAATAAAATACATGGCAGAGACCAAGGTACGTGGACGTTCAGGTTGCTGAAGAAGATTTTCTGACCTCCGTCTGCATTCCATCATCGTCAGGAAGGTGAAGAAGGGGCGCTGTAGCTCTTTCCTCTTCACCTTGTTGAAAAATCGCGTCCCGGCGCGGATCGTACCTTCCCATTTGCATTACGTTGAGATCATGAAAGGGAAAAGAAAGACCGCCCACCATATTGGTATTGGAGATCGTCTTCACGAGGACATCGGTATGGCAGATGAGAATATCATTCAATCTAACAGAGTAAGTTGCAGTCAATTGATACTTATCATTCCCAGGACAACGCCATGTTAGATGCTCATGGAATAAGGATACATTCGAGTCACGCTGTCCACGAGCTCGCTTTCTCCCATTAATGTGAAATCAAAAGCCCCCCTAACGCCATTCGCAAGAACCTCCAAATGTTGATACATCTTGTACATCTCTCATCTCCTTAGTCTTCGGGCTTCTAACCTCCCCCTTACCGCCTAGTAGGAAACCTCTCATGAGTCCATCTATTCGCCCTAGCATTATTCAGTGTCGCCGGGCTATGCATATACGCACTTCCTGACATGATGCTATCCCCATCTCCATCCACATCCACATCCCCATTTTCATCTCTGCTCAGCGTCGACGGTTTCTTAGGCGACACCGACACCGACCCCGCAGCCCGATTGTAAATCTCGCTCTTCAAGGGACTAGGCTTAACAGGACTATGCTGCCTAATCAACCGATCCGCCAGATCTCTCTGTTCCAAGGCTGCCATCTCCCGGCCGTTGCGTGGCGATGGTGCGTCAGTGCCGACGCTGGTGGATTTTCGGAGAGGGGAGTTCATGTGTTGGTAGACGCCTAGATTGCCACCACCACCGACTCCTCCGGCTCTGATGGCTCCTGGGTAAGGGGTGGTCCCAGCGTTGCGTTTGCTGGGTGTTGCACGGGCAGTTAGGGACGACGAGGGCGTTCCGTAGGTACTTTGTCTGAGGGATGGAGTGCGATTGACAGAAGCGCTGGAGGTTATTGAGCCGAAACTGGGTCTGCCTGTCACTGGGGTATAAGGGCGTGCGGGAGTTGAGGCGTCGACCATGGATTTTTCCAACTCTCTCTGCTTGAGCACGCCGTCGGGGTCAAAGTGCTTGGTGTAGTTCGGGTTCGGGTGCGTCTCGAAGCCGCGCCGAATGATGGTCGAAGGGGTGCCGATAGCGACCGATTCCTCCTCGAGAACGTCGTCGACGATGGAGACTTGGGTTGCCACCTCGCGGTAGATCGGGTAGACGCGCGGGTGCACGTACTTGACGTCGTACTCGTGCATGACTTCACGGTGGATGATGTTCATGTCCTTAGATTGCTGGGTGAAGCGGGAGGTGAGCAGAAGCATCTGGACCGTGAGGAGGAGTTGGAGGACGAGAGCCTTGAATACGGTCACGCTCGGGCGCGGGTCGAGGGCGGCCAGCGGCAGGAAGAGCATGTAGATGAGGGCGTGGCCGGGGCTGAAGAGGCAGAAGATGCGCAGTGTTGCTGGGTACGGATCCCAAACGGCGATTTCCCATACGTCGCGTGTCTTGTCGGGGTGAGCGCGTGCTTCGGCCGATTCGCCTTTCGCAAAGGCCTGGATGTATCGAAGGGGCGTAGGGGTGGATGGTGAAGAATCGACTCGGACGCGGTGGGCAGAGGGTGTCGAAGGGCCTTGGGCCTCGACGTTCGCTTCGAATAGTCGATAGTGGCGCGATCGTGTCATGGTGTAGAAGGCATTGATGCCAGAGATGGGGATCAGAGTCCAGATGAGAAAGTTGACCAAAGCCTTCGCAAAACCGCTGGAGGGGGCGTCCGAGAAGACATCATCGTCGACAACTCCTCCACCAATATTTCCGTTCGCCCTCGCAAGTAAGAATAGGAAGTTCGCAATCAGGCCGAACCAGGTGCCGAATGATGTCGAGTCCCAGTCGAAGCTCTGTATTTCCTCCGATAGCCAGATGTAGAAATCCGCAGGATTGAGAAATGCTTGTATCCTCTCCGAGAGTGGGCGCCGCCGCACCAGGCGACGAGGTGCTGGAGGCATGATGACGATGATGTCTGGTGATGCAAGATTGCGACGACGTAAGAAAATCGATGTTTGGGGGTCGCTTCCCACTCGGTGGTGTTTTTGGTAAAAGATTCGAAAGGTTTGTGGTTGACGCTCCAACCGGTTTTTGCGCAATCCTTTGGTTGTGTCTTGTGTGGGTGAAGGCGACCCAGGTTGTGCCCGAATTGGGTCGAAGGTTTGGTGAAAGAATGATGATTTTCTTTATTGTTTACTTTGGCATTTTGGTTGCTCGGGGACGCGGCTCGGGAAGTGGACTGCCCGTTTGAAGCTGTCCCTCCGCTCAAAAAGAACGACCCCGGTCGGCGGTCGCAGTTGGACCAGTGGCAGGCGTCACCGAGAATTTAGGGAGCCCCATCCAGCAATCTCAGTGGGGTTTTTCAGAACCTGGCATGCTGGAAAGAGGGGTGGGTTTTGGCTGTGACAGTGGAGCCGCTTTAGCGCTGTCGACTGCGAGTGGGGCCCAGCTGGGATCCAGTTGCGGTTGGTCAGAGCTCCAGTCCGTCCCGTCATCCTGGAGTACCTGGATGGTTGGACGACGACAGCCGGCGACGACATTACAATCATCTGTCCGGCGAGACGACTGCAACCGCAGGTTGGCCTCGACATTACCTATCGACGAGTCTTTGAAGAGCCATTTCTGATCATTTATCCTCGAAATCGCATACACCATCGCTAGTCATCTCAGTCATTGTCGCATACCCCTCGTTTCCCCGACCGATACCCAACGAAGGCCCATCATGGCGACTTCACAAGCAGACGCCAAGGACCGTCAGTTCCTGGCTGTGATCGGAGACGAGGTCAGCTTTACTTTACGATCCTCTTTACCTTTTGTTCAATGTCTAACAATCATCTAGGACTCCGTCACCGGTCTCCTCCTCGCAGGCATTGGCGTAGGTTCTGCAGGTTCACGGTCGATAAGTCCAAGAAATCTAATGCGCACTCTCGAAACATAATAGCACGTTACGGCCCCCCCAGACTCTCAAAAGAACTTTCTCGTGGTGGACAACAAGACAGATAACGCTACGATCGAGGCGGCCTTTGAGCGCTTCACGACCGAAAGAAAGGAAATTGGCATTGTTTTGATTAACCAACATGTAAGTGTTGGCGTTGGTTCAGTGGAAGCTCGTTTAAATGTTATGTGTTTGCTGGCTTATTGCTGTGAACAGGTTGGCTGAAATGAGATAAAACAGATTGCTGATAGGATACGGCACCGAATCGATACATACACCGCGGCCTTCCCTACAGTTCTCGAGATCCCCAGCAAAGACCACCCTTACGACCCTGAGAAGGACAGTGTTCTCCGCAGAGTCCGTCGTTTGTTTGGCGAATAAGCGTGCAGTATTGCAAGTTTAGCATGGGAGATATGGTCTTGATCGGGGAATGATACGGCATGGTGGAAGGAATGGAAACAATCAGACTCATGGGGGCATAGGGGCAGAGCGAGATGCAGATCATACATGCCCTACGACATCACTCTCAGAAGCGGCGCGCGCAATGCGAAACGAATTCTTTTGGGTGCAAATAATTCTCAAATCACAAAATACCTATAACGAAGCAAGAACGACGAGGAGGGGGATGCCCTTCAAGAAATGAGTCACGCCTAAGCATGCTTTAGAAAGCAGAACCAGTCTCAGAAACCAACTACTATAAGCAAGCAGAACTCCAGTACTACCAAGACGAAAACCCCATACAAATGCTACTGTGCAAGTGCCTTCAAACCGGTTTCGTGCCAAAAAGCGAAATCATTAATCCATCATGTTCCATCATGTGCAGTCTCTCATCCAATGTTGTAAAAATGTGCCACATCCGCTATCAATCGTAAAAAACATGCGCTTCGGACGAAATCAAAGATCGTCAAAGAAACCAAGCGTCTTGCGACCAAAGGTGACGGTGGCGGTCAAGCAAGTAATGTGCTTTTCATCCTTGTTGAAGACGTCGGCCTCGACGGTGTACTTGCCCTGTTATCATGATTTATATTAGCGAATGCTCCTATCAAACAGCAACTGCCCGAGAGCGGGAAAACGTACAGGTGGGATCTCCTTAGGCAGGTCAACGTTTTTGGTGATCGAGATCCTGCCCTTCTCAATGGGGCACTCGAGCTCGACATTCTTCATCTCCTTGCACAGGTCGGCCTGGGTGTTGATGAGGCGGATGTAGCCGTACTTGACTTGCAGCTGGACGTATGCGCCCTCCTCGATGGCCTCCTTGACGATGCCGGAGGCTTCGATGGTTAGGGTTTGACCGCTGTTATGTGAATAATGGTCAGTATTCCCACTAAAAAGAAGGCTTATAGTATCGAAGATAGGACGTACGCCTCAGGAGGGTTTGGCGTCAAGATGACCTCCTCGATGGTGATAATGTCATCCTTGCGATCGGCCGCGGCGTCGCAGAACTTCAAGGGCGACTTGCCGGGAACATCGTATTCGTCGGTGGCGGAGACGCTGTTCTCGCGGAAAACGCTGAGAGCGGTGGCGCTCGTGGAGAGGAGGGCGATGACTGCTGCGGAAAGCCTCATGATTGTAATGATTGATGATACTGGTGTCTAGTGATTCACGGGTCGGTGTTCAGTGGTGGTGTTCGGTGCGGAGAGGTGCCTGTGTTATGGAGACTGGGATGAGGTGGGAAAGCGGGGATCGTAAACGCCGTTCCACCGCCGAGATGGTAGTTCGGATGTGTTGGGTTTGATGATGGACGTCGGTAACCAAGAAGATCTCACGATGGTCAAATCAGAATGGCAAGTTGTTTACAAGTATGGTGATATGTATTCGAGATAATATAACCTTTGATAGCAAACCAGGAACGAAAACAAGCCACAGCAGCACAACAGCACGAACAAGCGGAGGCAGTCAACTGATGGCGAACGAGCGATACTCGTCGGTTAGGGGCACAGACCATGGGCTGTGGGGCCTACCTTTGGGGGCCCGCGTTCGCCAAGCCAACCTCCTCTCCTCGTCCCTCTAAGAGTCGGGAGTTTTACCTATAACGCGCAAGCTCTATAACGCTCTAAAATTAATAATTTACTATAATTTTACTAAACCTTTTTTAATCTTTTTGTAAATAACCTCATTTTATTCGTGCCGTCGAGCTCTATTCATTATATATACTTTTACTATACCTATCTTTAATCTAGAGGTTACATCCTATATAGAAAAGGCCGCCCGACATTTCTTAGCAAATTAAACCGCGACTGTAACCCAATTTACTACGTTTCGAACTAAAGCTAATACTAAAATTAAAAATAAAGGGAGAATTATATATAAAACCGCTAGCGAACTCTTTAACGTTAGCGAAACTATTATTAAAAAATACGTTATATTTATTAGGGATAAAAAACCGTTATTAATAAATATAAATACCTACTACCTAATTACGTTGACCGAAGAGGAGGATAAAGTATTTAATATCGTAATTTAAATCGCTAATTATAATTACTTCCCTATAATCAACTCCTCCCTTATTAAACTAATTAATTAATTAAAGGATTAAAAACTATCTCCCCCATTTATTGAATTATATTAATAATAAATAATTAAATAGAGGAAATAATATTAATATGGACTGCTTTCGCCTTAAAGAACAACCCTGCAATTGGTGCAAAAGCAATGTATATTATTCCTGTGTAAAGCGTGATATCGAAGGAAGAATCAGAGAGAGTGTACCACGTATAAAAGGAAGGATATCCTTCTATTAGGACCCACTTTTCTAACCTACGGCGCAGCCGGCCCACTTTCGTAATTCGACCGCGACTACGACCGCGCCTTATCGGCCCGGCACGCCGGGCCGCTATAGTAATTAATATACACTTTTACTACTATATATAACTTTTATACTATATATATAAAACGTTCCGTATTAAATCCCGGTGTTACGGCACCAGATTGTCGGTAGCGCTCCCCAGGCGTCTTGGCACCGAACCATTAGCGGAGCATAGTCGTGCCCACAGTCATGTCTCCACTTCACTCATATATATAGTCCGGGAGTAGAGTTTTCGCTGCTCTCTCTCGATCTTCTCCCCTTCGTACAATAATACGTCTTCTCCAAGCTTTTGCTAGATCGGTATCGTGATACCCGGCTTACTAAAAGAAAACCGTACTATCCTCAATCGTCTTCCGTATTTATTTATAATTATATACGTTTCTTTCCCGATCCCTTAGGGCGATTACGACTATACTTTAGGCTAGGCCGTCCGATATTACAATCCTAATATTCCTTTACCAATTCGGGAATATACGTTATCCTTTTTTCCTTTATTTATTAATTATATTAATAACCCTATCCTTTCTATTTAATTAAATATTTAATCTTTCCGTCTATTACTTTATATCTTAAAATAATTTCTACTTTATATTTATTATCGGATTATAAATCCTCTACTAAATTTAAAAGAAGGAGGTATCGATTAAAAATATTTTTACCGTCGGATATTAACGATAAATAAACGATTAAAATAACCGGGTAAATTTTTATACCCGGTAATAATTCGAAGCGATACGCTAAGTTACCCACTTTCTCGAATATAGTATATAATCCAGAACGTTATTAAAATAGCTTATAACATAGATTACCCGGGTAATAATAATTATTATATAATTATAAGAAGATTTTATTACCTTTCTTAAATTAAACGTTTCGGTAATAATCGTTATACCTTCTTTTAATATTTACCGCAGCGAAATATATAATTAAAATAGCGTTTTATTATAAATATTCTTTAATTAAAAATACTTCAGGGTCGTACGCCTTAAGAAATAAAGTATTAAAAAGGCCGGGTAATTTAAAATTATATAATTATTCGTATAGTAATATATTAATTAATTAAATAAAGGCGCTATTTAAATTCTATTAGAATAATAAAAGGATAGTATATTAATTAGAGTCGGGATATATAAAGTAATAAAATTATATAGTAATCTCGACCGTTTAATTTTTACGTTCCGAGAATCCGTCCGCTTAAGGGTAATACACTATAATTATTATTAATTTAATACCTTAGGCTTTCTATACGTTAATTTAGAATTTTAATATAAACTCTCGGTCTCTATCGGATATAATACCCTTAAATATTCCCTAATTACTTAAAAATAACTATTTTATTAAAAATTTACCCTATTCCTTAATGTAACGGCACGGCTCATCCGCTGGTCACCTAACTTATTACATATCACCAAGTTACTTAAGGAATTAGGAACTTGCTATTGCAAATCACTTATTCATATTAGCGAACGCTATACAGCTATTCACCCGTACAACCCATTCACTCTATAGAACGCAGGACCTATATCTTTCCGCCTACGCTTCTATTCTTATACGATTAGTTTTCCTTTTTCTTTTATTTTACAATTTTCTATTAATTAAAGATTATTATTATTTTATTATAAGCCCTTCCTTTTTACTATAATAATCGTAAAATTAAATTAATACTTATCGGGGATAATATAAAATATCCTACTTTAAAAAAAGATTACGATTAATTGCGCGCAATACAATAATCCCCCGTACTTTATTTAAATACCCGGATAATTATACGATTATAACCTATACGAAATAATTAAAATACCGAACGAACGATAACGCGCGATTAGGAGGAAATAGCCAAATTAAAGGCGCAAACCGTTAATAAAGTCGATTTCGAATTGGCTAAATTAAATTAAAAAGAGACCTTTATTACGAAGATCCGCTTAAATCGCAAATTTATTAATAATTATCGTATTTTTACGGCTTAAGAGGTTTAAAGTACTATTAAAGAAAT
The DNA here is from genome assembly GCA_033439795.1 of Sordaria brevicollis. Classification (NCBI taxonomy): domain Eukaryota; kingdom Fungi; phylum Ascomycota; class Sordariomycetes; order Sordariales; family Sordariaceae; genus Sordaria; species Sordaria brevicollis. The sequence goes on from JAUTDP010000006.1 coordinate 2,131,374, forward strand.
TAATAACCCCGACGCCGCTATTTTCGAATATTATAACGCTTATATAGTTTTTGAAATTGAAGTTTAATATTTTTTTAATACGAAGGAATATATTAAAGAGGATTTAGAGAATAAAATTAAAAATATTACCGTTTATTATATTTTTAGTAAAAAAAGACCCTATTTTTTATTCGACCCTTTATTTTAGTATAAAAATCCGTAGCCCGAAGGATATAGAAATTTAATAAGGATTAAGGATTTTATCGCCGAAATTAAAAAAAATCCTAATATTATATTTAAAAAGATAAAGGCCCGTATTATTATTATATTCGTTTATAAAAAATAATCCGAGGAGCTTTATATTATCGTTTACCGATTTAGTAAGATTATAATAGATTTAAACGATTGGATTTAATATTTTAAAGGTATATATTATAAATCCGAAAAGTAAAAAAAGAAGGTTCGTTTTTAAATTATTATTAAAAATAACGACGAAAATATTTAGTATTACTTTAACGGCGTCGACGCGGCTACCTATAAAGTTAACCGAATTAAATATCGTACTTTTATTACTTAAGGCATTACTCCCGATTTCGATATCTCCAATTCTAAGACCGATTATAATAATAATAACTATTAATAAAATAAGAAACCTACCGGTTCCGATAAGGAAATAATAAAAGATTTAATAACTATTATTATAGTTAAAGATAAGGAAATTTAAATTTTAAATTAAATAATCGCTAATATTATTCGCAATTCGACGTATTGTAGCGCGACCCTAAGCGGCGCTTTTATTATTACTATTAACGGAAAGTTTTCTAAAATTTTAGACCTTCCTATTTTCTATACCGATAAGAATAAAGATACTATTACTTTCAAAGTATAATATCGTACTATAATTAATAAATTAAAGGTTAATTCGGATTATTTTACTAATAATAAAGTTAAATAAATATATATCGAAAATCGCTTAGCTAATTACGCCGTTAAAAATTTATAACCGTACTTATACAATACCTACCCAAATTAAATTAATTCTTCGAAAGCTTTAATAAATTATTTTAAACGCTAATATAATAATCCTAACGTTACTTACTAAATAATCGAAGAATTCGAAAAATTTTATATATATTAAAATAATTTTTATATCTTTAAAAATAAGTTTATTCGTCTTGCTAACGAATATTAAATTCCGTAGTCGAATTAGAAAGAAGCTTTCTATCGTCGTTTATTTATTAACCTCTAAATAGGAATAGCTTTATATACTACCTTAAATACGGTCGATTTCGATAAATACGTTAAAATTACTAAGCAAGTTGCTTATACGTAGAAGGTAGCTAAGTAGACTATTACGTTATTTTCTTCGAATTCGAATAATTATAATCGTAGAAATAATAATAGAAATAATAGTAATACTAATAAAGGAAGAAACTCCTCTTCGATTGGAAGTAATTTTAATATTAATAATAATAATAAGAACTTAATTAAGGAGGAAATTAATAATATATTCCGTAAGGGAATATACTTTACTTATAAGGAATAAAGATATTATATTAAAGATTACCCTAAGAAACCCGATTTTAATAATCGCCCCGCTATAATAAATTATTATACCCGCCTTTAATTTATATATACTCGCTATAGTATTAAAAATAGAGAGGAGGATAAGGGTAAAAAGAAGGACGAATCAAAAAATTAATTACTTTAAATAAAATAAATTCCTATTTAGGGAAATCTATATAATAACAATAAGGAAAAGCGTTTAATAATATAAATAAAAACTTTTTATATAATTATTTAGGAAGAGACCCTTTTATTATATCCGTTTTTATAAATAATAATAAAATTATAATTATTATTAAAGAAATTATTATAAATTCGGGAATTGCTACCTATATTTTAATTAATTAAATTATAGCCGACCGTTTATAATAATTTTTCGGATTCGAAATTAAGAGCGATTTCGACCCTATTAATATAGGAGGCCTTTTCGTTAAAAACGATAATAAGAAAATTACGACCGCCCTAAAAGCGAACGTTATAATATAAAACCGTACTACTCGTAACGAATAATTAATCGTCGCCGATATTTATTATAATATAATAATTAATTATATTTAATTCGAATATTATAACGTTACGATTAATTATTTATATAGGAAATTACTATTTAATAACGATTAGCCTATAAATTTAAATTGGATAAAGAACATCTATATCGACGATTTCGAAAGTTAATTTATTAACCCGAAATATTAAAAAGATATCGTCCGTAGAAAATAACTAATAGAGAGAGAGGATAAAAAATAATATAATAGAATTGCGGTATATTATCGGATCCGAAAATTCGAAAATACCCCGCAAACCCCTATTAAGAAAAACGAACGATTAATTATTAATATCCTTTAAAAAATAAAAATTAATAGAAGGAATAAAGATTCTATTTAAAAAATATAGGAAGCTATAGAATAAATATTGTAAAATAAATTATTTCCACCCTCTTAAGAATTAAAGAAAGTATTAACGGAGGTCCTAAAGGAATAAAAAAAAGACTTTAAAAATAATTTAAAGTATTTTAAAGAATAGTTTTAAGGAAATAATTTTAGTAATAGAATAAAAAAGGACGATTAAGGGTACTTTAAATAAAAAAGGGGAATTATTTAATATAAAGAACGGTTACTAAATATAATTATTATTAAATTAGTAGCCCTTATATAAATAGTAAAAAAGGAGTACTTAGGAGTAACGAATCTATATAAAATCGACCGGTTTATTAAGGAACGTAGAAATTAAAAATATTTCGAGGGCTTTAATTTAAAGGAATAAAAATAAACCCTAAAATATATATTAATTTAATATTATAAATACGAAAACGTCTTTAGTAAAAAACGGTCGGATACCTTATTAAAATTAAGGAATAGCGATTACCGGATTCGTTTTTAAAAAAGAATTAATTTAAAAGATTTAAACTATAGCCCGTTATATAAAATAAATATAAACGAATTAAAAGCCTATCGCTTTTATATTATAGAGAATTTAAATAAGGGATTTATCGAAAGTAATTTAGCCCCGTAGGCCGTTCCTATTCTCTTTATACCTAAAATTAATAGGAAGTTCCGCTTTTATATAAATTATTAAAAATTAAATAAAATTATTTAAAAAGACCGTTATTTATTCCTTCTTATTAAAAAAATTTTAGTCCGTATTATAAGAGTTAAAATTTTTATTAAAATCGATATTCGATAAGCTTTCTATCGAATTTATATATATTTAAACGATAAAGAATTTACGATATTCTATACGCGGTATAAAGTATATAAATATAAGGTCCTACCCTTTAAGTTAATTAACGGACCTTCGACCTTTTAGCGATATATTAATAATACTTTAATAGGATATTTAAACGATTTTTATAGCGCTTATATCGACGATATTTTTATTTACTCCGATAATAAAAAGGAATATAAGATTTATATTAAGAAGGTATTAGAAAGATTCTAATAGGCCGGTTTATAAGCGGATTTAAATAAATACGAATTCTATATTATAAAAACGAAGTTTTTGGGTTTTATTATTAATATTAATAGAATTTCGGTAGACTTAGCGAAGATTTAAATTATAAAGGGATAGAAAGAGTTATTTACAGTTAAAGGAGTATAATTTTTTTTAAACTTTTATAATTTTTATTACAAATTTGTAAAAAAGTATAGGAGGATTTCGAAATTATTAACGAAATTAATAAAAAAGGGGGAAACGTTTATTTAAATTACGGATTATTAATAAGCGTTCGATATTTTAAAATAGTATTTAACCAATATATTTATATTAATTTACTTCGATTTTAATAAGGAAACGAAATTAAAAATAAATATATTAAACGGGGTATTAATTAGCGTTTTATTTTAGAAGTACGACGATAGATAGTACCCGGTAATATATTTTTTAGAAATAATATAGGGCGTGGAATATAATTACCCGATATATAATAAAGAAATATTAACGGTTATAAAATTTTTAATATATTAGCGTTTAAAATTTATTAGCCTTTAATAGACCGAGCCCTTTACGATTATTACGGATTATAAAATATTAAAATATTTTAATACTAAATGTTTATTAAATATAAAGTAGGCGGCGTAGGTAGAATTATTATCCTAATATAATTTTTTAATTATTTATCAATTTAATAAGGATAATATTATAACCGACGCTTTATTCCGGAAATTTAAGGATATTAAAAATTAAAAAGAAAGGAAGGAGTTATAATATACAATACAATTCTTTAAACCGGCGGAAGAAAGGGAGGATATAATCCGTATTTATACTTTAAACGTTATAAATTTTCTAAAAATAATAATTAATTATAAATTCGTTTATTAATTATTAAAAGCTAATAAAATAAATACCTCCCTAGAAGAATATCGGGAGAAAATTCGGAAAGGGGAAATAGAATTTATAATATTATAGGAATAATTATTATTCTTTAAAGGCCGTTTAATAATATTAAAAGGTATTTTAAAGATTAGAATAATTTAAAATTATTACGATATATTAACGACAATTTACCCTAGAAAGAATAAAATACGGAAATTAATAATAATTCGATATTAATAATTCGGCTTAATTAATAATATAAACCGGTATATAATTAATTATATAATTTATTATATTTCAAAATACCTTCGAAGTAAAATACTAAGAATGCTTTAAAATATTAAAGTATTTAAAAAGATTTAGAACCGTTTAGTCGTCGATTTTAAAAAAATGCTTAAAAATAAATACGGCTACGATAATTTAATGAATATAATCGACCCTTTATCGAAAACTATTTGGTTATTCCTTTATAAATTAATTATTACGGGTAAAGAGGCTTATAAATTATATTATAAGGGTCTTTTCCGTATTTTTAGACTATTTAAGGAATTTATTAGCGATAAAGGATTATAATTTCGATCGGATTTTTTATAGGAATTAATTTCTTTAATTGGGATTAATTAATCGTTAATTTTTATCGGACATTTATAGACTTTAAAACAAATTAAAAATCTTTATAAATAAATCGATTAAAAATTCCGCCCTTATATTAATTATAATTAAAATAATTAATTAAAAATAATCCCAGTTTTAAATTATATATAGAATAATTTATTATAAAATAATACGGGCTTTTAACCCTACGAAATTTTATTTAAATTCCCTATACCTACTTTCTCGGATTGGAAAATAATAATAAATTTAAAAAGTATATTTTTTATAGAACGTTTAAACCGATAAAATATTAGAAATACCGTTGAAAAAATTTAACGATATATAAATTACGTTAGAAAATATATTAAAATAGCGTAACGGAAATAAATTATTTAAATAAATAAAAAACAATATAAACCGGACTTCGATATAGGAAATCGAATTTTTATTATTAAAAAGAATTAGTCGATTAATTATCTAAGCGATAAATTGGATTTTTTATTAACGAAGTAATATTTTTTTATTATAAGTAAAAAGGGTAACGCTTTTTTAATATAATTACCTTCTTCGTAGAAGATATTTAATTAATTCCCGCCGGATAGATTAAGGAAATTTCTAAATAATTTATTATTAAAATAAGTATTAAAAAATTTATTAAAGGAAATTGTATTTAAGGACGAAGAGTACGAAGTAAAGGAGATTACAACTTTAAAGGTAGATTAAAATAAATTATTTTATTAAATAAAATAAACTAATTAAGATTTAAACCCGGAATAGTATCCTACTAACGATTTTAAAAACGTAATAATTAAATTAAAAGAATATTATAAAGAATATCCGGAAGCGGCCGGGCCTCTTTAGAAGTTATAGGATTAAATTATAACGGCGATACGAAAGGAGGAAGTATTAAAATATAAAGAAGATAATTTACTAATTTAAATAGGTAATAGGAAATTAAAGAAGAGGAAGTAATTACGTTTTCGAAAAATTCGAAGCGAGTCTTTTTAAAGGGGGGGGTAATATAATAGTACGGTTTATCCGCTAATTACTTAATTTGTTATATATTACTAGGTTGTTTAGGGAATTAGGGACTTACTATTGTAAATTACTTATTTATATTAGCGAACGCTATATAGCTATTCACCCGTACAACCCATTCACTCTATAGAACGTAAAATTTATATCTTTCCGCCTACGCTTCTATTCTTGTACGATTAGTTTTCCTTTTTCCTTCATTTTACGATTTTCTATCAATTAAGGATTATTATTATTTTATCACAAGCCCTTCCTTTTTACCGTAACACTTAATAATATAAATAAAATACTTAAATATAAAGAATATATATTTAATAATTCAATTAGTAATTAGTATAAAGGTATTAAAGACGTTATAATTATCGATTTTCTAGGGGGAATTTATTACTAATACTTTTAAAAGGTTAATTTGAAGCGGAGCTTCAACATTAAGAAGTGTTGAAAAAACACGGAGCAAAGCGTTGAGCGTAGCTTCTTCTATAATACGGTGACCCCCCTGCGTCGATCCCAAAAATCTTCCCGAAGTTTACCCGTCTACCCGAGACTACAATCCCTGTTTCTCGACCTGCAATTGGTTGAATTAAACTTTTGCCAAGGCGCTAAAGATAGGACGAGGCTTGGCATTTGAAAGTGGGTCTGATCACAACAAAGTGGGTACCAAAATGATCAGTAAGCTGAGACGAGTAGATTGGTACCACTCACGTGACCGTAACAAGCCTGCCGGCCGAGAAAAACGACTTTGAAAAAATCCGACGAATAGCTATATAATAAAAAAAAGATTTTATTTTCTAAATAAAACGTCGTAGCTAACCTAGCAAATGTACGGTTATAATATATAACGTTGAGCGGTCGGTTCGATTCCCGGCCGGAGTAAAAATAAAATCTTTTTAATAATATTTAAATAGTAAATAAAAAATAATTGATAAATAGTAATAAATAAATAGTAATAAATAAATAGATGGTAATAAATAATAATAATAATAATAATAATAATAATAATAATAATAATAATAATAATAATAATAATAATAATAATAATAATAATAATAATAATAATAATAATAATAATAATAATAATAATAATAATAATAATAATAATAATAATTAATACGGAACGTTTTATATATATATAGTATAATAGTATATGTTATGGGGCTAATGCCCGTGGCTGAGTCTAACTGGCATTGCTAGTCGTGCCGCCAGTCGGGCCGCTAATCGGGCCGCCAGTCGCGGTCCTTGCCGCTACGGTAAGCGGAATAGCCCGTGCCCGGTCCTTAAAAGGATAGTTGACTAATACCGCCTAAAGGGCGCCTCCTTTCCTCCCTTTTCCCCTTCGTAGAATTTTATCGATTCGTCAAAACCTAGCATTTGTGTTAATTATATTGTACCCCCTTATATTAAGTTCTACTATTTAAAAAAAAAGCGGATAAAAGAAGTAAATTTAATAAGCGGATAATAATTTTATAAGCGGAAAATTAATAACTTTGAGCGTAGTATTACGGTATTTTCGATACTATAGTCGGATTTAACGATATAGATATTAACGATGTAAAGGAATTTTACGACTCCTAAAACGGTATATTAAATAATAGCGGTAGTAGCGAAAGTTTAATTAAAAGTCTAATTAAAGCCTTTAAGAATAGTACGACCCTTAGGGACTATATTAAATCCCTCTTATTTAATATTACCCCTATTTTTAATACCCTTACCCCTTATTTAAATTTCGGAATTACTAAATATTCCATTTATAAAAAGAAATCCCCTTCTAAGACTTTAATTAACGATAATTCCGACGATAATACGAATTTAATTCCTTATTATAAAAAATAGTTAAAGTTCCCCAAATAGAACGGCTAACCCTATACTTTCGGCTTTTTTTTTAATAAATTCGTTATAATATATAATAGTAATATTAAATAAGGATTTTGTAATAACCCGAATATTACTTAGTATAAAATTATTAATACGCTTTTTATTAAGTACGGCTAATAATTAGAAGGATTTTAAACCGCCGTAATTATACGTAGTGAAGAAGATTTAATTAAACTCTTCGAATAAATTCGTACGATTTTCAATTTTTATTAAAATTAAGAGGCGGTTTTTAATAAATTCGCTTATATACGTTAGAAGGATAGCGAATTATTCGCTACCTTTTTAACCGATTTTAATAACGAAATATTTAAAATAAACGGTTATTTATAGGAGAATTTTACCAAATTGGGTTATTTCCGCCGCGCTCTTAATAAAAAATAATATAATAAGATATTTACGGTTATTTTCTCCGACGATTACTATAAATATTTTAAATAATTTTAATATTATACGTTTAAATATAAATAAATAATAGAATTTAAAGAAGATTATTGTTAATATTAATATAATTAAAAAGGTAAAATTAGAAATAACGGATTTTATATCCCCGGCGCTATTTTTACTAATTATTTTATTGTTTTTTATACCCTATATATTACGCCCCGTCTTATTTTTATAATTTCTATTTAACGTTTAATCGATATAAACGGAAATATTATTATAAATATTATATATATAACCCGTAGTCGAAGTGGATAAGGTTGAAACGGTTTTAATATAAGCGCCTTTACTTCCGCCTTTACTAAATACGCTAAATAAATATCGGATAAAGAGCGTTAATATTATTAAAATAATAATTTATATATATGTTATAGCGCCTCTAGATATTATATTTTAATTTATCCGTATTGGTTAATTATTCCCCTTTCTTCTAACGGAGTACGTATTTAAATTATTATTACTGAAGTCCTTCTACTCTTAAAGGACGACGATAATAATAAAATTTATAATTCCGCCCCCGAATAATAGGTAAAAATTTAACTCTAATATAAAATCGGGCCTTAAAATTAGAAATAAAAGTATTAAATAAGATAGAAGATTTTAAATTAGAAATAAAAGTAAAACCTATTTTAATTTTATTTATTATTAATAATTGTAATTTATTCTATATTTTTATCGACGAAGGTTATTAATATTATACCGTAATTAATAAAAAAATTATTAAAGAGTTTTAAATCTTAATTATTCTTATTCTATTTCGTATTATAAAAAGAGTATTTACTATTATAAAGGGAGCTTCTATTTAAAATATAATCCGATTCCTAACCGAAGTAAATAATTATATTTATCCTATTTACGTTTATATTATTCTATTATTCGAATTCCCTATTATATTAAATAAACCTTAATTTAAGGTTATACGAATATATTTTATCCTTTACGAAAAGCGCCTATTTATAAGCGTTATTAATTATTAGGTTCTTTACGTTAATAGAGAATAAATATTTAATATACCGCTTATTACCGATTTAAAGTTTATTATATATATTTTAATTACTACTTTTATAAATTACGTTTATAAATTGAAAAAGGAGTTCGGTAATCGAATAATTAAGGAAATTATCTTCGTAATTAATCTAAAGGACGTCGAAAAGGTATTAAAATTAAAGAAAGTATATATTAAAATAAAATTAAAGGCGAAGATCCTTAAAAAATATTACGATTTAATATTATTTTAAATAAAGGAGAACGCCGATAAATTAAACTTTTATCGTCCTAATATAAATTATAAAATTATAATTAAAAAGGATAAAAATAGTAAAAAATTCCCTATCTTCTTTAAATTATTTTATAATATAATAAAGGAGGAGTTTTTAATTCTTAAAAAGACGTTAAAGGATTTATTAGATAAAAGGTTTATCCGAGCTAATAATTTAAAAGCGGGGGCCTTAATTTTATTTATATATAAACCCGGAAGCGGATTCCGTTTTTATTATAATTACTATATATTTAATACTATTATAAAAGTAAACTACTATTTATTACCATTAATTAAAGATATATTCCGCACTTTAAAAGGAATAAAGTAATATATTAAGGTAAATATCGTATAAACCTTTTATAAAATTCGTATAATAAAAGGAAAGGAGGGGAAAATAGTATTTCGGACGTAATATAAATTATTCGAATAATTAATTATATTATTTAGGTTAAATAATACGCCAATTACGTTTTAATAATATATTAATTATATCCTCCGCAACTATTTAAATTCGTTTTATACTACTTATATAAACGATATATTTATTTATTCCTCTAATTCTTTAAAAAACTACGAATAAAAAGTATGTCTAATTTTTATTAAATTATTAGAAGCCGGCCTCTATTTAAATTTAAATAAATATAAATTTAATATAAAGAAGGTTAAATATTTAGGCTTTATTATTTATACCGGCGTTAATATATAGGTTAACCCTAAGAAAGTTAAGGCGATTTTGGATTAATTTCCCCCTACCTTTTAAAAAAATATATAAAGCTTCTTAAAGTTTATTAATTATTACTATATATTTATTCCTTAATTTTTAAAAGTAATTACCCCCCTATTAAGATTAATTAGTAAAGAAGTTACTTTTAAATAAATTAAAGAGTATAAGAACGCTTTTTAATTTTTAAAAACCTTATTTACGAGAATTTTAATCCTAATAGAATTTAACCCGAATAAGAAAATATTCTTAGAAATAGACTATAGTAAATTTACTTTAGGTAGAATTATTTCCTAAAAAATAAACGAAAATAATAAAAATATAATTTATAAAATTATAGGTTTTTATTCCCGGAAATTCAATTTTATTGAATAGAATTACCTTATTTATAATAAAGAGATATTTATTATTATTAATTATTTAAAATAATAATCGGCGGAATTATAGAATTATAAATTATTTATTATCTTAATAAATTATTAGAATTTTAAATATTTTATAAAATTAAAGAGACTTTCGGAATAATAAACGCAATAAGCGGAATATCTCTCTTAATTTAATTTCCAAATCGAATATAAGCCTAGTAAAAATAAAATAATCCTTAACGCTCTCTTTTAATAAAATTAAAATATATTTACGGATTAAAATTATAAAGCGTAGGATATTTAAATAATACCGGACTCCGCTTTTAAAAATTATATTCTACTTTATATTTCGGTAGCCTAAATAACCTACTTAAAGAGGGAAGGTATAAATATATTTAAAAATCCGGATTTATAATAATTTTAATTATAACTAGAATTTTACAATTTTTTATACTAGTAAATAAAAAAAGCCGTCTTTTATAATAACCGCTACTTCGACCCGTCCTTAAAATTTAAAATTTAAATTGTAAATTACTCTATTAATTCCCTCGGCCGTCTTTATTATTAAAATTATTTTTAAATATTAAGAGCCCCTATATATACCGAATTTAAATTAATTATACTATTAAATACCAATTAACGCTTTAACGTCCTTCGTATTATTTTAATTCAAATTATTTATAATTTATATATATTAGGATATTTTAATAAAAAAAGTATTATTATAATACTCTTTCAATATTTTTATTAACCTTTCTTTAATTTTTACGTCCGGCAATTCCTCCGTAATTATTATATTTGCAATTCTATAAAGGTTTAGAGGGAATAGAAAAAAAGCTTCCTACGCTTATTATTAATCCTAGAATAATTTAATAAGGATATATAAATAGATTTTATTATTAATTTCCTAAAATCGGACGGTAATACCTATTTTTGGGTTATAAAAAATAAATTTAATAAAACCGTATTCTTCGAGCCTATACCTTCTATAAAAGCGGAATTTTACGCCGAACGTTTTTTCTAATATTTTATTCGTTACTACGGTTTCTTAAAATTTATTATTAATAATTATAATTTTAATTAAATTAGCCGCTTTTAGGCTAAATTATACGAATTCCTAGGTATTAAGCGTTTATTCAATATTATTTATTATTTATAGACCGATAAAGGCTCGGAGTATATAAATTAGGAAATTTACGCCTATTTACGTATAATCGTTAATTATATTTAAAATAATTAAAATAAATAATACTTTATAGCGTAATTAATTATTAATAGCCGGATTAATATTTTAATAAATATATTTCTATTCTTCGTTATTTATAAATTTAACCCTAAATTCCCGGTTTCCGTAATCGAAAATCCCTCCGATCGTTAACTTTTATCCTTATCCTCCGAGAAATAGGCTTAGGAATTCGTTAAGAAATTATAATAAATTACAAATTTATATTAAATTATTATAATAGCCGTTATTTAAAAATAAAAAAAATTCGCTAACCGTAATTAGTAATTTACGGAATGCTTCGTAATCGGGGATAAAATCTAATTTAATTTTAAGAATTATATTACCGACCGTTTAAAGAAGAAATTCGATTAATTTTATACGAAATATACCGTTTTAAAAGTATTATTTCCTTATATAATCGAATTATTTAGGTTTCCCCGTATTATTTATAATATTTTCTATATTAATCTCCTACGTAAAGTTATTAATAATTTTCTTCCTAAATAGAAATTTATTAATAAATAACCCCTGATTATTAAAATTAAAGGAGAATTGGAATATTAAATAAAAAAAATTTTCTACGTTAATACCGTTAAAAGGAAAAGAGGCTTAATAAAAAAGGTTTTAATTAAATAGAAGGGATATTATAACCCGATATAAAAACCTTTAAAAAATTTTAAAAATATTATTACTTTAAACGAATTTAAAATTTAATACGGTTTAATAGCGGATAATAACGGCCTAACCGACCGGTATATTAAGAAATTCCTATAAGAGGTTATAAGCGGGGCGAAATATATTATAAATAGAATAAAAGATTTTTAAATACGGATTAAAATAAATAATAAATTAATTAAAGTAAGGCCCCGGTGAAATTAATAATTAATTTAATTTAAATATCTTTTATTAAATTATTTTCTATTATTTCCGATATAAATTCCTTAATAATAATCTTTTCCTCTTCCTTTTTATAATCAAATATATAAGTATTAATAAAATTATAAACGTTTAAGGGTTTATAGGTGCGGCGATAGAAAGTAAGAAGCGTAGGATAGTAATTTTCCGGGCGCGAAGGCCTAGCGGCAATAAAAAAAGAGGAGAATAGAAGGTAAATATTATATTCGGAGTAGATATTTAAAGGGAAACGTTATATTTCCTACTATTTAAATTTATTATATTACTTTTTATTATTTCCTTCGATTTCCTTTCCCTTTCTTTTTTTTTTCGCTAACGGGGGTTATATAATAACGGTTTTTTTAATAGCGGTAATAATAATAGCGGTAATAGTAACGGCGGTAATATTAATAGTAATAATATTAATATTGGCGGCGATATAAGCATTATAATCCTCGATTAGGTAATTGAATTCTATACGTCGGTTATTTATTTATTTTACCTTCTTTATATTAATTATTAAATTAAATAATTACTCCCTAAAATTTTCGAATTTACGGATTCGCTCTTTAAGAATTTAAATTTCCATAATATTAACCGAACCGTTAATAATTTTAATAAAAGAAGAAGGCTCCACGGAGGGTATTTTAACGGTAATTTAATTAATAAAGCCGCTAAATAGTATTAATAATTTAAAGAACCGTTAAGAAAAGAAGAAAGGAATAAAAACCTATATAAAAATAAAATTTTATTTTTTTAGGATTTAAAGTCCTAATAAGATTTTAAATGTAATAAAATAACCGTTGTAGGAGTTTTTAAATATATACCCTTCGGTATATTAAATTTTAAAGGTAGATTAAATTTAAATAGAAATAAATTTATAGCCTTTATAAACGTATTAATAAAATAAATATACGGAAATAGAAGAATTTTTATTAAATATAATATAATTATACCCGTTAATTAAATAGCCCTTATATTAAGAATTCTAAAGTTCGGCCCCGGATAGGATATATTCGCGAATATTATCGGGAATAAATTTACCGGCTATACCAACGGCGGTAATATTAAACCGAATTTAGCGGGGCTTTAGCGGGGTAATAGGTTTAGGAATAGCGACCTTAATAACGCTTTTATTATAGCGAAAGGTAGGAGTAGGAATAGGCGGCGGGGTAAGCGAATTAATAATTTCTTATAGGGTTAGGAATTTGTAGAAAAATTCGAATTAGGTTGCAATAACGGGGGTATTTATTTTAATAACGATTAATTAATAATTAATTAATACATTCGTAAAAGGATTAATAAAAAGGATAATAATAATAATAATAATAAAAATAATAAAGGTAATAAAAGTACGCTTAATATACGTTAATAGGAGTATGCGCTATTTAATATTTACGGTCTTAATTATTCGATAAATTAAAGGAAAAAAGAGGAAAAGGAAAGAAAAAAAAGGAAAAGCGTAAAGTATATATTAAAGGTATACGTTAGCGATTCGTCGTCCGATATTTAAAGTCTACGTAATTATATACTTACTTATATATAGTGCGTTTAATTAGGAAAAGGGGGGGGTTAATATTATAGGGCTAATGCCCGTAGTTAAATCTAATTAATATTACCAATCGTACCGCTAATCGGGCCGCTAGTCGGGCCGCCAATCGCGGTCTTTACCGCTACGGCAAGCGGAGTGGCCCGTACCCGGTCCTTAAAAGGATAATTAACTAGTGCCGCCTAGAGGGCGCCTCCCTTCCTCCCTTTTCCCCTTCGTAGAACCTTATCGATTCGTCAAAACCCAGTATCTATACCAATTATACTATACCCCCTTATAGTATATACGGTAATAAAAATGCATATTAATTACTATAGCGGCCCGGCATACCGGGCCGACAAGGCGCGGTCGCGGTCGGACTACGAAAGTGGGCCGGCCGCGTCGCGGGTTAGAAAAGTAGGTCCCCATTAGAAGGATATCTTTCTTTCTATATACGGTATATACTCTTTCTAATTCTTCCTTCGATATTACACTTTATATAAGAATAATATTACACTTACTTTTATATCAATTATAAGGTTATTCTTTAAAGCGGAAGTAATTTATATTATATAGTAATTATAACGACTTTAATTTAATTACCTTTTTCTATTAATTGAATTTAAATAAATTAATAAAAACTTACGTATCTAACCGATTGTCGCAAATTGGAGAGTGTTGCAAAATATCCGAATCGTAGTAGGTTATAACGCCCCTTCCAATAACCCTCTTATTTCGCCGAATTGTAATAAATAAAATAATTCGCACTTCCCCCGTCGAAATAATTGAATTATAGTAGGCTACTAAATACTATTTATTTAAATAATCGAATTTAAATAAATTGAGCGAATAAACCCGTCCTATTAATCGAATTTGAATAAACCGTGAAAATACCCCTTAAATTAAATAATCGAATTTAAATAAACTATACGATTTTTCCCGCTTAATAAATTTTAAACTTTTACGCGTTTTTATTACCTAAATCCGAAGCTTTCGCTATTAAATACAAAATACCTTCGATATTAAAAATTTCCCCCGCTTTCGAATTTAGATAGAAAGACGGTTTTCCTTCTCTTATAATTATTAATTATTAATATTTATTAATTATAGCGTTAATAACCTATAAAATTAAAATATTATAAAATAATTATTACGACGATAGTGTAAAATCCGATTATAGCGTACCCCCCCCTTTAAAATGATTTATAATTTTATACAACCTTCGAACTATAATTAGGAATATACGCGCTAAGTCCTTTAGCGAATATAATGAATACGATTTAAAAATAATAAATATATTATTTAAGTAATAATAAACTTTTAATTGTAATATTATTTTCGATAATTTTATTAAATTATTTTCGCTAATTTTATCGAAAAAATTAGGAATTAATATCGAATCCGTAAAGTATATTATAATTATAGCCGAACGTACGAAATAGGAAAACGCTTATATTAATAAAAATACTAATTATTTAAAAAATAAAATCGACGAATATAAATAATATATTAGAAATATAGAGAACGTAATAAAAAATTTTAATTAAATTAGCGGTTAATAATATTAAAAATTAAAAGTAAAAATCGATAATATAAAAAAAAGGTTCGTAATTATATTTAAAATAATAATAAATAAAATAAATAAAATTATTAATTACTATATACCCTAAATCGGTTCCGTCCGATTATTTAGCGTTTATATTATACCCGGCCTTAAATATTTATTATCGAAGGTTTTATTAATAATATTACTACGTATTAATTATTATCCGAATTTAAAGGAGAATATAACGAACGTAATTATTAATATAATATATTATACTGTTTAATTATAGTAGAATATTCTTTATTTAGTATTTAATACTTCCTATTATTTTTCTCTTTACTAATTATAATCTATTTATAAATATAATTAAAATAATTCTTTCGTTCTAATTAAAAATTCCTAAAATATAGTTATTTACCGAAGTAATTATTTAGCCGGCTTAATATAAATGTATTTTATAGGATCGTACCCCTAATTATTATTCGTATATTTCTTTAGATTTTTTAATATTCTTAAAAAGAATTTTTCGTCCTTAGCGGTTATTAATTTTCCCCCTATTATAATTAGAAAATTTATTAATTATAAATCCTTTTAGGCCGACGATATTATTCTTTCGCTTATTATTTTAAAATTAAAAATAGCGTCCCTAATATATTTTACGATTCCCCTTTTCCGCGGAATTATTACAAAATTCGTTATTTTGGGATAAATGGTAAATTAATTTCTATTTATATTTAACGCTATTAAGCCCCTATTATAAACGGTTTTATAATAAATTAATTCGAAGCCCCTTAAGAAAATTGAGGCCGGATAAAGTAATACGTTTTTTATTAATTTTATTAATTTTAATTTAATAAATAACTTCCTAATTATACGCGTAATTAATAAAATAAATACTTTAATAATAATAGGCGCTAATTTGGGAATTCGGTTATTAATATTAGCCTTTTCAGCGGGAGTTTTAACCTCTTTTAACGTATTTATTAAAAATTCAAAATTTAAAAATCCAAATCCCGCTATTACTTTTCGGATTACCGATAGAGAAATTTATAATAAATTTTATTAAATTATTTAAATTATAAAGCGTAACCCTATTTTTTCCGCTTTAATTTTATAAATAATTTAAAAATAGGTTAAAAATTATTTATAATTACGAATTTTAAGAGAATATAAATATTTAATACCGAAATTAATTAACGCGGGAAATATTCCCCTTATAAGACCCCCTTACGAACCCCTTTGTAACGTTATAAGAAAAATAAGCAATTTGGACGATAATAACGGAAATAATAACAAAAGCGACAATTTCGGTCGGAATTTAAATTACGGCTATAATTATAACCTATTATATTACCTTATTTATTATAGCCAATTATATAATAAATTAGCCTCCAATAGTTACAAATTTATTAAATTGAAGCGCGAAGAAATTAGGCAATTCTACCCGTATTAAGAAGATTTTAACGATTTAAAAATAATATAAAACGGCTGTAATTTAATAAATATAAATATATATTATTTCGTAAACCGTTTTTAGTCTTTTATTAAAGATAAATATATTACGGAATTTATTAAACGATAAATTTTATAAATAATTTAAATATTATTCGGCGGCCCAATTATTTGCTAATAGATTATTAAAATATCCTTCGAAAATAAACGCACTTTACGTTAAAAATCCTTAGAAGATTTAATTAACGCACTCGTTGAAAAATAGGCCCCCGATTCTATTATTATAATCAAGAAATTTACCGAAGGTTTTATTATTTTAAAAAGTATTATTATAAACGAGAATACGCTATTTAATTTAATTGGTAAGTAAATAAAATTTAATAAAGTAATAGGTATTTTAGGTAAAGATATATTTAATTAAAAAAATATAATAATATAAATTTAAAATTAAATAGATATATATATTTAATCCTACTTATACGCCCCCTATATTATTAATACGTATTCTAATTATAATTATAAAGTAGAGGAAGCTAGGGTAATCTTTATATTAATAGTAATTAAATATTACCTTTTTATAAAATACATTTCCTATTTATTTAAAAAAGAGATTAATAAAAAGGATATTAAAATAACCGAACCTATTACTTTTAAACCTTTTAAAAAGTAATTCGATAATAACCGTTTAAACGGTAGTAATAATTATAATTTTAATAAAAAAGACTATAAATTATTTCGGTAATTAGAACGAATTTATTATATTAACGGAAATATAACCGATAACGACGTTATATTAATTAAATCTTTAAAACCTGAATCCGGCGACGAAATCGCGTATATCGTTTATAATACGTCTTTAATGTATTATAAATATTATAATAGCTTCTTTTCCGAATTGGAAGCGCGCTGCTACTTTTATCGTTACGAATTAAATAAAAGGGCCTAGGAAAAGGAAATTATTATCGCGAAGTAGAGAAATACGTATATATATTATAATTATTGCGTAAAATTTAAAAACGCTTTATTCCGTTATAGGAAATATTATTAACCCTTAAAAGACGGCCGTATTTATAATACTATAATCGATATATTATTTTTAGCGATTAAAAATAAAGAATTAAAATTAGAATTATATAACGTTGAGGAAATTTAATTATTTAACGAATAAAATATTAAAAACGGTTTATTATTAAATTATATTTACTTTCGTATAAAAATTAAAGCGAGTTTTAATAATCCGAATATAAAGGTTTATATTAATTTAAGAGCTGGAAAATTTATAATTAATAAAAAATTCTTTAATACTTTTAATTATATAATCGAATGTAAATAGCCTAAATAGGTAAAAAAAATTGGTAAATTTTAATTTATTAATAAATAAATTACGTTCTATTTCTATTTAATTGGAATAAAGAACGGGAAGTTTACTTTAATAAAGATAGTAAAATCCGTATAGGTCGTTTTAAATTTATTGGTAAAATTACTATTTATTAACGATTTTATAAATACGAAGTAAAATTATATCGATTATTTTACGAAGATAGTGAAATTTAAAATAATAGATGGGTTTATATTCCTATTTTCTATCGATTATAAATATATTTTATATATTTGTAAAGTAATTATTATAAAAAAAATTATTTTATTCCCTAATTAGTAAATATATTTATTGGTCGATTATAAGTTTTTGCTTAAAGGATGGAATTTTATATTTAATTTAAAGTATATTTTAATAATAAACGTAATTATTAATATAAAGACTTTTATAATTATATTAATTAAAAATAATATATAGGGTATAATAATAATTAATAAACGTTTTAATATCGGTATTATTATTGAAAACGAAGAAGGTATTTTCTTTCGAATTTTATAAAAAAGAGTGTAAAGGGTAGTAATAATCGATTAAATTATAACGGCCGAAGGTCTATTTTTTAATTCGCGCTATAGGATTTATTTTAAAATTTTAGGCCTCCTTATAATTCCGTTTAAAAGAGAATTTAAATTGAACGTTTTAACGTAATTTATTATATAAAATATAAATTTAATTTCGGTAAATAATATTTATTATATAGAAACGTCGGAATTATAAAAGAAATTGTACCGGGAAATTAAAGCGGCTTTAAAGGAGGAGATTAAAAAGCGAACCGTGAGCGAAGCGGAGAAGGAAGGTATAAAAATTTTAAAGAAAAAGTTTTATATTTTAGAAAAATATTTAATTTTAGGTATTCGAATAAATAGCGATGTTTTTAATATTATTTCGAAATAAGGAATTTACATCTATAACGGTTATTTAAAAGAATAATTCGAAGAATTTATAAAATTAATTTACGAATATAAAAATATATAAGAAGAAGGGCGCTTAATAAAAGTATTCGAAGAGGATATAATAAAAATTTTATTAATTAAAGGATAATAAAATTAGAAAATTAATACCCGTATATACCCGTTTAATAAAAAAGATTAAATTATTGTTAATAAAATTTTCGATAAATTCTACGCCTAAAGTAAAATAAAATAGTATAAAGAAATTACCCCTTTTACGTATCCGGTTTTCGTAATATAAAAAATTATTAAAAATAAAGTAAAAAGACGCTTAATAATCGACCTATAAGCTTTAAACCGAATAATCGTCCCGGATAATTATTTACTTCCCTTTTAATTGGAAATTATTATTCGCTTTTAAAGAAAGAAATATATTATTATTATGGATATTGTATTCTTCTTTTATTAATTTAGTATTTAGCCGCTATATTATAATAAATTAATTTTAATTAATTATAGAAGTTTGGAAATTTTGACTATAACCCTTATAGGATTTAGGAATTTTTTAACCTACGTTTAACGCTTTATAGATTATTTATTAATACTTTATAAAGAATATTATTAAATTTTTATTAACGATATTGTTATTATATTTAATATATTAGAAGATTATATAAAGTATTTATAAAGTATTTTTAATTTATTTACAAAAAAGGGTATTTTTATTTCGCTTAAAAAATTCTATTTAAGCTTTCTTAGCGTCGAATTATTAGGATTTAAAATTAATACCCTAAGCCTTATTACGACGGTAAAACGTATCGCGGCCTTTAAGAATTTAATATTCCTAAATTAATTAAAAATATTAAAATATTATATTAATAATTCTAAATTCTTTAAGTACTTCATCCCCTATTACGCTTAATTATCCGAATTACTTTAAAATTATAAAATTTCTTTATTAATAAAAGGACGGGAATTAAATAAGGTCGTTACCGGGAATTTAAATAAGCGTATTTATTATTACGTATTTATAAAATTTAAATTAATATTAATAGAATTAAAATTATTTTACGCCCTTTAAGAAACTATTTATAAAACTGATAATAATAAAAAACTTAACGTCCTTTATTACTATAACCCCGATAAATAATTCTTTATTTAAATCGATAAGTTATTAGAATAGGGATTTGGTATAATAGTATTTTATTTTAAGGACGGTTACAAATAGAAGTTAAATATATAAATATTAGCGAATTAAGTCCTATTTATTATATTTTTAAATAAATATTTAATTAAGGCCGAAACCCGCTACGGCCCTTCGGAATTAGAAGTAGCCTACTTTATATAGGCCATTTACCGCCTTCGTATAATTATCTATTTAATAAATTAATTAGTAATTATATTTATAGATTATTTAATAACGAAAAGTATCGTCGAATAAATGAATTTAAAGATTATATTTGCGGATCGAACGAATTATCGATTAATTAACGTATTTATTTATTTATTGTAATATAATTTCTAAATTTTTTATATTCTTAATAAATTTAATTTTATTCTAAATACTTTTAGCCGTTTGTAAATAATTAATACCCTAAATTAAAACCCCGAAGGCGAACCCGCTTTAAATAATTTATAAAAGGACGAGGAAGGGTATAGATTAAATAAATAAGCTTTATTCGTTATAAAGGCTAAAATGGATAATATTTTTTACGACCGATTAATAGAAGGATATAAAAAGGATAAGAAATTCGTAAAAGTCGCGGTAAATTTAGAAAGTACTACCGAAGATAATAGAATACTTTACCGACCCGGGTACTTTTTCGTCGTTAATAAAAATATAGGATTAATTTATTATAACCGACCCAATAATTTTAGAACCTTATATATATTATTTAATTATATTAAAGAAATCTTATAAATAATATATAACGAAAAATATTATTTCGGAAAATAATATATAATATACGATTTACGAAATTTAATAATTCTATATAAAATTAATTTAATTAAAAAGTATTTTAAATACTATTTAAATTATTAATTAAATTAAATTAATTAAAACCCCTTTAATAGTAATTATTAAGCCGTTTATTCGGAATATAATTTACTTATGAATATTATAATTTTCGACTTTATTATTAACCTTCTAGAAGTATTAATAGCGAATTCCCTTTAGAAAATTAATAATTATAATATTTTTAATACCTTTATATTAATTACCGATCGAATTATTAAACGTACGCTCCTTATATTAGGATATTCTATTTATATTACCGAAAAATAGGAAAAGTTTTTAATAAAATAATTATTCCTAAACGATTAGGGAATATTTAAGGGCATTATATTTAATAAGGACCGAAAATTTATATCGGAATTATAAATTGGAATTTAGAAAGTTTAGGGTATTAAATTAATAATAATTACGGTTTACTACCCCTAAGTAGACGGATTTTCGGAACGTAAAAATTAAATAATCGAAATTATTATACGATTTTACTATTTTATATATCCCGATTCCGATTAATACGCTATCCTTTTACTATTTTAATAGAATTTAAATAGCGCTTTTATTTAATTAATTAATACATCGTTATACGAATAATTATACGGATTTAAATTACCCGGTCCTTTTAATACCCTTTTCTCCGAAGTATATAACCCAAAAATACTTTTAATTAAAGAATATTTACAATAAAACGCTATTTTAATTATAAATTTTATTATAATAAATATTAAAAAACGGTATAATAACTATTATCGAAACGTTTAATTTAAAAAAGGCGATAAAATCTTCTTATAATTATATTACGGTTATTACTACCCCGGTAATTCATTTTACAAATTATTTTAATAACGTTCCGGACTATATATTATATTCGAAAAAATAAATAATTTAACGTATCGCCTTAAATTATTATTAGGTATAAAAATTCACCTAATTATTTCGGTCGTTTATTTATTTTTAGTATTTAATGGTAACGATATTTTTAATCGACGTTTCCCTCCCTTAAGTTTAATTGAGGATTTTTAATTCGATAACGAATATAAAGTAGAAGTTATCCTAGGGTATAAGGTAGTAAACGGAAAGATTAAATATTTAATTAAATAAAAAGGATAGGGTTATTAATATAATTAATAAATGAAGGAGGAAAGGATAATATATATTCCCGAATTGGTAAAGGAATATTAGGATCGGAATAGCGGTCGGCCTAGCCCTAAGCGTAATTATAATTACCTTAAAGGATTAGAAAAGAAACGTTTATAATTATAAATAAATACGGAGGACGATTAAAGATAGTACGGTTTTTTCTTAGTAAACCGGGATTTAATATAGAACGTTTTATATATATATAGTATAATAGTATATACGGTAATAAAAATATATATTAATTACTATAGCGGCCCGGTATACTGGGCCAATAAGGCGCGGTCGTAGTCGGACTACGAAAGTAGGCCGGCCGCGTCGCGGGTTAGAAAAGTGGGTCCTTATTAGAAGGATATCTTTCCTTCTATATGCGGTATATACTCTTTCTAATTCTTCCTTCGATATTACGCTTTATATAGGAATAATATTATACTTGCTTTTGCATTAATTGCAGGGTTGTTCTTTGAGGCGGAAGCAGTCCATATCAATAATAATAATAATAATAATATTAAAATAGAGGAAATAAATGTTGAGCTCCGCTTTAAGTAAATTTCTACCCACTTGTATAAAATTTGCCAAAGGCAAATTTTGCGGGGGTACGGGGGCGGTAGCCCTCGTAATAAAATTTAAAACTATAATATTTATAAATAAATTATACTTTAAGCGGACTATTTAATAATTACCATTAAGGAGGTTTCGGCTAATTTAATTTAATTAATAATCCGGGTAATATTTAAAGTACTTCTTAATTAAATTAAGTTTATATAGAATTACTAAATCTTAAAAATTATATATTATACGTTATCTTCCAAAGTAGTATTTTTTATTAAATATTACTTATAAAACCTCTTTAACGCAATTAAATAATATATATAAGGTTCTAAAACTATTAAATCGATTATAATAATTTAATCCTATATCTTTATTAATAACGAAAAAATACCCAAATTAATAAAGTATTTTACTATCCTCAATAATATTTTCTAAATTTATTATAATTTTTACGAACTTTTTATCCTTTTTATAACCCTCTATTAATCGACTATAAAAAATATTATTTATTTTAACTTTCGTAATAAGAAAGGCCTATTCGTCTAGCCCGTACCCTTCCCCATCCTTCTATAAATTATTTAAAACGGATTCGCCTTCGGAGTTCTAATCGGGGGCGTTAATTATTCGTAAATAATTAAAGGCATTTAATACAAAATTAAATTTATTAAGAATATAAAAAATCTAAAAATCGTATTATAAGTAATAAATAAATATATTAATTAATTGGCGGATCGTTCGATCCGTAAATATCGTCCTTAAATTCGTTTATTCGATAATACCTTTCATTACCGAATAAATTATAAATATAATTATTAATTAATTTATTAAATAAATAATTATACGAAAGCGGCGAATAACCTATATAAAATAAACTACTTCTAATTCTAAAAGGCTATAACGAATTTCGGTTTTAATAAAACATTTATTTAAAAATATAACGGGCAGGATTTAATTTATTAATATTTATATACCCAACTTCTATTCGTAACCGTCTTTAAAATAAAATACTATTACGCCGAATTCCCATTCCAACGATCTATCGATTTAAATAAAAAATTACTTATCAAAGTCGTAATAATAAAAAATACTAAACTTTTTACTATTATCGGATTTATAAATAGCTTTTTAAAGGGCGCAAAATAATTCTAATTCAACTAATATAGGATCAAACCTCGTAAATATATAATAATAAATACATTTACTTACATTCCTAATAATAATTTTACCCAATTCTCTTCCTTTCGCTAATAATAAAACTTTATAATTTTAAAATAATTCAAATAATTAAACATAATAAAGAACGAAGTACTTTAAAAATTTAACACTACTAATATAGTATTTTAATACTTTTAATTAATTTAAGAATATTAGGTTTTTAAAGGCCGTAATATATTCCGCCGTCGTTATAAAGCTTAATATATCGATTTTCAATCTTAATAATTCGACGCTTAAATAACCTAAATAAGATTTTTTAAACGAAATAGAAATACCCTTCTTTATAAATAGGCTAAAAATACTTTATAAATATTCTAAATAATCCTTTAACGTATTTAATACAATAATAATATCGTCGATAAATATTTAATAATATTCTTTATATAACGTTAATAAACAGTTTATAAAACGTTAAACGTATACCGGAAAATTTTTAAATTTTATAAAGGTTATAATAAAAGTCTCTAAATTTTAATAATTAATTAGGGTTAATTTATTATAATACAACGGCTAAACGTTAAATTAATAAAAAAAAAATATAACGTCGATAACGGTAATATATTTCTTCCTCTATAAACGAATAATAATTTCCAATTAATAGGGAAATAAATAATTATTTAAAACGGTTATTCGGTTTAAAGTTTATAAATCGATAATTAAGCGCCCCTTTATTTTATTTTTAACGGTCCTCTATACTACAAAGACCGGATATATAAAGGGGGTAACTTCCTTATACTACCTTATTTTCCTTTAAATATAAAATCTATTAAAAATTTTATTAACGACGGCTTAATCCTTTTTATTAAACGGGTATATATAAATATTAATTTTTTAATTCTATTATCCTTTAATTAATAAAACCTTTATTATATCTTCCTCGGGTACTTCCATTAAGCGCCCTTCTTCCTATATCTTTTTATATTCGTAAATTAGCTTTATAAATTCTTCGAACTACTCTTTAATATAATTACCGTATACGTAAACTCCTTACTTCGAAATAAGATTAAAGACGTCGTTGTTTATCCGAATACTTAAAATTAAATATTTTTTTAAGATATAAAACTTCTTCTCTAAAATCTTTATACCTTCTTTTTCCAACTTACTCGCTACCCACTTCTCAATCTCCTCCTTTAAAATCGCTTTAATTTCCCGGCGTAATTTTTCCTATAATTCCGATATTTTTATATAATAAATATTATCCGTTAAAATCGGATTTACGCCTTATATAATAAATTTAATTAGGGCGTTTAATTCGAATTCTCCTCTAAATAAAGTAGCGGGGAAGCCCGAAACTTTAAAATAAATCCCGCACCGTAAATCGGAGAATAGTCCTTCGGTCGTTATAATTTAATCGATTATTACTATTCTCTAAATTCTTTCTTATAAAATACAAAAGAAAACGCTTTCTTTATTCTCGGTAATAATATTAATATTAAAACGCTTATTAATCATTACTATACTTTATATATTATTTTTAATAAATATAATTATTATCACGAACGACGTAATTACGAGAGACAAGCTTAATACGTTGAATCTAAGTCTATTATAGAATTACAAAATGAAGAAGAAAAAAAGAAACGAATAAAGGGTACGCCCCGCGCCAGGGTTTTATACCTAGGCGCGGGCGACCTACGAAGGCGGTACGCAATTACGTACATTAGTGCGGTCAACCTTTATTAAATAACCGCCCGAACGATAACCGGTCCGCTAAATAGGGACCCTATCCGCTAACGCTATAATATTACCCCCCCTTTCGAAAAAAATTCGCCCCGAATTTTCAAAATATTAGAATTATTAATGTATATAAAATAAATCCCTTATTTCCTAACGCCTACTATCCTCCTTAACCTCTTCGTACCCTTCTTTAAAGGAATATTATTATCCGGGTAATTTTTATCGAATTCTTTTACTTCCGCCTTTTATAATTATTCTTTTAAATATAACGGCGGGCTTAAATACTTTAAATACGTTTCGTAGTAAATTTATAATAATTTAAATAAATTTTTGAAATTTTTAACGTCGTAGAACTTTAAATTCGGGTTATATCCCTTCCAATTTATTCGGTATTAGAATTTATTAAAATATACCCGAAAAACTAAAATCTTCTCTACTTCCTATTTAATATTATTATTAATATATTTTCCCATTAATTTTTCCAATTTCTAGCCGGATAATAAATTATTAAAGTATTTTTTTAATTAATCCGTATAGAAAACGTTTATTCCCCTCTACCTTTTTAATATTTCTAATTTAAATAAATAATTATATTTTTCTTTAATTCTAAAATATTAATTAATTAAAAGAAAATCGAATTTATAATTTAACCGGTTAGTAAATTTATTCCGCTTTATAATAAATATCTTATTTCCAGGACTAAAATTCGGGATACGCCGATATTTATCCGCTTATTTAATTATTCGTTTTTAAACTTTAATAATATACTCTTTAACCTTCTCTATAAAATTTCAAATCCGTTTTATTATTCCTTATACATCCTTACGGTTAAATTTCTCTTTAATTATTAATTAAACGCCGCTAAAATTTATATATATTTCCTAATTTAAAATACCGGGTATAAAGAACCCTTTTAATACTTCGTATAATTATATTCCTTTTAAATTATCGTATAGTATCCCTATTTAAACGGTATTTATTATTAGGATCGCTTCCGATTAATTATTTTAAAAATAGTTAATAAAAACATAAAAACGTTAATCGAAATATTCGTTTATAATTTCTACCTATTTAACGGTTTAATTATAACCCGAAGAAATTAATTTTTACCGGATATTAAAAATCTTTACTAATTCGTTTATAAAATTTAAAATAAATTAAAAACCCCTATTTAAAATAATTTTATTTAATAAATTATAAATATAATATTAATCTTGGTAATATATACGGGCTATATCCCTAGCGATTATTATAATAAAGTAAAGGATAATTTATAATACTTTATTTAATTAATCTATTATTATAAATATATTATCGAATCTTTATTTATCTTTAAATATCGATTTAAAATCTATAATTAGGCTTTATTAAATATATTAAACCGTTAAAATAAACTCTAATTTATTAAGTATTTTATTATAAAGAATTTTCGAAATATAATATATTACGTAATTAGTAACGAAAAGGTCGACGTTACCGGTTATCCCTAATTATTAATATTATATAGAAACTAAATATTTTATTTTATTCCAGTCCGGATAAGCGGTAATAATTTTCGTATATAATTTATAAATAATTTAAGCTCTTAAAATACTAAACGGTATAATAAATTTATCGAAACGGGTAAGGATTTTATTAATAATAAATCAATACCCATTCTCCTCCTTTTTAATTATATTTCGGTAAATTTTTAAATTTAGGTAAATTTTATTTTCGAATATAAAATAATTTATTAAAAAATATCCTTTTAAACGTTCTTTATAATTGCTTTTTATAATTCTTAAATTAATTTCTATAAAGGCTCTTAAAAACGAAATAAACGCGTAAATAATATTAATATTATTAATTATATTATTAGATTATATTATACAGCCGTTTTTTAAACTTTTAAAGAATTAAAGGGTACGTTAAGCCTTTTATTTAACTTTTTAATTCTTTAAATTTTCTATTTTCTTTAATAAAATATTAATAATTTTATTCTCCCTTCCTAATTGGTATAATATAACGAAATAATATTAAAATAAGAATTCCGCCTAATTTATTTACTATAAATTTAGAAATTTCTTAATATTAAATTATTTAAGTGCTTTATTATCCGTAAGGATTAAAAAGGGTTCGTATAAATTAATAAATTTTACCCGCTAATATTATAGGGTTTTAACGATGGCTATTAATTCTTTATTATAAAATGAGTAATTATGTTCTATTTTATATATAATTTCGGAATAGAAGGTAACCGGACGCTATTCGTTATTAATTAATTAGGATAATATTCTTATTACTATTCTATTTAAAGCGTCTATCTTTACCTATATTAGCTATTTATATTTAAAATACGTTAGGATAAGTATTAATAATAGTTATCTTTTAAATTCCTCGAAGGTAATTTAATAATTTTTATTCTAATTGAAAATTTCTCCTTTTTTCGTTATTACCGTTAATAATTTAGTAATCCGGTTATAATCTTTAATAAAGCGCTAATAAAAATTATAAAACCTTAAAAAGGATTATATTCTTCGTATATTTATTAAAACCTATTAGTCCTTTACAATTATAATCTTTTAGGGGTTAATGGATATATTATCGGTCCCGATGAAAAAATTTAAGAATTTAGTCTTTTCGATATAAAATTCGTATTTATTTAAATCCATTTATAATCCTACTATTTCTAATTTAATTAATACTTTTTTAATATAAATTTTATATTCTTTTAACCTATTTAAGAAAACAAAGATATTATCGATATATACGCTATAAAAATTATCGAAATATTCTATTAATATTTTATTAATATACCGTTAGAATGTTAATAATCCGTTAATTAATCCGAAGGGTAGGACTTTATATTTATATATATTATATCTTGTTCGGAATATCGTAAATTCTTCGTTATTAAAGTATATACGGATTCGGTAAAAGGTTTATTTAATATCGATCTTCGAGAAAATCTTCGCTTAATTAATTTTAATAATAGTTTTATTAATTAGGGAAAGAGGGTATTTATTTTTCTTTTTAATAGCGTTAAATTTTTAATAATTTATACAAAATTTTAATTTATTATTAGCTTTAGGTACGAAGAGGATAAGCGTAGCCTAAGGTATAAAATTATTTTCGATAAAGCTTTTAATTAGCGTTTTATTTACGTATTTCCAATAAACCTCTAATTTATTAACCGATATTTTATATAATAAATTATATTTAAAATTTTTAGGCTTTATTCTATTTATTAAATTAATTTTATAATTATTAATACGATAATTTAATAAAATATTGGATTCTTTTTTATTAAATATATTTAAATATTTGTAAACGTATTTAAGGATTTTTTTTTTAATTCGTTTATATAATTCTATTTTATTTTTAGCGAGGGCTTATTTGTTATAATCGTTAATAAATTGGTCGAATTCGTAAAGATTAATTACCCTTATATATTCCCGTTTAGCGAATATAAGAAAAGCGTCGGTATTAATTATTATAAAATCGTTATAATATTTATATTATTCTACGCTATTTTTTTTTAATTAGTATCGGCCCCGTACGTTTTCGCTTTAAAGGGGGTCGTTTTTTCGTTCAATTTCTAATATTTCAATATATTTTCGTCGCGTAAGTATTATATTTTCCTCCTTTTACTTTAAAGCGCGTTAATTTAATAATTATCGTTTTATTTTTATTAAATCTTTATTTTCTCCGTATTAAATTAATTATTCTTTTAATTCTTCGAATAATTTAATCGGTCGGCCGGGTTTTATTAAAGGTAATAATATTATATTTTTAACGAATATTTTAAATTTTTAAATACGTTTATTAAAAACCGATAATATTGTAATTATTTTATTAAAAATAAGGTTAGCGTTAATAATATTGATTAAAATTTTATATTTTTTTAATTAATATTTGCCTAGGATAACGTTATACCCCGAATTAACGATAATTATTACTTCTTTATCGAATTATTAACTTTATACTTTAATAATTCCTTTTAAATATTAATTAATTATTTCATTATATTACCTAATATACCTTCTTATAACGTAAGGATAGAAACCCTATAATTTTTTTATTCTTTATTTAATTATATTATTGGCGAAATTTTTATTTATAAAGATATTGCCGTTTATTCCCGAATTAATAAACGTATTATTTATAAATAAAGTTTTTTTATTATTATTTATTATAATATAAAATATAATTAACGTAGGTTTATTTAAATAATCCTTTAAAAATCCTTTATTTACCTTTATACTCTTCGGTAATACTTTTTTTAAATTTTTTTTAAAATAAATATTTATTAATTTAATCCTTAGGAAGGAGTTTAATATTCCTAAGGTAATTAATTTTCCGCTTTATTATCGGCCGGCTTATCGTCCTTTTTATTTTTTCGGTTATAATAATCGATAAATTCGTTAATATAATTGGGGTTTTTATTATAGCGGTTAAAATAATTATAGAAACGATATTTAGTTTCCTTATATACGAAATATTTATTTTCTTCGAATAATTTACGGGCTTCCTTACGAATTATATTAAAAGCGTAACGGGAATTACTTCGGTTACCGTTATTAATATTAATATTATTATTAGTAATATTATTAGAATTTTTATTAGAATCGTTAAAATTTTTAATTTTATTAGACGAATTTGTAAAAGAGGAAGTATTTTTATTTTTATCGCTATTATTTTTTTTAATTTTATTATTACGGAAAATATATTAATTAATTTCGACCGCTTTTTTAATATTAAAGCGTATTAATTAAAGGTAATATCCTCTTATCCGTATTTTTAAAAGAGGACGTTCTAAATAATACCCGGGAATTTTTAATTAAATTCTTATTTCTATAAATTGGGAGGGCGATTATATTCTTTTATTAAGCGTATAAATTTATTACGGAATTTTTAAAAATTTTTATTTATTTCGAATTTTAAATCGTTAAATTCGTAAATAGCCTTTTCCTTTCGATTATAATCGTAATATTCGGCGTATAAATAAGCGAATAATTTATTAAAAGTTTTAATATTATAAAGACTATTAATAAAGTAAAGTTTAAAATTTTAAGTAACTTTACTAGCGGTATAATTTTTAATATATATTTTCTTAATTTTATTAT
Organism: Sordaria brevicollis; assembly: GCA_033439795.1. Lineage (NCBI taxonomy): Eukaryota > Fungi > Ascomycota > Sordariomycetes > Sordariales > Sordariaceae > Sordaria > Sordaria brevicollis. The sequence continues at coordinate 2,162,626 of JAUTDP010000006.1, forward strand.
TAGAAAAATAGTCGGTATTTAATTTAAATTTATTAAAGATATAGCGGTATTAAACGTTAAAAATAATGATATTTTTATTTTTTTCGTTATAAAAATAGGGTAGATCCTTCTTTTTAATTAATAAACGTCTCCGGTTAATAGTAAAAAAATCGGTAATAAGTATTTTTTTATAACGCTTTTTATTATCGTTATTTTTATTGTAAATCGGTATAATTATAGCGTTCGAAATTCTTAAGGGTTAAGAAAGTAATTTTCTTTTTATAGAGATTAATATTTTCCTTACGGAGGTTAATATTTTCTTTAATTAAAATAGTAATTATAATATATAATTTAACGATATTACCGTCCCGGGCAATTATTATTCCTCCTAATTCTTCGGTTTAAATTTTTATAATTATTAAATTATTTTTAATTTTAGCGAGCTCTTTTTCTTTCTTAATTAAATTGCAACGGGTTTTATTCTATTTAACGAGGAAATAAGGGTAAAACGGGTAGCCTTTAATCGAGGAATTATTTTTTTATTCGTAAAGGGTATTTTATTTATCGGTACGGCTATTATTAAACGGGGTATTATTTTAAACCTCTCTATTATCGAATAGGTCGTCGTTTTAACTATCGTTAAACGGGGTATTATTTTAAATTCCTCTATTAGAATAATTAATAATTTAGCGTAATATAGTAAATTAAATTTAGAATTTATAATTCTTTTCGCGCAACGTAACGTTTTTATAACGTAAAGTTTTATAATTGTCCGGTTCGAAATTAGGATTTTTATTTCCGTAAATTTTTAATAATTAGTATATTAGGAATATATTTTTATTTTATTCCTTACGTAAATCTTTACAAAAACGTTCATTATTTATTTTAACGCCCTTCTAATATTTTAATAAATTAGCGGCGTATTTATATATTTATTCTAAATTAATATTTAAATTAATAATAATAATTTAATATCCCCGTTATTAGGAAAGAATAACTTTAATTAAAATAGTTTATAGTTTAATTTCTTCGAAAATAATACGTACGCCCTTGGGATCTTTAATAATAGATTTGAAAGTATCGAAATCTATTAATAGGATATTATTATTATTCTATTTCTAATAATTTTAACCTATAATTATCAAAATTTTAAAAGTAAAGGCTAAATAACCTTTATTATATTAGGTTTAATATTTCGCAATTACGTTAATTTTTATATATAGGAAACCGAATAAATCCTTTATATTAAACGTATAACGAACGTCGGCGAGTTTATTAGTAATTTCCTAATTAAAAAACGTAATAATTTCGTTTATATCCTTTAGAATATTATAATCCTTTAAATTAAATTTATCGATATTATCTAATTAAATATTCTATTTCCTTTTAAAAGTACCGATCGTAATATCGCTAAACGAATAACGTTTAAAAGTATTATTTTATTAAATAATTATATTAAGAATAATAAATACGTCTATAATATCGAATTTAATTTATTCGATTACGAGTTTATTGGATATATTTTTCTTTTGAATTTTACTTATTTGAGCGTTCTCGGCGGTAGATAACTTAGTAATTTTAGCTATAGTAATTTTTTCGTCGGGGGTATACGCTATTATAATTAATTGCGAGGGTATATATTATAATTACTTTAATCGGTAAATAAATTTAGGATATTTGGATACCTCTTTAATATATTAAGAATAATTTTATAATTATTACGAACGATGTAATTACGAGAGATAAATTTAATATATTAAATTTAAATTTATTATAGAATTATAAAATAAAGAAGAAAAGAAGAAACGAGTAAAGGGTACGCCCCGCGCTAGGGTTTTATATTTAAGCGTAGGCGATTTACGAAGGCGGTACGCAGTTACGTGCGCTGGTGCGGTCTATCACGGCGCTGGCGGACAGGGTCCCTAACCGGTTATCGCTCGGGCGGTCACCTAATAAAGGTTAACCGCACCAGCGTACGTAACTGCGTACCGCCTTCGTAGGTCGCCCGCGCCCAAGTATAAAACCCTAGCGCGGGGCGCGCCCTTTACTCGTTTTTCTTCTTTTCTTCTTTATTTTATAATTCTATAATAAATTTAAATTCAACGTATTAAATTTATCTCTCGTAATTACATCGCTCGTAATAATTATAAGATTATTTTTAATATATTAGGGAGGTATTTAAATATTCTAAATTTATTTACCGATTAAAATAATTATAGTATATACCCTCGTAATTAATTATAATAGCGTATATTTCCAACGAAAAGGTTACCGCGGCTAAGATTATTAAACTACCTATTATCGAGAGTATTTAAATAAATAAAGCTTAAAAGAAGAATATATCCAATAAATTCGTAATTAAATAAATTAAATTTAATATTATAAATATATTTATTATTTTTAATATAATTATTTAGTAAGACGATACTTTTAAACATCGTTCGTTTAATAATATTATAATTAATACCCTTAAAAAGAAATAGGATATTTAATTACGTAATATCGATAAATTTAATTTAAAGGATTATAATATTCTAAAAGATATAAATAAAATTATTACGTTTTTTAATTAGGAAATTATTAATAAATTCGCCGACGTTCGTTATACGTTTAATATAGAGGATTTATTCGGTTTTTTATATACGAAAATTAATATAATTGCGAAGTATTAAACCTAATATAATAAAGGTTATTTAATTTTTACCTTTAAAGTTTTAACGGTTATAAATTAAAATTATTAGGAATAGAATAATAATAATATCTTATTAATAAATTTCGATATTTTTAAATTTATTATCGAAGATCCCGAAGGCGTATATACTATTTTTAAGGAAATTAAATTACGAATTATCCTAATTAAAGCTATTCTTTCCCAATAATAGGGATACTAAATTATTACTATTAATTTAAATATTAATTTAAAATAAATATACGAATACGCCGCTAATTTATTAAAATATTAAAAAGGCGCCGAAATAAATAATAAACGCTTTTATAAAAATTTGCGTAAAGAATAAAGTAAGAATATATTCTTAATATATTAATTATTAAAGGTTTATAGAAATGAGGATTTTAATTTCGAATTAGACGATTACGAAACTTTATATTATAAAAACGCTACGTTATACGAAAAGAATTGTAAGTTCTAAGCCCAATTTATTATACTACGTTAAATTACCGATTATTTTAATAAAGAAGCTTAAAATAATACCCCGTTTAATAATAATTAAAACGACGACCTATCCGACGATAGAAAGGTTTAAAATAATACCCCGTTTAATAATAGCTATATTAATAGATAAAATACCCTTTATAAATAAAAAAATAATATTTCGATTAAGGGTTGCCCTTTTTATTCCCGTTTTTTAATTAAATAGAACGAGACCCGTTGCGATTTAATTAAGAAAGAGAAAGAGTTCGCTAAAATTAAAAATAATTTAATAATTATAAAAATTTAAGCCGAAGAATTAAGAAAAGTAATAATTGCCCGGAACGGCGACGTAATTAATTTATATATTATAATCGTTATTTTAATTAAAAAGAATATCGACCTCTATAAAGAAAATATTAATTTTTGTAAAAAGAAAGTCGCTTTTTTAATTTCCGAGAATTTTAAGTATTATAATTATATTAATTATACCGATTATAATAAGGATAGTAACGAAGGAGGTTATTGTAAAGAGACCCTTATTACCGATTTTTTTATAATTAATTATAAACGTTTATTAATTAAAAAGAAGGACCTACCTTATTTTTATAATAAAAAGGATAAAGATATTATTATTTTTAATATTTAGTATTATTATATTTTTAATAAATTTAAATCAATTACCGATTACTTTTTTAATAACGAATTTAAAAAAATATATATCGAGAATCGTATTATTAATAAAATTATTTAAAATTTCGAACCCTATTTCGCCAACGGCTTTTATAATATTAAAATTTCTAATAAATTATTAGCCTATTTATATATTAAATATTATAATTATAATCGTAAGGAGAAGGCTATTTATAAATTTAACGATTTAAAATTCGAAATAAACAAATTCCGTAATAAATTTATTCGCTTAGCCGAAGAATACGGTCGCCCGCTTAATTTATAGAAGTAAGAATTTAATTAGAAGCTTTCTAATAATATTTAGAACGCCCTTTTCTAAAGATATAGATAGGAAGATATAACCTTTAATGAATACGCTTTAATAATTAAAAAGGCGGTTGAAATTAATTAATATATTTTCCGTAATAATAAAGCTAAGAAGGATAATAAAGAAAAGGATAAAAATACCTCCTCTTTTTCGAATTCGTTTAATAAAATTAAAGGCTCTAATAATTTTAATAAAAATTTTAATAATATTATTAATAGTAGTATTAATATTAATAATAATAACCGAAGTAATTCCCGTCGCGCCCCTAATATAATTCGTAAAGAGGCCCGTAAAATATTCGAAGAAAATAAGTATTTTATATATAAAAAAATTAAATACCGTTTTTATAATTATTTTAACCGTTATAGTAGTAATTTTAACCGTATTAACGAATTCGTCGATTATTATAGCCGTAAAAATAAAGAGGACGATAAACCGGCCGATAATAAAACGGAAAATTAATTACTTTAAGAATATTAAATTCCCTTCTAAGGATTGAATTAATAAGTATTTATTTTAGAAAAAACCCAAAAGAAATATTATTAGAGAAAATAAAAGTAGATAAAAGATTTTTAAAAAATTATTTAAATAGGTTAACTTTAATTATATTTTATATTATAATAGGTAATAATAAAAAAACTTTATTTACGAACAATATAATTATTAATCTAGGAGTAAATAATAATATTTTTAGAAATAAGGATTTTGTAAATAATATAATAAAATAAAGAGTAGAAAGATTATACGGATTTTAATTTTACGTTATAGGAGGTTATATTAAATAATATAACGAAATAATCGATTAATATTTAAAAAGACCGATTAAAGTATAAGGCTAGAAATTTAATAAAGAAATAATAATTATCGTTAATCCGGGCTACGACGTTATTTTAAATAAATATTAATTAAAGAAATATAAAATCCTAATAGACGTCGTTAATATTAAATTAATCTTCAATAAAATAATTATTATTTTTTTAATATTTAGTAAACGGATTTCCGAATTCGAAGCCTTCGCCGATATAATTCCTTCCTTATCGCCTTTAATAAAATACGGCCGATTGACCGAATTTTTCGAAGAGCTTAGGGAGAAACCCGTTCGATTAGGAAAGGACGAGAATTTAATAAAAATAGAATGCGAATTAATAAATTAATACGCCCTACGATAGGAAAACGATGCGATATTTATACAATATAAATATATTAAAATATTCGAAACCGAATAAAAGAACGATCCTTATTAAAAAAAAGACGCGCGTAGCTAATACCGATTAAAACGTAATAGTATAAAATAATATAAATATTATAACAATTTTACTATTATTAATATTAACGCCTTTTTTATATTTATTAAACGAGAATATATAAAAATTATTAGCCTTTATAAATTCGATTAATTTATCGACGACCGAAAAAGATAGGCTTTCGTTAAAAATGAGGCAAAATTACGTAAACGAATTAAGAAAAAAATTCTAAAATACGTTTATAAATATTTAAACGTATTTAGTAAAAAGGAATCCGATACTTTATTAAATTATTATATTAGCGATTATAAAATTAATTTAATAAACGGAGCGAAACCCGAAGACCTTAATTATAATCCGTTATATAAAATATTAGTAAATGAATTAGAAATTTATTAGAAATATATTAATAAAATATTAATTAAAGGCTTTATTAAAAATAATTTAGTATTTTAGGCCGCGCTTATCCTTTTTACGCTTAAGGTTAATAGTAGGTTAAAATTTTATATTAATTATCGAAAATTTAATACTATTATTAAGAAAGACCGGTATCCGCTACTATTAATCAATAAAATTATTATTAGGATTAATTAAGTAAAAATTTTCTCGAAAATCGATATTAAATAGGCCTTCTATTAAATCCGTATATATCCGGACGATAAAGAATTTATAATATTCCGAATAAAATACGGCGCTTATAAATATAAAGTCCTACCCTTTAAATTAATTAACGGGCTATTAATATTTTAACGCTATATTAATAAAACGTTAATAAATTATTTTAACGACTTTTATAATATATATATCGATAATATCCTTATTTTTTCGAATAATTTAAAAGAGTATAAAATTTACGTTAAAAAAGTATTAATTAAATTAGAGGCGGCCGGCCTATAGGCGGATTTAAATAAATACGAATTTTATATTAAGAAAATTAAATTCTTAAATTTTATTATTAAAATTAATAGTATATTAGTAGACCTTTAAAAAATCGTAGTCGTAAAGGATTAATAGGTTTTAACGAGTATATAAGGGATATAATCTTTCTTAGGCTTTTATAATTTTTATAAGTACTTTATTAAAGATTATAATCGAATAGCGAAGCTTTTAATAATTATAATTAAAAAGGGAGAAGTCTTTAATTAAAACAAAGATTATTAAACTATATTTAAAGAATTTAAAAATCGTTTACTATTAATATTTATTTTAACCTATTTCTAATATAAATACCTAATACGTATAAAAATAAACGTATTTAATAGAATAATAGCCGGCGTATTATTATAATTAATCGATAACGAATAGCGACCGGTTATTTTTTATTTAAAAATATAATACGGTATAAAATATAATTATTTTATTTATAATAAAGAATTAATAATTATTATTGGAGTTTTATAATATTAGAGAGCCGAATTTATTAATTTATACGAGCCCTTTTTAATCCTAATAAATAACGAAGCCTTTAAATAATTTAGTATTGAAAAACTCTTAAATTTATAATAAGCCGGGTAGGCCAAATTCTTATCCTAATATTATTTTATTATTTTTTACCGGCTAAGAAAGGAAAACGGTATAGCGGACGTATTATTAAGGAAGGTAAAAAATTTAAAGAATTAAAAAGTAAAATAAGAAATATAGAAAACCTTCTAAATTTTTAAAAATTTCGATAATAATTAGATAATATAATTTAATAATATAATTAATAATATTAATATAATTTATACGTCGATTATATTTCTATATACGGCTATTATAGAAATTAACCCTAAAATCGTAGAGGGAATTCGGGAAGAATAATTAGAAAGTTATTTATTTATAAATCGTTTTATTTTCGAAAATAAAATTTACTTAAATTTGGAAATTCATTAAAATATAGCTAAAAGGGGGGAGAACGGGTATTAACTTATTAGCGATAAAATTTTTACTTATTTCGATAAATTTATTATATTACCTAGTACTTTAAAAGTTTAAATTATTTACGAACTATACGTAAAAATTATTACCGTTTATTTAAGCTAAAATAAAATAAGACGCTTAATATTTATATAATATTAGTAATTAAAAATAATTAATAATATCGATCGCTTTATTATTAATTACGTAATATATTATATTTTAAAAGTTCTTCGGAATAAAACCCTTAATAAATTGGAGCTTATTCTAATAGTTTAACGTATTTAATAAAGCCTAATTATAAATTTTAAGATTATATTTAAGGATAAACGAAAATTCGATAATATATTCGTAATAATGGATTAATTAAGTAAAGTATTATAGATTATCCCTTATTTTATAATAATAATAACCCGAAACGTAATTTATATATATTACGAAAATTTTTATTATATTTACGAATTATTAAGCGAAATTATTTCGGATAGAAGCTTTTAATTTGTATTGGATTTTATAAACGAATTAATTAAAATTCTAAATATTAAATAGAAATTGGCCTTTTTAGGATATAATTAAATTGCGGGGTAGGCCGAAATTATAAACGAATACTTCGATTAGCGTTTTCGTTCCTTTATTAATTATTTTTAAAATAATTAATTAAAAGCGATTTCGGTAATAAATATAATATAAATAGGAATACTATATAATAATTTAGGTAGAATATAATTATACGAAATATGAAAAGGATTCTTAATATTTAGAATTTGAAATTAAAAGGCTCGAATTAATTTTAATAGCGTATAATTAATAATTAGAGAAAAATTTAATCAAGAAGACGTATAAAATTTAATAAATTAAATTCGAAAATACGTAAATAAAGTAAAAGAATTTATTATTAAAATTTAAGAGCGGATAATTAAATAATTAAATAAATATCGACGCGTCTTAAATTTCGGATTTAATAATAGAATATTTATTATTAAACGGAGCGAATTTATAGACCGGCTAGATTATAAATTCGATTTTCCTGTAACAAATTAATATTTTAAAATTAAAGAAAAATATAATTATTTATTCTAATTAAAGGTATTAAAGGGTTAGAAAGGAATGGATATTTTCTATATTAATAAGTTTCGGAAATACCCTAATAATTTATTACCTAATTAGAAGTTAAAAAAATTAATAAGGGAATATATAGGAAACGATATCGAATAGGAGGTAAAAAAAATCCTAATTTCTTAAATATACTTTAATAAATTTTAATACCGAATAAATTAAAAAGGATATAACCCAGACCCGAAGTTTTACAACGCTAAAAATTTTAAAAATTTATTTAAATTATTATAAACCTATTATAAGGCGTATTTAAAATACTCGAACCCGCCGCTACGTTTAGAAGAATAATTATAAAAGGCGGAGGTAAAAGAATTTAATAAAAATTATCCGGATAATAATATTCTTTTAAAGAAGGGTATAAAGAGGCTAAAGAAAATAATAGGCGCTAAGAAATAAAGGATTTATTTTATATATAATAATAATTCTAATATTTCGAAGATTTAGGGCGAATCTTTTTTCGAAGGGGGGGTAATATTACAGCGCTAGCGGATAAGGTCCCTAACCGGTTATCGTTCGGGCGGTTACTTAATAAAAATTAACCGTACTAGCGTACGTAACTACGTACCGCCTTCGTGGGTCGCCCGCGCCTAAGTATAAAACCCTAGCGCGGAGCGCGCCTTTTATTCGTTTTTCTTCTTTTCTTCTTTATTTTATAATTCTATAATAGACTTGGATTCAACGTGTTAAATTTGTCTCTTGTAATTACGTCGCTCGTAATACGGTCAACCTTTATTAAGTAACCGCCCGAGCGACAACCGGTCCGCTAGACAGGGACCCTGTCCGCTAGCGCCGTAACAATTATAAGGGTCTTTACGTCGATAATTATATTCGCTACTAAAATATATTTCAAATTAAATAGAAAATTCTATCCTTTAAATAAAAGTTTATATTTAACTAGTAAATATATTTACTAACCCGGGAATAAAGTAACCTTTTTTAAAATAATAACCTTACGGACATAAAAGATATACTTATAATTAACAGAAAATAAAAGTATAAATTTATTTATTATTTTAAATTTTATTATTTTTATAGAATAATTAATATAATTTTATTTCATATTTATAAAATCGTTAACTAATAATAATTTGGCCAATAAATTCGAAACGACCTACGCCGACTTTACTATCTTTATTAAAATAGGCTTCCTATTTTTTATTCTAATTAAATAAAAATAGAAAATAGCCTATTTATTAATAAATTAAAATCCACCGATTCCTTTTACGCATTTAAATTATTTACGCTCGATTATATAATTAAAAATATTTAAGAATTTTTTATCGATTATAAATTTTCCAACTCTAAAATTAATATAAACCTCTATACTTAAACTACTAAGGCTCATTTTAACCTTTATACGTGAATAAATATAATTTAATAACGGGCCGTTCTTAATATCCTATTCATCGAATAATTAAATTTCTTCGACGTTATACAACTTTAACTCTAATTTATTATTTTCGGTTATTAAATATAATATATCGATTTCGGTACCGTGAATATAATTATCTTTTAATAATTAATAATATTTCTTATAACGGAATAAAGCGTTTCTAAATTTTACGCGGTAACCGTAATATACATACATATTCCTCTATTTTACGACGATAACTTTTTCTTCCCGGGCTTTTTTATTTAATTCGTAACGACGGGAGTAGCGGCGTACCTCTAATTCAGAAAAGAAATTATTATAATATTTATAATACGTTAAAAATACGTTATAAATAATATATACAATTTCGTCGCTTAATTCGGGCTTTAATAATTTAATTAATATAGTATTATTATTAATAACGTTATTATTAACGTAATAAATTTATTCAAATTACCGAAATAATTTACAATCCTTCTTATCGAAACTACGGTTATTATTAATATTTAATCAATTATTATCGAATTATCCTTTAAAAGGTTTAAGGGCAATAAATTCGGTCGTTTTAATATCCTTCTTATTAATCTTTTTTTTAGAAGAGTAGGAAACGTATTTTACAAAAGGGTAACGTTTAATTACTATTAATATAAATATTACTTTAACTTCCTCTATTTTATAACTATAATTAAAATATATATCGGTAGTACGCAGGGTACGTAAATAGGATTGGATATACGTATTTATTTAATTTTAAATTTATATTATTATACTTTTTTAATTAAATATATTTTTACTTAAAATAATTATTACTTTATTAAATTATATTTATTTACCGATAAAATCGGATAGTATATTTTCGTTTATAATAATATTCTTTAGAATAATAATTCCTTCGGTAAATTTTTTAATAATAATAGCGGAATCGGGGGCTTATTTTTCTACGAATATATTAATTAAATCCTTTAAAGATCTTTAGCGTAAAGCGTATTTAATTTCGAAAAATACTTCGGTAATCTATTAACGGACGGTAAGGCCGCTTAAGAATATTTAAATTATTTATAAAATTTAACGTTCTGTAAATTCGGCAATATATTCGTCTTTAGTAAACGATTATAAACGGTTTATAAAATTATAAATATTTATATAAATAAGGTTATAACCGTCCTATACTATTCCCAAATCGTTAAAATCCTTTTAAAATAAATAGAATTAATTAATTTCTTCTCGTTTTAATTTAACGATTTTATAACTATTAAATACCGGCTTTTTATATAATTAACTTCGAGAAAAAAAATAATAAAATAGGCCGCTACTATAATTATAATTTAATTTTCGATTAAAATCGTCGCCTTCGTCGTTACTTCTATCGTCGTTTAGGTCGCCCACTCCTCTAAAGGTTCTGTAAAAGGGATTTCGAAATAATTCGTTAAGAAGGATATTATTTATACTTATATTTAATCGTTTTAATATAAAATATTTATATTCTCCTAATATACATGATTACAAATAATCTTCAACCTATTTTTAAATAATTTATAGGATTAAAGTTATAAATATAAAATTATACTCTATAACTTAAATAATATAATAAAATTCATTGTATATTTCCCTAATAACGGTTCGAAAATTTATAGTAAGGGCATTTAGAACTATAAATTTAGCTTATTTAATAATTATATTTAAAAATATTAAAATTCCAATTAAGAAAATTAGTATTAAAGGGCGAATTCCAAGGTTAATTCCTATTATTATTAAAATACCTACCTTATATTTTATAATCGGTAAAGTTAGGAAATTATTTATTAAATTAAAGTTAATAAAATTAATAAGAAAAATATTATTATATCCTATTTTATTCTCTTTAAGGGGCTTCGAACCGATTCTTTACGAAATTTAGGCTAGAACTATTTAATTAATTCGAATTATATACACTATAGGCCTAATAACCGTAAGGATAAGTAAGGGTTAATTAACCGTTTAACCGAATATAATAGGTCCCGAAATATTTCTTCGAAAAGGGGGAATCGTAAAATTATTTAAAGAAAAAATAAATTTCGGCTTCGAAACGGTAAAAGAGGGTATAATATTATTAACCTATAAAGATTTATAATTAATAAATTTTCTAATTATATTAGAGGGAAACTTTATAATTAGCAGGGATGAAAAATTCTTCTTAAAAGTATTAAAAAATTTAAAAAAATACGTAAAAGACGATTAAGGGTACGAACCGGCTAAATACGCTTATATTAAGCCTACGAAATAATTACTTTGATAAATAATTATATTTTGTAAATCCTTAGCGGGAAGGAGAAATTTACTCTAATTATATTTATAAATAAATTACGGCCAATACGGAGAGAAATTATAGGAGGCGTTAAATAGTAGGCGAAGAATATTCTATTTTAATTAAATAGTATAATAAATTATACTAATAATTATATTCGCTATATTATTTTTTAAATTTAAATAATGATTAATACGTAATAATATTATTAATAAAATTCTAAAAAATAAATATTATTTAAAACCGGAAATTATATAGGCGTTGAATAATCGGGTAAAATTAACCTAAGGTATCCGGTAATTTATAATCTCGTTTATTTTATTTATTATAATTCTAAATACAAATATAAATCCTTTCTTTATATTATCGATTTTAACTTCTAATTTTTAATAATATTATCTATTAGTTTAATTAAAATCTTCGACTATATTCTTTATATTTCTAATCCGTTATTTATATTCATCGATTTTACTTCTCAACTAATCGGTATTTTTATCAATATAAGTGTTTTCTTATTTCGTACGCTCGGCTATAACTACGATATATTTTACCGATTCGACGTTAATTCTTAATTTCTTTAATAAAATTAACGAAGGTAATTTAATAAAATTATTAAAAATAGCGTCGCAATCGAAGGTTTATTATTATTCGGGAAATATATTTATCGTTTTCGAATCGCATTTGTTATATTCGCTAAAGTACTAAGCGTATATATTTTTAATTATAATTCGAATATCGCGCGGAATTATAAATCGCTTCGAAGGATAAATAACGCCGTAATTAAACTTCGCGCCATCGTTATAATAACTACCTTATAATATTCTCTTAAAGGTTATTAACGTTATAATAAAAAAATACTAATATTAATAAATATAAAATAAGAAATTGTTACGCGTTAATATAGGTTGATGTATACTTGGTCTTGGTAGTCGGGCTCGGCCCGACCTCCAAATCTAAATATAGTATTAGATATAGATAATCTACCTCGTCCCTTTGAGGAGGAGGTCAATTAATTATCTATATACAACCAAAAATTCTTGCTTAGTGATTATTCATTAATACGAATCCTAAATTATAATTATTAAATTCGATATTATTAAATTCGATATTAACTATATCGAAACTAATAATATCGATTTCGACGTAAACCTTCTTATCGAATTCGATAAAATCGAATTCGGCTAAACCGACTCCGATATTATCGAATTCGATTCGGTCGACTTCGATTAAATCGATTCCAATAGAAAATATAAATAATATAATTATTATTTTTATAATAAATAATATTAATAACCTAAAATCGAAATTTTAAATTATTTTTATTATTATTTTATACCCTTTATTTCTTCGTACCCAATAGCGTAATTAAATTAATTCTATTATACTTCTACTCTAAACCGTTTAAATTTTCTAATTTATAAAATAATTAAAAAGGGTAAGAAAAATTTATCGAGCTTTTATACGTAATCCGCCCGTATTTACTAAATTCGACGATATAAACGTCTACGCCCTTAAGATTATAATTAGTATCGAATTTAATTCGGATAGCGCTAAATATTTATAAATAATCGTAAAGTATCCGATTTCCTTTATAACCGGTAAATAAAAAGCTTTTTTACCCTAAACTACGAAAATAAATATTTAAATAACCCTATAGTATTATAATAAATTTATTAAGGAAGAAATATTTAAAAGTATTTATAAAATATTCGTAGAAATAAAAGCCGAATATAATAAATTTAAGAATATAAAATACGAAGAGATTTTAAAAAATAATCGAACCTTACTTTAATATAAAAAGAACGATTCCTTCGTTTATTTCCCTATAAAATAAACCCCGGAATCCTACCGCTACGCTAAGCCGCAATTTTAATTCGGATACGACTTTAGTAATTAATCGCCTAATAATACGCCGGCAATACCCTTATAACTAACGCTTAATTTCGTACTAATATATATTATTAAATTAAAGGAGGTAGGAAATATAATAATAATATTACTACTTTATTACTGTTAACGCTAAATATTAATAATTAGTCCGGATAATTAATATTAAATATTCCTTTATATTTTAAATATTTTAAATATATTAATTAATTAAAATTTACTATTACTTATTTCAAATATTCGGCCGATTATTATCCTAGCGTTAATTCTCCTAAGCCCGTTTAAAAGGCTATTATTATTTATATAAAAGGAAGACTACAATATTAAATTAAAAAAGGTAGCCCTAATAAAAAAATTAACCTTTATTTATTACTTTTAATAAACGTTTAAAATTTATAAATTATTATTATCTTTAATTTTAGGAATCGCCGAATTTAATGCGCCGAATTTTAATAAAGTATATTCGTATTATCGTAAATTAGTTATCGAATAATTTAATTAAAATAAAAGGATATATATAATTATACGCAAATTAAATTCGAATATTTCTATATTCGACGCTAAAAAAATTAATTCTAATACTTTTATAAAAGATTTTATATCGATTATATCGTTACGTAATTTACTTATCTATAACGACCCTTTATTTAATAACCTTCTTCGAAAAATTATTAATATAAACCTTACCGAATTTACTATTATTAATTAAATAATTATTAATTTTATTCCTATAAAAATTACCCCTATTAATATTAAATAATTTTATTTATTTATATTCCTTAACGGTATTATCCTTATAAATATATTATTTATTATTATTAAATTTAATATAAAAGGAGATGGAAGGGGTATACTATTTCCTAAAAGACCCCCGAAGTTACCTAACTCCCCGGGAAGTAGGGGCGGAGGAAGTAGTAATTTATTAAAAAATCCTTTAAATAGATTATTACTTAGCGGTCCCGGATCCGGCATTATTTTATATTATTTTAATAATAATAATAATTAGAAACTTATTAATTTTAACCTATTTTAATTCAATACCGAATTCGTTATTATTAAAGGATTGCGGAACTTTTTTATTAATAAAATTTATTATTTCTTTAATCTTTAATTATAGGCCGAAAACGCTCGCTACTTATTTTTAATAAACTTTACTCGTTATAAATAATAATTCGAATAAACCCCCAATATATTTAAAAGAGCCGTACTTAATTAATAGACCGAATAATTATTTAGTAAAAATAAAATAGACGTTACCGTTACAATTATTAAATTCTTTAATAAAATTGTAAAGTAATTTAATATTAAATATTATAAATCGTTCGTTTAATTATTTAATAACTAATTTATTAAGGATTATAATAAAAAAAAACGCTTTATCTATTTATTCGCTATATAAATATTTTATTACGTTCGTAACGTTAATAATTAAAGCGATTTATAATTATTTATTCGTCTTTAAAATATAATTTATTACGAATTTTAAATAAATATCGCCGCCCCGATAATTTATAATACCCAAAAGAATTACCTATATTTCCTTAACGAAAAAGTCCTTATTTATTTTAATTTATTTAAAGATTGATTTTAATTTTATATTTATTTCGTAAGGGAGGGCGTAGAGAATAATATTTTAAAGGAAGCCGAAATTATAATATAAAAAAAGAAGGATTGTAAAAAAAATTTTACAATTTACGGAAAAAAGAATTTTAATAGGGGTAGAGGATTTTAAAGGGAATATAATAATAAATTTTAAAAAGAGTGTAATAAAACGTAAAGCGGTTTTCGTAATTAAAATCGAGATTAGCGGCTATTATTTAGTTATAATTAAGACCGAAGTAAACGATTTTAACGTTATAAATATTTCCGTAAAAAAATCCGAAATAAGAATAATAATAAATATTTCCGAAATTATTTTTACGTTAATATAAATAATTCCGGCGTTAATAATAAAGTCCGAAAAATAAGCGAATTAAATTATATAATTATAAACGAAAAGGAAGATTCCGAAGAAATTTAAACCTTTTTATCACGGCACCAAATTATCAACAACGCTCCCTAAGCGTTTTAGCACCGAACCACTAGCGGAGCACAATCGTGCCTACAATTATATCTCCACCTCACTTATATATATAGTCCGAGAGCAGAATTTTCGCTACTCTCTCTCGATCTTCTCCTCTTTGTACAATAATACGTCTTCTCCAAGCCTCTATTAAATCGGTATTATAATAATTTATTATACCTTTTTATAATTAGTAGCCCGGCGTTTATTAAACGTTTTACTTTAACTAATTTATAAAAATAGTATTAATCTTTTCTAATTAAACCTTATCGAACCCCTTTCTACGAAATCCCTTATCCTTTTTATTAATTACTATTTCGACCGAATATTACTAATTTTTCTCCGCTTTTACGCCCGCCTAGACCTAAATCTAATTTTAATTATAAATTTAAATAACCCTAAAACGTCCGGTACAAATACCCTAAGCCCCAATTCCGACGGCGAGTAATAAGCCCTTACTACTAACCTTTTTCCTTTTTATAATTAATTTTATATTAATACCGTTATTTACAATTTATAGGATAATTTTTTTCGCTTTATAAACGTTATAAAGGCGGACTCCGAATTCCTCTTCCAATTCCGTACCTACTTCGACGTTATTAAGGTTTAATTTAACCGCGTTTAAAATTACGTTTATAATACTTAAATTTAAGCTATAATAAACTTCGATATAATTTTTTACTCCAAAACCCAATTTCGCAACTATATCGCCAAATTCGTCTAAGAAGTTATTAAGGTATAGAAGTAAATTAATTAAACCCTCCTTTACGTTTCCGAATTCGAAACCGCCGTCCGCTTTTAAACCGTTCGGGCTAATATAATTAATTAGCGAACTAATATTATTTAATTTAGGGCTAACTAACGTATTACTAAAATTATATTTTAAATTCGTTAATATATTGCCGATTAAATTAATTTTTAATTTCCGTTTATTATTTTTTTCTTTTTATTCCCTTCCCTATTCGGCCGTATTTATAACGCTAAACCCCCTATTTTTATTAATACCGAACGTTCCTTTACGAAATAATAAAAAGAATATATTAATTGGAAATTTTTTATCGGTATTAAATTTACTATTAATTACGCCGTTTATTTAATACTTACTAATTAAATCCTTTATATTTTTTAACGCCTTTCTAATAATACTTTTATATATATTCGCTTTAAAATCGATATAATTATAACTTCCCTTTAAAATTCTATTATTTAGCCCGTAAGCTTTACTAATTTCCAAAATTTCTTTAAATAATTCGATTTATATTATATTACCTTTAATATTTACGCTAAAATAATTTAAGAAATAAATTATTTATAATAAAATACCCTTCCTTTTACCGATTTTATTTCTACGTTTATTAAATTCGCTAATTCTTACGAATTTAATATTCGCCGCCGTATCAATATTTTTAAATCGAAAATTAATAAACGCTTTTAAAATATTTTCGTTAATATTATTAGCGCTAACCGCTTAACCCCTAATAATTTCGAAGGTTTAATAGACCTCTTCTACGAATTTACTATTAATTTATTAAATACCAATTATCGTACCGGCGTTTTACTATTTACCCCCGCTTAACCTGCCGGCGATTTTATAATTTTTAATAAAATTTTTACCCTTATAGGGAAATTTAATAACTTTATTTCTATAGAAGAACGAACCCGCCATAGGGCGGAGGGTTTATATATATATTACGGCGGGGTTAATTATTATATTATAATTTATATAATTAAAGCGAAATATAAGGCCTAAACCCCCGCTCCCGTTTAAAACGCTTTAATTTCGATATCGATGTTTAAAACGAAAAAAGCCTAACTTTTAATAAAAATTACTATTAGAAACGCAATACAGAAGAATTAAAAAATTTATATTTATATTTTATAAAACTAAATATTAATTTTTTTTTTTCAAATTCTATTCGCTCTAATAACGCCCCCGAAATACTATATTTTATAATAATCGATTTTAAATATTCGCTAATAAATTTTATTAATTCTTTTTTTATATAATAATATATTCTCCTTTTAATATTTCTTTACCACCCCTATACCCTCTATTTAATTAACGGTCGCGAAAATAATTCTATTTTTTATATTTATATTATATTTTATTTTATTAATTCTTTTATAAATTATTTTATTCTCTTCGTTTAACCTTTTAATAGCCCTAATATTATCCTTAACTTCCTTTAATTAAAAAAGTATAACCCTATTATAAATTAATTATAAAGTATTATAAATCTCCCCGGCTTTATTATTAAGGAAACGCTTTTATTTCCTTCGCCCTCCGTCGAAAATATACTAGACCTTCCCCTATTAATTATAGCCCCTCGGATATTATTAAAAATTAAACTTATACCCCGAAATTTAATCCGACCCTCCGTTAAATTACGAAAATTTCGCCGCTATTCCGCTTCTTTTTATTATATTTTAAAAGTTTATTCCTACCCGAATAATTATAATTAACCGTAGGATATAATTATCCGCTTATTATTTACCCTTAATTTTATTTTAACGTATAAAGAACCCGGCGTAAAGGTTTTTAAATATATTCCCGATTAATTTTACCGCTTTATTAAAATTATAATACTTTTCCCCAATATCGATAATAATTCGCCGACGGCTATAATCCCATTCCCCGACCCCGATTCCGAAGATTTTAATTAAACCTTTAATAACTTCGACGATATTATATTTTATATAATCCTTACTAATTAATTTATACCTATTCCCTTTTACCGGTTTTTAATTAATTATTAAAATTAAATAATAAAATAATTATAATTCCGGGCCGTTTCGGCGGAGAATATTTAAAAATATATCGACGGAAAATTAATACTTATTTATATAAAAATTATTAAAACTTTATTAAAATACTTTTACCGCCTTTAAAAAACCTTCGACTTTAAAATTATAAAGATAATACTACCTTACCGCCCCTTTAACTATAAAATCGACCTTATCCCCGGCTAAACCCCCTTATATTATTACTTACGCCTTATATTTTAAAAAAAATTCCGTATTATATATAAATATTTAAATAATTATTTAATTTTTAATTTTATCCGTTTAAATTTATCCTTTATAGCTACCTTTATATTCCTAACCCGAAAATTAAAAAGTAGCGTACGAATTTATATCGATTACCGCGGGTTAAATAATATTATAATAAAGAATAAATATCCTATTCCCTTTATCCGTAAAATAATTAACTCTTTCTATAAAACGAAATAATTTAATAAATTCGATATTATTACGGTTTTTAACCGCTTACGTATCGCCGAAGGTAATAAATAGAAAATTACATTTATTATTAAATTTAATCTCTTCGAATATTTTATTATAAACTTCGGTATAATAGACGTACTAATATCGTTTTAATATTATATTAATTACGTCCTATTTAATATTTTAAATAAATATATTATAACCTACTTCGATAATATATTTATTTATAATAGGATTAAAGTAAAATATAAACGTTATTTCGAAAACGTTATAAAGAAGTTTATAAAAGTAAATTTAATTATCGATATCCGGAAATACGAATTCTATAAATATAAAATAAAGTATTTAAAATTTATTATTTCTTATAACGGTTTATATATAAATCCTAAGAAAGTTAATACTATTATTAATTAAAGCGTCCCGGAAACTTTAAAAAACTTTTAATATTTTATTAATTTTGTAAATTTTTATTGCAAATTTATTAAAAGCTTTTCTAAAATCGCCCAACCCCTTATAACCTTTATATTTTATAATAAATAAATTAACCTTATACCTAAAACCGTAATTACAATATTTAAATACTTAAAAAACGCTTTTATTTCGGCCTTTATCCTTATATATTATTACCCTAAATATTAAATTATTATCGAAATCGACGCTTCGGATTAGGCGTTTAATAATATCCTCTCCTAAATTAATAAAAAAGGGAAACGCTACCTTATCACTTTTTTTTCGTTTAAATACTCCCTAGCCGAATATAATTACAAAATTTATAATAAAAAACTCTTTATTATTATTAAAACTTTCGAAAAGTAATACCCCGAATTTTAAAGAATTAAGGATATTATTAAAATTATTATTAATTATAAAAGTTTTTAATATTTTACAATAATAAAATTCTTTAATTAGTAGTAAATTCGGTAATCCGAATTCCTTAACGATTTTTACTTTAAAATTATATACCGCCTGGGCGCCTATATAACCGTCCTTAATACCCTCTTCTAATTACTTAAAAATACTTTAGCGGATAAACGTAATTTCGGTAACGATTAAGTAACGAATTATATACGTACTTTATTACCGAAGGAGAATTAAATTAAAGAATTAAATTTTAATAATAATAGTAATAATAATAATAAATAATTTATAAGGCTTTTAATTTTTAATACCGAATTATTAATCGACGATTATATTAACGCTATTTACTTCGCTTTACCCGATTTTTTTATAATTATTATTTACTTTTAAAACCCCGATTATAAAAAATTCTTTAAACGTATTAGAAAATTCGTAAAAATTATTATAATGGATTATAAAATCCTTTATAGCCGGATTTTAATTAATAAACGGGTTTTTATCCCCCCCTATAATAAAATTCGCTTTTAAATTCTTTAATATATTTACGGCTTAGTACTTAATAATTACCCAGGCCGCTTTAAAACCTATAATTTTATCCAATAAATTTATATTTAATTTAATTTATTTAAAGATATAATTATTTTTATTTAAGGTTATTATTTTTACGCCCGGGTTAAAAATTTTAAATTTACGCCCCTAAATTTATTCGAATTTATATTGGTCCCGTTTTATTAATAGTCTAACTTTTTAATAAATTTTATTAACCCCTTTTCCGAAATTAAAAACGGTGGGAGGGCGTATATTTATATTATAGTAATTATCGACTATTTAATAAAAATATAATATTACGTCCCTATTTATAATTTAATTATTAAGGGAATTATTAGCGCTTTCTTCTACGAAATTTATTATTTATATAGTACCCCTAATTCTATTATCTCCGACCGCGGTTTTTAATTTATTACTACCTTTTAGTAGGAATTTTATCGATTCTTCGGCGTTTAATAGAAATTTTCCTCATTTATTTACTTAAAGATTAATAATTAAATAGAAATTATAAACGCTTATATTAAATAATATTTACGCGCTTTCTATTCTTATTATTAAAACGATTAGTTTATTTAATTACCCTTTACCGAATTCGTAGCGAATAATTATATTTTAGAAATTATAAACCTCTCCCTATTTTTTATTAATTATAACTAATACCCGAAAATAAATTATAAACCCCTTTAATATTATAACGCCCCTATATTATTAATATAATATTAAAAATTATTCGACGTTCGGGCAATTAAAGAATATATAAATTATATTATTACTAAGGCTTATTTATTTATAGAGGAGGCTTAAAAGAAATAAAGGTATTATATTAACGTTTATAAATCGAACGCCCTAAAGTACACAATTGGGGATAAAATTTAAATTAATATTAAATATTAAAATTAAGGCCGCCTATCCTTTAAATTAACCAATAAATAGGTAGGCCCGTTCGTTATTAAGAAAGTATACCGCCGGGTAATTACCCTTATTATAAATATAATATATAAAATCTTCTCTATTTTCTATACTTCCTTCGTCCGGCCTTATTAAAAGGGTTTACCCAGTTAGGAAATTTTTAATAAAATTTTCGATTAATAAATAAAGGGCGCTATAGTTTCTAAAATAATATTTAATAAAAAAGAATAATATTTCGAACGTATTTTCAATTTTATATAATCCTTAAAGGGTAAATTATTTTATAGGATTAAATAACCCCGATTTTACCCGCCGGATTAACGCCCTGTAAAAAATTTCTAAATTAATATAAATAATATTTAAAATTTCTACGCTAAATACTTATATAAATTAAACCCTAAACTTAATAAAATTTCGAGCCTAATATTAACGAAAATTAAACGAAGCTTTAAAGGAATATAGCGTAATTAATAATTCGCCCGAATCTAACCTATTTTTTACGTATAAATTATAATATACCCCTTCGGTCTCTTACGTATAAATTATAATACGTCCTTATAATTTCTTATATATATATTATAATATATTTCTATAATCTTTTCCTATAGTTTTAATTTATAAATTTTATAATTATATTATTTAAGCCTTAAATTTTATTTTTTCTAATATTTCTTTATAACGAAATATAATAATAGAATTGCATTTTTATTATCGTTTTCCTATCGAAATATTATACTTTTATTAATTATCCTCTATTAAAGTTTATTATTTCCGAAACGAAGTTTCGACGTTTTACCGGCTATTTAAATAAAAATCTATATAAAGAAATTATTTATAACCTACGTAATTTCCTCCTTTTAATATTCGGGATCGGCATTTTTAATAATATTAATTATACGAATTACTTCCGCTTCAACTACGTTATAAAAACGCTTTTTAATAAAAAATTAAATTAATTAACCGGGGTCGCTATAAATAAAGTATATTAATTAAATTTCCTTTTAATATTAATACTCTTATATAAAAATACTTATAGCGGGACGCTTAAGAACCGATTATATTAGGGTTTAAATATATTTATCGGCAATTTTTTTAATAACGGCGCGTTATAGAATAATTAATACTACGCTATATATTCACTTACCCTTCGATAATATATTTATAATATCTTTAATAGCGTTCTTAAAGCCCGAAAACCTAAATTCAGCCTTAATAACCGCCTTAATAATATCGAAATATATTAGGAGATTTTTAATAACGATTATAATACGTATACGTAACGCCTCCTTTTAAACGAAAATTCTATTAACGTTACATTTTTAAAATTTAATTAATTAGCGAATTAGGGTAGCGATATCGGCTCCGTTATTAACTATTAAGATAACGGGCTTATTTCGTTAATAAAACGCTAATTAAAAAAAAAAAAAAAAAACCAAATTTACTTCGTCGCAATTCTTTTTATAATTAATATATTCGTAGTATTTCTTCTTTTTACTTAAAGGGTAGAAATATTAAAGCGTTATAAAAACGTTACTATTTAAAATAATATTCTTAATAATAAATTTTAAATAAATTATATAATTTATACCTTTAGCGGGAATTGCGTTAAAATCCTTACGAAAGTAACGGCGAAGAAGTATAGTAATATTAAAAAAACGTACGAAATTTTTAAAAAATTTACCTTATTGTAAGCGAAGAGGGAATATTTATTGTACGAAGAATTTAGGGAACGCCGGAATTACGTTAATAAAAGTTATAAAAAAGAAGGGAAAGAGAGAAAGAAAATCCGAAGGTTTAAAAATTTAATTAAAATAGGAAGGGAAGAATTATAAACCCGTATATTATTTTAATTATCTAGATTCGGTTTAATATAATACTACTTATAACCGCCGCGGTAAATAATCGCTAAATTTACCGTACTTATTTCAACGCGCGCGATAATACAGGCTACCTACTACTATTACGCCCGCGGTTTACTAATTAGCTTATAAAAGTATTAATATATTAATTTTATTAATAATTAAAATTAATTGCATTTTGGAACCGGGGGTATTATTACGGTACTAAATTATCGGCAACGCTCCCTAGGCGTCTTAGCACCAAACTACCAGCGGAGTATAGTCGTGCCCACAATTATATTTCCACCTCACTCATATATATAGTCCGAGAGTAGAGTTTTTGCTACTTTTTTTCGATTTTCTCCTCTTCGTGTAATAATACGTCTTCTCTAAGCCTCTACTAGATCGGTATCGTAACACTTTTACGATATTAAATTTAAAAACGAATAAAAATTTATAAATTAGGTATCGTATTATAAATCCCTAATTAAAAATAAGGATTTAAATATAAATATAAAAGCGGAAATCGTATTATAGCGATATTCCGAAATAATATAAATAAATATTAATATCGTTAATACCCTAAACGTTAATAACGCCTTTTATTAATTCGTTATTAATAATTTAAACGGTAAATAAATATAAAGCGAATCCAAAATAAAGGATAAGGCCGTTATTATTAATTTAACTTTCTAAAATAATTAAATAATAAAAATTAATATTATTTTCGTATAAAAATTAATTATAATCCTACGTAAAACGACCTACTTATAAATCCTAATTAAATATAATTTAAATAATATTAATATAAAAATTTATTTAAATTCGGGTACTTTTAATATTTTAATTAATTAAGAATTTATCGAATAGTTTATTAAAAATCTACGTTAATATAATATCGATAGTTACGAAGTATTTAAAATTTTAAGCTCGTAAAAAGTTTTTTAATAAATTGAATTCGATTTTTATATAATCGGACGAATAAAAAGTACCCTTATTATCGGCTATTTTTAAATTCGTATTAATATTATCCCTAATTTAGCCCTAAAATTATTATTAAGAATAAAATTCCTTACGAATTATAAAGCCTTTATTAATTTTTATAATAAAGAAATTTAATTTCGCTCTTTATATAGTATAAAGGCCAAAGGACGTATATATTACAAAATATAGGGCGAACGTTTAATTTAATTTTAGAACGCTAATACTTTTTTTATTAAAATATCGCTTTAATTTATTTTTTATAAAATTATTATTAAATTTAAATTAATAATCTTAATTTATTCGAAAGTGAATATCCTAATATAATATTTTAACCTACTTCCTAATCTTCGTTGCGTAGATTCTAAAATATATTATTTCTATTCGGATTACGGAATTATCTTTAATTATATAATTACCGTTAAAATTCTTAAAATTATTATAATTATTAACCGTACGGATTAACCGATTATTATTAAAATTGAAAAGATTTTAAATTATATTTATAATTATATAAGGGATAAAATCATTATAATAATTAATTTTAATAATTTTAAATACTTAATACTAACGATCGAAGTAAGTTTTATACCTATATAATATATTATATTCCTTAATGAAAAAATTCGGTAATTTACTATATATATAAAGGAGGGCGAATTAGCGTAAAAATTTATAATAGAAAAATTTATACTATAAAAATTTATAACGGAAAAATTTAAATTACTATTATAAGGGTTAAATAAGTTTAATAATATACCCGAAGCGAAATCGAAGGTTAGGGTCAATATCTACTATAAGGACGAAACCCTCGTTTAAAAGCTTATTAATATCGTTAATAAATTTAATATTTTTAAAGATTATAATATTATATTTATAATTAAAAAAGATAAAATACGTATCGATTTCGTAGAAAATTAATAAAATTAATAACGCGCAATCCGTATATACCCTCTTAGCTTTAAAAACCGTACCTTCTTAAACGAAACCTATAATCGTTTTTACGCCTAAAATCGAATAAATTTTATAAATTAACCAGCGCTACTAACCTACTTAATTTTCATTATATAAAGGAAAGGAGGTTTAAAGGAGAAAAAAAAAAATAATATTAAATTTTAGGCCTTTTAACGAAATCGCTATCCTTAACGTTTATCCTTTATTTAATTAATAAAATATTATAAACAATATAGCAGATTATATAATTTTCTTTATTTTCGATACGTCTAACTTCTTTTATTAATTACTTATATATTTTAAATATAAAGACTATATAATAATTATTAACCCTAAAGACCTAAAATAATTAAATATAATATTAATAAAATTTAAAAACGCCCCTACCTTCGTTTAAAAATTTATAAATAAACGCTTCTTCGAATACCGGTAATTCGTCTACGCTTATATTAATAATATTATTATATTTAATAAAATAATTAAAAAATATATAAAATATTTTTAAATCGTACTTTAAATTATCAACGAATATCGTATTTATATTAATACTAATAAATTATTTATAGGATACCCTGTAATTAAATTCCTAAGGTATATAATCGATAGCGAAAATATTATACGGACGGAGGATTATATTAAAACGTTCCGTAAAATTAAATTCCCTAATACGTTAAAGGCTTTAAAAACCTATTTAAATATAATAAATTAATTATTTTAATTAATATTTTAATTCTGTATTTATAATTCTTTATTTAAAAAAAAGAAGATTAAACTATTCCGAACTAGGAAAATTAATAATAAATTCCCGGTAAGCGCTTTAAAGAACGCCTATAAGGCCTATATAGTACGTATAAAATTCGAGCCTACCGTAAAAGAAATTAAGGCTTTCGAAAGCTTATAAGAAAAACTCTACGAATAAATAAAAATTTATTATTACCGACGAAATCGGTTATCATAATTTAAAATAAATATATATTTACGAAGCTTCGTAAAAATAATTTTTTATTTAATATATAAATAAAACGGTATAAAAATCCTTAATAAAAATATTCTTATTGATATAATTCAACCTATTATATATATTTTTAAAGAAATTACGTTAATTAAAAAACGGTATAAATTAATAAAAATTAAAATCGCTATAATTATTTAAATATTTAAAAAATAGAAGAAAATAGCGCAATTTAACGTTAAATTAATTAATATCTTTATTAACTACTTTCTAACCGAAAGTATCCTAATTTATACATCCTTTAATAATATAAATTTTAATAAAGCGAACCCTAAATTTACGAACGCCGTAAATTGGGCGTTATAATTCCGATTAAAAATATTTTATATTCCGAACCTATTAAATATCGTACCCAATACTTTATTAAAATTCCTAATAAAATTAAATAAATATATAAATCGCGAAAACGTTAACTAATTTAAGGATGTATAGGCTAATTAAATAAAGATTACTTTTGTAGATACTATAAATAATAAATTTATTATCTTATAGGAATTTAAAATTAAATTTATTATAAAGTACGAAGGCAATCCCAAATTTAAATAAATTATAATTATAATCATCGAGAAAAGGAAGGAGCGATTAATTCGAAATTATAAAAATAATAAAAGGCCCCGGCTACCCGCGGGCTTATTTAATATCGAAAAAGGATTATTATATTATATTAATTTTAATAATAAATATCGTTTTTATATTCCCTATTTATATATTTAAAATCTCTTAAAATTAATTTACGATAATAATTAATATTTTAATATAAATTATATAATAATTAAATTCGATAACGTTTATTTTAATAAAAGGATATAAAAAGTATAGATTTACGTACAATTTTACCCAATTTATAAATAATATTAAACCGATAAAAATTTAACCTTTAACGAATTATAACCGATCCGATCCTTCCCGTAACCGTATTATATAATTATAATAAATTTTATTACTAATATACCGCTAATTAATATTAAGGGTATATTTTAATCGTTATTAAGATTTAATAAATTTAATTAATTCGCTACGCAAATTTATAAACTTAATAAAAAGAAATTATTAATAGCGGGGTATAAATTATATACCGCCGTTAAATAAATAATTATATTTATACGTATTTAAACGATTTGTAATTAAGGATTTCCCTAAGTAATTATTAATAATAGGGACGCTAAATTCGTATCCGCCCTCTAAAAAGCTATTTTTAATAAGTATTATATTAAATTTTTCTTTAATACCGTATATTATCCCTAAATATATAATTAATCGGAAAATATTAATTAAATAATCGAATTCGCTATTTATATGAACTATATAACTTCGGAGGAGCCTTAAACGAATATATTACCCGTATTATACTATACTTTTAATAATACTATTTAAATTATATTAAATATATCCCCAAATAAAATAATTATAGGTTTTAAACTTCGTTTATTCGTAGACGTTATATCGCTTCGAAATTAAATTAAGCCCGGTAATATATTAAAGTTTAATATAATTTATAAAGGGCTATAATAAAAGGCTGTAATATTTATTAATATAATAAGAATAGCGTTGAAAACGTAGTACGACGCTAAATATTAATTTCTAAAATTTGAAATCGGCGATATAATATTCTTAAAATTAAATAAAGGGTATTATTTATTAAATAAACCGAAGCTTTAATAATTAATTAAAAAATTAAAATTATATACGATTATTAAATATATAAATCGTTTCGCCTACGAATTTAATTTCCTAAAAGATTCGAAAATTTATCTTATTATTTTAGTTACTTACTTCTAGAAGTCTGCGTAGGGTTAAAACCCTTATGGACGTAATATCGACCCCGCTAAAAATATTGAATTAAATAATTAAACCGATTTTATAATTAAAAAGATTTTAAATCGTTATATTCGGGTATATAAAAAGAAAGGTAAAATTATAAATATTTAATTAAACGTAAAAGGAAAAGTAATACCGTAAATAAATAAATTCGTCGTTTAGTATTAATATCGATTTTTAAAAATATAATTAAGACGTATAAAAAGGTTTATCTAATAGATTAAGAAGCGGAAAGGGTTAAATTAAATTACGTACTATTGGAATAAATTAAGGTAAAAAAAATCTTATATTCTAAGGGGCGTATTATAATAAATTTACCGGCTAATTAGCGGATTCGCTTTATATAAAGGATAATTATCCGTTTTAATACGGTTTAAAAGGCTAATACGGTTAATAATAGCCGGCCGGCAAAAAGGCTTTTAAATATTTTACCCTATTTATATAATTATTTAATTAGCGTTAAATTTATAATTTATAATTTCCTTTATTTATAATCGCTTTTAACGCTTACGTTTTTTCGTTTTTCTTTTCCTTTCTTTTTCTTTTTAATTATATTTCTTTTTTTAGGGGGGAATTTTTATATTAAATACTAAACCCTCTTAAACCCTTTTAAATAATTTCCGTCCGCCCTTTATTATTATTAATTAGATTATAATTAATAGTATTTATATAAAATCTCTTTATATTTATTAATAGTTTATATTAATATAATTGAATTTAATATAATCGAAATTAATAAAATAAAAATTAAAAATAAGAATTTATATTCGTATTAATAATTACGCTTAATATACCTTCCGTTAACGTCGCCTTATATAGGAGAAAACTTATCGTAGCCCCTAATAAAAATTAAATCGAATTTACCCAAACGATCGCTGTATAAAATTATAACGTTAAAAAATAGGAAAAGAAAATATTCGAAAACGATAAGCGTATTTTTAAATAAATTTTTACTAAAATATAAATTTTAATAATTAAAATCAATTTTATTAATAATTAAGAGATTTATATTACTAATATTGAAATTCGCTACCCCGAATAGGCCGAATTCGAATATATCGTCGTCTTAAGCCCGGAATTCGCTATTTAAATACTTACCGAAAATATTATTTATTTAATAATTTATATTATTAACGACCCCGCTAAATCGTTTAAGAAATTAAAAACGGTATATTATTAAGCGTTATAATAAATTTAAGGATAATATATATTCTAATATTAATATAATAATTTTTTACCGGCCTATTTTAATCGGTATAATAAATTTATTTTATTAAACGATTTTAAGGAGCTCTTCGCCGACGATAATTAATTAATAAAATCTACGGCGTACGAAAACCGTTTTCGCATTCCCCTAATTGAACCCAAATTTAATATTTTCTTTAATTTTAATAAAAAGGAGATTATAATTTACGTATATTCGGTTATTATTAATACCGCTATCGCTGTTAATATTTATATAACCTTATTTAAAAAAATATATTAAATGCCCTCCTTCTTTATTAATTTTAATTATAATATCCTCGTTCCTAAAGTTATTAACTATATTTAATAGAATTAAAATAGTAAAATTATTAATATTTATATCGACGTTAAAAATTTACCCCGTTAAGGAATTCGCGTATAATTTATTAAATTACTTTAAAATAATCTCTTTATTACGGTTAAAACCGCGTTCGTTAAAATTATAGTTATTCTTCGGGCTAATATAAAATATATTAATAATAATTTCGATTTTAATTATTTTACTATTATAATAACCCTTAAGAATATTAGTAATTTTAAACCTAAAATTAATTACGTTTTATATAATAACGCTTCTACTTTTTATTAAAAGTTCTTCGAAAATACGTTTATTATAATTATTTATAGTTATATTTTAAAAGAAGAATTTACCGCTATTAATATCGATAAAAAAAAGGATAATTATAATAACGATTTTTTAAAAAATAATTTCGACCTTTCTGCTTTTAATATCGTTAAGAACGAAAATAATTTTAATGGCCCTCGTAATAATATAACCCTTTATACTATTATATTTATTTATTTAAAGAATAAATTTAAAGAAATTATTATTAAATATTTTAATTTAATTTGTACCCTTTATTATAATATATGTAAAAGCTTTAAAAAGTTTTATAAGGATATAGAATTTCGTATTACGGATTCGTCAAAAAATTATATTTCGTTTTTGGAAATAAATTTAATTTATTACTTTTATCGATAATCTATAATTTTCGTATATATTATAAAAAATATTCGGGACCGTTATAAATAAGAAGGAATTTATTTAATACGTATCGATCTTTTTATTTACCGTTATTCGAATAATAATATTAATTTATTAAAATAGATTAATTTAACCTTATTCCGAATTAATATAATTTATTTTATTTATATTAACGAAGCCGAATTCGATAATAATAAAGAATAGAAGGCTATTAAAGATTAACTCTACTTCGACCGTATCTTACGTAACGATTTCGTTTAATTAAAGGCGGATTTATATAAAGAAATTTAAGGCGAATTCGGTTCCTATTAATATACCCTTTCCTAATTCGTTATTAAAATTAACGAAATAAATAAATATATTATCCTTATAAAATTATTCTTCGTTATTTTCGAAATTATTAAAAAGGGATTAAAGGATATTAAAATTTGAATAAAAATTTCGCCTTTTTAATAAATAAATTTCGTAATAGGAAAATGGACTTCGATACCGACGTTAAAATTAATAATTCCGATGTAAAAGGATTAAACCCCAACTCCCTTATAATCGCCTATATAATTCGAATTACTATTAAATAAAATATATAAAAAAAGAAAATTCGGACGGATAAAGCCGTAATAATCTTAATTTCCTTAAAAACCTTCTATTTTTTATTTATATTTTAAATTACGGGTTTAACCCCGTTAGTTTTATCCTTAATTATCGCCGTTAATATAAATATATAAACCCCTAAACTATACGAGACTAATATAATTAAAATCGATATTACTATTACGCATTATAATTCCGTTAAACGCCGCCGTTTATTAGCGAAGAAATTAGTTATCCTAATTAATTTTATTAATAATAATAGCCGTTTTAAAGTCTTTAACGATACTTAAACGCTTGTAACCGACCTTATTTTAATAATTTTTAATCGTTATAATTATAAAATTAGGGAGTCTATTTCGGCTATTAATAAATTTAGAAACCTTCTTATTTAAATTCGCGAATTAGCGGATAAAGAAAAGGAATAATAAATTAAAAGGAAAGAATTTATAATAGACTAAAAAATTACCGGCAATACCGAAAATATTTTAAACGTAAAATATATTTAATTAAAAAATAAATAAATTTTAATATAATAATTATCTCCCTTTATTGGGGGAAATATTACGCGTTAATATAGGTTAATATATATTTAATTTTAGTAATTAGGCTTAGCCCGACTTCTAAGTCTAAATATAATATTAAATATAAATAATCTACTTCGTCCCTTTAAAGAGGAGGTTAATTAATTATTTATATATAATTAAAAGTTCTTATTTAATAATTATTTATTAATACGAATCCTAAATTATAATTACTAAATTCGATATTATTGAGTTCGATATTAATTATATCGAAACCGATAGTATCGATTTCGACGTAAACCTTCCTATCGAATTCGATAAGGTCGAATTCGGCCAAACCGACTCCGATATTATCGAATTCGATTCGGTCGACTTCGACTAGGTCGATTCTGATAAAAGGTGTAAATAGTATAACTATCACTTTTGTAATAAAAATATCCGCCTTTTTACCTAAGTTCGAAAACGGGGGAAACCTTTAGCGTCGAAAATATTTCGTATTTAACGGCGAAAATTTCGGATCTAAATAATAAATACGCATAAGAATTTAAAATTCGTTAAACGGGGAAATCTCGTAATCTACCCAAATTTAATTAATTTAATTTAAAAATACTCTATTCAATCTACCCAAATTCGATTAATCGGAATAAAGGGTATCGTTATAATCTACCCAAATTCGATCGTTTAAATTAATAATAATAATAGGGTAATACTACGATGCGTTGTAGCAATTTGTAATATTGAAAAGAAGATGATGTAAAAAGAAGAAGGGAGCCGTAGGCTAGCGCCTGCGGGAATCCTTTTCTAAGATTTAACCCGACTATTAAATAACATATAGTTCAAGGTGGGTCTTCGACCGCGCCCGGCGGGCATCTACTAGGTATACGCTTATTAATTTACCGGCTAGCGGGTCCTGCTAGGGTATGGCGCCTATAGTATATTATGCTTCCTATCTAATAAATCTAATATATATATATATAATCCTTACTTCCGTATTAAATTCCGGCACTATAAAGAGGAATACTATTATCCTCAATGAAAATATATTTAATAAGGACATTTTTAAACGGGAATAGCTTTACTTCCGTTTCGGGGAGCGTTTTTTATCCTTCTAATCCTTTTTATTTACGAAACGAACTTTCCGTTATTTATTTACATAGGACCGCGGGGCGTTTCTCTTTCGCTTATTGGGGCGGTATTTCCAATAATCCTTGATTAATTCCTTTATTTAATCTAAATCCTCTATATCCTTCTAATTATTTAAATAATAATTATAACTTTTCTATTTTATATAGTATTATAATTTACCGTTAATTTATTTATAATTAATAATTTTTTCGAATTCGTACTTTTTATTACGGGTTTTATTATTATCGTTAAAATTGTTTTAGGAATCCTTTATAGGATTTAAAGGAGGTATTAATTTACTAAAAGGATTTTTATCCTTTAATATAAGTAAAAAGTATATAATAAAGATAATAGGGTATATTTTTATGTTTCGTAGTAAATTTAATCGATACGCTAAGCGATTAACCTTCTCAAGGATTTTAAATAATTTAGAACGTTATTGCGAGGTTTTGCGTAAAGGACGTTTAGGGAAATAATATTTGTAATATAATTTAAGGAATACTTTATTACTAATTTAGAAGTTTAATTATTAATAGGAAGCGTTATATTATATTTTAGCGTCGGCGATAACGAAATTTATAATTAATTATACTTTTTATTAGAAATAATTGCGAATAGCGGGGTTATTTTCGAATTTATATAAATCCTATATTTAAATACTAATGTCGAGGGGTCCTTTTAATTTATATCTAAATAGGTATTTATAAAGGGAAATTTTAATATTTTCGATAAATACGCTATTAAAGTTCTATTATAGAGATAGAATAATTAATAATTAATTATAGTTTAATTTATAAGTAAAAGCGTAAAAACGAATAGCGATTTCGATTATTTAATTCTTACGCTCGGTTACGCTATTACCGGAGGGGTAATAAATAATAATTATTATTAGTTTTATACCTATTATAATTTATATACTTTTTTAGAATTAGAATATGAATTTCCAATTACGGTCCGAAATAATACCAATCGGGAATCCCTAATTATATAAGAAAAAAAAGCGAATAATAATAATTCCCTATTCTATAGTAATATAAATTTCGTAACTAAGGATGAGTAATATTCTTTTCGAAGTTTTATTAATAATGGGTATAAAAGTATTAAAAGTATTATAATTGGGTATTTATTAGGGAATATCTTTTAGTAAAATTTCGGGAAATCCTATAATAAAATCGAAGGATATAATTCTTATTAAGCAAGTTTCTTCTAATTTAATCGGTTAATAATTACTAATAATTAATTATTTATTAATTTAATTAAATTAATAAGCCGGATAGTATTCTAAATATTATTTAACGAAATGTATTTTATTAACGAAAGAAAGACTCTATAATTCGTATATTATATAATTTTTATTGAAATAATATTTATTATTATAGGCTAATTCTAGTATTACTTTAATTTATTTAAACGGAACGTAGAGAATTTTTATTTTATCGGCTTATTAATTATAAATAAAACCGTTTTTCTAAAGAAAAGATAGCCGGGCTTTAAAAATATAATATTTCCGTCCTTGGAAACTTTCCTAAAATAAATTTTCAAATATTCCTAAATCTTTCCAAATTTAGTATTTAATATGTATAAAGAAATAAAAGCTTTATAGAGTATTAGATTTATTTAGGCTTCGGAAAAGGAATATTATATTCTATTTATCTATATAATATAATCCTCCGTCTAAATATTATCGAATATGGGTATATTATTGGGATTTTCGTTATTAAAAACTATACGAAACCGGCTTAATATATTAGGGATAAAATTTAATTTGCCGAAGATGTAGAATACTTTCAACTTATATTTAAATAAATAAATTAAAGCGTTAATAAATCGTTTATTAATTTAATTGGTCGATAAAGTCTATAGCGAAATTTATTTAATAATACCTTTAATAATAAAATAATCGGTAAGGATTATAATAGGGAGGTTATAAGTATAAAATTAAGTTCGAAATTTCTTTACGGCCTAAATTAAATAAGCGATTTCGAATTCGGAAAGTCCGTAGCAGGTTTTAACCTTCGTTAATACCTTATTTAAAAATATAATAAATAAAATTTATATTAAAAGGATAGGGGAACTTTCGAATTATTAATAATTATCCCTTAAGTAAAAGATTATTATACCAAATCCTTTCTCTAAGGAGCCATCGATTTATAGGAAAATTAACTTATTAGGGTCGAAATAGTATAAAATAGTAGCCTCGTTATAAATAGCGCATTAAAATATATCAAACGTAGCGTATTTAACTAATATAAATATAAAAAATATTTTAATGTAGTAGGCTATACGGCGAATGAATTTCCCGGGCTCGATTTTACCGATTTTCCGTCTTATTATAAAGAGTTCGACTTTATAGAATTAAAGAAATTTAATTAATTGGGTGTAATATATAATTAAATAGCGTAAAAATTTTATATTATTTATATATTATTCGAACGCTTTTGGGTTATCGGAAAAAGTTAATTCTTTAAATATTTTAATCCTATTTTTAATAATCGAAAGGCCGAAGTTATTAATTTAGAATCCTAATAATTTATTATTTGGGTACTTAAAATATAATTTTTTTAAGGATAAGACGATATTTTTAAAAATAAATAGCGAAAAAATAACGTTAAGGTATTAGAAGTAATTTTCGATCGTATTTAATATAATAACGATATTATCGATATAGACCTTATAATAATTTTTATATTCGCGGAGGAATATATTTATAAACCGTTATACGTATGCAGGGGTAGTTTTAAATTCTATTTATACTATAATTAATTATTTTAAATTTCGATAAATAATTAAGGTA
Source organism: Sordaria brevicollis (assembly GCA_033439795.1). Lineage (NCBI taxonomy): Eukaryota > Fungi > Ascomycota > Sordariomycetes > Sordariales > Sordariaceae > Sordaria > Sordaria brevicollis. The sequence goes on from JAUTDP010000006.1 coordinate 2,198,019, forward strand.
AACCGGTCCTAGTATTTTAATTATATTTTAAATTAGTAGAAGAAAGATATTACGTCGATAATAATAATAATGATTTTTCCGCGTATAAATGCGATAATTTCGTATTATAAAAGTAAGGGATAATTATCGGGTATAGTTAAGCTATTGAATATATATAAATTAATTACGGGGCGGCTTTTAGGGCCGTTTTTTATTTCCTTCTAAATGACGAAAACCGGGTATACGAATAGGGTGGCGTATTTAACCCAATTTATTTTACCCTACTTATAAAATGCATTAAAAACTTTATCGATAATAATTTAATCTTTTTTATTTACGGGGTATATATAGGCCGCGACCTTATAATTTTATTATTTTTCTACTAATAAGATTCGTATTATATCTTCCTTTGATATATCGATTAAATTTCCCTCCTTTTAAAATTTAGGGAAATACGTAATTAATTTAATTAATACGCGTAATATACGCCTACTTTTTACAAAAATATAAACGCCTTCCTCTATTATTAATTCGGGTATTTTATTATCTATATAGATACCGAAGTTAGATTGCTTATTAGGTATTTTAAATATTTTTATAATATTTAGGGATTTTGTATAATCGTCCGCTTCCTTATTAACGGCGTTCGTTAAATTCTAATTTATATTAATTAATATTAAATCGATATCGATTTTAATATTAGTAAGGATATAGTAAATTTGGTAAATAGTTTCGGCTATTTCGTCGATTGATAGGGTACGATCGTTATTTATTAATTATATAATTTATATAATTAACGCGGTTTTATAAATATTAAATTAATTGGAAATAAAATATTCGTCCGCGTTATATTCGGTAATTATACCGACCTTTTATTTACGAAAGATAATAATATCCGAATTAAGTATATTTTTCATAAGGATTACGCGTAGGGATTATACGTTAATAATTATATTAATTATAGCGGTATATAAGGAATCGAATAGGAAATTTCAATCTTTTAGGAAATTAATATAATAAACGGGTATTATCCGCTCCTTTTTAGGCCGTAGGGTAATTTTCTTTTCGGTAACGACTTTACGAATATAATAGTAGGGTAATTTTAAAACGTTAAAAGAAATATTATAATTATTTTATAGTAACGTTATTTTTCCCTTATAGTAATTAATTTTAGTTTACTTCGGATATAGGAAAGAATTCGCGAATAAAAGGGTAAATTCGAAATTATTTATTACTTAACCGGCCGCTTTAATTTTTAATAAGGTAGGAGCGTTTTATATATTTTAATTAGTAAAATAAAGCGTAAACGTTACCTATTCCGTTAATTTAATAGGTTTACTTTTTATTCTTTTAATCCGGGTTGTATAAATTATAAAAATAAAATATTTTAAAGTATTAAGAAATTGCCGGTCGATAATTATTTTTACCGTTTTTAAATTTATATAAATTTCAACTTCGTTTAATTTGGGAATTACTTTAATTAATACCCTTAAATATATAAAGCTAGCGAATAGTTTTTATTTAGAAAGTTTATTATATTATAGAATTATTTCCTTAAATTTAAAAGGAATAATAGCGATATAATTGGCGGAATTAGTAGGGATACTTCTTAAATAGAAATTTAAATAAATAAATAATTAATTACGGGATAGATGAACGTCGCCGTAATTTATATATATTAAATATTTATTATTTATACGAATCTTTAGGATAAATTCGTTATTAATAACTTTAAGAGTATAAACTTTTATATAATTACTTTTTATATTATACGTATCGAATTCTATTAAATATTTGGAATAGGTTAATTCGCTATTATATATATAATAGACCGAATTATCCGAATTATATCCGTCTTTAAAATTATATTTAGTAAAATTAATAGCCTCTTCCTCTATATAATCAATACGGTCTTTACTCCGGTCGCAGCTACGTTTATTATTATAATTTTAATTATTATTATAAGGACGTATATCGTTAGGGCGGTAATTATTTTAATTATTATAATTATATAAGGAGTTTCGGTTGCGAATATTATAATTATAAGAATTATCGCGGTTATAAAAAACGTTATAATTATATAAATTATTACAATTGCAATTACTATAATCGCGGTTATTATTGTAATTGCGATTATTATTATAATTACGTCCGGAATGATTACGGTTACGGTTATAATTATTACGTAAAGAAATAGTACAATTAGAATTATATTTACTTTTAGCTATAGAACGTAAAATAGTACGTTTATTTTCGATTAATTATATATAACCGTTAATTTTATAATTAAGAGGGGGGTCGGGGATTAATATTTTAATATTAATACTAAAATCATTTTAAATTTAAATTAATATTCTATAATAATTATTATCTTTTAACATAATATTTATAATTCGAATTAGGCGAAATTATTTTAAAAGATAATTAATTATAACGTTTTTATTCTAATAAATATCGTATAAAGTAAATTTACCTTTATTAAATTTATAAGTAATTATAGCGGTATTAGGAGCGAATTTAATTATTAGAACCTTTGCGAGGTTTTTAAAGGTAGTTAATTTTATACGTTTATCTAAGGTTAATTAGTTATATTATTATATATAAATTATTCTTTATAAAAAGAGAGGTTATATACGGATTAATTACTTACGTAAGAATTTATAAGGGTCGTCGGTAATTAATCCGAAAAAGTAATCGATAAATATAGCGGCGTTAATAAATATTATAAAAATATTGTTTTCGATTATATTTATATTATTAAAATTATTAATAAAGGGATTAAAAGTACCGATTTTATTACGTTTAAAACGAATCTTATTTTTATTAATATTGGGAATAGGTTTAAAGAAAGTAGGCTTATAAGAATTATAACGATTACCGTATATATATTTATTTAAATTTATACCGTCGTCGCTATTATTATTATCAAAATCGCTATTAAAATTATTAACGGGCGCAGATTTATAAAGAGTGTTAGGAAGGCCTCCGGTACTTTTTATAATAATAGTATTAACTTTATTACGAGTTTTATTATTTTTTAAACGGATGGCGGCTTTATTAAGCGATTTTGAAAAAAAAGGTAGGGGGAGAGCGAAAGGGGTTTATTAAAATAAAAGTATTTTTAGCTTTATTAAATTCGTTAGTAAAATTAATTAAAATTCCTAATTATTTTATTTTGCGTATTTTATATTCTATACGAACCTTATCCTTAGCGGCCTTATACGTATTTTTAATGAAGAGGTTAGGGTAGGTATTATAATAAATACGCTCCGCTTAGAGAATACGCATTATTTAAATATAATATTCGTTTGCTTTAGCGTAGTATAAGAATATTTCTTCTTAATATTTTATTATATAATAAATATCTTCGTCCCTTTTATTTTAATTTTTAATCTAATCCTGTATTATTTTAAATACTTTAATTTCCCGATCTTTAATACCGTTAATTTATTCTATAAAATTTTCCTTATTAATTTCGATATTAAAGTAATTTAATAACGTAAGGATTAATATAATTAGGGTCGAAGTCGCTAAATTTATTACGGGGACGGTATAAATCGGTATTAAATAATTTTTCTTAAAGAATTTTAATTTCCTTTAGGATATTTTTATTACGATATAAGTAGGGAAGGATGTTGAAATATATATAATCGTTTTCGTCCTCGACGTAAATTTAATAATATTTACGAATATTAATAACTTAAGAATTATTGGAAAGGAAATCGCCGTTATAAATAATAATTATATTAAATACGTTAAAAGAGTAGTTGGGAAAATAATTAAATATATCGATTAAATCCTAAGCTTATATTAATTCTTTACCCTTATTTCTATTTTTTAATATAATTATAATTTTTATATAATTATCTTTAATTCGAGTATATATTAAGTTAAGGTCTCTATTTAGGTTAAATAATTATAATGAAACTTTTTAATATAATTATCGACTTTTTATACTCTATTTTTATTATATTTTAAATATACTTTAATAATTTTCATACGGCGGGTATTTTTTCTTTTCTCGGAATTTATTTAATTTATATGGCTCTAAACTTTATAGTAAGTAAGCCGTTTGGGGGCTTTTTTTTCTTTATTATTTTTATCGCTATTTTCGCTATCCGATTGGCCGAATATAATAGTATTATATTCTTCGTATTTAAAAACGTATTTATTAGGGGATTGGGTAAATATAAATGTTTCGGGAAGGATAATTATCGAAAATAATTATCGAAAATAAATTTTAAAAGGAAATGAGGTATTAGCGACTATATTAATAATATTATTTACGATATTTAATTTAAATAATAAAGGTCGCGTGGTATTCTATTCGTTATTAAAATCGAATTTAATTTAAAAATTAGAACGTCAGCGAAATTAGGTAACGTCGTAGCGGGGATTAGAAACCGTACCGGCGGATTAGCTATTAAAATTATTTAAACGTTTAAAATTATATATATTAATTAATGGGGCTAATATTTTACGCGGTGATTGATATAGTCCGTTAGGAGGATTTTTACCGGTTATAATAAGGTTAATAAAGAAATTAGCGCAATAATTATAAATATATTAATAAAAAAGAAATAAATAATAATAAGGGGGAATAAAAGGATTTAAAAATAAAAATTGTAAACGTTATCGAAAATAAATTACGTATTATTTTAGATTACCCTTAGCGTCGAAGTTTATAAATAAAGTCCGGATTAGGGTGGTACTAAGTGTTTTTATACGTTAGCCGATATAAATCGACGCAACGCAATAATATAGGATAATAAAAGTAGGGTATAATTAACGTATTATTTTAATTTTAATAGTTTAAATAAATAGTTTAAAATTATAATAATAGATTAAATATCGTTAAAATTATTTACCGAAAGTAGGCGGATAAATAATTAATAAAATTAAAAAATAATCGCGATTAATATAATTAAGCGAAGCGATTTAAGAAGAAAATTATCGTTAAAATCGTTTACCGAAGGTAGGCGGATAAATAATCGATAAAATTAATAAATTCGTAACGAAGGTAATTAACGAATTTATTAGGAGGGGTGCGAAAAATATATTGCTCGTATTAATTATTAAACGTTTAATTATAACTACTAAATAATAGGGTAATATTACAATACGTTATAGTAATTTGTAATATTAAAAAGAAGATAATATAAAATGAAAAAGGGAGCCGTAGGCTGGCGCCTACGGGAATCCTTTTCTAAGATTCAACCCGACTATTAAATAATATACAGTTTAAAGTAGGTCCTCAACCGCGCCCGGCGGGTACCTACCAGGCATACGCTTATTAGTCTGCCGGCTGGCGGGTTCTATTAGGGTATAGCGCCTATAGTATACTATGTTTCCTATTTAATAAATTTAGTATATATACATGTAATTCTTACTTCCGCATTAAATAATATTTAATAACCTATTACGATTCGGTTATTTCGATAGGGGGAAGCGCAAATCTATTTTACCTATTACAATTCGGCGCAATAAAAAAAAGGGTTATTAAGGGGAACGTTACAACCTATTACAATTCGGATACTTCGCAATACTCTCCAATTTGCGATAATCGATTAAATACGTAGGTTTCTATCGATTTACCCAAATTCGATTAATAAAGAAAAGGTAATTTAATTAAAGTCGTTATAGCTACTATATAATATAGACTACTTTCGCCTTAAAAAACAACCTTGCAATTAATACAAAAGCAATATATATTATTCCTATATAAAGCGTAATGTCGAAGGAAGAATTAGAAAGAGAGTGTGCCACGTATAGAAGGAAGGATATTCTTCTGTCGGGACCCACTTTTCTGACCTACGGCGCGGCCGGCCCACTTTCGTAGTTCGACCGCGACCGCGACCGCGCCTTGTCAGCCCGGCACGCCGGGCCGCCATGGCAATCAACATGCACTTTTACTACCATGTGTAACTTTTATACTATATACATGAAACGTTGCGTATCAAATATTTAGAGTTCGAATTCAAAGCGGTTAATTTCAAAAATATAAAACGTATAAGCGTAGAAGGCCAATTAAACTCCCTTAAAAATTAATTTAAAGAGGTTAAAACTATTTATATTAATTTTAATATTAAAGAAGAGAATATTTAATATATAAATAAATCTCCCTTCCAAGTAAAAGAGATTAAAGGAATTATAAAGGTATTTCTTATTAATTTTATTTCCTATATTATTTTAATATAATTTTCTTACTAATTATTATAATAATAAGTATTATTTATAAAGAATAAAGTACGTATAAAAAAGGTTATTTTTAATCCTAATAATAAATAAAATCTTATTATTATCGATATTATATCTACTATGATAAAAAGTATACCCTCCTTCTTAATATTTAAAATTCAAATTATAGTAAAATTTAAATTTGTTTTTTTCGTATATAATTAACGTTAATCTACTTTCATTAGATTTATTTTACTAATTAATAAATAAATATGAAGGAACGTATAAGCCAATTATAATGTCGATTTAAATATAATTATAACTAATATTATAATTAAATATAATAATATTTATCGAATTATATAATAGGTTAAACACTTTAATAAATATTCTTTTAAACTATCCCCCTCCTTTGGTAATTATAAAATCGAAGAATAATTTAATATATTATTAAATTACCCCCCTCTATTTAAGAGATTAGAAGAAATTATTACGGTTATTATATTAATAAAACCGAAGGTATATAAGGTATTATTTAAAAATAAATTTAAAATTTACGAGGATTTTAATATTTTATAATACTATAATACCTTTAATATTATACTTATTATATTACCCTCCTATACTAATTACGTCCTTCAACCCTTAAACGTTAATGTATATTAAACGGTAAAAAAAGCCTATTAAAAGGCTTTAACGGACGAGATTATTAATAGTATTATAATAATTAATTGTAAAATTTTTTTAAATAATTAAAAGAAGGTTAAAAAGGTTAAATTTATAAATAATAATATATATAAAGGGTAGGAAAAAATAAAGCTCTAACTATTTAAACCTAATATATAAAACATTAAATAAATTATTATATAAATTATTAAATTAATACGTAGATTATTATAAATATTCCCTTTAATCAATTACGAAAGTTTATAAAAATGTAATAGGAGCTATAATAGGACCAGGGTGCATATGCTAGCTCGGCCAAACCTATAAAAGATAGGACGATGTTCGCTTGCCAACGAACATCGGAATGCACTACTATATACCCGGAATAATCCTGTAACACTACCTTCCCCTTTCCCCAAAGAGGCTCCGTAACGAGAGGCGACTCAAGGCCGCAAGGTTGGAATAGGATTTATTCCTATATAGTACTACCTGAAAGACGCAGTACGTCTTTCCAATGGATTTAATAAGCCGGGCTTCGGTTGCTGCGGTTGTATATATTATCCCGGCGATTGGACCAAGGTTTACGCTGTGAGAACCCCAAACTCGTTCTTACCTCGTTAGAGGAGACGGTCGCAGCCGGGAAAAACCCGCCCTCGAAATACCCCGGCTGGGAATTGAACCCGCCGTAGTAAGCGAATATATTATGATAGGACCAGGGTGTATATACTGGCTCGGCCAAACCTATAAAAGATAGGACGATATTCGCTTGCTAACGAACATCGGAATGTACTACTATATACCCGGAATAATCCTGTGACAGGAGCCCTTATTTCTAAAACGCTTCGAAACTATTACGCTACGTAAAATACTTCGTACCTTCGAATCGCTAATTATTTAAAAACGCTTTAATATTATTAGCTCCCCGCTAAAAAAGAGCGTTAATAACGTTAGGGTAGCGTTAAAGATCTTTATTAATAACTAATAAATACTATTCGACTAATAAGAATTGTAATTTCGCTATATTAAAGTAGAAATATAGAAATAAAACCTACAACGCTATATTACTATTAATAATAGGGCGTATACAAAGGAGGTTCTAAATATTAAAATAACTATTAAAATATTATTCGATATAAAAGAAGGTTTAAAAGAGACTTAGCGAATAAATATAGCCTTTATTAAAAAGGTCGCCTTCGAGAATAACCCTAATTTTAAATAGTAATTATTACGTAAACCCTAAGGTAAAAAAAAAAAAAGTCCTATTATTAATAAGGCTCCTATCCTTAACGAAAACGGTCTTATATTTATTATAAAGGATAATTTAAAATACAAATACGCACTATATATAAAAAAAGGATAGGATAAAATTAAGGATAAGGGTAATAAAATTTATCGTACTTACTTTATTAATTTATAAGGATAGGATTTTAATTTTTATATCCTTAAAATAAAAGTATAAAAGGCAATATAATTAAAATAGAATATAAAAATATTTTTAACTAATTTTAAAAACGAAGAAGATTAACGGTTTAAAAAAATAAAGAAAATTACCCTACTTTTAATATACGAAAATTACGTACTTTTTAAAACCTATAGTAAAAAGAGTATAAAGAAAATTAAAAAGGGGAATTCCTCTTCGATAAAAATCCTTTTAGGTAATAAAGTAGAAGAATTATTAAAATTCCTAACCTTATTAAAATACCTTTATTTAACTATTAAAAAGGTAATAAAAATAAAACCTTTTTTAATAAAGCCTTTATTCATAGGATTAGCCGTATTAATACTTTACCTTCCTCTACGTAAGAAGATTAAACCCCCCCCCTTTTAAAAAAGGGAAGGAGAAAGCTATTATAGACTTTAAAAAGGAGGAAATTACTATAATAATTATAATAGTAGTAAGTAAGAAATTAAAGGTATTTATTAACTATATACGGATCATTATTATTATACTAAATAATTTTAATAATTCTAAAGGTATTAACGTAAATAAGGGTATAAATAAGGGTAGGGAATTTGAGTCTAAATTGGAAATTATCGTATAAGTGGTAGCGTGCACGGACCACCTATAACTTTTCAATACTATAATAATACATCACGACCTTTTTTTCAATAAAAAAATAGTATTACTAAATAGAGCCAATCTTTACGAATAACATATTTTATTATATTTTTTTAGTGTATTTTGGTAGAGTTATTGTATTGCGAGCGTTCTGGAGCGTTATAGAGCTTGCGCATTATAGGTAAAACTCCCGACTCTCGAAGGGGACTAAGAGAGGAGGTTGGCTGGACCCACCCATAGCACCAACACCTAACCGACGAGTAACTGGCGTGCGCGAGTTCATTGCGAGTTGGTGACTGGTGAGGTTGATCCCGGCTACGGACGCGGCACCACCTACACCAACCTGCATCAGGAAAGATAGACGGCCTGTGGAGGTCACTAGTTGGTCCAGTCGATTGTCATTGAACACTCGCACTAGACTCGCACTCTGCGACTGCGCAGGCCTCTCTCACAACAACGGAGCAAGCGAGAGACGTCATTGGGGCATGACGGCGAATGGCGGTTTCCATTTGCCCCAGCCTGCGGCCAGCCTTCCCCAATTTTCCCCGTCGGTTAAATCCACTGTGTCCTCTGGTTAAATCCACGGTCCCCACCCACTCACGTGCCTTAGTGCCCTGCCAACCTAGCTCGGCTATGTCAATTACATTATAATTTTAGTGGCAATAATATCGGGTAACCTTTTCCCTAATAATTTACACCACTACACTACCGTATAATCGAAATTATATATATTATTATCGCCGCCGTATAATATATTATTAAAATAAATTATAATATTAAGGGGTTATAGAAGGGAGTAGCGCATTAATTAATTATTCGTCCTATAAATGTTTGAAATTATCGATTTAATTAACTCCCTTATAGAGGCCCGCGCATTTAGCCCCGAATTCGAAATTACTATAATCGTAAATTTTGAGAAGCCCTCCCCTCTTCGAATTAAAAAAGAGAAGGAGGTTGATTAAGGGTATTTTATTACAGTCCCTATTATAGCCAACGAAGTAGTGGTTTCTATTATAGAGGCTTTACTTATTAACGAATTGGATAATCGTATTTAGTTTACGTTCGATACCCTCTTCTTCGATATAAAAATAAAGGTTCAAGAATTTAAATTTACTATTATAAAGAGGAAGGTTAATAATTACTTCTATAAAGTCCCTTAGCGGTACAATTTTAAATGCTTTAAAAATAAAGCGGTAGGTAATAGCGGTAAAAACCCCAACGTTAAAAAATCGAAAAAATTATAAATAAAGAAAAAGGATTATTAATAAAAAGTAAAAGTAATACGGTCTATTTAATTTAATTATTAATCTTTTACCGTTCGCTACCCTTATTATTATTATATTTTCAACCTTAATATCGCCGTTTACTTTACTACGAACCATCGCTTTAATTATATTAAAGATATTATAATTAATATTATCCGTTATATTTATTAATTAAAAACGTTAATATTAAATATCGCGTTTACCCTACGTAATAAATTTCCTAGTATTAAAGTTAGTAATCGCGATATTTTAAATACCTTCTATTTAAATTAAGAGAATAAAATAAGGGCGTTTACTCTAATTTAATAATTCGTTAATTCTTTTTCTACTACGAAGGGCGTTAATTCTTTCGAAGTTTATTATAACGGCGGATTAAATAGTATAATCGACCGCGTTTTCTAAATTTATAATTAGTATATTAAATAATTAATAAAAAATTTAGAGGTTTAGAATTTTAATTATACGTATAAAATTAATAGATTTAATATACCTCTATTGTAAATTTACGGTATAACCTCCCTTTATACGACCTTTAATATTAATTATTACTTATTTAGTAAAGAAATCGAAGAAAATTTTACTTAAGTATTCGAATAATTAAATAACCTTTTCGCCGTTAAAAAAATCCTCTACCCTAACGTTATTATTATAAATTTTAATAAAGTTTATAAAAAGGCTATAAAGGCCGTTTTTAGTAAGGTTTAATATTAGATCTACTTATAATATATTATAAAAAACGTTGCCTTTAATATTAAGAAGAAATAAGTAGGCTCTTTCGATAAAATAGCGTTTAAGGAATAAAATAATAATAGGAATTATTTACGGGAAGAGGAGAAATATAATAATTTTATTAATAATTATAATATATTATTTAATATAGCCGCGCGCTTTTTTAATAAAGAGGACTATATTTTATACTTAGGCGATTCAGCGCGGAATCCCTAATTAATAAAATTCGTTAATTACGCTCTTAAAAATAATTTAGGGAATAAATAATAATTTATTAACGTTAATAATATTTTAATAATATAATACGCCGTTATATATATTAATAAGGAGGAGAAATTTTAGAAGAGTAATTTACCCTTAAATGCGAATTTAATAATTAATAAGGTAAATGATTTATTATTATATAGATTATTAAATTATTAATTAATTCGTTATTTTTTTTTTTAAATATTATCGAGTATTTATTAAATACGTATATCCCTATAAAGTACGAATTTATATATTTCGCTATTAAAATATACCCTAACTTTAATATTAAAATTACCTCTCGTATAAAAGGTACTTATAATATATTAAAAACCTTGCTAAAGAACCGTCGTATATATTTTAATTAATTATTTAATATTATTAAAAAGACTTTCTCCTATTTCAAAGAGAATTACTAATCGAAGTATATAACGTAGGTATTTAAAAAGGTAATCGATTATTTATACGATTTCTTTAATAAATTACAATATTTTACGAATTTTATTACCTTCGATTTAATAAATAAATAAATTAAATACGTAAAAGAGGTATATATTCGTAAAAAGGTAATTATAGAATATAATAACTACTTTCGAATATAATTTAATTTCTTTTATTAGTATAAAATATTATAGTTTTTATATATTAGTAAAGGATTCGAAATTAACTACATTAACCGTTATTAATATTTAAAGCCTAAGGAGGTAAAGGTTATTCCTTATATTAATTCCTATATAAACTACCCTAATTAATTTATTTTTTCTAAGCCCTTATCGGAAGACTTTTTACGTATACGTAGAGAGCGCAACCCGTAAATTATTTTCAATAAGCGCTAATAATATATAATAAAGAATAGTAATTAATTAGTATTTAATAAATACTCCTTTAATATATATTACGAGCCTACCTACAATACCCCGCCGCTATATAAGAAGGTAAAGACTACGAGGGTAACGGTTATTTAAACTATTATATAGACCCGGTAAAACCTCTAAAAGATTAAAAATATAGTAATAACCTTACTATTAATTATAAATACCCTCGCGTAAAAATAAATATAATTAAAGGGAGAATTAGCAAAGGTATAAATATTATAGGCGCCGCCGCCAACGTAAGTATTATAAACGCCGCCGCTAATATAAATAGGGTAATTTTAACGGGTATAAATACTATACTCTAATAACGAACTCCTCCCCTCTTTATAATAATAGGTATAATAATAAAGGTATAATTCTATACCCTTTTAATAATAATAATAAATACCTCTTCTTTCTTCTATATTAATATACCCGTAGAGAACGCTAGCGTACTAATAGGGAATTTTAATTCACTTAAGCCTATTAACGTAATTATTTGTATAGAATTAGTACTAATATCCCTAATAATAACAGTACCCCTAAAACCCCCTTTATAGGGGTTGGCTATAATAAATTGGCGTTACTTTTATTATTTTACGTAATATTATTTCTCTACTACAATCTCCTTATTTTACTTATTCGTATACTTTCGATTATAATTTTTGGTGGTTATAGCACTTATATATTAGTTTGCAATAGATTTATATGGTGTTGATATACGGGAATATAAGTACTTGGCAGGGTACTAAGGTACGTGAGTGGGTGGGGACCGTGGATTTAACCAAACTATATAGTGGATTTAACCGACGCGCAACTTTCTTTCCCTCCTTGTCCTGTTTGGTCTTATCATGTGAGTTGCGATGGACCCACTTTTGATGAATGGAGGTAGGTATAGACCAATCAGAATTGAGTCGCTACGGCAGCGCCGCTTCCTGAAGCATCGAGTTCTTGGTCCTCCGTGTCGCTGTCGAAGGACCTTTTGATTTTCGGTGCTGGGAGTGACGAGATGCCATATCGATTTCCCATTTCTCAGCTTACGTGTGCTACACTATACTCACCGCGGTGACGGCAAATTTACCTACCACAAACTCTTACGACTATTATGGCCTTTTATATCCGTTTGCGACATAAGATGTACGACGGGAGTCGTAAAGGCGGTTATAAGGTAGTGCCTAGAGACTGAAGACTCGTGGACGACTGCCGGGAGTTGTTCCAACATGGCGGTTTTGCCAGACATCGATATCTCAAGAGGGCCGAACCTGACTGACCGACCAAAATCGCATACGTGGTATTTCGGGCTCAAACATGGGTTTCCCGAGTTATGTTATGGAAGCGTTGGATAGCTTGTTTGTCCTTGAGTGACAACTTGGACTCTTGGCAGAAGTGTCGCAAAATTATTGCCGACAAAGCAACAACAATTGATGGGTACCTTTGCGAAGGTTCAAAGTCGCCCATGATAAGAGTTCACAGTATGGATTAAGGAGTTTATATATCGTGTTGTGGACGGCCATGCTGTCGCGCAGATTGGAAGAGCAGACACGCGACGTATCTCTGGCCTCGGGGAAATTTCAGACGCACTGATTCAAGCTGGGTCAGGGATCGTCGATATGTGTTTCCGGGCGTATCACTGAAACGGGAATGATCGGGACGGGGAGTTTCGTTCAGTCGGTTCGGCAGCTTGCAGTCGTCTTGATCGGTTTCGGAGTTGTTGGGGCGACGTGATTCTGCGAAAAGGTCAAGGACAGCTGTTGGACAGCAATCAAGGCCGGAGAACCTCCAAGTTGAGAGGTGTAAGAGGAAAAAGAGAAAAGAAATGAAGGAAGAAAGGACCAAAGGGCCAGGCGACTCGTGACGGAAAGGGTGTGGTCGAATGGAAAATGGTAAATAAAAAGGAGCAGATTGCAGAGTTTCATGCGAAGGCTGCGCCCGGTTGAAGGGTCCCACCGTCCCCGTCGTCCAATGTGATGAGAGAGACATGACAGCATCGACTCGGAACGCAGCGCGGGCGAGTAGCAGCAGCGCCGAAGCAGTGCAGTCACAGACTTGTCAGTCTCCCAGGCTCGTTGTACGAATAAGTACTACTGTCACCACGGCTGAAAGCTTTCGATGATTCGTTGGCGGAAATCGACCCTCACTCGACGTCCAAAGTCCAAACAGAAACAGCCGTCTTCCCAACACTCAACAGTGCCACCGAGTGACCGAGGTCATCTCGTCAGATTGTCCAGGTCGAGGTTAAAGGTTGAATAGGACGCCAGATAGTGGGCGCGTAATCCGCAGGCGGTTTCCAGGACAATGGTGACGGTTGAGTGACACGTAGAGCGTCAGAATAAAAGGGTATCGAAGAAGGAATGGAAGATTGATTACAACGTGGTGGTTATCGAGATCTTTTTCAGGTTCAGGCATCCTGGCAACATGGACTGAAGGGCGCCAAGTTGGAAGATCGCCATGACATTGGCTGGTGGACTTTTGCTGACTCTGCCTGTCGCGGGCGGTTGCGGTTGGATGACACCCACACTCGAATCTCCGACGTCCACCACTCAGCTTCGTCCTAGCCGACAATAACTGGGGCGCAGATGCACGCCCCTAAAAGCAGGAGTCCACAGTCTTGGGGCTGCTCTCAAAGAGAATTGATGAACGCAATCTTTCAGTTCAATTCAGCTCTTCCATATGGATTCCATCTTTGAGTCCGCGCGCGTGTTGTGAACGGATTGTCACCGGCCCTCAAGAATGCAAATTCTATAATGAAAAAAGTCCACCTGCGGTTTGTATTCCCCACAATACTCGATACAAAACCCCGAGATACCATGAATGGCATGTAACGGAGAGCGCTGACATCCAAGCCCGCCATCTTGTTATTGTTGCCGTTTCCCGTTTCCGGGACACAGTCCCGTTTCTGTAGCCCGCTCGCTGCGCAAGTTATCACACCTGGGTACCTGACCTGACACTCAGCTATACGCAGACTCCTTTGGATTTCATCACTGGTCGGCGATGTGTCAACGAAGCTTCACCTGGGTGGCTTTCCCATGGCGGATCGAATCCCCCGACTCCAGTCGGCTCTTGAGCGGTCTCTGGCGCCTCCTGACCTTGGGTCCCAGGGTTGTCCACGCTCGTCCGAAGTTGTGCACACACCACCCTTTGCACAACTGGCATTGTAGACCACCGTACAGAAGTCCATTCCGCCTTCGGCCCTCTCGGGCGGCGCGCCTTTTGATGGGACTTTTCCACCTTTCGTCTTTCTACCTACCTTGCACAGGGGCAGTCACTCGCACCCCGCCCTCCCGCTTCTTTTCGCTCCCTTCCAGTCCTTCCCGGCGCCCTTTCACTTTCCAGGTCCGCCCTTCGGTTTTCCCCTCTTCCCCCCTCCATTCTGGCTGCCTGCTCGATCGACAAATTCGGCATGCAAACATTTCAACGCTGCATGCTCTTACTTCATGCCATATCGCATATCAGTCACGGCACTGACGTCTCCTTTTTCATTTCATTCTCAATCGTTCGCTGCCGTGAGCTTAGTGGCTCGGGCCGGACTCTTCGGTTGCGTTCTTTTTTCCGTTGCTGATATCATATGGCGACCATGTACCTGATGGAGACACTTCTTTTTCGCAAACAGCCAAGCGTCGCCTACAAACAGCCGCTTCCTTGGTTGAGGTATTGAGGGCCCCATAGTGGCTGTTGCGAGCCACCAGGGCAGTCTAGAAACACATCCGGGCAGATGTACGAAAAGTCATTGCGCTAACAATCTACGAGACCCGCCGCCCAGGGCGAAAAAGACACGCAGCAGTACTCTATTGCGAGACAGCTGAGAGCGAAACACAAAAGCTGGATCACAGAACCAGGAAATTTCAAGGAAAAGAAAACAGAAAACCGCCGGCAGCACGTCCACAGTCCACTCGTTCCGGCAGCTCCATGTCGCCTCCGCCGAGGATACTCGCACAACAACCTAACAAGGCCCCAGGACAAAAATGGTCAATTTCCTTCGATCTTTGGGGGATGGCCTGTGCCACGAGGGGAATTCCACGGCTGCCGTGGGCTGCGTCTTCTGATTGGCCCGTGCTCGGCTGCGCACTGCAGCGTCCCTCCAGTCTTGCCCGTCTTTGGGGGGGTTTCGGTTGCTCTTGACTGCCTCTGCACTTGCACAAGAAAAGAGCGTGAGCCCAGAGGGCCTCGCATTGGCAGTGGCAGAGGTTGGACTTGCCCCAGTCCCGGCCGCCGTCACAGGCAATTCCCATTTCCACTGCCACCAAAAACGAAGGTGCGCGCAGAATGAAGGCACTCACTCCAGCTGCAATGCTGCCACCGACTGCGACGGGTGAGACTGCGAGTGCAGCCCACAGAGACCCGGACGGGGCAGTATTGCGGACAGAGCGATTGCAACCAGCGCGCCATTCAGCGCCCAGCACCACCAGCCCAGCCCAGAGAGGAGTCGGGCCTGTGAGTGCAGGACTGACTGCGTGGAAAACTGAGGGCAGAGGGTAGAGGGCAGAGGGTACCAGAGTGGGTGCGGGTCTCCCTCGCTCGTGCACCCGCACTTCCTGGACTTCTCTTCCCATTCCACTCCCGTTCCTACAAACTCTTCCTCTCTTTCTTTGATCGGTTTTTCCTTGCCCCCCCTTCGCCTTGGACACCTTACCTATTCATCTCTCGCAACAGTCTTGATCAGGTTTCTACTGCATCATACTACGACCGACTTCCCATTTTCGCGCACACGACTCTACCCGGCCGACTTTACCTTTCTTTGTTCCTCGAGGCGCATCCTTCTTCTCGACATACCCACCTCGTCGTCGTTGTCGTCGTCGTCGTCATCTACCGTGGTGTTCTCTTCGCTTTTGGTGTTTGACGCTCGCCACTACTCCTGACCGGAAGAACACGATTCATACCTTGAGAGCGACCTGTCTCCATCTGACGCCCGACCCATTCCACCTCTAAAGATTTGGTCATCTTCAATCTAGGCCTCGACAGTGATTGACGCCATCCGGGCTCTCACTTCACAGACTCTCGATTCGATCTTCCTTCCAGTTCCGACGTGTCCTTCCACCCGACCGAGCGTTCCGCTGTCGACTTCTTGATCCTGGCCAGTCCAAACGACAAACAGGCAATTCAATCGAGCGCTGTCTCCAACGGATGAAAGCCCCGGCTTTCTCGCCATTTTGTGCTCGTCTCTCTGGTCGTAATCAATTGCGTTGGTCAGCGCGCCAGCATGCCCTTCGACCCAGAAAGATAACCAGTCAACAATACCCTCCCGATACCCTACCGAAACCGCTGCCTCGAGGTCTCTCATAGATTATGACCGACAAACTGCCGTCACTGGTGACGCCAATCGCGCCTCCTAGTCGGGCTCCATTCTCCGTCGCTGCCGCCGTCCCTGCCCAAGATGGTACACGAACGCAGGAGAATGCTGAGGAAGAGCCGTACACCATCAGGTGTATCTGCAAATATGCCGACGATGACGGAAACACGATTTACTGCGACCGATGCGATACGTGGCAGCACATTGAATGCTACTACCCCAATCTCTCTGAGGACGCTCTGCGCGATCCAGACTTTGCACACTTCTGTGTCGATTGCAAGCCCAGGCCTTTGGATCGAGAACGAGCCAAAGAGAACCAGAGGCGAAAGCATACCGCAGGTGCCACCGAGGGAATGGCAGACAAGAAGAGCAAGCGTCCCCTTGCAAAGAGCCATAAGAAAAAGCCAAAACCGAGCGACCAGCCATTGACTGCTCAGACTTCCAAGGTCGAAAAGCATGCCAGCACCCACGACCATCATCCCCCTCCTGCAAAGAAATCGAAAAGTTCGCACAAGTCTAGTCAATCGATCAGCTCACAGGCTGCTAAACGCAGTCCTCAATTCGGCAGCACCAAGTCCAACCATGCTCACCCTCCCAGCCCTGCGGCGACGCCACCCGACTTGCCGGCTGACTTTGAGATACATACATATGCTCCCTCGTTCCTGTCCGGCTCCAGGGAGCGAGGCGTTGAGATTGTGCACACCAACAGTTTCGCTAGTCTTCAGGTGTCAAATGCCATCTCGGGTTGGCTACGAGACCACGTCAAACTCCAAAAGGAGACTGGCTGGACCTACGCTGACATTTTCCAACCTCTACCCCCAAACATTGATGAGTTGAAAAGGCCAGTGGACATTGAGCTTTCGCGGAAAACCCTCAGTCAAGGCACCGTCGCTTCTTGGAAATGCCTCAAAGCGCCAGCGGCTATTGCTCATAACGTCCCTCTTGTGGAACTGAATGGGCAGATCGGTATCCAGAGCAGCTATTGCGCTGATCCCGATAGCCGATGGCAAGAGCTGACTTCCCCGCTTCCTTATGTCTTCTTTCACCCCATGCTTCCCCTCTACATCGACACCAGGAAAGAAGGATCACCGGCTCGTTATATCCGACGAAGCTGCAAGCCCAATGCTATGCTCGAAACTTATCTTTCGGAAGGCTTCGAGCTTCACTTCTGGATTGTTACCGACAGGCACGTCGCAGCCAAGGAAGAGATCACACTGCCTTGGGACTTCCGGTTCCCCAACGAGAATAAATCACGGATGCTCCGAGTTCTGGGACTCAGCGACGAAGACACCTCGGCCCATGCTACGTCTTCTCTTGACGATGGAGAATATCAGGCACTTACCAGTTGGCTACATAACATTCTATCCGAGTATGGAGGCTGTGCATGCAACCTTGGACCGGAATGTGCATTTGCTCGGTTCCATCGGAATCATTTGAGCAAAACCCAAACGACAACCAACCCGCCCAAAACCAAGAAGCGGAAAACAAAAACACAAAGCTCATCCACCATCGGCACAAACCCAGCAACTGACAGCCGAGCAGCTAGTGAAGGCCACCCTGAGGATGCTCCCGAGAATGATCGCCGATCAGTGTCTGGCTCAGCACGGAGCAAGCCTCCAAGCCGAGACCTCACCCCCACAGCCCGCCAGGGATCATTTGACACTCTTGGGATATTGACAGAGCCGACCGATCGGGACAAAAGGAAAGTCTCAATGATCGAAGAGACCTTCCGTCGGATAGAGTTACAGCAACAGCCCACAAAGAAGCGGAAAGCACGCAGCTCGGACGCGACCACCACCTCCAAGAAAGGTAGCAAGAGCAGTACTGCAACCCAGTCGACAAATGCGACAAATGGGGCCGATGAGCGCCACTGCCATTTTGCTGATGGTGAAACCGCGACTACGAGCAAAGCAACCTCGCCAGCAGCAAGTGCCAAATCTCATCGTGTCACTAAAAACAAGAAAGCCAGTTCCCGGAAGGGATCAGTTGCTGTTGTTTCCCAGCCCGCCCCTGCGCCACCAGCTCGTTTGCCGTCCCGACCAAAGTATGTCGAAGCTACCACTCAAACAACACCTGACAGCGAGGCCATTCCACCACCGCCGCCGGTGCGGCCGAAGAGGAGAGTAGTTTCGGTGACGGAGCGCATCATGCAGCACCATCGCTTCCTTGAAGAACAGCGTCGCAAGGAACGATTGCTTAAACAGACGGCTGCTCCCGTCCTCATGGAGGTCGACAGTCCAAAGGAAGACAAGGCTGCTGCCCCGGTGTCGGCTTCGGTTCATGACACAACATCGGAACGCAGCTTACCAGCCAAAACCGCCACAAGCGATGTCGAAATGACCGACGCACCCAGCGTGGCAGCGAGTCATTCGAAGGTTGGTCAGAGCTCCTCGGTTGCTCCTGTTCCGAAAAGCAAACCTGTGGATCTCAAGGTTCCTATGCCACCTGTTCCACCCTTTCCGAGCTCAACTTCTTTGGCTTCGACTTCCTCCACTCCTTTGTCTGCGGGCACCTCGGTCGCTCAGTCCCCATTCTCCGTTACCGGCCTGCCGAGTCCCTTTGGGCCGCCGTCTGCCAACGGACTCACTGCGACCCCGAGCCCAATCAAGAAGAAGTTGAGCTTGAGTGACTACACCAAGAGCAGAATGAACAAGGCTGCGGCAGCTCGCCCATCGGCTAGCGCGCCCTCTCTGAAGCCCATTCCTGCATTGGATGAGCCAAAGTCGATTGCCAGTGATGATAATGGTGGAGCTGCCTCAGGCTCCCCAACCACGGAGACGGTGGCTGATACGACTGGCTCGACCACCACCACCATCACGTCGGCCTTAGCAACTGCCAGCAGCTCTGTGTAAAAAGAAAGTATATAGACTAGGAGTCTTCCTGTGTACGGATTAATGGCGGAGGTTGTTTCAAAGTATTTTCTGTTAGCGGCTTCTACTCGGTGTTCTCTGGCTGGGATGAGATATGGTTTGGAGAACTCTGGGCACTGAAGGGAAGCAGCCAGGTCGCTGTTAGGTCTGGCCCATGATGCGATATAAAGTTTATCCTACGTTTGTTCACAAAATGGGTTCTGGTGGCTGGTGATATAATCTAACGTGGCGTTTGGGGATATTTTTCTTTTCTGGTACGGGACGGCCTCACTGATCGGGTCTTGGGTCCCGGTACTGGTTGGGAGGTTTGTGAAACTGGGTCAGGTATGATATGGTAGGGGTTGGCTGGCTGGTCTTTTTCGGGGCTTTTATCAATTTTGTTTTATTTATGTGAGGAAAGACAAACGAAAGAGGAAGAGAAAGATGTCATGACTCAAAACGGGGACAATCACAACACTACTACTACATTACTGGGGATTCTTGGTCAAAAATGATTGGATGGGTTTATATCAAAGGACACTTCCACTTTTTTTTTTTTTTCCCCTGTCCAATCTTCCGCTTTTTCTTTCTCTTGTCTCTCACTGAACTACCTCTCACTTATGATGACCAATGTATGGATGATGGATGGACAGACAAACCCCACGGATGGGAAATGGATGGGATGGATTGAACGGCTTTTCTCTATTACACTACTACGCTACTCATGCAAACGTTAGTGATGAATGCCTCGGAAACGCAGCTGAGGCATTCATTTGAAAATGTTCAAAGAAGTTAAACGATATGATGAGACTATTGCTGTAGATCGTTGCTTTTGTTGTATGAAAGCTCAAATGTCATGTTAGCTGTGTCTTGATCTCGCATTGTTTGCCAAAGGAATATTCATGTAGAAGTTAATGTACAAGCTTTTAGCCAGATAGCAATCTACTAAGATACCGACCGCTACCAGCACTCTCGGAAGTTACATACGTCCTTGCACAAAGAAATAGGTCACCCAGCTTGCTCAGATACGGTGTAGATGGTTCATTCTATGTGTATATCTCGGCGAAAACGCAAGTGTCTATCAAGCCCCTCGACTTTTCAACCACATACGTTCTTCAACTCAACCGGATCTCAAACACACGCACCGCTATATGCAGATCATAAACGTGGAGGCAACAAATAACTTTATTGTACACGTTACTTTGCCTGCCAAAGCTGCTTAACCTACTAAGACTGCTCGTTTCAATCTGAGACCCTACCTGTGCCCAACGCCAGATAATGAGGCTTGTTGTCCATTCGCCTCAGACACTTCCCCATTGAAGCCCAGAAGACAAATTATTGGGTGTGGACTGTAACAACTCCAATCTAACGTTACCAACTCTGGAAACTAGTATGTGTGAAGGTCTTGGGAGGGATGGTACAAACTGATTAGGCGGGCGGCGTGTGTTGTGAACATATGTGGATTGTTTCTGGTTCAATTCGAGTCCTAAGTACACAATGGAAAATCTCACCTGTGGACTCCTACGGGGTAAGAGATACTCGTGAAACGATCTGCCGAGGGTATCGAATCCTGTTCCCGTCCTCTCCCTGTGGGGGGGCGGCGACGAAAGAAGGGGGGGAGGGGGGGTAAACTTGCTCATATCTTAGTTGACTTTGGTATATGTAGGACAAATGTAAGTGGGAAAGATTAAATGTCAAGCCGTATTGAAATATTCCTTCTCATCTGGTATTGGTTTGATGTTCATACAGAGGCGACAGATAGGATTTCTAGCTGAATAACTCTCTTGTACATGCGCCAAAAGAAAAAGAAAACTGACACTGAGGGTAAAGGAGTCGACAAGCCCAAAAGACTCGACTGTAATAAACCGGCACCTGAGAACAGAATCATACGAGCTATACAGCTACATACCCACAGTTCCACTCTTTCTCTAAACTTAGATAGCTTGATAGGTACATATGCACATGCAGGTTCTGAACTCACTTTCACTTCACTTCGACACCCAAAGCTCACAGCTGCTCACCCTCACATCGCCCTAGCTACACCTATACATGCAGTTCCAGACTCGTATGATGTTGCTGTGTTGTTATATGACAATCAGAATGTTCTCTTCCATTGCGCGACAACTGTTGCCCTTCATTTTCCTCCATTTGTATGTTCCGAATTGTCTTTATCAGCAGAATTGTACCCGAAACGTCTTCGCCCAAATATGCCTATACCTAACGATCTTCTTTTTTTTCTGATTCAAACTCTTGAGAGGAGATTCTCAGTTGACTGACCACGATTAATCACCGACTTTAACGACCTCAATACTTCGACGCATCCAACCAAACGTATCCGAGGGTATATCAGGGGTATCTTCTATAGCACAACAACCACAACACCTATTTCCTTGTCGCCCTTACTAATTCCCCGGACCCGGTTGATGGGGGTACTGTATTTGCGCCGAGTAGTTTGGGTTGAAGCCCCCGAACGAACTCAACTGCACCAGGTAGTTCCAATCCATATGCGAGATATCAAGGTCCATCGTGCCCGATGGCGTCGCCGCCGACGGTCCAGCCCCGAACATCTGACCCATGCCGTTGTCGAACCCTCCGTTTGGCGATCCAAACATCATCGAATCGTTCATCATCATGCTACTCGAACCCATTTGCGGTGACGTATCATGTGGCGGTTGCTGCATCGTTTTGGGTGTTGCGTACATGCCCGCTTGCATGTTAACGCCGGGAATCCCATGAGGGCCCGTCATGCCTGTCATGTCCGGAGGCATGGTTGATGTTGGCATCATTCCTGGTGGTGTAGCGGAATTGGGCATGGGTTGTCGTGGATCCGATGGCATCGATAACCCGCCGCCCATGCCACCAACTGGGCCACTGCCAGCTTGCGGAGGACTGTTTGGTCGTTTGAACTTGGCCGCCGTATTGCGCATCAGAGTCACTATTTTCGGCGTCTGTAGATGCCGTCCTAGTTGGTTCTGCGCCGCCTCGTGGGCATCCCAGGCCTTAACAAAGAAGCCGCCGAGAGCGATATGCATCGGTGTGCGCAAGTTGGATGTCAATCCACGACGTTCCATGTTCTCAATCATAAGAGTCCAAGCCCGCTCGCAAGGCGCGCCAGTGGTGCGCGTCCTCAAATCCTGCACAAGGAAAATATAAGCCGGTAACGGAAAGTTCAGCATAGTGTACCACTTGAATCCCTTCAAAGCCTCGTTGCCTTGCAACATGTTGTCATATTCTACCATCAAGACGGCCTGCTCAAAAAGCGCGTCCCGCTCGTTATGGTCCATAGCCCCTTGAGTGGCTTCGCGACAGAGGAAGTCGATGACTCGGAGTTTGCAGAGCGCTTGCCTTGTCATCAACAAGGTGAAGAAGTGCAGTGGTACCTTGGGATCGCAGTACTTGAGGTAAGCATTTTCCATGTAGGTGCAAAAGCTCTCCAAGTCGCGCGGCAGGTTTGTGTTGGCGACATGGGTGACAACATCAGGAGAAGCCGGGGATGGGCTGAAATGCACTCGCGGCTGAGTAACGCGAGTTCCTCCGGGTGTAGTCACGACAGCGCGAAGTCCATTAGGCTCCGCGGCAACCGTCAACTCGATCCTCGTGAGGGTGAACAGCATTTCGGTTGGGCCGGGGTACTGGGTCGGGAAGTCCTTTCCGTGGAGGTTGAGATCCGAGTCATTGATGTTCAAGGGGAACCTGCAATCACCACCGCAGCTTGACAACGCCGTGATTGCCGAACCAGTAATCTCCGCTATCCGCTTATCCAGAATCACAATCTGCCACCATAGACGCCTTCGTTGCTCAACTTCAAACGGAGGTAACCGGAATTGTTGTCCATCCTTGTGAATACCTATTCGGGTAGCAATCCTGACGGCAATGCCCATCAAGCAGAACATTGAGCGCGGGTCGACGTATTGGCGGACACATAGCTGAGAAGAGTCATGTCAGCTAACGACGTCGCGTAACGTACTGGCAGGACAACTTACCAGATATAACAAAAACGCTTGCAAGGTCATGATCTCGTTAGATCTCATAAAGCCAGCATTGACCAGAGCCTGCTGTAAGGCGCCATGATATTTTGCTAAGAGTATGGTTCTGTCTTCCCCGAACTCGGTCTGGACTTCTTCGGGTGTCATCGATGTGACGGCGGAGAAGTAGATGGAGAACATCAAGGCCTCCAGTGGCTTGGGGATATTTGCAGGTTTTGCACCGGCACTTATGATTTGCTTTTGCAAAGAGGAAGTGTGGCTGAGTTTCAGGAGCGGATTGACATTTGTGATGTACGTTTGCCACAGCTGAAAAATTTGGAATGGCGACGGGTGCGAGTTGGTCACGCTGGTTGGGGCTCCGCCAACGACGAAGGGGAAGCCATCGTTGTTCTCGAACATCGTGTCGTATGCATGATGAAGGGTCGGCCCTTCACAGTCCTCATCGGAGGAATCCGCAAGCTCCTCGTCCATGGCTCGAAACTAGGGTATTTGATTAGCACCTTGTTCTGGACAGAGAATCCTACCGTGGCCATTCTTTTGATTCCGAAAACGTTGGAGAAGCGACAAAGGATATGGAAGGGGACATTATAGGCAAGCCGAGGTACGCAATTTCCATGCTGAGGAATGTCAAGGAATGAAGATGTCGGGTATGGAAGGATGGTGGGTTAACCAATCTTACCTCCTTGTTATATGGGAACCACTTTTGTCTAAATGAAGCAAGGGAGAGAAATTAGCTTGATGTGATGAAATGGAGGAATACGTGGGAAGGACTAACTTGTCATATCCCTGATCACCAGGCGAGACATGATCTGCGGCACTCGAAGGGGATGTCTTGAGCCCGCTAAGGTCCTGCTCCAGGTCGGCAACATCGTCGATGGAATCCGAGGTTTTGAGCTCGTGGGCAATGGGTTCAAAGTTGACGCCGTGCTGGGATAGAAGGGATTCATATTTCTTGAGGCGGTCGATGAGATCCCGCTCGTGGGGCTTCTTCTTGCGGCGCCGAGGCGGCTGGGGCGGGACGACGCGACAGTCGACTCCGGCCTTGACGCAGTTGGCACAGGGTTTCTGCTTGTCGCAACGAACCTTGCGCTGCTGACAAAGGACGCATGAATGGCCTCGCGTCAACTTCATCACCGAGGGTTCAGGAACGGCCTGAACGGAGTGGACGCCGGCGGGATGCCTCTGCTCCGGCGACGACGAGGAGGGCGGCAACGGGGGTTGCGGGTGCTCGTGGAGGTAGTCATGCCGCTGGTCCGGCGGCGTAAGCTCCGAAGCCTCCATGATGGATACCAGTCGTCTACCTTGACTTATGTAAAGCCTTGTTGCGGGGGTCCGCGTGAAGCTTGTTCGGATGCAGACGGGCCGCTCGGGTCCGAGACGGGGACTTGGCCAAGCCGTGCTTCAGGGTCAGTTGTATGGGAGCGCTTTCTACTGAGCCAGGACTACCAGGTCACGCCCCAGCAGGCCCCAACCACAAGTGACGGTTGATTCCAAGGGTGAGGTAACTTTCTGCCGGCGTCACTTCTCTGGCGTCACCACAGACTCACAGTTCCCGCAACCTGTTTCTGCAGCTTTCTCTCTTGAGAGCGTGGGTGGGCGTGCCAGGGATCGGCTCCCGGGGTCACCCAAGGGTTTGAAGACAGCTGCTTGTGTGCAGAGCCGCAGGACAGCCACTACAAAAGGGAACTTGTACCGCACTCTGCGTTTCTGTTTTGAGTATGCCGTTAGCTTGGCCCGGCTTATTCTGCTTTTCTTGGCCTATGATCTGCTCTGGTCCAGTCCTGACAGCGGAAGCGGAAGGCGGATGGTGTCCCCGTGGCTGAAACCGCACCACTCGCGGACGGGATTCCGTGGGGAACTCGAGAACTGGAGGGGTGAGAGATGTGGTGGTTGAATACCGTCTATAGTACCTCCTTTTAGCCGTCGATGTCCAACAGCAACCAAATTTGAGGAGTGTCAAGACGGTGGGAGATTGCGGTTGGGCGTGGGGTGTCTCTCTCTGTGAGAAATCAGGTAGTGTATGTATTCCTGTATGTGTGCGCGTGTGTATGTGTTGCCGCCAGTCAGGTGTGCAGAAGCAGAGTGTCGTTTATTGCATGTATCTGTCGCCGGG
This sequence comes from Sordaria brevicollis, assembly GCA_033439795.1. Taxonomy (NCBI): domain Eukaryota; kingdom Fungi; phylum Ascomycota; class Sordariomycetes; order Sordariales; family Sordariaceae; genus Sordaria; species Sordaria brevicollis. The sequence continues at coordinate 2,224,229 of JAUTDP010000006.1, forward strand.
CGAGGGCCGATGTGTGTGTATAGAGGTAGTAACAGCGAAGGCCAAGCCAGGTACCGATAGTATGTGACGAGGCGGATCGAGGTACCTCGACCTGAAGGTTAAAGGTGTGTCCAATTCTTATTCCAGACAGTAAGGTCACCAGTTGATGTCAATCTTGTCCCCAAAGTTAAGCCCAGTGTGTCCAGTATCCGGCCGTCTGGATCCTTGGCCGAATCTAGAATCCGGAGGCCGGGGCCCTGACGGCTGCTGCTGCTGCTGCTGCCAGCAAGACAGACGCAGAAAAAAGCCACACCCGAATTAATGATGTGTCGAATGTCCAAATGCGTGAATCGATGATTGTTCCGGAGTGTGCTGCCGACGCAGGAAGCGAAGAAGGGAGGGCTAGTCGGCTGCTGGTAGGCTGCTGGTACCTGACCGTCCGTAGATTGTGGTCGAAAGGGAGACCCAGAGGAGTGGTGGAGAGTGGATTGAGGTTTCGGGACCAGAAAGCCTTCGAAGCACCCGAGATGCCCGACCGCTTGGGGGGGAAAAGGAAGTCAATCGCACCTACCTTGTGTTGGTAGCCGTGCAATGCTGGGCTGAGGCAAGGAGACCCGGCAGTAGCGAAGAAAGCGTGGCCAGCAGCAGAGGGGTTCAGTTGTAAAAAAGGAAGGCGGGCGATTGGATGCGCTTCCGGCGACACAAGATAAAGTGATCTAAAATGGCATGCGCCTGTATGCGCTTGTTCCTGTTCCAGGCTGTTGGGTGACGGATGGATCCCTCTCAACTGTGGGCTTGTGTGTTGAACTGATGAAGAGAAAAGGGACGATGACTTGGATAGAAGAAAAAAAAAAGACGCAAGCAAACTTGAACCAACCCGACAAGAGAGGAGCAAGGCAATGAAAAGCAGCCTGAGCCAGGACGGAGCAGCAGCAGAAAGCAGCAGTAGCAATCAAGCCAACCCGAGGGAAAGGATACTCAACAGAACCAACCTATACTAGGGTACTAAGAAGGCAAGCAAGCAGAACAGCCATACCATAAAGGTACCGGCGAAGCGGGCTCGTTAAAGGTTAGATCCTGCCCAGACCCTCAAAAGTCCACACATCCTCCTGACCGCTCCCCTCCATCTGGTTCTCGGTTTCATTCCCCAGGCCGTCTCTGCCTGCTGCCCACTGCTTGCTGCACTGCTTACCTAGAGGTAGCCTCGTGGTGGACGATAAATGTTTAGCTTAAGACTGCCCTTTCCCCTCTCAGCTCCAGGTCTTGGTTCATTCAGTCTCGTGGCCTCTTCTTCTCCTCTCCATCTTGCTTTTCTTTGTCTTTCACCGCTGCAACACCGGTTCTCGCCCAAGGCCGCGCAAGCATTGCTTGATCCGTCTATACGATGTCGGCCTTGATACTCGATACGTCCTGATACGACAAGTGTCCTTTGGATCGAAGCTGGGCTGGGCTGGAGGGCAGGCAGACAGACAGGCAGGCAGGCAGCTGGGCAAAGTGATTTCCTCCCGTATTCAGCTGTCACTGCCACTCACTCTTCCACAGTGACGGTGACTGTGCTTCGGTGGGTGCAAGCTGCGTGAGAGAACGGAATGGGAAGTGGTGACTGCATTTGAACTTGGAAGCGCCATCGAATCAGATTGCGCGCCCAGCTTATGATGGGTTCGACAAGAGCCAGCCCTACTGCGCACCTTGGGATCCGGGAGCAACGAGACGGCGAGAAGGGACAAAGTGCTTGGCCCCCTGTTCTGCATTTGGTGTGTGTGTCTGTGTAGTGTAAGGCGTGAAGAAGAGTTGGCAGCGGAATATCGCAGTCGCTCCCACACTTGTGCGACCTTGACATTTGCATTCCCGTCTATGCCCTGACATTCTGCCGCTGCTTCTGCTTTGTGATGGTCGTGACGAACATGACGCCGGGAAAATTACATACTTGTACGGTTCGCTGCTTGATCTGTGGTGTCTCAAGGAGCACCGCATGCCCTCTGGCATTGAAACATTCGTTCGCAATTGTATTGACCGATCCCCGTGTCGTGGTAATTGCAAAGGGTCCAGAGAAGAACCTTAATGAGACGGACGACGCAGGAGTCGTGACGAGGTACCTTCCTTGGGCCTGCGGTTGTTGGGTGAGCAATTTCGGGACCGAGAGCTCTTTTTCGTACCCGAGAAGCTCAGCCTAGGAAGCGAAAAAGTGGGTTCGGCCTGAATGCAACGAGGTTGAGAGCGGGGCTCGGGTCCAGCCGAAACGTCCACTTGGCGGGGCCATAGGGCGCGGATACCTCTAAGGTTCTGATGTCCACTAAGAGCCGCTAAACCCACCTGTAGATCACTGGAGACAATCACTGAACGCAACCAAAATAATGATCGGTTTTTGCAGCGACCGACCTCCGTCTGTGCCATTTAATTGTACAACAGCACTCAAGACGCTAAGCCTTGAAAAAAAGCCACCAGCGCCGCAATACCGAAAGCCAAGACCAAACGAGAACGGCTCCTCCTTCGATCTTTCCCGTCCAGCTCCACACGAAACCGCATTCATGGAACAACCTGCAGGAGCGGATCTGGCAATGGGGAAGTCCTTTCCCATTCTTCTCTTGGCAAAAAGGTTGTACACGACCCGTCGATGCCATTTTGTTCAGACAAGATGGTATAGATGGGGACCAGACAGACAGAATAGGCAGGAGGGGCCCAGGTAATCAGGTGAGGAAAACAGGCAATTGTCGCGCAGGGAGGACAGAGTGAGTAAGTGGAATGCAGAGTCTGCACCCTAAAGCTCCGATGTTCCGACCTCTTTCCCTTGATTAACAAATTGCAGTGACGGCCATGGGAACACCAACATCACTCGACTGCCCAAGATAGTAGCCCTTGGGAATGTCGAAATGGAAAAGGAGATAGCCACTCGCTTCCCTCGCCTATCATCCACCGACATCGATCCCTTCCATCACTTTCAAGCTGCTTCTTTGACTCGGTTCCCCGTCCCTCCCATCCATCTCACAACCCGTCATCCAATATCAAAGATGCATATCCCGAGAGGACGGGGCAATAGCTTGGCCTCTACATCTAGATCTACATGGTCCATACATGGAGCATACATGGGCCGCTCGGGACTGGCATCTGAAAACCCCTTACTGGAGGCACACGGATTGGATCTCCCACGCATCCATTGTCTCCGATGTGATGTGTGTCCCATGTCCATGTCCATGTCCATGTAGAGGTAACTCGGTCAGGCACTTCGCTTCGGGCCACAGTCATTCTCACGCGGCGCCGTAGGCCAAGGTTGAGGGACCGACGTGCGAGTGCTTTATAATAGATGGGTGAGTTTGACGGGTTGGACTTTGACAAATCCACGGGACCACGGTCCCATAGTTGCCGTCACCCGTCATCTACGCCTGCCCGTAGCCATGGCAAGCCTCCGGGGCTGTCAACCTGTCTGTCTGTCTCCACGCTGTGTGTGGGCTGGCTGCTTTTTATGTCCGAGACCAAGAACGTGTCTTATATAGAAGACAACCGCGTGCGCGACACTGCTTCTTCTTTTCTTTTGCCTTGTTCTCCCTCTTCTTTTTCTCTTGCACATCTAACCTACAGCAAGGATACATCTACTTCAGTACAATTATTTCATACTCACGCAAGCACCTGTTGGTTGGCATATCTTAACGCACAGCTAGTAGTGTCTCACTTGTTTAGTTATTTTCCGCTTCTGTCTGTTTATTGTTTACATACCTACGTCCGCATATCCCTAACAACCTTGGCTCTCTCAAACTCAACTCACTCACCTTGCGACACCTCACCCTGCGTCACCTAAACCTCCTCACCTCTTGTTACGTCTCATCTCGACAACCACACGATTCTGGAACCTCACACCTCGACGATTGGCGTGTTATCGCCTGACTGATTAACCGAGCGGCCGCTTGTTTTTTGTTCGCCTGCTTACCCGACTTTGTCCGTGAGGCCTTCGGATTGGCCCCCTTCGTCACCAAGGTAGTCAGTGCCCGGCACAAGAAGAAGGAGAGAAGCAAGAGGAGGAACGGAAGAAACAGGACTAGAAAAAAAGAGACAAACCAACAAGGAGAGACCTGTCTTTCATAGGATCCCAGGACGAACCACTCATCCGTCATCGGTTCACAACGAGTGTCTCGGTCGCACTCTGTCCCCGCCTCCGTCCGGCAGGCTGGTCCTCCTTTTCTCACGGGGCCCCGTCGCTTTGCTTTGCATCTTCCTGCGACCTCCCACCAACTGTTTCGAGCCAACCCATCCATAATGGCTACCGTCTCGCGATCCACCACGTCCCTCAGTAGCAGCGGCAAGTCAAGCCATCACAACCGCCCGGGAGACGACTCTAGGGGCGCTGGTAGTATGGCAGAACCAAACGATGTCGAAAAACTCTCGCCTACTCCGCCGCCTGCGGGCCCGCAGCAGCCAACCGAAGATGATCTGTACAAACCAAAGAGTCCTATGTTCTGGTTGACCCTGCTGTGCAACTTTATGGCGCTGTTTCTCGTTGCTCTCGACAGGACAATCATCGCGACCGCTGTGCCGCGCATCTCGGACGAGTTCAATGCTTTGGGCGATATTGGGTGGTATGGCTCCGCTTACATGTTGACGACATCGTGTGCTCAGCTTGTCTATGGGCGCATCTACAAGTTTTATGATATGAAATGGTTAGTGTCTTCACCTCGTCGTTGTCAGACGAACAGGATTAAGTGCTAACAGGGGTCGTTCATTTATAGGGTCTTTTTAGTCAGCGTCGTCGTCTTCGAGATCGGCTCTGCAATATGCGGCGCGGCACCGAGCTCGACCGTTTTCATTGTCGGTCGTGCCATTGCTGGCGCGGCTTCCGCTGGTATCTTTTCAGGCTGCATGTTGATCATGATACCTATGATCCCTCTACATCGAAGGCCTGCCTTCCAAGGTCTGTTCGGCATGGTGTTTGGTATCGCATCGGTTATGGGCCCCTTGATCGGCGGAGGCTTCACAAGCGGTGCAACCTGGCGTTGGTGTTTCTACATCAACTTGCCTATCGGTGCTGTTAGCTTTATCTTCATGGTCTTCTTCTGGAACCCACCGAAAGAGAAGCGCGCACCTGCTAGCGTTGCCGCACATATCAAGCGACTAGACCCCATCGGCATGGTGTTCTTCCTTCCTGGAACCGTGTGTCTCTTACTTGCATTGCAGTGGGCTGGCTCGACCTATACGTGGAATTCGTGGCGCATCATCCTACTCTTTGCGCTCTTTGCAGCATGCACCGCGGCTTTCGTTGTTGTTCAGATCTTGAAACCCAAGACGGCTATGGTGCCGCCAAGGGTCATAACACAGAGGAGCGTGGCTTTCGGTACCTCCTTTACCTTCTTCTTGGCAGGGTCTATGCTCATGATGGTGTATTACGTACCGATATGGTGTAAGTTTTGATCCCGAGTCAGCCCCCTTTTTTTCGTTGATTGTTGGCTGACCAATCACGTCTTATAGTCCAAACCGTCAAACAGGTCGACCCCATCAAGTCCGGTATTTACACTCTTCCGCTCGTTCTCAGCCTGGTCGTTTCGAGTATCATTGCCGGTATCATTACCCAGAAGATTGGATACTATGTACCATCTATGCTCGTTGCTCCCTCAATCATGTCGGTCGGCGAGGGCCTCATGAGCACACTGAACCCAGGCAGTCCAACTTCTCATTGGGTCGCCTTCCAGTTCCTGACAGGTTTCGGTCTCGGTTTTGGAATGCAAACTTCAGGTTTGGCCATCCAGACGGTCTTGCCGAAAGAAGATGTCAGCACAGGCATTGCCATCAACTTCTTTGTCCAGCAACTAGGCGGCGCTGTCTTCACATCAGTCGGTCAGACCATTCTCAGTAACCTTCTCGTCAAGAGACTGGCCGGAATCCCGGGCATAGGAGGCCATGTCATCGTCAACGAAGGCGCCACGCAGCTCACCAACGAAGTACCACCCGAATACAAGGACCGCGTGATTGGCGCATACAACTATGCCTGTCAGCGAATTTTCCTGGCATCGATGGGTCTTGCATTTGCTTCGCTCCTCTGTGCATTTGGCATGGAGTGGAAGAGCGTCAAGAAGGGAAGACAAGGGCCACCACCATCGCAACCCCCCGCAACCGGACCCCATGGACCCAACGAAGGTCTCCTCCGGTCATCTCCTTCTTGCCAACCAAGCGGGCCTTCCGACGGGTCGACGACGAACGGGTTGATAATGGCCAAGAAGGAATCGCCAGCCGAAGGTCTCCCGCGACAACATCTCAGAAGCCGGACCTCAAGGAGATCCTCACTTGCATCTGAGGGCAGGCACTCGGGAGTGTTGACAAAGCCACCGCCGGCGCATATGATGCCTGGCTTGCCGAGCTCAGCTAAGGGGAGTCCGAGATCGAGTGATCAAAGGATGGAGCACGATACTCGTTTGAGTCATAACTCAGTGCCACGGACAACAAGTCAGGAAATGAGGGAACTTCCTAGTCCTGCTGCTTGATTTTCCCGGAAATGGCAAGGGGAAGTAAAGAAGTGTCTTGGTGAGAGTGAAGGAATTCGACAAATTAGTGATTAAGTTCAGGAAAATACTTTTGGATATGAAGCAGAACGGGTTGGAGGCCATGGCGTTCTCTCCTCTCACATATATTTGGAAGCTTGGGGTCACATGCTGGATATGGTGTAGAAGGATGGTAAGTATAACAAATTGGGGTCCCTATTTGGGAAACCTGTATTATTCATAACGAACATTATGTTACGAAGGGGTTTGGGATTCAAACAAGGATTTGCTCGGAAAGCGATGTCGGAAAACTGTGGGTAAGTAGATATGATATGAAGAAAGGAAAAGAACCTCAGCTTATTGAATATGGAAAAGGAAACACCACTCCAAAGAATTCGCGTGCGTTAACATTGACATATGCTTCTCTTTTCGTTCCTGCCGCGCCGGTGTAATTCCTACTGAGGCGGCTTGGTCGGTGCGACTCGGTCAATTTCTCGGACACACTTGGGGAGTGTCACCACCTATGCTCCTCAACTCGGCTAGGTGAGTGAAGCCGATGAAGTGTGTCTCGGCGTTGGGGTAAAAGATGCAAGTGAAAACACATCGCGGGGAAAGAGAAGCAGGAACTGATTTCGATGCTACCCTACCAACGCTCGCTCTCCTCCCAACCGCGAGCTAGACTCTCCTAAGAACCTCGATGAATCCCATGAATTGCCAGTATATGACCCGGACACTCCAAAATTCCGGTGCACTAAAGAACGCACTGCAACTCACCGCGGGCCGATTCAACTTCTTCTATCGACGGAGAAGGCAAGGGCCAAGAGTAGAAGATGGACCGAGCCGATGCGGAGAATCCCTGACTGTTGACCGCAGCTTTCTTCAACACCCTGGCTCTATACAACGTCATGGGTTGCATACATACTATCATGATGCTTCTGGTGTGAGTAGCAGCAAAATCTCCAACTTCCGATTCCATATCTCCAGGTTCACGGCCTGGAGAAAGTTCTGGGGTGGGGGGGATGGAGGTGGCCTTGGGATGAGGAGATCGTCATAGTTTTCGTGGAGGATTTCGCTTGATGGATTTTTGGTCCAGACTTGTGATCTTTAGTCAATACCACGCTCTGGGGTCTATCATGGATGGTGGTTGAGGAAAAGTGATGAAAAGTATATAAACACCGCTGATCCTGTCATACCACATACTTCTTTCCTTCCTTTGGATCTTCACCAGTCCCATTCTTTTCAACCCTCACTGGTTCCACTCTCGATCTCCTCGACTTCTTACCACAATGGTCCATCTCACGCAAGCTGTCTTTGCCGGACTGGTGGCCTGGCCTACTGTTATCAGTGCTGCTGCCACTGACAAGAAGCCATGGCCTCAGGGTGTCTCTTTGAAGTCCTTCATTGGCACTGGTAAACCTTTCATCTCTGGACATTTGAAGCTCATGGAACCGAACTGACACTCATCCTTCTCAATCACAGAGTCGAAGATCGCCCTCGACGGAGTCCTCGCCAACATCGGGCCCAACGGCGCCCGCGTCCCCGGCGCAGGAGCCGGTATCGTCATCGCCAGTCCTACTAAGGAGAATCCCAACTGTCAGTTTTCACCTCCTTCCCATCTCCCCATCTCACAAACCAAACATCATCAACCCCCTTACTAACTCCGAGCCAAATAGACTTCTACACCTGGACCCGCGACGCCGCCCTAACCTATAAGACCCTCGTTGACGAATTCCTCTTCGGCAATAAGGCCCTCCAGCCCTACATCGAGGACTACATCCACTCGCAAGCCGTTCTCCAAACCGTCACCAACCCATCCGGCAAGCTTCTCCCCTCGGGAGCCGGACTGGGCGAACCCAAGTTCAACGCCGACGGCAGCCGGTATAACGGCAACTGGGGCCGGCCACAAAGAGATGGACCCGCTCTCAGAGCGATTGCGCTGATTGAGTATGCCAATTACTTGGTTAAAAAGGGAGAGAAGCAGAGGGTGAGGGAGGTGATTTGGCCGGTTATTGCCAATGATTTGAATTATGTTGGGCAGTATTGGTACGTTTCCCTTTTCTTTGCTGGTGGTGATGGGTGCTGATAAGGTGACTAGGAACGCAACAACCTTCGACCTCTGGGAAGAAGTCTCCGGCTCCAGTTTCTTCACCACCCAATCGCAATACCGCTCCTTGGTCTCGGGCTCCCAACTCGCCTCTTCCCTCGGCCTTTCCGGAGCAAATGTCACGGGATGGGCTTCGCAGGCTCCTCAAATCCTCTGCTTCCTCAACTCCGCCTTTTGGTCCCCCACTTCTTCCGTCGGCGGCGGCCACCTCCTCGGAAACATCAACATCGGCTCCCCCCGCTCCGGCATCGACGCCAACACCATCCTCGGCCCCCTCGCCGCCTTCGACATCAACGCCCCCTGCGACTCACCCACTTTCCAACCGTGTCATCCCAAGGTTTTGTCCACCTTCAAAGTCCTAGTCGACACCTTTCGCAACCCTTCCCTCTATCCCATCAACTCCGGCATTCCCAAATCCAAAGGCGTCGCCCTGGGTAGATACCCCGAAGACATCTATTACACCGGTAACCCGTGGTATCTCATCACTCTCGGCGCAGCCGAGTTGCTGTACAACGCGGTAGCCCGCTGGGAGAAGCAAGGCTACGTGTCAGTCGACAAAACCAGCGAAGCCTTTTTCAAGACCATCTACCCTTTGGCGAGGGCGGGACAGACGTACCGCGCCTGGCCGCTTCTCAACTCGCTTTCGCCGTTCAGCGCCATCTTGAGGGCCGTGGAGAATTACGCCGACAGCTTTGTCGGTGTGGTGCAGAAATATACCCCGTCTTCTGGGTCACTGGCGGAGCAGTTCCTCAAGACTGCCCCCGGAACTCCCACCTCGGCTGATAACCTCACTTGGTCGTTTGCGGCGTTTTTGTCGATGAATCATCGGAGAGAGAGACAGGTTCCTACTTCTTGGGTTCCCAAGTCCGTTTCCCTCCCTGCTCAGTGCGAAGGCACTTCCTTCAAGGGAACGTACGCCCCTGCTACTGGGGCGGGTGCGCCAGAGTTGAATGTTACTTGCCAATCGACCATTTTGTTCCAGGTGAATGCGTCGACTTACTACGGGGAGAATATTTACCTCACTGGTAATTCGCCAGACTTGGGGAACTGGGATTTGAGTCAGGCGATCCCGATGCAGAGCACCAACTACACGCAGGAGAGACCGTTGTGGTTTGCCAAGGTGCCGTTGACGGCTGGGCAGAATGTGGAGTATGCGTTTGTCAGGGAGCAGGATTGTGGGCAGGCGTGGATTTGGGAGGATCAGACTCAGGCGAACAGGACGGTGAGTGTGCCGGCTTGCGTGGAGGGGGAGGAGGAGACGGTTAGGGGGGAGACGGATGATGCTTTTAGGGGGAAGGGGGGTAGCTCTGGGGGATGCTAGAGAGTTGAGGGCGTAAAAGGGGTAGATGGGACGAGGAGTGAGTGTTTTCTTTCAGTTCTATACAACAACTGATTATATCATCGACCAATGCGTTTTGTATACAAGGAAATGAATCCAAAACTTATACGTTCTTCGGTATCTAGAGTAGTGTGTATAGTGTACATGACCATTCTTTTTCATCATCGTCTTCTGGGTGAAAAACTTACAGCAACATCATCACCGCCTGATATCCTTGGTAGTATACAATCACCGCCTTCCCCTTCCCTTCTCAGTCAGTCCCGACGTTGTAATGATCTATGCCGCCGCCTCCGTCATCGCCAAAAACACCGCCAATGCAAAACAAGTGTCCGCCCGCGGTATGGTCGTCCAGTTTTTTGAGAGAGCCGATGCGTGAAGACATCTTCCGTCTCATTATTTTATCTTCTCGGAAAGGATAGACAAACAGACTGGTAGACAAGTCACCAGTCCATTATCATGTCTACTTCCACCAATGCCGCTGTTTTCCTTTTCCTGATTTTCGTGTCGAGAGGCCGTTTACTCCTTCTTGGTATCATCCTTCTTCTCATCCTCCTTCTTACCTTCCGTCGAAGACCCTTCCGACCCATCCTTCTGCTGATGAGCAGGATGGTTAGTCAAGTTATGCCACAACGACTTAAGGAACCCCTCATTCTTGTGATCCTCAGGGTCCATCGAGTCAGAGCTGTTAGTCGAAGAAGACGGTTGAGACCTGTAGGACATAATGTCAAAAAGTTAGTATATTACCATCACCCACAAAAAAGAACCGTAAGACTCTCTTCTCTTATCCAAGAATGTTTTGATCCAAAGAAGGGGTCCAATGGGGGGATGTCTCACGTCGACGACGAAGAATCAGATGACTTGTGGAGGTTCATAACGCGCTTGGCCGTCTTGTCGCCCAGCTCGTCCGCTAGCATCTCGAGTATCGTGCGCTGGTTGGGGCTCAGGTACTTGGGCATGTTGACGCGGAACTCGACACGCAAATCGCCCTTGGCTCCGCGACGGCCCTTGAGCTTGGGCATACCCTTGCCCGTCATGGTCATCTTGTCGCCCGTGTTGGTGCCGGTGGCGACACGGACCTTGGCGTCGCCTTCAAGAGTGGGAATGATGACTTCGCCGCCGAGAATGGCCGTGGTGAGCGGTATCGTCGCCGTGTAGAGGATGTCGGAGCCGTGGCGCTGGAACTTGGGGTCGGGCGCAACCCGAACATGGACAAACAGGTCGCCCTTGGTGCCCTGGGCGTTGGGGTTCGATTGTCTGCCTAATGGGGGCGCATCGCCCTCACCGCTGATCCGTAGCTTCATTCCGTCCTCGATACCGCCGGGAATGTCGACCACCATCGTCTTGCGCTCTCGCACCACACCGTCGCCCGAGCAGGTCCTGCACTCGGATCCCTTGGGCGTCACCATGCCGCTACCGCTGCAGGTGTTGCAGACGGTGCCCATCTGGAAGCCGCCCATGACCGTGACGACCTTTTGACCGGTACCGCCGCACGACTTGCAGGTCGTCCTCTGAGTACCCTTCTTCATGCCGCTGCCGGTACATGTGCCGCATTCCGTCAGAGGCAGGATCGTGACCGTCTTTTTCGTTCCCTTGGCCGCCTCCATGAACGACACCTGCACCTGCACCTCGATATCGTCGCCCTCGAAAATCTCCTGCTGAAACGGACCCCGACCACCGCCGCCAAAGGGCCCACCACGACCACCGGTAAATGCTGAGAAGAGGTCATCAAGGTTGATGTTTGCGCCGAATCCGCCACGTCCGCCGAAGCCGCCGAAGGGGTGCGCTCCGCCGAAGGGATCACCACCGGGGCCGGGGTGGCCGCCTGAAGGATCGAAGCCGGCAGCGCCAAACTGGTCGAACTGCTTCCTCTTCTCGGGGTCGGAGAGGATCTCGTAGGCAGACTGGATCTCAGCGAACTTATCTTTGGCGTTGGCGTCCTTGTTCGTGTCGGGGTGGTACTTCTTGGCTAGGCCGTAGTAGGCCTTCTTGATGTCGGATTGCGAAGCGCTCTTGTCTACACCCAGTATCCCGTAGGGGTCGCGAGGTGTAGCAAGTAGTCGGTTGGTGGTGTGGAAGGTCTATATGATATCAAGCAAACAGGAGCTGGTCAGCATATGTTATAGCTGAGACGTACTGAAACCAAACAAAACGTCATCATCAGGACCTGGGGACCTACCCTTGGCTTCGAGACAGGACTTGTCGTGGAAGAAGTGGGTGTCGTTGAGCGACGGCTGTTGCGAGGGCTAGCAACTACGGTAAAGCCAGCGGCCGAAGCCTTCCTGCCGGCGCATGCCTTAAACCTTTGGCGACGACATATTTGCGCAGGGGAGAACTGGCGAGCCGGGAGGGCTGCCTTGGGCAGAACGGACGAGTTCATCTCGGATGTCTAGTATGTGGATGTATGGGTATACGTAAGAGAAGAGAGGAGAGGAGAGGAGAGGGTTCGGGTTTCGTCGGTAGAAAAATAGTGCGGACCAGTATAGCTAATATGGGAAATTACCACAACATCTAAAAAAAAACAGATAAAAACAAAGGGAGTGTGAGTGTAGTAGGGTACACAATCTCGAACTGGCAATGGCGGAGGAGAACAGCCTGAACCAAATTCTCGATAGAGGGGAGGAGAGAGAAGTTCGCAAAGGGTTACGAAAGAAGGTCGTCGTGACAGGACGGAAAGGCACTTGGGACAACCATGCAGTCAACTTTTTGGCATGCCGGCCGATTCGCCGAATCACGAATGCCATTGGGCCGTTGGGGGCTCCGTCTTGGCATTCAGCACCACTTGCGAGCACAAGAGCTGCTTCAAAAGTGGGGAATCCGGGAACCTCGCTGGTCTCCAAAGTCTCTAGAAATCACCACCGCCTTCTTTCTGCCCCACCACAGTCTTCCAAACCACGAATCGCCTCTTGCGCTGCGGCAAAACACTCAGCACCAATTCGTCCACTTCGGCGAAACTAGACTCCAAACGCACCATGCTGGTGATAGCCCGGGATCCCACCTGCACTGTGAGTTCCGATGGGGGAGAACGGGGATGGGGTTGGGGGTCTATGTGTGGTGGTAGTAACCACAATCATCAATTCCTATATAAATTCCCATTTGTAGCCATGCCATTGCGCGTTGTGCGTGCCAGCCGTGTTAATTCCCAAATACAACCATCATAAAGTCTCCATTGCGCCAAGTCGGTTCTAGTCGATCAAAAGCAGAAAAGGTCAAGGATATCCGAGTAGCGCCCATACAATTCCCAGTCCGCACCAAAATCAGGCATCGTCAATAAACACAGAAAGAAAAGAAAAATGGGAGGGTCGTGGGGGCTCTTCATAGCACCATCAACCAAGAGAGATAGTTGTGGTGGACAAGAGGGCACGACTCCAGTAACCCCTGAGTCAGTTTTCCGCACACCATGTCGTCACCTGCTCATTCCTCCGGAGGCAAGGTGATGTACTCCCTCGGCTTGATGACCTTCTTCTTGGGTACGCCTTGGGAAGTGCGGATCTTGTGTAGGAAGTCGACAATGATGTCGTTCTCTTGGACGCCCAGACCGTTGAAGTGCTTGCGCACCGTGCTGGTCAACTGGTCTTTACTTTGTCTTCGGAACTCCTTGCGCCGCGCAATTGTAGGAGAGTACAGACCGACGCTGCCGGGTTGGGTGAGGACCCATTGGTGGACGGGGTTCGCGTATGCGGTCGGAGTCTGGAGGCGGTAGGCTCGTCGGTAGGCGTGGAGGACGTCTCGTTCGAAGGCGGGCCATTGGAGCTGTGAGGAGAACAGAGGCGGTTAGCTTGGGTGTGTTTAGTGGATGAAAGCCAATTGTGGTCGGGTGAATGGGATTGCAACTGGGGCTGGGTTGGGAACAAGAAGCCAACGTACACCTGGGTTGCTTGCCTCCGATTGTGTGGTCGTCGTCGTCGTCGCAGGATGCGAAGTAGGCCCGGCCGCAAGAACGGCGGCGGCGTTGGTCACTTCACGTAGGCTCGAGCCTGTGGAACTTCCGCCTCGCCGCATCTTGGTGCCTCCGGTATGTCCATTCTTCTTTCCTTTCCCGACTACCTTCTCTACTACTTCTCCTCCCTCGTGGGGAGTGTCTGACTTGTCGTCGTGGTTTTGGTTCTTTCTTGGTGGTGCCATGGCGAAGGACAACTGTTCCTATTGTAGGTAGGATTCCGGACGAGTAACGAAGTCGTAAGAAGTAGAATTGGGTCGTTGGAGGAGCGTGGTTGTCGCGTCAAGATTCGAATCGGACGGGTAATGGTTATGGTGTCGAGTAAAGGAGAGCTTCGGGTTGAGTATGTAGTGTATTCGTGGCTTTTGGATCACATCGTAAGGTCCAAAGTGGTGTGCTCTGAGGCAAGCGTGTTGCGGCGACCCAACAAAGTGGCATTGGAGTGTGTCGGGTAAGAGGGGAAGGAGGAAGACGACGGGCTGGGATGGGCAATCGTGGGTAGAAGAGATTGCAATAACGACCGGCCGGCACAATGCCCACGCCCAGGGCTGCTGTCAGGGCAGTCGGGGCAGTCAGGGCAACGCGCGATTGACATTCGTCCAGGCTGCTGCAGTGCCGCCGCAAGCTCCTGCAGTGTGCGTGTCCTGCAAAAGGGCCATCCACTGCGAGCCGGATCCCTGAAAGGACGAAAGCTCTGACGACACTGGACCCAGCCTTTCTCGCTCCGGGTCTCCTTGAACTTGACGGTATCCGACGATAGAGGTAGCGTGTGGCTGGGCGCCTTATCGGATGATATAAGTGGTTGATTTTAGTCCTTTCGGTGCCACACTTTCCCCTCACAATGGAGATTTGATCTGAACATTTTGTGGGTCAAGCTTTTCCACATGCCGTTAAAGTGCAGCGCCTAAACGCCTGCCGCGAACGCGAACGCGCGAGACACGGGTCAAGCTTCAGAAGTGGGGACCCTGACATTTCAGGATGAAAGCTCGCATGCTGCTTTTCACTTTTGCATTGCGTCCGGTTCAGCAGAAAATGGATTCCCGCGGCGGAAATAAAAACCTTAAAACTTTAAAATGCGGCTCCAATTTCATCTCAACGTGCAGCAAGCAATCACTGGCATTGGAAACAGCCCGGTTGCTTCTTTAGCTTTTTGAGCTCAGCCTTACTCCAACATCAGTTTGGGTGGGATCATCACTGTGACCCTGGACTGCATCTGGTGATTCTCGGGGGTCCAATCCCGAGCGACCGAGCGAGTTGGCCATGTCAACTGACACTCTCCTTCTCGAAGTCTTCAAGGCTTCTTAACAATTGGTTATGTCGTGGAAGAAACGTATAAGCAGTTGTTCATGGTTTATCCCAGGTCCGACGGCCCATTGCCATGGTCAGGGTAGCTCGTGGGTCCCGGGGAAGCTTGACAGGGCTGAGATCCGATAGCATCCGGAACTTCCAGAAGCTCTAGCCAAAAGCTCGAGAGCTGGACAGTTGAGATATCCAATGACTTCGATAACGGTTGGTTCGGAGCATATTGATGAAGGGAAGCAGTCGCCGTGGTACTCTAGTATATGGACGAGTGTCTGTGGTTGGACTGCTTCTGCCTTTCTACACAGTTTCTGTGGGTGCCGCAACGAGGTTTTGTCGTAATGTTAGCTGAGTAGCTGCAGAATCTCATCAAACTATCCATGGATGGGCATTTGTCAGATCTACCTGCGTAGTCGGCTCGGTTGAGCTTTGATGATGAATGTTCGGTTCGGCATAAGCACGCTCCATTCCCTTCTTCTAGCGAGACAATTCCGAGCCGTTCAGCTTTTGGTCCCTTTTTCGTCGACATGCATAATGGGCCGCACTTGGGAGACGAAAGTGGCGCTTCTGAGATGGTGTTGCGTCTTGACATACCTCGAGGCATGTCTTTGAAAAGACCTCGAGGTTCCATGTGTCTGTTCCCCTCATTCTCCTCGGATGTGACCTTCCTTCGGCTGAGGAAGGTTTGTGAAGCCTCCCGCTCTCGAACTTGTTTTACAACCTTCTGGAACAGGTTGCCCGATTGAAGAGGTGTAGCCATTTTCTTTTGGTTCGTGTTACCAGCACATGGCAATGATGCAGCCTGCGGCACAAAAGGCCATGTCTTGGGTGGGATTTGACCTTGACACTCTGAACGCCAATTTCATCCAGAAGCGTATATCCCGCGGCGTCGTTCCGCGGTAGTAATTGTGTCTTTTTGCGACCTTCCCGGACTGGGTGTCGGAGTTAGTCCGTTACCTCCAGATCACCTTTCAGGATAGTGCATAAGTCACTCTCTCCAATTTCCAGGCCACGGAGATGGTAGTAATGCTGGACGCCTCCATGTTCTTGCCTCGTTGTTCACACCCATCCTTTGGAGAGACTGGAAATTTGACGAAGAATGTGGCGTCAACAGATGCTCTTCACGGGGGGTTGCACCATGACCATGTCCTCGGTCTTCTGAGACATGTGCTGGTTGGTCGGTTTGGGAAATGGTGGTTTGGAATGGGCTACCTCAAGACCAACAGGCTGGGTCAACCCGTGGCCGAGCCTGGTTGGGCTCCGGGGTAGAGACATTCTCGATCGAACCCAGCGTGGAGTGGATGGGCGAGATGGGCAATCGTGGGGATATCCATAACATCCCACGTTCCCGTCTCATCATTCATTAGTGTAAGGGTTCTCGAACTGCTCGCCTAAACCTTGGGAGCAGGTTTGGGGTTCAACCCGTCCGGGTTTGGGGGTCGCTCCGCGGGATTGGGTCTTGGGGGTTGTCTTGTTGCCGCGGGTATAAGTTGGAGAGGGTGGAAAGTAGTGGCGCCTGGGGACAAGGTGATGGCAACCAGGTTGATTTGATACCAAAGGGTTTTTGCTCACGACTACCTAAGGTATCTTTGCACTAGATACTGACCGAGTGTTCTGTCCTGACGGGGGTTCTCCGTGGTTCTTTCCCGACACCAAGACATGTCTAGGAACTATGGTCGTACCGCTGAGGAGAACTGACAGCCACATAAAAAGTCTGAGCCTGTCTGGCAAGACCCTTGGTTATGCCGTTATTTCATGACATTGAGTCAAAATCCAAAGTATAACAACGTGTCTGGCACTTCGGACCGCTCGTTCCTGGATCACTCATCATTGATGATCGTGACGATGACTGAGGAATGTTGGTGGTCCTGAATTAACGGAGCGACCGGCTGGAAGGCCCCACCTGCACACTACTGCTGCTGCAGAACGCGCCATTGAAGCAGCCAAGGATTAAGGAATTGGGCTCCAATCACATGGAGGCATTCACGACGCCGAGTAGCATCGAAGGGAAGGGCGCGGCAGGGTGTCATGCTGGGGTCGACGATGGAGGCTCGGAAGGGTTGCGGGACTGAAAGGCAGGGGCATGCGGTGTTCCTGGCGTGCCAATTTATCGAGACTTTTAAGAGCGAGCGAAAGAAAGAATCTTCTCTGTGAAAGACCAGCGGGCACACTTCCACATGAAGGTACCTCTAGGCACGATGCTGGAGATGACACTTTGTTGGAGGAAAAAGAGGAAGCGACGACGTGTTGGAGTTGATACGGATGGCGGAGTGGGGTGGAAAGGGTTCACAAGATGGTGACCAATCAAATAACAGGCATTTGGTGTCCCCACCTAGGCTCCTCACAGCAACAGGGTACCCTTACCTTCCTGACATCTCGCTGATGCTCACCTTGCGGTCGTTCTTTCCGTAACTTTCACCAATCTTGACTTTGTTTGGAAGTGCTGCGTTGGGCCTTTTGTTTTCATCACATTGATGAATATGCAATAGACTTGAACATTATTGGAAATTTAATTCACGCATAGTCTTGGGTCCTGGGTGTTGGTAAGCAAGTAGCCGCTCGATACTTTCTCTCCCTCGTTTATATGCTCCCCACACGGCTAGGTGCGCACCTTTGGAGAGCATGACCTGTGTCGCCTGTGTCTTGCTGCGTCTTGCTTCGTCTTGCTTCGTCAGTGGAAAGAGATGTCGTGGACTCTCGGTTAAAATACCGATCAAACCGATACTGTAAAGCAAGGGAATTCTGGAGGTAGGTTTGACAGCTTTGTGAATCGGTTCATTGTATTGAGGAGGATAGAGGTATGTCTTTGCAACCTACCGAGATGGGCACTCAGTCAAAAGCCAGTTCGGTCTTATTCTATGGTATAGGTAAGCCATCTCGGACCGGTTCCTGTCGGTCGGATATCGCCAGCATCCAACCCATTTTTTTTTTCCTTTTCAGATCTCGTATGGCAAAGATGCTACGCATCCATCGTCTGTCACCTATCTCTAACAGCGGTAACAGGAGCAGATGCCCCTGAGACCCATTGTAGGGATCGTCACGATATGGCTTTAAGCTTGCAGGTCCCTTCGCGTGGGGAGTGGATCGCTCAGGCCATGGCACCTCAATTCCGCCGAAACGGGGCGATTGGCGAACCCAGTCCTCGGCCAGTGGCCCAGTGGCCAGTGCAGCCAAAAACCCACGATAGCTTCAGGCACAAATGGCACCTCGTCATTCTCTCATCGATTCCTCAATTGGGGAACATGCGAGATGAACCCTCTTCAACCCAAGTGTAATGTCACCTCCACAAGAGCATCACCAAGACGGACTATCGAAATTCCACCTCTAGCCTAGACATACATACTACATACAGTGGCGTGACGTTGACTTCCAGAGAAAGGTCAGCGGACGGGATACCTACTGTAATCCTGTAATACGATACAACGATACGGGCAACCCGACCTTGACCCCGACCCCGGAAGGTGCAAAGAGAACCCCAATCGCACGCTAGGGTCGGACCAAGAACGGCCCTCTTAGCGTCGTGGCCCCGCGTGCTACCGCTGCTACCCCGTCCAGGCTCTCTCGAGGCAGGCGCCTTCCCACTGGCGCTGCCCTGATGGTGTTCGGTTGAATCTCCATAAGTTCCCTGACAGACCCGGACCCCCACACGCCGCTCCAACTCCTCTCCTCCCTCCCGCGCACTTCCCCAGACATCATCCTCTTGGGTCGACAGCAGCCCACGCTCAACCCGCGCCGGCAGGACAAAGACAAGACAAGCTCAGCCCAAGCCCCAGGTTCTAGGTTGGACAGGACTATCATACCTCTTGGGTTGACTGACAGCGGCAATATTCACACGGATTACACACGACCGATACATACCTACGACGACTACCTCTAGTTCCAGTCAGTCACTCCGTCAGCAGAGTGAGCAGTCTATTCTCAGCCCTCGGCTTCCTACACCAAAGACTGCCCTCACGCTGCGTCCTTGAGAAAGCATTGTGCTACAGTCTACCATACGCCTTCAGTTACCGACGACAAACACGACTGCTATCAGAGTCTTCATTCCAATCGACGTCAAGTCAAACTGTCCGAGGAACCTACCTACCCTGGCGTTTCCCCACCCGGATTATTTGGAGAATTTAACCGTCAGGAACTGAACCTCGTCAACTCAATCTCGGGTCCCGTTACCTTCCGTCTATCCCGATTGCCGTCCCGACTTCCGACTTCCGAGTCCGCTTCCGTTTCCGTTTTACGACTGTTGCCGACCGACTTGTCACCGGACTTGTTCCGAAAACTCTCTCTTCCACCAATCTTTAGCCGTGTGTATCGGATTCAACCTCAAACGCCTATAGACACTCTCATAACGAGTATGTAACATCTCTTTCATACAACCATCTCTTGTGTTTAAACAAAGCCTACTCTTCTGGCCTACCCATCCCAGCACTTTGGAACTCCTCCCGGCTTCGGCAGACTGCAGTCTCATCAACAAGTGGTTGTGGTTCGAGAAGGCCTCATATTGGTCCCGTGGATATCATGGGTAACCCCGGACAGTTCTTATGTCTCTCATCCCATCTTGTCCGCCTGTCAACCCTCAGCATTCACAATTCACCAGTGCCAGCGCACTCTTCACGAGACACAAGCCACCTGACATCCCGAAACTCTCTGGCCTTTCTTTTCTGGGCACGTCATTATGTTACACTTTTGAAGAGAACTACTTCGACCCAGAAATATTCAAGGGAAGCAGACAAATCCTCAGTGACCGCAAGATTCTCAAGAAATTGCGTGGTCTTGATGCTGGTACTTGTCGAGCACTTAGAAATATGCTTTGGCCAAGTTTCTAACTTCTGTCACTTCTCACTGCCGTTTTGGTGTCGTACAAGGTGGCTTTCCAACAATGTGCTTGTCTGAATCACCTTTCCCCGTTTCCCTTCCGTCCAGTGTCTTTCCTGTCTTCCATCCCTTCCACTCCCTTCTTCTTCAAGACAGAACCCGTCTATGGATACCCTTGACATGTTCTTTCCACCCACTGACCTCTCTTCACCTTCGCACTTGTACCTTCTATCCTGAAGCTATTCCCCATGTTTCAAAAGTACATAGACTTGGTGTATCCTCAACTACGCGTACCCGACCCTACCTCCCTTCCTACCCCTGTTCATCTCATTCTCATGCCCTCCTCCTCCGACCCTGTTCGTCTGCCGTTACTTTGAGCCCCACCTAGGCGCCTGGTGCACTGACTGGCTTGCCTCAGTGAGGTGAGCTCCTGGCTGGGCTGCTTGCGTGCAGCTCTAGCTCTTACACAGACGGGAGGTAGACCCATGCCACAGGCAGCAGCACCAACGAGGCAAAGGCCAGGACACTGGACACTGGACACTGCCAAAAAGGCTGGGCCTGTCTGTTCTCGTTGGATGGGACGAACAGTGTTACCAAGAAAGCCGTGTTCCGTTCGCTTGAACCACGCCTCCTGAAAGTGATCCGGCCTCTAGAAATAATCCTCTGGCTGATGACTACCCCTCCCGTTTCGTCCAACCCCGGTCGCTATTCTCGACTCTCATTCGGGCCTCTGGTTCCTTCCGGCGTTCAGGCGCCTTTTCCCAATGCGCCCAAGCTGGCGTCCATCGCCGTCCTCCACTTTCCCGTCGCGGGCGGTTCGTCTTATGGGTCCCTTCCCGTCGAGCTTGTTACTGATTATATCCTCTCAGTAGGTCGCTTAGGTCTCGGAGTATTTCTCCTCTAGCCCAGATTTAACAGAAACAAAAGACCAAAAACAACAATCGTCTTTCTCCAATTATTCGCTTCGCTACGAACTTCACCCGACAACCTGGTGCGGGGCTTGGCCAGTCCGGCGCCGACAATCTCTTCGTCCTCCACTACCGAGCTCTTGTCCCGAAACCATACCTACCAGTCATGATATCCTGAGCTTCATGCCAGCTTGTCTCGGCGAGGAAGAGATCTTGTCCCATCACCACCAAGCTCCCGTTGGCGCGCAGTGGCCAGTATCGGGCCTTCAACCTGTCTCCTCACGTTCGGCTTCCTTACTTTTGTTACACACTTCGGTTCTTTGCCGGAACAAACGCCATCACCGGGCAAGCTCGCTTTTCATCTGGATCTTGTACTACCGCCCTTCCAGACAGGCGACCCTGATTTGTTCTTGTTCGTGGCCCAGGCAGTTCGAACACCGTTGCGCCACCCCTCAATCCTCTAGCCCCTCCTATCCCGGCGCGTGTCACCTTGAACGACTCCAGGTGCGACGTGACCCTACCGAGGCCGGAGTTCTCGTTCGCAAACTGGTCCATCATGACTTCGGTGCTCCCATCACAGTCTACCGATATTAAACCTTCCATTTCGAATTGTCACCCAGACGGAACCATGCCTCAGTTTCAGGAGCCGACGCCTCCTCACAATATCAAGCAGGAAGATGAACAGGAGCGCGGCCGTCGTCGTAGTCGATCCGATGATAAAGATGTTGAAGGGCTTGATCTAGAGGATATGGAAGACGGTGATGGAAATGGGAACGACGCCCACTCATCCAATGAGGAAGGTCCTGCTAGAAAACGACGCAGAAGCCGCAAAGGTCTGGACAAAAAGTTCGAGTGCCCTGAGAAGGGCTGCGGGAAAAGCTATTCCAGGGCAGAGCATCTGTATGTGAATCTTTGCTCATACAGTCAACATCCAATGCTAACATAACACGTTACTTGACAGGTATCGGCATCAGCTGAACCACAATCCAAAACAGGTATACAAGTGTGGAATTGGTGATTGCCAACGGACGTTCGTCAGACTTGACCTCTGCAATCGCCATAAGGAGCGTCATACAGCCAAAGGATCCGCATTGAGCAGGAAGGATTCCCTGATGTCTCAAGCTTCTCCGACGACAGACGGCCGTCCTCACTTTATGGCTCAAGGCTCCGCATCCCCGGAAATGAACCGCCCAGGGAATGGATACCCCAAAGGCAGGCCCCTCACGATGCAATTCAACTCGCCCAAAGACACCATGGGAAGCCCATATACACCTATGGCTGCCAACGCACCCACAAACGGCTTTTCAAATGGCGTCGACTACATGCAGCATGATGCTCACTATCAGCACATTACAGGGCAAAGGCCTCTTCAACACTCGCCACCTGGACCTCAGCGGCCATCAGTGCAGACGAATATTGGCCCTTATGGGGTATTGTCTCCTGTTTCAACACAGCCAGGGTATCATAGCCATCCCGTGAACACACCTCAGTCCGCAGTTCCATATGTCACACCGCAGAATTTTCCTCCTTTTAGCCTACCTCCGTCGGATTTTGCTACATCGTCTCCCGCAGCTGTCGTGAATAGGGATGCCCAACAGCAAGCTTATGCGCCTTTAACGACTGCTGACTCCTTCGACCACCATCCACAGGATACTGGAGAGATTGTGCGGCTGGATCAGATGAGCATGCAGCAGACAATGCCGGTTTTTGGCACTGATAGCATCCTGAACAAGTCACCTTATGTGGGAATGCCCGAAGATTTTATGGCCTATCTCTTCAACACGCATGGTGAAGGATCGCCCACCGTGGTACCTGTTCAAGGACTCAAGTAAGTGTTGCCATAAAGCAGTATCTGCGCTCTTTGCTAACATGGTTGTAGTTACGGGGAGTTTTCTACAAATCAGTATCCGTTCTACAATGACCCTAGCCAAATGGGTTATTTTCCCCAGATGGCCCCTCAACAGGTGATGTCTGTTGAAAACCTGTTGGACCAAAACCTCCCAGAATCAGTAATTTCCGACTGCAAGAGTACCGAGATTTTCGAACTTATCAAGGAAAGATTCCACGAAAACGGTCATGCGCCGATTGAAAGGCAGCGCGACAACATCCTCGACGGCGACCGCAATGATGAGAACCACATGCTGAGTCGGAAGATGATGCAAGCCTACATCGTATCTTACTGGCTGCATTTCAGCGACCAGATTCCCATCCTTCACAAACCTACCTTCTCTCCCGATAAAACACCCAATCTTCTCTTGATTGCCATGATGACCATTGGCGCCGCTTGCCTGGATAAGGCATACGGTCAGAAAGTCACCAAGGCGGGTGCCGAGCTGTCCAACTTCTTAGCCTGGCATTTGAGATGGGAGATGTTCCAGGATCCCAACTGCCGGCCGCCAGCCAAGCTATGGGTTTTCCAGACACTCTTGCTTCTGGAGCTTTATGAGAAAATGTACTCGACAAGAGAGCTGCATGAGAGAGCCCATATTCATCACGCAACCACCATCACGTTGATGCGCCGTGGTCGAGCCTTGATCGGCAAGTCTGCGTTAGATTCTCCCCCGAACCCGAGAGACGACAAGACCAACGGTTCAAGGCATTCTTCAATAACCGGCATGGCTGCTACGCCAGACGAGTGGTGGAATCACTGGATCACCAATGAAGCGACTCGTCGTGCAGCGTTTGCGGCCTTTGTCATTGATTCCATTCACGCAACGATGTTTGGCCACTCGACCGTCATGGTGGCCCATGAAATGCGCTTGCCCTTACCATGCGACGACAAGCTCTGGAAGGCAAAGAGTAGCGCAGAAGTAGGAAAGATCGAGGCGGAGCTTATGTCTCAGGGCAAGCCGATAGGATTTCTCGACGGGCTCAAGCGGACACTGAACGGGCAGACCGTCCAAACCAACTCATTCGGCCGCACCATCCTCATGGCGGGTCTGCTTAGCGTCAGCTGGCACATGAACCAGAGAGACCTCCAGGTTAATTCCCTTGGGGCTACTACGGCTCTTGGAGGTCGCGACAAGTGGCGGACCACGCTTACCCGGGCGTTCGATTCCTGGAAGAAGGAGTTCGACAGGGCTCTGGAGGAACGGCGAGGCGACATGGTTGACCCCTATTTCTTCGGAGTCAGGGGTAACGAGACGGATGTGGTATTTGAAAGTCGTGTGGTCCTGCATCACCTGGCTCATATGGCGATGCACATCGACATTGTCGACTGCCAAATTTTTGCCCGAGCCAAACGCCTTCTAGGCAGAGCCATCGGCGCACAGGATCTTAGCAGCGCGACACGTCGCATGAAAGACCAGTGGGCTCCCTCTGCCAAAGCACGCGATGCGACCTTTTATGCCTTGCAATTCCTGCAATCAGTCTTACTCCCCACCGGCTCTGGCTCTCCCCAGTCAAACGGCTACACCAGTCATATGGACGAAGAATACTCGGCCCGCGACGATGTCCTTCTCAACAGGCCCTGGGTCTTGTACTTTGCAGCTCTCGTGGTGTGGTGCTACGGCTATGCTTTGGAGGGTGCCTGTCCCGGGCTGCCCATGCCGGCTACCCACCAGGATGCTGTGCGCCAGATGCGCGAGTATTTGATCAAATATGGTAGCATCCAGTCGCCGGAGGACCTTAAGTCGATGAGGGGCATCAATCAAAATACGGCGCTTTTGGTGGTGTTGAAAGACACATTCCGGGTGACGAGGTGGGAGTTACTCCACGAGGGCGCGACACTGTTGAATAACTGTATTCATCTGAATGCTGGAGCGAATGTGGCTTAAAGCAGTGCTTAGGGCGGCTTGGACGGTAAAAGACGGTTTATGATGTACAGAGGAAACGAGGTCAATGTTCACGTTGACGAAGATACGCCCTGAGACGACAGCATGGCCGTACATGAAAGGAGGGAGGATCTGAGCTGTATACGAGGGGACGTTCGTTGCGTTTGTGGTGGATGGGCCTCTTTCCTGAGGTATTGTCATCCTTCACCACACAAACTTCACTTCATCTATACCCCAGCTATATGTTTTGTGGTTTTCATTTCGCGTTCTTTTCTGATTTAGTTCATCATCTCAAATGGGTGGCTAGCGCTGCGTTTTGCGATCTGATTATATAACAAAGCACCTCCTCACTGAACTTGTCCCTCGGCTTTTATGAACCCCTCCCAAGCATTATCTCCGATTGCGGCACTTGTACTGAATGACGAAAGCGTTTGTGGTGTGTGGTACAATGAACCTTATTGATCATCCCATCCCCTCCATTTGATTTTAAGCTCCCAAGGAACACATTGATAACCTATCCGGGAAGTAAGTTGGGGAAACCCCTCCTCTCCAGTTTACCGTCGACTTCCCGCGACCGCAAGAAGATAGCTGCCAGACGTTTGTCCGAATGCATTTTCTTATTGCGCATTCTCACATCTCTTGTTACCCGGGCCTCCGGCCACTCTCACCCACAACGCTAAATGTTGCTTGGACCGCGATTGCATCACGGTCTGCAGAACGCACCTACCTCAACGTGTTATTATCTCTCGTGCAATTACGGATCTATTGTCTGTTGCTGCATCCTCCCCGGCAACAGTGGATTTTGCTAATTATTGAATACGTGAAACCTGCTTGAGAAAGCGCGAACTAAAGTACCGACCTGGGTAACTATCACATCACGCTGATCCAGATCGAATTCTCATGGATAATTATTTTATCAAAACATCATCCTTCTTCCATCACATTTTCGATTAACCTTCCAGGCGTCTCGGTCAAAATACTGGTGGACGAGCTCTCCTCCTCGCCTAACAAATCATCAGTGTTGGTTCCAGCATCACCACCAGATATTCTCCTGCAAAAGCTTTTACACTCGTTATACCTCACGGTTACCTCTCTTATCTCGGATTACGTTACTCTCTTATTTTAATTTTTGTTGTTCATTGTTTTTCGCCAACCTCGCTACCCCTCGAAATTCCACGGCCTACCTAGTCGGCTCCTATACTCACTTTCTTCTCGCGATCTCACATAGCAGCTACTCGAAGACATATCACCAACCTTCACTGGCGACGACTTGGATCAGTCACTTGAAATCAAATAATAACGGCAGGTCAACATGGTGCTCCTCACTCAGCTCCCTTCGGAGATCATCAACCATATATTTGGCTATGTAGCACCCGACGATTTACCCACTATCCGAAGCATCTGTCGACGGTTAGCAGAACATGTCAAGGGAAATGCTGTGTTGCATCGTGATATCTATTACCGATACTTGGTATGTCTTGCCAATTTTCTAATCGTTTGTTCCATTCATCAGAAATAATGCTGACATGACAAAATACAGGATGAACCACCAGAAGATGTCGACTGGGAAAAAACTCTCAATGACCTGGCGAAGCTGAGGAAAATGTGTGGGCGGGAATATGAGGTGAGTTCTTACAATGACACTGAATGGCTGTGAGCCAACACCTCAATATTCTATACTTCAGGTCCTATGAGTGCACGTGGCCAGCTCGCTAACAACTCACTCGCCCCAAACAGAACTTTGAGATCTCGATTCTGCACTGGCACATGCCGAAAATGGCCTTCGTCTACCGCGCCATCACCAACCTTCTCAAAGCCATTCCTCCTTCCTCTTCCCTACCGACAGCCCGGAGCAGCGAGCAGGGCACTCAACCGCCGCCACCATCCTCGTCTTCTTTCTCGTACCCTCTCTCGCGAAACGCCGCCATGCTCTCCCAACTCTTCTCCCGCGAATCCGTCCGCAACGCTTTCCTCCAAGGCTCCGCGCTCTACGAGCGAGCCCACTGCATCGACTACATCCCCATGCCCTTCCGCCATGAACTTGACTACGAGCTCTCGCGCTACGTCCGCATCCCCATTTACATCGAGTACCAGCAGCAGTCGGCCAAGATGCATTGCCTCTTTGGTGTAGGCGTGCAAGCACCCGCCACTATGACTTTACCGCCCAACCCTTCTCTCTCATCCTCGCTCAACCGAGATATGCCTTACTACCCTTCTCGTCCTGCCGACGGTAGTCATGGCGACCCGTACGCTCCCCACGTCGTCAGCCCGCCCAGTCCTCCCTTGCCTACGCGCGACGGCCAGCTTAGGTCGGCCTTCTTTGGACGGACTTCGCTGGTCCCAAGACTTTATCCGTACGCGGTGGCCAAAGTGTATGACTTGCGTGAGTACACCAACAAGACGCGGTGGGGACCCTTCCGTGCCGACGGGAGCGACAAGGTTGACTGGGAGAAGATGGAGGCGATTTTGTTAGTCCTCAGAACAAATATCAAGCTGAAGGAGCTAGACAGAATCCCGATGGTGGGAAACGTCTGGAACACTCCCTTTGCGGGATGTTGGGAGGGGAGTTTGTGTGAGTTACCTAGGGCCGGGAGTAATTCTGAAGGTGGACAAGGACCGCTGGGGGTGGGGAGTGGGTATGGCGGGTGGTTTCTGTGGGGGAATGTGCATGATGACGATGATTGGGGGTCGGATATTGCGGGTGATGATGGTATGGAAGAAGAAGTGGAAGAAGATGGTGATAGTGAGGATGGGGATTTGGAAGAGGATGAAGATGAGAGGGATCTGAAGTTGGAGAGGGAGGATCCGTATGGGGTGTCGGGGGTTTGGTTGAGGGTTGTTTGTTTCTTGGGTGAGTCTGCCTCTACGCTTTTGATGGAAAGTGTGGTGAAGTAATTTGCTAACATAGGAGTCGGACGAAAAGACTACACCGATTTCTTCTCGTTCAACTTCCCCGACGATAGCCTACCCATTCCCGAACACATGCCACGACCGCCACTGGACGTGGGCGAGGCGACCAAGTTGCTCATGATGAAGATCAACGTCACCAGAATTACCTATCCGCCGCCAGGATCGGGATTTCCTGAGATCAAGGGCAAGATCTGGCCCATTGTACACTGGAGGGGGTATGCTAGGTCATTTGACGGATCGCCTGGGGAGGCGCGCCTTACTTGGGGGCTCAGAGGTGAGTTTATACCCCGAAGATTCACTCATTCCAGAACAATGGTTTGACAACAGCAAGTCGCAGGTGTTGTTCGCATGACGCCCGAGGGCGAGGTTCGGTGGACGACATCTTCCTTGTACGACGGCGAGGAGAGATGGCGCAGCGAGGGTATCCAGATTGGAGGCGTCAAGTCCGCTCGTGGGGTGGTTGGTAACTGGTTCGACAAGTATGTTTTTTTTTTTTTTTTTTTTCGTTCTTCTCCTCTTCTCGGATGCTCTGGAATACTAACCATGTGGTTGACAGGGATTACAACCCCCATGGACCATGCGGACCAACGGCGTTTTGGAAGATCTCGGATCTAGAGGCCCCGCGTGCTCGTCAAGGCGGTCAACAACAGGGACAGCAAGGACAGCAAGGGCCATAGCAGGACTTGTTGACTTTGGGTATGTCTTCTTCCTTCGAGCTCGGCCTGAAACAGTCAAGAGTATTCGTGGTTGCTAACGGGTTAACGTGCATTTAGTATGGCACCAAGTAAGCTTCTTGGGAACGGGAGCATATTGAACAAACCTGCGTTGCCTTGGAAATCTCCATCCATTTACATTCGCTTATGATGCTATGTCTGTCTGTAACTACTTGAATATCTGCCTGCAAATACTACTCACAAACAACAACCCTGTGTCTCAGCTCTCAACACATCCAAGGTCCCGTCTAAACCTTAGACCAACCAAAGCAGTCATTCAACAAACCCAAAAAGCGAGCATGTTACAACTTGCTCATCTCCGGATCAGTATTAACCTTCCCATGCTCGCACGTAGCCAACAGCGCTCCATCCGTCGCCCTCCTCATCTTGCCACTCAAACTCGCCATCCGCTTGCCAATAGCCACCACCTCACACTCGATGAAAATCTTGGTCCCCACCGGGATCGGTCTGAGATAAGTCGTGTTCAAAGTCCGACTAACGCCCAGGTAGTACCAGAACCCGGGCTTGCTGACCAAAGCAAGGGGCATGGTGGTGCAGTAGTCGAATAGGGTGGCGATGCAGCCTCCGTGTAGGTTGCCGAGGCGGTTGCAGTGTTGGGGTTGGACGGTGTAGCGGAAGTAGGTCTTTGGGTGCGGGAGGGCAGGATCGGTGGAGACGATTTTGAGGTGGGGGATTAGGGAGGAGGTCCAGTCCTGTTGATGTGTTAGCAGATGTATTGGATGAAATGTGAAGTTTGGGAGTTGCGAAAGTGGTGGTGATATGTTAAAGTGGTGAAAAAGGTGTTAGTGATGGGACGGTATAAACTCGTGAGACCAGGAACCAAGGACAACCCGGCAAGATAGGGTTGAAGCTTCAGATGCGACTTCTTTCTCAACAACAAACATGCTGAGATGCAACCAAACACAAATGGCAACGTTGAATTCCAACCCTGCCCTACCGGCCTGTCCCGATATCGTGATGTCGCATATTCATACAGACAAAGTGAAGATAAAAATACGGTGACGCACATGATCGCCAGTATCACCGCTAGATGCCTTTTCCATTTCCCGTCGGTTCAGCTCGAGTATTCGTTGCTCGCCCGTATACTTTAGCAAACTTGGGTCGACGGTGCTGCTTGGTCCTCCACTCCTTGCCGTCTGTTGTCGTTGGCTTTGGTGTTGTTGACTCTGTGGTGGTTGTTGATATTGACCACCGCTCTTTGGCGGTGATGGCCCCTTTCCTTGGCCGGCCATTTGTGGTGAGTTTTGGTTTTGATCGGGATTCAACGAAACAACAACGACTTCTGATGTCTTTACTGGGCGGTGATAGGTACGGATTGTCATCTTTGGACGGGCAGGTAACGGGAAGAAACAAAAGTTTATATATATTAGATCGGATAAGAATTGTGGCTTGCAGTGATAATATGCGGGCTGGCGGGATGCGGTTGTAGATTTCCGTTGTCGGTGTTAGTACCACCGTTGTAGTAGCAGGGAAGTGTAAGGTAACTGAACTGGTACAGAAACAACTGAAAGTATGGAAAAAAAAGAGGGGGTATGCCTGCCGTGACTTTCTCACTGTCACAGGGAACCGCCGGACAATCTCAATGATGGTATGGGGTACATGGAAGTATCCATTCATAACCTTTTACTAACAATTCATGGGGTACATGACAGCCCGCTGAGCCCGGTGCCTCGGCTATCAAGGTTGCTGTCCACGATAACCTGACAGATTGGCGGCAATCAACAAGCATGCGCTGAGTTCACGTTCAGCTGCAATTGGGACATGTCCACTCACAGTGCTAGAATGTGCCACTTTTTTGATGCGTTGCAGTATCCACTTCCTTCCCCGGCCCAGTTCCCCCCCTGAGGTCCAGCCCCGTTTCCCGAACCGCGGCCCCGTTCGAGGTTGCTTCCTTCAATCCATCCCGAACATCATCAATTCTGAAAACGACAACTGTCAAGTCATCGAGTGATCGGCAATCCCACGACATCGCGCCGACGACAATAACATCGAGACAGCCGACTCCGTAACTGCACGACACCGATCCCGATCTCGAGTCTCGAACCCCAACTCCCCTTTCCAGTAAACCGGCGGGAGCCCATCCACCTCCCATAATCCATCACCGACAGCAACCGCCAAAATGGAATTCGTCACCGCCCTCCGCGGCACCTTCGACGACGGCAAACCCTCCCTCTTCGAACTCTTATCCGAGCAACAACTCGCCTCCCTCCTCCCTCCCACCCTGCGCTACCTCCTCACAGTCCTCACGCACCGCTACCCCCGCCACCTGCTCCGAATCCTCAACTCCTTCGACGAGCTCTATGCCCTCGCCGGCCTCTTAGTTGAGCGCCATTACCTCAAAACCCGCGGCGGCTCATTTACCGAGCATTTCTACGGTCTCAAGCGCGAAAAGGCTCTCGCGGCCGAGATCCCCCGCGCCTCGGCCTCGGCCCCAAACGTCGTGCGCGACGCTTTGAAACTCTCCGATGCCGACATCTGGAAGAACCTCGCCGTCATGGTCGGCATCCCTTACCTCAAGCGCAAACTGGATGAGGCGTACGAAGTCGACGCCCCCCGCGCGATGCTGGGTGGTGCGTACACGCGTCCTCCGGCAAAGGGGGCCAAGTTGAAGGAGAGGTTTATTTACTACTATCGTTGGTTTTTGCGGAACGTGTACCCGAGTTTGAATGCGGCGTATTATTTTGCCATGCTGGCGTTTAATCTGGGGTATCTGTTTGATAATACCAAGTACCACAACCCGTTTTTGTGGCTGATCGGGACGAGGATCAGGAGGATGAATGGGGCGGATTATCAGGCTATTGATGCTCTGGAAAAAGCGGCCGCTAAGGGCGGGGCGCCGAGGTCTGGGTCTATGCTAAGCCCGCGGAATATGGGTAGGAGGTTGATGGGTGGCCTGAGCTTGGTGCTTCCCACAAGTATCTTCGCGCTCAAGTTCCTCGAGTGGTGGTACGCTTCGGATTTCGCGAAGCAGCTGAGTCGGAAGGCGGCCGAGAGTCTGGATTTGCCGCCGCCGACGGTGACGGGACTGGTGGAAGCGAAGGAGAGGAATAACAAGGCGAAGGTCAAGACGCCCAAGATCACGAGGACGTCGGAGGATGGCGTGGAGGAGAAGGCGGATGATGAGGCGGAGGAAGGTGATGGTGCGGAGAATGATAGCAAGGACCCGACGCCCGAGACCGCGCCCATAGCGGCTTCGACGCTCCTGCCGATCTTCACGGTACCGCCGCCTAAGAGCTCCGACCTGTGCCCGATTTGCGAGGATGAGATTCAGACGCCGGCCGCGTGCCAGACGGGTGTGGTCTACTGCTTTTCGTGCATACACAAGTGGATGAGCGGGACGCATGCCAGGCAGGAGAGGTTTATGACGAAAGAGCGGGAGGGCAAGTGGGAGAGCGGCGAGGGGAGATGCGCGGTTACGGGAAGGAAAGTGCTGGGAGGTACTGAGGGTCTCAGGCGGATCATGGTCTAGTTGGCTGATCGCCGGCCGGCTCTGGAGAAAGAGGAAGATGATGATGGTAATAACTGGATAGCGGCATCGGATTGGCATGATTTGTTAAAAGCGAACGTTAGAACATTTTAATGACATCTGTATAGAGTCTTACCAAGTTTGATAAGGAACCAGCGACAGCATGAGTTAGATAGACCACATGAGCATGACACTTTGTCTGCTTGAGGAATCAACAGACATCACGGTATAGGTCATGTGGGGTTTTCAGACAATGAGAAGCCGTGTGTACTACTACATACAACAAACAGTCTTTTAAGAACGCTTATATGGGAGCGAAGCAGCGAACCAGGTTTCGTGTATAAGACCGATTGATACTCGATAATCAATGCAGAGAGAGATAGAGCATCAGGACATAGAAAAAACAAAAAGAAAAATCACAATGCCTCGCTCGACGCGACATAACAAACAACATGGATAAATAATAACATGGTCGAATCGACCATTCGAGATGCGCAAAAAGCAAAAGAAGATGCGGTTTGTGTGGATCGAACACACGACCTTCAGATTTATGAGTGAAGTGGACTTCAGTCTGACGCTCTCCCAACTGAGCTAAACCCGCTTCTTGTTGAATACGTAGTGGGGTTGTTGAGCTTATGAGCTTACAAACAGCCAGCCCGCTTCTTCCTGCATTTGTAAATGACTATCTGCTGCTGCCTATGTATTCTCTCTACCTGTCTGTCTCATTCACTGAAGAGGATCTGAGATATTTAAATTCATTTGAGTTAGGCTTATGAAATCTTTATTCTGGGTGTATGTTGGTGATTTCTAAATCTCTTGCTAAATGTCGATGGCGTCAGATATCTCACTGTGACCGTTCATGTCTAGCAAGGTGAACCACGGACGGCGGACGACTAGCAAGCGTACATTCCTTCTGCCGCCATAAACTTCCACGTTCACCGATGCGCATAAAGTAAGGAAGACTTGCAACCTCTTTGAAGGGGTCTACCAATATCGATAATGCGGCATAGTACATCTACTATACCGAATGGGTAGAGTGGAGAGAAAAAATATAACGAGTTAGCACACCATGTAAAGGCCCGAAAGTAGTACCAGTTCCGCCCCGCATGCTTTTCCTTCCCATGTCTAGATAAGATCATTGCAAAACCACCATGATGATCATCGTCTTACGTCGGGGGAGGAAGATGTGAAATACCAGTTAAACGCAAAGCAGAGTAGAGAAGTCGACGTTCCATAACCCGTCTAAATGTGGTAAATCTAGCCGAGCCTTGTAATATGTTCCTAACGCCATGCCATAGCACTTGCCCAGATCCAGACGCAGAACTCCTCTTGGAAATGATCCGTCCGTCTATCCCGTCTTGGAGGTTGAAAGAGATAATAACAAAGCTACCACCCATATGATGAAGAGATCATCCATAAAATGACGCTACCATCCATGCATCCTACCATAGTTCGCCTCCAAGACAAGCCGCCTAGATCATTTGAAGAGACTCCTCAAATCCATCAACCTCTGCTTCGCGGCATCCGTACGATCCATAACTTGTCCCTTATCCCTACCATCCATACTCAAGCTCGCCAGCTTCTTTTTCTTTTCCTGGAGCTTAAGCATCTTCTCCTCAAAGCTGTTGGCCATGATATACCTGACTGTGCGAACGGGACGCTTCTGACCGAGACGGTGCACACGATCAACAGCCTGTGCCTCCGCGGCCGGGTTGAACTGGGGTTCCATCACGTACACGCTGCTGGCAGTCGTCAAGTTCAAGCCAAGACCACCGGCCATGATACTGACCAGAATGACCTGCACTGAGGGATCCTCGCGGAACTTGTCCATGGCGGCGGTACGAGCTGTACGCGTCATCTTGCCGTCGAGCCGGGTAAAGGTGATGCCGGCGTCGTTAAGAGCGAGCTCGATGAGGTCGAGATGCGAAGTCCAGCCGGAAAAGACAACAGATTTGTACGGAGCCTCATGGGGCGCCGCTTCGCTCTTCTGCTTGTCCGCCAATAGCTCGGCAACAAGTGCACGAGTCTTGGTGTGAGGCCCTGAGTAGGCTGTCAGGTCCTTGTTGACGTCTCCGTTCTCGAGCTTAGCGGTTCTCGATTCGTGTTCGGCCATAGCACGGGCGCGGTGGAGTTCTATGCAACCGGGCCTGGTAACTCCTGAACACGTAGAGCACGCCTCATTGTGGATGTGATCAACGCATTTGTCGCAGTAAACGTGGTAACAATTCGCCTTGACCATATATCCGATCACATCCTCCTGGCGCTCAGACTCGAGGTCAACAACCTCGCCGGAACCCAGCTTACTGTTGCACCTAGCACAATTATCGCTGTTTCCTTCCTGCATCAGGTAAAGCATCTCGTAGGCCTTGCTCTCGGACAGCACAGGCTGGCCTTGCTCATCGTCACTATCGAGATCAATGGCCGTATCTGCCGTCATTCCCTGGAGCTCCTTAAGATCATCCTCGTTGAGAAGGTCCTTGCCGTGAGCGCAAATCAGGCGAAGTTGCAGGATGGAACGCAAGATATGAATCATTGTCTTGCCTCCAATGATGCGTTCCTGACCGATGGCTTGACCGGTCAAAACCGACACTCGCTCCTTTGCGGTCTGAGCAAACCAGTCATAAACCCGCTTCTCCTCCGGGGTGAAGTCAAGCTTGATGATCTCGTCGTGTCGTGGCGGAAGGTTGATCTTGTCCTTCAAACGACGCAGCGTTATCGTGTCGATGAGGACGCGAAGCTTCGGCACGATTTCGGGGTCGGCATTCTTGAAAGGGCCAATGATATACTGCAGGAACTTGATCTTCTCGTCGAAGGGCTTCACGCGCAGGAATGCTAGAAGCGAAGCAAGATCCTCCAGCTTGTTCTGGATCGGCGTACCAGTGACAGCCCAGCGGCGGCTCGCCTGGAGACGGCAGATGGACTTGAACGCCAACGTGTTCTGCTCGCGGATCATATGTGCCTCATCGAGCACGATTCGAAACCAAGCTATCTCTTCCAAGGGGTAGACACCCGTCTTATTCTTGGCGCGCGCGTTGAGTTCGCTCGAGATCGATCCGTAAGTGGTGATGACAAGGTCGTATTGAGCCAGTTTCTCCACGTCCTTCACGCGGTTAGGACCGTGGTAGATGTGGTACGTCAAAGTATTGGGTTTGATATGCTGCTTGATTTGCTCCTCCCAATTTGTAACCGTGCTAAGTGGGCAGACCAAGAGTGTTGCCTTTCCATTCAACTTCACTGGTGTCAGACCCATGGCTTGAGGCTTGGGAACCTCAAAGTGCCTGGCTGCATTAGGTTGTTTCTTCTCAACCGGCTTCAGAGGTTGAACAGGAGCCTCCAGGCTCCAAGATGCAGCCTGATCCATGGTCTTTGTAATGAGCGACAAGATACTCAACGTCTTTCCGAGACCTGTTTGACAAAGTCAGTAAGAACACTTGAACATAGATCTGCTCTCCTCGAACTTACCCATCATATCCGCCAAAATACCTCCCAAGGCTGGGGGCGGGCGCTCTCTCTGTTGTTGCATCGTGACGACGTTGTAGTAGTACTCGTGCCCGCGAGGGTCTCTTCGGCGCTGCCAAGTGGATCGTGTAAGTTTGTCGCCATAATCCTGAATCAGGTCTTTCTCGCGTTCAGTCATGAAGTAAAGCGCTTGCTTTTGGTGCTTAAGAAGCTCGGTAGTGATACGCGGATCGGGCTCCATCTGCTCCAAACTCTCGGATTTCGGGAGAGAGTCGAAGACACTCATGACTTCGCTGCGAATCTCCTCAGCCGAGCGAACGGTTGCTGTATGATGCAAAGAATAGGTGTTTGTTCCACCCAAGCTGTTAGCTCGGACCGGAGGGGGCGGCCTATTCTCTTTCGCATGAGGGTTGAAGACCTTGATGCCAGGCTCAACGCGTGCCGGGCTGAGAAGGGCGAGATGATGTCTAGCCAAGTGGTTTCCGATTTGGATCGCAAGCTTGCGAGGGCCGTAGAGCATGAGCTCAAAAGGGATCGCCGCCGAGATCGCATCGCCGACTTTCTCGTTGGGGTTGCTCTTACGTCTCGCCGGAATCCTACTATCAGTACGTATTCCTAAAGCGGATATCAGGAGGTTTCCCAAACAGTACGACGTCTTGGCGTCAAGAAACCCAAAGGTAGTG
Source organism: Sordaria brevicollis (assembly GCA_033439795.1). Lineage (NCBI taxonomy): Eukaryota > Fungi > Ascomycota > Sordariomycetes > Sordariales > Sordariaceae > Sordaria > Sordaria brevicollis. The sequence goes on from JAUTDP010000006.1 coordinate 2,260,090, forward strand.
CGCTTGCAGTCGTAGGCAGGAATTCTATTCGAGTCGGTGTCGTCCACGCGCTTCCTGAGTATGACCTTGATTTGCGGCCAGTAACTGTCCCCCATAACCGACACCATACCATCCTTCGGAGCAGGGACCCGGTGGCAGTTGATAGTAGTTCCCTCGATCATACCGTAGCAAACTTCTTCATCTTTCGTCAGGTCAAGCTGCTGCCGAGGCTGAGCAGTTTCTGAGTCGCCCTCCGTCAAGTCGACCGTCTCAGTCTGCCTCGTCATCATCGCCACAGGCGTTGAAGACCCCGAAGAGGCATTCTGCCTGAGTCCTTCCGCAAGGAGCCCAGTGTTGATTCCTCCCAACGTGCCCGTACGCAAGTGGTCGTTCTCGTTGTACGTCTTTCGGCGCTTTGGCTGGGGTACAGAGATGCGATCTTGGACATTGTGGAGACGTTCGACCTGAGAACCGAAGCCGTTTTGGAAAATGGGAAAGGTTGGCGCATTTCGCACATGACCGAGCATGGTGGCGCCATAAGGCAGGCCGGAGAAGTCGATGTTCAGTGGCTGGTCATTAGGGCTAGTGAACTGAAACGTCGGACTTGAGGGCACACTCTGAATTTGGTGTGCGAATGTTGGTTGCTGGAATGAAGGGGATGCCGCAGACTGCGAGGTCAAGTCTGAGGTTGAGGAAGCAGCAGAAGAAGCTGTAGGGTTCAGGAGCGATTCCGGGTTCCACGACATACTGGCAAGTTGCCGCGATACTGTAGCGAGCGATACGTATTTTGCCTGGAGCTTGTTGTCAGCACCGGGTAATGGTGAGAGTCGCTTGAGGGAGCGTATGATGCAAGTCCAGTAGAAAAGGAAAAGAGTGAGGCAGTAAACGCAAACGAAATCTGGGTTGCAAAAGGTGTGAAGGGGAGCCTGATTTGTGAGATGAAAAGTGAAGGGTTGGAAAAATAAAGAGGCGGGGAGAAAGAGAAGTGAATCAACAGGCCGGCGGTTATCAAAGTATCCGCACCGCACCGCACCGCAGGTAGCGCAATCCGGCCTTGACTCCGTGGATCAAGATAGTGTGAATGGGCCAAACTCACTGGCGATTTATAATATGGAAGTGCTTCACCGTCGGTTCAGTCCAAGTGTTCGAGCAGAGTTGGACCGTCGTTGGAGTAATCGTTTCCAAATGCCAAGACCGGAACGTCTATCTGAAAGTGGAATTGGGATATTGCGTTTGAGTTGTTCATGTAAGTTGAGGTGTTGTCCACCTAGTTGATGTCCACTATCCGGAGTTCAGGGTCCAGTGATAATCCACTGAACGGGGCGAAAAGATGGCCGGCGACGTGCAGCCTGTGGTTAACCGTTCCCGCTGAGAGATGATGCAACGGAATCCGTCATCACAAGCACAAGAAGATTCTTATCGTTGCGGCGTACCTCCAGCGGCGGCGGGAGGCTGAGGGACGATCCGGAATGTTGTGGTTGTCTGAAGGGTGGTGGTGGTTGGTAGTGGTTGGTAGCAGTGGGGCTTGGGGGAGGATGCACAACAGGCGGATGAAGTTAACCTGAGGTTGCCCGTGCTGTAGTACCCGGTACCTCTATCTCTGCACCTCCTTTGCGGCTGCCGCGCATGTAGAGGTATCCAACCGGGCGACGTTGTGCAAACGCAAGTAGTTCCTGCCTGTGGCTTTTTTTTTTGGCGGATCAAAGCAAGGCAGGAGTGGCAGGTTGAATCCGTTCTGTGGGGGAATAAAGCAAGCGCAAAGTGAAGCCTTGTGCGTTTTGAATGCACCACAACTTGTATGAGTGAGGTATCGTCAACCGTCCGCGCGCAGTGTGTATCTGGGTCGTATTGATATAGCGATCGGATGCGAGATGCAGACAGGGTCCTTCGTGAAGTCGGGTCTGTGGGTTGCCAGTGGTCCAGGTCCAGTCAAGGTCCAGGCTTGTTATTTTGAGTGGTTGGAAGTGGAGGGCGGGTTCGTCTGCCGTCCGGATGTATGGAGGGATGGATGGATGGAGGGGCAAGTTCACCGCGCTTGTTGAATCTTGACCAAAAGGTTTGGTAAGAGTGGAAGGAAGGAAACGAGAGGAGGCTTGGAAAAATGAGAAGGCAGGTGTGAGTCGAAAGGCGAGAAATGAGATAACCTTGCCACTCGCAAATATGAGCAAAAACCGTTCAAAACCAAAAGGCCGGGGGGTATCTTATGCTATCAGCAGTCTTGTCTCCTAAAAAAAACTTTGCAAAGAAGGCAAACGGAAAATCAACAGATGAACACATTCGGTCAAAGTATTGAAGCTGTATCTGACGGAAGCTTCCTTTATTCTGGACTCTTATCGCGGCCCCCCGTTGGATGCGATAGGCGCGTGACCCTCACAGACTGGAGCAGATACGGCAGCACGTGCCACTAGACACTTTGTGCCCTGTAAGAACCGTATGCACTGCAAGTCACGGGGCGTTTTAGCGCGACCTGTTCCTGGAGGTGGGCAACTCGTGGGGAGCAACCTTTACCGGTATCTTACACCTTTCTCATCTCATCTCAAAAAAGAGTGGTGCGTTCACCGGCTAGAGTCTTCAAGGCAGATGACTTTCATCCGTACTTTTAGCTCCATGACGAAGTCCAGACGGGGAACACAGTGGGGGCGCTTCCAGTCAGAAGAGAAGAAGATGTTAGTGACCTTATGTAATTTTTCTCTGAATGAGGGCGGCGAACATCAACTTGAAAGAGTTCACATGCCCAGAATTCAAGCGCAGACCGGCGTAGCTGGATAATTGAATCTTTCAATACCGTATATCACTTACACAACCCCTCGCTGAACTCAGCTCCAAAGAAAGACTTCCCCAACCCCACCACCCATGAGATAAACCGGATAGCATCATCAACTTAACTCCGATCCAAGACAAACATCGATGCCTTACTTGCAAGAAAGCTTCAGACGAACACTGTTTGGTTTCTCGCTTGACGCGGGTATTTACGGAGACCATTGCCCACAGTCGTTTGCGATGTCTTCGCGATCCCATCTCAGTCGAGGGTTGATGTGTCTTTCTGAAACAGGCAGATCAAGTGCTACCCCAACATCGGACGTTAAACTCGCACCGACACTCCTGAATCTGGACAAGAGGTTCTTTTTCTTTGGTTTTCTGAGATGAACCAGCGGTGCCACACAATAAAGCCGCTCATTATTTCCGCTTGCCTTGTGTTTCCCCAAACCTGCAAAAGATGATATTCGGCAATCTCACCCGAGAGGTAACATTGCGCGATTGGGTTCTTTTGCTTCTGTAGAAAAGATGAAATATTCCAGGCCTCACCGCATTTTGAGGTGTTGACCCCGTTTGATTATTTAATTATCAGCCAAGGCAAAAGTTCTTTGGGTGTTTACGTTATGGAATGCCGAGTCAATGATTATCTTGGCATTTATTGTCCCTGACTTTGTTTGGTGACAGATTGAATAAGATGGAAAAGTGGTGAGCAATAACCCTCACCGACTTAGCCCATTGGGATGACAGGGTCTTGTGCAACTCAACATGGCATAAGGGGTCGAGACGATATAGGGGATCATCAATGATCACTCGAGGATCCAGTTTATGAGGCATACTTACGACCTGAAGGGAAGAGCCGGCAGAGCCAGTTAGACCGGAAGCAGTTGGATAGGTCGAGATACCCTCTGGACAAGATGCAAGTTGTGGCATCGACCTTGGTTGGTGGCGTGCCGGTGTTCGTTTCAAGTGCAAATGTTCCATTCTAAAGCCATCTCCGGGGACATTGCCTTCTTCCATAACCTCTAAATGGACAAGAGCAACTCTGTATAAGTGCGCCTTTTTTTTCCGCTTAACGTGCCAAGAGTGTGAGGCGTCTCCCTTGGGGCTCTGGTATCCGCCATTGCCCGTGGGTGTTGCTTTTCTCCTACAATATAATCGTGATATCATCCCTCATGCCTCCGGTTGCATGTTCATTCGCTCTATTTCTTGCCATATGCGGTTCGTTTTGTTGGTGGTTGTACAGAGTTGTAATATTAATACAGCGAATCGAATCGGGATCGGAAGTTGTTTACTAGTTAAACAGTTGATTTGGGAATCGTCGAGCCGAGACGGGTTTGCGTAAAGCCGCATCGAGCCGGAAGTTGTTTTCCAGTACTATCCACCGCAGTCCGTTTAAGCCTTGGAGCCCATAACCTCCTTGACGATCTTGGCGACAGTGGTCTTCTCAACATCCTTGCCATCGAGACGTCCGCCAGGACCAAGAAGCTTCTTCATAACCTCGCCCATCTTGGCATCGACGCCCTCGGCCGCCAGCTCCGACTGAACCGCAAGGACCATATCCCTGAGCTCCGCCTCGTCGACGGACTGGACACCGCTCTCAGCAACGTATTCCTCGAGGATACGGATCTGGGACTCCTCCTTCTCAACAAGGTCGCCGCGGCCGGCGGCACGGAACTGGTCGGCAGCCTCCTGGGCGGTGCGGGCGGTCTTGCGGAGGAGGGCAACGAGCTGAGCGTCGGTCTCGATCGGCTGCGAGGTCTTGCTGGCGTTGAGGACGGCGGCGAGAACGGCACGCAGAACGGCAAGACGAGGAGCATCCTTGGCGCGCATGGCGGTCTTGAGGTCACCCTTCAGCCTAGCATAGAGGGGAGCGGAAGCCGGGGCATCGGAAGAGTAAGCCCTGACGAACTTGCTGGGGACCTGCTGAGACCATTGCGTGGTGGTAACGGCGCTGCGGGGAGCAGTAGAGCGAGCGAGGAAGCTTCCGATGAAGCGGGCGGGAAGACGGGCGGCCATGATGGACGGGATGTGTGCGGCTGGAGAGCGACGGGATACTCGTTCGGTGATGGATGAGAGAGGGACGGGTCCGGCGATGCAAGGAGGAGGACAGTTGGTCGCTGAGGTGAAAGTGTCGAGGTTACAGTGGGGAGTTGAGCTGATAGAGGTAGCTACCTGTAACAGACCTAATCGTCCAGTAGAATCCGAGATCTCAATTCGAGGTTGTTGTGTTGTTGATTGGTTGCCCCGAAAATAAACTGGACCCTGCTGGGGCCGTCCCCGGCCTAGCCCGAAGCTACAGCGCCGAGACTGTTGCGGCTCGGTTGGTGATCGAGCCGTAACAACGATGCTACCAGCGGGGTGGGGGACGCGCGGGTTAGGGTTGGCTATCTCTAGAGTCACCACCTGAATATTGCAGAGTTCATTGAAAGAATTGAAATCGTTGCAAGGTTTCGAACCTCTCTGGAAACCGAAAAATCACCATGGCCACTTCTCTGTAAGCGACCTAGTGATTGCGTTGCTGTTGAATGGTTATTGCCGTCGGTGTGTCCTAGAATGGTTGTGAGCACCTGCATCCCGTCTTTGGCTTTCGAAGGTGATGCACGGGCATTTGCTCCTCGCGGAAACATCGCACAGGAAAAAGCCAAACCGAGCCTCTTCTCTTGCTGGTTAATGAGGAATTGAACAGATGAAAATAACGGCACCCTTCTGGGTAAATGCAAGCTCAACCAAATCACAACCTTGGACATCTCGTCACATCGGAGACTCGTCTCAAGATATTCGAGGAATTGCAAGGGTCGGACCTCTTCCGAAGTGCCGGTCCCGCCAGTGGACTCCAATGGGCCCGTCACTTCACCTTTTAGCGCTTGGCGACAACACACTCCTTTGATGACCGATATCGATAATTGCCCAGAAAGTCGAGGATTGTCATTCATATCCATGGGTGTCCCAGGTTATCTCAAATACCAGGCCGAGATGGTTTCCCGTCATGATGCAGTGCTGAACCGGTCTAATGTGGACGTCGCTACTTCGAGGTTAGCCGTTGGATGCGAACGGGGAGGCTGTTGGTGATGACGACGCCAATGAGGGTACAGCCTGGGAGAACTGGAAGTAGTCTAGTAGGGAGCATTTTCTGCAGAACGTTCACAACGGGGAAAGAGCTGAGGGTGCATTGAGTGTTTCTGCCATGATTCTCTGCATGTAGCGGGGCTGGCACGGCTGGTAAATTTTTCGGACGTCAACCTCAGCGAGCACATCCCACAGTCGCTCGCCTCAGTCTCTCTGGTGACTCGCTCTAGCAGAAACTTAAGGACCTCAGTTTCTGGGTCAAGTTCGTACGCTACCGACGGATGGAATAGAATTAGTATTTTGTTGAACCCTGGGGCCTGGGGACGAAATGGAAGCAACTCAATGTCGATGTCAACCGGGGCGTAGACCGGCTGAATTGGCCTTTCCTCGTTCGGTTCCCATCGTTTGAAACCGGCACTGCAAGGTAGCTCAATCTCGCCACTTCCCGATCGCCAGAATTGTTAACGCGCATACTAGTATTTCCAGACTTCGAAGTGTCCTGGTCGGACATGGAAGGAGCCAATGATCTCTTTTGCATCTCGTGGTCGCCCCAACGTTCCTTCCACTTCCCACCCAACCCGGTTCTGGCTATACCTCGAGTCGGAAGTGGAACTGGCCACGTCCCAGCAGGAAAGAATGATATGGACAGAGTTTTCGCAGCCGGAGTCGCTCATTCTTGACAAGGCAACAGCGCCCAGGCACTTCACCAATCCGTCGGTCGAACAGTCGGTTCCACCCCGAGTCCCTTACCATTTTTCGATTGCAGTCGACTTCGTTCAGCTCTCGCCTGTCGCCCGCAGAAATTTGATCCATGTCGTTCCCACCCTTCTTTGCTACTGAGTACGTTCGTACTCTCTGACGGGTGGTGTTGCACATGGCTTTGTTGCCGATGGATCTCGTCCCGACAAGGTCTCCAAGGTGATCCATTGGACGCGAAGTTGGCTAAATGGAAACTGAATACAGATGTCCGATGCTCTCCCAAATGTCCATGACTGATATCGGAGCGAGTATAGCGGGGGACCAGGGGTACCTCTACTTTCTCGAAACAAGACTCAATGCCGAGCCCGTTTTCTGGCCTCGCCATGCTCTCTGTCCTTTGGCGGGACGTAAGGGGTGTAACTCGGCTGCCTGCTACCACCTGGTTTACGAGCTATACAGACATAGCTGAAGAGAGTAAGTCAGTCTCCGAATCTTGGCCATCCTTATTGACGGAACGGCAAACCACTCACACTGGAAAGTAGGCCTATAACGCATCGACAAAACAATCGTCAGTGCTGCCCCTATGGCGCTTTGATGCTCAGCTGAAAACGGAACTCAGTCTACATACCTTGTGCGCCGGATTATCGGCCTCACTGCGAGCTTGCGCTACCAGGAGCTGAACGTCGGTTTGCGACATGCTATGCAAGTTCGCTAAGTCAAAAATCTGTGGTAATCAACGCGATACATGTGATGTATGCTTACTCGAGATGATGCGTAAAGGGCCAGGCACAAAGAGACGACAGCATTCGGTGGACGATATGTCGACTTGCTTCTCCAATGTTGCGCTCTCGCGGATCTACACTTGCGTTAGATGGGGTGTTTAAAGTCTCCGAGGAACTACCCAACAAACCATTCGGCCACCCGCACAGGGGCAAAGTCACCAGTCTTGTTTCCACCTCGACAAACCCAACCTCAGTCAACATTTGATGCAATCGGAGAGGCGCTCTGGCGTTTTTGTATGGCTCGACACTCCGCATATAACTCTGAGACCAAACTTGCAGGGCATGATCTGAAGCTTCGAGTCAGGACTGTTCAGAAGGCGCGGCTTAAGGGGGATCAACTCACTGTCTGTCAATGTCCCGTTGTCCGATTGGGCGTTGAAGTATATCTCGACCATTTGACACCAACCTCCAGGACGCAAAATCCTGAATACGTCAGTCAAATAGTTGACCCATCGGTCGGCATGGATCCCGCCGGCCATCAACCGACTGTGCACCAGGTCGAAGTGGTTCGAGGGGAATGTTGAGCTGGTGGCGTGTCAGTCTCATGCTTGTCGGGTATATCCGGGTTTTAGGGCTGTCTTACGGATTGTTCAAGTCGTCGATCTGCAATTCTAGGTTGCCGGGCAGGTCTTCAGGCATTGGATACGGATATATGTCGAGGCCGATTACCTATTCATCTGTCAGCACTGAGTTGGCATTACCCGATGGATATTAGAACAGCATGGACCTAGCAAGTCACCACGACGTGTAGTTCTAGGGCTGAACGAACCTCGCAATCTGGATGTTTTTCTGCGACCTCAATGGCCCACGAAGCAGAACCAGAGCCACAGTCTAGGATCCTCCGGGGTCTTGGAATAGGTGGGAAGACCAGTCTACTATCGAACACCAAGTTGAACAGCCCATGGATGTACTGAAGGTACTCGATTTCGTCCTGAGCCAGTTTGGTTAGATTGAGGCCACGACAGACGGGGTGGTTTCCTCACATCATCAACGGGGGAGAAATATACGCCATGTTCCACGGCATATCGCTGGTATTCCCTGTTGTGGTGCAGTATGACATCGCGGTACGTCTCGTCGACTGGAACGGTCTGGAAGTCTCTATGTCTCGGTCAGCAACTATGAGTCGGCTCTCGGCTGAGAAGAGGAGTACTACCCTTCATCCATTGCAGGTTGTGCTGGTTGCAGAAAAATGACGAACTTGGTGGTTAATCACAGGGTGGGATCTGATCACCTGTTGGACAGAGGAGAGTTAGCACGGCTTTGAGGGACGGGAGAACGGAAGGGGAGAGAGAGAGGGAAACACGAACCTGGTCAAACGCTCCTAGCCCAGCAACGTTGGGGCGGGATAGATCGGGAGAAGGAATGAAAGAGTGAACAGAAGGAGAAGAGAAAGAAGGAAGGTGCAAAACACATGGCCAAGCTTATGCAAAGACAGTGTCAGTGTCGGATGAGACGGTCGCTATCATAGACCTTCACCCAAGGCCTTTCTCCGCGAACCGGCAACCGGGAAAACGTCTGTACAACTGCTTCTTTGCGAGCGGCAAACACACGGCACACTTTAAATTGGGCGAAGTTTGCTTTGTGGATCCTGACCCGGGCCAGATCGCTCACATTGGCCAAACCGAGGCTGTTGCACCCCACGATCCTGTTGTCGATCGTGTACGTTGCTGATACATAGTTTCCATGGGTTGTGGGAGAACAGATCCTCTACGGGCCCGGCCGCTCGTTCACTTGGCAAAACCCCAAGGCAGCGGGTAGGAGGTCCGTCTACACATCCTGGTAGGAGTCAGAAATTGCCCCGAGCAATGTCAAGCATCAGGTCAGGCCTATCTCGGTCCCGAATGCCATGTCTCATGACGGGCAGACAAGCTGCGCAATCTATCAAGGCTCGGCCTAAATTTAACGACCACCATCACGATTCCAAGGGGCTGGAGCCACCTCTCTCACTACCCGAGCACTTCATGTGAAAAGACCCCGTCCGGCCGTGAAGTATCCCTGGTACGGGCTACGTATGTACAGGCCACCTCTAGCTTCGGCTGAATGGTTGCTGTCGTTGCCCTGATTGGGGAGAGCAGGCCCCGACGTGTTCTTGGTTAACCATGCACTTCGGAGACCAGGATGTCCTGAATCCAAAAACCGCATGTGTACTTTGTACAGCTTCACAAGCGATGCAGTGCGTTTCGTACCCTGGTCCAATGTAAACTTCTCATTGCGGGTATTGCAGGTTGGCGAGAGTCTACCTGGCCTGGACGCTGGCAGACTGGATCGGGTCTCTTCTAGGAAGCCCGGGAAAGCAACAGGCCTTATGAAACTGGCGACTTCAAGGCCCCGACTTTTCTCCTCGCACCTTTGATAAGCCTGCTCGCTTGCTGAGTTGTCAGGTCGAAGCCTTGACCATTGGATACCTGTCGGGCCTTTCCATCCATGAAAGGCCCTTTCGTTCTACAAACACCAGTCGAGTCGTTTCTGTCTCGGATGTGGCGCCTTGCTCTTCGTATGAGAGTAACAGGATGATACACGAACTGATTCCGAGGACACGGGTTTGGGATTCCGAACACGTAGAGGTAGGAACCGCCCCGCCGGAAAAGTTCCGCTTGTTGCCATTCTGGTACTCCAAGGATTTATCAGAGATTGAATGGACCTCCAAAGTGCCAACCACGAAGGCTCATGAAAAATGGTCGAAATCAGCGGCTGGACTCCGCTTCAGACATCCGCAATTCTTACTGCACGGCACAAACATCAGCATCCACCGAAGTGCTCAGCCGTCCCTCCACCGATATTGAAGACAAGGATCCCCAAAGGTGACGCTATCCAGCAGGAAGACCTGTCAAGTCGGAAAGAAAAGAAATGAAAAAATGATGAAAAAATAAAATAAAACTTATGCGAACGAGGTTCAAATGCCAGCCATCTACTTGGCGGGCTGTTCCAAACTGGTACCCTGCCTGTGACGTGACAGGCTGGAGAAGATGCCACTGAGGGGCAGGACGGAATACCTGCGCATCTAGAAGACTCGTCACTTCGCGGATGGGTTTTCCCATATACTTGTTATTTTCGTTAGGCGAAAGATCAGTAATGGTTTGGAACAGCCGGCGAATTAGCTTGTACCTTCTGAGACAAAAATCACCACCGTGGTGGCCACCCATCTACGCAAGTGGACCGTTAACGACAAGCTGACTTGGCTGCCCGGCGTGATTAGCCCATTGGAATACAACTCATGGTGCAATGAGCTACCGGGGTTCGCGTTTTGGTACCAAATCGAGCTTCATCCTGTGAGGCAGAGCAATCAAGCCCAGCTGCAGATGAAGCAAGGGGTCGAGCCACGACATTCTCCCCAGACAACTTTCTGCTGGCCATTACGGATCTCTGTACTGTACGGCTTTGTTGAATTCCAGGCCGATGGTCGATCGAGGCGCACAGTAATCTTGAAGGATCAAGGGAAACGCCCTATCAGAATACTCGAGAAGGTGCTGGTGTCCCATTATCTGCGATTTATACTTCGATGCTGCTGTCATCATCCCAAGTCGCGGACCCAGATCCTTTCCAATATTTCTGCCCACGTTGCACAGCCCGAGAAAGAACCGGTTGATGGCCCCATGAGACTGGGTGCAGAAAGCCACATTCCCCATGCTTGGGAAGTTGGGTGCCCTTCTGGGATGACAGAACCACAGATGCGGCTCATGACCCAGGGCTTTGGCATTTTATTCCGCCGTTCCACAGTACCCGAGACACGGACCGGGATGTTTCATGAGATTTAGGGGCGGGACCCAAGCGGACACCGCTTGACAGGACCCCACAGTAAAAGAGAAATCTGGTTTGTCACGGGGAGGGAACTAGACGACCTGAAGGGCCGATAGAACATCAAACTCTATGAAGAATTTGGAGCCTGTATAGAACTGTTTCAGGCCAGCTTGGTGGTAGCCTTCTGCTCACTCAAAGTTCTGCTGGAAACCAACGATCATCTGGGAGATGCTTGGGGTTGTCCGCGCAGACGGTCCTGCACGTCAAGGCCAAGCACCGGCATGGGTCCCACAAATACCAGCAGAGAGGAAAAGACCCCCAAGTAAACAAGCCCCTTGTCCCGAGCTGGCGATCGATCACTAGATCTGATTGGTTGATGAGGCGGAGGGGGCGGGGGAGGACCCCAACGGGATGGTTCAACCACTTCCTCGGGACAGGAGCACACATCATCGCGATGCCGGTGTCCACCAACTAACTGCCCTCACCTCCCGAACCACCGACTTCTCGCAGACCACTCTTCCTCCACTCTCCTCACATCCCACACGCATTTCCGGTCATACTCACGGACCATGACTATCATCACCTGTACCATCAGCCTACATCCGAGCCTTCACTTCCGGCTTTAACCCGCATCATTTCATCTAGCGGTCAAGTAACAGCCGGCGGATGTTTGGCCGAAACTACCGTCTCACCTCTTCGCGATCGAGTTAACACCAGTTTGGCACGGCGTTGGACGACCTTGGTTATGGAAGTATCTTTTAAAAATGCGCTCTGTCTACCTCGACAAAATGGAAGTCCTGCGCCGGAATAATGGGACGATTGTTCAGCTGGTGCCATGTTTTTGATCGACTCGCCGGACCCAATACCGAGTCCACCGGAAATCCCTCGATGTCTCGATAACGGAGGAAGCTCCGACTCTTAACTCGCCTATTCCCTGTTGCTGCAGCACCCCGATGTCTGAGATTTCAGATAGAGAGTCCATAAAACACTGTGAGTGTCAATGGCCCTCAAGGTTCTCCATACTAGAGGCCAGATCATCCTGTGCAATCTGCCAACTCATCATACGGCATTTCTCCTCCATTGCTTTCTTGTTTTAAGAAAGTCGCTATCTTTACCAGTCGCTGTAGTACGACTACTCATGGCATGGGAGCCATGTCTACGATATTTGCAAATCCCTCTTGGTTCAACTTGATATTTCGGGTCGTCGGGTCGTGGGCCAGGCTTGGGACCTTGCAGTGACTCTTGAGACTTCAAGAGAGGAAAGAACAACCATGGGTGACGAAACAAAAAACCGTTGTCTTTTTACCAAGGGGCTGGTAGTGATTCCGCTGAAAGCAGCCACAACCCTGCGAGATGAAAGGACGGAGGACAGGTCATTAAAGTACAACGCGGTATGCTCAGCTGCCGAACCAGATACTACGATGTACAACCCGGATACTTTGTCAACTTCTGTGTTGGACAAGCACAGTAGTACGACATGCGACCATTCCCTTTTGTGGATTCATCATGAAGACAATTCATTCGACGTCGTTGCGTGGTATACGAACCTTCTCGCCGGGTTTCGATAGCCATCCGAGATCACCAACCATTTGCGCCGCGCACATAACGTACCTGCCCTATTTGGACATGCGTCCTCATCTGGCTCGCTGGATTCTTTTCGGATTTTGCCTGGTAAACCGCCGCTCATAGGAATGAGGCACCTTCCTGGGCACCTTCCTGCATTGTCCTGAAATCTTGTTCTTCTTCTGGTAAACCGGTCACTGTGGCTTTGGACCAATCCACTGCTTCTCGTCGTTGCTTTCTTCGCGCTGTCCCGTGAAAACATGCATTGACTGCTGCGTGTACACGCATCAGAAGTCCTTCCCATTATGCTGCTGCATATTCTGCCAGCTCACCTCAGGATCTTGATCCTGTTACCTTCCCAACTATCTGTCCGTTGATATTGGCAAAGGGCGAGATATCGATTGACCCACCCCTTCATGATCACATGGCGACCCCTACATCACTAGCTGCGCCATAAGTCTGGAAGCCAAGAATCGCGGCTCCTCACTTCATTAGCTTGATGGACTTCGTATCTTTCTCGTTAGCATCGATAGCTCGGCCCTTTCATGCAAAAATCCTGCATCAATGCCTTCACTTGCTTCCTTTGGGTGAATCTGAGGTGCGGCATAGAATGGTTCTTCACTAGGTACACATTCCTGCAGGACAAGCACCTTTTGTTCTGCCCTACCTTGTTTTCAGTCCACTTCATGTTTCCCATTTCACTTCTTGTTTTTACATTGTCTATGCGAGAACTGATATGATCGCATCAAAACAATCGGTTGAGCGAGTCTGAACCTTGAGAAAGGCACTCAGCTGCCCCATGTATATCTCTTGTCTCCTATACAGTTAGCTTGCTCTTTATACTTGGTAGTCTTAGTCCAGTACCACACACGTCTGCAAGCATGACACTAGGTCTAACCTCCCAATGCATCAGCTACTGTGGACGAGTGTCCTGAAGGATCTCTTGGACCGAAATGGGCCTGGCTGAGGAAGTCACCCCTGCTAGCCCCACGGATATTAGCCTGGGACGATCTGCCGGAGATGAAAACATGACTGAAACATGGCTCTCAACTTCACCACCACGAGTGCCGCTCGACGGCTGACAAATTTTAACACTCTGGACAAGTGACGAGCAATATCATGGGGATAGCCCATATTCTGCGGAACTGTTTCCGTGTCTATATCATGTACCTTTTGTGGAGGGAAAGACAGTAGAGGCTAGTATCCGTCCTCCCTTGTCCGGAACGCCAGGCCAGCTTAAAAGAGGACATATGACTGTGCTGATGCAAGCATTCGCACGAACCTTGAAGGAATTGAGCCGACAAAACTGGGCAGCTTCGTAAAGGAGGGCGACCAAGTGGAGGTCTAGGTTATAGTGGGCAGGATACCCGGTCCTTTTCGAGTACGGTCTTTAAGTGCTCATTCCTTCTTTTCTGCTGACTCAACTAATAAGCAAATTGAGCTGTAAAGTTGGTTCAGGTTACGTTGCAAAAAAAAAACAAAGAGTAATCTATATGGACCCAAGGAACAGGACCCTGGCACACCAGAGCTCTAACGAGTCGTCACAAGCATATATTACAGTCCGACGGAGAGTGTGACAACCTGCTACTGGAACACTTGGCTCCGTAACATTTCTTTGTCAAAGGTAGGTGATTCCAGATGCGGCATGAAGGATCTTTGGCAGGACCAAAGCCGCGAGACTACCTAGTTGTGATACCGTTGCTTCTGCTAGCCAACCAGGCTACCTACTCATCAGTACGCTACAAAGGGGACTACAGCCCCAAAGATATTAGATAGGAAGGTAAGGAACAAAAAGAAAGCGCAGCGGAGAAATCATCTCCGTACAGACTGGAGAAAAGATGGCCGCTATGATAGAAAAAAGACAGGGCACAGTTCCAATCATCAACACGGGAAGTAGGAAGAAAAGAAAAAGGAATAAGGTATGCCAGGGGTAAGCGAGCCTAAACCTTTCCCTCAACCCGATTAGCGAATTATTATCCTGGAGGATTTGGCACCGTCTAACACGAAAACCAAACCGAAAGAGGACACTCGAGGAGACTGGGTTTTACTTTCCAACATGCGGCCATATCACCAACAGTTTCGTGACTCGGCACATTACGACGGGCAGGTGAGTGCTATCAACAACTGGCGACACTGCGCGAAATGTCAGTATTCGGAAATTAGGAAGAGCGAGCAGTTCAAGTTGGTGCTAGGACACTCGTTTGTTTTCCCGAGGAATTTTACTAAGAGTGAAAGAGTCAGAGAAGGACCAACTTGGATGAGTGTCAGTGAGTGAGTTCATGTTTCCAGTTTATTCGGTTCAGTTCGGGACAGTTCGGGACGATCGAGAAGCAGAGGTACCTCTAAGCACCCTCCGTTGAGGTCACTGCAGGTTCCAAGTTTGATCCTTTGATCACTGCAATTCAAATCCCGCCCTCTATTTGACTTAGTACGCCGATTCACAGCCTCCTCCAATTGCTGCCTTGCAAGGATAGGTACTACTGAAAGCCGAACGGGAATTAGACTCCTTACTTCATCCGGGAAGGAGCACCCCTTCAAGAGGAAGTCACTACCACCTACGTACCTATGGATTCCCCTTTCGTTCTCTCTACTGTAGCTGAGGGCGGAAGCTCTTGCCCTCACAAACTTCAATCGCATTCAAGTTGGAGCAAGTACCTTCAACAAAATCTGTTAGTGGGCACCAACCTTGATTATGTGAAATTTCATCGCTCTACTACCGCCTTTACTCGTCTGGGCTTGAAACGCCTCCAGACCCCATGCTGGCGCATGGGGTCTGGCACAGCAATTAGCAAAACGTCAACGATTAGCAAAATTTTTGGTAGGAAACTAATTTTGGATTTTCTCAACGAAAATTAATGATATAAAAAAGAGAAAAATAGTTTTAGATAAAGAAAGAAAGCGACTACAATATGGCGCATTTAGTTTTCTATTTTTTGTGTTGTGTGTTGAGAAGATTTTGAGTTGGCTCTTCCTTCCGTTTTTCAGTCGTCTAATTTAGATGAGGTACTTCCATTTACTAGCAATTCTGGTGGCGGAGTAAGTACCCCCGTATTTTTTGCTAATCGCTGACGTTTTGCTAATTGCTGTGCCAGACCCCTTCCTGCGGAAGGGGTCTGAAGGCGTTTCAAGCCCAGACGAGTAACAGAAATTCGGGAGAGGTACCTCTACTTCCTCACGGTCTCATCCGACAACGCCCTCAGGAATTTTCCTTCCGAGTCCTCGCCAGTGAGCTGGAAATGGAGCTGAAGACACCCTTGCTCCTCGCGCTGCCTTTCGTCTACTACGGCACCTCAGGTCCGAGCCTACTACTCTCCACAAGCATTCCATCCTTTCTGTTAGTCCACTCACACTGCAGCTCCCGACGTGCGAGTCCAAACCTCAAGTCTTCTCGTGCCCGTCCTTCAATTGCGCTGTCCCCCAATGGACAGAAAGCCAGCAAAACCAGATCCTGACGCAAGTTTGTTGGCCATCATATTTGGAGTGTATACCTGTAGCAGAAGGCAGCAGAAAGCAACGAGTGTAGCGTAGAAACTTGCACCTGGACAAAACCCATGGCAGAAGATGCATCAAGCGAGCAGTTTTCTGGGAGAAACTATTCTAACTCGGAACTCGCTCAGACGTCACGGTCATCGACTGTGGCTCATATTTTAATCGGGAGAGTACCTCTATGATGAAGTGAGCTAGAAGCACCAAGGTTGAACAACAGACACTGCAGCAAATGAAGGGTTAGAAGGGGCGAAGATGTTTGAAAGACCATGTAGTTCGGGCTTCAAGTGATCACTTTGGACAGGGGGCATTGAAGCGGGAGGTAAGGTGGCTTCACTGCTTCACTGCATGTCACTTCGAGTTTTCGTCAAGGCCTTTTCACTCTAGGCCCTTTGACTCTAGGACCGAAGAACTTCAGATCTTGAGGCCCACCGTTGTATCTGCCTGTCTTCGAGTGAACATCATCACGGCAGTCGTCACATTAAACCAGTTCAATACCAAGAAAGCCAGTGGAATACATAGAGGTAGAGAAAGCTATGTGAATGATATGCTGCGATTGACCGATTTATCTCACTAATGCCTGCCCTAGTGTCAGGTCTTCCATCATCATTTTCCCATTTTCCGTTACGCCATTTATCGCCTGCCTTGCCCCCAATCCATGGCTGAGATGACCACCAAACATTTCTTATTGAAAGCAAATCATGGCAAGCCTCCTATGAGGGTATTCCCTCCACTTAATACCTATGCTAATGACGGAATGCATCCTCCCATGCTCATTAAAAACCCATCCCAGAAAGCAAGACAAACCATAAGAACAGAACCAACTCAAAGCCAGTCAGACTCCATCTCATCATGCTGTTGGCTCGCCTCAGGCAACGGATTCTTCCTAGGTCTGCCGCGCTTCTTCGGCGGCCCCTGCGGTCCCTTAGAACTGCTCCTTGGAGGTCTTCCTCTCCTCTTCGGGGCAGGCGATCCGTTCGGGCCTGTGGCGCTGGCTTTCCTTTTCCTTCCTCTACCAGGACCGGCACCCGGGCCAGCCTCATCATATTCATCCTCTTCAGCCCCGCTCGGCGGTGTTCCGGCGTCCATCATGTCTTCATCCTCATCATCATCCTGAACAAGAAATTCCTTGTCAACATTCATCAGCTCCACGAATGCTTTGCATGTCTGCATCATGCGCTCGCGTGAACTGAGACCGGTCATGATAGTACCAATCTCCTCCCACACCTTGTCGCCGGTGACGCCCTGGACCTTGACCGGTGCCCGAGAGAGGTCTTTACCCTGGATCTTGGCCTTTTGCTCGCGACGGTTGGTGCCCATGTTGTAGACGCGGCGGAGATAGGTGCGGACCTCCCAAAGGGCGAGAAGGATCATGGACCCTGCTGTCAACTGGCGGAGGCGCTGGATGTCGATATCGGGGAGTGCTGGCTGAATGGACTGGGCAAGGTCCATCGGTTGTCCATCGGGCTGCTCTCCAGGTGCGGGAGTCGGTACAAAGGTTGGCTCAGGTTCAGTCGCGGGCGCATCGATGGCATCCATGCGGACCTGGAAGACCTCCGACTCAATGATCTGAGCTATGGTTGAACCGGTTGACGTGACCAGCTTCTCCATTGTGTAGACGGTAGACTGAAGTTCGCCCACCGTCATGTATTCGAAGAAAGCCATATTTTCGATGATGAAACGGGCATACTGGACGTGAGGAGGGATTTCCTCGCCCGTCAGTTCGAGCTTCGACACCTCAAAGTCCACTTGAGTACAAATCTTCTCAAGGAACTTTTGACGATTCTTGGATTTGCTGATCTTGAGCACTTCCATCATGAGATGAAGCTTAGGGGTGAATGGGTTGACTGTCGCGCCACGCGGATCCTTGACGATATCCCGCTGATATGCGAAAGCTGACTGTATCGCCTTGACGTATTCGCGTTCAACAACAGTTTCATGCTTGCCATGAAGGGACTTGTGCTCCAGAAAGGCGAGCTCAGAGATACGGGGATTAGACGAGGTCTCTAGAGTAATGAACGTTACGCCCGTTTCCTTTGGATGAACCAGACCTTGGCGGTTGATGCTGGCGAGGACCTCAACTGCGAGGAAAGCATGCTCGTCCTGAGTCGCAGTGGCAATGCGGATGATCTCCTTAAGGAACCGGTGAGTGGTTGCACTAGCCACATCATCATAGTTCGTGCCTCCAATCACAGTCAGCTCGCGTTTCTTTTTGCCTTTGCCATCGCCGGCCCCAGTGTCCGGTGCTTGTTCGGATCTTTTCTCCTCCGTAAAGAGGAACTCCTTGAAAGAACGCAAGATCATCGATTCTAGTACCGGGTTTTGCTCGTCAAAGACTTGCTGGAATGTCGTGTAGATGTTGGCGGCCACATAATTCCTTGGAGCGGACTGGCACACCAAGCCAACCGAGTCGAGTGCCGCTTTACGCACGTCCAAAGGTTGGATAGGGGACGCGAATGGTACCACAATGTCAACCATCAGCTTTGATATCGAATCTCCTGTCATCTTAGGACCAAGCTTCGACTTGAAAAGGTCTACATGACTGTCAAGATTGCAGTGCTTGCCAATCATACCCACGATCAGTGAGTATCGTTCAAATTGTTTTCTCGGCATCCCCTCCAACGGCTTGTTCGGATTGGTGACACGCATATGATTGATGGCCACCAAACTGGAGCACACAAGTCTTGCGAGATTGTCCGAGTTGTCTAGACGTTCGCTGATGATCCAGAGACATGCCACGATATCATCCAGCAAGATTCTCGTGACCTTCGGAACAGCAGGCAAGAGCTTGTTACGCACATCCGTCAGGAATTCGTTATGCACACTCGAGACTTGTGGCAAAACCAGTTTGTAGATGACAACGACAGCCCTCGACACAACTAGGTCTTCGCTGCTGTTCATGCTGTCAATATGAGGCTTGAGAAGTCGAAGCTGCTCAAAGGTGAAAAGGCTAGGATCAGCTTTCGCAAAAATTTGAAGGACTGTCAGAGCATCGCGACCCGAAGGGACAGATGAATCTCCCGATTCAGGGTTGTCCACTAGCTCGAACATGCTGGCAACCAGCTTTCTGCAAACTTCCAGCGATGCCGCTGCGGATTTTGAATCCGGTGCCAGAAGCGTCTGCAAGACTTTGTCCAACACGTTGGTGACGTTTCCTTGCTTGACGGTCTGAACCATCAAAGCCACGTGGTCAGAAAGGGATATCTGAGACAAGGCAGAGTTCTCGCCCTCCATGAAGGGGGTAAACCATATCTCTTCGATAACCTGGCGAGCCAGGTCCCTTACGCTTTCCTCCGGGTCTTGCACACGGTGAAGCAGACCGTTAGCAATGGCGCTACGGATGGTCTTACTTTTGTTACGAAGGTAGATATCCTTGGCGAGTTTCATAGCGCGTTTTCTGACACCTGGTCCCGCATCAATAAAGCGATCAACCACAGTTCCGATCATCTTGCTCTCCAACTCTGGCCTCATACTGATACACTTGCCAATAAGGCCGAGCGCCGAGTCTCGAACTTGAGTTGAAGAGTCGTTTGAGCAGCGTAGGATAAGCTGGACCACTACAGAGTCGCCATCGAGAATAGACGGGTCGGTCTCCAAAACCTGATTGATACTTTTCAAACTCTTGCTCCTGACTGTCGGCTGGTCGCTAGCCATCGAACCGAGTAAGATGTTGAGAATGGCGCTGAAGGATTCGCATAACTGCGACCTTAGCAGTGTGATGGAATATGAAAGTTTGGCCTGGTTAGGTGACACTTTCTTGAAGGAGTATTCGTTGGAGAGCCATCGGCGATCTTGGATCATTTGCCGCAGCCTGTAAGCCAGTCTGCCAAACTCTTGATCGCGCTCGCGGTCATCATCTTCGCAAGAATCGTACCCAGCGCAAACCTTTGTGCCCCAATCGGAGATTATGAAGCTGATGGCGCTTGCGAGATGGGGATCCTCATTAAAGCGGCTCTCGAGCCATTCCAAGGTCGCTCGATAGGGACCAACCCAGGCAACCATCGTCTCCGGGCGCGAACGCAACTCCAGTGCTGCGGCAGCAAGATCTGAGAGGAAAAGCCCCAGTTCGTCCGCATCCCTAGCGTCCAGGGTGTTCGCCGTCTTCCGGACATGACTGCGGAGCTTGGAGATCGCAGCACCCATGGTGCCCATGAGTTCGAGAGCCATATTTTTGGCTGTGACACTCGTCTTGTCACCTTCGACCAGCTTGACCATCATGAAGTTTAGCAGACGAAGCAGAAGTTCTGCTGCTGGCCAATCTGGGTTGTCCATGCATGTCGTGAAATCCTCCACAAAGAGATCGAGGAGGTTACGGTAAGGAGTATCGCCGGATTTTGTGGATGTCAGCGCACGGTTGACGATGAAGTTGACAACATAAGAAGCATTGCGCTTAGCCGTGTCCATCAAAGGCGTCGCAAGAGCGGTAAGCTCTTGGATAGCAGTCGAATGCTGGATTGCGCCGTGATCCTCATCCCGGATACCGAACGACAGCTGCTTTCCGGCGGTAACCGCGCCGGCCAGTTCATCATCTTCTGCGTCATCATCTGCGCGAAGAGCCTTGCCTCCGTGTGTCTTAGCCTCATCAACTTGTCCGGCACTCGTTTGGACCAATCGCATGATCAAGGCGGAGACCGGCTGTATGCTGTTTCCATCAACCAGCTTGAATGTCCTGGCCCGCTTTCCCAGAGGCAGTTTTTCCAGTGAAGTCAAAATCTCGTCAAAGATGCCTTGTCGCTGGGCAGGATTCAAATGGAAAATTTGTGAAAGCATATCCATAGCTACCAGGCGGAAGCCATCGAACTTCTGGGTATCGAGAACCGACTCCCTTTCGGCATGAGCAGTCTCGAGGAAAATAAGTTGCGAAGCCGTGAACTCCAGAGTGTTGGTGACCGTATCCGATGTGTCGATTTTGGCCAAGAGTACTGACATCTGTGAGAACAACTTTTGACTGTCGTTGAAAAGCGATGCAATCCTCTTCTTGTGGGAGGATAGCAACTTGAAGAGCTCTGCGGTATTATCGGAACTCCTCAACTCAGCGATGGGAATCACGATACCGTCCATTACCCTCTTGAACAAGTTCAATGACTGATCAATTGTATCCTCGGAGTATAGCTGCTTGTCCTCACGCCCTCCACACATCATACGTAACGCTGTCCTAGCAGCTTTGAGCGCGGTTTCTAGCGCGGGCAGCTGCTGAACCCACGAATCAACATCCGCTGGGACCCATGACTCCTCAACCTTGATCTCCAAGGAGTCGGCTTGTTTCAAGGCATTCTCGCAGAAGCGGAGCAGGCGAAGAAGATCCTGGAGTGGAACCTTGTGAAAACAGTTTAGTTGAATGACCTTTGCAAGCAGCGTTTGGGCCTTGGTCTGGCACACAGCAGACAGCGTGCTTTCCCCATCAACGGTCAGCATCACCCATTCGTTCGATGTGCGATTATGAACAGCGTGATTCTCTGCCTCGAAAATTTGTTGTAGGAAAACTTTCAGCTCGTGAAGGGCAGCGTTGCTTCGCTGTTGGAAACCCAGGCTCTCCCCATATAACTCTTCGTCTAGGTCTTCCCGTTTCTGCTTCCGTTCTGAAAGGTTGACTGGCTCATCAGGCTCATCAGGAACGGCCATATACTCACTCTTGTTAAAAGTAGCATGAGGCAGCTCGATGGCAATAGCAACAGCTGGTCGTTGAGAGCCGGAGGGGGCCTGAGAAGTAGACTTTGTCGGACTAACAACAAGAGGCCGCGCAGGATGAGCAGCTACCTCTTCGCTTGGCTGCTTCGGGGGCGCGGGTGGAGCTAACTCGGGAGGCGCCGAAAGTGTAGGTTGCTGTGGTTCTGACAGAGGGGGTGCCGGCTGGATGGGCGCAAACTGAGGCGGAGGTTGAGAAGCAGGTGGTGGCCGGGTTGAGACTGGCGGCTCGCTGGACGCAACTCCCTGGCTCGAACTGGCTTGAAGAGCCGCCTGTGCCCTTTCGAGTTCGGCCCTGGTTGGTAATACTATTTCAAACCGGGCCCGGTTTTGCGAATGCGCTTGACGGTTCTTTGGGGCGTTGGTAGGAGTTTGTCTCTCCGCTCTCTGTTCGACTTTCGGTGGAGGGACTGGTGACTCCTGCTTGATGGGTACGGGCGTGATGCGCTCGACCTTTGGTTGCTGACCGTCTGCGGAGGTCATGCCGGGGGTGTCTGGCGTGGGATACCTGAACGGTATTGACGTCTGCTCGAAAACCATCCTTGCAAATGGAGAGAGTGTAGATGCCAACGAGGCTGTTGGAGCGACAGCAGAAGGAATTCCACTGGCTGATATTTTTGGCCCGGTTTTAAACTTGCTGTAGAGGTGGTCAGTCCCATCTCTTCCTCACTTCCTCGTCAAAACGTACAACTCTGTGATATTTGCCCTTTCTATCAAGTGTTGGACCTGGCCAAGAGTTTGTTGAACGCGTTTGCTCGGCCCTGCTGTGTTCAGAAGTTCTTGGTTGAGGCCATCAAAGTCTTGAGTGTTGAGGAGATCGATTACACTAGGTGCGGGCGACGCGGCTCCGATCGAAGGTGTAGGCAAGATACCTGAAGGTTGAAGCATGTATGGTTAGAATTGGAGTAAAGCTTCACTTTCGGTTGAAGACCTTGGACAAAGAAGAGGGGGCATATCCATGACGATATACGGGAGACGACAGCAAACACGGAGTGTCGCAGAGTTGGGATGGTAGGATCTTACTTGGGTCGAAAGGTACAATCGAGGTGAATGGCGTATACGGCAGAGCTTCGTAAAGAGCGAAGGGTCTCGTGAATCCCCCAGCTTGTTGCGTCGACGAGGACGCCGGCGCGCCCTGTGAGCCATGGCGTTCCTCAGTGTTTGGATCCATATTATGATATGGTGGTTGCTGGTACGCCATTGTTGCTGCTTGGTCACTTTGACAGCAGCATTAGCGCATCGTGATCGCGATGGTGGTAGTCGGCACAAATGTCGTCCCAGCCGGAGGGCATCGGCGGCGGAAGCAGCAGCGGTAGTAGATGCACGTCAGGACTCGGAGCCCAAAGTTCAGATGAGAAAGCAGGTCGTTGCCATGCGAACGGACGCTTTCGGCAGAATCGTATCGTCGCGAAGGGCCTTTGTCTCGGGGATTGGTCTGGGCGCGTCGGGAGTTGGGGGGAGAAATGGACGTCAAGGAAATAGAATCAAGCTACAGGCAGAGGTATGTCCATGTCGCTTCAATTTTTTCCACCGGCAACCCAAGAGAATGATGGAAAAAAGGACGGAAATTAGGGTCGGGGACGATAAAGATACCCAATATCGATGTTGAAGTTCTCAAGGAAGGTGTGGTTACTGGTTCAGGTACCCAAAGTCCAGGAAAGTCCAATGGATCCAAATGTTTCCCCAGATCCGCAAAGCAGGGCAGGCGCAATCCAATGGAACCAACCAACAACGCCAACACGGGAAACAGCCCTGTGAGCTTGGTAGGCACGGCGCGCGGTAACGCTAATTCGAGTCCCCGAACCCCGGTCCGTAGCACCTGCCATGCCGTGCCGTGGCCGCTCCGTGCTCGCCCAGCTTGCCCTGGATTTGTGTGTGTTGGCGCGCTCGTGCTTGCCGCGACCGGCTTGCAATCCAGTGCCCAGGGCAGAAACACGGCCTGCGTTGAAGCCTGGCGGTTTATGGTCCCACTTGCCGTGTCAGTGTAGTGTGCGTGATTGTGCGGTTGTGCTTTTCGTCGGCGTCGTCACTCTCGTCATTGCCCGTTGGTGACCCGGTGCTAGCCTACCCCGGTCTTCATTGTCGCTGCCGTTTCCGCTGCCAAGCTTTGCCTGCCGCAAGCAAGACCGGGAGGGTCCCAAATTTTCCAGCACCCCAATCAATTGCTATCGTTTGCCGTCCCATCGATCGTCGCGCAGGCCCCGTTGTAAATATTGAAGCCCGCTTGCATACCGAACCGAATTGTTTACTGCGAAAAACAACAGAGAGCCAACCCGACGACGTTGAACCAGTCAAACCACCATCACAGCACATACCACCCCTGACAAAACGAAGCAACAATGGCTGCCATCGGATCCCTCATCTTCTGCACAGACTGCGGCAACCTCTTGCCCGTCTCCAAGGGCAGCGAGAAGAACATCCTTCACTGCGAGTGCTGCGGCGCTGAGAACAGAGGTGCGCAATGCGAAATTTCCTCTTGCTCATCCCGTCTTTGTTGTGTTTGGAATGAGATCAGGAAGCTGGTTTGTAGATCAAACAGCTGACCATTCGTCTCGTTTCACAGATCGTCCTTCCAGAACGGTCGTGACCAAGTCGAAGCCGTCCGATTTCCCCTCGCTTTTGCGCCAGAAGCTCGATATCGTCCAGACTGTCGTAAGACACGAGCTCAACACCGAGAGAATCGACTCCAACACGGAATGCCCCAAGTGCGGCAAGCGCGGTATCCGTTACTCCGAAGTTCAGCAGAGAAGTGCAGACGAAGGTTCAACAATTCTTTACAACTGCGACTGCGGTGAGAGGTATGAGACGCCCGAAGGTCATAGTTGTGGGTTGGGTTGTCATTGTACTAACTGGGCGTACGCAGATGGTCGGTCAACAACTGAGCGCAAAGATCGCATCGAGTTACGAATCTGGGATGCTATTTGGGTCACATCGTTTTGGATCAAACGATACTTGGGACATCTGGCAACGGCATCAGCAGTGGCAAGCCGAGACTTAGTAATGATGGCTTTGCCTTGTTACAACTACTACAACAACGATACCCCTTCTTTTTTGTCAGGACCTTCAACCAGCAGTCGCATTGGTATTGTCCCGAGAGAGAAAGACACAGAAACTTTTTGCAATACCTATCCGTCCATCCCATGATTCGCCTCGAAAAGAAACAAGCAACGCAACGGAATAACAACATAATAACATCCAACTTTACGACGCCTTGGCGGCAACCTCGGGTATCAACGCGTACTCAGCCTGGCCGCTCTGCTCGAACTCGGCCATGTCCAGCGCAACAATAACACTCTCGCGAACGACCTTCTCCTTGTCGTGGAGGAACTTAAGCAGCGTCTCCTCGACACCCTCCTCGTCACCAAGACTGCCAAGAGCCTCGGCGGCCTCGTGGCGGACCATGCTGACCTCGTCGAGGTTGCTGAGGGCCTCGGTCAGGGCAGGGATGGAAGCCGGGTGCGAAAGCTGTCCGAAGACAAAGGCAATCTCGTGGCGGAACAGGGCAGACTTGTCCTTGAGACCCTTGGCAAGGGCCAGGACGGCGGGAACGGCGGTGGGAAGGTCGGGAGGAGAGGCCAGGTCGCGGAGGGCGAACATGGCGCGGTATCTCTTGAAGAGGGGAAGGGATTCGTCCAGGAGCTTCTTCTCGAGGGTCTCGACTGTTTGCTTCTCGTCTTCTTCGGGCATGGGAGGGGCGGGATCAACGGAGGCAAAGTCACTAGAAAGGTACATTATGGGTTAGCATAGGCCGCGCAAACAATGTTACGCCAATCGATCTGATAGGAAGGAATTGTCCCGTTTGGTGGGAGCAATGTGCATCGTGGTCGCGAATTGTATGTACCTCTGGCGCAGCTTCTCCTGCCTCCTCTGCTCCGAGTTTTCCCACTCTATCCTGTCGATAGCAATCTCGCAAGTCTCCTTGACGGAAACATCCTCGCCCTCGCGGTTGAGGTACTTCTGGAGCACGCCCAAGCTCTCGGCATTGCCCAGGGCACCCAGCGCCTCGGCGGCCTCGTGTCTGCACATGTTGTCCTCCTTCAGGTCCTCGAGTACCTGCGTGAGGTAGGGAATGGCGGCATTGTTGCCAGTCTGTCCGAGGCAGTAGGCCAGCTCGTGCTTGAGGAGAGCCGAGGGGGAAGCGAAACCGGCGGCGATGGCCTCGATGGCGGCAAGAGCCTCCTCGGTGCCCTTGTTCTGGACGGCAAGGTGCTTGAGCGAGAAGAGGGCGCGGAACCGGATGGGCAGTGGGGTCGTCTCGGAGCAGAGGCTCTCGCGCAGGCTGGCGATGGTGGCAGACATTGTGGGCGACAAACTTGTTCGAATTCGGTTTTGGAGAATTAAGAACGTAGGGTGAACGTGCGACTGGATCGCAATCTGAGCCAGAGAAGAATCAAACAAAAGGGCGTAATCAAGATGAGGAATTGGGTGGGTTGGGAAACAGAGCACTATGGACGAAGCAGGGCGACAACAGCGATGAATGGATGGGGACTCGTTCAGTTAAGATCATGATCTGATAAGAAAAGCGATCTCAAATCACCTGCTGCAGAGGGGCAGCGGCCGCCTACAAATGGCACTTTGGCGGGGTGCTTAAAATTTTTAGAGGGGCATTTGCTGGGCGCGATAACGATAAGAGCCTTTTTGGTGGACCTTCTTGGCCAGCAGGGTTCCATCACAGCCAGGGGCGCATGGGTTTGCTTGGCAAGGGTACCTTAGTACCTATCGAGACGGGCGAAAGCTTCTGGAAGAGTGGAAGAACACTTCAAAGATACACTGAGGGTAGCACGTACAGTAGGACGGTACCGCAGAGAGATAGCTGGCGTGGAGGTCCCTTCTTTGGGGTATATCCAACAGCTGTTTCCTCAATTGACATCGATCATGACATCTTCTACATGGGTATCGTTTGGTTGTGTTGAAGTCTTCCGGACAAGACTGACTGTCTAGCATTCCGCATCCAACAGCGCGAATGGGTTGTTTGAGCGTGGTCTCGCTTCGGGCTCTTGCGAGTTCTTCCGCTTGTTCGACTTCTGTTGCTTTTTGGGTTGCATAATGGCCTCCAGCTGCGGCACCATATCGTCCTGGTCGGCACAAATCTTCGTCAAGCAAGATAGTCCCTTCTTGTCGATGATTAGTTGGAGCATCTCGGGGAAGTTGAAGATGGTTGGGAAATCCGGGAGAGAAGGAAGCTTGGCCAAACAGTGTTGCAGCTCTATCAGGGTGGGAGACAGTCCCTTGCCCTGAGTAGCTGCGTGCTGCATCATTTGCTGTAGCATCCTGAGCGAGTAGTACGTTGCCTGACATTGGGCGAGGAAGTGTACAGACTCCCAAGATGTGATATCGAGCTTGCCGTCAACCGCTTGCTGAAGTAGCTTGAGACTGAGTGGCTGGACCTTGCCCTGGCTAGTCGTCATGGTAACGTCTTGGTAGACGGATAATGTCATCCAAACTGCCTTCGAGTTCTTCACATCTTTGATGATGGAGGACAAAACATCCTCAAGCACAGCTGCGTCCATCTCAACCTCCGCAATAGGCGGTACCTTGACAGGTGTACCTGCTGATGGCTGATCAAGCCTTCTGAATTCGGCAACGGTCGGTATTGGTGATCCAGTGACTGTCTGTAGTATGGCGTATGCCAGCTGTCTGATGTCTTTGCTTGATTCCCATGCACTGGTTCGTGTCGGGGAGTCCAAGAGGAAAGGGAGGTACATCGCTGGCTTCTTATCCCGGCAGCGGTGAACAATTTCTGATATCCGAGGGTCCAACACGACGGATGCTTCGACTGTGACCTGGGACCCTGTCTCTGGAGAAAGATACTGCTCCGTGAACTCCTTGTGCGCCCCGGGGTATGCCGCGACTGAGTACTTGTTCTTGGCCTTCGAGACTGCTTGCTCAAGGGAAATGTGTGGGTCCATCACAAGCTCGAATGCCAAACACGAAAGGCCATCCTCAGGCTGGAGCGAGAGACGCTCACAGATGTCGGCGCTTTTGAACTGCAAACCAGTAAGCTCGGTGCCGGCTGGATTGGATTCGATATCGGAGAAGAAGACAACGCTTCCGTTGGATCCAAGGTTATGGACGAGCAGGTCCGAATCAGAAGTCAGAACTGTGCCGCTGTGTTCCCGAACATATTCGGCGCAGAACACATCCGCTTCCCCAGGAACAACCTTTGTTTGCAAGGCGTAATGCTCGGAGTATCTCAAGGCGTCGATAATGGAAGGAACGAGGAAGGCCGGTGGCGGCGGGCTCGCTCCGCTGTGACTTGGTTGCGCCTCGGGAAATAGGCTGACGTTCCTGTTGGAATTCCAGCCACTACGGCCTTGCGTGACTCCATTTGCATATTTTCTATGGAAATTTTGCAAGTCCTTGGAGGTTTTCATAAGCCTTTTGGTCCGCTCGTCCAACTTGGACGTGGGTAGATAGCCATCAAAGAATATCCTCGAACTTGAAAGCCATGTCGACCATTAGTATTGAAGTAAAGTGGTTGGGACCAAGGAGTGTCAGTTACATGGTAAGGCCGCATGCTCTTATTTTGTCGAGCCACTCAAGAGTAGTTCGACCAAGCAACTCATATGTTGGCTGCTCGAAGGGACTGTTCTTGATGGTTTTAATTCGGCAGAGGTTCAGGATATGATAAGCAAGTGCAGGCCCGTCGATGACCAGAGTGCTCGGTTGGATTGGCCCTCGCTGGGCAAATGGCTCCAGATGTTTCCTGAGATGTGGAATGCCCATATTCGCTTGACACCTTCCGTATCTTCGTTTGTCGCTTGGTTTGGTGGGCGCGCCCCCCGTATCGCAATGAGTTCCCCTACAAAGCAGTAACACTTCCGTATGCGGTGATGTCGGATGTAATTTGTCCTGCTATTAGGAGGCGTCAAGAAGATGTCAAGGGTATCTTGCCAAACGGTTGTGAGAAGTCAAGATGAAACGTCCAAACACCAGAACCACGACCGGACCGTTTCTGTAGTGTGTTGATGAAAAAATAGACAGTGCGAATTGTCATTGGATGTTCTCCAAGCTCGTCGTGGAATTCCATGGTGTTTTGGTCTCATCTTATCGACAAAGAGGAGGCAAGAATTATGTTGTGAAAGAGAGATCATGATCAGAGATGCATATTGTTAATATCGACTCGCATTGGCTTGGTTCAACCGGAATTGCAAAGTAGAAGGCAATGACGCCTCTCCATGCACCTCGATCATCACCTTCCCTCATGCTGGTTCGGTACGAACGGAAAGAGGAACGGAATGCGGTAAACACCATCGCCGTTCGGATTCATCATCCTTCTGGGACTGGATCTCTTTTACCAGTTGATCGAACTGCATAAATCGCAATTGACATCCCAGCTGGTTGTTACTAAGAGTTTGCTCTGTCGTTACCACATCTTCTAATCTTCACCTTGAAGGTGCTGGTCCGCAGCCCTTGTTATCGTGACATGTCCCGTACACTGTGTTCTTATCTTATCAGGGCCGTCAGGGACTCGCACTTGCAGCTGCGGCAACTGCACATAAAAAATGGGAAGCGCCGAAACGACATCAGCTGGGAGATCCTTCCTTTCAACCATACGACCCACTTTTACTTGAATCGCTGCGGGGCACGCGGACAAGATTGAAAAAAACTAAATCTCCCCTCAAATCCCGCTCCCCCAACTCTTCTTCCCCGAACTCACCAACATTTTCTTCTTTTCCCACAATGCGCGGCACCCTCATCTTTTCGGGCAGCTCATGCCCGGCCCTTACCGGCAAAGTATGCGAAAACCTGGGCATGACGCCAGCTGATGCTGAGCTCACCCAGTTCTCTAACGGAGAGACGAGCGTGCGGATCCTCACCAGTGTCCGCGAGAAGGATGTCTTCGTCGTCCAGTCCGGCAGCCCCAAGATCAATGACACCATCATGGAGTTGCTCATCATGATCTCTGCTTGCAAGGGAGGCTCTGCCAGCAAGATCACTGGTATGTCTGCCGCTCAAACAGCAATCCATCCAGTGTGAAGGCTGACCAGGCCCTCTTCTAGCCGTCCTGCCATACTTCCCCTACAGTCGCCAGTCCAAGAAGAAGTCGCACCGCGGCGCCATCACTGCGCGAATGCTTGCCAATCTTCTCGGCGTTGCTGGTGTTAAGCACATCATCACGGTCGATTTGCACGCTTCCCAGATGCAGGGCTTCTTCAAGTGCCCTGTGGACAACCTCCACGCCGAGCCTCTCATTGCGCGCTGGATCAGGCAGAACGTTCCCGACTGGAAAGAGGCCGTCGTCGTCTCCAAGAATGCTGGTGGTACCAAGCGCGTCACGTCGCTGGCCGATGCTCTCAAGCTGAACTTCGGCATGGTTACCACCGACAAGAAGAGAGGCAATGGCAACATGACTAGCAGCATGGTTCTCAACCACATCGACGCTATCTTGGACCCCATTGGCGAGCAGCTCACCGATGCAGTTGATGCTGCAAGCGAGACCCCGGCCGGCAACGTCACCCAGCCTGTCGCAGGCGCAGTTGCCGCACGCCGCCCCAACGGATCATCTCTGCACAGCGCCAAGTCTCTGCCATCTCGTTTGCGCTCGTCGACCTCGGCTTTGGACGGTGTCGACGAGGAAGGCGACCAAGAGTACAATGACCAGCGCGCCCATGAGGTCACCCAGGCTCGTCTCGTCCACGGTCACATCGTTCCTGACGACTTCGAGTCGGCGGACGTCTCTGCAGCCACCAGTGTCGCTGGAGACGACCCGATGACCATGTCGCACGCTTCATCGTTCTTTGCTCCCCACCACGCTGCGCTCGGTGGCTCGGGTGATGCAGCTGAAAGTTCGGATGAGGACGAGGAGATCCTCAAAGACCCCAAGGTGGAGCACATGGTCACCCTTGTTGGTGATGTCAAGAACCGCACCGTCTTCATCGTCGACGACATGATCGACAAGCCTGGTTCCTGGATCGCCGCTGCCGAAACGGTCGTCAAGCGCGGTTTGGCCAAGAAGGTTTACTGCATTGCTACCCACGCCGTCTTCGGTGCTGACTGCCTCGAGCAGTTGCAGGGGTGCGACTGCATTGATCACATTCTCGTGACCAACAGCTACCCCATCCCTGAGGAAAAGGCTCGCAACGCCAGCAAGTTGCACGTGCTTGACCTGTCCTATCTGCTTGCGGAGGCAATTCGTCGGAACCACTATGGCGAGTCGATCTCGCCTTTGTTCCAGCACATAGTGGAGTAATATTGCATGGTTCGGTTTTTTGGTTTATCGTGACACAGCACAGAGGCTTCATAGGGCATTTACTTGCACCTTCTTTACGAAAGCACATCATTATCAGGTATGTTGGGAGAAATGGGTTACAAGCGTGGCGTTGGTGATTTCAGACACTTCAAGACAGTTGTCGTCTTGACATTCAGGAGCGGAGAGAACTTGAAGCGTCCTCTTAGACCTTTTTGGAACGAGCAGTCAGATACCCAATTGACGTTACACGCTCGGTTGTGTGGTTAGCCGCGCAGCTCATTCTTTCCCTCTCCTTCTCTTTTTCCTTTTCGTTTGCTCATTCCACCCCGGTTTGCTTGACTGGCAGTCAGCAACGAGTCATCCATTCACTCCTTCCCCTGCACCCAAAACAAAATCCAGCGATGCTTTCACTTGAGAAAGCCGGTGCCGATTTCCATCCCAGGAACGGCTCTGAACGGAGCGTTGGTAGATTGAATTCCATTATAGAAGGCTCGTTGTTCCGACTCATCATGAGTTGACTTCCGCAAGGTTGATGGGCAATGATGCAAGAGAACCCTTGGAAACATTTCATGTAAACGAACTTGCCTCGGCAAGTGTGGTAGAGCGATGGCACTTTCCCATCAATAGTCATGGTTCGCGTAAAAGCTTCCGTGGACGGTTATTTGACCACGAAGCAGGCGGACTATGCTGATGTTTTACGCATCATAGGACAGCCATTGTCGCAAAGCTCAGTGTTGAGCTCCAGTATAGCCAAAAATACAAACCACTTAGCTCAGTTGTTCGTCCATTCCCTTTCCAAGTGATCTCTCGTACATGTCATGTCACGATTTCCCATTTCAAGATGTGATTTCATATCAGGTTATAGCCGTCATTTATCTTCTTCGATTGGTATAAACATTACGCTTCAACATTAACTTTTCCTTTACATCCATGCAGTATTTAGGTATTTTCTCTTCCAATTTTCGCACAATTCCCCGCTACCTTAAATCCATCCCTCCTTCCCACTAGTCCTCTGAAACAACCTCCTCAAACTCCCACTACTCCGACTCCGACTTCCAAAACGAGCGTGGTTGCCTCTTCGTTTCGTCGGCATCGTCTTACTAGAATACTGTCCCACAACCGGCGGTGCCGCTGCCCCCTCTTCATCTTCTTCTTGTCCCTGACCCTGTCCATGTGTATCTGGTCTCATCACTGACATCTCCGGGGCTGGCGTCGCACTAATTTTGATCGCCACCGGCGAGGACGGCGCAGTCGGCACTCTGTGGTGATAGCTGGAGTCACTGAGAGCTAATCCAATCGCTGACGGCGGTGGCGGCGGTGTTAACGGTCTCCCCGGCCTTGTCGCCGCGGTTGCAGGCGGCGGCGGCGCTGGGCGAGGAGGCAAGGTGGAAACGGGTTCGTAGGAGGATGAGCTGGGGTGTAGGACTTGAACAGCTATTGGAGGCGAAGGGGAGGGACGGGGTGGTTGGTTTGTGTCGCTGTCGCTATCTTCTCCTGCTCCTGCTACTGCTGAGGTGTTGGGATGGTTGTGACCATCGTTGTGTCCGTCCTTGTGCCCGCCGTCCTTGTCCTTATGGCCATCCTTGTGGTGGGAATGGCCGAGGGAAAGGTTAAGACATGACCATGAGGAAGGGGTACGTAATGAGGAGAGGGAAGAGCGTTTGGAGGTGGTGCCGCTGTTGTGGCCTCCGTCACGGTGTCCGTTGCCGAAGGTGGTGCCAAAACTGAAACTTAGGGGCGGGTGGTGGGACTTTTTGGGGGAGGGATCGGAGGTGGGATTTGAGGGGTGACCGGGGACGGTGTTGGACGGGGTGGTGTCGAGGGAGAAACTGGAGACGGCGGCGGCGGGTGCAGTGGTTATTATCCCCATGCTGCTGGATACGTTGCCGACGATGCTGGGTTTGCGACTTTCTGGTTGGTAGAAGGTCTGGGGTTGAGGTTGTTGTTGTGGCAGCTGTTGATGTTGTTGCTGTTGTGGTTGCTGCTGTTGCTTTGGCTGTTGTTGATACTGTTGTTGATGTTGTTGATGCTCTTGTTGCTGTCGTGTCGGATATTCTGTCTGTTGTTGTTGAGGCTGTTGGTACTCATGCCACCGTTGCGCTTGTTGCCGGTGCTGCTGCTGCTGCTCCGAGACCACTCGTCTACCACCAGCCGTTCCGGTCCTATCTTCTGGTGTTTCAACTCTCACATCAGCAGCACCACGAACACTATTAGCAGTTCCAGTTCTAGCCTCGACTGTCTCAGCTTCGGCTCCAGCTTTAACACCTGCTGTCCTAGCAGCAACAGCTTCACTTCCAGTTCCGGCAGTTCCAACACCCCCAACCTCAGCAGCCCTCGGAGAACCAGAAAACGTCATCCTAGTAGGCGTGACCATGATAATCGGTATCTCCGGACTCCTCGGTACGACTGGTATACCCCTTGACGATTGACGATGGACTCCTCCCTCGCTCATCACCCGTCTTGCTGCTCCTTCCTTGATGACTGCCTTTGTGTTCATATTCCTCATGGCCGTTGGTGGTTGTCGCCCGGTTGCTGTTGTTGATCCTGTTATCATTCTTGTTGCCGTTGATGGCACTGTTGGTGAAGTTGGACCCGTAGCTGGAGCTGGAGTTGGAATCGGTGTTTGTTGGGTGGGAGTCGGGGTCGAGCTTCCAGAGGTTCCAGAGGTTCCAGAGGTTCCAGAGGTTCCAGAGGTTCCAGAGGTTCCAGAGGTAGACTTAGTTGCTGACGAGGAGGCAGAAGCCCGCAAATCATTCCTCTCGAACAGTTCCTGCTGGAGGGTATACTGCGCGTGATGCTGGCGCTGTTCCTTGGTCGGTTTTGGTCGGCGTATCTTCTTCCCGTGCTGCAGTCTTTGGCGGCTGTGGCTACGGTGTCGATCTTGAGTTCGGGAGTGACTGCGGCTTTGGCTTCGGGATTTTGATTTTGATCGTGATCGTCGGGCGCCGCCGCGAGATGAAGTCCTGGATCTGGCCCCGGCAGAGTGTTGAGAGAGGTATGGTGATGATCGGCTTCCTCCTCCTTCTGTAGTTGGTGAACGTGCAGCAGGAGGGAAGTTTGATGTCGTGAGGTGGTCCTCAGTACTCTCGTAAGAGGTTCCATAGTTGAAGTTACTCTCCGACAAAAGTTCCTCCTCGTCATATTCGAATTCGTCTTCCTCATCTTCTTCATCGTCGAAGCCATTGGAGTAATTCCGCTCTTCATCTCCGTTGACAACCACGTACCACTTGATCTCCTCTCCCCTCTGTAGCTCATCACGGAGCTGCTTAATCCAGGTCTGTTCCTTCTCTTGTTTCGCAATCTGTTCCTCTTCGGTAAGGTGCTCAAGAGCATCATGGAACTCCTCATCACCCCGACCTAGCGTACCGGCTGTACCTTGGCTCCCGGCGCTATCGCGATTCAGACGATTCTTCTTGATGGGGGAACCGCGTCCTCCCCTGTTCTCATCCGTTGCCTTCTCTGCCTTCTTTGGGACAACCTCCTCCTGCCCTTTTTGCCGTTGCATACGCTCCTCATACAGCTTGACTTCCGCCATAATATCCACCGCCCCGTCGATGCGTATGACGTGATCGGCTACGTAGGCGTACGGCCGTGAAACTTCGTCAAGGTTGTTGGGATCGTATTCTTCGAGGACTTTGACTGCTGACCAGCTCTGAGCGCTCAATTCGTCCCTTTTTCGGTTAGGGCTGTGGGAGGAATGTCTACTGCGGCTTGTTTTCTTGCTCTTTCGGTGTCCTGAAGAGGAAGAGACTCCCAAGGTGCTGGTACTTCGAGAGGTAGGAGCGGTAGGGAAAGTAGCCGTAGGAGTAGTGGCGGTAGGAGTAGTAGCGCTGGAACCGGCCTTGCCCGTCTTTGACGATGTTCGTGAGCCTTGCAACGGAAGTTTGAGGCTCGGACTGCGGCTTGCGGTCCGACTGGTTGACTCGCTGCCGCCGCCAACGTGGATGGCAGTGATAGCCGAGCTGGCATCTTCAACAACCTTTCCCTCAGCAGCACTTTTCCCTGTTCCATTGTGTTTCTCTTTCTCTTTCTCTTTCTCTTTAAGGCCCCTGATTACCCCAAGACTTTCTAAACGTTCCGGCCATTGGCTCCTCTCGTTGTTCTTTTCCTGCGCACCAGCACTTTTCGGCTCCTCCACCTTTTCCACATCACTCCCCTCTTCACTGTTATCCTCACTCTCCTCACTATTCCAACTCCTCCCACTTTCATAGCCCAACGGTGGAGGATTGCAATAGGGCAAAAACTCGAATAAGTTGTAGAAACTTTGCAGGAGACAGCGCGAGCTGGTGGGCTTGATGAGCCATTCGGGAGACACGTCGTCGAGGTCTTGCACGACGGTATAGACGCGGATGGAACGCCGCTGCCAGCGGAAGCCGTGGCAGAGGTAGGTTGGCATCTTGGACGATGCTTGTTTTTTTGGTCCGCTCGCTTGGTCGTGCGGGGGTTGTATCGTCGAAATTCGTTGAATTAATGGTTGGTGAATTAAGGGTGAGGTGTCCAAAGTTGGGTTGGTGATGGCACTGCTGATGCGGTGTCAAGCTAGGTGGGTGTGCCGTGGAATGCGCATGTATAAGGAGTGTAGCACGGCGGTGGTGTTCACGGGTTGACGTCGTAAAGCTTGGTTTCGGAGATTTGGACGCCGTGTGTTGATCCTCCTCTCCTTCGTATCGACGGGATTCCCGAAGTTGCGTTTCCTCCCTTACTCTTGACTTTGCATGTGAAGTTGAGGGGGTAGTAAGCAAACAAACACGCCGAAAGTGAGTTTACCTTGTCCTCAACTCCAGGTCCTCATGAGCTCGCGAGAGGTCCGGTTAGAGTCCTCGGAAACACATAGAAAAGAGCAACCCGTCGGGTCGGGAGGGGAGACGTCTTGGTTAAAGGTGAAAGGTGAAAGGTGAGAAGAGTCTTCACGTTGTTTTGTCACGACATGGTCCCATAGAAATCACCCAAGTAGAAAAAGTGACGAACGAAAGGAAGCAATTAAACCTCCACAGAGTCGCTGCACAATTGGCAGTTGATTGGGTTACATCGTTCCCCTCTAGGGGTCCCTAGCAATCCTAAGAATGCCCCCTTGGAAATAGCGACTAACATGCCGGGGACCTTGGTTAACAGTACCGGGTTCTGCAGATCGTATAGTGTCAATACAAGTGGTAGGGACTTTGGAATCTCCTTGACAGGTTTTCGCTGATGGGTGTTGGGTATGGGTTGCGAAATGAGGATATTCCGGAATTTCGGCGAGTTTCTTCACCGCTTTTGAGTATGCTTAAAATCTTCAGGGCACCGCGGGTGGTCAGTCTTCATGTGAAGTTCGTTTTCTCGGCCTCTTCCGCGGCTGATGATGTTTCTCGCTTCGTTGTTCTAGGTTTGGTGTTAGCCGAGCTTCTAGTATTAGGATATGGGGAAGTTTGCCATCACCCTTCAGTGATATTAACCCCCTGTCCCCATTCCAAGCAGTGGAGGTTCTGGTTCGTTAATCTCCCAAGCCGACCTAGAATTCGGTAAAGGAACGCTGTGCTGAACGGATGTGATATCTTGGCGGGCTTGGTATCGCCAAAGATGTCCAGCGCGCTATAGCAACTCTTTTGTGATGTCGATATTGTTTCTGCAACTTCCATGTCCAAAAAAACACGATCCTCGTCATGATCAATTATCGGCAATCTTCAAAAGGAGAGTTTATCATACGATATTTTCCACGTGCTGATCTCCCCTCCACACTGTTTGTTGGTTCGTGTGCCTTGATGTTCAACATCAAAAAGACGGGAGATTACTCTTCGCAGGGGATCCCTTACAAACAAAACCCATTGTGAAGACAGGGCATGACGATCCCCTTGCCCAGCTTTTGACCGTTCAGTGCCGTTGTGCCGCCGTTTTGTCTTATTCTTATTTTCCCTGGTCCCGCTCGGCAGGTCAAAAGCCCGAGCCTTATTTGCGGAACATGGCGAGTTTAGGAAAATGATGGCGGCTAGAGATATTGTCTTTCTTTAGCCGCGTGTGTGTGGATGCTGTCTTGTTCTGTCCTCATTGTGCTTTCCTCAAGTATCACATGCTTGTGACATTGGTGACGTTCTTTTAAACCCCGAACTTCGATGATAGTCAACCATTATCTGATGGTGCCCTCTGGACTGAAACTTTTAGTGTTCATGCTTCGTAACGCCAGTCACTTAAGGTCCTCAAGTGAAGCGGTTGTCGCCAACAATGCTCGGTCGCCAAGTATTCCCAAAGAGGCTGACGACTACACCATCAGTCCGAAGGATCAACATCGCAATGTGAGATCAAGTCAAGAAAGCCTTCAATGGTCATGGTTAGAAGTACCAACTGCGTTTTGCCTTTCAGAGGCTTGTGTTGTCATAGAAGAGCATTTGGGAGTCGAGATGCAACCATCCACGCCGAAGAGCTGAAACTGGTTGGAGCGGGCTACTTTCATAGCCCAGCTGTGGCACATGAACCTCACCCTGGTTTCCTAGACGGTTCTGGATGGTAGCTTCTTCAGCCCAGTCTCGCTTTTCTGCCCCAATCGCGCATAAACACTCATCAGCTTATGGTGCTGTGCCACAACTTCATTCTAAGTCGAATCAGTGGTTCTCGGGACCGATGCTTGTGTCTCCTTTATCTCAGCCTTACCTGATGAATGCATCAGGTCCTTTCGCTGAATTATTTTACTTCCTTTTCTCAACATCGAAGATTGACAAGAGGTACGAATGAGGTCGTGGCCTCGTTCCGGCTATACCGTCATGGCGTCGGTAGGTTCACCGAGTGGTTATCATCAGAGCAGGTGATTGATTCATCGCTAACCGTTAAAATCTGGAAGCACCGATACGATGACGGACTTGAGCCGGCTCCTCAAAATTACCCCGAAGTTGCTCCGCCACCGACTCATGACTACTATGCCCAGCAGCATCAGCAGTATCCGGAGGTGTATCAAGACTCGCCACCAATACCGAAACTCACACCATCGCCATACTCGCTTCCTCCAGTCTCGTCAGGTTATGGCGGCGAGACTACGATAGCGGGGTCAACGGTTGGATCGCAGGCACATGGTGGAGATGCTCATACAAGGCCGAAAGGTGACGGAAAGGGAAGCATGATATGCGGTTGCAGCCTCTTGACGTTTGCTCTGTCGTGTATCATTGCGCTCTTGTCCGCTGCAGTAATCGGGTTGGCGGCAGGGACTGGGATCGAGGCGAGTAGGGCGAATGATGCTGTCACCAAGCTGGCAGCGTACACCTCGGCAAACCCGGCCGTGGCATCGACCTCTGTATCACCCGGGACATCGACAACAGCAACGGCGGCATCGACGGGCGGTATCGGCAGTGCCACTTCGTTGTCCGGGGTCGAAATCGACAGTGGCTGTAGCAGTCGGCTAGACAAGGTGAACGGGACGATTTATACGTCGCTTAAGCGTGTGTCAACTTTTTCGTACCGCTTTTCATCTGAGAATCCAGCTAATCTGTGTGAAATTGTTAGCATTGGGCCAGCTGAGATACAAGATTTACTGTTCGAGCGACTACTGGCGGGATCCGAACAAGAAGCACGATTTGGCGGCCATCTTCACGCCCGACTTTGAAGGGTGTATGGAAGCGTGCGCATCGTGGACCCGATATGTTGTGCCAAAAGGGGACAGCAAAAACGCGACATGGAATTGCGAGGCAGTCTCGTTCATTCCCGACTGGACGAATAGATCGGTTGCCAAAGCTGGCGGTGCCTCTGGAAATTGCTACTTGAAGCCTGGCCCGGTGTCTCTGGACAAGCTTGGGAACAACACCTTGAAGATTGACGTCCATGCTGCCCTATGGCAAAGCGGTTGATGGAGGAAGGGAACAACTGGTATATTTGATCCAGGCGACGGATTGCTTGGAAGTTTGTGGGTAGTACGTCGGAAAGCTTATAAAGATCATAAAAGGAGCATGGCGTCCAAGGATTACATAGGAAAGAAAATCGTTGACGATATCGTCATGGTGTTTTGTCTACGGTGAGAGGTGTTCTGGGTTGGCGACTTCAATCTATTGAGTCAAGAGTTGCGAACAATGTGGCTGGTGAGCGGGATGACTTCTTTCCGTCTTTCAGTCGGGCTCGAGATTCGCTGCCGTGGTTGCCTGAATATCGTAAGATTGTTTGCAATGGAAAAGAGGCAGGAGCACATCGCGAAACCCACGATGATCAGCGCTCTGCCGATTCCGGGCCGTTGAGAGTTCCTGGCGTCCTGTTTCTGTTAGTAGCTGTTATGGATATTTTGTCTCATATACCTAAAATGCAACAGGCGCTAGCATGGAATAAGCAAGGTACGTTCGTCGGGGAACCCATGGGTACTTGTTACAGATAAAAATTCGTGGGGATAAGCAAGATAAGCCCCTTGTGTATCCCCAAATTGTTCAAATGCCACCGTTTACGCGATTGAGTGTGTCTTCCGTCGTGGATGTCTTTTGAAGGTGCTGTGAAGAAGACACATGAATGGAAGGAAAGAAAGAAGAGCTGAAGGGTCCGATTGCGGGGAAAGACGGGCTGACTGTAGAAGCTTGGCAAAGTGGGTCCTTGTCAAGTTATCGTGCAGCATGTCAATTGAAAGGCGCGCTCCCCACCTTTTCGGATGACTGAATTCCTTCTTTGAGCAACACCATTCTGAGCATGCCTCGCCCATCAAGACCATCCAGCGGCTGTGTGACCAACCATCACCGTCCTGTATGGGATAGGTAGGTGGTTGACAGCTTCAAGGCTACGATACCCCTGGTACCATGACCATGTCTAGAATAAGTCCAGTCAATTGAGTTTTCATCTCCATCTTCTTCTTTCTTTACTCATCATCAACTTCTTCCTCTTCAGTTGTGTGTGCTCGTCAAGAAATCTTCTTCTTCCACTTGTGCTTCGTTGGAAGACATTTTGATATTGGGCATATGGTTTTTATGTGGCCAAGTTGACTTCTTACCCCCATCTTTATACCCCGTCAAGAACAAGTCCGAGGATTGTACTACCTTGTCGTCATCTCACTCCTCTGCGCCCTTTGAATTACAACATATCCTCCTCCTCCACTCAACCAGCACCAGCTAGCTATTCGGGTTCACTAGAGACAACCCATACTAGTACCTCGTCAGCTACGCCTTTTGAGGTCTCTGCACCTATACCTCCATCATGCCAACTATCGACGAAATGGAAGCCTTCATCAATTGGGACGGCATCGACCCGGCAGCCATGGCAGGTGCTCGCCATCCCAACGATCTGGATCTGGCCCTGGAGAATGTCGACGATGATGACTTTGCCGGCTGGGCTCTACAGCATTATGAGCACAGCAATCCACTTGGCACAGAAGAAACTACGGCTACCAATGCCGACTTGATACCACAGTCTGGGGATCCCATCGTGGCCTTCGAAGACTCCTTTGATCAGCCACCCTCCCCTTGCAATCATTGTCAGACCAATGGTTATCAGTGCAAGCGTATCCGTGAGGGTAGCTACAAGGGATATTGCACGGGCTGTGTTGCACTCAACCGTGTCTGCAGCTTTGGACTGGTTAACCAGCCTACACTCCCTCGGAACCCAGGGTCAACTACTTCTATCGAAGAGCTAGATCATCCTTATACCGCTGCTCCTACCACGTCTGCGACCAAAATCAACAACCGTTTCTCGCGGGAATCCATCAAGATCCTCAAGAACTGGTTCTCAACCCACCATAAACACCCTTACCCCAATGATGAAGAGAAGGACATGCTACAAAAGCAGACGGGCTTGAACAAGAGCCAGATCACTGGCTGGCTCGCCAATGCTCGTCGCAGAAGGGGTAAGCCTATGGGCGCCACAAGATCCATCTCACCTGGTGTACGAAGCTTCTCCAACAACATGGAGATACCGCAGAGACGGCCCCAACTCGAGCTCATGAACCCGCTCCAACGTTGGCAGGTCTCTCCCCCAGAACACGAACCCGCCTCGGTGACTGCTATCGCCCGAGCCGTCACTGCCTCCTCGACTACTCTTTCATCAGGTAGTCCACACAGCAACAACCTGAATTTCACGGACGATGGCTCCAACAGATCTTTGTGTGCCGCGTCCTCGGCTAGCAGTTTCAACACATCCATCTCCAGTGGTCTTTCATTTGCCTCCGCATACTCCCACAGAACTCACGACTCCCTTGGCTCTTACGGGTCGTCCATGCACCGTGGCCGGAGGAGGAGAAGGAGAAAGGCAGCCCCAGTGTCGTCGGAAAAAAAGAAGAATTCATTCTCTTCACCTCTCAAAACCTTTCAGTGTACTTTCTGTACAGAGACGTTCAGAACCAAGCACGACTGGCAAAGGCATGAGAAGTCCCTGCACCTGTCTCTTGAGAGATGGGTATGTTGCCCTGAAGGCCCTCGAGCGTCCAACCCCGAGAACGGCCAAGTGTCTTGTGTCTTCTGCGGTGAGGCGAACCCAGACGAAGCTCATATCGAGAACCACAACTACTCTATCTGCCAAGAGAAATCAGCAGAAGAGCGGACCTTCTATCGCAAGGACCATCTTCGTCAGCACTTAAAGTTGGTTCACGACGTCAAGTTTGTGAACTGGTCCATGGAACAATGGAAAGCCACCACGCCCGAGATTCGGTCCCGCTGTGGTTTCTGTGGTATCGTCATGGACACTTGGAGTATTCGTGTCGACCATCTGGCAGAGCACTTCAAGGCTGGTCAGACAATGGCCGACTGGAAGGGTGACTGGGGTTTTGATAATCCAGTCCTTGAGATGGTCGAGAACGCCATCCCACCATGTATGATCTCCTCTCTCGCTTCGGATTGCTTGGATTACCTGCTGACAAAATAACCACCAGATCTGATCCATGACGACAGAAATTCGCCAAACCCATTCACAGCAACCCAGCCGCAGCCCGAGACAACTCGCAACGCCTACGAGCTGATCAAGAGCGAATTGATGTATTATATCACAAACGAGCGCGATATCAAGGGCAGGGTGCCTACGGATGCAGACCTTCAGGTTGAGGCATGCAGAATCATCTATGCGGCCGATGTTCAGACAAACCAGAGCATATCGGCCGTCCCATCCTGGCTGCGTGATCTACTTCTATCTTCAGAGCCGCTGGCTCTCCAAGCAAGGATGGCACCTATCAGATCGGCCAACGAGAGTCGCCAAGCAGTTCTGCGTATCAACGGCAAGGACAACATCTTTGAGGATGACCAGATGGAGCATGAACTCCACGAGTATGTCAAGGCTCGTCGGTTACTCGGCTTAACCGCCATGGATGGTGAGCTGCAGTATGAAGCCTGTAACATCATCGGTCGTATGGAAGAGTCTTCAAGCCATCCTTCTGAAGACGTTGCCAACTTCCTGCTCCGTCTCATTTACGGATCTACAAGCTGGCTCGCCGAATTCAGGCAGCGAGCTGTCTTGCCGCGATCTGAAGACGTTGGGGACGAGGCAAGACGTTCCACGGATCCCTCCAAGATTGATTCGACCATCCACAATTACAGTCGACTCGAGAGGGAGCTTGCCGAGTTCTTGCACATGCAACGCTCTATGGGCGTAGAGCCCACTGACATGGACCTACAAAACAAAGCTCGTCTCATTATCTACGAGTGCGACGATAGCTGGAACCAGACAGCCGCCGACAACAGTGACTGGCTTGCGGCATTCAAGCAGCGACATGTGTCTCCAGAAGCGAGCGCAGTGGCTTTGGCCACATTTGAGCCCTTGACCATTTCATCAGTGTCCCAGAATCGCTTCACGCCGTTGACGGACATGACAACATGGATGAGCAGCAGCTGCTTTGGTGGTCCTCGGAATCCCACTTTGGGAACCATAGGTACTCCGAGCTTTGATACTGCGGCAGGCGTGAACGGACACATAGGCAAAACCAACAACCCCGTCAAGATTGGGCCATATTTCTTCAATGATGCCAACTGTTACCGCAGACTCGCTCGCGAGTTGGCCGCATATGTGGCAGCAGTCACGTCACCAAATTCCCCGGACTGCCACATTCCCAGTGACGAGGAACTCCAACGCCAAGCGCGCTGGATCTTGTACCAAGAGTGAGTCCTCCCCTTCCCATCTCCCCGAGTGTCCTGTCCATCTCCATCTGGCCCATTCACCCGACCCACGTTCTCTCCGTCCCCAGCTAATCTTTCTGTCTCCTGCCATAGTGACGACCCCTGGAACCAAACCGCCGCCGACAACGCCGAGTGGCTCCGCCGCTTCAAACGCGACGTCGGTATGCTCACCGACGCCTCTCTTCCGGGCCTGCCCACATGTACCCAATGGAGCGCCA
This sequence comes from Sordaria brevicollis, assembly GCA_033439795.1. Taxonomy (NCBI): domain Eukaryota; kingdom Fungi; phylum Ascomycota; class Sordariomycetes; order Sordariales; family Sordariaceae; genus Sordaria; species Sordaria brevicollis. The sequence goes on from JAUTDP010000006.1 coordinate 2,303,279, forward strand.
CCCAAGGCGGTTCTGGCTTCGAGCCACCTTACTTGTTCCCAAACCCCAACGCCGAAGTCACGACGCTGGAGACGGACGTCCCCATAAGAATAAAGCAAGCCAAACGCATCTTTGTGGCGGAGAAACAAACCGCCAACAAGTACGTGCGGGGTTTCAAGACCAGGTGGCAGCGCCCGGCCGTGGTGTTCTGCTCCAGGGATTTGGAGAAGGGCCTAGTGGACTTTGTCACCGGCTGTGTCCTGGGGCATACCGACAGTGGTGGAGGAGGAGGCGGAGGTGGTGGAGGGACATTCCCAACCGATGAAGCCATCCGTGCCAAGGCACGGGAAATCCAGAAGATGAATACCACGTCGGCAGATGATGTGGTACTACTGGAGAAGTTTAAGAACATGATGAGGACGAGGCTGGGTCTGGTCTCAGCCTCTACTTCATCAGGTTCTACGCCAGACTTCTCGGGAATGGGTAGTGGTATGGGACTGATGCAGTCTTCCTCATCGGGCGATACTTCGGCCCTACCATCGCCGATTACCGCTGCTGGGTTTACAACTTCTACTGGCACCGGTACGACTACCAGCCCTGATATGAATGTCGCTATGGACTTTGGTGGCATGGATATGGATTTCTCGGGTTTGGGGGTGGGTAACATGGGCACCATGGGCACCATGGGCATGGCCAACCTTGCGGACTGGTCTTCTACAGGACTCAACATGGGCCTAGGCACAAGCATGGGTCCTTCCTGCACCAACATGGAAATCGGTATGGGCATGAACCTCGACCTGACTGCCGCCGCAAACATGAGCACGAGCATGCCCGCCCACATGGGTCTTCTAGGAACATTTGGCGCAACAGCAGCCGGGACAACCGCAGCAGGAGCAGGAGAAACAGGAGGGGGAGGGCAGGGTGACATGACGATGATGTTCACGGAAAACGAGATGGATGATTTGTTACAAGCGTCGAGCTTTGGGTTTTCTCACTCTGCGAACGATGATGATTTGGCGGTTATGGGTGGGATTGGACAGCTATAATCTGGATATTTTGGATTAATGACCAGTGTGGAGGAGGATGAAGAGTGGGAGGAGTTTGGGTGGTGGTGATATTTTTGCAATTTACGATAGGCGTCAAAGGGAAAGTTTTCTGGATATCTGTCGAGTCAATAGGTATGAAATACAAGTATCGGTCATGCCATATAATCCTCCGTCTCGGATGCTCTATTGATGAAGTTCCGACACAGCCGTGATGTGTCAATCAGTTGTTGATTAGCTGTTGATGATATGTTGAATACACTGATGAGGTGTTGACTTCGCGGTGAACTCGCGCCGAAAGTGAGTCACGAGTGTTGAGAGGTACAAGTATACGCATATCCCGAGCGAGATGTTGAGAAGATACTCAAGAGACGTAGATCATGGAGCAGTGTCTGTTGGGTACGGGTGTTGAGCGTTGGGGACACTTCCCCATTTTTTTTTTTTTTTTTTTTTTTTTTTCAAACTCAGTGGACTACTACTGGCCATTGCTGAGACTCACACTGAACTGATTGACGGCTGACGGCTGACGAGACCCCAACAAACAAACCTCGTCTCCAACGCGAACGAACTACATATTTCACACCTCACTTACCCACCTACGCTTTTGGCTTTGCCTGACTGGCATGGAGTTGATCAGTAATCGATCTCAGGGAGTTGTTTAAGACTGTCCAGTTTCTCCGCGTCCGCTACGCTCCTACGAGTCATACCTCAACCTCGTTAAACACATTTCGGCACTGATTTTGAGGGCGACGGAAGAAGGAATGAAGAGTCGCGCTGTGGTACTCTTAGGAATATTGATATGGCATTGGCCTACGGAGTTTTTTCCCGTACGGACCGATGGCTACACATTACCTTCCATGATGACACTTCACAATACACTCCATTTCCTTTCATTATTTCTACGAAACACGGACATTATATTATGCAAGGGTTTAGTTCCGATAGGAGAAAAGTTGGGAATGTTATGAGCCTCGATAATATTTCAAAAGAGTATTAGAAGGGGTTTCAAGAACTTGTGAACTGTGAATAGAGATTGGTGATAGGAATAGGAGGATATGGTGAGGACGGTGAAGCGATGTTAAGATGATGTTCAAGAGTCACTAATATTGAAAGGAAAAAATGGTGAAAGGTTCTTAACATATATTAAAACCAAAGGCGAGAGGACGGTCAATTTTGAACCAAAACTTCAAGAATGTACTTGCGTACGCATACCCCGAACAATGTTGGGAACATCAAGGTGAGGATCATCCTATGGAGTATGTTAGGCTTGGGATGTTGGGACACTCTACCCTCAACGGTTGACAACCGAACGACTGACGAGTGAGGATGCCTCGGCTCTTTCCTTGACGTTTCATGATGCTTGCAAGACTGAGGGTTGTAAAAGTTGACTTGAGTTGACTCGATCATAAAAACTGAGGCTCATCCCCACCAACCATTAAAACACTGTATGATCGCGGTATAGGACTTGAGTTGTGTTTCGAGAAGCAAGATAAGTAAAATCAACATGTAAACACCCGGATCATGTTTAAATTTACATGTGATCAAGACATCAGGAGGACTTTCAAGGGGTTACCTTGACACATCCACGTGGTGTGGGACCAAGTCATTTCTCCTCCATGAGTTCATCACCGGATTCCGAAGATATCCGTAGAGAAGCAGATGGATAAGGTCATGGAGAGAACCACCACTTTAGCTGCTCCGCTCGTGGATAGGGGTATAATCGAACTCCTGAGTTGAGTTCCACCACGGTAAGCGATCATGTGGATTCTCAACCTTACCTTACGGAGTGGTAAATATTGGTTCAGCTGATGGACACTACTAAGTGGGAAGTTTGTCACACAAGCAGTTGAATGTTCAGTTTTGAGCCCAAAGATTCATGTACGGGTATAAATATTTTTGATGGCTAGCAAACGATTGTATGATGCTAATGCCATTAAGGATAGCCAGCCCACACAAAGGTCGCAATCTAATCTGTTGGTATCTCCATCACCTGTAAACCCTTGCAAGTATCCGCCTTTTCAACCCGTACCATGTTGTCATCATGCGCGTCAAAAAAAGCATGCTATTTTCCATGCAGACCAAAATCCCAAATCTCCCCAAAAACGCCGTGAAGACCGAAGTCGAGAAGTGTATGTACAGCGAAAGAAACGTGGGTGTTGATGTGCATCACGATTCCGTCGTACTCCTCTCTCTGTACAAACCCGTGGATATTGCGCGCTATCTACGGCTATAACCACAACTTCCCATGCAATTTTTCATCCCCTCGAAGCCCTCCATGAACAGAAGACCTCGTACAACAACCTCATTTCTCCAACTTTACTTATGCCGCATCAGCCGTGGTAACGGGAGGAGTGACACGAGTGGGCTGAAGGCCAGCTCTAACGATCTTCTTGCCAGAAGAGTCGGTAACGGTGGCAATGTCCTTGTTCTCGGCCTGAGCACGCTTCCAGATCTCAACCTCGCAGCCACCGCGGATGACACCAACACGCATGGTGGACAGAAGGTTGTGGGCAGCGTTGGAGTGGTTGTAGACACCACCGTTGAAGATGGCGGTAGCGTCCTTGCCGATAGCGGAGTTGATAAGAGCCTTGCCACCGGGGTGGTCCTGGATGAACTTGCCAACGTCGTGGATGACACCAGCGACAGCGATCCAGGCCTTGCCGTTCTTGGACTCCTGGACAAAGTCGTCCCAGCTGACAACGGGGAGGTTCTCGAGGGGAATACCCCAGTCAAGAGTGGCGCGCTTCTGGTCGAGCTTCTTCTGCTGCTGCTGGAGACGGCCCTTCTCAATCTCGTTGTGGGGGAACTTCTTGAGGTCGTAGGCGAGACCGAGCTGCTTCCACATCCAGATGCACCACTTGGTGGGGTCATACTGCCACCACTCAATAGCGTTACGGAAATCGCTGGGGAACTCGTGGTGGAAGTTGTGGTAACCCTCACCAAGGGTGACGAGAGCAGTGATGACGTGATCCCTGGGCGAGTTGCGGTCGTCGAAGGGCTGGTCACCGAGCCAGTGGGCAAGAGAGTTGACGCAGAAGGTAGCCTGTTGGATGAAGAAGATACGGAGGATACCGCCGTAGATGAAGCCACCAGCATAGTCACCCCAGCCGAGACCGCAAATAAGGGTCGGGACGATAAGGGCCATGGTGATGACGCACTTGATGTAGTGCTTGTGCTGGAAAACGACGACGGGGTCCTCGTTGAGATCGGTAATGTCGGTACGGCCGATTCTCTTGGGGTTCTGCTTCATGACCATCCAGCCGATGTGGGAGTAGAGAAGACCCTTGCGGACCGAGTAGGGGTCCTTGTCGGTATCAGTGTAACGGTGGTGAGCACGGTGATCCCTGGACCACCAGCGGGCGGAACCCTCAACGGCGGCAGCACCACCAGCGGCGAGCCAGATCTTAAGGGGAAGGGAGGCCTTGTAAGAGGTGTGAGCCCAAAGTCTGTGGTAACCGGCAGCTAAGAAGAGCGAGTTAGTCATTGTTGACGTTTCTGATATTTGTGGCGTGTTGGATGCTTACTGATTCCGAGACCGGCGAAGTAGTAGTAGACGATGGAGAAGATGAGGGTCTTGGTCTGGAGGGAGACCCAGTAGGCGGAGATGAGACCGGCGAGAGGCACGAAGATGATGAAAGTGGTGTTGAGCCAGTTGACGTGCTTGTCTGTGAGGGAGATATCTGTCAGTGTCCTGCTTGCCATTGGAGAGGCTTTTTGGAGAAGTACTTACACCAGTTGCTCCAGGTGATGGGCAGCTCGGTAATGTGAGGCTTCTTGAGATCATACTTCTTGCCTCTCAGAGGAATGAAGTCGGTGGTGCCATCGGGGATGTTGACGGCCTGAACCTCAGGCGGGATATCCGTGGCTGAAGTCGACGCCATGGTGCCGAAGTTGTTGTCGAGTGATGAAGTTCGACGACAAACTGAATGGGGTTGGGGATGTTGAAAAGGTGTTGGCCCGCTCAGTCGTTGCTGGGAAGACAACGAGTTGGGAAGAGTCGGGAGGGAGGTGACCTAGGTCAAGTGGGCTGAGGAAAAGGGAAGGGAAAAGGTGGGAGTTGGGGCCAGAGGTTATTAAAGTAGCAAAAGAGAGCAGGTGGGAAGCTTGGCCTCAAGGGTTCAGATCAAAGCTTTGCCCGTGAAGAGTGGGTTCCCGGTTCGGAGGAGCGTGAAGGGAGACTGGAGTCCACCCACTCGCACCTGCTTTTTGCTTTTCAGATGCTTGTCCACGTACTTGTTAGTGCGTGAATACCAACAAAGCGGATACAGCAAGATATGCAAGTACTATTTAGGTGTTGGGGCTCCCCCAAACAGAGAAGGAAGTGACGAACCCTTCCGCCTTCCCTTGCTCTGGACCTTTCAAGTTTTTCGCCTCCCGTTCGTCCTAGGGCAAATCACAAGCAAATCTCGAGACACCACAGCTTCCACTTGGACAGGCCAGACCCCGGCGAAGACAGTGGAAACTGGTTGGGGTTTTCGAGACGGACTGGTGGGCCGAGTTTGTGGTCCAAAAACAGCAAATCCAGAGACTGTGGACGGTGAGTGGAATTGCATCACGGTCGATTGGCCTCGGCTGACACACAGCATGTGCTTCTCACCAAAGCTGTTCTGGGGGTTTTGTTTTGGCCTTTTGGGGGCCTGTTTCGGGGCTTGCCATGCGTTGATCGTTCGTCTGGTCCGGCCATTGTCGTCCTGAATTTGCCGTTGATAAGTTTTGTTGAGCAGAATGTTGGGGACATGTTCCCGTCCGTGCATCCAGGTCCCAGCAGGTCGCAGCGGCCCAGCCAGGGCAGGTGGGGCCGTATAAGTCGGGGAACAAATTGCGATTGGCCGGCTATAGTCCTTTTGGGAAGACAGGATGAAGTACACGGTACCTTGTGGCGGCGTGCTGCTTTACCCTGGTCTCACCTGTCCGTCACCCATTGCTCGGGGTTCCACTACCTGGCTGACGGGTACTCGCGACTTTTACAACCATCAATCTGTGACTGCAAATTCCAACTTCATTCACACAACCCTTTCCCTCTGTCATCAAGAAGGTGTGGCAAGGTCGGGCAAGGTGAGGTCACCGGCGACCACTAACCCTCCATCTTTGGACAAGCCCTTCACCAGATGCCTCGGATCATCGACTTCATCGAAAGCTTCGAAATCGAACGACAACAAACCCGGACTGCCCCGACTGACTCAACTTTTGGGGATCACGAAACTCGATAATGGAACATGCGGATGGTTGACGTGCGCCTCGGCTGTCTCGGAGGCCCAACACTGCCAACGTACTTGCCGCTGGCGCTTCAACTGCTGCGTCTTGATACGGAACCCCAGGGAATTCGATTGGGGAACTCCAGGCCAGGAACGTCTTCGAGTTAAGACACGATAACAATTGAAGGAGGAGCTTTTCTGTCGAATACTATCAAATGCACCACGACCTGACTGGAAACCACGGGTGTCAACTGCCACTTCCCCGGATTTGCAACTAATCTTGCAGCTTTATGGAGCCGACAGCGATCAGTTCGCGCCTTCATCCGCCATCTTCCTGTTCCTCACTCCATTCTTTCACCATCCTGGTGGATTTCTGGACAACATCCTCTTGGCCATATCGAATTTCGAGATGACGGTTCATCCCATCTCACAAAAAAAGTTCGCTTTGACCTCTCCTCCAAGGGAAGAAAAGGCAACGAATGACAAGACTTTGTCATCCTCAAAAACTGGCCGGGTGCGTATCGTAGCACCAACCAGGGACAGCAGCATCACCAAAACTTGTCCGATGCAACCATGCCCCTTCAGGCGCAAGGCTCCGATTTCCCAACATTCCTTCCCGCACGGCGCCCAGACGCTACCTCTGCACCCCGGTAGCCAATCAAATCGCACGCTTATTCGCCATTTCTTGCAAGCATCTGACAGCGAAGATTTCAACGCCTGCGCACCGCCTGCTTATGTAAGGTTTCAAAGATGGCGATGGCCTCTGCGTAAGCCAAGAAGAGGAGGCTTCCAGAATAAATGAGCTGCCAATCGTGCATGAACCACTGCGGCAATCCCATCATTTCCATAACGCCACACCCGCTTTGCAAATTATCTGATCAAAACTCCATTGTCGTCAAGCCCGTCCGTCTTGTGCTGCCTTCGGGCGGTTACGGTCCCCGTGGGGCGCGGCAAACTCGCCGTGGGGAGTTGCGTTCAGAATGGAGTCGTGACGGGGCCGGAGGCGGAGATAAGCCTCGGGAGCGTTCGTCTGGGTGGAGTCCGGCTCGTCAAGGAACTCTAGATCCGATCCGGGCTGCGCGAGCATCCTCCTCCACGCTCCAGACCCATCCTGCCATCTTGCAGCGAGCCTGTTCACCTTGTCGTCCTCCTGCCTCTGTCTAAGTCGATGAAGCCTGAACTTCCCGAGCCTTGTTCAGACTCTGTCAAATCATGAACATATGTCGCCTTTTCCGACCGCAAGCTTCAACAAGTTGCAACGAAACAATGATAATGGCATCAAACCCGAAAACAATCATACGAGGAGCCGGAAACCGAAGGGTTAGCTCCATGCAAGCAAGACCCTGCCCGGTACCTTCGCCCTGACCAGTCTCAAGTACTATATCGTTGGCCCTACCCGCCATCAGCAGCATGAAATATCGTTTAGCTTCACCGGGAACAAGTGTGCCAAGATCGTTAAAAGTGATCAGGCCATCCAGACCAAGCGGCTGAGAGCTCAGGCCATGTTTTCTGTTTCGTTGGGAATGCTGGGTTAATCGTACGTTGGCTCCCTTCCTTCATCAGCTTTCGGTTTAGTAGCCTGGGCAGATGAGAAGACACTGAGAGTATGGCTTTGAAGTTAGGACTTCGCAAACGACGTCAACGACTCCATTATCTTTCAAGTGATGGACACTGCCATTTCAACATCTAATTCCACTAAAGGCAGATCCTGCCCCGGCTTGGGATGGGTTGCATGCCAAAGTATCGTCGTCAAGTAACTCACTGCTTCATGAGCGCCGAGTCTGTAGTTTGGAGATCACTGCTAGGCTGCGATTTGCAACTAAGAGATGTTAATCTTGGACCCCATTAGGCAACTCAACACGCGAGCTCTTCCCATACGCACCACCATCAACACTCAGCCCTACCACTTTGAGACAGTACGAGGTACGGTTAATGACGGAATCATCTTGCCGCACCCTAGCATAGATCACAGCTATTGCCTGATGACACTAGGTTTGGAGACGTCAGTTTCACAATATGACGTTGTTATTCAGATAGTGAACCTCGAATGAAAGGGCAATGGGCTACGACCTTCCACACTTAAACAAGTTAAGCAAATCGAGATTCTTTAACAGATTCTTCACTTCAAACAGAAAAGTTTAGATGAAAGGTCTCAGGCCGAAATGCAACGACACTCACCTCACATTCAGATGTTACTGGCAATGTAGTCAGGCCTTTCTGAGGGTGTATTCAGCTTGGCGTGAAGCTCTAATCACATGTCAAGTTTCATCGGGATGAAAGGCAAAAAACAGGCATGACGTCGACAGAGGAAGTGACACTAAGCTAAATCAAGCTGGGGAATCCTCAGTCTTCATTTTCCAACCCCTGGTCACGAAAGGTGATATCAGACCTTTCTTTACTCATGATTTACATTGATAGAGAACCAAAATCCATATTTTGGCCGGAAAGTGGCTAGCCCCTTAATCTGGAACATCTCAGGTCTTCCGCGAGATAGCTGAGAAATGTTATAAGTGTCAATTACAGTACCAGTCACGACCCCACAATGTATCACCCCCAATATTGCATCGCATCCCCGTACGCGTTCTCCCTACTAAAATAATCCACCCTTATTATAATATATTTTTTTTATTAACCATAATTTTATTAAAATAACGTTAATTGTATTGAAACTTAGTGTAATGGGATCGCTAAACGAAGCCCTACTTAATAACGCTATTTACGCAATCGAAAACGGTTTATTATAATAAGTAGTATTAAAATAATATAGTATACCCTAATTTACTATCTCCCGCCGCCTTCGAGGTACTAAGTTTAAGTGTAATTCGAAAACCGACGTATAAAGGCTCACCCCTATTTAAAAAACCTTCGTATCCAATTAAATTTTGAATAAAGAAGCCGTTAAGAGAATTCCTAATCGAAAGTAAATCGTTAGCTTCGTTATATTTATTTTTAAAGAAGGTTATAATATTAGGCCGCTAGGCGTATATTAGGTAAATAAATTCTTAAAGAGAAACCCTACTATTAGGATTAAAATATTGAAATCCTTCGAATCGTTATAGGTTAGAGGATTATCCTAAGAAGCCTTTATAAAATTCTTCGACTTTTTGGAAAAGATTATTCGGGAAAAAGCTATTATATTAATTAATATCGTTAATATAAATGAATATAGTCTTTAAAAATTGGAATTTAGGGCGGGTAAAATATTAAGGACTATAGTAATTAAAAAAGTATATATAATATTAATTAATATAATAACCTAAATATTTATTATTAAATATAATATAATTAAAGGTAAGAGGTTAACGCTTATTATTATTTTTATTAAAGCTACCCTTTAAAGATAATAATTTCCCGATTAAATGCCTAATTACTTAAAAAATTGGAAATATAATTACTTTTTAAATAATTAAAGTAATATTAGTATTATTTTAAAGTAATTAAAAGAAGTATATTTCTTTAAAACGAAGCTTAATAATAATATTTAGCGCTTCCTAATTTTAAATGAATATTCGAATTATATAGCGGACGATTTCCTTATCGAAGTATATTATAATAAAATTTAATTATTATTCCTCCCTCCCTATACCTTTTATAAAATTTAACCGTTCGACCGCTCTATTTTCGCCGCTGTAAAGTTGTATTTTAGGGATTTAACGAAGGATTACGTATTTTTCCTATTATTAGCCCTAATTACGAAAAAAAGGTTTTTATAAATTTATTACGAAATTTTATAATAGGGGGTTAGCGTTAGGAATTTTAAATTTAATTTTAAAAAGACCGGTATATAATTAGTAAATAAATTTATTATTTTTAATAACTTTAATATTATTATAAACGACGACGCTCGCCCTACCGTCCTTAAAGAATTATTTAAATATAGAATACCCCTTATATTAGACTTTTTAAACCGGAACGTTATCTTTTTAACCCTTAGAAAGTCTATAGATATTAAAAATACTATATAGAGTAATAGTATTATTCTTAATTGTAATACTAAAACCCTAATTAATAAAATAAGTAAAAGGATTAATAATATTAATATTAAGGTAGCCGCGCTAGAGTATAGGGTATAGTATTTAGAAATTAAATTAATTTCCTAGAAGCCTAGAAGTAAGCGTAAGGTTAAAGAAGGGGGTAATAATAAATTTATTTATATTAAAGATATTATTATTATTAATAGGGAATTATAGAGGGTACTAAGGCGCTAAAGAGCCCCCTTAACGTTAGAATTACTAATATTATATAGTATATTGGCTAGAATACTATAGGCCATTGAGGAGTATAAGAATTAATATATTTATATTTTATCTGGTCGAAATCCCTACAAAAGTGGCCAGTTTTCGATATTGTACGTTACGTAGTCATGTTGTTGTGCAGTGATGCAGTGTTGGGGGTGATGCATTGTGGGGTCGTGACTGGTAGCGCTTCCTTTCTCGTGCCCTGCCTTGACTCTGTTTCCTCATCTCATAATGAAGCATATGAGGACACCGCAGGACACGACCCAAAGGGTCGCAAAAATAGAAGGAGCGTGAAGACTCCATTACCGAAAGGCTAGGATGAGCGAGGCTTTTGCAAAAACCATCATACGGCTCAATTGATATAAAACTAGATCAGTAAGAGTCACTGACCGGTTTTACTTGTCAAGAACTCACTTCAAGTTAAATCCAGAGATACATTCGTGGCGCCGGGATATTTGGTCAAAACATTTTAGGTTGTTTCTAAGGCACTTCACACGATACCAACGCTGTTCTGGAAGTTTATTACGATTTCATCAAGCGTTTCGTCACATGCAAGGGCTCGTCGGCATGATGGGCAAATACTAGAAGCTATGACAAGGACAGAAACACAAGGGCACTCGACGAAAGACAAGTGGTTATAGCCTCTGTCCAGTCTATCCCCAGCAAATCTTTCTGTATCACACCATAAAGAGTACTAGACGCCAGCCTGCCCATGACTCTTCCAGACCCTTTCAATATTGAAGTATATCAGCGACCTGGAAAGCTAGGGCAGGTGGTACCTGAACGGAGTTTTACATAGGCGAAGAAAAGAAAAGAAGAGTAAAGAAGAGAAGAGAAAGTGAAGGAGCCGATATCATGGAGATCCTTGCCGCTCTTCACCAGCAACTTCAGCTTTCTGGTAATATCTCAAAGTCTGAGTCATTTGAGACGCGGGTTCAGGTCGACTTGATATCAGTCATTAATGGTCCCAACACCAATCCCACCGTACCTCATCGATTGAAGATATACCGACCAAAATGTTTGTCAAAGGGAGTTAAGGTACAGATGACAGGATCGCTGAGGCGATAGCCTGGTGTTACTCAAATGAATACCGATTAAACTGTTCTGCATAAGGTCTTGCCGACTCAGGTGCGTCCCTTGATGGCGTCAGTTATCGAAGTCTATGTGCTCCAACATGTCAATGTTCACAACTGCGCACACACTCTTCGCATCTGGAGATTACTCTTTGAACACGCCCGTTCACGTAGACTTGGGGTATGGGTCCGTTCAACTGAGTTTCATTCATCATGCATTTGTAGCTATACTACTGATATCCCAAACGCCACGTGTATAGTTATGTCAAAGCGAACAAACGAAAAAAAAAAAAAATATAACACCCCAAGGTAGTAATGAATGTATGGGGTCATCCAAGAACAAGACCAAAAATGCAAAATGCCAGCCCAGAAATTCCATAGGTAGACAAGTGCAAACCAAGGAGAAAATGAAGAAAGGATAGATCAGTGTCTACCATGTCCCATGCAATAACCCATTCGTGTATCCTTCATGAGTACCAAGTTGTACTATACCCTATACCCTATACCATCCAATGCTTGAGTGTGTTTGTGTGTATATGGTACGCATTGGAGGCCTCCCAGACCTGGCAACAGTTCCGGTGATTGTTCGAGCAACGCTGTTGCCAAAAAAACAGACCACCTCATGCCAAATTTCCTGCTCATTTCGTTTTTGTGTGCTTTCGTTGTGTTGTTCGAGATGGCCGTTTCCATGCTGTTATCATCACTCCTCGTTCGTGCGCCCGTCCCTCGTAGCGCAGTCAAGTCCTCGCAGTCTCGTAGTTATGGTGTTGGCGCTGCCCAGCAAACAAATCCATATCAATCTCCTCCTCCTCCACTTCATACTGCTGCTTGCCCTTGTCCCTCGAGTCTCTAGAATCCCTCAAAGCCAAGTCATAAATCCCAGCCCCTCCCACACCCTTCAATACATCCGGCACCTTTGGTCCTCCATACCGCTCATACTCCCTCTCTCGATCTCTTTCCAGTTGCGAGTTACCGTTACCGTTGCCGTTGCCGCTGTAATTGGTATTTCGATCTCCACGGTCTTGATACCCAGACTGACGATATCCATCCCTATCCCTACCCTGGCCTTGGTGTCCATGGTCATGGTCCTGATGCTGTCCGTGATACCGCCCAGCCATAGCCTCCGCAGCCTCCATCTTAAACTGGTGCTCAAACCTATCTCTATCTCTCGCTTCGTTGATGGCTGCGTAGGCTAGATCGGGCCCGTGTCCTGACTTGGAAGGTTTGAGGGTGGTCGGTTCGGTGAAGTATTTACCTGAGTCGGCGCGGGAAAGGGGGGGTTCTCTTCTGCTGCTGCCATCTTCCTCTTCGTCTGACGGGGTGTAGTGGTTGCGAGGACGGGTTTGGTGGTGAGATTGGGTGGTGCTGTATTCTGGTTCGACGGGTCTGGTGTTGCTACTTGGGCTTTCGGAATCGTATTGTTCGCGGAGAGTAAGTTCGTGAGATTTGGGGGCCATGGGAGCGCTGGAGGGTGCGGTGTCGGGTCGCCACTTGAGGGCTTCCCTCAGGATCGAGTCCTTGAGTGGTGTTGAAGCGGCATCGGTATCACCTGAAGGAGCGGTGGAGATGAAGGATGTCGAAGAAATTCTGGGGTCGTGCTGCTGAAGAGCTTTCTTTAGCATTTCTTCTTCGCGTGACAATGGAGACTCGCCCACGTCAGAATCCGTGTAGCTACTTGCCTGCTGTCTATCGGCGTACGACGACGGAACAGTCAAGTTGCTTGGCTCTTGATAAGTACTGCTATTTCCTCCCCACGGACGCAGATGGTGTCTGAATCTCGCAGGGTCATCATACCCGCCATCGCTCGGGAGAGGAGAAGGTGGCGATCGACCCCGAGGAGGATACCAGTGCTGGTCTTCCGACGGTGCGGGAGAGATGGCATCTTGACGACCCCTTCCAATGCCACCGCCGCCAACGTTACTGCTGAAGTAATCCCATTCGCGATTTGACGGCGAGTCAACAGTCTTGATGATCTTCGGCACTCCGTTTGTCGGCTCTGTGCCAACCAGGTACTCCTGATGCCTGTAGCCATCATCGACTGACACCGAGTCTGGATTATGATAGCTGTACTGGCTTTGCTCCACCGGCTCCGGTTCAGGGAACATATCCAGCAAGTCCATCGCTTGCCTTCTCTTGCGCGGGTTCGGGTCCAGGCAGATATTCACAATCTCGACATACCAATCCGGTACATCAGTGACCTCCGGACCTATCCTCAGCGGGCGTCCATGAGCCTCAGGCTCGTCTTCCTGCGTTGCCAGGGCCCAGAGAACCATGCCCAGCTGGTAAAGGTCCGACTTGACGCCGATGTACATCGATATCCTTTGGCTGCTCTCAATCAACGGCGTCGCCTCGGGAGGCTCCCATCCTACCGGGCAGCCGCGGCGGTTGATGTCGATAATCTTGGCGTTCCACTCGTTATTGATGACGATATTGGAAAGCGTAAAATCCCCCTGGACGAACCCTGCCTCGTGAATGTCCGCTAGACCGCTAACGATCTGACGCGCCCATCTCTCACGTGTAGACCATGGTAGTCCGCCCTGAAGCTGGTAGTCGTAGATGATGTCGATCAAGGCCCCATGCTCAGCAAAGCTAATCAGGAGCCCTTTGACGTGCTCACCAGACTCATCGACGATGACACCATAGAACTCGATCACGTTCTCCGCGGCATGCAGACGGTTGAGCGCGTTGATCTCGTAGAGGAACTCATCGACTGTGTCCGGACCCGGGATCTCTTTCTTGATCAAGGTCTCGCCGTTAACGCGTACTTTGTAGACAAAGCCGGAAAGGTGGGAGTCGAATTCGACTTCGGATTCTTTGATGCGCCGGCAGCGCATGTGCTGGATCATGCGCACCGTTGGGTAGCTGATGATTTCCTGGTGATCACGGACTTGGTGTTAGTACCTATGGTGTGAGTTTGTGTATTCAGATAGCAGGAGAACTCACATTAACGTCCTCCACCACATGCACATGCAGCCTCCCATCCGTAGTCTGAAGCTTCAGGTTCGTAACGGTAGGGTAAAACTGGATATCCGCCAAACTATCCCTTATAGCCTCGTATATCCTCGAACTCTTGTCGCGCTGGAACTTGATATCGACTAGCTCCTCCTCCAACGAGCCCTCTTGTGCATCACGGTAGTCCAGCGATATTGTCACTCTGCGCCAGAGTGACTCGTGCTGGCGGTATGTCACAAAGAACTTCTCCCTCTTGGACTTGTCGCGAAAGTGCATGGACAGGTTGAGGATCCATATTTTCTCTAGCTCGTCGTGTATCATGTTGTGGTACTGAGAGGATGTTATCGAGTGCGCATCGCAGTCCGAGACGGCAACGTCTGATCCACCTGCATGAACATGAGAAAGACCAGGAGCTCGCAATAGACGGTTTTGTTGGTCGTTGTGTATCCTGTCGAGTTCTTCCTCTAGCTCATGTCCGTTTAGCGCTCGACTGTTCCCCGTAGCATGCTCCTGAGGGATGGCAGGCAACGAAGGAACAGAAGAGTCCGCGTGCGAGATATGTGAAGAGCGGCCGAAGTGGTGATGAAAGTTTGGCGCGCTACTCCTAGGAAGTGAGCCGGCTACACCCAATCCAACCTGAGATGCCGATGCACTGTTTGTCGCATGCATGCGTCTATCGACTGAAGCAGCTCTGCGCTCGGCAGGGGTGGGTTGTACAGGTTGGAGATGGTCGCGTTGTTCGGACTGTTGTCTCTTGAATGTCTGAGCTCGAGGAAGGCCGGGAACCACCTTTCGAAAGTTTCGGCGAATGGTGCCTTGTTTGTTTGAGCCTCCGTCATCGTGCTGCTGCTGCTGCTGTTGTGTTTGTGAACCCGGACTCGTGGTTGCAGTGTTTCCCTCTTCTTCGTGTCCAGGTCCATGTCCTCCTGCTCCCGATCCCGGTTCCGTTGCTGCTGTTCCTGCTGATCCCAATCCTAATCCTGGCCCGGCATCATGGGCACCTTGACCACCAACACCACCACCACCGTCTTTATGATCCCGCCAGAGATGCATTTTTTGCCACCAGTTGCTGTTGTTGTGTGGGGGCCAATCGCCATCTGCAGGTACAAATTCTGATGCTGGGTTCTGTAGAGCTAGGGGAAGCTGCGGTTGTACCTGAGCCATAAAGACCTTTGGGTGTTAAAGAGGGTAGAAAGTTGACCCAGAGGGCTGTAAGAGAGAGGACTAAAAAGACATATATGGTCAGCACTGTGAGTCAAAAGGAACTGAAGAGACTTCAAAATAAGCCAGGCACCTTGTGCAACCCTGAAATTACTTGGTGGCGAGAAAGGCAGCTTCTGGCCTGGCGCAGAACCAGCCTCAATCTCTTTTCCGACCTCCTAACGGCCTATCGGCTAGACCTTCTCGGGCCAAACTAAAAGACCATAAGGATCGCCGCGAAAAAAGAAGTTGTATCACCAGTTGGCCCCAGGGGTAATTTGGCTTGGAAGATGCAACGAAGCAAGCAAGATGGCGCAACCTTACATTAAAGACAAGCAATTATGCAGACTGCCGGCGTGAACACCATTAGGCGCCGTATATCCAACAACTATGACAGCGCTTGGTGAAGTAGTTGTCGTTGCTGTTCAAAGACGCCATACAAAGAAACCCAGTTGATGAAACCAACAGGTGCGTTGAGTTTCTCTTTTGCTTTCTCAGTTGTCGGGTGGGAAAGGTTCTTGTGGTTGGTGATAATTCCCCGCCTCGCCTCCCCAGTCAAAAGTCGATTAGTCCAGGGCTGTGTCGAAGGTGTTGCGGGTCGGATAGCTACGTTGTGTTGTGTGTTTGTAGCTGTGAACCGGAACACGAGGATGCCTTGTAGATAACGTGAGCTCGAAAGCTGTTGGAGGGGTTGTGTCTGTTACCGAGTTAACCGTGATGAATGTTGATAAACGCCGTGCCTGTGTGCTTGGTTGCGCCTCTTTCACGTTCACACAATAAGATCGGGGATATTTGGCAAGGTATAAAGGCATAAAAGGTGGGATATAAGGATTTGTGACCTAGGAAAGCATGGAAGTTCCAAGGATTCGTTCTGCGGGGGTGTTGGAGAGTGGATGTGGAGGAGGATGGAGTGATGATACTTTTTGAAGCTCACCCGTTCTACCTTTCAGCTTTCATCATGAGACCCTCCATCAGATCGTCCTCCAACCGCCGTGATTTGGTTCTAGTTGCAACCCTCAAGGTGCCTGGCCTGACTGTCCTATGCTGACTCTGACTATCGGTTCTTGCCATTGGACCATATTGGGGATCTTTGGACAGCAATCGTGATGTGCAAAACGGCCGTACGTACAACAAATAGACGCCAATACTAAACACAAGCTACAGCCACCTGAGGCTGCCTGAGATGGATCCCTCCTGTCAGATTGTATGGGGGAATTGATTAATTCTGTGTATTTATGTGTAATTGCGGAGAATGGGATTCTAGAGCTCTAGTCGGGGGAGCTGGGGGTATCCCTTATTTGCCAAAACCTTCTGGGTGGCTAGTAGTACTGACCAATTATATATTAGTCTATATTATTTTGGCCCAGAATACTATTTTGGAATTTAATATACCCCTTTACTCGAAGACCATTTCGATTACCCTTTTAGGGTCGAGAGTAAAACTATTTACACATTTCCTATTCCCTTTAGTTAATTTACCGTTGCTTTTCCTACTATAATACCCAAATACTTATCCAAATCCTCTATTTTTAGAATCTTTTTATTATTACTTATTATAACCGGCTATAATAGTTTTATAAATATCCTTAATAATTCTTTAAACTTCTTATACTTTAGTATTTTAAATACTTTCGTTAGTTTATTTGCGGGTATTTCCTTTATTTTTAAGTAATTAATTTTAAGGGTCTCCTTTTCGATAATTTCTTTTCGAAGTTAATATCGATAGATATCGATATATTTTATTTTAATAATAAAGGTAGGAATTTCCTTAATAAGTATTCTAATAGTTTATTAATTATTATATTTTATAGTAGGGATAGAATTATTAAATAATTTTATACCTAAAGTTTTAATAAATCGGTTAATAAATAATATTTCTTTAATAACCTTCTTAATAGTATAAAATTTTACTTCTATTATTAACGTCGCAATAGCGGTTTATTTAGTAATATTTTAATAAATGAATTTATTATATAATTTAATTATAAATCCTTAAGAGTTTTTACGGTTTATTTTATTATTAGTAAACGAGGCGTTTAAAGTTATTTCGAATTGGTTATTACCTTTATAATATAAGTACTAATCTTTAATTGTACGAAGGTAATAAATAACCTTTTTACTAGTATTATAGTATTTTAAATTAAAATTGTAATTAAAACGAATTAATTAATTAATTAAAAAAGTTATATTTAATTGCGTATTAATAGCGGCGTATAATATAAAACCTACGTTAATTTAGTAATTTTTAATTTTAATATAATTAGCTAATTTATCGAAGGGTAATAATTCTTATTATTTTATTGGTATTATAGTAGGTCTATAAGTAAATTTCAATAATTTATTAATTTTTTTAATATAAATTTCTTAAGATAATTAGATTTTTCTTATTTTATAATTACGGATAATTTTAATATTTAGGAACTATTATAATTCTTTACTACTTATTAATTAATATTTTAATTATAATAGGTTAATATATTCTTTAACCTAATCCTTATATTCCTTTAGGTAAATAAAAACGATATCGTTAATATAATATAATATAAATATTCTTTCCTTTTTTATAATATATAAATCCTCGGGAATAATTTTAAATTCTATACCCTTAAACGTTTTATTCAATTCCCTTTACTATAATAAAGGGGCTCGTCGGAAGCTATAAAGCGCTTTTAATAATTTAAGAACTTTTCTTTTTACTTAATATCTTAATAATATATATATATAAATTTCTTTATCGATTATAGCGTTTATAAAGGCGTTTACCGCATTCTATTAAATAAATTCTATATTAAAACGAATTATTAGTACGACGATAATTCGGAAGGATTTTCCCGCTAGGGTAAAAGTATAAGTATTAACGCTTATCTTACGTTATTAATTTCTTCGGATTATTAACCTAATTTTAACCTTATTTAAAATATTATTTTTATTAAATTTATAAGTATATACTTATATATAATTAAGGATTTATTTCCCTTTAGTACGAAGGATATTTTAGTCGACCTTAATTTAAATTTTTATATCCTTATAATTATTAAAATAAATTCGTTTTATTTTACGAAACTTCTCGTTAAGAAGGTGATTTTCGAAGTCGTAATAACTCTTTAATACCTCCGAGAAGTTACGGCGGTATAAATTATTTAATTTACCGTATTTAATTAATAACCGTTATACTTTTGCCTTTATAACCGTTCTAATAGTTATTTTTATTATTAATTGTAATAGTCTTCTTATTAAGAAAATACTCTCTTATAACTTTGGTTTTCGAAAGTATTTATCGATTATTTAGTCTAATATAACGCCCGTATATAGGGTTATTATATACGAAGGAGGGGTATTTAACGGCGTTAAATATAGATTTATAATAAAGTTAATAACTATTTTATTCGGCCTTATAATTTCGTAAATATCCCCGGCCTTAATCTTTTGGGCGGTTTTTTACTAAGAATTTAGGGTTTCCTCTTCGAATATTATATTTAGAAGAAGTTCGACTTTGGTATCTTTTAAGTAGGGATTCGCTAATACCCTTTAATTTAAATCCTATTTATTTATTTTATTTAGCTTTTTAACGAATTCTTCGGTAATTATTATTTTTAAAATTATTAAGTCTTTTTTAATATTAATCTCGTTAAGGGAGAATTTAACGCGTTTATTAAATATTACATTGCGTATTTAAATAATTTACTTCGTAACGGGGTTCTATATACAATATATTAAGGAAGCGTTATATTCGATTAAATAGCCGATCTACGCTCTAAGGAAATATTTTTAGCGACGTTTCTCTTTTTTTTATACTATATTAATTATAAAATATATTTTGTACTTATATATTCGAAGGTAATTAATATTTAATCGTTATAATTTTTATTAATTATATTATTAAATAATATAAGTATAAAAGCGTTTATATAAGGATTTCTAATTATAGAAGTATTGAAGTAACCGGTTTAGTAAGTAAATTATTATATATATAATTTCTAATTATAAATCGATTGGAAATTTTAAATTATTCTTTATAATATTATATTATTATTTTATTATACCCCTTAAACGTTCTATTCTATTATTTTATTTTTAAATATTAAGAATAGAAGGTTTAAGTAATATATTTCTTATTCCGAATTTAATTAGTATTTTTCCTCGGTTGAATTTATTATTATATTTAAAGGTTTTAACTTTAACGTTATATCGATATACTAATATATTTATATAATTATATAAAATCGAGGTAATATTAGTAAATATCCGGTTCGAAAAGTAATAATCCTATATATATTTAAATTATTAATAAATAATAAGTATAAAGTATCGGTATTTATTAATACTTTTATCGAATTCGAAGAAATCTATTATAAAGCGTTACTTTAATTTATATTTACGGTTTTAAAGGATTCGCTGTATTTAACGTCGTATTTTTACTATAATATAAGTATTGTATTCGATTATTAATATCCTTTTTAAAAATACCGTAGAGGGGAGATCGTTCGAAGGCTCTTCGGTCGAATTAGAATTTATTATAACCGTATTATCCGTATCCTTCTTCTTAATTAAAATATTTCGTAATTATATTCTATTAACGTTTTATAAATATTCGAATATTTAGGGATTAGGGTAATCGAATTAATAGTATTATATTTTAGCGGTTTAAATCGATAATTTTTTCGTATAAAAATTAATTTAATATCGCCGCGCTATAAATATTAATTTAATAAATAATATAAATAAATATTTTAGGACCGTTTAATTAAGGATAATATTTAAAGAATAAAAAAATAATTTATTAATTCTCTTTAAATAATTATTTAAAGGTCGATAATTTTAGTAGAAACTTTATTTTCGTAGTAGGAAGAAAGAAACGAAATTAATAATGAAATTAAAATAAAATACAACTTCTTTTAATTATAATTTTAAATTACTTTTTTTACTTTTAATAACGACGTTAATTTCCTTAAAACTTTAAATTTCAATACGGGAATTACCTATTTATAAATAATTATTTAAATCGGTATAACGAAAATAATAAAAACGAATAATTTTATTAAATATATAAAAAAAACTCCCCGAATTTAAAATAATTGAATTTTTAAGGGGATATTCTTTTCGTTTATTTCCGTTACCAATTTAGAAAGTTGCTTTATATTCCTCTTTAAGGAGTTACGTAAATTTAAATTTTACCGTTTTAATAGCTTTCTCTTTAATAATTTTAATTTTTTTAATTAAATTAACGTCCTTCGCGATATTAATTTTAATAATTCGCGTAATAGAGGAATATAATTTAAAAGCTTTAAATTTAACGTTTAAATTTATATATTAATACTCTTTAAAAGAGTAAAATCTTTTCTTATATATTTTATATACGGGGAAATCCTTACTTTTACCCTTCTTATTTTTCGAATTTTATTTCTTATACGTATTTTCGGAATTATCCGACGTTTATTTTCGTTTATTTATATTGCTTTTAAGCTTCTTATATTTACTTTATTAACGAACGTCCTTATTATTAGTTTTTTAATAATTATTAGTTTTATTATTATTATTAATATAATAATAAATTTAACCGTCGATTTCGATAGTAAATGCCCTACGATTATTTTTACCTACGGGGGTTATAATACTACGGCGATTATTTATACTCTACCTTTTAAAGTCTTTATATATTTTTATATATTTTAAAGTATTATTTTCTATTTTATTATTAAATTTCTATATTATATCGGCGTAATTAAGTCGGATAATTTTAATAATAGTACGGAAGTTATTATATTAGGATATAGCGTTTATATATTCTTTAACTCTTTTAGTAATACCGTTATTTATAATTATAGTTTAATTTTAGAATTAAATATTAAAATTAGTCGGTTCCTTTCGAAGGATTACGATATTATTAATATAGGCCTTACGGGTATTAACGAATTTATTAGTAATATTATATTAGGTTCCTTATTTAAAAAGGTTATATTAAATTTAAATATCCTATTCTTCCTTTATAACCGAATTTTAAAATTTATAATTAATTAAAAATTTTATTTAAATTTTTATAACTTTATCCCTAATTTCGAATTTTAATTAATCTTTCTTTTTATTAAGGTAAATAATTTTAGCGTTATAGTAAAATTAGAAATTATTTAAATCTTCTTCAATAAGGATTTTATTAATTAAAATATTATTTTAATAATAGTAAAGAATTTCGACGGTTTTTCTAACTTTATTTATCGTAGTACGAAGGAGATTAGTTTTAAAAAGATATAATTCTTTATTAATTATTTCGATACGGAATTTAATAATTAATTTAAGAGGGAAATTACCGGATTTAAGGTAGAGAAGTTCGCGGGGTACGTCGATTTCGCCTAAGAATTAAGCTTTAATAATATTAGAATCGTATTTAGTCTATAATATCTCCTCCTAACGGACTTAATTATTATTATCGGTAAAGAAAGGGTTATTATTAATTATTTTATTAATTTACTTTAAAAAAAATATTGTAATAGTAATAGTAGTATTATTATTATTGTTGGTATTGATGGTAATAGGTATATTAGACTGTTAATTGTTAAATTGTATAGGGGAATTGATTAATTCTATATATTTGTATATAACTACGGAGAATAGGATTCTGGAACTCTAGTCGGGGGAGTTGGGGGTATCCCTTATTTACCAAGACCTTCTGGGTGGCTGGTAGTGCTGACCAGCTGTATACTGGTCTATACTGTTTTGGCCCAGAATACCACCCTGGAATCTGATACCTCCCTAGGCTCTCTTTTACCCCTGGCCGGCTGTTTCTTGGCCTTGCCCCGGAGTGCCTGAGTGCCTGGTCCGGGGGCCGTTTTTGAGGCCAACTTCAGGTCCCCGTCTGTCTCCATGAACCGCCTCAACTTGCTGCTCCTGTTACATATCTACATTATGCATCCTCGAAGGCGTACATGACATCCTTTGGTTCTCGTTTGTCTTTCTCGCCCAGGTCTCGTGTCCTGAGGCCTTCCTTTCGGGATTCCTGCAGACAAGACAAGTCTTCCTGAAGGAAAAAGGAAGGGTGGCAGTGGGATGATGACAGGCCGATTCTCCCATTGACGGAGGCTGTGCTGTGTCTCGAAAAGGTGTGAGCCCGCACGGGGGCTGGGTGCATTTCCCAGTGGAGTTTAAGACCGTGACGTGTAACCAAGGGTAAAAGTATGGGCAGCCAGTGAGAGGCCGGCGCATGCCTGGAACACTCCCAATTAACACATGCATGCCATCCATCTCATGGACTCCATGCCAGACATTGGGTGTTGCCCATGCGTGGGTCTTTGGGTTACTCTCCGGTAGGGCATGGCAGGGCAGAGAGAGAGACGTTGGAGCTTTTGTTGAAGCATGTTCGGCGGGTAGCTTTGCCAGACAGCCATACAAGAGGGGAGACAGGTTTCAAAATTGTCGTTCTCCATGCCTGATTTACCGGCCGGTGACTCTTGTATGCCATAGAGACCGAAAGTGGATTGACATCTCGATCTGGAGAGAGAGAGAACTGACCTCACCATGTTTCTTTGAGCATCATGGATACGGCGCTTATTTCATATCAAGAGTAAACAAAAACAGACCCCGTGCCGTGATCATCATCTGAGGGGTAGTTTAACCGCTAACGCGCGAAGCGAGCCTGGAGAGAGAAAAGGAGGGGTTCATCTCTGACACAAGAAAGGGAACCCAAGAAAGAGAGAAAAGGGAAGATCGGAGGAGCTCCATCTCTCAGCTCCAAGCTTTCAAGAAAAATGGGGAAACAAGCAAGGGGGATGTTAGTGTGGGTGGATACAGTTCCCAGCCCTATAAAGGCACTGTTTCCCTTCTGGGCAACGGGTCGACAGGGGGCGCGTTTGGTTCGATAAGCAAAATTTCTGGTGTTTTCTAACAGGGGGGTAAGCGAGTACAAAGAGAAATCTGCAGTCTGTAATAGGGATTAGGTATTTTTTCTTACTATATAGTAGCGCCTATAAGGTCTAGTAAGCGAAGCTACACAACTGGGGTCTACAATAGATCGAGATCCTTAATAATAACTTCGTTTTGTGAAACTATAGAGCCGTAATTACTATAACGGGTTCGATATTAAAACTATTTACAAATGGAAATATTATTTCAATAGCCAAGAGGCTCATCTACGTACTAGTATAATTACTATTTTTTTTCTAAGTGTAATTATTAATCTAAGTGGGCGTAGAGACTTTAAAGGTAAAAGGGGGATATTAATAAGAGTATAAATAATAATCTATTATAATAATTATTATAAACGAATAAATTATAATAATTATACTTTTAAATTTTTAATTTATATTATTATTTATAATAATAGAAGAGTATATAAAATAGTTAATAGAGAGTATAGTAAAGTATAATCGAATATATTTAATCGAATAAAATTAAATAGAGTAGAATCGGGTAGAATAAAATCGGGTAGAGTAAAATTAGGTATAAATATAAGTATTAATTTTATATTTTTATTAATTCGAATCCTTTATTAGTAATATTCTCTCTTCTTTTATTTATTATTTTATTATTTATTTTATTTACCTATTATACCCTCCCGCCGTTTTAATATTATTAGCTTTATTAATAACGATATTAATAATAACGTTTTTAGCCTCGATAAGTTTATCGATAATTAAACTCGTTTTCGGTCTCGTTATAGTCGTCGTAAGGGTAAATATAAAGTCAATTTTAATATAAAGGATTTTTTAATTCTATTATTAAATTATAATAATATTTAGGAATATAATATTACGGTTATATAATTAACGCCTCCTTTATATAACGCTTTTTTTCCCTCTTCTACTTAACTTCTTCCTTTTATTTAATTTCCTCCTTTTTTTATTCAATTTCGCCGGTTTATTATACCGCGTACGCTACAACTTAACTGGGTTTAAGTATTTTAATTAATTATTCCCCGCTACGTTAATATTAAAATTACCCGGATATATTAAATAATATTAAAGTTTTTCGTAATATTACCGCTAAGTAATTAATTAACTATTATTATACTATTACTTAATTAAATTATTATTAACGCGATTATTTTTAATATTATTCGCCTTTCCTCTTCTACCCGTATTATTATTAATATTCCTATTATTATTAAAAAAAATAAAAATAAGAGTAATAAAATTGGGCTTATAACGTTTAATAACGAATTCCCGCTTATTGAGGAGTTTAGGTTATATTTATAGTAATTTACCGGTTAAAATAGACTCTTCGTTATATTTATAGCGAATAAATAAAAAAAATTACCGCCTTCTTAAAGTTTTAAAAATAAGAAATTTATTAAAGCGTTAAACGATATTATTATAAAAGTGCGGGCTAAATACTTTAATAAATTATAGGATTATAAACGTTATTATAATTGTTAAAATACTTTTAAAAAAAATTACCGTCTTTAGTTAAATTTTATATTAAAAACCGGGGTAGTTTTTAACGAATCGACTAATATATTTAAAATTTATAGGAATATATAGGATTCGTTTATAATTAATCGATTTAAAGTAAATTAATTAAAGATAATACTATTCGAGAACCGTAATGAAATAGCTTTATTTTTTACTATAAATTATACAATTAGTAAATATATTATTAATATTATAATTCGATTAACCAACTATATATAGTTATAACCGCTAGTATTATAGAGGAGGGATATTTTAAATAACGATTTTAATTATAGTAAATAGGTTAGGTAGAATATATATCGGTCGATCGATAATATATTAACTTGATTAAATAATAGCGACGAAATATAAAACGATTTAATAAAAAATAATAAAAAAGAAAAGGAATTCGAAATTCGCCGGTTAATTAAAAAGAAAATAATTTATATAATTAATATAAATCGCTTTACTTCTTCTATTAATATTAAATTTAAAGCGCTCTCTTAAAGATTCGAATCGTCCTTTATTTAATCGAATATTAGGGCGTTGTAGCCGCCTTCGAATTTTTAATCTTTAAACTTTTCCCGGGCGATATTAATTTTAACCGTATTTTTATTAAAAAGGATAAAAGGGGATAAAAAATAATAATCAATTATAAAATTGAGGAAAGATTCCTAATATATTATTACGTTTATTAAAGTATTAAAGGTAAGGGGGTTAATTATTGAGTAATTATTGGGGGTCGCGCTAAACTTCGAAAAGGAGGATAAAGGAGGGGAGGATAAAGTCGCGTTAATATTTATATCCTAAAATTAATTATTATTTTTATTAGAAATATTTTATTATTTTAATATTATTTAATAACTCTAATTAATATAATTATAATACTCTTATCCTTATATTCGTACGTATTATAGTAGGAAAGTTATATCGTAATTAATTATTATTATAATTCGATACGTTATTATTATTATTGGAAAATATAATAACTTTACTATTTTTTTTTCGAAAATTTCTAAATTTAAACGTATAAAGTAGGCTCTAATAACTAATATTACTACCCTATAAAGTAAACTCTAGTAGCCAATCTTATTACCCTATAAAGTAAACTCTAGTAGCTAATTTTATAGAGTAAAAAAAAATCTAATAAAATTAGTAAAAAAAATCCAATAATTTAGGCACTCGAATACCCGCCCGCTAGTAATTACAACGCAAATATAGGGGCTCGGGCGCCCGACCCCAAAAACGTAGACCTTAACCCTACGTATAGGGTCGGCTTTGTAATATTAATTATTCTTTTAATTCAATTCCAAAATTTATATAACCGGTATTAATCGATTTAGAATAATTTAGCGAATAAAATAATATAGTTGCATTAAAATTTAAATAAAATTTGGCTATATAATTATTATTATAAGAAATTACCTTTACCGTACTTATTTTACCCGTTTAGCTTTATTACGACGTACGTACTCTATTCGCCTTTATTTAACGTAATTAATCTATATACGTAAAGTAAGAGTATTTTTAAATTCTATTATACATTTATTTTAATTAATATTTATATTTATACCTTTATTATTAATAATAATAATACTATTATTATTATTAATACGCTAATTTCTTTCCTCTCGATCGCTTTTATTAATTTATAAACCATCGGGGTCAACCCGTACAATTTAATTATATAGCGCCGTATAAGCGAATATAATATCGATTTATATTACAATATTATATTCGGGAATTAACGACTATATTACCTTCTACCTCTTTTTTAATATACCGATCGAAATTTCAACTTTTATACAATACTTCGAATACTTCAAATTATATAACTCTTTATATATTCTTAATCGATTAAATCTATACCCCTATTCTAATAAATAATATCGAATACCTAAATATAGGATAAAAATACTGTATTATATATAATACCCCGCGTCGGTAAAATAAAATTTACCTTCGGGTATTTTAAAACTAATAATATTAAAAATTAACTATATTATTTTAAAATTATATATCGAACCTTCGCTTCCCGGTAAAATATACGTAAAAAAACTATTTAAATTAATAGCGATTATAACGTTTTAATATATAAATCCCTTATAACTTCGCTATACTTCTATTTCAAATTAAATAACTTATACGTAAATATAAGTCCTATCGATAACGCTTAAATAATCTTTAAAAAATAGCGCCGACGCTACGTCCCCTAAATCGTATATAATATCTAAAAGAGGAAACTTTACAATTATTTAATATAATTAAACTATAATATTTAATATTTAATAAAAATTACAATTAATAATTTTAATATTATAATTAAATCGATAAATTATATTTCAATACGTTTTATTATAAATATAAATATATAAGAAGGTTATAAATTTCTATTCGAAAAATATATATTATAATTTACGGATTAAAATATTTTAAATTATTTACGTAACGAATTTTATAAAAGGGCGGTACTATATATAATATAAATCGAAAAGTTTATCCTTATAATTAGGGTAAAGGGTATTATAAATAACCCTCTCCCCTTCTTCTTTATTAATATAAATAAATCGGTATATTGCATTATTATTACCGTAGTAGCGCCTAAGATAAATAATAATAATAATAATTAAAAGGATTATAAATAAGAATGTAAAAATATAATATTAAATAAGATTTATATCGAAATATTTTATTTTATTAAATATTTATAATAAAATATAAACCGAGGAAGGGGGGTAATAAATATTATAACTTTTAGCGTAACGTAACCTAATCTAACCGCTAATATACTTAATACCCTTATTAATTAGCAAAACGCAAATTATTTTCCCTCCCCGGGTTGTAGAAATATAAAATAGTAAAACGTAGTATTACTATACCCGATTAGGAAATTAATAGGGCCTTATATATAGCGCCTGTAAGACGTGGTAAGGGAGGTACGGCTAAGAGCCTGCTGCATTTTAGTTATAGGGGGGTTATAAGGGGGTTATAGGGGGTAAAGGGGGTCCGACGTCGGTCCTTGACCTCGATTTGCAGTTTGCTAGTTGATAGGGGGCCTGTTTCCTATACAAATCAAAGTTTTGCTTATCGAACCAAACGCGCCCAGGGGCTCTGACGATCCGCTTCAGACGCCGTCTCTCAGGAAAGACACTTCACCATCCTCCACCCGTTCCTGTGGCCGTCGACATTCTGATCCCGAGACTTGGGTCGGCAAGATGAACTGAGAATGGTATCATGAATGGAGCGCCCGGCCAACGCCAGCTATCTAGCCCGGAGCTTACGGTGTAAGACTGCCTACCAGATAGTCCGCCGAGATGAATCAGACCGGCTACCGGATCACCACTAAGGCACTAAGGCAACACTTCATCCTGATGATTCCTCATGGATCCTTTTCAGTTGCAAACTTAGCCCCCAAGGCGAAACAGAGCCCCAAATACTGACCTCGGTGGCCTAAAGAGACGACCCAGCTCCACGGACCGTTGCATTTGTTGCATATAGGCGGTCAAAGTTTCAGTCAGACAGACTGAGTGTGTATGCCTCGGGGTTACCGGCATCAAGCATGTCGTGAGCCTCACTCACTCACTACCCTACTCTGACGGCGACACCCGCGCCCATGCCTGGTCATAACCATCGTCATCATCCTCGTTCGGCAACCAAATCCGTATCCGAACCCTGTGCCCTCAGCTTGGGCTTGTTTCGTTTCGTCAATGGGCCTACAGGAGCAGGGCAAGGACAAGCAGGCTGCTGAGCCGCAAAACACAAGCTGGGGTTAGTTCCCCGAGAGTAGCTGATAGCTGGTCGGTAACCACTTGGATATTTTGTCCAAGACGAGGCTCTGGTCTGGGGCTGACTCACTACATCTCCCATCTTTTCTCCCCCACACTCCATCTTGCCATTCTCGTGATAAGGCTCCCGGAGGTGAACAACTCGAAGGCCATCGGTAGACGTTGGTAGACACCATCATTTCCTTTTGGGAAACTCGAGCACACCGGATCATGGCCACGACTCCGGCAGTTCGAGGAATATTCGCTCACAACAACCCAACCCAGAGCCGCCCTATCCTTTCTCCGTGAGACGTGACTGATCACATTTGGAGGGAATCGATGTATCCCGAACCGCAACCCAAGGCCCCAAGCAGATACTCGTCTGAGCTCTGACTTTGGAGCCTCGGATGAAGAAATCTTGGTTTTTGTTTTTTCTTTCCTGAATGTTGTTCACCGGTGACTCTGATCATAGTACCTACACGAATAATAGTCTGGCTACGTCCCGTCATGCCTTTGTCGTCAAAAGTCAACCCCCAGCTAGGAAACTCGCCCCTATCTCAGCCCCTGTGATCTGCAAATTCTAGACTTCCTCACATCTCAAGCCAACGCCGCCTCCCCGCTCCCGCAACGGCACATTTATCACGTTTTGCGCCCTGTCTATCCATCGGATAGAGTCCACATTGGCCAGCCATACCTCCGCGAGCACACATCAGACACACGTCTGA
Source organism: Sordaria brevicollis (assembly GCA_033439795.1). Classification (NCBI taxonomy): domain Eukaryota; kingdom Fungi; phylum Ascomycota; class Sordariomycetes; order Sordariales; family Sordariaceae; genus Sordaria; species Sordaria brevicollis. Next base: position 2,332,828 of record JAUTDP010000006.1, read on the forward strand.
AGCACGCATATGACGCGGGCGTCAACCGCTCGAGGACCGAATAACAACACAACTGTAGCCGCAAAACCCGCAAACTTGAGCTTCCGGTCAGCCAGTGGCAACAAAGTGCTCTTTTGGTTGCAGCCCTGTTCCTGTTTCTCTTGTACGTATGTGGATGTATGGATATCGATCCCGGTGTTTGTGATTCCTAGGGACGGCAGGACAGACAGGACGGGAACTATGGCGTAGTAGACGTGGTAACATACCCTATCTACGTACAGCCAACCCATACGCCCTGTATGCCATGTCTGCCATGTGTATGTCGTGTCTGCCATGCCATGGTGTATGGGCACATATGCAGCATATCATATTTGTACGAGACGCGAGGGGACTACAACAACGGTGGCCGATTAGTCGATGATGCGAAGTTTGACAGTTGACAGGTTGATACCACTGTGTAAGTGATTTTGCAGATGGTGAATGGATGAACTGCAATATCAACGTCCAGTAAGGGCAGACCTGCTTCTTTGTAACCTATCAACACTGATGGTAACTATTCGGGCATCAAGCCTTTGACCAATGGTGATATTGACAAACAGTATTGGATATAACGTCCAGTTTGTTACTTCGCAGAGACCAGAAATTGCTTGTGATTCCAATATCGAGATGGAACGTTTAGAGCTGAGCCAACTTTGCTGTGAACCGTGTTGGTTACTGTTAAAGGAGAGAAGCTGTTAATGTCGTAGAGAAATCGAACAAATCGGACTTGCCTCGTCTCGTCAGCAATAACATTGTCACCGTCATCACCAACATCGCCATCATTACAACCTTCTACCCGTCATCGGCAGCAACTGAGAAAAACACTGATATCATCCTTGATATGTCATTCAGTCTGTCACTTTTTTTTCCCTCTTCCATCCCGCATCAGCAACATCCCCTCCTCACACGCCCAGGATGATGATGCCCTACATACAGTTCGCTTAACCCCATTCTATCCGTTCTTCGTACCGTCTCCTATGTACGTCTTCACTAGTATCGAGGCCGCCCACATGCAAACCAGATCCCGTTACCACAGGTTACCAAGCTTTGCATATCCTCGGGACCGAACTACCAATATGTCCTTCGGATTACCTTTTGGGATGCCGCAGTTCGAGGATACGGTAATCGAATATGTGACTCCTTCTGGAACGGGATAACCGAGTATGTGCGAAGGTAGCAGCAAGCGGTAGCAGTGGTGCTGTAAGTGGATTGGCGATTGTTGCGACGAGCGCATCATCTGCTGCCTCTCGGTTGTTGCTCGCTTGTGAATGGAGACTTCGTGTGGTTCCAAGATCTCAGGTCTTGAGTTCTGATTGAGACGGGATGTGGTGGACAGGTAGGATTAGGCATCCTAGGCATCGTTCAGGTTTGGCGCAAGCCTGAAGTGATGGGCTTCAACTTTTCGAAATTTCCAAGGGGATGTGAAGCAGTGAAGGTAGGCCAATGTGATAAGACGTATCTGGTAGAGGGAATAGACTCGCAAACAAAGCTTTTCCATGCACCGGAAAGTAACATACAAGAAAGAGTTTAGGACACACCCAGAAATGCAAACATTGCCGCCGCTGACAATTCTCGGGGAAAAAAGTCATGATAGAGTGAAGATGTTGTATGTTGTATGTAAAAGCCCTCCTCTTTGAGGCGTGCAAAGCTGTGTATAAGTTCCCAAAACCAAAAACAAGAACCGAAGACGCTCTGCGTTCCCGATTTTAGCACAAAAGACGGTTATTAGTCTTGCTCTATTAACCGCCAGCCGCCTGCCAGTAGTAGTCCGCACTCCATTCCATTCCCTTGAACGCCATATGATGATGATGCCATCCTCCTCCGCCTCTGCTGCTTTCTTTCGCTAGATTCACTCGATCACTTTCCCAATCTCCTATTGTCTTACACTGTTTAATCGTCGTCATCGTTCTTCTTGGACTTCTCCTTTTCGGACTTGTCTTCCTCGATGATCCGGCTCTTGTTGGCCGCCTCGCGGTCGAGGTTGGGGAAGATCAGATCAAAGACTTCAGAGTACCAGCGCACGGGCCGGCCCTCGATACCTTCCTTGACGTTCTGGAGAAAGGAAATTGTTAGCGATCTATAAGGACAAAAACATGATAAGCGTTGGGATGGGTATTATCTTACCTCGGGAAGCTCAAGCCAGTCAGACAGGTTGTCCTCGGGGAACACGACCATCTTGCAGCCAGCTCTCCTGGCAGCCACGGTCTTCTCCCTCAATCCACCGATGCGGAGCACCTTGCCAGTGAGGGTAAGCTCGCCGGTCATGGCAATCTGAGGATCAATAGGAGTGTCAAGCGCAAGCGACAACAGAGAAGTCGTCATGGTGATACCAGCCGAAGGACCATCCTTCTGCACAGCGCCCTCGGGAACGTGTACGTGAATCTTGGCCTTGTCGAAGAAGCGGTTCTTGGGGAAGTCCTTGGCCATGACCGCCTTGGCGTACGAGTAGGCGATGGCGGAAGACTCCTTCATGACCGTCTTAAGGTTGCCGGTAATCTCGAGCGATGGCGAGCTCTTGGAGGTGAGCGCGCTCTGGAGAATGGACTCGACATACATGGCAGCGCCACCCATGGAGGTCCAGGCCAGACCCATGGTGACACCAGGAGGTGTCACATCATAGAGCCTGTCAGAAGTGAAGATCGGGGGTCCAACGTAGTCCTTGAGGTTGTCCTTGTTAATAACGACATGGACGTTCTCAGGAATCTTCATGGCTACCCGGGGCTTCTCCGTGGTCTCCTTTTCAGAAGCTTCGGTGGCGGCCTTCGGGCTCTTGGTCTCATCGGACTCGGCCTCCTCGGTCTGCTTCTTCTCCGTCTCCTTCTGGGCGGCCTTGCCCTCCTCGGTAAGAGCCTCAGATTCGGGAAGGGCCTGCTCGCCGAGGTCCTGAACGATCTTCAGGGCAGACTTGCGGTAGACCTGCTCGATCTTCTTTTTGAGGTTACGGACACCAGACTCACGGCAGTAGGACTTGTTGAGCTCCTCAATCGCGTCCTTTGTTAGCTGCACGTCAACGCCCTTGAGACCAGCCATCTCCTGGGCCTGAGGAGCAAGGTACTTCTCAGCAATGGCCATCTTCTCATCGGCAACGTATCCGGAAAGTCTGATGACCTCCATACGATCGAGAAGAGGGCGAGGGATGGTATCAGTCAGGTTAGCCGTGCAGACAAAGAGAACCTTGGACAGATCGACAGGGACATCCAGGTAGTGATCCAAGAAGGAGCCGTTCTGCTCAGGGTCGAGTAATTCGAGAAGTGCAGAAGAAGGATCACCCTGGTAGCCACGACCAATCTTGTCGATTTCGTCGATCAAGATCAAGGGGTTCTCAGTTTTGCACTTCTTCAGAGCCTGAATGACACGGCCGGGAAGGGCACCAACGTACGTCCTGCGGTGACCCTTGATTTCGGCAACATCGGTGAGACCACCGACACTGAAGCGGTAGTATTGGCGGCCAAGTGCGCGAGCAATGGACTTGCCAATGGAAGTCTTACCGACACCCGGAGGACCGACGAAGCAGAGGATCTTGCCCTCAACGGTACCACGAAGCTTTCCGACGGCGATGAACTCGAGAATACGGTCCTTGACATCCTTGAGACCATAATGATCCTCATCCAGAACCTTCATAGCGTTAAGGATGTCGAAGTTCTCGGCACTGCTCTGGCCCCAAGGAATATTGGTGAGCCAGTCCAAGTAGTTGCGCGTAACATTGAACTCGGAAGCGGCAGGCTCAAGGTGGGCGAGCTTGTTCAGCTCGTCATCAAACACCTTGCGCACAGCCTCAGGCATAGCCAACTTGTCGGCGAGCTCCTTGAACTTCTCCACGAGCTTGTCCTTTCCATCCGACTCGATACCAAGCTCACGCCTGATACCTTTCATCTGCTCCATGAGCCAGTATTCACGCTGGCGCTTGGTGATCTTTTGCTCTACATCCTTGGTGATCTTGGACTGAAGCTGAGCGTTGACGTGCTCCTTCTTCAGTACAAGAAGAGCCTTGTGCATCCTTTCCTCCACGTTGAGACTGGAAAGAACCTCCTGAAGCTCGGCAGGCTCACCGGCGCTAACAGCAGCGGCAAAATCAGCAAGCTTGGCGGGTTCAGCCATGACATTGCCGGTCGATTGGCTCATGCTAAAAGTAGAAATCTGATCGCGGAAGAGACTGTTCATGCTAGCGACCTCCTTGAACACGTTTACGATCTCGTTCGTAACGGCGCGTATAACCTGGCTCTTGGGGTCGTAGGGCTCTTCTGTCAAGTTCTCAACATTAACAAGACTGACAGGATACTTTTTGAGGAACGATGTCGGCTCGTAAGACTTCTCCTTTTGTTCGGGCCTAGGTGTTACGGCGCTTTCCTCGAAGCTCGCTACCACATCGCCCTTTTGCTCGGACTCGTCAGTCACCTTGGGGATAGGTTCAGGTACCGGCTCAGCGGCGGCACCCTCTTTCGCACCGTCGATCGAAGCAGCCTCGGGTGAGCCGGGAGGAATAAGCTCCGACAGCTTGATTCTCCGGTGAGGGTAGAGGATGGCCGTGAGACTAGTACCCTCGCCGTTCTGGTTGTTCATGGGGAAAGCGCTGGTGATTTGGGCAAAGACACCGACGTCGTAAACGTCGTCGCGGTTGCGGATAACGTCGTCGTCGGCGTTCTCATCCTTGAACAAGAAAGCTCCCACATATGGCTGTCCGCGCTTGATCATTTCTGTAATAGCGGCAGCCACGTTGGGATCCTTGATGGTAATGGCCTTGTAAAACCCAGGGAATAGCGGTCGCTTTGCTATAGGGATCGCCATGACCTGGGGGTAGATCTCTGGTACAACGGGCTTCGCCAATGCCTTGTCACCGGGCTTGCGGCCTCGCTTACCACCGTCTCCGGAACCACCGTCTGCGCCCGAACCCGAGCCGGCAGATGAACCGCCAGCAGCGCCAGCCTTTCCATCTTCTGGCGCCGCCGGGCTTTCCGAGTTTGAGGACTTGGACCTGGCCCGTTTCACTTCGGCCTCCTTGGCTTCGTCCTCCGCGTGGTCAACGTTTGCTTTGCGCTCCTCTTCTGATAGTGGCTCGATCGAGTTGTCGAAAAAGCCCTTGTCGCTCTTCTTCCCCAAAGCAGTGTACGTGGAGAAACTTGAAAGGGTTGCGGGTCTTTCATGTCGGGGCCGGGTCACGGCGTGTTTCCCACCCGCGGCGAGAGGGCGTATCGAAGAGCTGGTCAAGCTGGAAGACCTGATCGAGTGCGCGAGAGAGGTCCTCGACGCGAGGATGCGCGGGATGCGCTGTCGGGACAGCATCTTGGCTAGAGGCAATATCGAACGGGTCTGAATGGAAGGATATCGTAGAGGTCGAGTCTCGTGGGAAAGAGTGTCGTCTTATGTGGGAAAGCGCAGGGCCGGGAATCGGACCAAAGCCGACGGTGGAGGGGAGTTGCGGTCGGAGGGGGAGGACGAAAGTGGTGAGAGTGGGATGGCGGGACAGGAGAGGTCGCGACGGCGGGGGAGATGGAGATGGCGGCGATGCGGCGGGTTTTGGGAGAAAAAGTTTACAGTTGCAAAATAGTATACAATCAAAGATAAAAAAAAGATGAAGAGGCTTTTGCCGCCGCTGGATATGGGTGGCTCTATTCAGTGGTGTGTGCAACGAAGTAGGACGACAACTCCCAGGAACCCAAGGCCCATGACTCTCTGTCTCTGGCAAAATGTATGAATAATCGATTTGAAGGCGAGAACACCTAGCGTGCCGTAAGTAGCTCCCTCGGTCTTCGGCCGGCGGTAGAAGATGGAGGAATTACTGTCTGCTAGGTACCGTCCCGGTTGCGTCACGGCACAAGAGGTACGTACCTGCCCGCTAACAGCTCGTCGAGAGCTTCACTTCAATTCCATCGCTGTTGGTTTAGCGCCCTGTTGCCAAGCCGCTTGACCGCTTGAAGGATAGATCGTCAACTCATAGCCGTGAGGTCACACCTGTAGCACCTTCCGTTGTCTGGAACTGCTGCCGGAGAGGTTACGGCGAGCATAGCAGCACCGATCCGGAGCGGGGCATCGGCAGGCACGTTCGCTGACAGCTCTCCGCAGGGCAGGAGCAGGAGCCCGCATCGGAAATTCCACGTCGAGTACTATGAATTGCATGTTGAAGCCATCGAACATCTGTTGACTTTAACATCGGAATCCTTATCACAGCTTTCGACCATCAGCTATATAACATCGATATATATCACACCACAACCGTTCAGTTGGAGATAATTCTCACTTCAAGGTTCACTCAACAGCTCTTCACACACAACTCTCAACAACACTTCAACTACCTAGTCACATACTACCCCCCCAACATGGCGCCACCACAATCAGGCGACATCACCTCCGGAGTCTCCAAAATCTCACTCAAGAACACCGGAAAAGCCAAGCCGAAAAAGGCGGAGCCTGTCGCCGACAGTTGGGAAGACGAAGAGGTCAGCTCAGAGTCCGAGTCTGAAACCAAGACTGAGAAGAAAATGGAGTCCAAGTCAAAAGGCTTTGGCGCGGAGCTAGAATCATGGGGGGACGATAATGACAGTGATGAAGAGAGAGCACCCTCGCCCCCACCGTCACGCAGCAGAAAGCCAGAGCCATCAACTTCCACTTCTGTTCCACCATTCCTCGATTTCACTGGGCCAGGCGGCGCCAGCAGCTCAGCATCAACAGAGTACAAAAGACCCGAAAAGACAGACGCAGTAGCCCGTCGTATGATTGCCGGAGCTCTTGGGCTCAAGGCACCCAAACTTACCGAGGAGCAAAAGGCTTACGACCGGGCCTTGCGCGAGAAGGAGCGCAAGAGAAAGGAGGAGGAGAGGGAGCGGAAGAAGAGGGCAGAGGAGGAGGCAGCAAAGGCCAAGGCAGCGATTTGGGACGACTAAGAGCATTCGATATAGCTTAGAGAGTGTCCAGCCCGGTGACGGAATCACATTCACAAAGCGTACATCACACATCCTCAATACTAGCGTCACCAACATCAAGCAGAATCATCCTTTCTATCTATACTCTCCGAACCAGCACTGCTTTGCTCAACATCGTTCGACACCGCTGGCGGCAACCCTTCCACCTTCTTCAACGGGAGATGTTTTCCCTTATGCGTCAACACCAACTGCTCACCACCCCCCGGAGAATGTCTCTTCGCAACACCCAACCCCTGCAGGCCCTCCTGCTCCGCGCGGTGATTCCACAACAGCTGTTCAACTTTCCCCTCCCTAGAGCATCCGATAAACACCAACGGCCACCTGCTCCTCGCCAACGCGTCTCGAGTCCCCTTGGTGGCTATCTTTGACGCTACCAAGACACCAAAGACTTCGGACCCTCTCCATCCTACTGGCGCTCCCACGAATGCGCCCTCTAGCTCCCGGATCAGGTGGGGACGGGTATTTTGGATGGCTTTGCACTGCACAATGACTTTTACGGGACGTTCGCTGGTCGGTACGTCCCAGGTGCCGAGAAGATCGATGCCGAAGTCGTGTTGTCCACCCACTCGGTTGAGAGAGAAGCCATAGGCTGCCAAGAGGGAGGCTACGGTGTATTCGTAGTGTGTCCCCACGAAGATGGTGGTTTCTTGACCGAGGCCGGTGCGTTTGGCGTACTGGAGGAATGAAGCAAGGTCGTGGTGGTTGGAGGACTTGGATAATGGGATGCTAGTCTCAGTACGTCCCGTATCATCTGGGACGGTGGTGACTGGTGAAGGGACTGTGGAGGACTCGGATGGAGCATCGGTTGGGTTTGGCGCATGGTCGGAGGAGAAGCACCGGAGTGGTTGATAGCTTGGGCTGTAGTATAATCGGCGGGCTCCGAAACTGAACCGGGAAACTCGTGCAGCCATGGGCCTCATGGTCATGTTGGGCCTGTGGTGTATGTATCCGATATATAGGTAACCCTTCTTGTCATAAAACCTTCTTGCAACTAATTGATTGGATACCTGAAGCTTCAACTTGGGCGCCTTATTTCATGCCAATTCGCAAAAGTGTCTAGTCTCATGTTCTTTTGAAATCCCATGCTCTTTGACATGCCATTCTCGAACTCGATAAAGTTGACGATGGATTCACAGTGGATCAAAACTTCCCTTCCTTCTCATTGGTCAAAGCTCAAAACCCGTGGTGGGTAGTATTGTGTCAATAGTGGATCCATCCCGTCTGGATCCTGCATGCACCATGATGCACATCCCCCACGGTCGCCGCGGTCGGCGCGGTTCACAAAGCATTTGGTTCCTCGCTGACAGTGACAGCTTCCCATTCACTCCATATCCAAAGGCAACCACCGTGGCGATTGCTTTGCGACCAGAATTACCATCTTTGCGATACTGTTTTACTCGACTGCGCAAATAGACCCATCCACGAATTGCCTTTCTCCTGCACACCCATCGTCGCAATTCTTCCTACAACACCAGCACAATGAGCGACCGACTCTCCCAACTCCAGGAGGCTGTCGACCAGGTTCGTTTCCCTCCCCAATCCCCCGGCGCATTCCCTTATTACCCTTCCCCCAGTGCAAACCACTCACTAACCAACCACTTCCCTTCAGCTTATGGAGCAATTCATAGCCACCTACTTCTACATCGAGCGCCACCACGACCTCAAGACCTTCAGCCCAAAAGACACCATCGCGCCCCAAAAAGCCGACCACCCCAACGAAGTCGACGCCTTGCCGCCGGACGTCTTTGCCGCCGGTCAGCTCGAGCTGGCGCGCGACCTGATCACGAGGGAGCAGCAGATCGAGTACCTGATTTCTAGCCTGCCGGGGCTCGATAACAGCGAGCACGACCAGTTGCATAGCATCAAGGAGTTGGAAGAAGAGCTAGCGGTGGCGGAGAAGCAGAGACAGGAGGCGGTTAAAGAGAAGGATGAGGTGCTTGTCAAGCTGGATCAGACGTTGAGGAGTATTAGGAGGTATTGAGTGGGGCGATGTGGAAGAGAAGGGATATACTGAGGAAGGAGATGGCTTCATGCATGGCGAACGGTTGGCGGCACATTCGGTTTCAGCGACTACAGAAGATGCTTCTTCGTTTAAGGATCTGGGCACAAAGGCGTTTTGGGCGAATTAGGTACATGAAGGATTGGGAAGAGTACTTTGCTTCTTTTTGCACTACAGCGAGGTATACATCACTTTAGAGGAAGGAAAGAACATGGGAAAGATGACGAAAGGAAACAGAATGAAATATTTTCCTGCCCTCTATATGCAAATAAAATCCAACTCCGCGCTCTATGTGATCTAAATCTCTGCTGAGCCGGCATATGACTCCTCATCATAACTTGGACCCTCATTGCTGCTGCTCCCCCTTCTTGAACAGCTCTGGGAATACCGTCCGCAGCTCCTCCAGGGTAGCTATTTGGTACTTTGACGCCTGTGTCGTCGGTGGCTTCACGCCCTCTTCCACCAAATGCGCCGTCGTCCACCCCAGCTCTTGCGCCTTCTTGCAGTTAATGTACGAGTCGTCTGTCATCCAACGTTAGCTTTCCAACTCTCTTATCACCAACCCTTTTTCCTGATAAAGAAGTACTCACCAACAAAATAACAATCCCCCCACCTCCCCTCCGGCACACCCGCCTGCCCCATCGCCTTCCTAAACATATCCTCACTGGGCTTACAAACCAGCGGCGTCTGGCTGTAATCACAATACGTAATCCCCTCAAAGAACTCCTCAATCTCCAACAACTTCACCACCCTGCGAGCATGGTTGATGTACGCATTCGTAAACAACCACAGCTTGACTTTCGACTTGTCGATATCCGCTAGCAGTTTTTTCAGGGAGGCGCTGGGCTTGATGATGTCGTCCAAAGGCAGAGCGTCGTCTACTTTGGCGTTGTACTCGAGCGGGTCGATCTCGTGATGACGGACGAGTCCCTCGATGGCCAGGCCGTAGTTTTGGTAGTATTCCTTGTGCAAACGCACGGCGTCGTCCCAGGAGAGGTTGAGGTGCTTGGCGAAGTATTGGTCGATTAGGTCGGCCATTAGGTCGTGGACTTTGGCACTCTTGGGATAGAGGCAGTTGTCAATGTCGCTGCGGTCTTGGTCAGCTGAGTCAGTTCTCATAAGAGACTCCTCAGATGGCTTATCACTTACAAGAAGAAGACAACGCGGTTGTCTGGTTGGCCATTGCCGTTTGTGGTGTTTGTTCCTTGGGCCGCCATCTTCTCTGTCTCTCTTGATGCCAGTCTTTGTTGTGGGCTGGTTCTATTTGGTTGAAGTGCTGGTGTTGCGACTTGAGATTTGCGCCTGTTGATAATGGTTTGGTGTTGAAGTGAAAGTGCCAGCTCAATTACTGTGACCTGTGTAAGTGAGGTGTCCACTGCAGTGTTCGTGTCCTTGAATCTCGAAAAAGTTGACTGTTTCTCGGTTGGATAGTTAGAGGTATGATTGTCCAGTCTCCTCTATCTCATGGGTTTGAATCGAGATCCTCCTTCTTCTTATATACATGTTCTTATGACATCAAGCAGATTTCCATCCGGTTCCCCCGTCTCCTCTCTCAAGACTCACCAGACATCGTCCTCGGTTGACTCAGGCCGATGCTGTCCTCGATCTTGCCATGCAGGGCAGTGCTCCTTCTTTCCGACAGCCGGTGTCAGATGGTGGCTGCCAAGAATCACCGAGAACCACCAGGGTTCACAAAGGGTGGCCCGTGCGTCCCCGTTCGCTAGCGGGCTTGGCGAGTTGGTTCCAGCGCTGATCAAAAGTGACGGGAAGCCAAATTGTGCTCGGAGCTCCTTGTCTGCTTTCCAAACTCGAATCTCCATTTTCCCACTTCACCAACTCTTCGCTTTTGCTCTTCTGTCACTTCGTCCAACTCTGCACTTCGCCATCTTCTGGTGGTTTCTGCAGACGAGCGTCGTTTTGTATTTTTCACCAACGCTGCTAATCACACACGGTATAGGGATTGGAATAGCGCTTCGATTGGTTCTCTGTTTCGTCCTTCTTTTTCTTCTTCGACTGTACCAATTCTATATAAACGCCTGCACCAAGATCAGGTTGGCAACTACATTTCCAATCTTGTATAGGTAGCATCCGGTCAATTGCCCGGTGTACTGAGCTGGGCTTTGCGTTCTACGACAAAGGGAGGAAACCAACAGATGGCGGGAGGACCGGCGGTCGCTGCAATGCCCGCAAGAGGAGGAGTGTTTGGAGGAGCGGGAGGAGCATCAGCTTCTGCGAATGCGTCACTGATGGCAACGCTCAATCCAGAGGAGCGTCATGAACTCGAGCAGTACGAGAAGATCCTGCGCTTCCGCGATGAGGTGGTCAGCGGTAAACACCCGCGCATCAAGCCAACACACGTTGGAAAACCGACCAACGGCACTGGCACTGGCACTGGCCCTGTCCCGCCAGCCAATGTCTCTGCCGCTTCCGCAGGCCAGGCGTTTGGAGGAGCAAAGCCGGCTGTGAACGGGAACCGCACAATGACTGATAACTTCCAGGCTTACCAGGCAAATCTCAAGAAGCCGGCGGTGAATATTGGTGGGAATGTGCCTGGCTTGGGGAGTCTGTCCAACACGTCCAGCGAGCAGTCCAAGCCCAAGGTCGAAATCAACCCGATCCTGTTGGAGAAGTCAGATGATCTGATCAAGGCCGAAATTCAACTGCAGAGACAGCGGATCGAGCGTTCCCTTCGCGAAGACATCGAACAGCGCACTGTCCACAAGAAAGCTGCCCTGCAACCGTCCGAGCAGCCTGCTGACTTCGACATTGCCGACGTGCTGGCGAAAGCCTTGGTTTTGGTTCAAGCAAATGCTGCTCAAACTGTTGATGACACTGTTGCTAACGCTTCAGCTTCGGGCGACTCCTTCGATGACAATACCTTCTACTCAAGCCAGCATGGCACCCCCGACTCTCACCACCAGCTAGCTCGCGTTCCCAACGAGTCCGAAGACGAGCCGATGCGCGATGGCTCACCGTACGAACCCGAGCTCGATGTCGAGCCCGTTGCCGCTCCGGCCGCCCAGCCCAAGCTTGCTGTCCCGAACGCGCCGACGGCACCTACAAACTTCTCGATTGCAAATGCTCAGCAGCAGGTACAGAGCGCCTCAAGCAGCGCTAGCAGCGTTCCCCAACCGTTCAATGTAAACGTGCCGGGCACATCGAGCGCAGCTACAAGTGTCAGCCGGGCTGCTCGCCAATTCCCTCCGTCTGAAGCTGTCAGTTCTCGCGATAGTGGCCCGGCAAGTCGATCCGAAGAGTCGACTCAAACAGGAAAGGAAAGGGGTGCTGGCTCGCGAGACTTGTCGAGAGTTAACGAGCAGCTGTTGAGACAGGCTTTGGGACCTGAGGGTGGTTCTCCGGTCGTTCGTGCTCATAATCTTTCCCCTTTCGCACCCCAGCCATCCCGTGTCTCACCTTTGCCTACTGCGACTCTTGAACAGCCGATTGCTCTATCGGAGACTGGTGGTCGTCGGGCCACTCCACCTCCGGCTCAGGGAGTCGCTGCCCTCAGGAAGCAGCCATCAGCTGTCTCCAGCCCGGAAAGCTCACCCCACGGAGGAGAAAGGCCTGGTGAGAAGAAAAACAAAAAGAAAAAGAAGAGAAAGGCGGATCGGCTTGCGGAAGCTGCTGCTGCGTCGCCGTACATTAAGCCTGAACCGCGATCCCCCTCTCCCATGTCAGCTCCGCAGTACACCCGTCCAACCAAGCGTCAGAAACAGGGACAGCAACAACAAGCAGGTCCTGACTATGATGATGCAAGGTATGGCCAGCCAGGTCCCGTAGAGGGTACCTACCAAGAGCGCTTGCAACCAAGAGTACAGAGAGAGGAACGGGTTGTGGGTTATGAGCGGGAAATCGACCCTCGTTCTCGTCTTGAGGGCGAGCCTCTTCTCGCTGCCCCTAGATATGAAAGGGTTTACTACGATGATCCCAGAGCGCCACTCAGCGGTGGTCGATTGCCCGGCTCGCCAGGCATGCATCCTTCTCCTTACGGTCCCCGCGAGGTGCGTGTTGCTCCGAGGAACGTGATCTACGATGTTCCCCCGGCAGAGGATGGTTACTACCGCGATGTTCGTGCTGCTTCAAGGATGAGCGTGCGCCCAACAGCATATCGTGAGCGTTCTCGCTCACCAGTTGCGTACGAGCGTGTTGCACAGCCAATGGCCCCTCCTCCCAGAGTGCCCGCCACTCGCATCGTCGTCGATGCCTTTGGTCGGGAGTACATTGAGCCGCCTCGACCCCAAAGCGTGGTTGCGGAAAGGCCTGAGATTGTGTATGCTCGTCCGCCGCCGCCACGCGCTGTTACCCGGAGACCAGAAGGCTACGATGACGAAGTGATGGTCTACGAACCAACATCACCCGCCGGTTACGCTCCCCAGCGTCGTGTGATTGCCCAGCCAGAGTACGTTACCCCTGAACATAGATTGTACAGGGAGCGTGCTTATTCCACTCACCCGATGGGCCCGCCGACCGGTGACTACGTGCCGTCCAGGCTCAGAGTGGAAGGCCGACCTGTTGTCGAGATGCCTCAGGAGTACATTGCGAGACCGGGTAGCGTCCGTCCCCAGATAGAGCCGGCCCCACGCTACGAAAGCGTTGCGGCTTACGATGAGCGTCCCCGAGAGTACTATGGCGGCCGAGCAGCTAGCGTCAGACCGGTGGCTGAAGCTGTCCGCTACGAGGCTGGTCCCCCGCTTGGCTACGAGAGACGTATGGGAGGCGAGCCGGGTCTCAGGGAATATGCCACAATTCGGTCGGCTAGCGTTAGGCCCCCTATGGATGCCCCTAGGTATGAGATTAGAGGGGACTACGGAGCAAGGATGGGAAGCGTGCAGCCGGAGATGGCCGGCCGTGAATATCAGGGCCGTCAGGAGATAAGGAGGGAGGTTATGCAGCCGCCTCCACCACCCATGGGAGGGCGCGCTTATAGCGTTTTCCCGCCTGAGCAGCCTCCTGCCCAGGTGATGCGTGGAGATGATGGTGGATATGGACAGGAAAGGTATTATGCCAGGCCGCCGCCTGTGCAGCAGGAGGATGATGAGGTTGTTTACTTGGACAGGCCTCCCATGAGAGATGCCTATCGGCAATGAGGTTAGGGGTTCATGAGGAGAAAGAACCTGGAACAACCACTCCAGAGGGACTGTTTGCGTTTCAGAGGTCTTGGACAACATGTGATAGAGATTGTCTATCCTTAGCATCATCGATGGTCATTGTTATCACCATCGTTATGGCCTAAAGTGGCATGTGCGGATTATCATTGTGCGAGTGGATGGTATGGTATATATAGCGGATGAGGAAGCATGCCACATTACAGTTTTCAAAAAGGGCAGCGTGGCAGTTCCGTCTGAATACGGGCTGCAGAGTATGGGTGTATAGAAATCATGAAGTTGAAATCAAAGCGAAAGAAGCCAGTCGAAAGAGTAGAACAGAAAACGACCACTGGGTGATCGCACTGAGTGATCCATCATAAATCTTCTTCAGAGGCACGATTCCACTCTCATGGTTCCTTGATCACGACCAGTCGGCATAACCCGCCTCTTCCGTTCCGTCCTCCGTTGCCGTGTCCGTTCGGAACTGCGGATCCGAGCTCTCCCCAGCAAAAGCTCAGCAAAAGCCCAGCAGAGCCCAGCAGAGCCCAGCAACAAACGTCATACACTCACCTCGGTATGGAGAACTCCCAAGCCGACTCCACTGTAGACAACATCCTACAGTGTGTGTTGTTCCAAGTCCCACTCGGCCGGCTTTTGCGGGCATCGAACGTGCTCTGCCGTGCTTGATGGGGTTTGTAAGCCTCGTTTTCGATACAGCCTGGAAGCTGGGCAGGTGAAGGCAGGTAAAGGCAGGTATGACAGATATGACAGGTACATGATGGCTGTAGGTATAGGAGTGTCCAGGTTAGGGTAAGGTGAGAGAAGCTTGGCAGGTGAAGTGAACGTGTTGTCTGCGGCTTGCAAATGTAAAGTGTACAGGTTGTACTGTACGAGACTCGCATTGCGAGGTGCCCAGCTGGGCAAAATTGAGAACCTGCGAGCTGCATCTGCAACTTGGAGGCCTTAATCGTCAGGCGGACCAGGAAAGCATGTGCAGAAGGTGGTGAAGATCGCGGTGACAGCTAAACAGCGAATCTGTAGATCGATCAGGGACAGGGACGACACTCTTAGGACTATCAAGGGATGAAAGGTACGGTGTCGGTAATCCTCCGTTTCGAGTAGCGTTAAGTCAGATACTGATGAGATGGGAAGGGGTTCTTGTAGTTGCCAGTTGATTCCACCTCGAGTTTCTCTACGGTCCCATGCCCAGTTGATAATAATACACTGCAAAATCCGGCATCTTCTAGAGTTTGGCATTGTGCTTTGTTCAACTTCAGCCCCAAAGGTGAAAGATTGACCTTGGTGCTGTCAGGCCGTTTACAGCCCCCTTTTAAGAGGAACCCCTGGCTCGCCTATCTGCCAGCCGCTTCGAGAATTCGAGGCTCTTTCTTGGCTCTGTTCATATGGCAAACATAACAAGATTTGAATTCGGGATCCGTGAGAGTCGGGCAGAGCACAACATGGAATATGTATGTGATGTAGTAGGTAAACAAGAACGAAAAGGTGATTCAAGCAATATTATGCTATGTAGCTCTTTATTGTTGGGGTCCATTCTCATCTTCGTCCTTCAGGCACGAACAATGTTAGGCAGTTTTATGGACCCAGACAAAGCAAAGCTACGTAGTACGGAGGCCATTGTATTGGTCGGTTTCAAAAAATTTTGGCGCTAAGTGCAGTAGCGCGTGCCACCTGCAGGTACTAGAGCCGCGCCCATAGCGTGTAATATAGAATTCAATTTAGCAATTAAAACAAACGCGCAAGGTTATAACCCCGCTTCCTCTGCGCGCTAACACTCGTAAACATTTCCTTACCTAACTATTATATATTTGAATTACCGTAATAGCGATCGTTTAAGCGTATAATATTACAATAATAATAATAATTCTACTACTATTATGATTATTTATATTTATAAGGGTAGTACGCTATTTGCTGCGCCCGCGGCCTTCAACCCCGACGGTAATTAATTAGAGTAAACCGTTTAGTTTATTAACGTAATCGAGGAGAGTACTTTTAGCGTCGTAAAGTAAATCCTCCTTAATAATAAGGTAAATAAATTACTTAAATTAATTTAATATAATATTAATTAAAATATTTTTAACTAAATTAATATTATAGGAGGTTCTTCGTATTTAGGATACTAGAATTAAGTATAGCCTTAAAGGCCCCTCTAAAATTTTCCCTAAAGTCGATACCCCGGTTAAGGCCTACGCTATAGCCGCTTACTTTTTTTTACCCTACGTTTGTAATACTTTTTATAACCGTTACGCTAGCGGTAATACTTAATACCCTACTATTATTTATATTATCCCTCCTAAGGATATTTTTAATAGCGTTTATACTTATTATATTTATTCCAATTAAATTAATAAATATTCCTAGAAAATTGCTATCGACGCCGAGTACGTAGTTAAAGAATAAGAGAAGAAAGGTAAATAGAAATATTGGAAGAAGCGTAGCGATTTTAATAAGTATACAATTAAATAGCTATATAAATTCGAAGCGATTTTCAATGCTAAAATTGCCCGCCGCGAAGCCGAGGCCGCCGTTGCCGCCGCCGCCGCCGCTACCCCCAAGAAGAGAAAGGGAAAGGGAATCCGTACCCCGAAGAAGTAAATAGGGTTTTATTAATTTATTTTAATAATACCCGGTTAGTAAAGAATTTAAATTTAAGAAAATTTATTCGTTTAAAATAATAATTCGAAATATAGTTATAAATTTTGAGAAAAAAGATTAATTTATATTAAAAAGCTTTAAATAATATTTAAATATTCTACGTAGCGTCTTTTAAAATTGATTAAAATTCTTCAAAATTAATTAATCTCTTACAAAATTTTTCATTACTATTAAATTCTATTATTTATAATATACCTCTTTCTACGCAATTTTAATATTTTCTTTATTACTTCCCTATTAATTCCTATTATTTTAATAGGTCGCTACTATATTAACCTTCTTCTTTATAAGGATTTTATTCTCGACGTTTATATAAATAAGTAAACGATACCCGATATTTATAAAGCTTTTAAATAATCCTTCAGTATTAATATTTCTTATATAACTTTATAACGTTTTATAAAAGATTATAACGTTCCTAAAAAAGCCGGACTAAGGATAAAAATAACGGAAAATTTGGAAGAAGAAGTTCGTAAGTTGTACTTTAAAATTATAGCCACCGACGAAGAGATTTTTAATTTATTTACAGTAAAAGGATTCTAAATTTCTTCTTAAGGTTTGTAATCCCTACGTAGAAATTTAAGAATTTTTCGCAAGTATTCTTTTAATACGATAGAAGAAAAACTTCGTTAAGTCCGCGAAATTTTTAAGAAAGTTCGCCGCAATAACTTTACTTACTTTATTCGTTATATAAATAAACGGGAATTCCAATTTTATTTCAAGGAGTAATATAACCTCTTTATTCTTCGCGAACTATTTTACGCTTACTTTAAAAATTTCTTTCCTAAAGCCGTTAAGGAGAAGATTATAAATATAACGTATAAAAAAGGAAATTAAATTATATTAGGCCCCAATTATATATAGTATATTAATATATATTTAAAATTATAACGTTAAGGTATTAAAATTTACGTAAATATTAATACCTATTCTCGTTATATCTTTTAATTTTATACTAGTATATCGGGAATAACGTAAAGATTTATCTTTGTACAATTTATTAAAATAATTAAAAAACGAAGCTTTATCCTTTATTAATTTAAATTTAATTATAGTAATAAGGTAAATATAGTCGCAATAAGTATATATTACCTTACACTCGGGGTATAAAATTTAAGAATTTTAAAGCCGAAGCGCATTTTACCCAAATATATCGCAATTTTCGAATAAAGATTACTAATAGAAGATATTATTATCCGTTACGATATTATTAATAAAAATTAAATATTACCGACGTAGATAATCGATATATAAATATATTTAACGGATATTTTTATATAAAGAAAGAGTACGGCGAATTAATATATTGAAAATTGGTAGAATTAATTTCGTAATAGCCGCGGACGATTTTGGAATATAAATTCTCTTAAAAGACGTTAATTAATTTTAATTTAATTTTTGTAAAAATATTTCTAAAGATTCGAATATATAGACCTTTAAGTATATAGAAAGATTGAAGATTATATTACTCTACTATATACTTTTATACCCTAAATCCGGAGCGAATTTGAAGCTTTTTTCAAATATTAAAATTAGTATACAATTTACAATTAACGCTAGAAACGTTATATTATTATAGGAAAGCCCGTCGAATTGTATTACGATTATAATAAAAGAATTACGATTAATTACCGCGTCGAATTGGATTAGGTAAGGTTTAAATATTTAAAAAGAATTTCGGAAGTAAATACTTTTAAGTTTAATCGCTATTTATTACAAAATATAATGGATTTGTGCGAGGAATTTATAAAGGATTATGCGCTTTACGTAGTTAATTCGGAAGAATTGCCTTTTCGTATAGAATATAAGTATTTGCGGGCGAAATTTGAAGCGTATTACTGCTTTATATAAGAGCCGTAATTGAATATATACGAAATACCGACGGGAGGATTCGAAGAGTTGAAGGAATTGATTAAGAACGTTAAGGGGGATATCGATAAAATAATAAATGCTTTATAAATAATTAATTTTAATTTGAAAAAGAAATGGCGGAACGTAATTTAAATTGAATTATTAGTTTGTAGCGTAAAATAATATATATTAATATTTATAAACGTTAATTAAAATAAATTAACGTACGGGACGAATGTAATTATATAATTAATAGGTTTTATAGTATAGTAAAAACAATTATTATAATGTAGTGGTTTAGAAAGTAAATTAACTTTTAAGAGGTTATAAGTTCGAATAATATTTTTTTCTTTTTTTTTCTTTTTTTTTTTTCTTTTTTATTTATATTTAATAAATTATTTATTAAAATAATAATAATGATAATAATTATATTATTATTTCTATTATTATTATTATTATTATTATTATTATTATTATTATTATTATTATTATTTCTATTATTATTATTAGTAATTATATTGAAAAGAATATTTTAAAATAAATATATATAAAAATAAAAAAAAGAAACTTATAATTTTAAATTCTTTAATAATTTTTAAGTAAATAAATATTTATAAATGAAAATATTATATATTATAAGAAAGTCTTTTCGTATTTACTTCTTCGTCGTTTAATACTTATTTATTTCCTTTAATTCTTTTTTTTCTTTTTTATTCCTTTTTTATTTCTTTTCTTTATTATTTTAATTTAAAAATTATTAAAATATAATACTTATAAATAAAGTTTATAATTTAAATAAAATAATATATTTTTATTAATATTATTATATTTAATTTACTTATAAAAAAAGTTATTAAAAAAATAATATTTTAAAAAAAGAAAAAAAACTTATTCGAATTCACGACCTTTTAAAAAATTATTTCAATTTTATAACCACTGTACTATACGTTATTATTATTATTTTTCTTACCGTTAATTTGAATATATATATCTAAAATAATATTTTAAAAAAGAAAAAAAAAGGCAAAAGAAAAAAAAAAACCAAAAAAAGGAAAAATATAAATCAAAACAATAATTTTATTTCTACATACTCTACTATATAAAACTCTACTACAGGAAAATGGAAATTAACGTTTGCGATTACGTATTAAAAGGGCAAATAATATTTCAACGTCCTCGGGTAAAATATTATTACCTCGATTAACGTTAATTAACCTCTTTGGGGTTTATACACTTGCCTTCGCAATTAGTACCTCATTAATATTAACCAAATTAACTACGTTACTAAAATTATTAAAGAAATTATAAAATACCTTATCCTCTACCTTATCCGGCGCAATTATATCATCCTCACCCCCAATTTACTCTAAAGGTACAACTTCCCATTATAAAGACGGCGGTAGCTATATATATTCTTACTTTACCGCTTACTCTTACTCTAAATTACCGACTATCACTTCCTTAGGTTAAATACTTAAATGAAATTCCTTTTTAATTTAAAGAATAAGCGCAACCTTTTTTACGGGCGTAGTAACCTCCTCCTTCTTAATCGGTCGCTATTTATTAACGTTTTACTCTTCCTTAATAAAAGTTACAATTTAATTAGTAATAGAAATAACGGTCTATTTATAACGTTTTAATAGAGAGTTAAGGGGGGTACTAGGGTTTGTAGCACGTTTACAAATGCGTTTAAGAGTAGCGCGACCCGGATTCTTAAATTCGTTGGTTTCTTCGGTTATTTTAATGGTTAATAAAAGGTTAATAACCAAAAGCGCGTCGTTCTTAATCTTACTAATAGTTTCGATCTTTATACGAAGTTATTTAATAATAATGGACTTAATTTTATCGAAGCCAAAGTTACTAAACTAGATTTTACCACCAATCGAGTAAGGATTAATACCGACGAATTTAAACGTTTTAATATCGAGGCTAAAGGGACAATTTTATACGAAACGAAATTAAATACCGATTTAGGAAATAAAGTAGGTATAATTATTATAATAATTGTAAAGAGGAAAAGATTTAAAGTAAATTTTTAAAATCCGGATAGTTTTAACGTCCGTAAGGATAGGAATCCTCTTAATTATAATAATCTTTACCTCCTTAAATTATTAATAGAAGGTAATATTCCTACTTACGCGAATACTATTATTCCAATCGAGTAAATCGGTAGCTAATTATTAATAAATAACGCTAATTTTATTCAATTCGAATAAAATACTACTTCGATTACTAACGCTTAATTAAATAAAGGCTCGCTTTAATAGGCGAGTGTAAAGAAGGATAGCGGAGGAGTAGTTAAGAGAATTATTAGCGGCGCTAATTATAATTAAATTGCCCAAACCGTAGGTAGGAGAACGCGTAAGAGAATTATCGTTAATAATAATAATAGTAAAAAGTTACGAAGAAGGAGGAGGGGCTTTAATAGTAATACGCTTATTATATTTATTATACATTTCCTAAATAGAATATTCCGCCAAATAATATTTATAAAGAACGTTAGTAACTTTATAACGTTAAGAGGCTATATTAAAAAATAGAGAAGAAGAGGGTAGATTAATACTTACTAAAAATATATATAGGATGCTTTAAAAATAGTTGTAATAATATAAATTAAAGGATAATAACGTTATTTAAAGGTAATTAACGTTTAACTTTTAAACTTCAAAAAGGTAATAATTAATTACGCAACAAGGATATTGCATAGAAAACTCAAATTAAGGCTAAGACAAATCGGGACACAACGAACTTTTTTTTGAAATAGAGCCTAAAATACAATTTATTTAATTGGAACCGGATTCCTCCGCCCTTTTAGCGCGGTTAATTAAGACCCTTCTAACCTATTTAGCGCCCCGCTTAATATTTTTAATATCGGTATTTCGGACGTTATCCGCGTTGGGCTCGGGGCCCTTACTATTTTCGGCGGCTTCGGTAGCGGCTTCCTCTTCTTCGATTTCTATAATATAATATTAAAATATAACGAAAGTAAAATAAATAAAAGAAGTTTACCTTAACGGAAAGTATAAGTATATTCTTCGCACTTTGTATAGTAATTGAAATATACGCTTTAGAGGATTTCTTTGCCGTTAAAAAGATATTTTTCGAAGGGGCTGGGGTTGGTAACGAGCTTATATAGTTTATAAGTTTTCTCCTCTTCGGTAGGGGTGAAAAAATAGTAGGCCAAGCTTACGAAATGTTCTATACGCGAAAACCTTAGAATTAATATTAATTGATCTTTCTAGTGCGGTTCCCAATATTATTTAAATTTAATAGTACGAAAAATAGTCTTTTATATTTAATTAATATCAATTCTATTTAATTAATTTATTTTAATATTAATAGACGAATTTACCTTTCGTTTAGTAGTAATGCCGTTAACTTCGTTAAGACCTTCGTTAAGAATACGAGTAAAAATATAACGGAACTCTTATAATATAGTGCTAGTATTTTCCTATATTGCGGCAATATTATCGGTATTTTTTATACCTTTCGCAATCGATTCGCCCTTCTATATAAATTATTGTAAGGGGGTATTTAGTAAAGGAGGTGGAGGCGCGGGCGCCCTAGGTCCCGTAGCGGTTGCCTTGGCTGTAGTTCGATTGGAAGGCATTTTAGACGGTGATGGTATTGTTATTATAAAATGTAGAATAGTACAAGGTTAATAGATGTGGTGTAAGGTTAAGGGTTTTGAATATTCCTTATATTCATTTACTGAAGAGGTGTGTGCGTGTAGGGCGTCTGTTATTTGCCCTAACACTTGTAGGCCAGCTGCGCGTACGGGCCAAATGTTTTTTAGCAGTGACCAAAGTTTTTTTGAAACCGACCAACACAATGGCCTCCGTAACGTAGCCAAAGCTAAGGTACGCACATTCACACCACACTGCAGCTCATACAGGTGAAAGCGCCAACGGTTTGGCGATCCATCCATTATTTGGGGTAAGCTTGGAAGCGTTAGGAAGGGCTTTGTGTGGGTGAGATGGATGACCACTGCAGGTGTTCGGTAGTTTTCAGGACAGATTCGTTGAGAACGGTTGAAGAGGGTTGTTGATATGTGTATGGATATGGATGAGAGGTGGTCAGCGTTGGATAGAAAGTTATCTTGGAGGACTTGGATCATAGGACCCCCAGCGTATCGTCGAATGTGGATACCGTGTTGTGGTGGTGGTGTGCAAGTGTTCAACTCCCGTTCGGCATCTGCCTACCAACCAAAGACAACAAAGACTCGGAAGTGCCAGGTGGTTGAAGTTTCAAGTGTGTGATGTACAGATGCAGGTGTCTAGACAAGAAGACTATTTTAGTGAAAAGTGGAAGTGCTGTTCGTAGAGGTAGTTGGGCTTGGCTGGTAACTGGCCTGGACATGGAATGGACATGTCTTACACAGTGATGGATATGTTGTCTCTGGCTAGCTGATCCCAAAAAGCCATTTAGCTAAAACCACCAGGGGATGTCTCTCTTGAAGATATCGCAACCGCGTGTGGTCGACAAAAATCTTCATGCCCATGCCTGAACGGACTGGCCATTTTTTGGATGCTGACAGTTGATACGACCATGGGATTGGGAGATGGGTGTGGTGTGAAAGTGGAAGCACACACTTCGAACACTGCAACGGCACTGCACCGCCCACTCAGGTGCTGCTTGCCCACTTTTGCCCGCTGGTCGAGCCAGTCACGATGGAGCAGACATGGGAGGCGCACAGACCATGTCAAACTGCCAAGAGCGAGTCTCCCAAGTCCCCATTCAAATGAGCTGTCCAATGGCTCGTGCGGCGCCCGGGGGATCCACCGCTGGGCGTCTCCCGGTGTCCCCACTCCCTCCACAACCTACCGTGAAATGGTCCGTGCTCCCGTCATTGTCGCTCAGCTTCCGTCTCCCACGCTCCCCCCAGCCAGATGTGCCATTGAGAGCAGCCAGGCGTGCCAGGCCACTCTCGAGCCACTTTGAGCACCCCGACCACCGACTGGATTCCGTATCCTACAGCACTACCTTGACCACCTCCAAGCAGCCAGCCAGTTCCTCCTCCTCCTCCGCGTCCGTCCACGTCCTCCACACCTGCACCTTTTCCCCTCCCCTCAACCCCGAACACCACTGCTTCTGCATACATCAACCCGAGGAAAAGAGCATCCCACTTGCTTCTTTTCCGCTTCCTTTTCCTTTTACCGATTGTCAAGTTCTTTGAGATACCCCCTTTTTTTCTCGTTTTATTTCTGCGATACCCGGCACGAGCCTTTGCCGCCCTCTCCGAAGCGCCTCTCTCCCCCCCCCAGTCCCAGGTCGTGTGTCCAGTCATCATCATCATCACAAGCAGCACCACACCAGCACCAGCAGCAGCACCGAGCAGCATAGCAGGAGGAAGCAGCAACAAAATCACCACAAAACAACAACACAGCATACATCATACGCCTTTGCCTTGTTACGCTGCCCCTCGTTGTGGTTTCTCCCTCCTCTCCACCCCCGCCATTATTCCGCCGGACGCACCCAGCACCAGGGCACACACACGACACATCCGACGAAAGGCAGTGTGTGCAATAAGGCTTTGGTACCTTGACCTACCTTACATATAAAGGCCTTGATACCGACTCCGGCTACGAACGCCTGCTTCGGTTTCCCTCTTTTTACAGTACACACCGCGCAGTGGCCTCATTTCCGGGCAATACTGCTGACTGGCCTCCCTGCCGCCCTTGTCATCCAAGCCAGCCTGCTTTCTTAGCATAGCACCTTCAGTCGCTCCATCACGATGAATAAACTAGCAAACATGCGTCACTGGCCCGAGAGGATGAGCCCCAACTTTGGCATGTCCCGGTCGTCTATGGGCATGCCTCAAATAATGCACCAGCCCAAGATCGCTCCTCAGGGTCCTCCACCAATCTCGAATCCCCAGCCGCCCGATGCCATGATTCACTACACCTTCAACGTCCACTTCGCCTCCGATCTCGCCGGCCCTGACACCGAGGACATCCTCCACTCGACCACGGATGCCGTCCTTAGGTGGACACACCCCGAGGATGCCCCCGATGACGTTCCAGTTTGGCAGCTTCCCGTACACACCCAGAACGTCGAGACCTTGCGTCGCCGTTGCGAGGACTTGACCAACGGCCCCTTGCCCATCGAGGCTTACGTCAACGCAACTACTCCCAAAAATGCCCGCAACCAGGTCGTCACCGTGACTCTGTCAGGCACTGCCGAATGTGTTTACAAGACTCGGGAAACTATCTTGAATGAGACGCCCTCTCTGACGGTGGGTTACCCACGTGTTCCATTTTAGACCCTCTCCTCGTGACCCATTTCGCTAAACTTTCATGTCCAACAGCGCTGTACCCACGTTGATGTTGATGGCCACTTGGTTGCCGATCTCACAGAGGGCCGCTTGAAGCCGTCCGTAACCGCTTTTCTGGATGAGGTTTCCAAGTTTTGTGGTGTTGATATCTTCCTCCTCGGCCCCAAGCTCACCCCCCTCGAGGATGGATTAAATGGAGGCTTGTCTATGCGCAGAGATCAACGTTGGAGAGTGGCCATCTACGGTGACCACATCTCTGCTGAGCACGCCAAGTCCCGTGTGCTCATAAAGATCGACCAACTTGTAGGCACTCTCACAACCTGTCCCAGAATATCAAAGGTTTGCTAACAAGTATGACAGCTCGGGAGAATCGTCGATGCTGTCCAGATCGATCTTACCTTGCAACCGCTGCTGTGTGGCCGAAACCGGAAGAACATCAAGCACATCGAGTCTGCCACCAACACTGCCATCTACTTCCCGCCGTGCTTCTCCCACTCTTATGGTTACTGTCCCCCTGGTGCCATGCGCCGCAATCCTGATGAGGTCTTCATCACTGGCGAGAGTCCCGAGGCCATTGCGCAGGCCAAGACGCGGATCCACCAGATCTTGACCACTATCAGACTCTTTGTCAAGGACGTTACGATCGCCATGCCCAAGATCGATAGCATTCTGCTGGGTCGGATGGACAAGGTGCGCAAGATCATGGAGACCAACAGTGTCTTCATCATGATCCCCCCACTTGCCTCCAGACAAGGCACGATCCGTTTCCAGGGCCCCGAGAACCTCCATGTCGAGCGAGCCATCCGTGAGCTCATGTCTCTGGCGGGCCAGTTCTACCATGCGTCTTGGTGGATCAACCAACCTGATCCTCGTCTGCTTCCCGGCCCCCAGGAGATCCGCACCTTGCTCAGCGATGTTTGCGCCAACTCCGATGCCGATATCGCCTTTGACAAGGTCGCCTTCACGCTTACCGGCTCTGATGAGGCCGTGAAGGAGGCTCTTCAGGTCCTGTCGGACATCAAATTCGTGACTACCGTCCAGCACCAGATTCGCGTCAAGATCGAACTCGCCAATGAGCACAAGGAATTTGTCAGCGGCAAGAAGAACGGCAAAATTAACAAGATCATGAGCCACTGCAACGTCCAGATCGTGTTCGACAACTTCGGCGAGTACAACTTCAACATTGACGTCTTGGCACACAACTACACCTCGATGAAGGAGGGCTTGACTCTGGTCGAGCAAGAGATGCCCGCGTCCATCTCTTTCCACGTCCCGGACCAGTACCACAAGCGGATTATTGGTATCGGTGGCCAGCACATCCAGCGCATCATGAAGAAGCACTCCGTGTTCGTCAAGTTTTCGAATGCCATGGATCGTGGTGGAATGGGCCGTGATGACGATGACAGCCGCGTTGACAACGTGATTTGCCGGACTCCGGCTCGCAACGCCCAGAATCTCGAGCTTGTTAAGACCGAGATTCTGGAGATGGTTGACCGTGAGGATTCTGAGATCACTACGCAAACCGTCAATGTCGATCGCCTTTATCACCGCCAGCTTTTGGCCCGCCTGTCTGAAATCGAGGTACTGGAGAAGAAGTATAACTGCAAGATTAGTTTCCCCAGCACCGAGCAGGCTAGTGATGAGGTAACTGTTCAGGGACCTCAGTGGCAGGTCCCTATGTGCGCCGATGAGTTCTTGGTAAGTCAAATCGGCCAATTATATTGTCTAATAGTCAAGTTGTAACTAACGACATCACTATAGGGCATGGTTCCGGACAAGCACGAGGTGGTTTTGGAGCACTCCGAGCCTTTGGTCAAGTTTCTCGAGTCCCCTGAATTCCTTCAGAATATTGTTCCGAAGCTGAAGTCTCAGCATGAAGTCCAAGTCTCTGTGCACGAGAACACCGAGGACCGCGCGGCTGATGCTGCTCCCACGGTCACTCTGCTGTGGGCCTTTACCCGCAACAACGCTGGCGGCCTTCGTGATGCTATGGATTTCCTCCATAGCCAATTTGCTACGGCTGGTATTGAACCAGTCGTCATCAAGGGTGCCATCCCCCGCCCCAGGTCTGATACATTCGAGGAGGCGCTTCAGTATTTCGACTCCAAGATTCTTCAGCATGTGGCTGCCCCTGTTGCCACGGATGCGCCTGCGACGCCCACGTTCGGCGAGGATCTTGTCCGTGAACGCAGCAACATCTTTGACCGCCTCCGCAAGCCCGGAAGCATGTCTCTTTCTTTCTTGGACCGCAGAAAGAACAGCTCTCATTCTGCTACCAACTCGTTCTTCAAGGGTTCCGCCAATGTCTCCAAGACGTCGCTGATTTCGATCGAATCATCCCGGAGCTTCAACGCTGATCGTAACCCGTGGAACGACAGCGGTGTTAACCTCCCGGATGACGACAGCAACCCTTGGGGCACTTCGCGTGTTTTCGAACCCAATGGCCTTATGCACAAGTTGGCCATTCCCATGGCTGGAGATTCCACCCCACGCCACGGCACCCGCCATTCTGGCGACAGCGGGCGCCCTTCTACGTCTCATTCTACCAATTCAGGATACCCCGGCCCTCTTTCTGGGCCATTTCGTTGAGTTCATTCCGCTATCGAGATTTTAGACTTTCGAATCGTTTCGTCACTTGCGAGGAAAAAAAGAAAATACCCCTACGGCTGGATATACCCAACGGCGTACAATACCCTGGTAGTTGCTCTTCTGCATTTGGTCGGCTGCGTTCTTGTCCTTTTCCCTCTTGTCTCTTGTTGCATTTCTTTTCCGACCCTGGCTTTCGAGGACAAGGGAAGGATGATGGGGGAGAGGTTCCAGTCAGTGGCTTCGTTTGCACTTTGTTGCGAAACGAGATGATGGCGCGCTGTTTTTACCGGGGTTGGTAAAATCAATGAGGCTGTCTCGCCTCTGGGGAACCCTGGTGCCTCCACAAAATGATGGGGGAAATGGGATTTGCAAGAAAAGTAATCTCTTTGCAACTTATTTCACGTCAGATGATTGAGAGGACGAAAAAAAATGGTCATCATGTGAGATGATGGTTTTTGTGACAGCGATGGATGGGAGGCGGCCGCGCATACGGGAAAGATACCACTTATAAAGATACCACTTTGAGTTTTTGTTGTAACGCGCGACCAAATTTGTTCCGACTCTTTTTTTGTTGTTCCGTCTCCTGTTTTAGTAGTACTATATCCTTGCGCGTCTCTCTGGGTCTATCATTTACCTGTTTTGTGTGTCCTTTTCCGTTTTATCTTTATCGTATATCAAATACCACCTAGCGTTTTTGGCTTGAGGCTGTAGTTCGAGGAGCGGACCTTGATTATACCCTGTCGTCGTGTCATGGCACGGTCGAATATTGACACCCACGCCTCTTTGTGGTCATGGGGATCTCATGAGTTTGATGGAGTGTACTTGGAGGATTTCTATGGGCAAAACAAAACAGAAAAGGGTTAAAGCGGCGGTTTAAGGCTGTTTGGTGGATGAACCAAGACGTCTCAGTCAACGTTCTGGTTGGAACGAGATGTGCAAAAAAGGGGTCGGATCGCAAAGGAGGAAATATGATAAAACAAACGGAATCCCTAGACATCTGGCAGAAGGGATATGATGGCGTGAAGTATGAGGTATATAAATATAGGTTTAGTTCCTGACTGTGCTGAACTGGTAGAAATCCTGATGATTTGTTGTGTCCAACCGTGATCAGGGGGAATGGCAACTCAAAAGACCTGAGGAAGCCAAACACAAACAATCACGAAGCTCCTCGATCTGGTAAGAAAAGGGGTCAGTGGTACGATCAAACCCGATCGGTAAACCAAACAAACAAAACCTTTCCAGCCCTGCCAGGCAAAGATTCTAGATCTTCCATCTTTTTGTTCAACGTCAGGGGGGTGAATGCCGTGGTCATCCCGGTCAAGCCATTTGGATCGAAGATATCAACGGCTCCATTCGGGGAGTCGGGGGTCAACCTGTGGGGTTGCTGTTAAGGCACCCGCTGTGGTCGCGGGGCACAGGCGCTAAAGCGCGTTAAGGCGCCCAATGAATGGTGAGGATGTCCCCTGACGCAGTGGACAATCATCACTGGCGAATTGACTCAGATATCGGCCTGTAGGGTGGTGGGGGTCCCGTCAAGTTAGCAGCGAGCCGCAACCCGCACGCACTTTTTCCTCCACTCTCTTGACAGACGCCAACCTGGAACCAACCTGAAGAACCCGCTTGGCCTTCTTGCACCCGTGTGGACGGCAACTCCATTTCTTATCGTTTATCGAGAACCGCGTTTCCCCTTCCACCGTGACAGACAGATCGCCCCCGGGGCTTTTACTTCTACAAACACACCGTGACGGAAAGCCGCAACTCTGGCCGAACCAACAAACACCAACACCACCACCGCCGCCGCCGCCATCTCTCGGTCATCCCTCGCCGTTCTCGCTCGTTTTGAGCTCGCCCGAGTCCGAGAGCCTTCAGTGGCCTGCTCCGTTGCTCCCCTGCCGTATCACGTCACCGATGTCTACCATTGCTGATGGGGATTGCCGCTACCGATTTCTCAACCCTTAGCATATCCAACAGTGCATGCCACTGCTCTGGCAAATACAGATAATATTCATACCATAGATTGATCATTACGCTCTTCATCATCGCCCAATATGGATCGCCAAAGACGGCGTGAGTTTTGCTATTCCCTCCCCGACCTCCGGTTGCCCATGGAGGCTTTGTTTACCTTGGCCTGTTGGCCGGCTTTTCGTTTGGACTTGGGAAACTAATACTTTTGTAGGTGAGCTGCGGGCGTTGAACTCGAGGGCTTGGAACGGCGAGAAAGGTACGAACACGAACTTTAGATAAACTTCTATTGCGCCCCAATATCTCCAGGTCGACCAATGCTCACACACTCTCTTCACCTTCTGCAGATCTCTTTCCCGTTAGCAAGTCCCTCGATTCTACACTAAAGAAAAACACTGCTTTTATCAAGCGTCTCCGAACCACCATCTCCGCCGCCACACAGAGCACCTTCCTCCAGGAGATCCGCACCGTCAGCCTCTCCAAATATCTTTCCGAAATCATCTCAGCATGCTACGAGGGCCTCTGCAAGCTCAAGTCACCCGGGGACATCGAAGCCGGCGTCGAGATCGTCAGCGCATTGCACCAGCGCTTCGGGCCCGCCGACTTTACCGAACACCTGGGCTGGCTTCTGGGCAAGGGCATGGCCACCCCCGATAAGAGCTTCCTCAAGACGCTTACCCCCGAGGCGAGAGAGAAGGAAGAGAAGGACCGCCTGGTTCGACAGCGCGTCCTCCTCCGGGTTGTGACCGAGCTCTGGCTCGTCGACGTCCTGCGAACCCTCGACGATATTGCTCGCCCCGACGATGCTTCTACGAGACCGGCCACGGGAGCTAAGGGCGAGCCGAAGCCACGATCACCGGGCAAAGGAGGCGGTGCCGAGCCCTTCCCTCTCGAAGTTCTAAAGGACCTCTTGAATCACGATCGCGACCACGCCAATCTCCCTTTGCTCGTTGTTTTTGTCAAGGCTTTTAGTTGGGATATTTTGGGTATCAAAGCTGCGGGACAGGATGGCCGTAAAACCGTGGAGGAGGATGGCGCTACCAAGGGCGCGGAGGAGACTGAAAAAAGCGAAAACGGGTCCGAAGACAAGGAGGAAGGTGCTGCTGCTACTACGGATGACGACGGGCCCTTCGCGCCTCCCGAGTTACAGGAGCGCTTCAAAAACATCCTCAAGCGCTACTTTGAGGATGTCAAAGGCCATCTTGTTCGGGACCAAAAGGCCATCTACAACCAGTCGCGCAAGAATGCGGAGGCGTATGTCAAGTCGGGAGAGGTCTTTGAGGATCGTCAGTCCAATTTTGAGAAGCAGGTCAAGGCTCAGGAACGTCTCGTGGCCAATGCGCAGGTTATTGCCGACATCATTGGCGCCGAGATGCCTGAGTTGAAGGATACCGATGAGGGCAACTCTGCGAATGGCACGATCGGCTTGGTCAAGGCTGGCGAGTACCTCCGTGGCCAGGGCGAGGGGCCCGGGATCTGGGAGGATGAGGAAGAGCGCCGCTTCTACGAAAACTTGGTTGATCTGAAGGGCAAGGTTCCTGGAATCTTGCTGGAAGAGGTCAAGAAGAAGAAGGCAGACGACGAACAGGTTGGCAGGAAGATTGACCCTAACGAAGCTGCGGAAGCTGCTAAGGCCGCTGAGGCTGCTGCGGATGACCAGTCCATTGCTATTGCGAACAAGACCATTGGCGCTCAGGTCGATGCCCTGCTTGTACGGCTGCCTGAGCTCATCAGCAAGGACGCCATTGACCAGATGGCTATTGACTTTTGTTTCCTCAATTCAAAGGCGTCTCGCAACCGTCTCATCAAGGCCCTGACCGACGTTCCTAAGGGTCGTACCGATCTCCTTCCGAACTGGGCCAGGCTTGTTGCCACGCTTGGGCAGTACATGCCTGATATTCCCAAGGGCCTAGTTGACTACCTCGACACTGAGTTCCGTAGCCTTCAGCGGCGCAAGGAGAAGGAGTTCTTGGGCCAAGTCAGACTGAGCAACATCCGCTACCTGGCCGAGCTTACCAAATTTGGCATTGTGCCAGAGCACGTTGTATTCCACTGCCTGAAGGTCAGCTTGGATGACTTCTCGCGGATGAACATTGAGATCATTTGCAACCTGCTTGAGAACTGCGGCAGATACCTGCTTCGCAACCCTGAGACATCTCCGCGCATGGCTTCTTTCTTGGAGACGCTGCAGCGCAAGAAGTCTGTCCAGCACATTGGGCAGGCAGAGAGGATGCTCATTGAGAACGCTGTCTACTATGTTGATCCGCCACAGCGCCCTGCCATCGAGGTCAAGGAGAGGACCCCCATGGAGCTCTTCATCCGTAAACTTATCTATGGCGATCTGACCAAGAGGAACTACAGCAAGATCTTGAGGCATATCCGCAGGCTGCACTGGGAAGAGAAGGAGGTTGTCGCGATTCTGCACAAGGTCTTCTCCAAGCCCGGAAAAGTCAAGTATGGTAACATCCATCTCTTGGCCATCCTGCTGAGCGCTCTTTACAAGTACCATGGCGAGTTTGTTGTCGGAGTCATCGACCAAGTGACCGAGTCTATCTGCCTCGGCCTTGAGTCGAACGACTTCAAGTTCAACCAGCGCCGTATCGCCGAGGTTAAGTATCTTGGCGAGCTTTACAACTATAGAATGTTAGAGCACCCGGTCATCTTTGACACCATGTACAAGATCATGACCTTTGGCCACGGCGGCCCGCCCGTTCCTGGCCGCATCAACCCCTTCGATCTTCCCGATGACTTCTTCCGCATTCGGTTGATTTCGACCATCCTCGAGACCTGCGGTATGTTCTTTAACAAGGGCGCTGCTGGCAAGAAGCTGGATTTCTTCCTTTCCTTCTTCCAGTACTACATCTACACCAAGAACCCGCTGCCCATGGACGTCGAGTTCCTCGTCCAGGACATCTTCTCTCTCACCCGGCCGCAGTGGAAGCTCGCCTCCAACCTCGAGGAAGCGTCCAAGGTGTTCCAGCTGGCCATGGCCCAGGACCAGAAGACATCCGGAATCGAGCGCGTCGCCGAGCCCGAGGACAACGATAGTGACGTGTCTGACGACGAAGACGGCATGGTGCCCGATGAGGACGAAGATGACGAGTCCGATGACGACGATGGTGCGGACGCGGACGATAATGAACAGCAGGGTGACACCACTTCGAGGTACAACAGTGAATCTGAAGAGGAGGAAATTGTCGTTACCAGGCAGCAAGAAGAGGTCGACCCGGAGGAAGAAGCCGAGTTTGAGCGCGAGTTCGCAAAGATGATGGCTGAGAGCTTGGACTCGAGGAAGTTTGAGCGCAAGCAGCAGTTTGATCTACCGCTGCCTATCAAGCTTAAGCCTCGCGAGAGTACTACTGGCGCTGGTGCTGCTGGTGGCGAGCCATCATCATCCTCTGCTGCCGGCAATGACGCCGCCCCCGCGTCAGAGGACGCCCCCGGAGGAGCAGGAGCACTCTCATCCTCTAACTCAGGTGGTGGAAGTGGAGAGAAGATGGCCTTCTCGTTGCTCACCAAGAAGGGAAATCGCCAACAGACTCGCACTGTCGAACTGCCTTCGGACTCGCACTTTGCTATTGCTATGAAGAAGAAGCAACAGGCTGAGAAGGAAGAGCAGCAGCGCATCAAGAACTTGGTTCTGAACTACGATCTGAGGGAGAACACCAATGACAATGACTACGATAGTGCCTCGCATCATCATAACCGCTCGTCGGATCTTAAGGGGAATCATAACAAGGAGCGGCAGGGGCAGAGGGTTAGGAAGCTGCAGTTGAGTGATGTTGATTGGTAAGTTATCGTGTGATGGGAAGTGTAACCGACTTAAATGAAAGTGGCAAGAAGTACTAACATGACACCAATAGGACTTGATCGACAAACCTTGCGAGAATAGGTACTATTCTTTCAACATGCACAAGAACAAGCAAGAGCATATCCCGTTCTACGGTCTTCAAAGTTCGGCGAGTCTCTTGTTCGGAGCAGGCTAGCACATGAGCGGCGACCAACGCAACGACTTGTAGCAGCTTTTTCAAGTAAGCAACAGTTCACAAATCAGCATTTGCTGAGACTCCCCGATTCCTTGGAGATCCACAGGTGAAGCCAACAGCTACCATGCCAGCCTACAGCAAGTCACACACCGTTCAGTCGTTTCCGAATGGGATGGCTAGCAGGCAGCGGATGGCACGGGGCCTGGTATGAGTCGATGATGGTCCTGGATGGCGGAAGAAGCATCAAAAGGTGGAACGGCACAACGTACGGACGTTTAAGCAACGTGGAGAAGCCCAAGCTGGCGCTGACCGTTATTCAACGACGGGTTGTCGACATGCACCTCCGGTTCTATGGCGCGCATGTTGGCATCTCGTGGTTCAACAGGGCTGTCCACTCTGTCGGCACAGATCCAGTTCCATCCCGCTCTGTACTAGAACACACGGCAGTACTGCTTGACACCCGCGTCGTAGGAAATATTTCAGGTTGTGGAAGGAGGAGAGAGGGAAGATTTACGGTGGTGGAAGAAAAATGACGAGAGAACAATTTGGTTAGATGGTCGGTTATTACCAGAGAAGCGAAGAAAACGAGAAAAACGAAAGAAAACAGCGGGAACGAGGTGAGAAAACGGAAAACAGAAAACAGAAAAACAGAAAACCCTGAGAAGAATACTACATAGTTTTGCTCTTTTTCTTCTTTTCCTGGTCTGCCATTCACTACGTATGCCTATCAAGAACCAGAGGGATTCTCGGGCATAGGAGCCCATCACGACGCTGCATGTTTTCAATGCTCGATCGATATTGTACTTCGGTATACCGTAGTTAAGGTAGTACAGGAACCAAGCAAGAGACAGTGAAAGTAAGGTAAGGTAGTCACCCGGATGGATATCGCTTCTGGGACGGATACAAGTCGTCCAAAGTTCGGTACGGATAATTCTTGGGGATGCTACACTGGTAGTGGATGGTAAACAAGCTTTTGCCTAGACAGCCTCCGAACGTCCAGGGCACACTTCCTTCTAGAACTCGGACTTAATAAGGTTTGGAGAATTTGACGACTTCTTTACACTCCTTTTGTCGATTGGTTATGCTCGTGTATCAGCCGGATACATACAGCCTGGGCTCTGGGCTTGGAAGCACAACACCACAAGGAGGCGGCGGTAGCGGTAACGGCCACAAGGTTATGACTATGGTGACGGTTACACCACTGCTTCATCGGGCATCTTGTTTGTGCACTACACTACACGACTTCTCTAGCCTAGGGCAGGTCGTGGTCGTGGATACGAACATGTTATGTTGTGTTTCGTACGCTAATGTTTACCTAGAGGTGTATACTTCTGGAATTTGATACGACATGCTTGAACTCCTTCCATGTTCCTGCAGATCGAGTGAGTGTACGGAGGTGTCCATTGCACCTTCTAAGTTGGAAATATGGAAAATCTACATAGGGTAGGAAAGTGCGAGTCACAAGTGAAGAAACTGGGCTACACTGCAGGTTCTTGCCATCCATGAGAAAAGAAACCCCAGAATTTTCCTCACCCCAGGATTTCTGCTCCCGCCTTGAGTCATGGAAAATATGTGGTTTCGCATGTCGCCATCGGCACAGACACGGGAAGCGGCCGGGTGGTAACGCCGGCTAAAAAGCCTCGTCTACCCATTTTTCATTTGTTTCGATATTGAATGTCCCGTTGCTGACGGGCCAGAAGCCCAGAACCGCACTTTTCGAAAGTCTCTGTTTCCCTCATTTCCAACTTCTCAAACTGTAGAGTCGTCAGCGTCGATTTGTTCAGCTCTCGGCTCCGTTACTGCGCGTCCGTCGGTCGGCAGATGGAAAACATCATATCGCGATGTCGACACTCATCCACATCTTGATGTACCATCGGCCGCGGCCAGATGCGCAAGTCCTGCTTGACTCATAAGTAACCTTTCTATTCATTTTTTTCCCCGGTTTGCAGCTATCCCCTTCCTCGAACCTGCACAAGATCTAACCCTTGCCCAGGTCTTCGGAAGTACACACAAACCTAGTCGAGTGAGTACAACATGAGTTGCGGTGCAGAGTGCAGCTTGTTAATTTAGGCGGGATTGAGGAGTCAATCCATTCATTGACGGTTGTGAATGAAGCACATAACGATGACACTCCCTGAAATATCCTTGGTTCTGTTTTCTTTTTCTGCTCTTTCTCGGGTAGTGTCCCCAACCAAACCTCCTCCCAGCCAAAGCCAGCCACCCCCCACGGAAGACACCTCAAGAGATACACAGAATCGAGACACTACGCCTTCCTATACCCGACCGCTGGATCTACAACGCCCACATAGACTGTCGTGTCCAAAAGAGTGTCTGAAAGGCGTGCGTTGTGTCGTATCGTCTTGTCTCGCCCTGCAACCACCCGCCGAGACAAAAGTTGACTTTGGGGCGACTTAGGGTGATTGAGGCCACTTAGGCACTTTCGGGTGAGCTCTTCAACGGCCTTGATGCTGTGACGGATTTCTAAGAAAAGGCAAAAGAGTCTCGCTGTTTGCTGCATCTTTCCGTCTTTCGCCGTCTCCGTCTTTCGGCCTCGGGAGGGGACAGACACCGCTTGTTTGGTTGACTTGTTGCTATTTCCAGATTTTGGTTACGCAGGCTCAAGGTCGGGAGAAGGATATAGAAGACAACATCCCAGGGCCTCGCTGTTTTCTTTGCAACGTCTGACGTTTTACCAACTGATTTTGAAGACTTGGAGTGGGGGATATATACTGACACCGGACGATATCGACACTGCGCAACTGACAACTTGCGAGCGAACAACCGAGACAGCGAGGGAGAGACTGGCTAAATCCGGAAATCAGTTCTGGGGAGGAAACCAAAGAAAAGAAAGGAAGAGAAGAAGGAGAGCGCCATGACTATCAACTATTTGGGCGAGGATGAGTGGCCGGTGAAAGAGGTAAGCAAGCCTACGATGCACTTTAACTCTTGGAAGCAGACAGAGATACCTGTAGCTAACTGTAGGCATTTTGCTAGATCGTCTACACGGCCATCGTGGGCCTGGTCATGCTCGCAGCATGTCTCGAGTGGTTCCTCTGGATTGCCGCTTTCATGTACTGCCTCGTGAAGGTATTCGTAAAGGCAGAACACTGGACGGTTAGAGTGTTGTCGGTGATAATAGGCATCGCGTTCATGTTGCTAAGGTATGCCTCGGCCCCAATACCTACCATGGTCAACACCTGGCTAACTCACCCTTCCCCCCAGATGCATCTTCCTACCCATCATGATCGTCACCCTCCCACTCCCGAGCCAAGTCGTCAAAGTCTGGCCACCAGCCATGGTCAGCTTCCTACAATGGTTCGCCTTCTACAGCTTCGCCGGCCTGCTCACCATCCCGTGGCTCTTCTGCGTATACCAAATCGTCACTCACCAACTCGGTCGTACAAAACGCATCAAGCAAGTTCTCGACGAAGTGTCCGCACCCAAAGTAGTCATCGTCATGCCCTGCTACAAGGAAGACCCAGAAGTTCTCGTGACGGCCATCGACTCCGTGGTCGACTGCGACTATCCGCCCTCGTGCATCCACGTCTTCCTCTCCTTCGACGGCGACCAAGAAGACGAGCTCTACCTTAACACCATCGAGAAACTCGGCGTGCCCCTGACGCTTGAATCCTACCCCAAATCAATCGACGTCGCCTACAAGAACGCCCGCATCACCGTCTCCCGCTTCCCACACGGTGGCAAGAGACACTGTCAAAAGATGACCTTCAAGCTGATCGACCGCGTATACCGCGAGTACCTGAAGCGCAACGACAACCTGTTCATCCTGTTCATCGACTCAGACTGCATCCTCGACAAAGTCTGTCTCCAGAACTTTGTCTACGACATGGAGCTCAGCCCCGGTAACCGGCGCGACATGCTAGCCATGACGGGAGTGATCACCTCGACAACACAAAAACACAGCTTGATCACCCTGCTGCAAGACATGGAGTACATCCACGGCCAACTATTCGAGCGCACCGTCGAGTCCGGGTGCGGCGCCGTCACCTGCTTGCCCGGCGCCCTGACCATGCTCCGCTTCTCCGCCTTCAGGAGAATGGCAAAGTATTATTTCGCCGACAAGGCGGAGAACTGCGAAGACCTGTTTGACTATGCCAAATCGCACTTGGGAGAGGACCGCTGGCTGACGCATCTGTTCATGATCGGAGCCAAAAAGCGGCATCAGATCCAGATGTGCACGTCCGCCTTCTGCAAGACCGAAGCCGTCCAGACGATGCGGTCGCTCATCAAGCAGCGGCGCCGGTGGTTCCTGGGGTTCATCACGAACGAGGTGTGCATGCTGACGGACTGGCGGCTGTGGAAGCGGTACCCGATCCTGATCCTGGTGCGCTTCATGCAGAACACCATCCGCACCACGGCTCTGCTGTTCTTCATCATGGTTCTCGCCTTGATCACCACCACGAAAAAGATCGATGACCTCCCTGTCGGTTTCATCGCCATCTCCCTTGGCCTCAACTGGCTGATGATGATCTACTTCGGCGCCAAACTGCGCCGTTTCAAGATCTGGCTGTACCCGATGATGTTCGTCCTCAACCCCTTCTTCAACTGGTACTACATGATCTACGGCATCTTCACGGCCGGCCAGCGCACATGGGGCGGCCCGCGCGCCGACGCAGCAGCCGCCGACTCGACCACCACCGCGCAGGAAGCCATTGAGATCGCCGAGAAGACGGGCGATGACCTCAACATTGTGCCTGAATCGTTCATCCCCGCCGCCCAAGAGCGCAAGGGCATTTTGTCAGCAGAAGACAAGGGCGGCTTCACCACGGGCACTACTATGTCAGGCGGCCTCGGCCGCTCTAAGAGCATCCTCCAACCGCCTGACAAACTGGTCGGCAAGTTCGCTGCTCCTGAACGTTCTGCGAATGGGTTGTATCAGCACTTTGACGACTCCATGGCTTCTGTCAGCTTGTTTGCACACGCTGGCGGCTCGTCGATGATACTGCCCACCGTAGCTGGTTCTGCTGCTCCCAGTACACGGCATTACCAACAGCATCATCACCAGCTCCAACACCGTGACTCCTTTGACAGTACCTTCTCGGCTCACACCACCGGTGGCAACAGCATGTCAGTGTACATGCCCCGTCGGGTGGAAAGTATCATGGGCGAAGAAGATCGTAGAAAGTACGAGCTGGCGCAGGCTAGTTCTGGACACTTGGTCAGTAATCCTACTCGTGTCCTTGGCTCACAACAGCAACAACCTCCTCCCGGGCAGGTATACGAGTTCTCCGAGTCTGAACTTCGAAGAGCCGGGTTTTACCCCGATTCGCCCGCACCACAACCACATCGAAGACTAGCGAGCAGTGATAGCGTTGAGTCCATTGGTAGAGGGTGGCGAACTGGCTCTCCTAGTCCTACTCCATATCATGATCATGAGTATGGACAGCAGGGAGGAGGGTCAGGATCGTTGGCTGTGCCTATGCCACCTGCTCCGAGCGGGATGAGCCAGCAGCAACGGGGGACGGGGAGAAGTCCGTTGAGTAGAGCGAGTTGGATGAGGACGTCGACTATGGATCAGGTTGAGAGTGAGATTGATACGTCTCATGGGAGTTTTGGTGATAGGAGTAGAGGAGGGCATGGGCAGAGTTCGAGGGGTTCAGGCCAAAGGTAGTTCGACTGGGTGAAAATGGTGATGGGATGAAAAGAAAAGTTGTGGGCCTGGTACCCCCTTTTTTTGGCTCGTGTCTGGGCATGAAGATGTCAACATTCGGATGGTTACTAGGACAACGGACGACATTCGTGGTTGGATATATTGAATTCAGTTAGATGTTTCTGGACGCTCCCATCTCGTGTACGGAAATATCGAGTAGACACTAAAATCTGGAGTTTTCCGAGTCGATGATGCAAATATGGCCAGACCTTAAATGTGATCGAGCCCTCAAAACTTCCAGAGCCCGTCCATCATTTTCGAAAGAATCGCGAACTCACTTGGCGCCTTGGTCAAGTGGTGGTGCGAAGACCTATCCTCGCAAAGAGCATCGCTCAGGTATTGCCAAGCCGAGACAAGAAGATCTGGAACACCCACGAAACTTCGTGGACGACAAGATGAAGCCATTCCCGGCATTGCCGCTTTTGCAAATCCTGAGTCTTTATATGATGCATAAAAGTCGTTCGTATAGTCATCAGCTTTGTGACCTGTGATCGGTAACATTTGAGAGTTGGGAGCCCGAGGGGCAGAGCCAAGAAAACCCAAGAATTGCGCCTGGGTTAGGATTGGGTAAGTGTTATGTACAAAGTACCACAGCGACTCCAGCAGGTGTCCAGCAATGTGTGTCAGTTGTACCTGCTCGTGCCTGCTCGTGCCTGCTCGTGCCGGCTTGGAGGAGTATGTATGTGTCAACATGTCAAGATGCCGGATCTTGGCCTTATGGATTTCTGTGGGTGACCTCTGAATCGTTCAATTGGCGAGTCGAAGCATTCTCTATCAGAATGGGCAGGCCATATCTAGCCAATCAGGAGGTATCTCCACAAGAGGACTAGCCTCCCAGCCACCTATCTGACTGCAGAGTTTTCCTATTACTTTAACATCCCCAGACCCTCTTATAGAGGGCTCCAGAGTATATAATATATATACATCTCTATTTTCAATTTAATTATACAATTTAACAATTAATAATCTAATTCGCGCCTTACGTCTACGCCATATTTAGAAGCACAAGCTCTTTATTTACAACGATTAACTTTATTCTTTAATCTACTATATTTTCTATT
Source organism: Sordaria brevicollis (assembly GCA_033439795.1). Taxonomy (NCBI): domain Eukaryota; kingdom Fungi; phylum Ascomycota; class Sordariomycetes; order Sordariales; family Sordariaceae; genus Sordaria; species Sordaria brevicollis. The sequence continues at coordinate 2,372,919 of JAUTDP010000006.1, forward strand.
AACGATACTTATATTGCCTTTACGGCTATAATTATATTTATTAATAATAGAACGATTTTAAATATAGGATTTAATTTTAAGGATTAAAATAAAGAATTACTCGGCTTTACCTAAGGCTTTAAACTTAAATCCTATTTACTTAAAGAGGATAAAGAAATAATTAAACCCTTCGAAATTGAGTTCGAAAATTATAAATTTAAGGCTAATTCCCTTCGTCGTATTAATACTACCCGTAAAATATTCACCAAATTCGCTAATAAAATTATTATATATATTCTAATTTTAAAAAATAATTTTACTACCAAATAAGTTACAATTCGTAATACTGCCCTAATTGTAATTTAAACTTCCAATTTCGAAATTACTAATAAAAATAAAAAAGTTTAAAAAAAGGAAGTTAATATCCTAACTTTTAATTTTATTATTATAATTAAATAAAATTACGATTCTAATAAAATTAATTACGCCTAACGCTCTAAAAATTACGAAAATTTTATTAAAAATAATACTTTAATTCGAAATTATATATAAATTACCGTTTTAAAGGCCCTATATTCTAATTATATAAACGATATTTATATAATTCTATAATAGTTGTCACGAGCGACGTAGTCACGAGAGACAAGCTTAATACGTTGAATCCAGGTCTATTGTAGAATTATAAGATGAAGAAGAAAAGAAGAAAACGAGCAAAGGGCGCGCCCCGCGCTAGGGTTTATACCTAGGCGCGGGCGACCTACGAAGGTAGTACGCAATTACGTACGCTGGTGTAGTTAATTTCTATTAGGGTGACCGCCTAAATAATAATTAATCCGCCGGATAGGGCCCTAATAGGGATTTTGCCTACTAGCGCCGTAATATTACCCCCCCCTTCGAAAAAGATTCGCCCCGAATTTTCGAAATATTAAAATTATTATTATATATAAAATAGGTCCTTTACTTCTTAGCGCCCACTGCCTTCCTTAGTTTTTTTGTACCCTTCCTTAAAAGGACGTTATCTTCCGGATAATCTTTATCGAATTCCTCCGCTTTAACCTTCTATAATTACTCTTCTAAACGTATAGGCGGCCCTAGGTGTTTAGAGTATGCTTCGTAATATACTTTTAAGAGTTTAGGTAAATTCTTAAAATTTTTAACGTTATAGAATTTTAGGTCCGGGTTGTATCCTTTTTAGTTTATTTAATATTAGAGTTTGTTAAAGTATACCCGAGAAGTTAAGATTTCCTTTACTTCCTATTTAATATTGTTTCTTATATATTCCCTTATTAGTTCTTCTAATTTCTAACCGGGTAACGGATTATTAAAATATTTCTAAAACTTATCGGTATAGAAAATATTTATTCCTTTCTAACCCTCTAATACTTTTAACCTAAATAAATAGCTATACTTTTTTTTAATTTTAAAATATTAGCTTATTAAAGGAAAATCGAACTTATAATTTAGCTAATTTATAAGCTCGCTCCACTTAATAATAAATATTCTATTATTAGGTCCGAAATTTAGGACGCGTTGATATTTATTTAATTATTTAATTATCCGCTTTTAAATTTTAATAATAAATTCCTTTACTTTATTTACGTATTTTCGGATCCGATTTATTAAGCCCTACGCGTCTTCCCGGCTAAGTTTTTTTCTAATTGTTAATTATACGCCGTTAAAATTAGTTCGAGCTTCCCAATTTAAAATTCCGGGTATTAAGAATCCTTTTAATATTTCGTACGATTATATTCTATTTAAATTATTATATAGTATTCTTATTTATATTATATTTATTATTAAAATCGCTTCTAATTAATTATTTTAAAAATAATTAACGAAGGGACGAAGACGCTAATCGAAATACTCGTTTATAATCTCGGCCTACCCCGCGATTTAATTATATCCCGAAGAGGCTAACTTCTATTTAATATTCAAAATTTTGGCTAATTCGTTTATAAAGTCCGATATAAATTAGGGGCCCCTATTTAAAATAACTTCGTTTAATAATCTATAAATACGGTAAGGGCCCTCGTAATATATACGGGCCGCGTCTTTAATTATTACCGTTATAAAGTAAAGGATAATCTATAATGCTTTATTTAATCGATTTATTATTATAAATACGTTATCGAACCCTTACTTATCCTTAGGTATTAATTTAAAATCTACGATTAAATTTTATTAAGTACGTTGGGCCGTTAGGATAGGTTCTAATTTACTAGGTATTTTATTACGGGGAACCTTCGAGGTATAGTATATTACGCAATTAGTAATAAAGTAATCGACGTTACCGGTTATCCTTAATTACTAATATTATATAGAAACTAAACGTTTAATTTTATTTCGGCCTAAATAAGCGATAATAATCTTTATATATAATTCGTAAATAATTTAGGCTTTCAAAGTGCCGGGTAGTATAATAAATTTGTCGAAACGGGTGAAAATTTTATTAATAATAAATTAATACCCGTTCTCCCCCCTTTTAATTATATTTTAATAAATTTCTAAGTTTGGGTAAATTTTATTCTTAAGTATAAAATAATTTATTAAAAGGTATCCTTCTAAGCGCTCTTCCCGATTACTCTCCGCGACCTCCGGGTTAATTTCTATAAAGGTTCTTAAAGACGAAATTGACGTAGGAACGGTATTAATATTATTAATTATATTATTGGATTATACTATACGGCTATTTTCCAAATTTTTAAAAATTTAGAGAATATAGTAGGCTTCCTACTTGGCTTTTTAACTCTTTAAATCTTCCGCCTTCTTTAATAAGGCGTCGGCCGCCCTATTCTCCTTCCTTAGCTAGTATAAAATAATAAAATAATATTAGGATAGGAACTCTACCTAGCCCGCTTATTGTAAATTTAATAATCGTTTAATATTAAATTATTTAAGCGCTTTATTATCTATAAAAATTAAAAAGGGTTCCCGTAGATTAATAAATTCGGCCTTCCAATATTATAAGGCCCTAACGATTGCTATTAATTCTTTATCGTAGATTGAATAATTATATTCTATTCTATATATAATTTCAAAATAGAAGGCAATTGGATACTATTCGTCGTCGACTAATTAGGATAAAACTCCCGCTACTATTCCGTTAAAAACGTCTATCTCTACCCGTATCGGCCGTTTATATTTAAAATACGCTAGGATAAGTATTAATAATAATCGTCCTTTAAATTCTTCGAAGGCAATTTGGTAATCTTTATTCTAATTAAAAACCTTTCCTTTTTTCGTTATTATTATTAATAATTTAACGATCCGGCTATAATTTTTAACGAAACGCCGGTAGAAATTATAAAACCCTAAGAAGGATTATACTTTTCGTATACTTATTAAAACCTATTAATCCTTTATAACCGCGATCTTTTAAAGGTTAATGAATATGTTATTAATCCCGATAATAAACTTTAAGAATTTGGTCTTTTCGATGTAGAATTTGTATTTATTTAGGTCCGTTTATAATCCCGCTACCTCCAACCTAATTAATACTTTTTTAACGTAAATTTTATATTCTTCCAAATTATTCGAAAAAATAAGGATATCGTCGATATACGCGCTATAAAAATCGTTGAAGTAATTTATTAATATTTTATTAATATACTATTAAAACGTTAATAGTCCGTTAATTAATTTAAAGGGTAAAACTTTATATTTATACGTATTATATCTCGTTCGGAATATCGTAAATTCTTCGTCGTCGGGGTATATATAGATTTAGTAGAAAACCTATTTAATATCGATCTTCGAAAAAATCTTCGCTTAATTAATTCTAATAATAATTTTATTAATTAGGGGAAGAGGGTACTTATTTTTCTTTATAATAGCGTTAAATTTCCGATAATTTACGTAGAACTTCAATTTACCGTTAATTTTAAGTACGAAGAGGATAGGCGTAATTTAAAGTATAAAATTACTCTCGATAAAACCTTTAATTAGCGCCTTATTTACGTATTTCCGATAAGCTTTTAATTTATTGACTAATATTTTATATAATAAACTATATCCAAAGTCTTCGGGCTTTACTCCGTCCGTTAAATTAATTTTATAATCGTTAGCGCGGTAATTCGGTAAAGTATCGGACTCCTTCTTATTAAATACGTTCAAATATTTATAGGCGTATTTAAGGATTTCTTTTTTGGTTCGTTTACGTAGTTCTATTTTATTTTTAATTAGGGCCTATCTTTTACGGTCGTTAATAAATCGATTAAATTTATAAAGATTAATTACTTTTATATATTTTCGTTTAGCGAATATAAGAAAAGCGTTGGTACTAATTATTATAAAATCGTTATAATATTTATATTAATTTACGCCGTCTCTTTTTAATTAGTATCGACCTCGCGCGTCCTCGCTTTAATAGGGATCGTTTCTTCGTTCGGCTTTAAATATTTCGATATATTCTCGTTACGTAGGTATTATATCCTCTTCTTCCCGTTATAGGGCGTATTAGTCCAATAATTAACGTTTTATTTTTATTAAGTCTTCGTTTTCCTTATATTAGGTTAGTCGCTCCTTTAATTCTTCGAAAAGTTTAATCGGTCGACCGTATTTCGCTAAGGGAAATAGTATTGCAATTTTAATAAGGTTTTCGAATTCGGTAATCCGCTTATTAAGGGCTAAGAAAATAGTAATTATTTTATTAAAAATAAGTTTCGCATTTATAATATCGATTAAAATTTTATACTTTTTTAATTAATATTTATTTAAAATAATATCGTATCCCGAATTAATAACGATTATTATTTCTTTTTCGAATTTCTATTTTTATATTTTAATGGTACCCCGTAAATATTAATCGATTATTTTACTATATTATCCGGTATACCCTTTTACCGTATAGGGTTAAAAATTGTATAGCCTTTCTATTCCTTATTTTATTATATTACTGGCGAAATCCTTATTTATAAAGATATTACCGTTTATTCCCGAATTAATGAGCGTATTATTTATAAATAAAATTTTTCTATTATTGCCTACTATAATATAGGATATAACCAACGCGGGTCTATTTAAATGGTCCTTTAAAAAACCTTTATTTACTTTTATACTCTCCGGTGGTATTTCTTTTGGGTTTTTTCTAAAATAAATATTTATTAACTTAATCTTTAGGAGGGAATCCAATATTCCTAAAGTAATTAATTTTCCGCTTTATTATCGGCCGGCTTATTATCTTCTTTATTTTTACGACCGTAGTAGTCGACGAATTCGTTAATATAATTAGGGTTACCGCTATAATAATTAAAATAATTATAAAAATAGTATCCAATTTCTTTATATATAAAATACTTATTTTCTTCGAATAGTTTGCGAACCTCTTTACGAATTATATCGGGGGCGCGACGGGAACTACTTCAATTACCGCTACCGGTATTAGTATTATTATTAGTAATATTATTAAAATTCTTATTAGAATCGTTAAAACCCTTAACTTTACTAAATAAGTTCGAAGAAAAAGAAGTATTCTTATCCTTATTTTTATTATCCTTTTTAGCCTTATTATTACGGAAAATACGTTAATTAGTTTCGACTGCCTTCTTAGCTATTAAGGCGTATTAATTAAAAATTATATCCTCCTATCCGTATCCCTAAAGAAATACGTTTTAAATATTGCTAGGGAGTTTTTAATTGAATTCTTACTTCTATAAATTAAGCGGGCGATTATATTCTCCGGCTAAGCGAACGAATTTATTGCGGAATTCTTAGAAATTACTATTTATTTCGAATTTCAAGTCGTTGAATTCGTAAATAGCCTTCTCCTTACGATCGTAATTATAATATTCGGTACGTAAATAGGCCAATAATTTATTAGAGGTTTTAATATTATAAAGGCCGTTAGCGAAGTAGGGCTTAAAATTTTAAGTAACTTTACCGGCGGTATGGTTCTCGATATATATTTTTTTAGCCTCGTTATTAGAGAAGTAATTAACGTTTAATTTAAATTTATTAAAAATACGGCGATATTAAACGTCGAAGGTAATAGTATCCTTATCTTTTTCGTTATAAAAATAGAGCGGGTCCTTCTCTTTAATTAATAAACGTTTATAATTAATTATAAAAAAATCGGTGGTAAGGGTCTCCTTATAACGGCCTTTTTCGTTACTATCTTCGTTATAATCGGTATAATTAGTATAATTATAGCGCTCGAGGTTTTTAGGAATTAAGAAAGCGACTTTCTTCTTACGGAGGCTAATATTCTCTTTACGAAGATTAATATTCTCTTTAATTAAGGTAACGACTACGGTATATAAATCGGCTATATCGCTGTCCTAAGTAGCTACTATTCCTCCTAATTCTTCGGCTTGGATTTTTATAGTTATTAAATTATTTTTAATTTTAGCGAACTTTTTTTCTTTTTCGATTAAGTCGCAATAGGTCTTATTCTATTTAGTAAAGAAGCGGGGGTAGGAAAGGTAGCCTTTAATCGAAGAATTATTTTTTTATTTGTAAGGGGTACCCTATTTATCGGTATAGCCGTCGTTAAACGGGGTATTGTTCTAAACCTCTTTATCGTTAAACGGGTCGTCGTTTAGTCCGTCGTTAAACGGAATATTATTCTAAATTCCCTTATTAAAATAATTAATAACTTAATATAACGTAGTAAATTAGGCTTAGAATTTACAATTCTTTTTGTACAACGCGGCGTTTTTATAACGTAAAGTTTCGTAATCGTTTAATTCGAAATTGGGATCCTCATTCCCGTAGGCCTCTAATAATTAATACGTTAGGAATATATTCTTGCCTTATTCCTTGCGCAAGTCCTTATAAAAGCGCTTATTATCTATTTCGGCGCCCTTTTAATATTTTAGCAAATTAGCGGCGTATTCGTATATTTATCCTAAATTAATATTTAAATTAATAATAATAATTTAATATCCCTATTATTAGGAAAAAATAGCTTTAATTAGGATAATTCGCAATTTGATTTCTTCGAAAATGGTACGCACGCCCTTAGGGTCTTCGATAATAGATTTAAAAGTATCGAAATCCATTAATAAAATATTATTATTATTCTATTCCCAATAATCTTAACCCGTAACTATTAAAATTTTAAAAGTAAAGGTTAAATAACCTTTATTATATTAGGCCTAATATTTCGCGATTATATTAATTTTTATATATAGGAAGCCGAATAAATCCTCTGTATTAAACGTATAACGAACGTCGGCGAACTTATTAATAACTTCCTAATTAAAAAACGTAATAGCTTTATCTATATCCTCTAGAATATTGCAATCCTTTAAATTAAATTTATTAATATTATGTAATTAAGTATCCTATTTCTCTTTAAAGGTACCGATCGTAATATCGCTAAACGAACGACGCCTAAAAGCATCGTTTTATTAAATAATTATATTAAGAGTAATAGGTACGTCCGTAATATTAAATTTGACTTATTCGATTACGAGCTTGTTAGATATATTCTTCTTCTAAGCTTCGTTTATTTAAACGCTTTTAATAGTAAATAATTTAATGGTCTTAATTGCGGTAGCCTTTTCGTTAAGGGTATGCGCTATTATAATTGACTACGAGGGTATATATTGTAATTGCTTTAATCGGTAAATAAATTTAGGATATTTAGATACCTCTCTAATATATTAAGAATAATTTTATAATTGTTACGAGCGATGTAGTTACGAGAGATAAGTTTAATACGTTGAATCCAGGTCTATTGTAGAATTATAAGATGAAGAAGAAAAGAAGAAAACGAGTAAAGGGCGCGCCCCGCGCTAGGGTTTATACCTGGGCGCGGGCGACCCACGAAGGTGGCACGCAGTCACGTGCGCTGGTGCGGTCAACCTCTATCAGGGTGACCGCCCAAGTGACAACCAGTCCGCCGGATAGGGCCTTGATAGGGACCCTGCCCGCCAGCGCCGTGACAATAGTATATTAATTTTAAAAATATTATACTTTACCGCGAAGAATATTCTTTATTTAAAATATATTAAGAATATTATAATTATATAAAATTTTTATTAAACGAACTTTATAAGTATAATAATAGTCTCTAAGCCTAAATTAACGGCTAAAAAACCGTTATAATTAATTCCCGGAAATATAAAATTCTTAAAGTTATATCGGCTATAATTTAATTCCAAAATATTTATAATACTTTATAAGCTATTAAACCCTTTTAAATTTATATTATTATTAAAAAATTCGAAGAAGAGGCGTACGCTAATATTTTAAATTTTTACTTTATATCTAGATATTTCCGCTTTAAAATATTATACGAACGCCCCTCTATTATAGTTCTATTATTAAAGGGTTATAAAAATACGTTCGGTATAAGATTAACTTTTAAAAGCTTATAAAATAGCGATATTAAAAGCGAAGACGCTCCTCCTAATAAGGTTTTAATTAATAATTAGAATTCTATTCAAATAAACTAAAATTCTATTTATACCTCTTAGTATATTAATAATAATAATACGTTTTAGAAGAAAAAGTATAATATTTTTAAAATGCGTAAAGGCGTATTAAATTAAAAGGCCGCCTTTTTAACTTTATTTACTAATCTTATAATAAAAACCCTAAGAATTCGTTATAAAATATATTAATAGAGTATTTATATTATTAAATATTATTAATATTTATTCCTAAAAAAAGTTATTAACCTTAAGTAGAAACCTACTTTTCAAATTAAAGCTAAAATTACTAAAAATCTATTTAATAATAAGGACTTTAAGAAAAAAATTAATAAATTATAATAAAAGGCTATTTAAATTTTAAATTCCAACCTTAATAATACCCCTATCGGCGGTAACCGTTCTACTTAATTCTCTAACGAAAGTTTATTAATAATATTAATCTATATAATAATTATATATTAAACGGTTTTCTAAGTAAGAAATAAACGCGTAAATTTATACCCTTTTAAAAATTATATAATCCTTAATTCGGGGAATTCTTTATATATTTTTAACTAAATTATTCGTTTTATTAACTTTTATTACGCTCCTTACAACGATAATTTATAGGTTAGAAATTTATATATTCCTATTAAAGGATATAGCGACGTCGATATTTTAATTAATAATACTTTTAGCCTACGTACTTTTCGTCTTTATAATATAATTTTCTACCCTAATTTTATAATTAATTTTATTTCCTTATATTTATTTTAAAAAACCGGTTTTTACTAAAATTAACGACCTCTTACTAATTATTTACAATCCCTAAACGATTTTCTCTTTTATTATTTTTCGATTCTATACCGCTAAATTATTTTCGAACGCTTATTTAAATAAATTTTTAAAGCCTTTTTTTATATTAAATATAACCGCTTTAATTCTATTAACGGTTATAAATATTATAAAAAAGAAATTATTATTTAGTATTATTATTTCGGTTATTTAAATCCTTAAATCCTCGACCACCTCTTTAACGTTATTAATATACATTTTAAGGGCCCTTTTATAATATATTATAATACGTATATAATTTTAAAAATTAAGTACTAAATTAATAAAAGACCTCGAAACCGTAATTTTAGCCCGGGGGAGAAATTTATTATTAATTTCCTCAATTATATAAAAAATTACCGTAATTATACTAACGCTATATTAATTACCTATAAATATATTAATTATATTTAGAATTATTATATATTTAATCGATATATTAAAATAATTACCGATTTCCTTAATAATTTATTTAATATCTTTAAAAAACGCTATAGTATTACCGTTAAAGTTATTAAATACGATAACGAAATTAGCGGGTCCTATATAGTATAGAAGCTATTTACGCTAAATAATATAATTATAAAACCTTCGGCCCCTTATATTTAAATATAAAATAATAATACCGAACGTTCGGGGGGTATAATTAAAAAAAGGATTAACGTAATATAAAAGAATATTTATTTTATTATAAATCTATAACTAAATATTATAATTACAACCGTTTACTTAATAAATAAGTCTTTAAAATTTCTTTACGATTAATTCTCCTTATACGAATACTTTTATACCTTTATCGCCCAACGAAATAGCTACTTATTTCCGCGGCGCCCAAATATTTCTTATTTACGAATTTATAGCTATAAAGTATACACTATAATTCCCGCCGTTTAAAAGAAGGAATAACGCCGCTAGAAATTCAACCCTAAAATATAAATCGGTTATTTTATTAAGTATATAATATTATTAATTTATCGCATTTAAAATCCGATTACTAATACGATAATCTATATACGCGACGTACTCTTTAATAAAAATACCATATTCTTAAAGGAGGTTCCTATTAAGGCTTAATTTTTAAAAATTTCTTTAAATAAATTCGCAAAACTACTTTAGAATTATAATTAAATACCCGCTATAAACCTACTAATCGAAAACTTCTCTTATAAATACTAAAAGGATATTAAAATTATTAAAATACCTAATTCTCTATTAGAATTAAAAGAAAATCCTCTACTTCCGTAAATACCCAATAAAATTCCTACTCTTATAGAACTCCTTAATACTATATCCTCCTTTAAAGACCTAATATCTATTAACTTTATCCTAAATAATATTAATTACCTATTACTTTTAAAAATTCCTAAAGATAACCCTATACTTATATCCTTCTTTATATCTTTCTATATAAATAAACGTATAGAAGAGGAAATATACTATAATTTTACTCCCTAAATAGTAGTTTTTAATACCGGCTATTTTTATTAACTTAAAGTAATCTTTAATAACAAATTAATTATTAAAATAAAATTCGAAAAATTATAACGCAATAATAAAATTATTATTAAAGAAGAATTCAATAATTTTATTTCCGTAAATAAAATAAATTGTATTTACCGGTTAAAATTATTACCTCTTCCTAAAAATTATAAATTACTTAATACCTATATCCTTAATTAATTATTCAAACAAATTGAATAAATCTACCTCAATAACTATAAAAAAATAAAAACCTAAATTATTATTAACACTAAAAAATTAAAGGTACGTAGGAAATAAATATTCGATTATATATAAATATATACGTATAAATTCTTTAAGAACGGGAAATTTAATAAAATTAAAGTAAAATTCGTTATACATAGCGATTAATAAATAAAACGCGTAAATTAGGAAACGTATACTTCTACCCTTATTGGGCGCTCTTTTAAATTAATTATTTTTATCGCTATATATTTCAATTTAGAACTTATTTAATATAATACGGTTAATACCTTTATTAATATAAATATAAATAAAAATATTTATATACGCTTCCTTTTAAATTACGAAATTCCGGGTAAATTTTTTAAAATCCTTAAAGCCTTTTATAAATTACGCCGCTCCCTATTCCTCTAATAACGAAACTTTATAATTATATTCGCCGCCTTAAATTTTTAACTACTTTTTAAAGAATTATATATTTTAATTAATAAAAGTATTTTCGTATTTTATTATATCGATAATATTATATTTATATATTACTTAAATAAGGAAGTTAAAGCTAGAATTTATATAAACGCCTTTAATTAACGGTATTATATAATAGGGGGTAATAAATTTTAATAATTTTTAAGGATTAAGATTATTCGTAATCGTATATAAAATAAAATTTAACTATCCTAATAGTTATATATCGAAAAGATCTATAAATTGGCAAACTTCCAAATCCTAATAAATATCCCTATATTAAATATTAAATTCGTACCTTTCGAAGGTAAAGCTTTAAATAATTCTATATATTTCTATTAAATTAAAATAGGGTTTATTCTTTATATTATAATTATTACCAAATTAAATATTACCTTTATAATTAGTAAATTCTCTAAATATACTTACAACCCTAGTCCAAACTATTATAAAATAATAAATAAGGCTATTTACTACCTATATAAAACCTTAAATCTAATTTTATACTTTAATAGTAATAATATTTTGGAAATTGCTTTTAATATTTCGTTTATTAATAATATTCTTAACTATAAAAATTCTTAAGGCTTTACTATAAAGCTCTTTAATAGGTTTATCCATTAGGGCGTAATTAAATAAATAATAATTACTATATTAATTATAGAAGTAAAGCTCTTAATTATAAACTTAATAATAAAGGAAGTAATCTAGATAATAAAATTTATTAGGGGATTTATAATGAAACTAGAAAATAAAATCCTAATAATCGATTATAATAATAAATAAATTATTAAAATATTAACTATAAAAGCTTTAAAATTATATATAAACCTTAAATATATTAATATTTATAAGTATTAATTAAAATAGGAAGTAACCGCTAGTAGGATTAATTTCAAATATTTAAAAATACTCAAAATGCCTACAAACGGTTTAATTAAAGTACTTACAGTTAAAAAACATCGGAAATTTATTGAAATATTGGGAATAATTTTAATAAAAGGGATAAAGGAGTAAAGGAAGGATAAGGGGATAAATTATATAGATTTTAATAATATTAATAAAGAAATAAACCTAAGAATAGTAGTATAATATAAATAGTTTTAAAAATTGTATATTTAGAATAATCTAATAATTTTGCCCTATTAGGGCTATAGCTAGGGGGGTATATTAGAATAGGCAGGCTATATTTAGCCAATTAAGAGGTATCTTTATAAGAGGATTAGCCTCCCAGCCACCTATCTGACTACAGAGTTTTCCTATTACTCTGGTATCCCTAGACCCTCTTACAGAGGGCTCCAGAGTATACAATACATATACATCTCTACCTTCAATTTAGCTGTGCAATCTGACATTCTCCGGGGATGGGCTCCGCTGGTTGACGTGGGCGGCGAATTTACTCCGCGGACAGAGAAAGTGAGGCTATCATCAGTTCAGTGAGGCTTTGTGGGTTGGGACCAAATAAGTGAGCGGCGAAAGAGCGGTAGAGGCGGGATGAAACTGGGGCTCAGATCAAAGAACAATTGCCCCATGACAGGAACTGTAAAAGATGGGCGACAAGCTCAACACCAAGACGGTCGGTTGAAGAAGCAGAAAAATGGTCCTGAAGATCATCTCTTGTCGTCCACTCGTCCGCGTAGCCGTATGCAAGTGCCTGCCTAGCAATGAGACTGCCAACTGCCTGGACCAAGACAGTTCTGGACCAACGGCAACCACACTGTTTGACTTTGACTGCTGTCTCTTTTTGGGCGGTGAGATGGGGCATAAGACGTGAAAACCCAGACTTTGAAGTGGAAAGTGGGGTGATAGACACCCGCCTTGGGGTGAACAGAGTGATAATATCAATGGAAAAGGCTTATCAGTAGCCGCCCGTCCCATTGACCCCTCCGTGTCATCCTGTCACTGCCTGCTGCTGGCGGGCAGTTTGCTTTCGCTTTTGGGTAGGTATCCGCTGCTTTGCCCTTGCTTGCTGTGAGTGACGTGCTTTCCACTTGTAACGACGGGACATCCGCGCCTGCCTTTTTGAAAAGGAAGTCGAGAACAGAATCATTGACTCCTGCCTCCCCGGATCAAGTATCACCGGCAAGGGCAACCCAATCTCTTACCCTGACACAGATGGAAGAGATCTTTCAAGATGACAGCTCGACACAACTGAATCTCTTTTTCTTCAACCTGACACAAGCCCGAGTCAATCAGGTCGGGATGACACCGCCAATGGGCGAACCAATCGAGAAGCTTCTCCCAGCTTCTGGGGATGGCTTGGCCCAGACACGACCCCCCGGGGGCGGGGTTAGAGGGGCACATTTGGCAAGATTTGGGATTTTGGGGTCTTCAAGGTCCCTGTAGCCCGACGGATACTTGTTGCCCACGCCTTGCCTGTTCGACCTCTTCAGTGGTCGGGCAACTTTTTTTTGCTGATTTTTTTTCCACAAGAGACTCCAGTCTGCTTGGTCCGTCTGAAATCTGAAAGCCCACCTGTCCCGCTGCTGAAAGGGAATCCACTTTTTTGCGATAAACTTCACACTGCACTGCCAGTCCCGTCCTGCTTTCCACTTTCTGCTGCCCTGTGACTTCAACGTTGAACATCTCCATATCCGCCCGTTCTTTGCCTTTGGTGTCAACGTCTCCTTGTTGTCCCTTAAACCTCCATATACCCCCAACGCAGACCTTCTTTGTTGTGGTGAGCAAACCAACGACCCCCTCCATCATCTCCAAACAACACCTTGGACATCCACTCACACGCACATACATCTACCGTCCTACCCTATCGACTACCCCTCCCTTCCCAAAACCAAGAGGCCTCACTTATTTTTTTGAAGCCTTAAGGTGTCCCTCCATACCACCTTACTCGATAGCTAAACCACCACGACCATTACAAGAGATACCCCAAGCGAGATCAGTTCTATTTACACAAGCTTTGTTTTTGCAGTTCTTCATATCCAACCGCCACCATGTCTGTCGTCGGTAAGTAGTCATCCTCCCTTCTGCCCTCTCTTCTCAAACCCTTCGCCAGTCTCGGTCCAGGACTTGAGAGCTTGCGCTAACAATGAATGTCCAGGTGTCGATTTCGGCGCTCTTAATACCGTCATTGCTGTTGCCCGTAACCGCGGTGTCGATGTCGTACGTACCCTTTTCGACCTCGACCTTCCTCTCGCCATCATCTCCCCAGCGCATCGCATAAACTCTGTCTCGAACGGAAGAGGAGGATGCTTTGCGGCTGGGCGGTGACTGCTTCACACACGCAGTGGATGAACAAGTACTGACGAACCTTTGTTTGACAGATCACAAACGAAGTCTCCAACCGGGCTACTCCTTCGCTCGTTGGCTTTGGCCCCAAGAGCCGGTATCTCGGTGAGCCCGCCAAGACCCAGGAGATCTCTAACCTGAAGAACACCGTCGGCTGCCTCAAGCGCCTCGCCGGCCGTTCCCTCAGCGACCCCGATGTCGCCATTGAGCAGCAGTTCATCTCCGCCCCCTTGGTCGACATCAATGGCCAGGTCGGTGCCGAGGTTACCTACCTCGGCGAGAAGCGCCAGTTCACCTCCACAGAGCTCATTGCCATGTTCTTGAGCAAGATCAAGCAGACCACCCAGGCTGAGGTTAAGGTCGGCGTTCAGGAGCTCGTCATGAGCGTCCCTGCCTGGTTCACCGACAAGCAGCGCAGGAGCATCATGGATGCCGCCGAGATCGCCGGCCTCCGCCCTCTCCGCCTCATCAACGACACCACCGCTGCCGCTCTCGGCTGGGGTATCACCAAGCTCGACCTTCCCGCTCCCGAGGAGAAGCCCAGGAGAGTCGCTTTCGTCGATGTCGGCTACTCCAACTACACCTGCTCCATCGTTGAGTTCAAGAAGGGTGAGCTTGCCGTCAAGGCCACCGCCTGCGACCGTCACTTCGGTGGCCGCAACTTCGACAAGGCCCTCCTTGACCATCTTCAGAAGGAGTTCCTTGGCAAGTACAAGATCGACATCTTCACCAACCCCAAGGCCGTCTGCCGTGTCCTTGCCGCCGCTGAGAAGCTCAAGAAGATCCTTTCTGCCAACCAGCAGGCTCCTCTCAACATCGAGTCCCTCATGAACGACATCGATGTCCGCGCCATGATCACCCGCCAGGAGTTCGAGGCCATGGTTGAGCCCCTTCTCAACCGCGTCCACGTTCCCCTCGAGCAGGCCCTCGCCGATGCCAAGCTCACCAAGGACGACATCGACATCATTGAGGTTGTCGGTGGTGGCTCCCGTGTCCCCGCCGTCAAGGAGCGCATCCAGGCTTTCTTCGGCAAGCCCCTTTCTTTCACCATGAACCAGGATGAGGCCATTGCCCGTGGCTGCGCTTTCAGCTGCGCTATCCTCTCCCCTGTCTTCAAGGTCCGCGACTTCCAGGTCCAGGATGTCATCAGCTACCCCATCGAGTTCGCCTGGGAGAAGGATGCCGATATCCCCGATGAGGACACCAGTCTCGTTGTCTTCAACAAGGGCAACGTCCTCCCCTCCACCAAGATCCTCACCTTCTACCGCAAGCAGCCTTTCGACCTTGAGGCCAAGTACACTAACCCCGATGAGCTCCCCGGCAAGACCTCTCCGTTCATTGGCCGCTTCTCTGTCAAGAACGTTCAGGCCACCGAGGGTCCTGAGGACTTCATGATCTGCAAGCTCAAGGCTCGCGTCAACATTCACGGTATCCTCAACGTCGAGAGCGCTTACTACGTCGAGGACCAGGAGGTCGAGGAGGATATTAAGGATGAGAACGGTGATGTGAGTAATAGTATTTTTATTAGTCAAGACGGGAAGTCATCGGACGGTCCTACGAAGCGCCGGAAATTGTTCGACGGTTCAGCAGAGTCTTTCGATGGTGGAACGCACGAAAATCTGTACGACGGAAAGCTAACCCACGAAAAGGTTGTCATGGACGGCGACAAGCCCAAGACCCGCAAGGTCAAGAAGCAGGTCCGCAAGGGCGAGCTTCCCATCGTCAGCGCCACCCAGTCCCTCGATGCTGCCGCCAAGAACGCCGCCCTCGAGAAGGAGCAGGCTATGATCATGGAGGACAAGCTCGTTGCCGATACCGAGGAGAAGAAGAACGAGCTCGAGACCTACATCTACGACCTCCGCAACAAGCTCGACGACCAGTACGCCGACCTCGCCTCCGAGGAGGAGAAGGAGAAGATCCAGGCCAAGCTCATGTCCACTGAGGTATGTTACATTTCTTCACCAAGAATGACCAGCTGATACTAACCTAATCAACAGGACTGGCTCTACGATGAGGGTGACGATGCCACCAAGGCTGTCTACGTCGCCAAGATCGAGGAGATCCGCGCTCTCGCCGGCCCCGTCGTCCAGCGCCACTTCGACAAGGTCGAGGCCGAGAGGCAAGCCCTCCTCGAAAAGCTTGAGGCTGAGAAGGCCGCCAAGAAGGCTGAGGAGGAGGCTCGCAAGGCCAAGGAGGCTGCCGAGAAGGCCGCCCAAGAAGGTGCCAAGGACGAGGAGATGACCGATGCCGATGCTCCGAAGCCTGTCGTCGAGGAGGCTTAGAAAGCTGTAGACTCGACGCAGGAGCAGGAGGAAAAGGTCAGGGAGAAGTCGGATCCGGACTCAGATGGGGCGATGCTGACCCCCACCGAGTCGTCGCCGCCAGAGATCCGGAACAAGACGGACGCGGATGTGAATGAAATGGATTGAAATGAGGGATGACATGCCTTTGCCTTGCTCCAAAGAGAGACAGAGAGGCGAGGCTTGTTAATGAATTGAAAGAAAGAGAAGAGACCAAGCATACCCAAGCACACATACCCACTCCGTTCTTCTCACACACATTTTACGTTTTGTTGATGTTCATGACCGATTTCAAACTTCTTCATTCACAAAAGACTTTGTATGGGTGTTGATATAGCTTTTGTATTTTTCTTTCCTTTTCATGACGGTTCATAACGGGGATAAGAAATGGAGGCGGGATAAGACGGAAATAAAAGTTTCTTTTGACGATACATACAACTTTCATAGAAGGAAAAGATTTCGATTTCTAAACAGGGAAGACTGATCCAAAGACTTTCGCCATCCTTATATATTTCAGATGAAAGGTCACATTCTGACCATGTGGTCGAGGTCAGATGGAGAAAAGTTCGGATGAAAGACCCGTAGCATAAGGCTAAACGTAGGAGAGAGGTGAAGAAAGAGGTGATGAGAGAGGTGAAGAGAGGCAACCCTGAGTGAAGTAAAGAATATGTCTCGTTGATAGCCTCGACGAAAGGCTCCCGAAGACTTTGTGCCAGAGGTAAGATACAGGACAATCAATGCTATCGTGTCGGCCTAAGAATCTTCGCACGCACACATCTCTCATTTCGCGACCCAAAAGTGAACTTGACAAGTATCGATAACAATACAAGTACTAACCCAAATCGCAAAATCCTTTTATAGTACCTAGTAAGAAAGCTTTCGTTCATAAACGTACATACAGAACATACTATAAATTTCCCAAACCATCAAATGCAGTTTTTGTGTTCCCTACCCCTTCCACCCGGCATGATATCTTCATTGTTCATTCTCATTTTTGATTCGTTGCATGCCTATTTCATGATGAGATGCTCATAACATCGTCGCCCACTTTCTCTTCCAGTCCCCCTAGATGGCAGAAGCCAGCCGCTTACGCAATATCGAACATGGGCTTCATCTTGATAATCAAGTTCCACTCGTCGTTGGTGACGTCCTTGCGGTAGAACTCCTTTAGGCAGTTGATAGAGGCACGCGAGATCTTGGAGTAGAGCATGTCCTTCTCCTCGAGGTGGCGGCCGTACGTGGGCTGGTTGCCGCCCATTTCGATCTTGATGGCGACGGAAGGTTGACCCTTCTTGCAGACGGGGATCTGCTTGTGGTCGCGCTCGATGGAGGTACTATTTTTAGGTCAGTCAGCAAGTGGTTGGGAAAGAAATGGGAAACGGGTGTGGGAGGGGGAAAAGGGGGAACATACACTCTACCGAGATCGATAATCTCCTTGGCGCCAGTAACGGGGTTCTGCTTGACCGCCGAAATGGGCGTGTTGATCTTCAGCTGACCCTCAACGACATCGACACCGATGACGATGGGACCGGTCTTGTTGAAGACGGCAACGGGAGAAAGCACGCAGGGGAAGACGGCAAGGAGCTTGGACTCCTCCTTCTTCTTCTCGAGCAGCTCGTCCATGTGCTTGGTGAAGGAATCAAACAGGTGGTAGATGATGTCGGCAGTGAAGATCTTGATGCCCTGCTGGTCGGCATACTCCTGCGCTTCCTTGTCGACCTTGACGTCGAAGCAGAGCATGACCGCATAGTCGGGCGCCTTCTCCAACATGATACCGCACTGCATGACGTCGCGCTTGTAGACGGGACCGATACCGACGTTGGCGACGGGAATCTTGCAGTCCTTGAGGAAGTCGAGCAAGGCCTCGAGCGAACCAAGGGTGGAGGCCTGGACGGAGACACCGCGACCGGATTTCTCGACACGGGAGAAGAGCGAGGCAAGATCCGCCTCGACCTCGTCCTCGAGATCGTCCTCATCATCATCGGGGCCGACGACAAGGAGACGGGAACCAGCAATGGCACCCTCGAGACCGGGGGCGGAAATCTTGACACCCAAAGCGGCCTTGACCTCCTTGTTGTGCACGTACTGGGACTTGAGACGCAACTCCTTGAGCGGCGCGGGTGTGAGCAGGGCTCTGATATTTGTCTTGATGACGCCTTCTGTACCACACAGGATAATGCGGTCACCCTCCTTAAGGATACCGTTGGTAAGAATGACATCGATGGTCATACCGAAACCCTCGATAGCCTTGACTTCGAGGACGGTAGCCTGGACCTCGGAGAGGTACATGAGAGAGCCAACCATGCGCTCCTGGGTGAGCTGGACGATGAGCTTCAACATGTCGGGGATACCCTCACCGGTGTGGGCGGAGGTAGGGACCAAGGAGACGTATTTGGCCATGGACTTGTTCTGGTAGAAGAGCTCGGAGTTGAAACCCTGCTCGGCGAAAGCGAGCTTGGTCTGGTCGAGACGGTTCTTGAACTCGTTCTGGACAGCCTTGTTCTGGAGGGCCAACGACTCCTGGAAGCCGTTGTTCTCGATCTTCTTCCAGCCGTAAAGACGATCGATCTTGTTGAGGGCGACGATGAAGGGCGTCTTCCTCTCACGGAGGAGTCTCATGGACTCGAGAGTCTGGGGCTCGAGACCGTGCATGATATCGACAACCAAGATGGCGATGTTACAAAGAGACGAACCACGCGAACGCAAGTTGGAGAAAGACTCGTGACCGGGAGTATCGATGATAAGGAGACCGGGAACCTTGAACTCGAACTTGCCGTCACGGTTGACGACCTGGGTCTTCTGCTTGATGGCCTCAACGGGGAAGTAAGTGGCACCGATCTGCTGAGTGATACCACCAGCTTCACCTTCCTGGACGTTGGTCTGACGAATCTTGTCGAGCAGCTTCGTCTTACCGGTATCGACGTGACCAAGAATACAGCAAATGGGCGAACGGAGGTTGTCGGCGGAACGGGCAGCAAGAGCGGCCTGGTGAGCCTTCTCACGGCGCTCGGCAGCCTCCTTCTTCCTCCTGGCCTCCTCCAGTTCCCTGGCGGTGGCCTCCTCGTCCTCGGAAGACTCATCTTCGGAATCATCCTCGGAATCCTCCTCAGACTCGGACTCGTCCTTCTTAGCCTGAGCCTTGCCGTTGGCAGGCTTAGCGGCCTCCTTGGTCTCATCCTTCTTCTCCTCCTCCTCGTCGGAGTCGGCGTCCCAGCTGTCTTTAACATCCTCCTTGTCGGAGGCAACGGCAGCCTCCCAGTCCTCATCAACGCTGTCCTCAGCGGCGGCCTTGGCGGCAGCGGCCTTAGCAGCAGCCTCCTTCTCAGCCTTCTCGCGCTCGAGGCGGGCCTTCTCCTCTTGCTCCTTAGCAAGAGCCTCAGCGGCGAGTCTTGCGCGCTCAGCGGCCTCGGCAAGGGCCTTCTCCTCATCCCTCTGTAACACGCAGACTGGTTAGCACATTGTCCGTAGCAAACTACAGTGAACCAAAATCCCAGCAGAACTCACCTTCTTGTTAGCAGCCCTCTTCTTCTTGTCGTCATAGACAGGCTTCTTCTTGGGCTCCTCGCCCTCCAGAGCGTTGACCTTGATACCGGCCGCCAGCATTTGCTGGAGCTTCCTCTCGTTGCGGGCCTTCTCCTCGCGCTGGGCCTTAGTCATGAACTTGCCCTCCTTCTTGAGCTGCTCGATTCTCTGCTTCTCCTTCTCCTTCTTGCGGGCACGCTCCTCCTCCTTGCGCTTGGCCTCCTCGGCGGCGAGACGCTCCTCCTCCTCTATCCTGGCCTTCTCCTCGGCGATGAGGCGAGCCTCCTCCTCTTGGCGACGGCGCAGCTCCTCCTGCTGCTTCTGGAGGGCGAGTAGGTGGGCGGGGAGCTTCTTCTTCTTGCCGCCGGCGGCTTCGGCGGCGGGAGCGGGAGCGGGGGTCGAGACGGGGCTGGGGGTTTCGTCCTTCTTCTCCTCCTTTGCGGGCTCGGCCTTGGCGGCGGGTGCGGCACCACCCTTCTTCTTAGCAGCAGCCTGTTTGTGTCATGTTGGTCAGTCTTCTGCTGTCTGTAGTATGCATCTCCACCAGTGGTAATGATGACAAACTCACCTGCTCCTTCTTGCGCTGCTTCTCACGCTCCTTCTTGAGCTTCTCCTTCTCGGCCTTGGTCAGGACCCTAGGGCCATCATCACCAGCGGCATCCTCATCCTTCTTGGCGGCGGCGGGAGCCTCCTTCTTCTGCTGCTGCTGCTTGCCCTTGCCGCCCTTGCCCTTCTTCTCGGGGAGAGCAAACTCGTCGTCAAGGTTGGCCTCCTCGGCGACCTTGGCGGAGAGATCAGGGACTTCCTCAGCGGCAGGCTGCTCGGCGCCGGGAGCGGTCTCGCCCAGCTCGGCCTCCCAGTCGTCGACGATACCCTTCTTCTTGCGCTTCTCCTTGGCCTTGCGCATTCTCTCCATCAGACCGCCACCGCCGCCGGAAGCCTCCTCCTCGGCAGCAGGGGAAGCGGCGGCATCGCCAGAGGCAGCACCGTTGTTGGCGGGGGCGATGGACTCGCCCAGCTCGGCCTCCCAGTCATCGTTGGCCTTCTTGTTTCCCTTTTTCTTGGGCGCCATGTTGGGCTAACTGTTCGGTATATGAATCGACCGGTTGTTGCTGAAAAAAGGCGTGGCGGGAGATTATACCTTGACTCGAAGCGGAAAATGTCGAGTACAGGTAGGATCGAGGTGGCGAGGAGAGGGGGATCCTGTTGATGGGCTCCTTCTCTGTTCCTTGTGACGACGGGGAACTGAACCTACAACTCGAAGTCAACGGGTGAAAGAGAAGACCTCTCGTTAAACTCGTCGGTAGGTGGTTCTGGTGGTGGGTTCCTTTCGTGGGGCTGCGGGACTGGGGCTACTGGGGCCGTTGTATGCGATATGGCTGGCTGCTAGAGACAGGCAACACAAGCGGCGTGCCTTTTCTGGTGCTTGTAGGGCCCTGTCGACAGGATAGGGCTTGTTTTTTCGGTGGTGCAGAAAGGTTGTGTTGGTGCTGCAGTGTGGATCGAATAAGCAGAAGCACCGTGGATCTTTTTTTTTTGTTCTTGGTATCGAGTCCCGCTTCTGGCGTGCTGCTAGAATACTAAGGTAGTACCTGTACTGGTCCTTGTTGTCTGCCTTGTGTGCTGATTTTCTTTCAGCCCGTATTGAGTGTTTGATATTGTCTCCTTTTACGCTCAAAAGCGGCAATCATGTCCCGATTTCTGATTCGATACCAACTCGAGGAGTGGAAGTCGCAAAAGGTCGGGTCAAATGAGTCTGGATTGAGAAAAAAAATCTTGACAAGGATCGCCACTCAGGACCTGAACTTTTTTTTTTTTTTGGGCCAGAGCCTCTGCTGAGTGCTGGGGGCTTTGACATTCCACAGCACAGAGAGTTCACTGCAGTTGAAGAGCGCCCGGATGAAAGACAGACGACCACCGTGCTAAACACTGGGTGAATGGCATTCGTTAGTGCAAAAAGCGGGGCCAATAGCTTCCAGGTTCCATGCTTCTCGGCACTGGTTACACTGAGCAAAAGTGGGGCACGCAGAGTACCCAGCGGGCTAATTTGAGTATTTACTTTCTACCATTTCGGTCCATTTTGCATGCTATCATGTCCAAGGGGTCAGGCACTCTCTGGTTCGACTGGGGGCCGTGAAACTACATCCCGTTGTCCCAACCTCATAAAAAGTCACGAGTATTGATTCCATCTTTGCTCCGTGGGTCATATGAAGGACGGTATCTAAGAATATCATGCTGATGGTATTTGCTTATTCATGCTATACGTCTGTCTGCCTTGCTGTAACAGCACCGTCCTTGTCCAACTACCATTACTTTGAAACTTGTGGTGCAGTGCGGGACCATTCTTCAACATCGTATATCCCCCACTAGATGTAGGCAAATGACTAAAGCTCCCAATGCCACATGGCGACCATCAACTCCTTCCAAGGCATTGGTCTCTTCAAGTCTAACTGCAAGCTCTCGGACTAGTAGACTTGCCGTTTGAGGTAGTACACCAACACGTCATACGCCAACCCAAAATAATGGTGCTTCGTGCCCTCCCCCATCCACGAAGCGGTGTGCTTTCCTCCATCCAGCTTATCCAACAGGGCCTTGAGCCGTTCCAACAACCCGTCCGTGTTGATCAGATCTTGCAAGAGTTTCTCATCCAAGATCCTCTTGAGAAGATCCCCATCCACATGCAACAACTGCCTGTACTGCAGATCAGGCTCCGCGAGCAAAAGCCTTTCTTCGTCCCTCTTGTCTCTGAGAACCCATAAGTTGGTGATGAACCGGAACAGGCGCAACGTGTGCTCGTCAAGTAGTGTAAAATGGATCACGGTACCGTCCATAGAGATTCCCAAGATCTCGGCATCGTCTGGCGAGGTCATGAGCCGGCCATACTTGGGTGCGTTCCAGGTACCTTGCTCCCATGTTGGCCGTGTCCTACCACGTCGGAATTTCTTAATGCTGACTGGGAGCATTGCCTGGAAGAGCACCTGGAATTCGGCCCAGCTGTGAAGTCCCGGGGTTTTGGACCATTGCCATAGCCCGGCCACGCCACGGTCCTGGTCGGCAACCAGGAATACGTTTTCGGCAACTTTCAGCCAGCAGTTCGGTGTCACCACGCGAGGATCGTGGAATTCGACCGTTGCAGAGTTTTCAGCAACATCAAGTGCCGGATCGATCACCTGAAGTGAGTCAGTCCGCGTGAGAGCCAAAAGCTTGGATTCAGAGACTTGAAGGTCCAGAGCCAACGAGTCCAAGTCAAAGACTTTGCGTGGCTTCAGCTTCTTGTCTTCCCGGTCAAGCACCTCCCAGTGAATTCTAAAGCCAGCGCAATATATCACGTTGTCTTCGTGCCCTACCACCGAGTACACCGGGACATCCCCGGCCTTCCTGAATCTTGTCCGGTATTTTATCAGGGATGGCCCGTCCGCTTCTGATGGCATCTTTTCCGTCGACACAATGATAAGCTGGCCACGTTTGGTTCCAACAAGAAGATAGCGCCAAGTCCTGTCACTCTTCTTGTACTCCCATTCGGCCAGACCAAAGATCCGATCGTCAGGTTTACCCAACCCAGATATGTGCTGAACAGCATTTCCCGTTTTATCGAACGCCCTTCCGATGTCCTCTCTGGTCTCGGGATCTATGAACATCAACGTAGACCTGTTTTTTTCCTCGTTGACCCCCACCACCAGACAACGGAGGTTGGGTGAGAAGAGCGTCTTGACCGGGGTCTTTCCTATCTGAATAGGTCGATGAGCTGGTCCAGGCTCCTGATGAAGCTCGGCGACAACCAGGCACTGCCCCGTAACCATAAGAATAGGAGTATATCCTTCACTCGCGCATGGGATATCGACCGCCATGCTATACTCGATAAGTGGCAGAGGAGCGCCCGGATCATCTGCTTTGGTAGGTAGAACACGGTATTTTGGCAAATGATAGACAGAACCGTTCCGTCCGTGCTCACCGAGTTTTACTTCAAGCAACGCTTGATCGCAGGATACCAAGACTCTCGGTCTCGCATCTTGAGAATGCCGCGCCGCAGTGATGTTCACCGCGGCCAGTCCGAGTTGCTGGTAATAGGCAAATGTAGCACCCTTCCATTCTTTTGAGATGTGAATGAGTTCTCCACCCCTGGTTCCCAGAAGTATCGCCTTATCGACTGAGGCGATGCTTTCAATTGCTTTGGGTAGTACGGAATGTTGATTTTTGTTACTCTCCGCCGTTTCCATAAGTCCTAGAAATTCGTTGGTTTAGTGCAAAACGCAGAAAGATGCAACCTTGGAAGTAAATTCCAAGTGCGCCGTGCCGACTTACGTTCCGTGATATCGATTTCTTCGTTATCTTGTGACCCTGGCTCTGCCGTTGGGTTGCTGATGAGCAAATATGGACGTCCATCTTTCCAAAGACCAACAATGATCCCAAGGTCCTTGTCGTGGTGTAGCGAGGTCACGTCCCCAGACACATCGAACGCGATTCGGGAAACAACGGCGGTTCCAAAATATTTGAAGCCATAGATTCGGAAGAGCGGACCAACGTGAGTCGATACCGTGATCCAGTCGTCTGTAATGTAAGCGTCCGACACGTATTCGTGGGGCTGATCCCGTAAAAGCTCATCAAAAGAAAGCCGGGTCCTGTCATCTCGTTAGAAAACGTCATACCCGGGGCTCCAAAGAACATACCAGTCATCTCTTGTGTATCGGGCCTCGTTCTTGAATAGTGTGATCGAGGTTGTGGAAACTTGAACAGTGAAGCCGTTTGCCTGCGCTACGGCCAATGTGGGAGAAGACAGATCGTAGGGGACCTGGTCGGGTTCTGGTTTTACAAAATCTGAAAAGTCATCTGGTAGTTCGCCAACCTGCGAGTGGGTGGGAGTAGTCCACAACAGGTCATAAAGCCCATGCGTATTGGCAAAGTTAAGAAGCCAGGCCTTTTTCAGTCCGGAGCTGCCAACCTCGAGCTCCAATCCAATGTCTGCTTTTAGTCCATATCGGTATTCGGTAATGCACGCTGTCAACCCATGACCAGATGCCGCAAATATCCTGTCAGGTGTTCTGAGCTGCCAGTCATTCGATGGGGGAAGACCGATTGCAAAGGATTCAAGTGTCTTGTTTCCTGAAGAGGGCGATGTAGCCGTCGCAAAATCGACGAAGGGAGCGCCATTAGGCAAGGTGCCTATTTGCAACGGGTGGTCCCGTGGCGGTATCTAAAGAAGTGTCAGTCAAAGTCACCAAAGATGAGGCTAATTCGGGCTACATACCTTCCAGATACTCCCCGTTCCATTATCGCTGCCCAACACCAGAACATCGGCATACTGATCGAACAAATAGGCGAACGCAGACGAGATATTGCACTTGAAGGCGTCAATAAAGGTTGAGCGCTCTAAGGCATGATCTTCATCAACTTCGATATAGACAACGATGCCGTCCTCTCGTGCAAGGTACAAACAATCTTTGCCTTTGAGATAACGCGGCAGCCTATATGGCCTGTCCCAGGCTGTCCACAATGGGCTTCCGGTGCCGTAGTAGTTTGGGCTTTTGAGAGGTGCTTGAAGCTCCAAAGATTCAAATACAGGCGGGCCGTGCAAGCATTCCGTGCACACAGCAACCTGTTCATGAGAGATGGCGATGAAAGCTGACCCGACGGTCAAGGGAATGAGAAGTTGGGGCATTTGGTGCTCGACTGGTAACCGATGACCGCGCTTGTCATTTTCATTGGAGAAGACGGTGGCGAGGTCGTCTCCCAACGTCCATTCGTAGATGACCATTTTCGACTTGCCGTTGTTAACGTAAATAAGCAAAAGAATGATGTGATCTTTGTCTTCTGGACGTGGGTATAGGAACGTGAGGCTTTGTATAATGCCTTTGACAGGTTTAACGCGCCAGCATTTCACAATCTCCACGTTGTTCTCGTCTCGAGGCTGAGTAAAATTGGTGAGAGACTCGAGCTCACCCACGGCAAAGAGACCGTGGACGCTACTGATGGCCATGTAACGCGAGCTTGGATCTACAGCCATGTGCGCTCCAAAGTTGGCGTCCTTGAACTGGTGCGGACGGCTGCCCAAGAATTGGGTAGAACTGTATAATTCGGGTCGGCCGTCGGCTCCTGAGCCAACCCAACAGAAGACAACGTCGGCATCGTCCATGGTCAACACCAACAACTGGGGCGGCAGCTGTGACGTAGAGCCAGACGGAGAAGACGAGTGTTCATCTTGGCCCTCTCTCTTTACTGGAGGTTCAATGTCCATAGCAGGGCTGAGATCGTCGACGCCATCTGGAATGTCGAAAGAACCAACTACACAGGCATTGCGAATGTTTTGTGGGAAGCGGCGGAAAAGGATGTCGCGGAACTGGCCATTGCTTTGAAACTCGCGTATTTGGATGTAACGATGCTAGTTGAAGAGGTTAATACCAAACAGAGACTTTGAGGACAGTATTTGACCTACGCCTATGAAAGCGACATCGTTGTGGTAAGGCGATCTGAGCCTGACGGGTAGCACATGCTTGACCATTTGGCTGTCCGCCACGGTCTTTGTGAGTAGTCCATATAGTGGAGCGTCGACTCTCTGCGCCTTCTTAGGACCTTGAGCAGATTTTGTCTTGAGAAAAGTCTGAAGGTCGACTTCCTCGGTGATCCATTCACCATTCCGGAGAACATTGGTTCGGAAGGTAGTCATGTTGGTGGGCAATG